>OX336337.1:24518402-25785940 GCA_946902875.1 Nematopogon swammerdamellus | reverse complement strand
TAACATGGAAGCGGCTGATCAGAACGCGGCACCGGCAGGCACGCAGCCGTCCGTGCGTGATCAACTGCGGCATGACTTCGCTAGGTTCCAGTCCAGTGTGTGGGATGCTATTGGATGCCTGCGGCGTCAGTTGGAGCTCGTTACGCAGCAGATTGATGACTTGGAGATGAGGTCACGGCGCAAGACCATCTTGCTGCACGGCTTCAGCGAGTCTACAGAAGATCTGCCCAATGCAGTGCTGACTGTGTTGAGAAGGACGGGGCTGTCGGACCTGACGACCGAAGACTTGGATGCATGTCATCGACTGGGACGTGCGGCAGCCGACGGCAAGCGCAACCGCCCGACTCTCGTCAGATTCAGAAAGTTGGAGACACGTATGCACGTATGGCGTAACAAGACTTCTTTCAAGGGTACTGGCGTGTCGACTACTGAATTTCTCACACCTTCACGGCAGAAGGTGTTCGCGGAGACAAGGCGACTGTTCGGCGCTACAAAATGCTGGACGTCGAATGGAAATATCTTCGTTGTACTTCACGACGGTTCAAAACATAACGTGCGGAATGAACGACAAGCACGCGAATTGGCGGCCGGCCTTGAGGGGGAATCCAGCACTGGGGTCCCGAAACATGCAGCCCAGGATGGTAGTATGAGCGCTGACAAACAGACAACCCCGAGCGTCGAAGTTAGAGTGAGTGAAACCGGTCGCAAGGGCAGCTGGCCCGGCTCCAGGAGGGAACCAGGCGCCGATCGCGAGCTGCGTGTACGGCTACCGGGGCAACCGGTTCAATCAGTGAAGCCGAAAACCAAAAAAATAAGTTTTCCATTCTGGATTGGACGAGTTGTAACAACATGCTCGAGTTTGTGTGTACTTTGCTCCTAATTATATGCACTTAGGTATTTTCTTCTCACACTCAAATTCACTGAAACTGTTTTTTTATCTACCGCCAAGTGCATCTTTGTTTCTCTTTACTATTAACTTCACGTTTGTTATTGTTTGGTGAGAGAGAGATTAGCGATCCGCAATTTGATTGACGTTTGCGTTTGACTGACATTTCCTAACAGTTTGTTTTTCCTTGCGGAAAGGCGAAGGTACATTACCATACAGCCAAGTCCTATTGCATGGACTTGCATATCGAACTTCACAATTTATCACCATGTACTTATTAGCTGTATTATTTTATATTATGCTTTATGAAATTTAAAATTTCTTAGGCTGAACATTAATTTAATTGGTTGTATCACACTGTTTTATTACATTCTGTTCTTAATTCTTGTGTCAACGAAACAGTATTAGTATTTTTTTTTCCTTAATCATATACATGGTGTACTCATTGGTGTATTTGTGAGACCTTCACTGAAGTGTGTTGTTATTGTTTTTAGGCAATTTATACTTCTCTTTTTGTACCTATTTAATTTTGCGTATTTTGTCAAATTATGTCATCAATAAGTTGGATTTTTCTCTCTCCCTTCATTTGTTACGCTGTTTTTGGGAATGTTGTAGAATTTTTTCCTTTTTAAGAATGTTTCTTTCTATATATTTTTACCGGGTTGTATTGTAATTAACTTTCCTTTTTACCTATTGTGTGCTGGCGGGGTGTGATAGTGAGCAGTCACTAGCTCGTATATTTCACTGTTTAGTATTGTATATATATGCTTAGTTTATAATTATTATATTAATATATTGTAGGTAATTTATAAATTTTATATATTATAGTTACATTATGTCCACTGATTCTGACTCCGATTCATATTATTCTGTCAATTCGTCGTCTAGGGAAAATTTTAGCGATGCGGAGGATTCGATTCTCAATGCTCCCCACCTAGGTGACACTTTGCATGCACATTTCTGTCATAATGCAAAAAATTTCAATGTGTGTCACATAAACGCGGAAAGTATTCCTGCGCACTACTCCGATCTCCTCACTACCTTTACCAGTCCTCACATACATGCGTGCCTAGTCTCCGAGACTGTTCTCAAACCTACACTTCCGTCTACATCGTACAGCCTCCCCGGATTTCAACTCATAAGGAACGACCGGACGGGTAAGGGGTGGGGAGGTGTTGCTATATATCTCCGTAGCAACATTCCTTCTAAAATCATTTCTCAATCTTCATCACAATATTCAGCATCAGCTGAATATATTTGTCTGGAACTAACTTTTAACCATCACAAACTTCTTCTTTGCGTATTTTACTGTCCCCCTAGAGTTAATTACTTTAGTGATTTTGAGTTACTTCTAGAGCAGTATGCTGCTGAATACACACATCTGCTCATTCTAGGTGATTTTAATACTTGCTTGGTCAAGGATGATACACGATCCCGAAAACTTATGTCCATTACTCGCTCCCTGAATATTGATGTTCTCTCTTTAAACCCAACCTTTCACATTAACGACACTCATTCTCTTTTAGACTTGATACTTACGTCACGTAAGGATCTTGTCAGCGCTCATGGACAGTTTACCGCACCTGGTTTTTCTAATCACGACCTAATTTTTGCTTCATATAAAATGAAACCTCCCAAACAAAAACCCAAGATCCAACTACTTCGAAATTTCGCCAGGATGGATGTTTCTGTGCTGAAGGCTGATGCTGCTACCATAGATTGGTCTTCTCTTCTTGACGCGGAGAACATCGACACTAAAGTCGAAATACTGGAACATTCGTTGAACGCTCTGTATGACAAGCACGCACCAGTACGTCCCGTCAGAATGAGGCACACACCTGCACCATGGATGTCCGACGACATCCGTAAAATGATGGCTCGTCGTGATGCCTTAAAACGCAAATACGGACGCAAATCGACGGAGGAAAATCTTAAGTTATACAAGACTGCAAGGAATCGGTGCACTCAGATGTGTCGAAATGCAAAGCGCCGCCACATTTATGAGACTATTCAAGACTCACCCCCACAAAAAATGTGGAAATTCCTACGCACCTTAGGTGTTGGGAAGGCTTCTCCACAGACTAGTCAGTCGATTGATCTTGATGGACTAAATAAACATTTCTCCACTTCACCATTTTCTATAGACCCTACCAAAAAATCGAACACTCTTTCTCAATTGAACTCAGTTACACTTCCTACTAAGGATCAATTTATATTTTCTCAAGCCACTGACTGTGAAATAAAAAAGATTATCCTCTCTATCACAAGTAAGGCTGTAGGCCCTGATGACATGAGTCGAGAACTCTTCGTCCCGATAATAGATAATATTATTCACATAATCTCTCACACAATAAACTATTCTTTATTATCGGGAACGTTTCCAGAGTCATGGAAAAGAGCCTACATGATACCTCTGCCTAAAACTAGTACTCCCATTCAGTTTAAGGACTACCGCCCTATCTCTATCCTTCCCTTTCTCTCAAAAGTGCTCGAGAGGGTAGTGCATTCTCAGTTATCCCTTTTCATATCCGTAAAGTACCTCCTGAGCCCCTTTCAATCGGGATTTCGTCCGTCCCACAGTACCACTTCAGCTCTTGTCAAAATCACCGATGACATCCGCCACGCTATGGACGATAGGCAACTCACTCTATTAGTACTGCTAGATTTCAGCAGTGCTTTTAATACTGTCGATCATGACATTCTCATAGGTGTACTACGTTCTCTGAATATTTCACAGTCAGTACTTGAATGGTTTACTTCCTATCTCAAGGGTCGCCGGCAGTGTATCCGTGTCGATGACACACACTCACAGTGGTGTGATATCTCTGCCGGTGTACCCCAAGGCGGCGTACTTTCACCATTACTATTCTCAATTTTCATCAACAATATCGTTGTATCCTTTCGCTGCTTCTTCCATCTCTACGCCGATGACTTGCAGTTGTATCATCACTTTCATCTCGAAGACATTCAAAATGCTGTAAGGCTAATGAATGTCGATTTGGAACAAGCTCTCGACTGGGCTGTACGATACGGGCTGTTGGTTAACCCAACCAAAACCCAAGCCATCATAGTAGGATCTCCCAAATTGTTGGCCAAGCTGGACAGAAATACACTTCCTCAGGTAGTTTTTGACGGCATAGCTGTTCCCTACAGCAATTGGGTCAAGAACCTAGGACTTTTTATCGATGAATCTCTGTCATGGAGTAAGCAGGTGGCTGAGGTGAGTCGTAAAATCTATGGTAGCATGCATTCTCTGAAGCGATTAAAGAACTTCATTCCTATGGGCACTAAAATAACGCTTGTTCAAGCACTTCTCTTCCCCATACTTGACTATGCAGATGTGTGTTATCTCGATTTGAATCAAGACCTTTTGAATAAACTTGACAGGCTGCTTAATATGTGCATCCGCTACATCTTCGGTCTGCGCAAGTTCGATCATATCTCCGAATATCGAGCACGTCTTCAATGGCTTGATATAAGAAGCCGCAGGAATACCCACGTTCTCTCTCTTCTCTTCCGCACGCTGAATGACCCTAATTCTCCGAATTACATGAGTGAGCGGTTCAGCTACCTCTGTTCGCACGGTGTACCTTTAAGGTCGGCTGATAATCTTCTTCTAGCTATACCTGCTCACTCGCAGTCATTTTATACTCACTCATTCACTGTTGAAGCTGTACGCTTGTGGAATAAACTGCCACGAGAGATACGTACTTCATCAACCATCCACTATTTTAAAAAACGGCTGCATGAAGTATATAGAACCTAGACGAATATTCTATTTACTTTAATGTTGGATGTAGGTACTTTGTATAATATCAATAATATCACTGCTATTTGGACAAAATGTATAGTATATGTTATATTTATAAATATATATTTGTGTATATATGTAAGCAGGTATAAGTATATTTTATATTTAATTATTTATTTATTTTGTATAATAGGTATGTATATTAATAATAATATATATGTAAGGAAGGACAGAGCAAATTCCTCTTTCGAATTATCTCGTATGCCTACATGCTCATTATCTCACCCCAAAGGTTAGTAGTAAGATATTGCCAATATTTGGCAATAAACTCGCCTTTTTGTACCATTATTTTGTATATTGGTGTACAAATAAAGAATATTTACATTTACATTTACATTTACATTTACATTTACATTACAATTTAATAAAATTATACCTTTTTTAATCTACAAATTCAGCTCTATCGATAGACCGGCATAGAATTTACATATTACAATGTTCCATTTTCGCGGCTTCTTTCAGGGTCACCGACCGTTTTTTTTTTTATGGAAACTGACATGGTTGTCTACATCACCTACAGCATCCGTGATGTCAGCCCATAACACCGGGTGAACTTGGTGCCACGTCAGTGCTTCCCTTCGGTCGTGCCGGCTACACTGAACTCGACGGAAAGCACAAAATATTTACATAGCCGTTTCGACCGACCTTTCATTCAGTGTGGTGGTACCAACCCGGGCGGGTTAAACCCTACCACCTAGTAATATAAGAAGGGAGTCATATTCCGTAGTCGCCTTTTACGAAATACAGGGGGAGAGATGCAGTGGGGCTATTCTTTTAAAGTACCGGCCCCACACGGTACTAAACGGTACCCGAGACGGTACCCCGTTAGGGGTACTTGCAAAAATGTACTTGGGTTTTCCCCAAGAAAATTTTTGAGCCGGGCGATTTCTGCTTTGGTGGTTTTCCCAGATGCAGTTTTGAGCGCGGCGATATTTTAACTAACACATACGCATTTTCTTGTGCAACGAAATGTATTAGGAAAATTTCCACCGCGCTCCTCGAAAACCTAAAAAATTTTTGTATTTATTGCTTTTTACTGTATTAAAACAGACCCAAAGCTCGAATATATTTTATTACGCTTATTACAACATTCCATGAAAAATAAAGTGACATTTTAATTTGTTTGAACATAGAATATTATTCTTTTTATTATTTCTTCAATCTTCAACATCCTCCCCACCTTGAGGTTTTGTTACTGAAAAAATTCGTTGTCTGTAAAGTCGGTTTACGGACGATAGTTTTACGTGATGACGTGGAATAATCGTAGTACATAGAGCAAAGATCAGTAATCATCTTGTGTCTTGTGACTGGCCATCAATAAACTTCTGTTGTCTGATCTTGACAGTTTTACTTCTTAAGACGTTTCCATGGTAACTTTGACTATACCGATTGTGCCTCTCTATCGTTTGTTACGCGCTCTCGCTTGCACACACAGGCTCAGATGGAACGTGACACTTGGTCGTGTGTGCAGCCGGTGTTCATCAATTTATAAGACGTGACGTCATCACGTCAAAAATGCTCAAAAGAAATATAAGTAATTTAAACAATTAAAATGTACAGCCTTCTTGGCAACCTAATTACGCGCCCTGCTCGAGTACCTGTAGGGGTATGTTTCAATGGTGGCGCTATATTTTGTTCAGGTGTCTTCTCGGTTGAATTATCCGTAACAGCTTGCCATGTTGTAGAGTACTGCCCCATCTTCTCTACTGTGGGAGGACTTGACTCAGCGTTGTTATTACTAGGCCTAAATGTTGCCAATCCCCCTGCTTCGCATGTGTTTACTTCTAGGGGAAAAAGTTGCTGAAGAGGTCTGGTTCTAAATCCGTTAGCGGTTCTGACTTTTGCCAGTCGTTGAAAAATCACATCATATTCTTGAAACTTTCTCATCGACATAAGTCGTTTCGTGGTTGTATCGAGCCTCTTCCGTGCCATTTTCATATTACTTTCTAGGTCTGGATGACCTTTCTTCCACGGTAGATGAAGATATACACTTATGCATCGGAATTACATTTTAATTGATGGTAAGCCACGTTAAACCCTGTTACTGATCACTAATCTAACTACTCCTAACTGAGTACTCATTAACTGATCATGAACCTGAACTAATATGAAGCATTTCATAACACGCCATAGCATGGCGTGTTATGAAATGAATGGCTAACCATGACATGGCGATACGGAACCCTCGGTGCGCGAGTTCGACTCGCACTTGGCTGTTTTTTTTATTTCCGACGCGACAGCACCTCTTCCTATACGCTCCGCTATCATACGCGCCTCAAGATCACATACAAGAGCGAGGATCTTACTATCATCGCCCCGCCGCCGCGCCGAGCGCTTGCCACGACCACATCCGACGCGACAGCACCTCTTCCTATACGCTCCGCTATCATACGCGCCTCAAGATCACATACAAGAGCGAGGATCTTACTATCAATCATCGCCCCGCCAGCGCTTGCCACGACCACATCCGACGCGACGCCGCGACGCGCCGCATCATTCTACGGCTAGCTCTCAGCGAGAACTTTTATGTTTTGTTAATTTAAAATTATTAGTTGTATTTGATAAATAAAACAATTTTATATACCTACAAAAACACAACATATTTCGACCCTTTATGGGCCGTCGTCAGTTGATTAATTATAATTAATCAACTGACGACGGCCCATAAAGGGCCGAAATATTTTGTGTTTTTGTATATTAAATAGTAATAATTAAATAAAAAGTCAAAACATTGGTAAAAAAAATATAATATTGATAAATAAAACAAATAATGAAAGACAATAAACTATTTGACAATATGCTTTATTTAAATGAACGCTACTTATTGCTGTACGTGACTCCTTTGTAGTTAAATATTTTTGCTAAATTAAAATAAATTCAAGTTTCTATACACTTATTGCCACAAAGGAAGTTCACTTACTGTATCTGTGTTTTATGGTAAGAGGGTCAGAACCTCCCTTGTCATGTCATGGGGTCCAAACCAGCAATTTTTTTTAAATGGGTCCTCAAAAGGTGTCCAAACCATTCGAGATCGAGAGCACGACGTCTCGACTCAGCGACTTTCGAGCTCTGAGACTTATTATGAAGACTAACAGGTACGCTTTACAAAATTTCTATAAAGGCTATGCAATATAAAATTTCTATAAAGACTATGCAAGTTAAATTTTTGTATAGACTGCGCAAACTAAATTTCTGTAAAGACTGCAAAAATACCAAATCTGTAAAGACTATACAAATACTACATTTTACTTATAACAAATTTAAATGTAACATCCTATCACTGTAAAAACTCTATGACTATTCAAGTTCTGTAACTATACTATAAGAAGGTCCCATATAACTATGTACGTAGCACAAATTCCACTGCACTACGCACTTATTCCTTGCTGGGATGGCACTTTGGAGAGACAGGAGCCTCTCACAACACTTTTTCCTAGACTACCTATATCTAGACGCCGAGTCTAGCCATCTAAGCCGCACTCAAGCTAGCGCCTTCTCTACCAAGGCTGAAAGTTTTCCCTCCCAAGTCAAGTTTCAGGGTACGGCCAAACATGCCAATGACAAATTGGGCCTCCTGGGTTCGGAAATTGACCAAGCACGTTTTTTTTTTATATAGACAGCCGGCGCCGTTGTCTGTGCCCTATACTTCAACGGAAGATCAGACACAGCCAATAACACCATTCCTCGCGAAAGCACGCTCAGAGAGGCGCCATGCCGGCTATGAGGCGGACAAAGAGGTTGTCGTCTAATTTATTGACACGCCTTTTGAAGATTCCCAGGTTATAGGTGGTGGGGAACACACTCACCGGAAGACCGTTCCATATTTTCGCCGTTCGACACAGGAACGATTTCGAAAAACGATGTGTTCTTAGTAGTTGGGTGTCAACAACATATGGATGTTCCGAGCGAGTCCGGCGGGTGGCGGATACGGATGGGGGCTGGAGGGATGAGGGAAGCCAATTCATCAGAGTAACGTCCATGGTAGTACCTATAGAACAGGCTAAGAGAACCGATTGTGGAATTTAGGAGCTCTATAGAGGCCAAAGATACACTTGCACCTAAGAAATTGGGCGTTCTTTACCGCAGCAAACGGCACTTCCCACCGGTTCAATTCCTCATTCTATATAAATTGCAAGCTCGCCTGGTGATGGAGCATTTTTTTTTATGGAAACTGACATGGTTGGCTACATCACCTACAACATCCGTGATGTCAGCCCATAACATCGGGTGAACTTGGTGCCACGTCAGTGCTTCCCTTCGGTCGTGCCGGCTACACTGAACTGGACGGAAAGCACAAAATATTTACATAGCCGTTTCGACCGACCTTTCATTCAGTGTGGTGGTATCAACCCGGGCGGGTTAAACCCTACCACCTAGTAATATAAGAAGGGAGTCATATCCCTTAGTCGCCTTTTACGACATACGCGGGGAGAGATGCAGTAGTTGGGCTATTCTTTTAAAGTACCGGCCCCACACGGTACGGTATTAATTGTTGTCAGTTGTGCGGCCGGTAGACTGTCGGTCGGATCATAAGCACACCCGGGCGCGGTCAGTGGATGGATGGGTGACCGCTCGACCGCTGGACAATATATGAAAATAAAATAAAAACATATATCTGCGTCACAAAGTTTATTTTACTGCATTTAGAGAAAAACATTGAAGTTATGCTGCCACACCCTTTATTGAAATAAACACCATTATTGTAGGTAATTATCATTCATTAGGTAATAAAAAATATATCTTACAAAACTTGATTAAGGTTCCGTTCACAAGAACGATCTTTTAGAAACAAAAAAACATCCAGTACAATTAATTTTAATTGTAAATAAATCAACATTGTATCGGCTTCATTAACGTTTCGAACAGTTACCTAAGATAACATCCAGCATGGTACATTCAAATTGACGTCTTTTCGGCGGGTTATTAATTTTCGGTTTCTTCACATCGAAAATAGTTTGAAGATCAAAATCTACTAAAACGCATGCTACCCATGGCACCTCACCCTCGGGGCAGTCTTCGAAATTCACACTTTGACGACGATTCGGTTTAAGGCATACTGTCACTGGCAATAGACCGTCGAGACAGTTGTGCGTCACGTTGAAAAGTTGATTTTGTTCCGGTTTAACCACAGAGCATATGAAATGCGCGCGCCCGCCCCTACTAGAAGCACCGTGAGCGCGATTTCTCTACAACGCCGTTGAAGCCTGTGGGCGTGGCCTATGACTTACATATGTGTGTTGTGCGTGTGCATTTGTTTTGTGCGTGTGCCTAACTTGCTCCTCTTTGTGTGTAGTGTCGATACTAGCACACACACACACGCATACGAAGCGCTAGCAGCTCAGCGTACGGTTATTGGGTTTCAAATATCATCGCTTAGGGCGTCTCTAGGAGGGGGAGCGCGCGGTATTCCATGCTCTGTGGTAAGTATCATTAGGTAATAAAAATATATCTTACAAAACTTGATTAAGGTACCGTTCACAAGAACGATCTTTTAGAAACAAAAAAACATCCAGTACAATTAATTTTAATTGTAATTAAATCAACATTGTATCGGCTTCATTAACGTTTCGAACAGTTACCTAAGATAACATCCACAATGGTACATTCAAATTGACGTCTTTTCGGCGGGTTACTAATTTTCGGTTTGTTCACATCGAAAATAGTTTGAAGATCAAAATCTACTAAAACGCATGCTACCCATGGCACCTCACCCTCGGGGCAGTCTTCGAAACTCACACTTTGACGACGATTCGGTTTAAGGCATACTGTCACTGGCAATAGACCGTCGAGACAGTTGTGCGTCACGTTGAAAAGTTGATTATGTTCCGGTTTAACGCATCTGCCCATTGCGATCACTTCACCCTTGGCGCAGGGTGCCAGCCCGTTGGCGAAAGCTCCGTTCACTCCGAGGTGCATGCACGAACCACAAATAACCAGAAGTTGTAAAATCAGCTTTACTTGCATTGTTAGTGCTTTTGATGCAGTTCAGAAAACTCCAATAGGGCACAGTAAGGACTGTTGCAATAATGTGCGAGGCGAACGTGGGATAAATCTCTTTATATATAATGTATAAGTAATGAGTTGAAATGCATAAATAATTTGACGACCTTTTAATGAAACTACATGTGAAGTAATTACCTACATAGACTGGAAATAATAAAAATTGGCGTGAAATAATGTGTAGCTAATTGTCTCCAATGCTTCTAGAGCAAATTAATTGCCTACTTATTGTATAATTGTATAATAGTGCAAATTAATGCTAATATACTAGATACACTATCTATACATATAATAAAATCGTAAAGGTAAGAAATTTTTACTTTTTCTTCTTTTTATTATTTGTTGTTATATCGGCCATAATAAATAACACATTTTTTGTGAAAATTTCAACGGGCTACCTATTACGGTTCAAGAGATACAGCCCTCGGACAGACGGACCGACGGACGGACAGACAGACAGACATACAGACAGACAGCGTAGGCTTAGTAATAGGGTCCCGTACCTGATACGGAACACTAAAAATGTGCCTATGGTCGTTTACTTGGTAAATATATGTGCATACCTACATACCAACTTGTAATACATACGCAGTAATGTGTTAGTCGATCCAGCCAACCCTAAAAACGATTGAACATTGAGAATTAATTTCATAAGTGGATTTCTAATGAAACCCAATTTGTTCCAGGTGAGCGGAGTTTCTATTTGTTTGGAGAAGCAGCCGAGGTAAGCTCGTCATCCCTAACAACGAACTAGATAGAGAATACAGAATACAGAAGAGTCAAAGCGTAATTATTATTTTTTTTTTTTATGTAATACAGTATGTGTGGCTGAGTTGGAGGGGCCAAAGCGCATGCTCCGACCAGCCAATATCACCTCCGAGAAGGCAGTTGCCATGAGACTCCCTGGATTGCTGGCTATAATGGACTAGAGGAGAACACAGCCGAGGCTGCTATGCGGCCATTTTACATCCAGTACGGTCGTCGTACCAACCCAGTCGGCTACAATTTGAGCCTACCAGCTAGTAAGGGACAAGGGAAGGGACCTACGGTTTTACACCGGTTCCGAACGGTGAAGCTGCAGGTGTAATCATGCACGTAAATTTGTTCGTCAGAAAAAAACTCATTGGTACACGCCGACCGGATTCGAACCTCGGACCTCTCGCACGAGAAGCCGATGCCCAAACCACTCGGCCACCCGCCGCTGCTTAAATGTGTTAATTAAATATGTTACCTGGTAGTAAAGCAAGTGTGCGAGTGAGCGCCCTCGCGAATAATGCTCAATTTCATTTACTTTCAATAAATATACCCAAGAATAAAACGTGGACTCTGACGGTCGCTGTTGTCCAAAGGTTGAAAGTTGCCCAGCGAGCAATGGAGCGAGCCATGCTGGGAATATCGCTACGTGATGTGGTGCGTAACGAGGCAATCCGCCGACGCACCAAAGTAGTCGATATTGGACACCGGGTGGCTAAGCTCAAGTGGCAGTGGGCTGGGCGCGTTAGCCGAAGAGACGATGACCATTGGAGTAACCGTGTCCTACACTGGCGGCCGTGGACAGGAAAACGGAGTGTGGGAAGACCACCCGCCAGGTGGGACGACGACATCAAGTACGCCGGCGGAAATCAGTGGTTCCGTATCGCTGAAGGCTGGGAGGACTGGAGGAAAATTGGAAAGGCGTATGTCCAGCAGTGGACGCTTACACGCTGACTGACTGACCCAAGAATAATAAATCATTTTTTTTTTATGGAATCTGACACGGTTGGCTACATCACCTACAACATCCGTGATGTCAGCCCATAACACAGGGTGAACTAGGTGCCATGTCAGTTCTTCCCTTCATTTCATGTCGGCTACACTAAACTGGACGGAAAACACGAACTATTTACATAGCCGTTTCGACCGACGTTTCGGTCAGTGCTGTGGTACCAACCCGGCCGGGATAAACCCTACCACCTAGTAAGGTAAGAAGGGAAGGGACCTACAGTTTAACGTGGAATCCGAACCACGGTCAGCCTCCAACGGTCGAGCGGTCACCCATCCAATCACTGACCGCGCTCAGCGTTGCTTAAAAACAGTTGACTAACCAACCGCGCCACTGAGCTACCGAGGCTGACGAATTTTCTTATCCCTTAGTCGACTTTTACGACATGCGACGGGGAGAGATGCAGTGGGGCTATTCTTTTTAAGTACCGACCCCAACACGGTACAATACGAAATCTACTGAAAAACATTTATGTAGCACATACATAATGGATGATTCAGGCAGGCTTCGCTCGCGGCAGACTCGATTTAATAGCGAATCTGATTTAAACGCAAATATGATAAATATACGATCGCTCCTCTTATATTCTCCCTCTCTCTCTCCCGTCCATACTATACTTTCTTTGATACTGCTCAGCCCTTAAGGCACTGAGCGTGATGGTATATAACCCATAGTGAGCCTCAAGAGCTACTTTTTAGAGTTCCGTATCCTGTACGGGACCCTATTACTAAGATTACGCCGTCTGTCTGTCTGTGCGTCCGTCCGTCCGTCTGTCTGTCTGTCCGTCCGTCCGTCTGCCTGTCCGAGGGCTGTATCTCTTGAACCGTAATAGGTAGCCCGTTGAAATTTTCACAGAATATGTGTTATTATGGCCGATGTAACAACAAATAATAAAAATAAGAAAAAGTAAAAAATTCACGGGGGTTCCCATTGAAGAAACCAGAAAATTGTATGCGCGCGCGCCATTTACCGAGTAGAACGTGAAGCATTTTAACTAATCATGACATGACATTTAACTAATATGAAGCATTTCATAATACGCCATAGATGGCGTGAGTGGCGCTAACCATGACATGGCGATAAGGAACCCTCGGTGCGCGAGTTCAATTCGCACTTGGCCGGTTTTAAAATTGGTGCTAACCGCATCAAAATCTGTTCAGTGGTTTCGGAGTTTACCTTAAATATACATGCAGACAGATGTTCTCTTTTATAGATTCTCTTTTTTAATAGAGAGTAGAGAATAGAGATAGAGATGGATGTGCCCCGCCACCACGTTGTACGCGTCTCGTCGCTTCCGCGACATTGTATGGATTAATGACCGCGGTGTGTTGTACTCTGTGGTACTGCGTTGCCTGTTGCCTCCCCACGCCACTAAATTATCGTATTAAATTATAACGAATCACTGTCAGTAATCTAACGCTAGCTCGTATACGGCAACCTCGACTCGTTTGTTCGTTCAGGATTCTAATATGAATACACGTTTTGTAAATGTACTTAGTGTTCATTTAAAGCTTTAATTAATCTAGATTGATCATCTCCAAACGAGCATCATAATAATATACAGGTTTTGAGGAGAAACTTTAGCATGTTATTACATGCTAGCTTTTGCCCGCGGCTTCGCTCGCGTAAAATTCGTATTTCAAAAGAAGGAAGTAAGTAATTAAAGACGAGGCCGAAGGCCGAGCATTTTCTCAAAGGAAGTAACTCAGGGCGAGGCCGAAGGCTGAGCTGCGTTCAGGTAAATGATAATCCTTCCCAAAATAAAGTGAGTTAGGACGCTGGTGAACGGCCATATTATAACGACCATTCTATCTAAGATATCAAGTCATTAAAGGTTAGGCCCGAGGGCGGGAGAAGGTTTATCGTTTACCTGATTGCAGCTCGGACTTCGGGCTTGCCCTTATTTACTTACTTTCATCGAAAATAATATCGTTAACTTGAACGAAGCTCGGCCTTCGGCCTCGCTCTTAGTTGCTTACTTAAAATCACATCTTAGTTGCTTACTTTCATCGAGACAGAATAGAGTTTACGTGAACAGAGCTGGGCCTTCGGCCTCGCCATTGGTTACCTCTTTATAATATTAGTGCAGATTTGTTATATTATATGCTTACTGAATAATCTTTTTAAGTTTACCGTTATGTAAGTAAGTAATTGCGTGCGAATCGACTTATGTCGTCGACTTATGTAAGTCTTCGGTACCTACAACTGTCAATCCTTAAAACATTTAAAATTAATATGCTTACTGAGTTTCATTTAAGAGCGTTCCGTGCAAAATGACAGGCGATGGTGCTGCCACTCAAGTAAATAATATATATCTCTTAAACAAAGCCATAACTGGAAAAAACAAGCCATGAAGTTGTAGTTGATTTTGATTATGATATTCTAAGATACTGAAAACAGTTTTGTATTGCTCAGTTTATGCACAATCAATATAACGGATTTCGATGGCCACCGTAATCCGTTATAATGATTATGCATAAACTGAGCAATACAAAACTGTTTCCAGTATCTTAGAATATCATAATCAAAATCAACTACAGCTTCATGGCTTGTTTTTTCCAGTTATGGCTTTGTTTAAATGAAATATATATTATTTACTTGAGTGGCAGCACCGTTGCCTGTCATTTTGCACGGAACGCTCTTAACCATATCTACGCAAAAATGCGTCTAAATTAAAAATCCAGGTAATTTGCGTATCGCGTACAATGCGTTTTGTTTCATATTTTATGATCATTCGCATCGAGGGTAAAATGCGTATCTGAAAAATTCTGGTAAATTGCGTATCAATGCGTAAAATTTAGTTTCAGATTTCATGGTTATTTGCGTGACTGGTCACGTGCGAATCTGATACTATAAGTCGAAAGGGTTACAAGGTGGCTCCATACACGCAACTCTGAAACTACTACAGTCTAAAAGCCCATGAAACTTTCCGATATTCCCAAAAAAAATCAACTAAAAACAATGGTGTCCCTTTTTGCGAGTTCATCACGTTTTGACCCGTGTTCTATGACGGGTGGCGGGTGGCCGAGTGGTTTGGGCATCGTCTTCTCATGCGAGAGGTCCGATGTTCAAATCCGGTCGGCGTGTACCAATGAGTATTTTCTGACGAAAAAATTTACATGCATACCTGCACCTGCTGCTTCACAGTTCGGAACCGGAGTAAAACTGTATGTCCCTTCCCTTGCCCCTTGCCACTAGGTGGTAGGCTCAAATTGTAGCCGACTGGGTTGGTACCACCGCACTGGATGTAACATGAAGGGAGGGAAGGAATATGACTCCCTTCTTATATTACTAGGTGGTAGGGTTTAACCCGCCCGGGTTGGTACCACCGCACTGAATTAAAGGTCGGTCGAAACGGCTATGTAAATAGTTTGTGTTTTCCGTCCAGTTCAGTGTAGCCGGCACGACCGAAGGGAAGCACTTACATGGCACCTAGTTCACCCGGTGTTATGGGCTGAAGTCACGGATGTTGTAGGTGATGTAGCCAACCGTGTCAGTTTCCATAAAAAAAAAAAAAACATGGCCGCATAGCAGCCTCGCTTGTGTTCTCCTCTAGTATAGTATAGCCAGCAAACCAGGGAAGTCTCCCGTATGGCACCTACCTTCTCGGAGGCGATATTGGCCAGTCGGAGTATGTGCTTTGGCCCATCCGACTCAGCCACCCATACCGGATTTCATAAAAAAAATAATGATGGCCCAAGCGAAATAATTAGGTATATGAGCGATTTGAGCGCCCAAATCGCTCGTTAGTGGCGCTGGCATTTCCAGTTAGGATTCCGGTTAGGGTTCCGTGCTGGAACCTATTACTAGGCCTACGCCAGTCTGTCCATCCGTCTATCCTTTTTTTTATGGAAACTGACGCGGTTGGCTACATCACCTACAACATCCGCGATGTCGGCCCATAACACCGGGCGAACTAGGTGCCATGTCAGTGCTTCCCTTCATCTCATGTCGGCTACACTGAACTGGACGTAAAACACGAACTATTTACATAGTCATTTCGACCGACGTTTCATTCAGTGCGGTGGTACCAACCCGGGTGGGATAAACCCTACCACCTAGTAAGGTAAGAAGGGAAGGAATCTACAGTTTTACGTGGAGTCCGAACCGCGGTCAGCCTCCAGCGGTCGAGCGGTCACCTATCCAAATACTGACCGCGCCCAGCGTTGCTTAACAATCAATAGCGACAGTCGACTGTCTGCACCACCGAGCTGTCGAGGCTGACAATAACACAAAAAAATATATTGTGTTGTAGTCAGGGGGCCCCCTGAATGTTATAATTTTTCTCTTTTTAAGGTTCTGTACCTCAAAAGAGGAAAAAAACGGAACCCTTACAGGATCACTTCATTGTTCGCGGTGTTCGCCTGTCTATCTGTCTGTCAAGACCTTTTTTCTCAGGTACGGGTATAGATATCAAGTTGAAATTAAATATCTACGTTTACTTGTTTTATTATTTGTTAGACCGTGTGGGCCCGGTACTTAAAAAGAATAGCCCCACTGCATCTCTCCCCGTGCATGTCGTAAAAGGCGACTAAGGGATAAGGACAAGATGCTGTGCTAAAGGGCGACGGGCTCGCCACCTCTCACCTTGGCATGGTACTTCCACCGAGTCATGCAACAGGTGGGTCTTCGTGCCTTACTTGCTGCTTGATCGATTGAATCTTGTTCGAATACTTTGCGAAACGTGGTGGTCGGTGTTGTGCTGTAATTTACCAGAGTTCTTGCAGCGCAACACCGATTACTCTGCTTACCCCGATTGTCGGGATTCAGCGTGTGTGATATGTATGTATGTATGTATTATTTGTTAGAATATCTGTTATAATAAATAACAATATTAACAATATTATGTGAGAATTACAACCGGCTACCTATAACGGTTCAAAAGATACAGCAGTAGGACAGACAGACAGACAGACAGACGGCGGCGTAGGCTTATTAATATGAATAATAATAGAATAGAATAGAATAGACATGCTTTATTGCACACAAAAACACAGAGATACACAAGACAGAAGATAACATACAGAAGAGCAATAGAAATTAAAACACAGAGATACACAAGACAGAAGATAACATACAGAAGAGCAATATAAATTAAAACACAGAGATACACAAGACAGAAGATAACATACAGAAGAGCAATAGAAATTAAAACACAGAGATACACAAGACAGAAGATAACATACAGAAGGGCAATAGAAATTAACAATAATTCGCACAGAAACAAGAGAAAAGTAGCGTGCAAAGGCGGACTTATCAAATGACAACAACAACAAGTGATTTCTTCCAGTCAACCTGTGGGTGATGAGAGTAAGTGAAGAAGAAATATGGCAAGGGTAGTGCAAACATTTGGACAGGAAAGTAATATATACATAATACATACTTATATGCTTACCTACGAATACGGAAACCTATTTATTAAAGTAAATATTAAATTACATTTTAACGGAATGAGTTGGGTATACAATGGGAAAACTGCAGAAAGTTGAGACCGCAATCAACACAATCGCAATAAAATTATTTCAAAGTTACAATATTAATGCATGCAATGCAAATTAACGTTTTAATTGGCAAGAGTTTATGCATCTATTCCTGAATGAACATTCGTATACGCTTTGAACAAGTTTTAGAGTTTTTATGACAGTGCATAATTATGTATAACCCGCGCCAATAAAGAAACACTCAGCAACGAAATACAATAAATACTCAGCAACGAAGTGCTCGAACAGTATTCCACCACCCACAAGAGATCTGGTTTAATTTGTCACGCAAAAAACGTCTTCTGGAACTTAGCTGGAACTGGAAAAAGCAGGGAAAATACTAAAATATATAAAATTTCAATACAATGATGCATTGGTAATTGGTAGGCGCACATACATACACACAACTACACAACAGCATGCATACATACACCATTCACACTTATAAGCATGTAACGTAAACATTCATATCTATACATCAACGACGCCCTCACACCAGGGTTGCCTGATGGTTCAGATAAAAAAACCGAACCTTTTACATCAAATGAACTTTTTACATCATACCTTACATTTTTCAAGAACACACTTTTCATGACTTATGCTACCGAACGTATATGGGCGTCGTTAGACACCTAACGGGTGGTTCAGCGCAACATTTCGCGCTTTTAAAAAAAAGGCAAATTAGTGACGGCGAAAATCTGCAAGGTTCTTCCCAAGAATGTGTTCTGTAGCTCCTATTAGCCTGGGGCCTTGAAAATACGCGTCAATAATAAATGATAGATAGATAGATAGAAATACTTTATTGCTCCAAAACATTTAACAGTAACAAACGATAAGTAATTTACATGAGGGGCAAAGGCGGACTTATCCCTTACAGGGATTTCTCCCAGTCAACCTTTGGATGTTTGAGAGTCGTATGTTGTGAGATATAAGTAGGTAGTAGCAAAAGACTTGAGTGTGGGAATGTAAAATATAATATATGGAAAATAACTATGATAAACTATAATATACTTGCACTACATAATATAAGTACATACCAGTTTAAACGTAGAAATGGCAAATTATAAATTAAATTAAATACATAAAACTATAAATTAAATACATATGTATTAAAGATTATATAATACATAATACCTAAATATATACATACATACATACTTGACATATGAATCGATATTTAGCAAACATCGAACCTCTCATACTTCGGTATTTTCGTCATACCGAACACCGAACACGGTGCTGAAATACCGAACAGTTCGGTAAAAAACCGAACACCTGGCAAGCCTGCCTCACACACGTAGGCACAAACTTGAAGAGTATGGTGGAATAGCAATATGAGAGTAGAAGAGGCGGCAGAGGTGCGTCAGGATCGTGGCACGCGGAGATCCGTTGTCTCTGCCTACGTCAATGGAAAACAGGCATGACGTAATGTAAAACTAAACCACTATACACAATAAGGTAGCGACTAAATACCAGCGCTAGAGGGCCGGCCTACAAGCTACACTCGAGCAAATTCTGATCCGTGGCCGTTTTTCAAACAAAACAAACCTATATCAATCATCAATCATCATCAATACTAATAAAAAATCAGTGAGGGATGCTCATGGAATAATTTACTTCGTTTTATGAGATACTGAGTTTGTAGACTCAATGTATGATACCAAAACTAAATCGATGATTTTTATAAATATTTTCTGTATGTATGTATGTTCCTCCATAACTCTTAAACTGATCATTCAAATTCGATGAAACTTAGTACAACCACATTTAACTACACGAGACACAGGATAGGCTAAATAAAATTCGGTTCCGGTAACGCTAAGATGTGGCTCTCATACAAACCAAATTGTTTCACGCTCCAAAATAGAGGTACGGTAGCGAGCTTACTTATGTACTTTCTTCTTTTTAGATACGAAATTCACGCGAGCGAAGCCGCGGGCGAAAGCTAGTTAAGAATAAGAATGTTAATTGTAAATGGCCGTAAGTGTTTGCGAAATAAACATATTTTGAATCTTTTATATTTTATTTAATAAATAAAATGATCGACAACAGAACTTCCCGGGCTGCTATTATTCACCAAATGCGATTCCATTTTCTTTTTATACCTCTCTATTTTATCCGTAATGCTCACGTGCCCACGCCAGCAACCGTTCATCACACGTTGTGCATCTCGACTGTGTTGGATTATTTATCGCGAGCGTTTTTCATTCGAACGACTCGGGAATACCTGCCCTGGGGCCACAAGCTACTCTCTAGCGATAAAAACTTTTTACCTATTTTACTTTATTATGAGAGTTCTGTGCGGCTATATTATAGTTAATTAGGCTATTTGTTAACTTAGGTATATTTGTGCGCAAATTTTCATAATATTCGGAGAAATTTGTGAGCAGGCATCAGTAAGGCTTCGTTAATTAACTCGTAACTTTGAGACGTTGATTTAAAATTGACTTATTTCATCGGGTGATATTTTAATGGATTCTGTCATGATGCTCCATTCTCATAAACAATTCTGAATAACCCAAGTTTGTTTTATCTGTTTTTTTATGTAATCCGGTATGGGTGGCTGAGTCGGAGGGGTCAAAGCGCATGCTCCGACCAGCTAATATCACCTCTGAGAAGGTCGGTGCCACACGGGAGACTTCCCTGGATTGCTGGCTATACTGGACTAGAGGAGAACACAACCGAGGCTGCTATGCGGCCATCTTACATCCAGTACGGCGGTAACAACCCAGTCGGCTACAATTTGATTCTACCACCTAGTAAGGGGCAAGTTCTAGTTGAATAACCCTATTTATATTATTTATGCGTTTATGACCAGATGACTATAATTTTATGCACACCATCGTGCGTAGTCGATATTGAACTTAAAAACCGGCCAAGTGCGAGTCGAACTCGCGCACCGAAAGTTCCGTATCGCCATGTCATTGTCAGCGCCACTCACGCCATCTATGGCGTGTTTATGAAATGCTTCATATTATTTAAAATTCACGATTAGTTAAAATGCTTCATACTCTTTTAGGTAGATGGCGCGCATACACTTTTAGTTTCTTCTATGGGAACCCCGTGAATTGTTTAATTTTTCCTATTTTTATTTATTATTTGTTGTTATATCGGCCATAATAACACATATTACTAAGCTTGGGACAGACGGCCCAGGCTTAGTAATAGGGTCCCGTACCGCATACGGAACCCTAAAAAAACAATAATATTGAAAACCGCTGGCTTTTACGCTGATTGATGTAATATTTTACTAGAAAGTGTGGTGAAGTGCTAGAAAATGCCATAAGACAACGAACACATCGTGTTCGTTCGTACGTGCATATGTGTTTACTGTGGCAGTAAAAAGTGTATATTGAATATATAAAGCTTGTCCCGCGGCGACGACGACGCGATGGATGTGTAGAGTGAGACAGAAAAGTCGGTATACGTTAGAATAGCCCCACTGCATCTCTTCCCGTGTATGTCGTAAAAGGCGACTAAGGGATAGGACTCCCTTCTTATATTACTAGGTGGTAGGGTTTAACCCGCCCGGGTTGGTACCACCGCACTGAATGAAAGGTCGGTCGAAACGGCTATGTAAATAGTTTGTGTTTTCCGTCCAGTTCAGTGTAGGCGGCACGACGGAAGGGAAGCACTGACGTGGCACCAAGTTCACCCGGTGTTATGGGCTGACACTCAGACATCACGGATGTTGTAGGTGATGTAGCCAAACGTGTCAGTTTCCATAAAAAAAAAGGAATCGTGATCGAGGCACGTGGCGAGCTACATACATTTTTTTATGTACACCAACATGGGTGGCTGTGCCGCGAGACCAATGGTGCAGTCGACAGAGCCAAAATCAGCTCTCCTCGCGAAACCACTCTCAGTTAGGTGCCGTGCCAGCAGATTTGCGGGCTGTTGCTAGGCTATCTATTTATGTTAATACGACATTGAAGATACCCAGGTTAAAGGATTCGGGTAACACACTCGCCTGAAGTCAGTACCACACCCTAGCGGTGCGGCAAAGAAACGATTTAGAGAACCGATGGGTTCTCAAAAGCCGAATGTCAGCAACAAAAGGGTGCTGAGTCTCTCTGCGACGAGTCATGCGGAGATAGGACGGGTGGCAAGGAATAAGGGATGCTAGTTCCACAGAGCAGCGTCCGTGATAGTATCTGTAAACAGACTAAGCGAACCTAAAAATCGTCTGTGACTCAGAGACTCGACCGTCGTCTGTAAGTTTCGGGCACCAACAAGACGGAGGTTGAGGTACGGAAAACATGAAAAAAAATCACAGATCTAATGCATTATATGATCTTCGGTTACACTGAAAATGACATTTAAGGCGTATTAAAAAAAATTAAAATTCTTAATTTTCAAGTACATATATGCAAATACATGGAAACCATTTTAACTACTCACACTGCAAGATAAAGACGACTCGTAACTCGCGTAACGGAAAATAAAAAAAAATCACAACTCCCACATTTTTCACTTTGAAATGAAATGAAATGAAAATGAAAAATGAAAATGAAATGAAATTAAAAATATTTATTATCACATGAAATCGTACAGTACAATAACCGAGTCTTCTGCACTAGAAAAATTCTGTCTCGCAGAAAGACTTTTTTGTAAACATAATTAATTGTATTTCATTCTGCGCTCACTAGTAATAATTTTATATAATTTTTAGGTTATTTCATGTTATAATTAAACGAAGCGAAATTTTTAGTATATATATTATATATAATAATAAATAACAGTATCTATAAAAATTATATTTTAAAATATATATTTAGAATTTTTTTTAAAAGTGCCCTTTTTAAACCCCCTAAAAACGACTTATTTTAAGCCTTTTTTTAAGACTTTCTAAAAAAACTCTCAAAATTTGTAAATTTTTTTTCACCATCTTGTAGCCCTCGTCGATACGCGTCATACTCCTTTGACACCCTAAATATTGACGTAGGCTTAAAACTCACAACACCAGGGCGAATTCGCACTATCGCTGGAAAACGGGGACAATACTGAAGCGATCGAAAAGACTGAAAAAAACCGTGAACAAATTCTTTTCTCCAGACTCTACCATACAAAGTGGTATTGTTCGCATGTCGTGTCGTCTGTTCGCATGTAGTGAATAATGCTTTACGACCGCTCGTAAATTGCGTGGGTGGCGGGGAGTAGACCCCCGCGTCACCGGGCTCGCTAGCTGCCCGCAGATAGCAGATTGTGTTAAAGAGACATTTTGTAGCGCTCAACTACATTGATCAGCCTCGAAGATAAATCACTCCATAGAAAAAGTTCCATACCTTCGGATTTAATAACCTACTGTTTCACGTCGCCAATCGCTGCGTGCGAAAATGTGCCTAAACGATCGAGTCTAAAGTCATTATTGCTTTGCAGCTGCGCGCAGTTGCGTGGGCGAGCGTGTAGGTATGCTTAGCGCGGCTGACGAATTTCCACTGAATTCGACCGCCGCTGGCGGCCCGCTGGGTATTTCACGTAGGTAGTTAGCGCGCGCAAGTACAGTTGGAGGCTGACATTGTAAGCTCCTTCCCTTCTTACCTTACTAGGTGGTAGGGTTCAACTCACCCGAGTTGTTACCACCGCACTGAATGAAACGTCGTCGGTCGAAGCGGCTATGTAAATAGGTTGTGTTTTCCGTCCAGTTCAGTGTAGCTGAGATGAAATGAAGGGAAGCTTTTAAAAAAATAATTCCTGTTAATCCACCTACAGTGAATTAAAATACAAATCCTAGTGTTCATAATTTTGGAAGGATTATAATTAATTTGAGCTCCGTGAAAAGGTTGCTAATCAACTAAAAATTTTAATTCCTGTTGGTACTGCAATAATTAATAGTTGCTGAAGTAAAATAAGCTAGAGTATCAATATCTATTCCTACTGTAAATATCTACCTACCGGCGACTAAGGGATATGACTCCCTTCTTATATTACTAGGTGGTAGGGTTTAACCCGCCCGGGTTGGTACCACCGCACTGAATGAAAGGTCGGTCGAAACGGCTATGTAAATAGTTTGTGTTTTCCGTCCAGTTCAGTGTAGCCGGCACGACCGAAGGGAAGCACTGACGTGGCACCAAGTTCACCCGGTGTTATGGGCTGACATCACGGATGTTGTAGGTGATGTAGCAAACCGTGTCAGTTTCCAAAAAAAAAAAAAAATTTAAAAAAAATTTAAAAAAATATATATGTTAAGCTCATACAATAAATCCCAATAATGCAATAGCTATTGTCATCATCATCAGCCTGTATCGGTCCACTGCTGGACATAGGCCTCTCCCAAGGCACGCCACCACACGCGGTCTTCCGCTCTTCTCATCCATCCACTCCCGGCTACCTTTTTAAGGTCATCTGTCCACCTAGCCGGGGGGCGTCCCACGCTACGTTTGCTTGTACGTGGCCTCCATTCGAGCACCCGTCTACCACATCGGTTGTCGGGTCTACGACATATGTGCCCAGCCCACTGCCACTTCAGCTTGCTTATTTTCTTAGCAATGTCGACTACCTTAGTTTTTTGACGTATCACGTCGTTATGGATTTTATCGGTCAAAGAAATAGCTATTATAGCATAAATTATTCCTAAAAATCCAAAAATTTCCTTTTTCCTGACATGGCACCTAGTTCACCCGGTGTTATGGGCTGACATCACGGATGTTGTAAGTGATGTAGCGAACCGTGTCAGTTTCCATAAAAAAACTGATACAGAATTACATATTATTATAGTATATGTATTTCCGGGAGATTATCTTAACCCTTTAACAGGCACGGGTCGAAATCTTGCCACCAACATTGACACACACATTGTATAAATCGTATAAATCGCAGCCGTATCCATGCACTTGTTTTGAGCGCCATCTATTGAATGTAGGGTGGTGGCACATACAGTGCCACTGCCCGTGTAGGGCTGGGAAAGGGTGGCAAGATTCATACCAATGCCCGTGTGTGGCAAGAATATGGAAATGTGTAATACTTTTGTAAATGTTTATTTATCAATATTTTTTGCGTGTTTCTGTTTCTGTTTATATTCATTTTCTTTTTTCTGTGTAACGTAAGGTATTTTTATATCTTTTCAGATGAATAGGGTGGACCGCATTGGCTTACATGTTGCCACCCATTCCCAGTCATACACGGGCAGTGGCAAACTGTTTGCCACCCCTGAAATTTCTACTGAAAACTATTTTTCAATATTTCGTTGCAGTAATCATACAAAATAAGTTTAAATATTCAAAAAAAAATATGTTTGTAACTTTTCCAGTTTTCTCTGCCCTATAAAGGGTTAAGATACCGGAATCCGAAGATAATACCCCTATCCGCAATTGGGCCTAATCTTAGAACGAATAAATAAATCAACGCATACACGTATAATTACTAAGAAACATAATCTATGCTTCCCTATCACTTTACACGCCTCATTTACCGCCTAGCGGCTCGTAGGGCGTGCGGCGCGCAGACATAGGGCGGATGACAACTTCCGGTGTGACATCGACTCCTGCGCTTACACGCCGGAAGACGCCATCATGCCTCCGATGTAAGGGGCTATCTATGCGAGCTTTTCCCCGCGGCTTCGCTCGCGTCAACGTGGGTTATGTATGAAGCAT
Source organism: Nematopogon swammerdamellus (assembly GCA_946902875.1). Classification (NCBI taxonomy): domain Eukaryota; kingdom Metazoa; phylum Arthropoda; class Insecta; order Lepidoptera; family Adelidae; genus Nematopogon; species Nematopogon swammerdamellus. Next base: position 25,760,409 of record OX336337.1, on the reverse strand, counting down.
AACGCTGAGCTAGCTCCTATATTCGGCGTTCGTACATAAATCTCTGCTTCTCTGCTTCTTATAAAAGGGAACATCTGTCTGTATGTATATTTGAAGTAAACTAAACCGGAACCATTGTACAGATTTGGATGCATTTTTCACCAATTCAAAGATTAGTTCTTGAGGCTCACTATGGACTATCCATCACGTTAAATAGCCTTAGGGCTGAGCAGTATCTAAAAAAGTATGGACAGGAGAGAGAGAGAGAGAGAGAGAGAGAGAGAGAGAGAGAGAGAGAGAGAGAGAGAGAGAGAGAGAGAGATACTGTACAATAATATTATCAGTTGGAGCATGGACATAGCATATAAATTGTAAATATCCCATGCTCCACCCAGGTGGAGAACCTAGGTGGAGCACGGACCCAGACCCAATAGGCACACTAAAAGTTTCCGGAATTAATAAGAATAAAATACTATTAAAGGTCAAAAATGAATTTATTGTTTCTCAAAATATTCTCCCTTTGCGTAAATACACTTTTTATTACGATTAAACCAATTTTGAAAACTTTTGTGCCACTCCTCCGTGGTGACCTCAGAAACGTGTTTTTCATATTCTTCGACAGCCTCTTCTGGTGATGAAAATCGTTGACCGCGTAATTGGTTCTTAATTTTTGGGAACAGAAAAAAGTCACAAGGTGCCGTCACCTGTTACTATGTCCCAAACCAAATTTGAAGCGCCTTTGTTGAATCTGGTAAGCATGGCATTGCACCAAGTGACGCGGTGCGTTTTTTGAGCCTCGGTCAAACTGTGTGGGATCCACCGCGAGCACAGCTTTCTCACACCCAAATGTTTGTGTAGGATTGATTGTATTTGACTCATGCCTATGTCTAAGGATGCCCGAATCTCATGATAGGTCACATGCCTGTCTGTTTCGATCATACGGCGCACAGCATCGATGTTTTTGTTGTTCACAGCGGTGAACGGGCGACCATCGCGAGATTCGTCACTGAGATTGACACGACCGCGCTTGAATTCTGAAAACCAGCAATAAATAGTCGTCTTGCATGGTGCTTCATCGCCAAAAGCAGATTGAAGCCGAGCGAGGCTCTGATGAGCTGTCAAATTATACTTAAAATGGTAGAAAATCATACTACGAAAATTTTCCCGGGTTAAATTTATGTTAATGTAGACACGCAATTTTTAAAATGGCGCCACAGTGGAAAAACAATTGACAGTCAGATGAAACATAAATTGGATTCTACAGCCAAAGAGTTCCATTTTCAAATGTTGTAATTACTTTTTAAATATTGTTTATGTAAGTGGCCAATTCCGGAAACTTTTAGTGTGCCCTATGTATTAGTTCTTTACCTATGAAATTGGAGATTTGTATGAAAATTTTAAAATATAAAAATTTTGGTTATTTTTTTATTTTAGCTAATCAAAGTATTGGCTCAAATTATCTATGCAATTTTGGCATTTTGATGGCAGTTTGTTTATCACTTTACTGTAGAAGTCTGCTGGGCGAGAGGCGATGAAGTCAGCGAAAGCGTTTTGTACTGCCTCTCGGGTGTTGAATTTTTTCCCACTTAAAAAATTGTCTAAATTTTGAAAAAAGTAGAAATCGTTTGGGGCAAGGTCCGGTTAGTACGGTGGGTGACGGAGAGCTTCCAGCTGTAACTCTTGTAGCTTTGCGATGGTCTGTCGTGAAGTGTGAGCTCGCGCGTTGTCTTGGAGAAGCAATGGGGAAGAGCGATTGACCAGTCTTGGTTGTTGAATTGCGAGCTTCTCCATCATTGTTTGCAATTCTTGGTGATAGAAGAAGAATTGAATTGAAACAAGAATTGAAAGTTAAAAATTAAGGGGGCTCCCCATACCAGAAACGTGGTAAGAATATATTAGTAGAGATTCACGCTACTGAATAATTGATGGCGCCACATGTATTTATTTGTCAAATTATAGAAAGACAAAATATAAACGAATATGGTTTTTTAACAGGTATGGTATAGCGGATTTGCGGAACCATCCGTTCGCGAGTAAAACTCGCACTTGTCCTATTTTTCGAGTTTCAGTAATATGTAAGCCACTGATATTTTTAGCGCAAGGGAATATTTTTATATAATTTTTTTATATTTAACCGACTTCAAAAAAAGGAGCAGGAATTCGACTGTATTTTTTTATATTATTATTTTTTTATGTTTGTTACCTCAGAACTTTCGACTGGGTAAACCGATTTTGATGATTCTTTTTTTATTTGAAAGCTGGTTCTTCCCGTGTGGTTCCATTTCAATTTGGTCAAGATCGGATTGGAAAGAAGGCAAAGAAAAAGAAAGAAGAAAGAAAAGAAAGAGAATCCGCCGAGTACATTAATAGCAAAAAATTACAAAAAAAACTATTTAAAAAAATATAAAAACCGCCTTAAAAAATGTATGAAATAAAAAAAATCAAACCCTAGAGTTGAAGGCGGTGCTTTGCAGTTTTTTTATTGCTAAACGTACGTACAAAAGTACATAGCTATAGACATAGATATGTAATCAACAAATAAAATTTATTTTTCTTCCAAAACCTCACTTTGTTCACCTAAGGTACGTCCAAGACGTTTTTATAAAAATTCAGTTGAATCTTCACGGTTTGTTTTTCGTAGCAATTACGAGTGTATAGGTAAACGGATTGTCGCCAGTCTATTATAGGGTGTCAAGGTAGCTTCGGAATCCCATAGTGAATAGGCACAAAAGCAGGGCCCAGTGCGGTGGTGCCGACCCGCTGGTCCGTGAAGATAAACGAACGGGAGCGAAAATGATATATTGAGATAGGGGGACATTTCTCATGGACAATGTGATGGATGGACGACATTCTTGTGTGGAATCTTGAAAAAAAAATATTATGTTGTACAGGTTTGAAAGAAGCGTCTAATAATTTGTATAACGTAATATCTAACATAGGAATTAGCACTTGACTTTCCATTAAATGTCTTTATCTTTTGATATGAATTGATAAAAAAAAATATACAAAAAAAAATTAAAAAGATTAGCCCAACTGCATCTCTCCCCGTGTGTGTGGACACCTTAAACTAATAACAACCCTCTTTTTTTCGACGGGGTTAATAAATAAAAATAAACTAGCATACTAGATACCCACAGAGCTGGTCACCTTCTCTATAGTTCCTCCAATGAACGATCAGCGAGACCTGGAGGAGGCTGGATGGCTGAGATGCCCGCGCCCGGAATGCCGCGAGATGCTACAGTCATTGATGTTGAAATAACTAGATTAGTTATTAAAGGGTAGTGTTTTATACATTGTTACTACACAGGTGTCTATGTAAAATAATATTGTGCTTAATTATATATTCGTCAGCCTCGATAGCTCAGTGGTGCAGACAGTTGGCTGTCGCTATTGATTGTTAAGCAATGCTGGGCGCGGTCGGTTCTGGGATGGGTGACCGCTCGACCGTTGGAGGCTGACCGTGGTTCGGATTCCACGTTGGAACCCAACCCGCCCGGGTTGGTACCACCGCACTGAACGAAACGTCGCGTCGGTCGAAACAGCTATGTAAATAGTTTGTGTTTTCCGGCCAGTTCAGTGTACCGGCACAACCGAAGGGAAGCACTGATATGGCACCTAGTTCATCCGGTGTTATGGGCTGAAATCACGGATGTTGTAGATGTAAGTAGTCAACCGTGTCAGTTTCCAAAAAAAAAAATTTGTTGTCTGTAAAGTCGGTTTACGGACGATAGTTTTACGTGATGACGTCGAATAATCGTAGCACATAGAGCAAAGATCAGTAAATTCTATTTTCAGTAGAAAGATTAATCATCTTGTGACTGGCCATCAATAAACTTCTGTTGTCTGATCGTGACAGTTTTACTTCTTAAGACGTTTCCATGGTAACTTTGACTATACCGATTGTGCCTCTCTATCGCTTGTTACGCGCACTCGCTTGCACACACAGGCTCAGATGGAACGTGACACTTTTTCGTGCGTGCAGCCGGTGTTCATCAATTTATAAGACGTGACGTTATCACGTAAAAAGAAACACATTTGGCTTTCCTTCGATCTGCAAAAAAGAAAATGACATAGAGTTAGAGTTTCATAAATTTATATATAAAGAGGGAATGAATTTATTTATTCAACAGAAAAAAAAGAAACATTACATAATAGAAAATTAACTAAAGACTATAATATATAAAAAATCTCATTTAAACTGTCCCCGAAATGACCGCGAAGGGTACCTAAAACACTCGCTGCATTTCCACGCTGGATAGCAAGGGCTATCCGTTGCCTGAGGAATGCTTCGCAGGTAGGTACTCCTGACATTTCTGATAATTTTGAACCTATTGACCCAAAAAAAAAATTCGATTCTTTACTCCAAGCACCCATAGTCTCGAAGAATTATATATTGTGTTGTATTGTATTGCATTGTATAGGCTGACTTTACAGTGACAAAACAAAATGCGTACATGACAGATCCACGTATTCCACATCAGCGGGACGAGCTTTGAGGACGAGAGATGAATAGGAAATTCCAGAGATAGGTGGCGAGCCAGCTGCGCCAGTCCTTAAGCCTGATTTAGCTGTAAATTGATTTAATTTGTTGGAAGTACCTGTTATACTACAATATAGCAACTGGAATTAAAATAATAATAAAAATTGTTATTTGAAGTATTTTGTTTTCATTGACTAAACCATAGTGAACAAACTAAAGGTATTTATATACTATGTAGATATATAATCTTTTTGTTACAATATACTATGCGCTGCTTTTGTCATAAAAGTCGGGAATTATGAAAAAAATTATAGACACTAACTCAAATTAACCCATCGACACTCTCAACTTGCTCACACTCCTCCTGGACGTGGCGGAAAATAGAGATTACTTTAAAATGAAAAAAAAAACAAAAACAAAAACAAACAAAACAAAAAAAAGATAGGACGTGGTTTATATCGAGATCAGTCAAAGTTTCATATCATTACTAGCGGTTTTATCTACGACAGCCATACTCAAAGTGTGCTCCGCGGAGCCCTAGGGCTCCACGGACCCTCTGTGGGGGCTCCGCGAGAATACGAGAAAAAAAATCAAAAATACACCTCTCCTCTCTGGCTCGATTCAGCTTGGCTGCGCAGACGTCACAGTTTCATACCTCCCATTAGATATTTAATTATTGTTTTTCTCCTATATTATAAAATAATATTATGTAAGTAACTGTTACACTGTAATATGATTAATTTAATAAAGAATGCACAAAAACTATTTTTTGTTTATTTTAGGGCTCCGTTAAATATTTCGCTTTCCAAAAGGGTTCCGTCACCAAAAAAGTTTGAGAACCGCTGATCTACGATTTAAACGTTGCCATTTCTTTATATCGAGAAAATGTATTATTAGAATCATGTTTTCACCAAAACGCCAAATCTGGTTGATCGCTGACCGTTGGAGGCTGACCGAGGTTCGGTTTCCTCGTAAAACTGTAGGTCCCTTCCCTCCTAATCTTACTTGGTGGTAGGGTTTAACCCGCCCGCGTTGGTACCACCGCACTGAATGAAACGTCGGTCGAAACGGCTATGTAAATAGTTTGTGTTTTCCGACCAGTTCAGTGTAGCCGGCACGATCAAAGGGGGAAGCACTGACATGGCACCTAATTCACCCGGTGTTATGGGCTGACATCACGGACGTTGTAGGTAATGTAGCCAACCGTGTCAGTTTCCATAAAAAAATAAAAATAAAAAAATTAAAAAATCTATATTAGTAGTGAACTTTACCATAATATTTATTACAGAGTGATTGCTGCAGTATTGTTGATATAATAGAGGTTCATGTCAAGCAACCAGCCGTTCGCCAAAACGACCCCGTCGCGCCGTAAGGGGGCGTCCATAAATTACGTGAGACGTTTTCGGCGAATTTTGGTCCCCTCCCCAAGTTTGTACGAGTCAAGTGCGAGACCTCCCCCCATATCTCACGTGAGATTTTGAAAATACGTGTTTCCAGTCTATGAATGTGAATTTTATAGACATTATTTTGTCCGCTACTTAAAAAGAATAGTCCCACTGCATCTCTCCCCATGCATGTCATAAAAGGCGACTAAGGTATAAGGACAAGATGCCGTGGTAAAGGGCGACAGGCTTGCTACCTCTCACTCCGGCACGGTATTTCCACCGAGTCATACAGCAGGTGGGTCTCCGTGCCTTACTTGCTGCTTGATCGATTGAATCTTGTTCGAATACTTTGCGAAACGTGGTGGTCGGTGTTGTGATGTAATTTACCAGAGTTCTTGCAGCACAAACGATTACTCTGCTTACCCCGATTGTCGGGATTCAGCTTGTGTGATATGTATGTATGTATGCAATCAAAAGAAAAAAAATTCTGAAATAAAATCAGTAATTTTTAACAAGATTTACTGTACTTTAATCAAAAACAAAAATGCGTGAGATTTGTCAAAAACCCCACCTCTCCCCTACGTGAGATTTGGTGAGATTCGGCCTGACGCCCTCCTCCCCTCGCCCCCCCCCCCCCTAAACGCGTCACGTAATTTATGGACGCCCCCTAACCACGGGTAGAACTTTGCACTAACTAGCACATGGGTAGGTAGGTGGGACGCAATGCGGGATTAGTGCCGAGCTTGTTACCAGCTATGCCTCGATTCGCGATACACAAGCTTTTGGCGAATGCTTCGCTCGCTAGCAATTAAACGCAAACATATTGAGCTTATTCGTTAATTGTAACCTTCAAATCAAATCAATGCTTTATTGCATACATTCATACATACATACCACACGTGCTGTATCCCGACAATCGGGGTAACAGAGTAATCTTGTAAAGAAAGCCTACTATACTGTTAAAGAGGCATTCGCCGACAGGACTATATCTTGAGGTTCTGACTGCATAATTAGTTAGCGCATGACTAGGTACTATTTGTACCCAAATTTATTTACTAACCGATTGACAACTTGATACTTCAAGTATCTTAATATTTTTATTATTTTTTTATTTTTTATTATTATTTGACAATACTACATTGTAGTATGTATACTTATTACTAACATTATTGAGTTGATACAAATGACGTATCAAAAATTTGACAAAGGCCCTTTACACCTGATCCACTTAATTAAGTCCTTGCAGTCAGAACTTCAAAAACAAAACCAAAATCTGTTTTTGATCTTGCTCTCAAGCTGTATGTTCAATCGACTGTAGGCCGTGTTATTGTGTGGATAGTCACTAAATGACTGTAAAAATTACTATGAAAAAAAAAGCCCTGCGAAGTTTCTTACCGGTTCTTCTTCGTGGGTGTAATCGAATCGGATAGAACAAATTGTAACAAATTCGAGTACAGTCATGCTGTCTAATGAATGCTTAATAAACAATATACAACAATACAACAATATACAATAATCGGTGTTGTGCTGCAAGTATTCTTGTAAATTACAGCACAAGACCGTCCACCGCGTTTAGCAAAGTATTAGGACAACTATCAAGCAGCAAGTAAGGCACGAAGACCCACCTGCTACAAGACCTGGTGGAAGAAGGACCGTGCCAAGGTGACAGGTGGCTAGCCTGTTGCCTTTATTCACAGCATCGTGTCCTTATTCCGTAGTCTCATTTTACGAAATGAACAGGAAGAGATGGAGTGAGGCTAGTATTTTTAATTACCGACCTCACATGGTTATAATGTTTCTTTGCAAACTAACCTTTGAGATGTGGCGAAGGGTACAGGGCGGACAATGCTGTGTAAAAGTTTCCGTAGCGTTGTTAACGAAAGGTACAATTTCTAAACCAATTGAATAGCATGACAGCTCTTTGGAAGTTTCTTAGTTGTAGCTTGTACAGCTTGAATTATGTATAAAAATTTTAAATTTATATTAAAAAGCAGGAAATTATGTTAGAAGTTCAACCATGGCTAGGGACACTTTATTTTAATTGACTTAAATATTATTATGAAATAAAATTTAAATTAAAAATGCATCATCTACCATCACTAGAAATTGCCAATAAAACTTTCACTAAGTTATTTAAAAAAAAAACCATGAAAAAAATTCAATTAGATAGTAAGATAAATTAACAATTAAAAAATTACCCACCACCGTTATTATATTCGTAAACCTCGAATGTCCATGGGCGTCATTAGACACCTTTTTTTTTATGTAATCCGGTATGGTTGGCTGAGCTGGAGGGGCTAAAGCGCATGCTCCGACCAGCCAATATCACCTCGGAGATGGTAGGTGACATGCCGGAGACTTCCATGGGTGCCATACCGGACCTTATGGGTGGCTCAGCGCCCCATGGCATTCTGTTTATTTTGCATAATTAGATTTTTTACTGTTACTGTTACACAGGTTCACTTAAATTACCTCCCTCAATTTGTTAACGATATAAACGATGCCCGCGGCTCCGCCCGCTCTCATTTTTCACATCACTGCTAACCTGATAAGCCATTTAGCGTGATAGTAAGTAGCCTATAGTTGATGGGAAGAATCAAGCTATCCGTAGAATTTTGTTTTATTAAAATCGGTTCAGTGGTTCTCGAGTTATAAGCGGACAGACAGACACTCAGACAGACAGAAAGCAGACGTTGGATTTTATTATAGGTAAGGAAGGATAAAAAGAAAAACCTACACTAAAATTCTAAAATATAAAATATCACAGGTACCAAGGTAGTAATTGAACGCGAATTCAGCGTGCGCTTCAGTTGCGGGGAGATACACTTGCACAATATGGCGTATCAGGCTCCACATGAGGCGGAAGGCTGTACGGGGTTGGGGGATAGTTGGGAGGGGGTGGCTTGATATGTGAAAAATATTACTTTTGCCGGTGACGTGCCAGACGAGAGTATTACCATAGGAAAAACGAATGTCTGTGTGTTTTTTGTGAGCAAGGTGAGACAGCTACCGTGCGCGACTGGTAGGTGTGGAAATAGATGTCGTATTTTGTTTAACATACGAGGGCGCCGACTTTTAGAAACCCTCGTGGGTGCTCATGCAATTTTTTTTTATTGAACTATCATCATCATCATCAACGTGTTGCTGTCCACTGGTGGACATATGCTTCTCCAATTTTTCACTAATTCTCCCGGCACCCGGCAGCATGGATTCGCAAAACGTTCGCACAATGTTTTGCATTTGCCGCATTTACACATTCGTACGTTGTACCTACGCTTGTAGTGCTCCTATATTCTATTGCATGGTATAGAATAATATAGGAGTACTATAACGTTCACTATTCGTCGCGCCACTAGTGCGAATGTGTAAATGTGGCCGCTCAAAGGCTTGTAAGTAAATAAGGCACTTTTATCGTAGTTGAAATCCGATTACTGATCAGTTTTTATATCTATCGTCGTGGGTGCTCCGCACCCACTACTTACCCCTCGTGGGTGCTGGAGCCCCCGAGCACCCACGTAGTCGGCGCCTATGCATACGAGAACAGAGAGCCCAATGCAGTAGTAGATAATTGAAAATGTATGATTCCGCATTTTCCTGAATGTTTGCTTCATATATTTGGTAATAAAAACCGGCCAAGTGCGAGTCGAACTCGCGCACCGAGGGTTCCGTATCGCCATGTCATGGTTAGCGCCGCTAACGCCATCTATGGCGTGTTATGAAATGCTTCATATTAGTTAAATGTCATGACTAGTTAAAATGCTTCACACTATAATCGGTAGATGGCGCGCGCGCATACACTTTTTGGTCTCTTCATGGGAACCCCCGTGAATTTTACACTTTTTCTTATTTTTCTTATTTGTTGTTATATCGGCCATAATAACACATATTCTGTGAAAATTTCAACGGGTTACCTATTACTGTTCAAGATATACAGACAGACGGACGGACGGACAGACAGACAGAAAGACAGACGGCGCAGGCTTAGTAATAGGGTCCCGTACCGGATACGGAACCCTAAAAACTAGGTTGTACTGTGTGATGTCGATACTTAAAAAGAATACCTCTCTCCCCGTGCATGTCGTATAAGGCGAATTCTACTTTTGACAAATAGTTGGGTTTTGCAAATATATTATATTTTCTTTTATGAAACCCAGCATGGGTGGCTGTACCGAAGGACTAATGGTACAGTCGGCAGAGCCCGATACCAGAAACCTTCGATATATTTTATTTACGAGAAAGCACGACAAGTATCGCCTGCATATCGAACGCGGGAAATCGAACGCACACAACCGGAAACATGTTTGTACTCAGTAGCTCGATTCCAAGTTTTGCACGACGAAACATCATATGCATATCGATATAATATGCATATTCTCTATCACAAGCATATTCATGTTTAAAAATCGTATACTGTCTCACTTTCTGGAACGATAAATTACTCGCTATTTATGGATTAGAGTCTAATGTTCGTTGATAATAATAATTCGTGTATATATTTGTATGTTGTATAATTTGATGAAATGGTCTTCATCATTCTTATTTGTTCTTTGCCATTCCACACTAATTCATGATAACCCAAAGGTTGGCTGGAGGAGAACGCCTACGGCGTTAAGTTGTACCTTATACAAAATTTTAAAAGGCAATAAACATATATTGATTTGATTTGATTGATTATTCATTAAACGTCATAGGCATTGTCTACTAGCCACATATCCCTGGTAGGTATGTGCGATACGCTGTGCCTATGTGACAAGCCTCGACGTCAGCCTCGATAGCTCAGTGGTGCAGACACTCAACTGTCGCTATTGAATGTTAAGCAACGCTGGGTGCGGTCAGTACTTGGACGGGTGACCGCTGACCGTTGGAGGCTGACCGAGGTTCGGATTCCTCGTAAAACTGTAGGTACCTTCCCTCCTAATCTTACTTGGTGGTAGGGTTTAACCCTCCCGGGTTGGTACCACCGCACTGAATGAAACGTCGGTCAAAACGGCTATGTAAATAGTTTGTGTTTTCCGACCAGTTCAGTGTAGCCGGCACGATCAAAGGGGGAAGCACTGACATGGCACCTAGTTCACCCGGTGTTATGGGCTGACATCACGGACGTTGTAGGTGATGTAGCCAACCGTGTCAGTTTCCATAAAAAAAAATAAAAAAAAACAAGCTGGCGCGACGTGATTGGTCGGACTCCAGCGCGATATTCCTGAAGTTGGATAAGAAATGTGTACTAACAATTACACTTGCACAAGTATATCAATCGCAAAATTTTTCATGTCGTACCAAATATACAACTTCAAAAAAAGGAGTAAGTTTTCAATTCGACCCGCCTGTTTTTTCCGATCTATGTGGCTCGACCTTTTGGGCTATACGCATGAAACATGATAAATACATACCACACGCTTTATCCCGTCAATCGTGGTAAGCAGAGTAATCGGAGTTGTGCTGGAGGTACTTGTAAATTACATCACAACACCGACCACCACGCTTAACAAAGTATTCGGACAAGATAACTATCAAGTAGCAAGTACGGCACGAAGACCCACCCGCTGCATGACTAGGTGAAAGGATCTTTCCAAGGTGAGAGGTGGCTATCGTGCCGCTCTTTAGCACGGCATTCTTATTCCTTAGTCGCCTTTTACGACATGCACGGGGAGAGATGCAGTGGGGCTAATATTTTTAAGTACCGGCCCCACCCTGTAAAATGTACAGACGACAGCCCTCATTTCTCACTATTGTAGACATTTGACCCTGTACCACGTGACCTAAGAAGCCAGAAGGAAAGAGATGAATATAATTTTCTATATTTCCTCATCTTGCCCATTGCCCATCTTGCTCTTTCTTATAGCTTCGTCCCGCTTCGCCGCGCCAGCTGACGTCGATTGCAGCCCATCTTGTTCTTTCTTATAACTTTGTCCCGCTTAATTCACTGCGCCGACTGGCGCCGATTGCCGGCCATCTTGCTCTTTCTTATAGCTTTATCCCGCTTCGCCGCGCCGGCCGCCGACGATTGCGGACCATCTAGTTCTTTCTTATAGCTTTGTTCCGCTTAATTCTTCGCTCCGACCGGCGACGATTGCAGGCCATCTTGAGGTCTACTCGGAGTTATAAAAACGATGCATCGTGCCATTTGTCGTGTCGTAACCTACTCTAATTGACATCGTTTCGATATATCGTTTTTAGAACTACATAATAAAAAAATGGCATTGTCATTGTCGTGTCGTAACCCTACTCCTAAGTTCAAATGTCAAAGAACGAACATTTGAATTTGACCAATGAGCAAACGACAATTTTCGATAATTCCAACGACACCTCATGAGCTCTCGTTGAGATTGTCGTTTTGTTGCCACTATTAAAAAAAAAGAAGAGATTGTCGTTTTGGTGTATGTATTGCGTTCATTGACTTACACACGATTTACGAGTACTTACCTATGTGTGCATTGGTGATTTGTTTTCGTTTTTTGTTTATTGTATAATTTCATCGATAAGTTGCTACCTACGCTTGGAAAATATCAAAAAAATTAGAGGACTCAGCGTGATCGTCGCGGCGGTCATGAAGTCATGACATGACTGACTGGGCTGAGTGACGGGCGGCGGCGGCTGCTACGGCGGCGAATGACTGGCGGTCGAGCCGGCCCGCGAGCGCGCGGCGGCGCGGCGGGCACGCGCGCGCGCGTCTCCGGCTCCGGTCGCTCGCCCCGCCTCCATCCAACCAACCAACTACCTTTTTTTTACCACCACAGACTATATCGACACCATACAACTAAAACCCAATAACTTTGAAAAACCTAGTTTCGAGATATTTCCATTTCCGTCGACATGACATGCATGACCGCCGCGCGACGGTCATGTCGATTGCGGCGGGGCTGCGGGGAGGGCGGCGCTACGGCGAATGGCTGGCGGTCGAGCCGGAGCCGGAGCGCGGCTCCGGCTCCGAGTCCGGCCGGCTACAGCAGGCCGCTCCGTCCGCCCCGCCTTCATCCATCCATCCACAGATTACCAATACAAAGAATATAATACTACTATACCAATATATATGCTTTTGTATATAGCTGCGACACGGCGAGAACCACAAAAATATATATTTTTAATTACAACGACGACGCGACAAACTCCGCCATCTTTTTCCACTCCTATTAAATAAATATGCATCCATCCAACTATTTTACCACCACAGACTATACACAAATTTGACCACAACAACTTTTATTTTGGCCTTGGACACAAATCGCTTGTCTATGATTGCGAGAAAAACAAAACTTTTTGTCTATGCTTTCGATATGTCACTTCTTCCGACCGACCGAACATTTGGTTAGAGTGGGATATTTGTATGAGTTAGACACATCCCGAGATACATGCGATATATTCGGATCTATCCGAATATATCGCAATCGAAACTCCGAGTAGACCTCCTTGTTCTATAGGGTAGTCGCTGCGGAGCGATCGCAATGGTAGACTTCGGTCTACCCAAGGTGTCGGGCCCGGCCACCAGTATCCATAGACCCGTATTAGCGACCTTTGTACGGGGTCGCAGAGGCGTTTAGTCGTCCAAGGTGTCGGAGTTGGGTACTAGGATCCGTGACGTTTCCCTATGCAGACCACACGGTGGCTACCCTTAAAACTAGCAGCTGGCTACCCTATCCCGCAACTGGGCGGTGTAACGGGCGTCACTGTTAGAAATAATGTGTGGTAGAGAACTTGTTCTCGACGATTACTCATTAAACGTTGCTAGTCTAACATGAGTACTAAGTTGGGGGTTTCGGCCTCCTCTTAGCTCACGCTGCCGACTCCACTCAGGTCGGTGGGTCAAATGAGATACCACCCTAAACGCTGGGTTGAGTACTGCGGGGTTCCGTTAAAAGCCCCAGAATGCTTCGTGCTTCTGCACGGAACACTGGAGTTGGTCTCGCAGGGGGTTGTGGTTTAGCGTTGATTCCCTGGTGCTTCCGTACTTGTGTAGTTAAAGCACCTAACACGGGAATAAGTAGCGAAAGCTGCGAGTGGTGAGCCACTTAGAGCTCCGTAACCAATGTGGAGAATTGGTAGACATGCGAATAATGTAGATCGGTATGTCGGTGCTACACACACTTATATGTGGATGTGGGATGGATTTCCCACGAGCTAATGACGCTGACGTAAGTCTGTCATTCGAGACCGGTGGATCCCCGGTACACATTAGGTGGTGGTCATATGCACTTCCACGCATATACATAGCTGGTGAAAACAAAAGCCTTTGGGCTAGTACAAAACGCTGAGGCCCTGGGCACAGGTTGCGGTTGGATAGGGTGCTGACCCCAGTGGCAGTGAAGGCTTCACCCCCGGCTCTCGACTTCGGTCGGGGGTTCCTTCGGGTGGACGGGTGGTGGCTCGGATCGGCTGGGGAAAGGTCGCAGCCTGTGTTTCCCATGGGATTTTTTCGGAAGAACGGACGTTCGACAGAGCAGCTATGGGGCCTCGATCTGGCATACATGATCACTGTACTCGCAAGAGTGCAGGTAGTAGACGTCTGGATTTTGTAGCCGAAAGGCTGGTATCTCTGGACGTCTATAAACAAAAAACGTAAATCAAACAAAATGATAGAAAGAAGTTGTTCTATCTTATAGCTTTATCCCGCTTCGCCGCGCCGGCCGGCGACGATTCCCGATGATCTTGTTCTTTCATATCTTTGTCCCGCTTTATTCTCCGCTCCGACCGCCGAAGATTGCATGCCATCTTGTTCTTATATGTTTGTCCCGCTTACTAACAAACGTTTAAATTGGCGGGAAACAATGTGCGAGGAATGAATACTGTCGTGTGTACCTATGTTATTTTGTAAATATTCTTATACACAATAATGTATACTAATATGGCTTTTTAAATTACCGTGGTTGTTAGACATTATTTTTAAAACACAACAGAGTGCTCATGAGGATGGGCCATACGCTTGGCCCGAAACGTCGAGCCACATAGCTCGGAAAAAACCGTGAGTAAAGCTGTTGTGTTTTAAAAATAATGTACACTAAACACGCCTACAGTAAAACCTGAGGCTGTCGTTGTATACATTCACACTGCATCACACAATCCAGTGCAATGTTTTATAGGTACACAAAGCGTACGCGCGATGCCATGTTTACGTTCGTGCTAAACTTGGAATGTGCGAACTGAAGTCGATGTACCGGTGAGGCGCGAGGCGTGATTTCCAGACGTGCGGAAACTGAACTTCGGATCCGGAAAATAACATACGTGCTCGTAACTCCTCAGCGGAGAGCAAGCAAGATGTGGAGATCGTAAAAAGCTAAATATACTTTGGCTTCTAATGAAGATTTAGACGAACATGAAAGATATGTGGACATCATGTCTCAAATCAATATACTCGTACTATTAATAAATCTGTAAGGAATGGTCATGGCGTAAGTATGCATGATACTAAAAGTTAATTGACGATTTTTTTTTATCTTTTCTGTATGTATGTAAGTATGTATGTTCCTCTATAACTCTTAAACTGATCTTCCGAATTTCACGAAACTTAGTGCAAGCACATTTAACTATACGAGACACAGGATAGGCTAAATAAAATGCAGTTCCGGTTACGCTAAGATGTGACTCTCATATAAACCGAATTGTTCCGCGCCCCCAAATAAAGGTACGGTAGCGGGCTTACTTACTTTCTTGTTTGTAAAACTAATTTCAAGCGAGCGAAGCCGCAGGCAAAAGCTAGTGAATAGTTAACTTCTGACCATCGTAAAAGGGTAAGTCATTGGTGTTATAAAAAACATAGCGTCAGGTCTGTTCCCCAGTGGGGTAGGCAGAGACAACGGATCTCCGCGTGCCACGATCCTGACACACCTATGCAGGCTCTTCCATAATGTTCTTCATCCATGTTCATAATTCATTATTTGTGCATACAGTACCTAAACGTCAGGCTCGGTAGCTCAGTGGTGCGATCGTGGACTATCTTTCGTGATGACAAGCACATCTGGGCGAGATCAAAGAAAGAAAGAAAGAATAAAGAAAGAATGATTGTCAGCCTCGATAGCTCAGTGGTGCAGACAGCCCACTGTCGCTATTGATGGTTAAGCAACGCTGGGCGCGGTCAGTACTTGGATGGGTGACCGCTCGACCGTTGGAGGGTGACCGTGGTTCGGATTCCACGTTAAACTGTAGGTCCCTTCCTGGGTTCAACCCGCCCGGGTTGGTACCACCGCACTGAATGAAACGTCGGTCGAAACGGCTATGTAAAATATAGTTCGTGTTTTCCGTTGAGTTCAGTGTAGCCGGTATGAAATGAAGGGAAGCACTGACATGGCACCTAGTTAACCCGGTGTTATGGGCTGACATCACGGATGTTGTAGGTGATGTAGCCAACCGAGTCAGTTTCCATAAAAAAAAAGTACTTTGAAATGATCCCTGTTTCCCAAAATAGGATTCCCTGAGCTATGGGAAACAGGGTCTCTCATCCGGTCGTTCACTTACACTTTATTTTTATTTTTTATTTAATCCGGTGTGGGTGGCTGAGTCGGAGGGGCCAAAGCACATGCTCCGATCAGCCTATATCACCTCCGAGAAGGTAGGTGCCATACCGGAGACTTCCCTAGATTGTTGGCTATACTGGACTAGAGGAGAACACAACCGAGGCTGCTATGCGGCCATCTTACATCCAGTACGGTGGTACCAACCCAGTCGGCTACAATTTGAGCCTACCACCTAGTAAGGGGCAAGGGAAGGGACCTACAGTTTTACACCGGTTCCGAACGGTGAAGCAGCAGGTGTAGGTATGCACGTAAATTTTTTCGTCAGAAAAAACCCATTGGTACACGCCGACCGGATTCGAACCTTGGACCTCTCGCATGAGAAGCCGATGCCCAAACCACTCGGCCACCCGCCGCTTATTGTACACATTATTTCTACACATTTTCTACACATCTATATTATTAAACATTCTACTGAGTATGTAGGTAGGTATAGGTACGTAACTTAAATTTGTATATGCTAGTAGCATTGTAGTAGAACTTGGATGGGTGACCGTTCGAACGTTGGAAGCTGACCGTGGTTCGGCCTCTATCCCCAGTCCCGGTATAAATGTTTACTCATCTAAAAGCTTGTAATGAACTGAAGAAAGTATTGCCATAGACAGTCCTGCGTTTGCTTCCTAGACATACAGTGCGACAAGGCTTGAAATGAACGTGGCTGAGAGCGGAACTAACGCTGCCGCAGTGTTGCTAGATGACCGTCTCGCGTTTTACCCGTTCACGCGTACGTTAGTATTCTTCTTAGTATGTGGTGTTGTTAGCAGAAATCGA
Source organism: Nematopogon swammerdamellus (assembly GCA_946902875.1). NCBI lineage: Eukaryota > Metazoa > Arthropoda > Insecta > Lepidoptera > Adelidae > Nematopogon > Nematopogon swammerdamellus. The sequence continues at coordinate 25,743,292 of OX336337.1, read as the reverse complement.
AGTCTATCTGTTATTTTAGTAGTGAGCTAGTCTTCCTAAAATTCATTACATAAAATAAATAATAAGTAAGTACCTACCTACCTTATAGGTACTATACATACATTTTCTTTTGCAGCGATATTTTCCCCTAGTATAAGGAAATTTTCAAAATTGACAACCCTAATGCTGCAGCAGCGCATTCGCACAAACGTCATCCACGTTCATTTCAGGCCTTGTCGCACTGTACATTACTATCTTCTCTCTCATCTCACTCTCTCCTCGTCTTCATCTCTTTCTGACCTCTCCGGTTCTACGCCCGGTGGCGCGGACGCCCGTGACACTGCATTACGTTGCACTATACGCTGCAGCGTGTTACGCCGCTCTGCACTGCCGCACGCGCGGCTTGGCTAAAAGGAAACACTCTTGATGCACGGCCGGCTAAAAAGGTTACGCTACGCCTCCAGACGGCGACTCAATGCAGTTTCATGAAATTATATGCAAACATATCAATATCATCAATCATCATCTATCAATACTAATAATAAATCTGTAAGGGATGATCATGGAGTAAGTTACTTAGTTTTATGAGATACTGCGTTTGTAGACTCTATGTACGATACTAAAACTAAATTGATGATTTTTAGAAATCTTTTCCGTATGTATGTATGTTCCTCCATAACTCTTAAACCGGTCAACCGAATTCGTTTGAAACTTAGTACAAGCGCTCGCTAAATCGCAAGGATAGGCTAAATAAAATTCAGTTCCGGTTACGCTAAGATGTGGCTCTCATACAAACCGAATTGTTTTGCCCGCCGAAATAAAGGTACGGTAGCGGGCTTACTTACTTTCTTCTTTTTAAATACGAGTTTCACGCGAGCGAAGCCGCGGGCAGAAGCTAGTAAGAACATAAAACAATTTTTGTAGTTGAATAATTTGTTACAATGAATTATAGATGTGTAATGTAAATGACAACCAGGCAAGAAATAATTTTGTATGTGTAAACATTTTAATTAAAGTTTTTTATATATGAAATGCTTCTTACATACATACATAGAGTCACGCCTGTTTCCCAGTGGGGTAGGCAGAGATAACGAATGTCCACGCGCCATGATCATGACATGACACACCTCTGCCGCCTCTTCCACTCTCTTAATGTTCTTCATAAATGCTCGTCGGTCGCGGTTACTGGTGGCAGATGAGAAGGCACCAGAAACTTCTCACACACACCAGTCCACTGTAAAACTAACATCTAAATGGATGTGACGTTACGAAGTAGTCCCGTCTCGCTCTCCACGAAATAGAAAAGCGAGAGAGGACAAGTCGTCACCAAGAACCATAAAATTGAGTTTTTTTTAGGTTTTATTATTATCATTCGTAGGCAAATAAATTTTGCACTAGAATTCGTTATCTTTCGAATGACAACTGTAGTGTGGAATGTAAAAACAATGAAAAACAATTGAAAACAATGAAAATAATAACAAACGATGACAAAGCCTGTACAGAGCCAGATAAAACACAAAAACAGTTAAGCTATTCTAACCTAATACTACTACTATCTACTTAATTTAGCGTTAATTAATGTAGCGTCAATAAACTTGTCAATGAAATACAAACCAGGAATACATCCTTGTTTCATGTACCACTCTGCCTAACAAGGTATCGGCAAAACTCATTTTTAATAAGAGCTACTAAAAAATTCAATAATGATTACAGTGAAGTGGATTTTTTCAGTGATGGATTGTGCAGGGTTAAGAGACTGGCATCAATAAAAATTTTTGTTACGAGTACTTAATTATATGCACTAGGTACCTGTCAACCATGCCATAGTACTTGTTCGTCCATAGTTCTTCGTAGTAACTTTTATATTGGCTTGCGTATCAAATTCACATGTTTTATTGTAATTTCTTCTTTGGTTTTTTGCTTATTTCAGTTATTTTTGTTTTCACTCATATTCATTCATGGTTACATTTTTACTTTAATCACTAGTTTATTATTTAGTTTTTAATCTATTACATCACGTCTAAGTTATCTACATGGTTTTGTAGTCATCCATCTGTTTTATGTTTTTTTTTTTCTTATCTGTATCAACCTTCACCGGTGTATGTGTTTAATCATAAGTATTACTGTAATGTAATTAATTTCACTGTTGGTTGGTCTTAATAAATAAATAAAAATACAAAATAAAAATAAAATTTAAAACATGGTACAATTGCATAAAAAAAAATGTCATTTGTCAAGTGCGACATAGTGCTAGTAGGTACCTACCTTCCCATCCGCTGCGAGTAATGTGTAAGTAAATTCTTACTCCATTTTACTACAAGACCGTGTTATCTGAAAGATAATGAGGGAAATATTCAAGCTAGGAGCCGCCGCCGCCGCGCCGTTCATTCCAAACTTTAGTAAATTAACCACATTCTGTAACTTCTTGCTTCTTACAACAGTTATTATAAAGTATCTATGTGTGTCAGACTGTGTCAGAGACTCCTATATCAAGATTCAAACTCAAGTTTAATATACATGGTGTTACACGATAGGCTTGAGAAACTTCAGGAATAGAAAGTACTCATTAGAAGACAAAAAATCCTTATCACTTAAATCGAAATTCCGTATTTTTTTTTTCATACAAAATTTTTAAATTGTTATAGAAACTCGATGGACAGTGAATTTGGAGAGATTAGGCAACAGTGCTGTCTAGGTCTAGGGAGTGCAATGGCCTAGTTCAGTCCCCTTTTTTTTCTTCTAATGTCATTCAAATTTAAGGCCATAATTTTTTTAGTTTTTGACTTTCTCGAATAATTCTTTTTGCGCCTTACAGCTCTCATGAATACGCGCCTTCTTTGAATATCATATCTTCACAACTCTCCGAGATATAAGGGGATCGCTCTTTTTCGTGAAATCGGGGCATATACTGGAACGAACGAAAAGACATTTTAAATGTCAAAACTTATTGCGTTTGAAAATATACAATAATGTATTAATTACGCCTATGGCGCTAAATGAACCCGAGTCTCTACTCAGAAGACGCTGAGATTTCTCAAAGCGGGCCGTCTCCGGAGTGCCGGCGGCGCCTCCTCCCCTCTTCCCCCTCCCCCTCGATACCCCTGCCGCCTTTCCGCCGCGCCGCCGCCCGTCCCGTCTGAATGTGAAGATCCTTTGAAAAATTATGAATGCGCCGACTAAGAAGTGACGTCTCGGGCGAGGCAATACCGGTGCGGTGAATTTTATAAAAAACTTTTCTTAAGCTGAAATGCACAGAGGATTAAAGCAGCTCATTTGGGAGGGCAAACGAATTGTTGGAATATTGTTTGGAAATTTTACTTCCGGGAGTTTCTTTCAAATTAAAATTGAAATTTCTTGGAGGCTGACAGTGGTTTCACGTAAAACTGTAGGTCCCTTCCCTTCTTACCTTACTAGGTGGTAGGGTTTATCCTGGCCGGATTTATACCACCGCACTGAACGAAACGTCGGTCGAAACGGCCATGTAAATAGTTCGTGTTTTCCGTCCAGTTCAGTGTAGCCGACATGAAATGAAGGGAAGCACTGACATGGCATCTAGTTCCCCAAAGTGTTATGGGCTGACATCACGGTTGTTGTAGGTGATGTAGCCAACCGTGTCAGTTTCCATAAAAAATACATTGTTAGGGTTCCGTATCCGGTACGGGAACCTATTACTAAGCCTACGTCGTCTGTCTGTCTGTCTGTCTGTCTGTCTGTCTGTCTGTCTGTCTGTCTGTCTGTCTGTCTGTCTGTCTGTCTGTCTGTCTGTCTGTCTGTCTGTCTGTCTGTCTGTCTGTCTGTCTGTCTGTCTGTCTGTCTGTCTGTCTGTCTGTCTGTCTGTCTGTCTGTCTGTCTGTCTGTCTGTCTGTCTGTCTGTCTGTCTGTCTGTCTGTCTGTCTGTCTGTCTGTCTGTCTGTCTGTCTGTCTGTCTGTCTGTCTGTCTGTCTGTCTGTCTGTCTGTCTGTCTGTCTGTCTGTCTGTCTGTCTGTCTGTCTGTCTGTCTGTCTGTCTGTCTGTCTGTCTGTCTGTCTGTCTGTCTGTCTGTCTGTCTGTCTGTCTGTCTGTCTGTCTGTCTGTCTGTCAGTCCGTCCGTCCGTCCGTCCGTCCGTCCGTCCGTCCGTCCGTCCGTCCGTCCGTCCGTCCGTCCGTCCGTCCGTCCGTCCGTCCGTCCGTCCGTCCGTCCGTCCGTCCGTCCGTCCGTCCGTCCGTCCGTCCGTCCGTCCGTCCGTCCGTCCGTCCGTCCGTCCGTCCGTCCGTCCGTCCGTCCGTCCGTCCGTCCGTCCGTCCGTCCGTCCGTCCGTCCGTCCGTCCGTCCGTCCGTCCGTCCGTCCGTCCGTCCGTCCGTCCGTCCGTCCGTCCGTCCGTCCGTCCGTCCGTCCGTCCGTCCGTCCGTCCGTCCGTCCGTCCGTCCGTCCGTCCGTCCGTCCGTCCGTCCGTCCGTCCGTCCGTCCGTCCGTCCGTCCGTCCGTCCGTCCGTCCGTCCGTCCGTCCGTCCGTCCGTCCGTCCGTCCGTCCGTCCGTCCGTCCGTCCGTCCGTCCGTCCGTCCGTCCGAGGGCTGTTTGTGTCTCTTAAACCGTAATAGGTAGCCCGTTGAAATTTTCACAGAATCTGTGTTATTAAGGCCGATATAACAAAAAATAATAAAAATAAGAAAAAATAAAAAATTTACGGGGGTTCCCGTAGAAGAAACTAAATCTACCGAAAAGAGTATGAAGCATTTTAACTAATCATGAATTTTAACTAATATGAAGCATTTCATAAACACGCCGTAGATGGCGTGAGTGGCGCTAACCATGACATGGCGATACGGAACCCTCGGTGCGCGAGTTCGACTCACACTTGTTCAGTATCACCCGCGCCTTTGCGTGTGTTCGTTCTTGTTCTACTGCTATTAGTGCAAACTGATTATCGACTTAGTTCATTCGATTGTATTACCACCGCGGGCTTAGTCAGTGTTACTCCATGGCGTTACTGTCGTGGGCAACACTACATTTCAGTATCTAGCAATTTGTCTACCTCAAAATGGCAGACCCCTCTCTTTATACTGTCATACACAAAGTTCTGTGTCGTACATATCGGAACGCATCAGGATAAGATGAATGCACTTTACCCGCTGCACTCGATACTAATGCTTTCCGCGCGGCAAAAGCCTCACAACTTGTACGAAACTACTTGTCGGTACAGTCACTATGAAATAGTACACAGTTATTTTTCAAGCTTTATTTTGCTAAGTTTTGGAAAGAAAACACCGAGATTTCGATGAGCCAACGAACGGAAAAAAGGATATTTGGACAAGCGAACGAACGGAAGTAATGATTGTCGAATAAGCGAACGAACGGAAATAATAATGGTTATACAAGAGGACGAATGGAAAGGATAGGTACCTACATAATAAATTATTCGATTACTAAACAAACGAAAATAAAAATTGTGCGACAAGGGACAAAAATACTATAAACCTTTTAGTGCGAACATTGTTAATTTTTTTTATTAAAAGCGCGACTTATGGCGCCGAGCCACCCATAAGGTGTCTAACGACGCCCATGAACATTCGGTCGAATGCGGGGGTTGCGAATGCCATGCCGCGCTGGCAGGCGCCCATTCACAATTCTCTTGAAGGACCCGAGACTGTATTTGGGGGGAAATATAGGGGCAGGAAGAGCGTTCCAGAGTTTATCGGTTCTGTCGAGGAAAGATCTGCAGAACCGATTGGTAATCCGCGGTAAGTCCAACGTGTAGGGATGCACTCCCTGGTGCGGAGGTGGAAAGGGGACGGCGGGATCGCTTTAAACAGCTCCTCCGGGCACTCCCCATGGTGCGGAGGTGAAAAGGGGACGGCGGGATCGCTTTAAACAGCTCCTCCGAGCCTCCCCATGGAATAAGAGAGTTCTGTAGTCACTTTCTTCTTAGACGCATAGGGAGTGTGCGCAGCGACATGACATGGTGCAGCGATTAGAGCTGCGCGGGTATTTGCTCAGTAGTACCCCGACTCCTTTAAGTAAGTAAATGGAAATTATTTTTGAATTTTGAAGGGTCGGGCGTTTTTTAAATTTGTAATTTTGTCTTTTTTACATACATCATACTAAAAGCACATGCGAAAAGCATGGACATTTGCCGCAGCCTCTCGCTTCAAGTTTTTTTTATGGACACTGACACCGTTGGAGACATCACCTACAACATCCGTGATGTCAGCCCATAACACCGGGTGAGCTACGTGCCATGTCAGTGCTTCCCTTCATTTCGCGTCGGCTACACTGAACTGGACGGAAAACACGAACTATTTACATAGCCGTTTCGACCGACGTTTCATTACATACTTACTTTCTTCGGGAAGGTTTATAGTCTTCCTGAACGCAGCTCGACTTTCGGCCTCGCCCTTAGTTACTTATGTTAAGTTAAGGGTTAATTCGAGAAGGTTTATGGTATTCCTGAACGCAGCCCGGCCTTCGGCCTCGCTCTTAATTACTTACTTTCTTATAGATGGTTTATCGTCTTCCTGAACGCAGCTCGACCTTCGGCCTCGCCCTTTGTTACTTAATTTCTTCGAAAAGGTTTATTCTCTTCCTGAACGAAGGTCGGCCTTTCCTAACTGCCTACTAAAGTGAGTGTACTGTATTTCTCTGTGCGCCTGTAAATAGCTACTGTGTTCTCTCTCTCTGCTAACGGAGGCGTTGTGGTTGGCAAGCACTGAGTCCTAACGTAAATGCTCTCTTGCCGCAGTGGCGCGGCGGCATGTGTCGCATGGGGAGTTTCGTGGCAAAAACTATTTTGTTCCAACAATATTGTTTTCTAAGAAACTGCGTCGTATCTGATTATTTTAGTTTTTAAATATTTATTTTTAAGTTTACTGTGTACTGTGTGGGACCGCTACTTAATAAAAATAGCCCCACTGCATCTCTCCCCGTGCATGTCGTGAAAGGCGACTGAGGGATAAGGCCTAGATGCCGTGCATAACGACGACAGGCTAGCCACCTCACACCTTACACATATCTTGCTGTACATAAAATGTAAAGTCTAAAAAAAAATTATCCAAGTATTTTATTTGAGAATCCGAAATCCGGGGCAAATAATCAGGGACTGGAAGACGGGGCCGGCTTATTTTCTACCGAAGAACAATAGAACAACGATCGACGGCCGTCTTCCCCAAGCCGGAAGATTTGAACCTTAAAACTGAAGTAGAATGGTAGTGTTCATTCAACCATAATCTAATTTTCTAATAATTATATATATTAAGTATATATAAGGTGCTTCGTTATTTATATCAAAAATTTCGGAAGGGTTACATACGCACTCAAATAAAAACTTTATGTAAGAAAAAACATATGTTTATAGGAGAAATTATTTTTTTCTCCTAACAAAAAAATAAAATCAAATAAGTAGATGTAAAACTGTAGGTTTACCCTACCACCAAGTAAGATTAGGAGGGAAGGGCCCTCCTAATCTTACTTGGTGGTAGGGTTTAACCCGCCCGGGTTGGTACCATCGCACTGAATGAAACGTCGGTCTAAACGGCTATGTAAATAGTTTGTGTTTTCCGACCAGTTCAGTGTAGCCGGCACGATCAAAGGGGGAAGCACTGACATGGCACCTAGTTCACCCGGTGTTATAGGCTGACATCACGGACGTTGTAGGTGATGTAGCCAGCCGTGTCTGTTTCCATAAAAAAAAAATGTAAAAACCAATCATAGTGACCTTGTGACTTACTTACAACAAATAGCTGTTCTGCGTTTGAACATAGTACGGTCATTGACTCCGTACAATGCAGTTACCTACTGTTACACACAGGTTAATGTGTAGGTAGCAAACATGTTTTGTTAAATTTCTCGATAAGTAATGCTAAAAACATATACGAGAAAAGTAAGGTAAAAAGACAATAAAATGTTTTTTTTTTATTATTTACATATTTATTTCTCGACATAGTCTCCTTTGAAGTCCACACACTTGATCCAGCGGTGTTCCGATTTTTTTATCCCCGCGGAAAAGTAAAAAGTCTCGAGGCCCTGAAAATACTCATCCACAGACGCAATGACTTCTTCATTTGACGATTTTTTTTTTCCTCCGAGCAAAATCTTCAGGTATGGGAACAAAAAGAAATCACACGGGGCCAAATCTGGAGAATAGGGTGGATGAGGCAGCAACTCGAATCCTAATTCGTGTAGTTTAGCCATTGCAACAGTCGACTTGTGGGATGGTGCGTTGTCCTGGTGGAAGAGCACTTTTTTACGTTCCAATCTTGGCCGTTTCGCCAACAGCTGTTCGTTCAAACGGTCCAGAAGTGTTGCATAGTATGCTCCTGTTATCGTTTGACCCTTTTTCAAGTAGTCTAGTAAGATAATTTCTTGGAAATCCCAAAAAATAGTTGCCATCACCTTCCCGGCTGACAAAGCGGTCTTCGCGTTCTTCGGCGCACATTCACCGGGTTGTGTCCACTGTTTCGACTGCTGTTTCAATTCGGGTGTATAGTGGTGGATCCACGTCTCGTCTACAGTCACGAATCGACGCCAAAAATCGTGTGGTTTGTTAGTAAGCATCGACAAACATAGCTTCAAAATGTTTTTTCGCAGGCGTTTTTGATCGATGGTCAGCAATCGCGGCACCCATCCTGCACAAAATTTTTTCATCTGCATTTTTTCATGCAGGATATTGGGTACTTTATCTGTTGAGATGCCTACGATCTCAGCTATCTCACGCACCTTCATCCGGCGGTCTTCCAAGACGATACCATGGATTTTTTGGATCATTTCCGGCGTAGTGACTTCAATTGGACGTCCAGGGCGCGCTTAGTCTTTCGTTGATGTCCTGCCACGTTTGAATTCATTAATCCAAAAGTAAATGGTCTTTAACGCTGGTGCAAAGTCTCCATGAACTTCGTTCAACTCCGCTTTGATCTGCGCAGCCGCAGTTATTTTTTAATAATTTTTTTTTATCACTGCCCGGTACCCGTTTTTCTCCATTATTGCGACAACTGCCGAAACACGTCATTCAAACGTCTGTTAAACGTAAACTATCTGTCACTTTCGGCTGAAATTTGGTATAACGTAGTTTAAAGAGCATTACTAACTCGCCGTATCAGAGAAAGTTAATTTTTGAGACCACTCTCGGAAATTTACCATACTTATCGAACGACCCTAGTAATTTTTTTTTGCGTAACGTGTTTATTTGAGTGTCTATGTAACATTCCCGAAAATTTTGACATAAATAACGAAGCACCTTATATATATGAAAAAAAAACATAATATAAACATGCGGATACAGTATTTTATTTTATTTTTTATATTTTGTCCAATAATATTTGCTTGAAGTTTAGTTCATTTTGAGCGTTATATATTGCTGAATCGTTCGCTTGCTCGTGAAATGAATAGGTAGGTACATACGTATTCTAGAAGAATATTAATGCAAATTAAATAAATAGTAGGTAATATAGGTATTTCTTTTCTCATAATTTTAACCAATTTACATTGAACATTTATAAACATGTTTACTTTTGTCTCATACTTACCTGGATGGACAAGTATGTATGTATGTATATTTATTTGTATATAATATTCTATTTATTTAGTAATTTATATGTATTAAACATTGTATGGCTTATATTTTACTAGCACGTACTTATATGTATGTATTAATAAGTATTCTTATTATTATTTTTATCTTCAATAATTGTCACGCAACTCTTTTGCTACTACCTACTTACATTCCACTATATTATCGAATCTCAAACATCCAAAGGTTGACTGTAAGAAATCTCTGTAAGGGATAAGTCCGCCTTTGCACCTTATGTAAATTTTCCAATGTATTTGTTACTGTTTAATGTTTACTGGAGCAATAAAGAATTTTCTATCTATCTATCTACTTTGCCCGAGAAACTAGGTAAACATAAGTGCGAAAATGTCAACGTAGCCTCAATTATGTTCTAGCGAAAAAAGTTAATCACCTGCCAACTGAAAACTCCGCACCCACTTAGTAAATGTTTTTCACATTAGCGGACACCGCGCCCTTATTGTGGGCGCCCAGTACTGTTGGATTACAATAAGTTGTCTCGACATATTTTGACAGACTGTCAGTAACTAACTAACTAAAATGAATAATTCAAATAGTTACAAAAATATAAGAAGCACTTAAGACGCAAATACAAATGTTTGCTACCATGTGGGCCGTTATCACAGATTACTAAATAGTACTTAAAAAGAATAGCCCCACTGCATCTCTCCCCATGCATATCGGAAAAGGCGACTAAGGGATAAGGACAAGATGCCGTGCTAAAGGGCCACAGGCTCGCCACCTCTCACCGTGACACGGTACTTCCACCGAGTCATGCAGCAGGTGGGTCTTCGTGCCTTATAGCTGCTTGATCGATTGATTCTTGTTCGAATACTTTGCGAAACGTGGTGGTCGGTGTTGTGCTGTAATGTACCAGAGTTCTTGCAGCACAACACCGATTACTCTGCTTACCCCGATTGTCGGGATTCAGCGTGTGTGATATGTTATGTTGTATTATGTTATGTTATGCTACGCACCACTTACTAAATAAATGCTAACTTTGGCGATGTGACGACAAACTACAAGAACCCCTTACCAATTAGTGCACTGTAGACTCAACCAAGTGATTTCTTCACAAATAAATACTTTACGTAAGAAATTTCGTTTCATTTCATTTCATTTCGTTTAATTTCGTTACATTCCGTTTCATTTCGTTTCATTTCGTCCCATTCCGTCTCATTTCGTTTCATTTCGTTACATTTCGTTTCATTTCGTTTCATTTCGTTTCATTTCGTTTCATTTCGCTTCATTTTGTCTTATTTAGTTTCATTTCGTTTCATTTTGTCTCATTTCGTTTCAAAACTCTCACTGACAACCTAATCCGGTACGGCAGTAAAGTTCGCTTCGCGTTTTAATGTACACCGGCCTTGTACTCGTATAATGTACACCGCGCGTTTTACTTTGCGTTATGCGCCACCTCGTGTATAATTAATGCCGAATAATGCGTCGGGTTGGGCACCAAAGGTTGCGGTTAATAAATTAAAAGCTTTTTAAAAGTATCAGTCTGTCTGTACAGCAGCCGAGGTACAGCCTTTGAGGAAATATTATATAGAGTGATTGCTCCGAGGAAATATACAGAGAAGCGGTGTTCCAGCGGCTGAGGTATGTGTAGCGGGGAGGCGGAGCGCAGAGTCGAGCAGAAGAGGCGAGCGCGCGCGGGGTGGGAAGCGTGCGGGAGACGGTCTGGCGGCCAGTGTAGGGGGCTCGCGCGGGGCGGGAAGCGTGCGGGAGAGAGGCAAGGGGTAGGGAGAACGATCGCACTCGTGCGTCGTTGAGAATATTGTCTTTTTATTCTAACACTTCATCTCGAGATTCGCCATCGCACCTTGGCATCGACGAAGATGTGTAAATGTATTAGTTTAAAGTAGGCGAGGCGCGATCGCAGCAAGCAGGCGACGACTGCGCGCTGTGGCCTCTCGCGCTCGACTAAGAGACTTGAGGATCGTGAACCGCAACTCGGTGGAACATGTTAGTTGGCCGAGTGATTCATCTAGTACGCTAGTACATAATATATCGTTGGGTACAGCCAGTTCTAATATTTTAAATCCGAAGCTATAAAATATTTAAATTTTATTACACTTAAGAACTTTAGCCGTTTAGATGTCTACGCCAATGCTAAATCGTCCCTTAACACGATAAGGGTTTGTAAAATTCGAAATGGGCGAATTTATGCCTGAACTGAAGAGCTTTTATCCCGAAGTGTGGGTAGTTGGTAAAGTTAAGGTTTTAATATTTCTAGATCGCTTCTGTCTGTCACTTCCAGCTTGAGCTTGGAATTTTGTGTTCAGTACTTAACTTAGTATTAATTAGTAGTAATAGTACTTAACCCGTTGACTGTGGAGCGGTCGATATCGACTGCTAGAGCATTAAGGCGCCCAGACACGTTCATGCATTCATGATCACTACTACGTGGAACGTGTGTGTACTACTACTACTACTGTGTGATTGACAGCATGCAAGAACGTGTCCGCACCAAATCGTGCTTCCCGCGGGTTTTTTTTTTATATTTTTTTTTTTATGGAAACTGACACGGTTGGCTACATCACCTACAACATCCGTGATGTCAGCCCATAACACCGGGTGAACTTGGTGCCACGTCAGTGCTTCCCTTCGTTCGTGCCGGCTACACTGAACTGGACGGAAAACACAAACTATTTATATAGCCGTTTCGACCGACCTTTCATTCAGTGCGGTGGTACCAACCCGGGCGGGTTAAACCCTACCACCTAGTAATATAAGAAGGGAGTCATATTATCCCTTAGTCGCCTTTTACGACATACACGGGGAGAGATGCAGTGGGGCTATTCTTTTAAAGTACCGGCCCCACACGGTACATATTGAAACAATTGTTTTTAATTTCTATCTTGCAGGGGCCAAACAAAGGCACAACGCTTGAACACGACCGTGACGAGACTGTGATTCTGCCACGAAGCATACTATTCGCACATTCGTGCATATCATTCTTTAAAAAAATCGGTCAAGCGCGAGTTTTGCTCGCGCACGGAGGGTTCCGTAGATCCGCTATACCATACGTGTCAAAAAACTATTTTCGTCTATATTCTCTCTTTCTATAATGCAAAATATTAATACCTGTGGCGCCATCTATTATTCAGTAGCGTGAATTTTTACTAATAGATTCTTAGTACGTTTCTTGTATGGGGATCGTCTTAATTTTTTACTTTATGCCTTTTTTATGTTTCCGTATCCGGTTCCCATAGAAGAAACCAAAAAGTGTTGCGCGCGCACCATCTACCGAATAGATTATGAAGCGCTAACCATGAAACGGCGATAAAGAACCCTCGGTGCGCGAGTTCGACTCGCACTTGTTCGGTTTTTACTTTTACATCTCTCCTTAAAGCCCATGTGCATTCGTAAGCTGCAACAACTATACCATATACTTACGTAAGAATCCTTAGAGAAGGCTCGACGTTCAACTGACACGAAGAGAATTAGTTTGTGAATATTTTATCTGCGGCACATGCGGGTCGAGGTTCGGTCTAGCCGGGTAACTTACAACACCTAGTCAGTAATCTGTGACCTAGTACCTATTTAATACTAACTGAGCCCGTGGCTTTGCTCGTGTGGGTTTCTTGTTTGACAATACCAGCTTAGAGACATAAAATACATTTAATATTAAAAAATAAAATTAAAATAGGAACACATTTTATCAACAATAATTACCTAAGTAAATTATTATTATTACTCTATTTTCACCTTTTCATCTTATAATATAATTTATTTTTATTTTTATGGAAACTGATACAGTTGGCTACAATATGACCTACAACATTCGTGATGTCAGCCCATAATACCGGGCGAACTGGGTGCCATGTCAGTGCTTCCCTTCATTTCATGTGGGCTACACTGAACTGGACGGAAAACACGAACTATTTATATAGGTTGCCATTTCGACCGACGTTTCATTCGGTGGCGGTGGTACCAACGCGGGCGGGATAAACCCTACCACCTAGTAAGGTAAGAAGGGAAGGGACCTATAGTTTTACGTGGAATCCAAACCACGGTCAACCACCAACGGTTGAGCGGTCACCCGTCCAAGTACTGACCGCGCCCAGCGTTGCTTAACAATCAATAGCAACAGTCGAATGTCTGCACCACTGAGCTATCGAGGCTGACAAATTAGGCTGAGGTTAGAATTATATTAATTCTTTATACATATTAATATATTAAAAATATACAAAATTAATATAAACAGTCAAAAACCAAAACTTTAAATTAACTTAAAACTTTAAATGGTTGAAAACTTTAAATTATAACGACTCAGAAAATGTGCTAGATATTCAAAAATAAAATAAAATAAAAACATATAAATAAACCTACTTCTCTCACTCCACCGGTTACCATGGATGCTATGGTAAAATCTGACACTCTCCTTCAGCTGTCACAGCTGCCGATACCCGAGTTCAACCCTTTCGCCTTCAACCCTGTTACCGACTGTGAAGTTAAGAAGATTATTCTCTCCATTTCCACCAAGGCAGTTGGAGCTGACGATTTAAGCCTTGATATGTTGGCACCAGTGCTGGACGAGCTGTTACCCATCATCACCCATATCCTCAATCACTCTCTGGTAACCAGCTCGTTCCCTAGCATCTGGAAAAAGGCTTTTGTCATTCCTCTGCCCAAAACATCCAATCCTGTCTCCTTTAGTCAGTACCGTCCTATCTCAATACTACCAGTCCTCTCAAAAATCCTGGAACGCATTGTACACCAGCAATTGTCTGGCTTCCTTTCTCAAAACAACCTTTTGAATCCAATGCAATCTGGATTTCGTCCTTCTCACAGTACTGTTACTGCACTTGTCAAAGTCACTGACGATATCCGTCTAAGTATGGAAAACAAAGATCTCACTGTTATCGTGTTACTTGATTTTAGTAACGCCTTCAATGCAGTTGACTTTGACATCATGGTGGAAATGCTGAGGTCTCTTAACTTATCTCCGGAGGTAATAGATTGGTTTGACTCATACCTTCGCGGTCGCCAGCAACGTGTTAGAATTGACAATGACTTTTCTGAATGGAATGATTTAACTGCTGGTGTTCCACAAGGTGGTGTGTTATCTCCTCTGCTCTTCGCAATTTTTATTAATTTTGTCTCCAAACTCTTAGTCTCTCTCTACCACTTGTATGCCGATGACTTACAACTATATCTGGCAGGTAGTATTGACGGCATTGCTGGAATCATTGATGTGATCAATGCTGATCTGGCCACCATTTTTGGCTGGACCAGATCCTTTGGACTCATCGTGAATCCAAATAAGTCTCAGGCAATGATTGCCGGAAGTCCTCGACTACTATCGAGGATTGATCGTGACTCGTTGCCTGAGATTATGTACAACGGTACTGCCATACCATATACTAGGGTTGTCAAAAACCTGGGAATTCTTATGGATGATACGCTATCTTGGCAGGCTCAGGTCAATGAGGTCAGTCGAAAAGTCTATGCTGCGGCGCACTCCCTGAGGCGGCTGCAGAACCTTCTTCCGACCTCCACAAAGACAATTCTAGCACAATCGCTGCTTCTCCCCATCCTTGATTATGCGGATGTGTGTTGCCTGGACGTTACTGAGGAACTCCTGGACAAGCTTGAGCGTCTGCAAAACATGTGTATACGCTTCATTTTCGGTTTACGTAAGTACGACCATGTTTCACAATACCGCAGACGTCTCAAGTGGCTTCCAATCCGTCTCCGCAGAAATTCCCACATTCTTGGCCTTCTTTATTCTTGTATCAACAACCCTTCTGCTCCCGAGTACCTATCTTCGCGTTTTCAGTACTTATCTTCCCACGGTGTAACGCTTCGGTCAAGTGATGATAATATCTTAGCCATTTCCACTCATAAAACTGGATATTACACAAACTCCTTTTCTGTGCACGCAGCTAGGCTGTGGAATCTACTACCTCACTGTATACGGCACTGCAAGTCGCTTCCGTTATTCAAAAAACACTTAAAGTTGTACTATCTCCGTCAGTGTGAAGTCAAAAGCTAAAAAATCCTTTAATTCTGAATGGACAAGTATGTATGTATATATTTAGGTATTATGTATTATATAAATTGTAATTCATATGTATTTAATTTAATCTATAAATAGTAATTTATACGTATAATTAACTAGTATGTACTTAAATGTAGTGTATATTATAGTATATTATAGTTATTTTCCTTATATTATATTTTACATTCCCACACTCAAGTCTTTTGCTACTACCTACTTATATCTCGCAACATACGACTCTCAAACATCCAAAGGTTGACTGGGAGAAATCCCTGTAAGGGATAAGTCCGCCTTTGCCCCTCATGTAAATTTCTTATTGTGTGTTTATGTTAAATGTTTTTTGGAGCAATAAAGTATTTCTATCTATCTATCTAACCTACAAACAAACCATAATAAAACCCAAACCATACAAACTAAACACCTTACTAACTAAATAACATTATAAAACCATAAAATATTCATATTTTATTTAATGAGGTATTTATTTGATATATTATATATATATATATTAAAACTAACCTGTATTTATATACTAAAAAATTCGCTTCATTTAATTATAATATGAAATAAACTAAAAATTATATAAAATTATTACTAGTGAGCGCACAATGAAATACAATTAATTATGTTTACAAAAAAGTCTTTCTGCGAGACAGAATTTTTCTAGTGCAGAAGACTCGGTTATTGTACTGTACGATTTCATGTGATAATAAATATTTTTCATTTCATTTTCATTTTTCATTTCATTTCAAAACGGTATTACTGCTGGAGGCGGGAGACACGGAGTTCTTCCAGATGACGCGAGACTAGCTTCGAGCGATGGGTGGTCGTAGACCGTTCTACTAGACACGTAGGCCACCACCACCCCCATCTCGGAGAGCTCCGTATCCGTCGGACCGCCAGGCGACGTCACGCAGCTCTTTTATCGACTTTGATGGTCGAGCGTGTGTCGCAAGAAAGTAAACGCACGTATAAAGAAAATTTTTATTATTAGGGGAAATTAAATTACAAATTAATATTTAAAATTTCTTCGACTCTGTTCACTTCCTATCAAACTAATCAGATCATATAAATGATGACGTGATAGCATCAGACACGTCAAGTACCACCGCACTGAATGACACGTCGTCGGTCGGTCGAAACGGCTGTGTAAATAGTTCGTGTTTTCCGTCCAGTTCAGTGTAGCCGACATAAAATTAAAGGAAGCACTGACATGACGCCTAGTTCAGCCGGTTTTATGGGCTGACATCACGGATTTTATAGGTGATGTATGGCTACATGATTCCATAAAAAAAAAGTTCGACACAAGCCAAGTTCCAGTGCAGTATAAATAGCAGCAGAATAAAGAATAAAAAAACCGGCCAAGTGCGAGTCGAACTCGCGCACCAAGGGTTCCGTATCGCCATGTCATGGTTAGCGCCACTCACGCCATCTATGGCGTGTTATATTGAAATGCTTCATATTAGTTAAATGTCATGATTAGTTAAAATGCTTCATAATATATTCGGTGGATGGCGCGCGCGCATACACTTGGTTTCTTCTATGGAAACCCCCCGTGAATTTTACTTTTTTTTATTTTTCTTATTTGTTGTTATATCGGCCATAATAACACATATTCTGTGAAAATTTCAACGGGCTACCTGTTACGGTTCAAGAGATACAGCCCTCGGACAGACAGACGGACAGAATGGGGAATTTCTAAAGGAATGCATTTCTCTCTTCGCATTTACACTAAGACAGAAAAATTAAATTAACTGCAACGTGTGTGGAGGAAATTTCAAATAAAATGCCGGAGACACTCCCTGCGGACTTGAAATTGTAGAGAATTTTTCATCAAATAAAGTTTCTCCGTCTGACGTGGAGGGCGAAACATTGGAAGTAAAAAGGGATGATAAAATAAAATTGTTTTGTTTTGTATTTACTTTGATATTTGTATGAGTCACAACAAAACAAGTCGGAGTGACCAGATTGACCGGGAGCAACCGACGCGATCCAGAGAGTTTTCTTGCCAGCCTCAGTAGCTCAGTGGTACGGTCGGTCGACTGTTGTTATGCAACGCTGAGTGCGGTAAGTGCCGCTCCCCCTTTCCTTTTCCTTTCCTCTTTTTTTTTCTTTTCTTTTTTCTTTCTCTCTCTCTCTCTCTCTCTCTCTCTCTCTCTCTCTCTCTCTCTCTCTCTCTCTCTCTCTCTCTCTCTCTCTCTCTCTCTCTCTCTCTGTCTGTCTCTGTCTCTGTAGTCTGTAATAATTAATTTTACAGAGATGGGTGACCGCTCGACCGTTGGAGACCGACCGTGGTTCAGATTCCACGGTTAACTGTAGGTCCCTTACCTTCCTAGTTTACTAGGTGGTAGGGGTTTATCCCGGCCGGGCTGGTACCATCGCACTGAGCGAAACGTCTCGGTCTAAACGGCTATGTAAATAGTTCGTGTTTTCCGTCTAGTTCAGTGTAGCCGACATGAAATGAAGGGAAGCACTGACATGGCACCTAGTTCACCCGGTGTTATGGGCTGACGACACGGATGTTGTAGGTGATGTAGCCAACCGTGTCAGATTCCATAAAACATAAAATAAAGTGTTCTGGGAACTTTTGAAGACGTCCCTTTTGATAGTTATTTAAATGTTTGTTAAGTAGGTTTTTATATCTTCTTAATTAAACATGTTAGTACTAAGCATGTATGCCGCTTTATATTTCTTCACTAGATACCTAGATGCAAAGCAGAAAATCAAGAGAAGACATTTTATCTGCTTCTATCTAGTGAAGAAATGCTTTATGGATCCAGTTTTCGGCACCGGACATACGGTATCCGGTATCCGGCCAATTCAGTATCCGAGAATGACTAGAAAATACCCGCCCGTTTTGGATCTCTCTCTGTTTTCACAGTAGAATATATTAGGTCCTAGCAAACTGGATTAATGTATGAAGTTCTTTGTATGAGCCGTGCATACGGGCATCAGCTGACTTCACTGTTCGCCCGGCCGGCTTGCGCCAGATGCGCTGAACCTTTTTCAATCGTTTGCCGCTCCGGTGGAATTCTATTTCCGTATTATTTTCAGAGGATATTGCAGTTGGTAGTTCATCGAACGTAAAATATGCACTTTGTATACGTTGGAATTTTGTTGACTTTGAAAGGAGTTTCTACCGAATACGATATTTATTATTAAAAGTTCTAAGCTTTTCTTTATTGATCAAATACAGCAGGGATTGTATGAATGTAGAATTACGACACACACACGACACACATCTGCCGCCTCTTCCACTCTCATATCATAATATTCGTCGGTTACGGGTACTACGCAATTGACCCTTTTTGAGCACATGTCCGATCTGGTCCAGGTACTTCCCGACTCTTCCACTCATATTTGCCCCATTTGTTTTTTTAGGGCTCCGTATCCGTCGTACGGGACCCTATTACTAAGCCTACGCCGTCTGTCTGTCTGTCTGTCCGAGGGCTGCATCTCTTGAACCGTAATGCCGGCACTTCACTTGGCTTAGCGTATTCGCGATTGTTGCAAACATTTTAGTTTTATCTCGCTCTAAACAAGCCATTAAAGAGAGACGAAACGGAAATTTTTGCCAAGTATTTGTGTGCACGCACACAACCAAGTGAAGTGCCGGCATAATAGGCAGCCCGTTCAAATTTTCACAGAATATGTGTTATTATGGCCGATATAATAACAAATAATAAAAATAAGAAAAAGTAATGGCGATACGGAACCCTCGGTGCGCGAGTTCGACTCGCACTTGGCCGGTTTTTTTTTGGAAAATCGCAAATTGCCAAAATTATTCCACCAGTCTTGCAAAGAGCAACACTTTATCACTTAGGTATATCGAACGAATTATAAATGGACTGAGAAACTGAAAAATTGAATCTTCAAAATTGAAGCTTCGCTTCGCTCCAACAAGATGTTCTCGTTTAATTTTATTTTTAGCTAATTTTTATTGTTATCTGCTTTGGATGTTCGACCCTTTGTCTGAAAAGTTTATCTTTGTCAGACCAAAAAAAAAAGCAAGAGAAAACAAAAGACCGCACCAAGCAGCTTCGCGGTGAAAGGGGAACGATTCAAAAGTTTTGATGAAAATAAAAATTGCTCCCGAGACGTGAAAAATCTCGACGTCATGAAAAAGTTAAATCGTTTGTAACAACAAGCCTTCGATAACATGCTGCTCGTTAAGCTTATCATGACAGTCGACTTCTTCATTCGGAGTAGGACTTACGCGTTCTCACGTTACGCTTAGTTGCGTCAAGCAAAACTTTACGTGTTCTACCTACGAGAAGTCTCAGCCACCGCAGAAATCAACGGCATAGACGGATCATTTCAAAGTAATGCAATGGTGTGCAACCGAGTGCAGCCGAGGCTGCTATGCGGCAAATAGCAGCCTCGGCTGGGTTCTCATCTAGTCCAGTATAGCCAGCAATCCAGGGAAATCTCCGGTATGGCACTTACCTTCTCGGAGGTGATATTGGCTGGTCGGAGCATATGCTTTGGCCCCTCTGACTCAGCCACCCATACCGGATTATATAAAAATGTGTAATACTAGTATAGTAATAACACCAGCAGCACACCCCCTCTCATTTCCACTTTCATTTCCATTCTCATTTCCACTCTCATTTCCATTCTCATTTCCACTCTCATTTCCACTCTCATTTCCACCTCAGTCCTCGATAGCCACGAACGCGCGCGCCTAGTGTATCTTTATCAACGCGCGTTACGCACTTGTGCGAATTGTATGCATTTACAGAATACAAGTAAATTTGTATTTATGTGGCAATATCATTTCTATTCCTTTGAATTGTTCGCCAGCCGCAGAAGAGGGTCGAAGCATACTCCGTACGTGCCAACGTGTGAATACAGGGGATATGTATTGCAATATGGGATATTCTATACCGGGATTTGTATGAAATTTGTCGGCAAAATCTAGGGCATGCTTCTCTGTATGTAAGCCAAAATATGATGGTGTGAAACCATTTTTCGGTGCCCATCTTGCTTCCCGGGAATTATCGCTATTTGTACTAAAATGAAACATTGCATTGACAATATAAATTAATTTCTGACAGTTTCGCGGTGTACTGTAAGCAAATGAATAGTAGTTTAGTTACACAAAATTGCAAAACAAAACAAAAACAACCGTCTATATGACAACCGTGTAGGTTAGTTTAGACGGAAGTGACTAAAACTATCATACTATTTTAAGAAATTTCATGTTATATTAATAAAGAAATTTTTAATTTGATTTGATTTATTTGAATAGGTAGAGGCAATAGCCTAGTTATAACTACCATGAACAACCTCTTGAATTTAAATAGTCAATGTGTTTTTGACGAGCGCATAAAGACCGTAACGAGTACCGTAAAGGCGTGTTTTTCTCTCGTAAAAGACAGAATAAAGCTTTAGCAGCTCTCAGTGGGACCATCAAGAACCCATTACGATTTTATTATATTCGAACTAACACCCGTTCAGCTCTGTGCCCCAATAGCAACACAATATCATTGTCACCGGCAGCTGCTCGCATCGTCCAATAGATGGCGTTCTAATGAAACGACAACATGCAGTCTGCGGCGCGGAGGCCATATTGGGATTCTGCGGGTAGAAAATAAATAATCCGCTTGGTAACAGAACAGTCAATGCAAAGATTTAAATCGATAGACAGGGCATAGTCTAACATGGCACACTACAGACAATGAGAGGGCCGCATGCGGCTACTTTTTTTTTATGTAATCCGGTATGGGTGGCTAAGTCAGAGGGCATGAGCCAAAGCCAAAGCACATGCTCTGACTAGCCAACATCACCTCCGAGAAGGTAGGTGCCATACCGGAGACTTCTCTGGATTGCTGGCTATACTGGACTAGAGGAGAACACAACCGAGGCTGCTATGCGGCCATCTTACATCCAGTACGGTGGTACCAACCCAGTCGGCTACAATTTGAGCCTACTACCTAGTAAGGGGCAAGGGAAGGGACCTACCGTTTTACACCGGTTCCGAACGGTGAAGCAGCGGGTGTAGGTAAGCACGTAAATATTTTCGTCAGAAAAAACTCATTGGTACACGCCGACGGATTCGAACCTCGGACCACCCGCATGGGAAGCCGCTGCCCAAACCACTCGGCCACCCGCCGGCCTTCCCAACAACGCCACGCGCGTATTGAGAGGTCGTTTCACGGAACGGAACGTAACGCGCCGATCCGAGAGTGCAGAGCGTTAGCGTATTGTTACCATGGAACTCACAAAGGACCTTCAACCTCTAAAGCACAGACGTATCGTTGGGTCATTGAGCCTGTTTTATCGGTACTACTATGGCCGCTGCTCTGACGAACTTGCTTCCCTTATCCCTCCTTCTCCTGTTCGCCTTCGCCAATCCCGCCACACTCTCGCGGAACATCCCTTTGTAGTCGACAGAAGAGTTCTTCGAACTGCACGATTCTCTAAACCGTTCTTGTGCCGCACTGCAAAGGTGCGGAACGGGCTCCCAGAGAATTTCTTTCCCCACTCCTTCAATCCACTGATCTTCAAATCGCGGGTTAATAGCCTTTCCCCAGCGACATTAGTCCACCTCCAAGCCGGACTGGCACCTCCTCGGCGGTGAAATTGGATGCGCCTGATTCTTCGACCTCGGGCAGAGCCACCCAGTTCGGAAGCAATAAAAAAATGAGGCATCTTTTGACGCGACTCTTCATGACTACTCTACATGAAGTCACACACACCGTCATTTCTAATCGGTGACGAACTCTTGAGCGCTTTAAATCTTTGAGTCAATGCATACAAGACACGAGTAAGTGATGATAATGCAAGAGAACATGCTTCATTTATAAATTTCTTCGAAAGTTTTATGTCTAAATATGACTCCTATTATTATATCTACTGTGTATTAGGAGCTAAGGGATTATTGGCTAGGCTTAAAAACACCACCAATGTGTCCCTAGCATACGCCGTTATCGCGGGGGCACGAACAAAACCAAGGTTATACTCAAATAGGGCGGGGAGTCCCCGCCAACACTAATATATTGAGAAGGTCACATTCGTGCCCCCGCGATAACGGCGTATGGTCCCTAGGCATAGGCACATCAAGCGGCGCCTAGGACATTTTCACCAATGTTAATTGTAAAATATTATATAATGTAAGTAGTTTTTTTTTGTGTAAATACACTAAGTTGAAATAAAGATTTTCTATTTCTATTTCTATTTTTATTTATATTTCTATTTAGGAATGTCTAAACTTTTTATTGTAAAGTGCAGTCGATTATAATATTCCGGCATTTATTTCGTCATAAAAAAATACAGCATCAACTTCGGTTCTGCAGATCTTTCCTCTACAGAACAGATAAGCTCTCTCCCTAGAACTCACTCCCTGCCCATATGTAAAATTAAAGAACGAGAAAGCCTTTTAGTTTCATATATTTAAATAAATACATCGAAATTATTATTAAAGCTCAAATCAGTATCTACATTACATCATTATCTGTATATTATCTAAGGATATGATGAACTGTTGGGTAACACCTACTGTGGTTAAATGCTTTCAAATTTGTTTGGAGCGTTCGAGCATGTAGCATAATTTAATTTCTGTACATGTGATGGCGTAATAATGGTCCTAATTAATCAAAGAGTTTGAATAGTACGAAACCCCTTTGACGCATATCGATAACAACCGTCACACTATACTCCGCAGTAATTACTAAGAGAGCGAATATAATAATAGAGGTTGTATCGACAATGTCTGACGTAACTTCGGGAGGAGATTCCAAAGACAACAACGAATAGTTAGAATATACGGCGTTTCCTGCAAATGTTTTGGGAGTGAATTTTTTTATACATTTTTTAGCATTAGTTTTCGAGAAATTAAAAAAGCATGTCTATGCTCTAACGATTATAATGTGCCACTAGGTATCTAAACAGCTGATTATTTGAGGTAATTGACTCTCATTGCCGCGCACCGAGCGCGTGGCTCACTCTGCACGTAAGGAGAGTAAAATGATCTAAAATAAATAGCTGGTTAGGCACCCAGTGGCCCGTTTTAATCATAATTCG
This sequence comes from Nematopogon swammerdamellus, assembly GCA_946902875.1. Lineage (NCBI taxonomy): Eukaryota > Metazoa > Arthropoda > Insecta > Lepidoptera > Adelidae > Nematopogon > Nematopogon swammerdamellus. The sequence continues at coordinate 25,719,740 of OX336337.1, read as the reverse complement.
TTAAATTTCTCGAAAACTTATGCTAAAATTTTTTTTTTTGCTTAGCTTGTTTAATTTTTATTGTGATGGGTATGTGTCCCTCCCAATATTTTTCAGTTAGTATGGAAAGACTATATACAGGGTGTTAAAACGGCGAGTACATTAATTTCGCCAGCGCAATCCTCATGTTTTTCCTAGACAAAAAAGCAAGTAAAGTTTTTCTCTAAAGTGTCTAGTTTTCGAGATATGAATTTTTGAAATGTATGTTTTCGTCTAGTGTAATTGAACGCGTTGTTGCCGCTCCGCACCCTCAGCCTGCCGACCTCCAGTCCTCGACTCACAAAGCTAACCCCCGCCCCTCCCGCCAACACCATGTTTTCACTTTGTCATGAACTGCTGCATGTCACAAATCAGCACATGCGTGTCTAGGCAGTGGCAAACATTTTTGTATAGACCAAGTGGACATTGAAAAAATTTCCAGTGAAGTTTCTTGTCAGTTCTTCTTCGCTGTGATAATCGAACTGGCGGAATGTTACAATGTAAATATGACAAATCTGAGCGCAGTGTACTGCCAATAGATGCTAAATAAACAATAAACAATAATCAATAAACCCCCATCCGAGGCGCTCACGTCTCACCCGCTCTTCCCCCCTCCGCGCCGCCCTGTTGTCATTAGATCATTTTTACACTAAAATAATTAATTAGTTTGTATGAAAACTGTAACTTTTTATTTATAGGGAATTTAGTAAAAAGTTATTTGACTTTTTTGTTGCACTTGCTCCCAATAATCATTTCCTAAATTTAATGTACTCGCCGTTTTTACACCCTGTATACTAGAAACTCTTTATTGGACACAATTGAGAGAAGAACAGTAGGTACCTACACGAAAAGAAAAAAGAAATACAGAAATGCGCAAAGGCGGACTTATCATTGCAAGTGATTTCTTCCGGTCAAACTTTGGGTAATGTAATGATGACAAACAAATTAGTAGGTAATTTAGTAATTAGAAAAGCATTTCACATTATATGAATTAATTTTCCAACAACATTTGCAGCGTTATTTTGATTTGGGAAAATAGTTCATAAAATAAACTGCAATTTATCTATGTATAACATCAGTAACCTCACGAAGTTATCAACACACTAATATATTTTGCAAACAAAGCACTGAAGATGTATCGCCCCAAAATTCTGTTCCGACCTCCAAAATTCCCCACCGCAGAGATCATAAATTTCCACCTGTTATTGTTTACAACAAAAGGAAGAATTCCAATTAACAGGTGGGGTGCTAATGTCGGATTATCGACAGAATCTGGCGATAATCCGATATAGCGAAGGGGTGGGGGAGTTAGGGGTGAGTGAAGACAAGGGTCGCGGGCAAGGTCTTCAAAAGATTAGAATAGCTATTGTAACCAGTGTATACAGTATGTATAGGACGTCCTCTGAACTCTATTATACCAATACTGAAATGGATGAAATGACTAGATAGTGTCCACCGAACTAATGCGAAATTAAAAAGAAAGGAAGAATTTATCGGTGAATTTGCGTTTAGTTTAGTGAAAGTCCCTTACCTTACTAGGTGGTAGGTAGGGTTTATCCCGGCCGGATTGGTACCACCGCACTGAACGAAACGTCGGTCGAAACGGCTATGTAATTAGTTCGTGTTTTCCGTCCAATTCAGTGTAACCGACATGAAATGGAGGGAAGTACTGACATGGCACCTAGTAATCCGAGTGTTGTGGGCTGACATCACGGTATTGCTGCTAGAGTCGGAGGGGCCAAAGCACATGCTCCGACCAGCCAATATCACCACCGAGAGGGTAGGTGCCATACCGGATACTTCCCTGGACTGCTGGCTATACTGGACTAGAGGAGAACACAACCGAGGCTGCTATGCGGCCATCTTACATTCAGTACGGTGGTACCAACCCAGTCCGTTACAGTTTGATCCTACAACCTAGTAAGAGATAAGGGAAGAGTCTTACAGTTTTACACCGGTTCCGAACGGTGAAGCAGCAGGTGTTAATTATAAATAAATTAAATTTTAATAACTTTTGTTTCGCGAGTAAAGACGTGAATTTGGCTCTGTCGACTGCATCATCGGTTCCTAGGCACAGCCAAGCATGTTAACTTTTATAAAAAAAAATTTTGCTTCAGGCGCTCTATCAGTAGATGTTAAAATTGATTTCTTGCAGTGCTAAGTAGAAAATGAATACGAAAAATTTGCACATAGATTTCTTAGGGCTTACTCATTGTAAGGGCAAAGATATGTTCTCCAGTTTTTATGGATTGGCTAAATCATCTACTCGATCCATGATGTCAGCCCACACTTTCATTAACTAGGTGCAATGTCAGTGACGGAAAAAACGAACTATTTACATTCAACCGACGTTTCATTCAGTGTAATGGTACCAACCTGGGCGGGTCAGACCATACCAAACCTAGTAAGGTAAGAAGGGAGGGGACCTACAGTATACCGCTGAATCCGAATCATCACGGTCAGCCTCCAACGGTCGAGCGGTCACCCATCCAAGTACTGACCGCACCCAGGTGTCATTATCATCGCGACCGACAGTCGACCGAGCGCACCCCTGAGCTGTCGAGGCTAATGCCAGGCCTCACGCACTCTATGTACTTGCGCGCGCTAACTACCTATCGCCCGACGGGCCGCCGGCGGTCTTTTTCAGTACAAATTCGTCAGCCGCGCGAAGTATACATAGACGCTGGCCCACGCAACTGCGCGCAGCTGCAAAGCAACAAACACTTTACACTCGATCGTTAAGGTACATTTTCGCACGCAGCGATTGGCGATGTGAAACAGTAGGCTATTAAAGCCCGAAGGTAGGAACATTTTCTATGGAGTGATTTATCTGTTACGAAGTAACTATTAAGTAATCTGTGCTAATGCCTCTTCCATCTGATCTCTCTCTAATTTCTTTCGTCGTGGCGGAGTACAGTCGGCTCTCAATGAGGTTAGGAAGCCGCTAAATTAAATTTCACAGTCACTTCATTCGCCCCTTCGCCCCGTAGACACATTGTATTGGGAGCGATCGGAATTACTAGTGCTCGAGAAGTCGACCGCTGAGGGTGACCCCGGTACGAATTTCATATAAAAATGTGGGTTTCCCTTCTTACCTTACTAGCATTACTCCTTACTCCTGGGTGTCTTCAAACGTCGTCGTATCAACGGGCTAGACAGCCTAGCAACAGTCCAAACAATTTATACAGGTTGTAATTAAATTGAGGGTTAATCAGTATCGGAAAATAAGTCGATTCGTAGAAAAAACCGTGACCAAATAAAAAAAAATGTTTTTAATCCTAACCTCAAAGTCTATCGAGAACGTTATTTTTTTTTTTTTGGAAATTCCAAAAGTCTTAGAACAAAAGTAGTTCAGCTTGAGCTACAGAACAATCCCCTGAAAGGCTATAGAATAATTTTATTACACCCTGTATATCGCGCTTGTTTCTGTGAAAATTTGCTTGGAGCGATAAATTAATTTATATCTATCTTCTACGCCTAATACTTGGTATCGGCTTCCTAACGATTCTCTTTGTGCCAGTCAATGAAAAGTTTCCGCAGAATTAATCTCCTTTCTCAGATTTTCCCCGACGAAATAAAGAAAAGAAAACGCCTCAGGGGCAATAGATTAATTCATTATCGCTCGAAGTAGACCACTCGGTCTTGCACGACTACCTACGTTGTTAGGGAAACGTCTCTGAGAAAACACCTAGGGACAAAATAATTAAAAAGAATTAAGGCAATTCGCCGAATAGGTGAGAGACAAGGAAATACGAAATTATACGTCTCCAATAGTCACATGTGTGTCAGTGAGTCAGTCAGTCAGCGTGTAAGCGTCCACTGCTGGACATGCGCCTCTCCAATTTTCCTCCAATCCTCCCGGCTTTCAGCGATACGGAACCACTGCTTTCCGCCGACGTACTTGATTTCGTCGTCCCACCTGGCGGGTGGTTTTCCCACACTCCGTTTTTCGTGTCCACTGCCGCCAGTGTAGGACACGGTTACTCCAACGGTCATCGTCTCTTCGGCTAACATGGCCAGCCCACTGCCACTTGAGCTTAGCCACCCGGTGTCCAATATTGACTACTTTGGTGCGTCGGCGGATTGCCTCTTTACGCACCATATCACGTATAGATATTCCCAGCATGGCTCGCTCCATCGCTCGCTGGGCAACTTTCAACCTTTGGACAACAGCAACCGTCAGAGTCTACGTTTCACACTCGTACGTCATAACCGGGAGGACACACTGGTCATATTACGGCTCTTGAAATTTTGCGGAAGGTCAGACCTCAGGACGATTTTTAGCTTTCCAAAGGCACCCCAACCCACTTGAACTCGTCTCTCCACCTCCTTAAGCAGACCTTGTATACCAAGCCGCAGAATTTGACCGAGGTATACGTACTCTTCAACCTGTTCGATCACTTCTCCGCCAATAACAATTTGTCCTCCCGTCATAGCCTCGGTCGCCATGACCTTGGTTTTGTCCCGGTTCATCTTCGGTTCATCAGATTGTAGTGCATTTAAAATCTATGTACAAACGAAAAACCTAGTGACGTCCGTTCCATGGCAAGAACCGTATGTCACATATACGTGACGGTCGGCATTCAACCTGTTGAGGTACGGAACCCTAAAAATAAAAATTGTATAAAACTCGATTATGGAAAACGAAAGAAATGACTAGGGCAGTCGATCGAAAATGCTGTCTCTAGTCGAACCATCTGTCTATTAAAATCTATCTACACGCTGTTAATGTGTGTTCAAAAGTTACAAAAAAGTGTTTAAATTTTATATATTACCGACGAAACATTTATTATCTCTAAAACAATCAAATGCAATATGAGCGAGCATCACTTCAAAAATAGAACACTGAATCTGAAAATATTCTCGAATGTCAGGATAAAGCTGAGGATTATTGGTGACGGGACGTCACTGTGACTGACGTTATGACGGCAATCGTAAGGCAATATGACGTGACGATAAATCTCAGAATTATACACGTCATGACGTCATTTTACTGTTTGCTTGCAGAGCTGATGTTTAGGCGAGACTTCATAGGGAGGATATGTGAACTTAAATTCTGGAGAATTTATAGGGTGGCCACTAGAGTTAGGACACAGCCGAAGCTGCATTGCGGTAATCTTACATCCAGTTATTTTATCCATTACTAGCTTTTTCCCGCGGCTTCGCTCGCATAGCCTATGTCCATCCTGAAGGTCCATTCTAAATATTGTTCAAATCATTTTTAAAATCGGATGAGTGTTTTCGGAGATTACCACCTACATCCAAACTTACAAACTTTACTTCTTTATAATATTTGTGTAGATAGTATAGATATGCATTATATTTTAAGAAATAAAGAATTATTATCATTATCATTATAAAACTGTGGGGCACCTTAAAAAATATAATAAAAAATACTTTTTTGTTTAAATCAATATTTGGTGAGATATGAGCTTCTAAAGCCGTAAAAGTGTCTCTCCCCCACCCCCCCCCCCCCCCCTCCCCCTTTTTCAACTGAAAAAAATTGAGTTATTGAATATATAAAAAAGATTGGTAGAACCTGAAAAACACTAAAGGTTTGAACTATTTTTCGTGTAGTTTTTGAGATATGGGATATTTTCGGTTACACCGTGAACGTTCTTCCCGACTGCGGAACCCTTCACTGCGCGTGGTCCGACACGCACTTGGCCGATTTTTCAAGGTTTTTTTTGCTCTATCGCAAAAACGATTATTTGCTGTTACTGAAATTTTTTGGGGTCTTGTGAAGTAAGCGTATTGTATAAAAAAATTCAAAAAACTATTCTAAAAATTCTAAATTTATTTATTACCAAAATATACATATATTTTTTTTTTATTTTTTTATGGAAACTGACACGGGTGGCTACATCACCTACAACATCCGTGATGTCAGCCCATAACACCGGATGAACTTGGTGCCACGTAAGCGCTTCCCTTCGGTCGTGCCGGCTACACTGAACTGGACGGAAAACACAAACTATTTACATAGCCGTTTCGACCGACCTTTCATTCAGTGCGGTGGTACCAACCCGGGCGGGTTAAACCCTACCACCTAGTAATATAAGAAGGGAGTCATATCACTTAGTCGCCTTTTACGACATACACGGGAAGAAATGCAGTGGGGCTATTCTTTTAAAGTACCGGCCCCACACGGTACAAATATCATACAGCCGAAAGTTTTCAGGAGGTAGGTAACAACAATTTTCTTATAATTACTTAGAACAAAAATACTGGTTAGTAGTGTTAGTACCTAATATTATATTTACATGTTAACAGGAATTAAGAACCTCCTCCTTTTTTGAGGTCGGTTAAAAATTTTATAAAACCCGACTATGGAAAACGAAAGAAATGACTTGGGCAGTCGATCGAAAATGCTGTCACTTTGTTACATGGAAACGGGCGTGACGCTATGTATGTATGCATATTATAGTGGGCCGTATTTTTTCCTGGAGCCCTGCTTCCCAAGCTAGGATTCCCTGTGTTATGGGAAGCAGGGTCTTTCCTATAGTTTCTCCAAGTATATTTTGTGTTATACATACATACATACATACATAACTCACGCTTTTGTATCCCGACAATCAGGGTAAGCAGAGTGATCGGTGTTGTGCTATAAGTTCATACATACATACACATACATAACGTCACGCCTGCCTGCCTCCCTATTTTATGTTATGTACTATGTAAGTGACTGTGTCATTTGTGTATATAAATGTTAGTGTTTATAAGTATATATATTTTTTTTACCTGTAAAATGTAAGTAGGTACTTATGATATTAGCAGGTTGTGTCCTTTTGACATGTGTTACGTTCGTATAGTTCACTGACACAAGCACACAGCTGTAGGTATGGTCACACACAGCACAGGCCACGTGAAGAGTTAAGGGCTTTCCAGATTTGCATAGAGGTCGTTACATGGAATAAAGTTACATTGCTGGCGTTCCGCTAGCTCGCTTCCGGCGTCCGACCGGGAGGCGAGCATGCTCGTCGGACTTGTCTTTTTTGGTTGGAAACTTTTGTGCATTCTTTTGGACTGAATTGCATCTACGAAAGCATAATTTAGCTGAAAAGTTGGTAATTTATAAACTGTAGTGCTTTGAAAATTTAAAACGTGCTCCGAAATTTATGGAAAAATTTGCTGTACGAATTACACTATTAAGGTCCACGCTGTCAAGTTAACTAAAAAGACGGTGTTGTGTCAATAACACAACCGGGTGTGTGAGTGGTTTGGGCATCGGCTTCTCATGCGAGAGGTCCGAGGTTCGAATCCGGTCGGCGTGTATCAATGAGTCTTTTCTGATGAAAAAATTTACGTGCATACCTACACCTGCGGTTTCGCCGTTCGGAACCGGCGTAAAACTGTAGGTCCCTTCCCTTGCCCCTTACTAGGTGGTAGGCTCAAATTGTAGCCGACTGGGTTGGTGCCACCGTACTGGATGTAAGATGGCCGCATAGCAGCCTCGGTTGTGTTCTCCTCTAGCCCAGTATAGCCAGCAATCCAGAATATCCCCACTGCATCTCTCCCCGTGCATGTCGTAAAAGGCGACTAAGGGATATGACTCCCTTCTTATAACCAGGTGGTAGGGTTTACCCGCCCGGGTTGGTACCACCGCACTGAATGAAAGGTCGGTCGAAACGGCTATGTAAATAGTTTGTGTTTTCCGTCCAGTTCAGTGTAGCCGGCACGACCGAAGGGAAGCACTGACGTGGCACCAAGTACACCCGGTGTTATGGGCTGACATCACGGATGTTGTAGGTCATGTAGCCAACCGTGTCAGTTTCAATAAAAAAAAAATAAAAAAAGTCTCCGGTATGGCACCTACCTTCTCGGAGGTGATATTGGCTGATATAACCCCCCCCCCCCCCCCCCCTCCCACCCCCATAAAACGTAAACAGATGGCTAGAAGACGGCGCTGGCTTATTTTCTACCGAAGAATTAGACTTATGTATAAAAGAAAATGTTTTTAAATTTGAGTTCCAGAATAACCCCTTAAAATTTTGGTAGTCTGTTATTGCCTTTTTTTTATGGAAACTGACACGGTTGGCCTCATCACCTACAACATCCGTGATGTCAGCCCATAACACCGGGTGAACTAGGTGCCATGTCAGTGCTTTCCTTCATTTTCATGACGGCGACACTGAACTGAACGGAAAACACGAACTATTTACATAGCCGTTTCGGCCGACGACGTTTCATTCAGTGCGGTGGTATCAACCCGGGCGGGATAAACCCTACCACCTAGTAAGGTAAGAAGGGAAGTGTCCTACAATTTTACGTGGAATCCGAACCACGGTCTGCCTCTAACGGTCGAGCGGCCTCCCATGCAAGTACTGACCGCGCTCAGGGTTGCTTAACCGCAGTCGACCGACCGCACCACTGAGCTACCGAGGAGGCTGACAAAGTTTGACAAAAAACAAATTTATTGTTTATGTTTTAATTATTTATTTTTAATATTATATCATTTTAAAAAAAATATCCATGAAATTATTGAAGATCTGGATCGATTCAGAAAATACCTGAATTTATAAGTGAGATATCACTTATGTCTATCAAGGAAAAACAAAATCAGCAATCATTTACATCAAAATCCGCCATAATTGGCTTCACAAAATTGATCATAACATAAATTTAATTAATACGGCAGGCTCGATACACTTGCCTAGCGGAACTTGCTAAATTTAACTTCCGGCAGCCGCTGTCAACCTGAAGAGGCTTCGCACCGCAAGAACTTCCACGGTTGCCGCCGCCCACCACGGCTGGGCGGTTGGGCCGTGGGCCCGCCCGCCCTAGCCGCAAGTAATCCAATATGTGACGCTGCAAGTTGGGCGGAAGGACGGCAAGTGGGTACGCCTCGGGCTATGCTGCCCCGTCCTTGACTACTTAGACGAATAAGGATGGTACTGCTCTTTTTATTAGTCTCTCAAACTTTTCATTAATCCTTATTTCTCTCTTAACACTTATCTCTCATAATATGGATTTATTATAAGTTGAATCAAACATTTATTTTCATGACTTGAACTTTTGCAGTTCCGTAGAGAGATAGGTTCACTAAGTGTGTTCTATCGACTGTTCAACGGTGAATGCTCTGAGGAGCTGTTCGAAACGATTCCGACTTCACCATTTCACCATAGGTCCACGTAACAGACAGGGAATGCATCCCTACACTGTAGAGCTGCCTAAAGTGCGGACTAAGCGCTCCAGTATTTCTTTTATCTTCCGAACTGCGAAACTCTGGAATGCACTTCCTCCCGATGTGTTTCCTTCAGTGTATGACTTAGGATCTTTCAAGAAACGCGTAAAATGCATCTGTCACGCCGGCACGGCATTCGCAGCCCCCGTTCTAAAACTAATGATTTTGGGCGTCGTCGGCTCAACAATCCATGCTGACGGCGCCAAGTGTCTCGCGTATCAATAAAAAAAATAATAATAAAATAAAATATAAAAAAGTAGTACTAATAACTAAAGAAATCAAACCTACCTAACAAACATTAAAATAAGTATCAAAATGGGTGTTTTCAAATGTTCCTAGAACACTTGCGGCATTACCCCGCTGGATGGCAAGGCTTACCCTTTTAATGAAGTAGGACCTTGATTTATAAGTGTATTACTTATATCTTTACTGTCTACTCTCTACTTCTTGTAAAAGGTGACATCTGTCTGTGTGTATGTATGTATGTTTAAGGTAAACTCCGGAACCAATGAACAGATTTTTGATGCGGTTTACACCGATGTAAAGAGTAATTCTTGAGGCTCGCTCACCATCACGCTAAATGACCTTAGGGCTGAGCAGTATCAAATAAAGCACAGTGTGAACGGAAGTTAGTGTCGAATGGTAGTAATAGATGGCGTTAGCAGTTCTGTTGCTTTGCGTTTTGGAGTATCAGTTTGGTAGAAGCGATTTTAGATAAATAGAATAAAGAGTAGATATAGATAGTCGCACGCACACGCGTTGTTGACCGCACGATTGAGTCTAATTTTGTTAATATACCTACCTAACTCGGCGATTGGTTAAATTTTATCGCTATACGAATGCTACATAGATATACATAATACTATCCTTTACTTAGATAGAACAGCCCCAGTCACCGTATAAAGCATGCAAGCCGCATGCCCTCTATGAGGACAGAGTAGCATATTCGTTAACTAAACTTCATGTGACGACACTTGATACAAGTGAACAGCCAAGTCGGTTAAGTTAAGTAACAACAGGACTGGCACAAACCAGTGTGTTTTGGTTAAACTCTACAATGCTATCTACCATATTATGCTTATCTACATATATGTACGTACGTAATAGTTGTTTCGTCCACATTTAGGAAAATGCAGCACGTAAAACTCGCCTAAACAAAAAATCGGTCAAGTGTGAGTTTTACTCGCGCACGGAGGGTTCCATAGATCCACTATACTTTTTTTTATTTATTGCTACCGAACTGGGTGGCTCTGCCCGAGGTCGCACGCAACCTCAGGCGCAACCAATTTCACCGCCGAGGAGGTGCCAGTCCGGCTTGGAGGGGGACTAATGTTGCTGGGGAAAGGCTATTAACCCGCGATTTGAAGATCCGTGGATTGTAGGAGTGGGGATAGATATTCTCTGGGAGCCCGTTCCACACCTTTGCAGTGCACACTACACCTGACAAAAAACCACATCTGTCTATATTTTGTCTATCACCTGTGGCGCTATCTATTATTTAGTATCATGAATATGTGCTCATCGATTCTTACCGCGTTTCTCGAATCTCTAAATTTTAACCGGCTACCATTACGGTTCAAAAGATACAGCCCACAGACGGACGGACCGACGGACATACAGACAGACGGCGTAGGCTTAGTAATAGGCCTCTCTATGGATACGGAACCCTAAAACTGGAAATACATGATAAATGTAGAAATTGCTTGTTTTAAATAGGTATTTCACGTTAATTTCCAACCGTTTAATTATGACACCTCGTAAAATCCTCGCCTCTTCCTTTTCAGAGAAACCTGTTGGTATTACTGCCCCTTAAGACCCAGCAGTACCGACCGTTGCACCAATCTCAAATATGTTTCACTTTAATTTCCAACCGTTTAAAGATGACAGCTCGCGCAAAATCATCGCCTCTCCCTTTTCAGATAAACATGTTGGTAATACTGCCCCTTAAGACCATGCAGTACCGATCGCCACACCAATCTCAAATATGTTTCACTTTAATTTGCAACCGTTTAGATATGACAGCTCTCGCAAAATCATCACCTCCACCTTTTCAGAGAAACCTGTTGGTAAACTGCCCCTTAAGACCCAGCAGTACCGACCGCCTCACCAATCTCAAATATGTTTCACTTTAATTTCGAACCATTTAAAAATGACCCCCCGCAAAATCATCGCCTCTCCCTTTTCATATAATCCTGTTGTTATTACTGCCCCTTAAGACCCAGCAGTACCGACCGCCGCACCAATCTCAAATATGTTTCACTTTAATTTCCAACCGTTTAAATATGACAGCTCGCGCAAAATCATCGCCTCTCCCTTTTCAGACGCGCGAAACCTCCAAATGTCTATGAAAAGTAAATTTGAGTGCGAAGTGGGCGGAGAGCGCTGCTCGCTTAATTGATATCATCCATCACGCCATTTCCGTCTGTCGCCCGGCTCGTGACGAGTTCTGCATATCCAGAGTGATGAATTTCTAGGAATATTTGTCTGAAGATAACAGCCCCTCGCGTAATATGAACTGCCTGTCATGTTCGTCTCTATCTTGCAAAGTTTGACTTATGGCGGTTTTCACCACTTCCAGTTAAGGCGCCTAGTAACGCCAACGGCGTAGGGCGTAGTAGTTTTAATAAGGTATTTTTTGACATTGAAAATGTCTTTTCGTTCGTTCCAGTATAGGCCCCAAAAAGTGCGATCCCCTTATATCTCGGAGAGTTGTGAAGATATGGTATTCAAAAAAAGCTCAAAAGACGCGTATTCATAAGAGCCGTAAGGTGCAAAAGTAATTATTCGAGAAAGTAAAAAACGAAAAAAGTTATGGCCGAAATAACAATTAAATTTTTTTCCGAATTTTTGATTTTGGTGCTCGATATTTTGGAAACGAAGAATGATTTCAAAAATTTGAGAAAAACTCCTCTGGACAGTTTAGTCAGCTACAATTTGAGCCTAAAACAAAGACGATCGGGTTAAGAGTTTGCCCTGTAGCTCAACCTTTTTTTGAAAAAATAAATTCACAGATTGCGTTCCTCACACGTCTATCGAGCACATGGAAATGAATCTACGGAATTCGAAAAAATATTGTCGCTGAGCGACACGAGAAAGTCGGGATAAGGAAGAGGTTAGTTGGGGTCTGATGATGGAGCCGGAAGGAAGCCATAGGAACGCCTAAACTACACATGATAAGCCCATCGTATTTGGGCTCGTTGGATTTGTCTTCGCAAGTACTCTTGTCATATATGATGTCCAGGGTCCTGATGATGGAGCCGGAATGAAGCCATAGGAACTCCTAAACCACACATGATAGATCGACCGTGTTTAGGCTCGTTGGTTTTGTCTTCAGAAGTACTCTAGTCATATATTATTTCCAGAGTCCTGATGATGGAGCCGGAAGGAAGCCATTGGAACTCCTAAACTACACATGATAAATCCACCATATTTGGGCTCGTTGGATATAGGAATATAGGAATATAGGTTAGGTTAGAAGATGCGTCGCAATGAAAACGAATTCAACAAAATAAAAAAAAAATTACATTTATATATTTTTTATTATTTTCAAAAACACAAGCAGCTTAAAAAATGTAAACTAAAATTTAGACAGAAAAAGAGATAAGCTTGACATTATATCTAACTAAAGTAACAAATTAATAAATATCAAATATAAAAATATAATATAAGGATATAGAAGATAATAATATAGGTTAGGTTAGAAGATCCGCAACACTAATTTGTTCTTGTTTGTGGGTTCTTGTCAGCCTCGGTAGATCAGTTGTGCGGTCGGTCCACTGCCGATCGTGGTCATAAGCACACCTGGGTGAGCTCAGTACTTGAATGGGTTGCCGCTTGACCGTTGGAGGCTGACCGTGGTTCGGATTCAACGCAAAACTGTAGGTCCCTTCCCTTCTTATCATACTTGGTGTTAAGAGTTTAACCCGCCCGGTTTGGTATCACTCTCCTGAATGATGAATGAGGTCGGCTGAAAGTACAAAAGAAATGGCGGAAAGGATAAAATTAAAGTGGACTTAATTCAACTTGAAATTTCACTTTGGTGCGATCAACCGTTCAGAAGTTAGGATCCTGTGACAGATAGACGGATTAATTATCTACTTTTAATGACGTAATTTGGCCATATATTCCACCTCCAATACAGTCTCCGGTTCTTCACCAGGGGCGTGAATAGGCACCTATCAGGCCAGCGTGGCATTCGGAACCCCCGCATACGACCGAACGCCCATGAGCGTGGTTAGACACCATATAGGGTGGCATGGCGCCACATGTCGCTCTATCAATAAAAAAATTTATTAAATTAAAGTTCACTTGAAATTTCAACTTTGTACGATCAAGCGTTTAGAAGTTAGGATCATGCATGACAGACGGACAGACGGACGCATCAGTCACACCATTAAAGTTCCGCTTACACCTCTTTGGGGTATTTTTTTATTTTTTATTTTTTTATTGAGACTGACACGGTTGGCTACATTATCTACTCCATCCGAGATTTCAGCCCATGAAACCTTGATGAACTAGGTGCCATGTCGGTGCTTCCCTTCGGTCGAGCCGGCTACACTGAACTGGACGGAAAAAACGAACTATTTAGATAGCCGTTTCAACCGACCTTCATTTAGTGCGGATTAAATCCTACCACCTAGTAAGGTAAAAAAGGAAGAGACCTACAGTTTTACGTGGAATCCGAACCACGGCCAACCTCCAACGGTCTAGTGGTCACCGATCCATCCACTGACCGCGCCCAGGTGCGCTTATGATCACTACCGACAGTCGACCGACCGCACGACAGAGCTACGTAGGCTGACAAACACGAGGTACCCAAAAACTGCTTACAAAGAGGTTTATTTTTTATTTTTTATTAGAGATATGTAATTTATAGGTACACCATATAGGGTGGCATGGCGCCACATGTCGCTCTATCAATAAAAAAATTTATTAAATTAAAGTTCACTTGAAATTTCAACTTTGTACGATCAAGCGTTTAGAAGTTAGGATCATGCATGACAGACGGACAGACGGACGCATCAGTCACACCATTAAAGTTCCGCTTACACCTCTTTGGGGTATTTTTTTATTTTTTATTTTTTTATTGAGACTGACACGGTTGGCTACATTATCTACTCCATCCGAGATTTCAGCCCATGAAACCTTGATGAACTAGGTGCCATGTCGGTGCTTCCCTTCGGTCGAGCCGGCTACACTGAACTGGACGGAAAAAACGAACTATTTAGATAGCCGTTTCAACCGACCTTCATTTAGTGCGGATTAAATCCTACCACCTAGTAAGGTAAAAAAGGAAGAGACCTACAGTTTTACGTGGAATCCGAACCACGGCCAACCTCCAACGGTCTAGTGGTCACCGATCCATCCACTGACCGCGCCCAGGTGCGCTTATGATCACTACCGACAGTCGACCGACCGCACGACAGAGCTACGTAGGCTGACAAACACGAGGTACCCAAAAACTGCTTACAAAGAGGTTTATTTTTTATTTTTTATTAGAGATATGTAATTTATAGGTACACATTTTTAATCTCGTAAAATAACAAGCCAACAACCACACGAGCCAAGGCCCTCCTCAACACAGGAGAGCACCCCAGGCCAGCAGGCTGTATTTCGTGCTGCAGAGCCTCCGAGAAAACTTTGGCGAACCGTTTTAACAGCGTCCGGGCAAACTCATTTACTATTTAAAATTGAAATAAGCGAAGAGTAACCTCCGCGTGAATAAAATTTGTTTTCATTCTTTTTTCCTCTCTCTTTCCTCTTTACGTGACTTTAAGCTAACGGCGCGGCGGCGCGCGTCCGTTCACGTTTAATTTTTTGCTTTACGGCGACTTGTATAGCTGGCTTAGTTCAAGTGTACTGTGGGCGCCTAAAAGCTGTAGAATCTATAGTCAGTCACGCGTCGCGTGATTGTCTTAGGGTACCGTTTCTTTTATGGAAACTGACACGGTTGGCTACATCACCTACAACATCCGTGATGTCAGCCCATAACACCGCGTGAACTAGGTGCCATGTCGGTGCTTCCCTTCATTTCATGTCGGCTACAGTGAACTGGACGGAAACCACGAACTATATACATAGCCGTTTCGACCGACGTTTCATTCAGTGCGGTGGTACCAACCCGGGCGGATTTAACCCTACCTTCTTTTCTTTCATTTCTAAACCTTTTGTGATAATAACCTAGACTTAAGAAAATGAAAATGGTTACTAACCTTCTAAACAATAAAAAAAATTGAATTTGGAATCTAAGGGGGATCCATCGGACGAGCGGACCGTGTCTTACACTAGCGGCCGCGGACGGGTAAACAGTGAACAGTGTGGGAAGACCACCCGCCAGGTGGGACACCGACATCAAGTACGTCGGCGGAAAGCAGTGGTTCCGTGCCGCTGAAGGCCGGGAGCACTGGAGGAACCTAATCTAACCTAACCTAACCTAACATAACCTAACCTTACCTAACCTAACCTAACCTAACCTAACCTAACCTAACCTAACCTAACCTAACCTAACCTAACCTAACCTAACCTAACCTAACCTAACCTAACCTAACCTAACCTAACCTAACCTAACCTAACCTAACCTAACCTAACCTAACCTAACCTAACCTAACCTAACCTAACCTAACCTAACCTAACCTAACCTAACCTAACCTAACCTAACCCAACCACCTAGGAAGGAAATACGTGCGCATTGCGCGCTATACTCAAAATCTGTTTTTACCGGCCGAGTTATTGTAACCAATAGAAATCAATCAGATACTTACCACACGCTGTATCCCGAAAATCGGAGTGAGCAGAGTAATTGTGGTTGTGCTGCAAGTATAGAAGAGTACTTGCAGCCTTAATTACAGAACAACACCGACCACCACGTTAAGCAAAGTATTCGGACAAAATAACTATTAGGCAGCAAGTAAGACACGAAGACCCACCTGCTGCAAGACTCGGTGGACTGACCGTGCCAAGGTGAGAGGTGGCTACTTGCCCTTTAGCACGTCATCGTGTCCTTATTCCTTAGTCGCTTTTTACGACATGCACGGGGAGAGATGCAGCGGGACTATTCTTTTTAAGTACCGGCCCCACGCGTTATATATTTGGAATCTCATAAAAATTTGAATATTTGGAAGAATAATGAAAAACTAGATAGATAGATAGAGAGAAAATGGTTTATTGCTCCAGTAAACATTAAACAGTAATAAGTACATTAGAAAATTTACATAAGGTGCTAAGGCGGACTTATCCCTTACAGAGATTTCTTACAGTCAACCTTTGGATGTTTGAGATTCGATAATATAGTGGAATTTAAGTAGGTAGTAGCAAAAGAGTTGAGCGTGAGAATTGAAGATGAAATAATAATACAAATACTTATTAACAATACAATGCTAGATAGATACAAGCCATAAATGTGTTAATACATATAAATACTTAAAAATACTTAATACATATCCTTACC
This sequence comes from Nematopogon swammerdamellus, assembly GCA_946902875.1. NCBI lineage: Eukaryota > Metazoa > Arthropoda > Insecta > Lepidoptera > Adelidae > Nematopogon > Nematopogon swammerdamellus. The sequence goes on along the minus strand of OX336337.1, from coordinate 25,703,091 downwards.
TATAATAAAATCCAAAGTCTGCTTTCTGTCTGTCTGTCTGTCCGCTTATAACTCGAGAACCACTGAACCGATTTTAATAAAACAAAATTTTACGGATAGCTTGATTCTTCCCATCAACTATAGGCTACTTACTATCACGCTAAATAGCTTATGAGGTTAGCAGTGAAGTGAAATATGAGAGCGGGCGGAGCCGCGGGCACAGCTTTTAATACATATAAATATGTACATAAAATACTACTCAGATATGAAAGTTTTCAACGACATCATTAGTGAGAAAACAAACTATTTTTACATAAACATTTTCACAGTCTCGAAAGAAACTTGAAGTTTTCACAGTGGAAACTTTTTCTTAATGGTTGGATAATTGGAGTGGTCGTCCGTTTGTTCTTTTTCTCTTTTCTCATAAACGCCATTAAAAGAACGGGGAGTGCAGCGGCGGCGCGGGGTGGCAGCGCGGCGATCAAAAGGGGGGCAAGCATTGGGTGGATTAAGCGGCGGGTGGCCGAGTGGTTTGTGCATCGGCTTCTCATGCGAGAGTCCGATGTCCGAATCCGGTCGGCGTGTACCAAGAAGTTTTTTCTGACGAAAAAATTTACGTGCATACCTGCACCTGCTGCTTCACCGTTCGGAACCGGTGTAAAACTGTAGGTCCCTTCCCTTGCCCCTTACTATAGTGGTAGGCTCAAATTGTAGCCGACTGGGTTGGTACCACCGTACTGGATGTAAGATGGCCGCATAGCAACCTCGGTTGTGTTCTACTCTAGTTCAGTATAGCTAGCAATCCAGGGAAGTCTCCCTCCGGTATGGCACCTACCTTCTCGTAGGTGATATTGGCTGGTCGGAGCATGTGCTTTGGCCCCTCTGACTCAGCCACTTATATTGATTTATTTATTTATTTGTTCACTTTTTTCACACCGTCAGGTTTTAAGTACATTTCAGAATTAATTTTCACATTTTCGTAACCTAACATAACAAGACAATATAACATAACATAACATATATTACATTACATAACATACTATCTAGTTATCTATTTATTACCAAATTAATTTAAATTCCGAATACTGAATTACATACAAAAAAAATCTAGGACCTAACCGACTTCTCTGTGAATTTTTTAAATGTTTTATGGAAACTGACACGGTTGGCTACATCGCCTACAACATCCGTGATGTCAACCCATAACACCGGGTGAACTAGGTGTCCTGTCAGTGCTTCCCTTCAATTTCGTGGCGGCTACACTAAACTGGGCGGAAAACACGAACTATTTACATAGCCGTTTCGACCGGCGTTACATTCAGTGCGGTGGTACCAACCCGGGCGGGATAAACCCTACCACCTAGTAAGGTAAGGGAAGGGAAGGGACCTACAGTTTTACGTGGAATCTGAACCACGGTCAGCCTCCAACGGTCGAGCGGTCACCCATCCAAGTCCCCCTCTAGATCCGTTTGTGTGGAGGCATAATACTGATTTTAAAACCCACCCGACGGCCGCACCGTCGTCGTCGCGCCGCTTAATTGCGATCTCATACAGCATTATGCAACCTGTCCCACCCTGTCCCAGACTTTGGCGGAGTTCCAGGGGCCCGCCTCCGCCCCTCGGACTGCGGCGGCGCGGGCTTTTTGCGGCTGAGACCGTGCCACTTGTTGATATATTAATACCTGCTGTATTTTTTTCGGGATGGTTAACGGCTACAGGCTTAGCTTAATGGATTATGGCTTAGAATAGAATGGAATGGTATGGGATGGAGTGGGATGGGATGGGATGGAATGGGATGGGATCTCGCCTTGGCACGGACGGTCCTTCTATCGAGTCATGCGGCAGGTGGCTCTTCGCGCCTTACTTGCTGTTTATAGTTATCTTTTTTTTATGGAGACTGACACTTTTGGCTACATCACCTACAACATCCGTGATGTCAGCCCATAACACCGGGTGAACTAGGTGCCATGTCAGTGCTTCCCTTCATTTCATGTCGGCTACACTGAACTGGACGGAAAACACAAACTATTTACATAGCCGTTTCGACCGACGTTTCGCTCAGTGCGGTGGCAGCAACCCGGCCGGGATAAACCCTACCGGGGTAAGCTAAGAAAGGAAGGGACAGACACAGTTTAACCAGGCCTCACGCACTCTATGTACTTGCGCGCGCTAACTACCTACCGCCCGACGGGCCGCGCCGGCGGTCTATTTCAGTGAAAATTCGTCAGCCGTGTGAAGTATACATAGACGCTCGCCCACGCAACTGCGCGCAGCTGCAAAGCAATAACCACTTTACACTCGATCGTTAAGGTTCATTTTCGCACGCAGCGATTGGCGACGTGAAACAGTAGGCTATTAAAGCCCGAAGGTAGAAACATTTTCTATGGAGTGATTTATCTGTTACGAAGTAACTATTAAGTAATCTGTGGTTTAACGTGGAATCCGAACCATGGTCAGCCTCCAACGGTCGAGCGGTCACTCATCCAAGTACTGACCGCGCTCAGCATTGCTTAACAACAGCCGACTGACCGCACCACTGAGCTACAGAGGCTGACGAATTTCCTTATCCCTTAGTCTACTTTTACGACATGCGACGGGGAGAGATGCAGTGGGGCTATTCTTTTTAAGTACCGGCCCTACACGGTACAATCTTGTCCTAATACTTTGCTAAACGTGGGGATCGATGTTGTGCTGTAATCATTACAAGCGTCCACGCAGCACGGCACCGATTACTCTGCTTATCCAAATTAACGGGATACAGCGTGTGGTATGTGAATAGAATGGAATAGAATAGAATGGAATATAATGGAATGGAATATAATGGAATAGAATAGAATGGAAAAGAATGGAATAGAATTACCTAAAAGATTTACTAAAATTCATTAAATCTTACCACATCAATTCATTCACTTTAGTACGAGTTTAAACGATGCTCACCGCCGTCTCACATGTCTACGCTAATCTAGTGCGTAAATTCCTGTAAATACATGATCTCGGCGTAATCTACGGTCGGATTAACGTTAGCGACTACGTCGGTGCGTGCCCGACGATACTCATCGACTGTGTTGAGCGGACCGCTTACACTCACTTACAAATATCTAATTATGATTCGTAGCCAGCCTCGGTTGCTCAGTGATGTAGTCGGTCGACTGTAACCGTTGTTAAGCAACCTTGAGCACGGTCAGTACTTTCATGAGTGACCGCTCGACCGTTGGAGGCTGACCGTGATTCGGATTCCACGTAATAACTGTAGGTTCCTTCTCTTATACATTACTAGGTGGTAGGGTTTATCCCGCCCGGGTTGGTATTACCGCACTGAATGAAACGTCGAGCGAAACGGCTATGTATTTTCCGTCCAGTTCAGTGTAGCCGACATGAAATGAAGGGAAGCACTGACATGGCACGTATTTCACCCGGTGTTATGGGCTGACATCACGGATGTTGTAAGTGATCTAGCTAACCGTGTCAGTTTCCGTAAAAACAAAGTATTCAACCAAAACGTTTCGTTTTACTCTCTTGGGATCTATAGATCCCTAAAGATGCTTCAGTATAAGCGCGACCATCACCAAAGCCGCCGTACCATAATCGCGCCTCGGCGCGATTATGGTATGGTATTCTATTCTGCGCTGCTCCCTCATTTGTACTAAAATGAAAGAGACTCATTTTAGTACAAATGAGGGAGCAGCGCAGAATAGAATACACAGAGCATTGACACCCTGGCTGTGCTGTGACCTCACGACTGGTTATTTCTTTTTTTTTAATAGTGGCAACCAATAAGAAATTCGTTTACATGTCCAGTGTCCAGTGACGTGACGGCGGTTTGACTGACAGCGTGCGTGAGTGTGACAGTCAACTTTGATGAAATGGGGGATCTCTACGAAAACATCCTATATTTCAGTATGAGCAATGGTGCGAATCCCACCAGAAAAAGAAAAAAACGTGATGTTTAACTTGGACTATTACTTGGGTTAGCATAGTTCGTTCTAAGCGTTAGTCTCGACTATGAGAGTCTTGTACAAAATTTTAGTGAACTTTAATCGGACTCGTGCTAGACAGTGCTAAGCTTCGAACTTTGGAACGACTATGAATGTCAGCCTGAAAGCGATGAAATACCAATGGCGTTGCACAAAAGGCAAACTAAGTTGTCTGGTGGGGTAGCAGAGTAACACAGCATAGTCGTCGGTTCGCCGGCTGAGTGTCACAGCGCCATTAGGTTAGGGACGGACGCGTTAATCGTCCCCATTATAACGAGGTGGCGCCGCGCGCTATTTACCCCTCCAATGGCACCCATTATACGAAATTTCAACCGACTTATGCAGATCGGAGAAAACATTTTAGCCGAGATTTCGACTCGATGATGATGAGCGGGATCGGTTTCGATTGAATTGTAAATCGGGGGGACGGACAGGGATGGATTTAACGATAATCAGAAGATTCCGTTTGGCGACTCCATTTTTTTACCCACTACGGTGCATTCGAGAAGGGTAATTTAAATTCCATTGAAGCCGTTAAAAGAACGTTAACGAATATGTCAATAGATTTCATCCAATAGTGAATACATTTCATCTAATCCAATAGTGAATTGATTTAACCCCATAGTGAATTGATTTCATTCAATAGTGAATCGATTTCATCCAATAGTGAATACATATTTTCATCTAATCCAATAGTGAATTGATTTCACCCCATAGTGAATTTATTGCATCCAATAGGGAATCAATTTCATCCAATAGTGAATCGATTTCGTCCAATTAGTGAATGGATTTCATCCAATATCGAATAGATTTCATCCCATAATGAATACATCATATATTATTTCATCGCAGAGTGAATATATTTCAGACAATAGTGAATAAATTTCATCCAATAGTGAATAGATTTCACCCAATAGTCAGTAGATTTCATACAATAGTGAATATATGTGGAGGGGAGGGGTCGGGACGGTAATTTTTTGGATATTTTTAGCTATATATTATATAGCCGGCGGAAGAAAGGTTAAGACCACAAAAGTTAAAAGTTGTAAAAAAATATTTTTAAAATCCTTACAGTTAGCTCTTTCAAATGAAATGATTTTTATTAGTATCAAATTGATATTTGTATGTAGTTTTTACGATATATTATGTGCGCGTGATCAAGATCTATCATTATGCCAAATTTCAAGTTTCTACGTTACATAGTTTCCGAGAAAAACCTCTGTGACAGACGGACAGACGATGAAGTGATCTTATAAGTTCCGTTTTTCTTTTTAAGGTACGGAACCGTAAAAAGAACGTTAAGCCTATTGAATAAAACAAAAATAAGCGAAAAACTGGACCCTGCTTTCAAGTTTATTCTTATACCCTCGATCCATACTCTCACTCCACACATTTTCTCCGATAATCCTAAATAAATAATAAAATATAAATATTTTTCCCAAATCATATTTTCCATTCGAGCGTTCCCGTCGGCATATTTCCAAAGTTTAGTATGCGAGTTGCTCTGATTGGTGGAGAGACGAGTCTGACTCCACCTCCGGTACCCCCACCGAAGCTACTGAATCCGATATTCGTTTGGTCGCATATGTACTTTGGTGGCTCAGTGGTAGAGCGGAGGGTTTTTATTTTGATCTCGGCCATGGGTTCGTGTCCCTTTTGTCAAAATGCGTTTTGTTATTTTTTAAGCAATGTTAGGGTGTCAAAATTAGGTTATGGTTTTTTTATAACCACCTAAGAAAACTTTACTTTCGGAAATACTTCAGAAATTTATATTTCCCACCAAAGTTGAGAACGACCAATCAGAGCAACTCGCATACTAGACTTTGGAAATATGCTTCCCGTCGAGGTCTCGATAGCTTATGCCGCAGTCGGCTGGCAGCAATCAAACAAATTGCAGACGCTTTATGACTTTATTTTTGCGGGAATAAGGCCGTCGGGGAAACTCCTCCGCGTTGGGTGTTATCGAGTGCTTAGAATAAGAATAAGAAGAAATAATTTCGTGGAAATGTAAAAAAATCTGCTATTTGATATGATAATCCTTTAGAGCAGCGGTTCCCAAATATCGGTACGGGGTACGCAGGCTCAAGAGAAGGGGTACGTGTGTGCACGCTTGACGGCCACGTTTACCTCTACAATAAGAACTACCTTGTCTTACTACTATAATATTTAATTATACTACTCAGTCAGTCAGTCAGCGTGTAAGCGTCCACTGCGGGATACACGCCTCTCTAAATTTTCGACCAGATATTATACTAGACCAGCTGTGCCCGCGGCTCCGCCCGCTCTCATATTTGACTTTTCTGCTAACCTCATAAGCCATTTAGCGTGATAATAAGGAGCATATAGTTGATGGGAAGAATCAAGCTATCAGTAGATTTATTTTTTATTAAAATCGCTTCAGTGGTTCTCGAGTTATAAGCGGACAGACCGACAGACAGACAGACAGACAGAAAGTAGACCTTGGATTTTATTAAAGGTAAGGACTACTAATAGATAGATTATACTACTAATATTTAGTAAAGGCCCACTTACTTCATTAGTGAAAATTAACGCCACTGATGAATGCTTGATTGGGACCTATTTCGTATTAAAAATAACAACCATAAGAAATTGTTTTATTTAAACATTTTGCTCAGGGGTACGTTGGTCTCAGAATATTTGCTAAGGGGTATCGATTAAAAGATAATATTGGGAACAGCTGCTTTAGAGCTTCGATTCCCAAATAGTGGTACCCGTACCCCCATCGGTACGCAGGCTCAAGCGAAGGGGTACGCGTGGAAGTACTTAATGGTCACATTTACCTCTACAATCTTAAGTAAAGAGAAAGGGGTCCAATATCTTTTTTTTTTATTCAAAGCTCGACATGTGGCGCCTAGCCACCCATAAGGTTTCTAAGGACGCCCATGGCTTCGATGCCGCTCGCCCTTAGCCAGCAGTCGGTCAGTGCGACCGCTCAAAATTAGGGCGGACAAAGTGACCGCTACTAAATTGCGACTGCTCTATTTTTAACCGACTTCCCAAAAAACTATTATTAAAAACAAAAAACCCGACTACGAAAAACAAAAACGGAAAAAATAAGATAATTTTGTAATATATTGGGGCAAAGTGCAGTTTAGAATACATACTAGCAAAACTTAGGAAGTCGGATTTATGATTCTGAAAATATAGCATTAAGTATCGATCATAATTAATTATGTAATTGATCATAGTCAATCTGCTTTGATAAATATGAACGAAAGGTCATTCGAACACCATTAATAATACAGCCGGAGTCGGAGTCAGCAAAACTTCTTGAAAATGTAGCTGCCTCCGACTCCGGCTGTATTATGAATTGTGTTCGAATGACCTTTCGTTCATATTATCAAAGCAGATTGACTAAGATCGAGCACATAATTAATTATGGTCGATACTTAATGCTATATTTTCAGAATCATAAATCCGACTTCCTAAGTTTTGCTAGTATGTATTCTAAACTGCACTTTGCCCCAATATATTACAAAATTATCTTATTTTTTTCGTTTTTGTTTTTCGTAGTCGGGTTTTTTTGTTTTTAATAATAGTTTTTATTTCACACTTTTTAGGACATACATTAATAATATTAATGTTTTGTTTAAAATTAATAAATTTTGTTTTTAAATGTAGTACTGTCATGTCAGCCTCGGTAGCTCATTAGTGCGATCGGCGCGGTCAGTACTTGGATGAGTGACCGCTCGACCGTTGGAGGCTGACTGTGGTTCGGATTCCACGTTAAACTGTAGGTCCCTTCCCTTCTTACCTTACTAGGTGGTAGGGTTTATCCCGGCCGGGTTGGTACCACCGCACGGGTCGAAACTGCTATGTAAATAGTTCGTGTTTTCCGTCCAGCTCAGTGTAGCCGACATGAAATGAAGGGAATCAGTGGCATGGCACCTAGTTCCAACCGGTGTTATCAGCTAACATCACGGATGTTGTAGGTGATGTAGCCAACCGTGTCAGTTTCCATAAAAAAAAATACTGAATTTGTGCCAGTACCACAGACTAGGCCAGTACAAAATCTCGGAACAGACTTGAAATTTGAATAGTAGGGATATACAGCGACATCTGCTGGCTGTAAAATTAATTATTTCCAGGAAATTAAAAATTTTTTTTAGAGTTGTCAATTTTATTACCTGTCATGTTTGATTAGTTGATTACAGAATGTAAACACTCTTATTAATTAATATAAAGTTCGGATTGGTAGTTTATTAAACCATTTACATAAATATACACATTACATATGATTTGTTTTATGTTTAAATGTAATTTAAACATAAAACAATTACATTTTATAGAATAAACAAGCTGTGCCCGCGGCTCCGCCCGCTCTCATATTTCACTTCACTGCTAACCTCATAAGCCATTTAGCGTGATAGTAAGTAGCCTATAGTTGATGGGAAGAATCAAGCTATCCGTAGATTTTTTTTTTATTAAAATCGGTTCAGTGGTGAGTTATAAGCGGACAGACATACACTCAGACACTCAGACAGAAAGCAGACGTTGGATTTTATTATAGGTAGCGAGTACATGCTTAGTACTAACATATAAAAATAAAAAACATAATATTTCTTTACAGTCTAATACATTGCCACAAACTATTTTTGTTCGCCTGCAATGTACTTCTCCCACATCCCAAAGGTTAGTTAGAATAGAATGCCTCACGGCATTAAGCTCGCCTGTTGTGCCTAACTTGTCTAAATTGGTGTTGAATAAAGTATATAACACATATACATTTATACTCCGTTTCTGCGGATGAAGTGTACGCCCAACCTGTATAGCCCGGCTGAACTTACAGCGATGAAACTATTAGCTGTAAGCGCTAAACGAACGACTTTGATTTACCGCTGAAGGACATAAAACAATCGTTTCCCTGTAGGTAATATGTGGGTCGTGCCATTACTGCTTCGTATCTTGGTACAGACAGATCATTCTGGCCTCGGACGAAAAAATATGTGGAGGAAGGCTAACCGTCTAGACCACTTTGAATCTGCTTTCATCCTAATAAATAAAGCGAAGTTTCTACGGGTGACGTCGTATATGAATAGCCTTCCAACTCGAGAACTACTTTATTGTATTGTATTGTTTTGTATTGTTTATTGATCATTCATATGGCAGTTAGACTGCACTCGAACTTGTCACAATTTGTTCTATCCGGTTCGATTACATCCACGACAAGCTGTGCCCGCGGCTCCGCCCGCTCTCATATTTCACTTCACTGCTAACCTCATAAGCTATTTAGCGTGATAGTAAGTAGCCTATAGTTGATGGGAAGAATCAAGCTATCCGTAGAATTTTGTTTTATTAAAATCTGTTTAGTGGTTCTCGAGTTATAAGCGGACAGACAGACACTCAGACAGACAGAAAGCAGACGTTGGATTTTATTATAGGTAAGGTTAAAGGTTATGGAAGGAAGGAAGGAAGAATAACACCGCCCATAGTCTATCGCTATACCGCCCATTATCGGTTTACATACAGTATGTAACAATACATTCTGTCAATTCTCAAGACGAGTATAGGTTATTATAAATCATACATAACGCTACGTCATCGGAGGCCTGAGCTGTGAGCTAGAAGTCCCGCGAAAGCTAGTTTCATATATATATATTTGCCCGCTGTGCTCGCGGAAACTCGGTTTGATAGCAAATCTAGCTTTATCTCTCTCTCTCTCTCTCTCTCTCTCTCCCCCCCCCCCCCTCCCCATCTCTCTCTCTCTCTCTCTCCCCCCCCCCCCCCCCCCCCCATCTCTCTCTCTCTCTCCCTCAAATTCGCCGCAAACAAAGTCATGTGTCACAATGTTTGATATAAAATTAATTTGAGCAACTCTAAACCCTCTTAGAAGCCAGGGTCCAGTGCGTAGTACCCGTAACCGACGCCCATGTATGAAGAACATTATGTTAGTGAAACAGGCGGCAGAGGTGTTTCAGGATCGTGGCACGTGGAGATCCGTTCTCTGCCTACCCCACTGGGACACACGCGTGACGCTATGTATGTATGTATGAACCCTGTTCACACCTTGTCTCACCCCACGGCATTCTTGGTCCGTGGCTATCAGATTTTCTTTACAGCTCTCGCAAGCGTAACGATGGCGTTATGTTACCAGTTACGTCGTGTTACCGCGACGGATGTGCCGACATGACACTTTTATACTTCCACGCAGATAAAGACGATTATGTCCTTGGCGAAAATACTTGGCTCGGCGTAATATTTTGGGGAAAAGTAATTTTTGTTTTTCGTCGTTATATTCATTTCCAGGATACTTTCAGTGTATTTGTTTATTATTTGACATGAATATAGGTACCCACATAAACTAGAGGATTTATTTAGTTTAATTTAATTTTTATTTACAAAAAAATTGTCAGCCTCGGTAGCTCAGTGGTGCGGTCGGTCGACTGTTTTTTAAGCAACCCTTAGCGCGGTCAGTACTTTGATGGGTGACCGCTGATCGTTGGAGGCTGACCGTGGTTCGAATTCCACGTAAAACTGTAGGTCCCTTCCCTTCTTACCTTATTAGGTGGCAGGGTTTATCCCACCCGGTTTGATACCACCGCACTGAATGAAACGTCGGTCGAAACGGTTATGTAAATAGTTGGTGTTTTCCATCCAGTTCAGTGTAGCCGACACGAAATGAAGGGAACAACGGACATAGTTGACCCGGTGTTACGGGCTGACATCATGGATGTTGTAGGTGCTGTCGACAACCGTGTCAGTTTCCATAAAAAAAAAAAAAAAAAAAACTGGCCAAGTGCGAGTCGAACTCGCGCACTGAGGGTTTCGTATCGCAATGTCATGGTAAACGCCACTAACGCCATCTATGGCGTGTATTATGAAATGCTTCATATTAGTTAAAATTCATAATTAGTTATAATGCTGCGTACTGTTGGTAGATGGCGCGCATACACTTTTTAGTTTATTCTATGGGGACCCTGTGAATTTTTTACTTTTTCATATTTTTATAATTTTTTGTTATAACGGCCATAATAACACATATTCTGTGAAAATTTCAACGTGCTACCTATTACGTTTCAAGAGATACAGTCCTCGGACAGACGGACGAACAGACAGACAGACGACAGACAAACGGCGTAGGCTTAGTAATTGGGTCCCGTACGACGGATATGGAACCCTAAAAAAATTAAATTAACTTCTTAACATTTCTAGATTTTTCACCAGCATATTGCATGTATATTTTATTCTGTCGTAACCTAAATGCCCTGTGTTTATGTAACAATGTGTTTGCGTAATGTGGGCCAAAGGAGAAAGTCTGAATTTATTTATTTGGCGGAAAAGTCGTCGCCTCTGAAATATCACAGCGCGTGCTAACTTGATTCCATAATTTCATTTTAGTAAGAAAGAAGAATGCCTGGCTTTCTCAATCGGTACTAGGAGTGTTAAGTATATGGCCAGAATTGGTTCCGTACCGCTGAAGGCCAGGAGGACTGGAGAAAAATTGGAGAGGCGTATGTCCAACAGTGGACGCTTGCAAGCTGACTGGCTGACTGTTATTGGTTAATTTACTATATGTATTTTTAACTGTTCATGTGTCACAATACGAGTAATATGTTTTTTATTACAAAATAAAAATCTCAAAAAATATTTTCGGTTTTACATACTTAATAATTTTTGGGTGAAATCCAAAACTACTTGAAATGTAACACCGCGTATTTATTCAGAAGAAAATCATTGACTGAGGTAGTTAGGTATCTATAAGTATTTTGAATATTTCTTAGTAATGTTAAGATACAGCAGTACCAAAAATAAGTTTCTCCTGATTCATGTTTCTCGTAAAACTCTGTTAAAAAATATGTTTTTTTTTTTTATGGAAACTGACACGGTTGGCTACATCACCTACAACGTCCGTGATGTCAGCCCATAACACCGGGTGAACTAGGTGCCATGTCAGTGCTTCCCCCTTTGACCGTGCCGGCTACACTGAACTGGTCGGAAAACACAAACTATTTACATAGCCGTTTGGACCGACGTTTCATTCAGTGCGGTGGTACCAACCCGGGCGGGTTAAACCCTACCACCAAGTAAGATTAGGAGGGAAGGGACCTACAGTTTTACGTGGAATCCGAACCTCGGTCAGCCTCCAACGGTCAGCGGTCACCCATCCAAGTACTGACCGCACCCAGCGTTGCTTAACATTCAATAGCGACAGTTGACTGTCTGCACCACTGAGCTATCGAGGCTGACAGATATTGCTTTCTACAAGATATACAGCTTTGCTTACCACCAAACAGCTTAGAATTTTATTTATTTGCGTCGATAGAAAAAAATCACAAAATATGCACTAGAAAATTCGGAAAAGCCTTGTTTCTGTTCCATTCATCATGTTATATTATAGTAATGTAATTTTTCGTAATAGATAAGAAATACGGTGTAAAACTGTAGGTCCCTTCCCTTGCCCCTTACTAGGTGGTAGGCTCAAATTGTAGTCGACTGGGTTGATACCACCGTACTGGATGTAAGATGGCCGCATAGCAGCCTCGGCTGTGTTCTCCTCTAGTTCAGTATAGCCAGCAATCCAGGGAAGTCTCCGGTATGGCACCTACCTTCTCGGAGGTGATATTGGCTGGTCGGAGCATGCGCTTTGGCCCCTCCGACTCAGCCACCCATACCGGATTACATAAAAAAAAAATATAATATCCCCCCCAGTACTACAGTACTGGGGAGGGGTCCCCTCCTTTCCAATTAGAGTATTATGTATTTGATTTACGCCTACATTTAAATATTTATTATTGATTCTGCACTTACATCCTCCGAACTCTAGAGTGGTTTACGAGATACATGAATCGGGAGAAACCGATTTTTTGGTACTAGCGAGCAAACTTATTGTTTCATTTAGCCCGAGCTGATGTGTACAATCCATCTCCCGCCTCACGGCGTATATTCACGGCGTCTCCGGATAAATAAACCTTATTTTTATAAATGTTCAGCAAAATGTTATTTGCTTTCGTCAACGTCTCGCGTACGTGGAATATCAAATTGTATGTACATTGTGGAAGGTGTGACAGTTACATATCATACACACACTCAATCCCGACAATCGGGGTAAGCAGAGTAATCGGTGTAGTGCTGCAAGAACTCTGGTAAATTACAGCACAACACCGACCGCCACGTCACGCAAAGTATTCGAACAAGATTCAATCGATCAAGCAGCAAGTAAGGCACGAAGACCCACCTGCTGCATGACTCGGTGGAAGTACTGTGCCAAGGCACCGAATATATATTACTAGGCCAAGGTGAGAGGTGGCGAACCTGTCGCCCTTTAGCACGGAATCTTGTCCTTATCCCTGATCTGCATCTCTCCCCGTGTATGTCGTAAAAGGTGACGAGGGGATATGACTCCCTTCTTATATTACTAGGTGGTAGGGTTAGTCCAGTTCAGTGTAGCCGGCACGATCGAAGGGAAGCACTGACATGACACTTAGTTCACCCGGTGTTATGGGCTGTCATCACGGATGTTGTAGGTGATGTAGCCAACCGTGTCAGTTTCCATAAAAAAATAACATTGTCCTATCGCTAACGCGAGTGGAGCCACAGGTACGCAAAGGTGTATTGTAGTTGCGTTGGTGTCGGCGTATGCTACCTCTATAATCCTGACTCTGCATAATTAATTAGTCTTATTAAATATTCACCTGGATCAGACTCCGCGCCGCCCGCCTCCGCTGCTCGTCTAGCTAGGATAATAATGTTTGTAGAGCGTGCGTGCGGTAAAGTTTGAGATAATACACGAACATTCTAGACGTATATTGTCTAAGGAAATCATATTATGTACCAGCGCGCGCCATACTGGAATTAGGTCATTCATTAGCAATTGTCAGCCTCGCGGTAGCTCAGCGGTGCGGTACGGTCGGTCGACTGGATGGGTGACCGCTCGACCGTTGGAGGCTGACCGTGGTTCGGATTCCACGTAAACTGTAGGTTCTTACCTTCTTCTTACGTCATTAGGTGGTAGGGTTTATCCCGCCCGGGTTGGTACCACCGCACTGAATGAAACGTCGTCGGCCGAAACAGCTATGTAAATAGTTCGTGTTTTCTGTCCAGTTCAGTGTAGCCAACATGAAATGAAGGGAAGCAATGACATGACACCTAGTTCACCCGGTGTTATGGGCTGACATCGCGGATGTTGTAGGTGTACATCACCTACAACATCCGCGATGTCAGCCAACCGTGTCAGTTTCCATAAAAAAAACTACCAATTAATTTAACACCATATAATAATCGTCCAAAATAATTTCTCTGTAGAAACGGACTCAGTAAAAAAGTTAAGGCGGAAATAAGACTCAAACCGTGCTACCCGAGCACTGATGATTGAAACACGAACCGTATGCAGATGTAAATAGGTGCGAGATTCATTCTACTCGTGCGGTGGCTGATATGGCGTGCCGACGATGAACGTTTGCGCGAAAATCACACTTTAAATTAAATTTCACGTGTTGGAAAGATGGAAAAAAAATTTTTTTCGCTATGATTGTACGGAAAAATACTATCTATATTTCCATGAGGGTCTTGTATTGAAACAATTTATGCTTCTAAAGGTAATTTAACTTGAACGTACAATTTTCGTACTTTTCGTTATTTTTTGGAGATTTATAACACCTTTCCAAAATAGTAAAATATATATTTTTTCGCTGTTTGTTAACTAAAGATCAATACATAACATATATTTTTTACACATTTTTTTTCTCTACGAATAGCTCAATAATTTCGTTTAAAGTTGACCTTTTGAGTCTTATTTGCGCCTTAAACCCAAATACGTCCGCAGTCACGACTCACCCAACTCACGTTTGCCCTCTTATTTTCGCCTCGAGATCAAAGTATGTAAAAGCTGTAACATCAAACACTCGTAAGCGGGAACCCTGTAAACTTGTCGACATCACTCGACGAGGCCCGGTCTGACGGTGGAGGCGACAGGCCACGCCCTCACGCTGCTTCTAACAATTTATGGCCTCACTTACCCGCAGAATGAATCTCACCACACTGGATGAACCGGGGAAGGCTTTTCCGCTTCGTCTGCACCTTTATTTTTGGGTGTTTTTAGAGGGAAAAAAATGTTTTTTTTTTTGTACATTTTGATCGGTGTTATTATTGAAGCGTAATTTGGGTCGGTCGTGTGATCTGCTATTATTTTTACAGAATTACAGTAAGTATAGTAGAATGTCATGGAGGGTATCACAGAGCATCAAATGCGCGCGCCCGCCCTTCCTAGAGGCGCCCTGAGCGCGATTTCTCTACAACGCCGTTGAAGCCTGTGGGCGTGGCCTATGACTTACATATGTGTGTTGTGCGTGTGCATTTGTTTTGTGCGTGTGCCTAACTTGCTCCTCTTTGTGTGTAGTGTCGATACTAGCACACACACACACATACGAAGCGCTAGCAGCTCAGCGTACGGTTATTGGGTTTCAAATATCATCGCTTAGGGCGCCTCTAGTAGGGGGCGCGGGCGGATTTGATTTGATGCTCTGTGGAGGGTATAATCTATGGTATAAGTTTCACAAATAGCCAATGTTCGTTTTCATCAATCTGGCAATATTTTCCCATGTAACTTCTAAGCCGAAGATTCGACTAGATACCTATTATATGAAAATAAAGAAAAATAGAAAAATAAACAAGTAAAGTAATATTTAATTCATAAATAGTTCTCGGCCACTGTCCAGCCCTCAAACTAAACGCCTGCTAAAATAACCGCCGATCATGGACTGGACAAACTGACTGAATTGAATGGCTGAATAGTGCGCAGATATTCTGCACTCCCGTAGTTTGTGAACCCATATTTAGTATTTTATATTTCCAACATCATTTACATTGAAAAATATTGTTTTTTTTTTTGCTCGATACAAAATATTACACCGTAACATTATTATGCGTGTGCACAGGCACCTAATGAATGCATTATCAAAAATAAAAAGAAAATAAAATTTGTAGGTAAATTTTATTTGACAGGTAGTTTTAGTTTATTTAATCATTTTAATTTAATTAGTAATAAATTATATTATAATTATTTATTGTAATGTAAATTTAAAACAATAAAGTGTATTTACTTTTAAATAAAATTTACTAAATGATAATTATAATGCACTCGTACGCATAATTTTTATTATTTAATACGAGTGTTACGTTAACAGCGCATAACTTTCCGCAAGGCTCGTTACTTTTAGCATTCGAAGCTTTAACAACGAAGCAACTCGCGAACAAATCTGCAAGATTGTATTCTGCAAATAATTCAAAGTTGCTTACAACTGACGGCAACATCGAAGTCAGCTTATTTGCGAAGAGTAGAACGAATCGCGAACTTTCGTAGGATTAATGAAGTTTTCATTGGAACTCTCCGAACGGGTGCGGAGGCGTATTCAGTATCAGAAAAATCGAGATACCAGTGTAATATTTAGATCGAAAGACGGGGTTGTGTCATTCACGTAGTTCTTCTTAGAATACGTTGAGCTATCCTATCTGTACCGTAATCACGAGATTTAACCTACTACGCTACGCCGTGTTCTCCGCATCATTTTGTATGGAGCAGCAACGGAGCAGCGCCTCTAGTGATAGATTTGCGAACTTCGTTTCTCCTTACAAAATGATGCGGAGAACACGGCGTAGCGTAGTAGGTTAAATCTCGTGATTAGGGTACTGTTCTCTGTGCCACCGCGTTGCCGGATTTTGTGTATTAGAACGAAACAAACTCCGTGGCATAAATTCCGGATATGCAGGGTACGGTACATCGCGTCATATTCCCGCCAAAACTACTTTATTGGAACTAAAGTTTGAAGTAATTAAAGTTTTTTTTTTAATTTCCCAATTTTTAACCTTATAACAACCCGAAGTACATGAAGACTTCAAGAAGCGCTATTTCTCGATTGGGCGTGATTGGACTAGTCATGAACTAAGAAAAAATATGAATTTTTTTGCAATGCAAAAAAAAAAGTACACGACTTACGATTTGGCTTTTAGTGAATTGACCCCCAGGACCGAACGAACGGGTCTGTGCGAATTTCTTCAGAGGTAATTTAATTAAGAGGCTAATTTGTTGCGCTGGGGACTGCTAGATGCCACTTTTTAGGTTTCCGTACCCTGTACGGATGCCTATTACTAAACCTGCAACGACTGTATGTCTGTCCGTTCGTCCGTCCATCCGATGGCCGTATCTTGTATCTTTGGAACCGAAATAGCTAGCCGGTCAAAATTTAAATCACATTGATATCACAAAATATGTGTTATTATAAAAAAAATATAAAAAATTAAAAAAGTGAAAATTAAGAAACATACCCATACGAGAAACGTGTTTTTTAACGTTTTATTTTCTTTGTGCTGCGGAAACCTCTAGTGCGCGAGTCGGACACGCACTTGGCCGGTTTTTATCATTTCTTGAACGGGTCTTCAGTGTAGCTGACATGAAAAAAAAAACTGTCAATACGATACAACATTTTTTTTGCGTGCGTGGCTCTGCCGAGTGCCGAGGCACCAATGTGCAGTCGGCAGACAAAAATTCAACTCTTTTTTTGTTTTATGGAAACTGACACGTTAGCGACATCACCTACAACATCCGTGATGTCAGCCCATAACACCGGGTGAAGTTGGTGCCATGTCAGTGCTTCCCTTCGGTCGTGCCGGCTACACTGAACTGGACGGAAAACACAAACTATTTACATAGCCTTTTCGACCGACCTTTCATTCAATGTGGTGGTACCAACCCGGGTGGGTTAACCCCTACCACCTAGTAATATAAGAAAGGAGTCATATCCCTTAGTCGCCTTTTACGACATACTCTGCTCGCGAAATCACGCTCATTGAGTTTTGTAGTTTTTGTAGATTTGCCGACTGTTGCCGGGCTGTCTAGCCTATAGAATAGGTTACGCGATCCCTTCCCTTACGTAACTGATAATGAATCCCTCCCGAATTACTACCACTCTATACTGAATACATAACACACGCTGTATCTCGACAATCGGGGTAAGCAGAGTAATCGGTGTTGTGCTGCAAGTACTCTTGTAAATTACGGCACAACACCGACCAACACGTTCAGCAATGTATTAGGACAAAATAAATATCAAGCAACAAGTAAGGCACGAAGACCCACCTGCTGCATGACTCGGTGGAAGGACCGTTGCAAGTCTGTCGCCCTTTAGCATGGCACCTTGTCCTTTTCCCTTAGTCGCCTTTTATGACATGTACGGGGAGAGATGCAGTAGGGCTATTCTTTTTAAGTACCGGCCCCAACACGGTACAGTACCGGCCCCACACGAATCTTTTTTTTCTTATGAAAAGCGTGAATTATGGCGCCGAGCCACCCATAAGGTATCTAACGACGCCCATGGACATTCGGTCGTATGCGGATCTATACTGAATTCTCGTTTCATATCAGGCACCGTGTTTCGGGTTTTAAAACAGATATCATAACGGCACCCGTAAGTGAGCTCTGCGTAGTAGAACATCCAATCGGACATAATTTGTTGTCCCTTTTTATTCGATTCGATTTCGCGTGAAATGTATAACGCCTCGGATGGCAGTATATCTGATCATTCCCGATCCTCTCCGCCCAGGTCACGTAAAAACCGAACGATCCAAAATTAGGAGGCGGCTAGACGGTTCGACTTTCAATTTCCCGTTTTATACGTAACTTTACGTTCAATTAAGGCAATGGATAAACCGACCCAAATTGGTTTTTGACGTTAAATTATGTACAGCAGCAGGGCCGGTGGTGTCGAATTCTGAACAACTTAAATCAATAGGTAGGTACTAATAATAAATATGTAAGGGATGGTCATGGAGTAAGTTACTTTGTTTTATGAGATACTGCGTTTTTAGACTCTATGTATGATATTAAAACTAAATTGATGATTTTTAGAATTTTTTTCCGCATGTATGTATGTTCCTCCATAACTCTTAAAGCGATCATCCTAATTAGATGAAACTTAAGTACAAGGACATTTAACTATACGTGACACAGGATAGGTTAAATAAAATTCAGTTCCGGTTACGCTAAGATGTGGCTCTGATACAAACCGAATTGTTCCGTGCGCCGAAATAAAGGTACAGTGGCGGGCTTACTTACTTTCTCCTTTTTTTTAAATATGAATTTCAGGCGAGGGAAGCCGTGGGCAGAAGCTAGTAACAAATAAATCCCCCAAGGATTATTTAAAATTTTCCTCCTGCTTATCGAGTCAAGGCTCTGTTGATTAATTCATGAAGATTATCTATTCAGAATCAATTTGGCTAGCTGGAACCTGGCCTTGGCTCCCGAGTGTGTCGATTTTACAAGTTACGTATTAGATGAATTCGCGGGCTTTAATATCAAACGGACGTATAACTCATACGAACTATATTGTGGAACCGCCTCTTCGTTATTATGAGGCACACGAACTGGGGGTCGTGTTCGCATCACGAGCGCAACTAGACTCTCGTGTTTAAAAATGTTTCAATTGAATCTCAAACTTTTTTTGACATTGAAAATGTCTTGTTGATGGCTTCAGTATAGTCCCCGATTTCCAGCTAAAGTGTGAATTCGCCCTGGTGTCGTGAGTTTATGGCTCGGCGCGTATCGACGAGAGCTACGAGATGGTGAAAAAAAAGTTTTAGGGGCTAACGTAGGTGATGTAGCCAACCGTGTCAGTTTCCCTAAAAAACAAACAATATTTCTGCTGTAGTTCTACAGTACTGCGAACTGCACTATAAGCTGAAAAACTGAACTGACAGCAAAAAACACCTACTCTACAGAAACACGATAGCAGAGCCATCACACGCTCCCTCGCAGTCCTACGGGCGACACGGCTGATAGCGCCAGGCTAGAACGATAAAAAAAGCTATGGACCCCGAACCCTAACCTCGCCAGCGTAACACGATATAAGTAAAAGCATACTTGTTTCATTGGACGGTCGCGCGCTGGCCCGTCAGTCTGTCATCGGCCGCGTTCGAAAAAACCTGTTTAAAATGCCCGCATGCTCTTTGTTTACGTGTAAAAACACTACAGCCAAGTTTGGTGTGCACAATAGTGGAATATCTTATCATCGGTAAGTACACTCCGCTCCCCGCAACTCGGCGACGCTAGTTCTCATACAACCATTTGACAGTCTGGCGTCCATAGCTTTGTTTATCGTTCTAGGCGCAAGGAATCGAGGGACGAGTTTAATCAGTAGGTCGAAATGTGGGGCGTCTTCGGTTTTTCCACTTCCGACGGACACCGTAACAATCTTTCCACAGCGATTCAGTGCGAATCGTTCCGCCTGTTTATGTCGAGTCATAAGGAGGAATGAAGGATGCGTCCTATTCCCCATGGATAGAGGAACAAAGCTTTCAGAGGGATCATGGAAATATGTATGGGGAAAACACATGAAATGGAATATGGCGTTTATTTAAAAGGGGCGTGAAAAGGCTCCTGTCAGCCTGGCATGGAATTCGCAATCCCCGTGCATCACAAAATGTCCATGGGCATTGTTATACAGCGACTTGTAGGTGAAACCATGCCACATGTCTCGCTATCCATAAAAAAATGGGGAATGAAAAAAAAAACATTAAGACAGCAGTACCAAAATTGGTTTCTCCCGATTAATGTTACTCGTAAATCGCTGTGAATTTGATGTTAGAAAAAAATATATGGTTTTCTACAAGATTATACAGATTCCCATCAAGGAGCCTGAAACGTAATTGGATCTTCATTTACTTGATAGAAAAAAAAACTATTAGGCGGTGCTAAAGAGGCTACACAAATCACAAAGGATTTCATCCACTCATGTTTTCTTTCATGCATCATTTTTGCTTGCTTTAGCAGCGCCTTCAACTCTAGGGTTAAATTTAATTAACTCTATATTTTATTGCGCAACCCCTATATTCTCTATATTATCTCTTTTTGGCGCTCTCCGCATCCGCAAGGCAGGCAATTTTCAATATAAGGCGCCTTCTTCCCTCCCCCTCACGATCTCCCCCCTCGCCGCCTTCCGGCCCCCCTCGCCGCGATCTCACAACACATAATTCGGGAGCACTAACAATCTTCTCGGCCACACGCGCTGATTTACTGCGTTGCGGGTACACTCAGCGCCGATAGTTTTATATATTATATAATTTTTTTTGTAGACTACCGGCACGGGTGGCTGTGCCCGAAAGTTCAAAGAACGATTAAGACACAGACAATAACCCCACTCCTCGCGAATCCACGCTCAGAGAGGCGCCATTCCAGCTACAAGGCGGACAAAGAGGCCGTTGTCTAATTTATTGACACGCCTTTTGAAGATTCCCAGGTTATAGGTGGTGGGGAATTTTATTCTTTTTCGTTTGTTTTTATTTTAATTTTTTTGCTAGAAGTATTTTGTGTTTCACATTGTGTATCAGCCACGCACATACCGGATTACATAAAAAACATATTTTTACGTCCATTTTAAAATACAGAAGTTGTAATAGAGTTTTCGAGGTTACAGAGGTTTTCATGCAATAAGGTTAGGAGTTCTGTTTATTTATGTAAACTAACATGGGTGGCTGTGTCGAGGGACCAATGGTACAGTCGAAAACCCCTCTCCTCGTGAAACCACGCTCAGTGAGGCGCCATGCCAGCAGATTTGCGGACTGTTGTTCAAATCCAGATGAGTTTTTAGAAATAAACTTCGGCGAAGTTAATTAATCGTCGCATTCGAATTTCAAGTTCAGATTTCAAGGTTCAAATCCCAGAAATTTGTGTGCATAAAATTGTTGCCGCTGCGGTGAAAGAGATCAGCGTGAGGAAGCCTTGTAGAATCTATGCTAGTGTGTACGAAGTTTACTTAGAAGAAAGTACAAAGTGTAATAGTGTACTACAGTAAATAAAATATAAGAGGTCAGAAGTACGTCGAGTTCTTTTCAGATGGTCTAAGTAGGGCAGTGAGTCACTGGCGAAAGGTAAACCCACGTGAAACACAAGCGCGAGAGCGAAATACTGATTTAAGGGGGTTGAAGCGAGAGAGAACGAAACAAAAAAAAAATTTCACGCTAAATAAATTCTAGTAAATCATGTGAATAGACACCGGGTGGCTAAGGTCACGTGGCAGTGGGCTGGGCACGTTAGCCGAAGAGACGACGACCGTTGGAGTAACTGTGTCCTACAATTGCGGCCGTGGACATGAAAATGGAGTGTAGGAAGACCACCCTCCAGGAGGGACGACGACATCAAGTGCGTAGGCGGAAAGCAGTGGTTCTGTTCCGCTGAAGGCCGGGAGGACTGGAGGAAAATTCGAGAGGCGTATGTCCAGCAGTGGACGCTTACTGACTGACTGATGAAGATATTATGCCTGGCGTCTACTTGATTACTTTTATTAATTAACTTTCGTTAATTAGTAGGTATTAAGTTTCTTTCATTCTTCTTCTTTTGTTGCTATCTTATATAATGTTTTCCATTAACAAAGGTTGACTGGCAGAGATTGCCATAGGTAATAAGTCCGCCTTTTGTATTTTTTTTAATTTAAGTACAATAAAGGATATTTCTATTTCTATTTCTAAGAGACTACCAGTGGTAGATAGAAGTGTGGCAGTGCCGCCGGGCGCTCGAACTTGGCAGGCGTACTGCCAGATGGCAAACTGTGCTCTTTCGCTTCCAAAATAGAGCACGACTGTAAGCGGACGCAGCTCGGCGGCGCCGGCGCGGCGGCGTGGCACGTTCTCCCTGATTATAACCTTATTTTTGACGGCGCCATTTTTCTCGCCGACACCCTCGGACCTCTCCCGAGTCCGATGGCCAGGTGCAACCGCGA
This sequence comes from Nematopogon swammerdamellus, assembly GCA_946902875.1. NCBI lineage: Eukaryota > Metazoa > Arthropoda > Insecta > Lepidoptera > Adelidae > Nematopogon > Nematopogon swammerdamellus. Next base: position 25,680,413 of record OX336337.1, on the reverse strand, counting down.
TACGTGGCCGGAATACGGCAGGAAGCGAGGTAAATGGATTTCGTATGAGATTAATATATACTACGGGGTTCAAAGAAAAGTTAAAATGAGTATATTTCAGTAAACTTTTCGGGCCTTCAAAAGAGGCTCGAATAGGCGCCTATCAGGTCGGTATGGCATTCGCAACTCCCGCATGCGGTCGATTGTCCATGGGCGTCGTTGGACAATTTATAAGTAGCTCAGCAGCGCCACGTCACGCTGCTTATAAAAAAAAACGATTCCTTAAGATTGCCTTCGATTCAGTGAAGTTTCTATGTGTCAGTCTGTATTGAGTAGGAATCGTTATACTTACCTAATAATAACAAGTCGTCTTATTTCCATACTTGTTACTGAAACTACTACCGAAAGAAAAATCAGCTCTTAGTCTAGAAGTTTCCAAAAGAAAAATGAAATTCCGCAAACCCTAAAATGTTGTAGGATCCATGGATACTACAAACAACATAGATAGGCAACGTGCTCTGCGCCCATGGCCCCTATAAAGTGTGTGATAGTCACACACCCGCACTCAGTCAGCGTCAGTCGCCGTTCGAAATGTGACACATAATAATAATATGCCTATGTAATAATATGTATATAGTATAATAAATAGGTGGTAACGTGTGGGGCCGATACTTGAAAAGAATAGCCCCACTGCATCTCTACACGTGCATGTCGTAAAAGGCGACTAAGGGATAACGACAAGATGCAGTGCTAAAGGCCGACAGGTTGACCACCTCTCACCTTGGCGTTGTCCATCCACCGAGTCATGTAGCAGGTGGGTATTCGTGCCTTACATGCTGCTTGATAGGTTATCTTGTCCTAATACTTTGTTATACGCAGTGGTCGGTATAGTGCTGTAATCTACCAGAATTCTTGCAGCACAATAGCGATTACACTGCTTACCCCGATTGTTGGGATACAGCGTGTGGTATGTAGGTATATAAATAGGTAGTAATTGTATTCTAAGAGAATATTATCCAGAAAAACCCCGACCCATAAAAAATCAACAATAATTTCCGTTTTTTTTTTTTTTTTATGGAAACTGACACGGTTGGCTACATCACCTACAACGTCCGTGATGTCAGCCCATAACACCGGGTGAACTAGGTGCCATGTCAGTGCTTCCCCCTTTGATCGTGCCGGCTACACTGAACTGGTCGGAAAACACAAACTATTTACATAGCCGTTTTGACCGACGTTTCATTCAGTGCGGTGGTACCAACCCGGGCGGGTTAAACCCTACCACCAAGTAAGATTAGGAGGGAAGGGACCTACAGTTTTACGAGGAATCCGAACCTCGGTCAGCCTCCAACGGTCAGCGGTCACCCATCCAAGTACTGACCGCACCCAGCGTTGTTTAACATTCAATAGCGACAGTTGACTGTCTGCAACACTGAGCTATCGAGGCTGACCGTTTACTTACTTAAATAAAGGATACCGCTAAGTAAATACCCGCGCAGCTCTGAGTTTTATATTTTATTTACTTAGAGGTCCTCCGACTCCTTTAAGTAAGTATACGGAAATTATTTTTGATTTTTTAAGGGTCGGGGTTTTTTTAAATTTGAAATTTAAATTTTATTTCAATCTTTAAAAAAAAACCGCATGCATATCGGTCCACTTTTTATAATAAATTTTTTGATTACTTAATTACTTGATTACAAAGATAACCATCCCGATTAAACTAGATTTTTAATAAGAAAAACCGCATTCAAATCGGTCCATCAGTTTGGGAGCTACGATGCTACACCCTGACACACCCTTACACATATACACACATACATACACACGTTAAACTTACAACATCCTCTTTTTTCGTCGGGGGTTAAAAATAAAACTATATACGTATTCAGATGAAAACGGATCCACTAGTTAGTAGAAGATCTACTAACTAGTCTAGACTCTATGGTACTCTCTGGTAGGAGCGAGTTGGTAGCCCGTCTCAGAATACAATGAATATGAAACGAAAAACTTTTTGTCGTGTTTCTTTCCCTCGGTACATTTTTCGTACTTCAGTAATTTTTCATTAAAGTGTAGGTCTGTATAGTTTCAGACTTTTTTCAGATATCTTGAAAATATTAACAAATACATAAGTAGGTTAATAACCTCATAAATGCGACAACGAAAAATGGTCATTATTTACACGCATTTTAAATAACATTTTCATAAGATATACTTATGGCAGCATGCAATATCTTTCAGTCAATCCTATACACCGTTTCAATTAACTCCGCAAAAATGTATGGTACGGTGGTACGGAACCCTCGGTGCGGGAGTCCGACTAGGACTTGGCCGGTTTTTTTGTTCCAAGTCGAAATCGAATTTAATTTAAGTTTCGAACTCGAATAAGAGTCTGGTTAAAATTTTAAGAACGGTGGAGTATAAAGATAGAGGCAATGACAGTTTAGAATAGTTTAAAATATATAATTTTTCTTTTCTTTTCAGATTTCTGCAGAGCCGGTGCTTGATCTGTAGGTAAACGTTTTATTAAATATAAAAAAAAATCAATAATAATATTATTTCACTTTCTTTAATTTATAAACCAGCCTCAAGTGCGTCAGTCTATAATTAGCTAATTGTAAGTTTTTTTTATATGGTACGTGATATAGTTGCTCCATACAACTTGCTCCTGTGGGACCTAGGTACCACGTCAGTGTTTCCATTTAATTGTGTATTTTATGTTACTTTCGTGTGCGAGCTACCTCACACGCTTTCCCAGACGCTTAAGCGGCGGGTGACCGTTTAGTTTGGGCATCAGCTTCTCATGCGAGGTTCGAATCCGGTCGGCGTGTACCAAAGAGTTTTTTCTGACGAAAAAATTTACGTGCATACCTGCACCTGCTGCTTCAGCGTTCGGAACCGGCGTAAAACTGTAGGTCCCTTCCCTTCTAAAATCGTAGCCGACTGGGTTGGTACCACCGTACTGGATGTAAAACAGCCGCATAACAGCCTCGGCTGTGTTCTCGTCTAGTCCAGTACAGCCAGCAATCCAGGGAAGTCTCCGGTATGGCACCTACCTTCTCGGAGTTGATATTGGCTGGTCGGAGCATGTGCTTAGGCCCCTCCGACTCAGCTACCCATACCGGATTACTTAAAAAAAACATCCCAATGGTTATTTTGTAAAAAATGTCGCACGTCATTAGACTCACCTTTTGGTTCTATGCTTACATACATACACATCACACACGCTGAATCCCGACAATCGGGGTAAGCAGAGTAATCGGTGTTGTGCTGCAAGTACTCCATGTTATGTTCCATGCTTATGGTGTAAATTAAAGTATATTTTGATTTGATTTGAATTCTTAGCACATTATTCCCCCTCCCGCCTATTCTCCGTTTATCCGAAAGCGCCTGTAAACCGTAGGCGATATCAAATATTAACACGAAATGCTCGAAATCCCCATAGCTCCATGCGCACGCATAATTTATTTAATCCTGGCGGGCGGGATTACACGAGCAACCCTTTTTAGTTGCGGTGTGTTGCGGGCTCAGCGCGCCGCGCGCTAGGTGCTAATGGGGGCGCCAGCACGACTACGTAATATCAGTCGCTCGCGGTCATGCCACAGATTACTTAATAGTTACTTCGTAATAGATAAATCACTCCATAGAAGATGTTCCTACCTTCGGGCTTTAATAGCCTACTGTTTCACGTCGCCAATCGCTGCGTGCGAAAATGTACCTTAAAGATCGAGTGTAAGGTGGTTATTGCTTTGCAGCTGCGCGCAGTTGTGTTGCGGGCGAGTCTATGTATACTTCGCGCGGCTGACGAATTTCCACTGAAATAGACCGCCGCCGGTGGCCCGCCGGGCGGTAGGCAGTTAGCGCGCGCAAGTACATATAGTGCGTGAGGCCTGGCTAGGTGCTAATGGAGCGCCAGCACGACTACGTAATATCAGTCGCTCGCTGTCTTTTCCTCTATACGGGTGAATCACGAGGCGCGATCGGTCCAACACGGTTATGGCCCTGTCAACCCGTATTCACCCGTACTCCTCTTTCAAGGCGCCACTTTCGCTGGTTGGATCGGACGTCTAGATCACCGGATTTAAATCCGTTAGATTTTTATTATTGGGGCTATTTAAAAGAAAAAGTTTACGGTTCCGGTGGAAAACTTGATAGAGCTCAAAGAAAGAATTACGGCATTAGCTCAGGTGGACGTATCTGCACTTGCATCGAGTACTTGTCGACGCATCAACCGGGCATTTGTGAGAATATGTCGAGCTAGCATTCGTGCAGGTGGTAAACAATTTGAACATCTACTTTAACAGGTTAATAAAGACCAATTACTTCAATTGTTTATTTTATTCCAATTCGTAGTTGATAGAACAGTTATCAAATTACGAGGTCCTTTTTAACCGACTTCCAAAAAAGGAGGAGGTTCTCAATTCGTCTGTATGTTTTTTTTTATTTTTTTTTTTATTTTTTTTTTTTTATTTTTTTGTATGTTTGTTACGCGATTTCTCCGTCAATTGAGGGCCGATTTAGAAAATTCTTTTTTTGTTAGTTAGGTCATACTTCCGAGGTGGTCCCATTTCAATTTTATCGAAATTGGTTGAGTGGTTTTCGTAAAATCAGCATAATACTATAGTGTGTGGTTACCTTCAGCAAAACTTGTGATGTGGTCGTATTCGGCAATTTTTAGTTTGATAAATTAGTATGGTGTGTGGTTACCTTCAGCAAAACTTTTGTGATGTGGACTTATTCAGCAATTTGCAGTCTGACACATATGGCGAATAATTCTGTACCACTTCAATCGATTTCGATTATTCGATTTCGATTATTCTTTTTTATGTAATATTACTAAAAAGAATGAAATAAAAACTGTTTTAAAAAATATTAAACCGATTTCCAAAAAACAAAAAAAAAAAGAACTAAAAAGTATTAAATACTTAATATTTTGAAATTTTCTCTGTCCTGTTGAAATACATGAATCGATATACTAGTGATACATATTCGGACCCTTGTTTCATGAATATTCTAAATTTGAAATTTTTTATCTTTTCCGACCGGCCAGGTGCGCTTAATTTATTATGGTACGAGCAAAGAGTTTGTATTACGTCGGCGACGTAATTCAAACTATTTGGGTACGAGTACCATCGAGCTGGTCTGATGATGGAGACAGAAGGTGGCCATAGGAACTCCTAAACTACACATGATAAACCCATCGTGTTTGGGCTCGTTGCATTTGTCTTCACGAGCAATTTACTTTAGACCTAAGAGATTCTCAACGACGGTATGTTTTCTTTTTTTGCATGTTTGTTACGCGATTACTCCGTCAATTGTGGGCCGATTTTGAAAATTCTTTTTTTTTTATTTGAAAGGGGATAACCCTGAGGTTGTTGAAGTGAAAACTTCTTTAGCGGCGCTTGGCACTTTTTTAGGTGGGTAAAAAATGTATAATTCGCGACATCGCGTCAGCGTCATTTTTAAAATGAAACCTTAAGTCATTGCATTAAGGGTTAAGTTAGAGTGGCACGGGATCTGCCGGCACTGCCGGAGTGCAACTGTTAAGTAGGGTTCGGTAACACGTTTATGTCTGTCCATTCTACTAAGTTCTGCAAAATGAATGAAGGGTTCCGTAACAAATGCATGTCTGTCTTTTCTACTAAATTTAACATTTATTTCAAAATTAATGTAGGGTTCCGTAACAAATGCATGTCTATCCGTTCTACTAAATTTTACAATTTTCAACCAAGGTCCTCCGACGGTTATTTTATAATAAAAGTAGGGTTCCGTAACACGTTTATGTCTGTCCATTCTACTAAGTTCTGCAAGATGAATGTAGGGTTCCGTAACAAATGCATGTCTGTCCGTTCTACAAAATTTAACATTTATTTCAAAATGAATGTAGGGTTCCGTAACAAATGTATGTCTGTCCGTTCTACAAAATTTTACAATTTTCAACCAAGGCCCTCCGACGGTTATTTATAATAAAAGTAGGGTTCCGTAACAAATGTATGTCTGTCCGTTCTACTAATTTTCTCAATTTTCAACCAAGGTCCTCCGACGGTTATTTTATAATAAAAGTAGGGTTCCGTTACACGTTTATGTCTGTCCATTCTACTAAGTTCTGCAACATCACCTACAACGTCCGTGATGTCAGCCCATAACACCGGGTAAACTAAGAGCCATGTCAGTGCTTCCCCCTTTGATGAGATTTGATTTGTGAAAACACAAACTATTTACATAGCCGTTTCGACCGACGTTTAATTCAGTGCGGTGGTACCAACCCGGGCAGGTTAAACCCTACCACCAAGTAAGATTAGGAGGGAAGGGACTTACAGTTTTACGAGGAATTCGAACCTCGGTCAGCCTCCAACGGTCAGCGGTCACCCATCCAAGTACTGACCACACCCAGCGTTGCTTAACATTCAATAGCGACAGTTGACTGTCTGCACCACTGAGCTATCGAAGCTGACGTGGTCCTATTTTAATTGGGTCAAGATCGGATTGGAAAGCGAGGCGGAATCGCGAGGCCGAAGGCCGAGCGATTCCGCCGAGTACATTAATAGCAAAAAATTACTAAAAAAAACTGTGAAATAAAAAAAAAGTTTTAAAAAACATAAAACCGACTTCCTAAAAAAAGTAAAACTAAAAAACTATTTAAAATAAAAATATAAAAACCGCCTTCAAAAATATATGAAATAAAAACCTAAAAAAAAAACGAACCCTAGAGTTGAAGGCGGTGCTAAAGCAAGCAAAAATGATGCATGAAAGAAAACATGAGTGGATGATAATATCCTTTGTGATTTGTGTAGCCTTTTTAGCACCGCCTTCAACTCTAGGGTTCGTTTTTTTTTTAGGTTTTTATTTCATATATTTTTGAAGGCGGTTTTTATATTTTTATTTTAAATAGTTTTTTAGTTTTACTTTTTTTAGGAAGTCGGTTTTATGTTTTTTAAAACTTTTTTTTTTGTAGTTAAATAACAATATCTCATAAATTATTGGGCAAATCGGTAACTGATGTACCATTTTAAAAACTACATTAGATGTGCGTATTTTTGTTGCATAATGCCACTTTAGCGTAGTAATTTTTTTTTCACCGCGAAGGGCTAAATTCAAGCGATGAGGCTGAAAAAAATGTAACATGTGGCTGTAAGTCGTTTTTCAGCTATGCAGGATTAAACATGAAAAAATAAATTATAACGTGTGAAAGCTTTACTTTTTAGTTGTGCCTAATTTGTATAAGTTGGTGTTCAATAAAGAATATATACATACATACATATTTTAGAGGGCACAAACAATATCCAAAACAAAAGAAAAGTGACAGAAAAACATAATAATTCATAACGTAGACACCAGGGGGTTATTTTAGAAGTTTAGAAATATGACTAGCTGACTCGGTGGCACCCCACCCCACAGGCGCCCCTCAAAGCTAGGCCGGCGGCGCTCCGTTCGCCCCTCTGAGACTCGCGCAAGTCCTGGGCCTCGCCGGCAAAGTAAATAGTTCAAATTATTTTATGAAGTGAAGAAAAAAATCGTTCTCGAGGTCATACATCTTGGTTCCACTCGCTTCAAATCTTTAAATCATTGACCACCCAGCTGATTTAAATGGCAAACTATATTTAAAAAAAAACCCGACCAGGTGCGAGTCGAATTCGCGTACCGAGGGTTCCGTATCGCCATGTCATGGTCAGAGCCACTCACGCCATCTATGGCGTGTTTTATGAAATGCTTCATATTAGTTAAAATTCATGATTAGTTAAAATGCTTCATATTCTTTTCGGTAGGTGGCGCGCATACACTTTTAGTTTCTTATATAAGGACGCCAGTGATTTTTTTTATTTTTATTATTTGTTGTTATATCGGCCATAATAACACATATTCTGTGAAAATTTCAACGGGCTACCTACGGTTCATGAGATACAGCCCTCTGACAGACGGACGGACAGACAGACAGACAGACAGACGGCGTAGGCTTAGTAATAGGGTCCCGTACGACGGATACGGAATCCTAAAAACTGACACTGCCAATACGAAATACTGTATTTACCAGCAATTGTGAGCGACTGTCTGTTATATAATACGAAGCGCGTCCCGGTCTGGCGGCCTTCGCAATATGAAAGGGATATTTGCATAGTTCTGATGTAATAACCAGCAATGACTTAAGTGTTTGTAACCGTTTAGTAGTTTATTAGTTTTAAACAACGATTTACTTCCCAATTTGAGTTAATACAATCTGTTGTACCTACGTATTAGCAAATTCAAAATTCAATAATTTTCTCGTAAATTTAAGGAAATTTTTTTTTAATAATGTTATGATTTTAATTAATACTAGCTTTTGCCCGCGGCTTCGCTCGCTATAGACTCAATTTAACGGCAAATCCGATTTAAACGCAAATATGATAATAAACTATCGTTTATCTTATATTCTCCCTCTCCCTCCCCTCCCCCTCACTCTTTACAGAAAACGGGATGGTACAGAACCCTCTTTACGCGAGCTCGACTCGAACTTGACCACTTTTTTTTTAAATTATGATACTCCGGGATATACACTACCCCTATACGAAGTTTCGTCAAAATCCGTCCAGCCGTTCAGGCGTGAAAAAGGAACAAACAAACAAACATACATACTTTCACATTCATGATATTAGTGAGATGAGATGAGATTGTTAATAACATGCTTGCAATCAAGGGTCGGCGAGGCTCGAAAATCATGTTTCACACATTAGGCCAATTTTGGCGTATCTACTGCAGTCACATCTGGGATTCTAGTCCCCAATATCTGCTTGCGCCCTTGGACTCGCAAATCTGCTGGCATGGCACCTAACTGAGCGTGGTTTCGCGAGGAGAGGTGATTTTCGCTCTTTCGACTGCACCATTCGGCACAGCATCCCATGTTGACTAAAGGCCACTGTACACGTCGGTCCAACGTGTTGAGCCAACGTGTAAAGGCCCAATTGGCGTATTTGGGTCGCTGGCGGCCAATACTAGTCGGCCAATCGAATTGTGCCGGTTTTTCGTGCACACATCAAATGATTTTGGCGCGCTCCGAGAGCAACGTTCTAAAGGCCAACGTTATTCAGTTCGTTGTTACTCGTTCGCAAAGACAGTCCAAGTTACGATGGCGACGACGACGGCGGGCGTGGAATGGCAATGAAGTTTTACAATTTGTAGAACTATACCAAAATTAAGTAAGTTACTAACCTACATAAACTAGGTACATATAGTATTACAGATTCAGATTCAGATTTAGATATTTATTTCGCCTTAAAGAACACACAACATTAATAATATTTAATTGAGACATATGCATATTCAATATGGTTCGTCATCATTTTTTGTCGTGTCCCTTTCAGTTTTTTTTATGGAAACTGACACGGTTGGCTACATCACCTATGTGTTCATCAATGCCATCTATAAATAAGAACCGGGTAAGAAACCTTTATAAGTTTTTTTAAACATAACTTACATACTAAGTTTTCATTAAACTATATATAACATACTATAATTAAGTAAACAATAAAAAAAATATGAAGTAAAGAATATATGTATGAAAAAGATAATAAAATACAAAGAACATAGGGTTCAGGCACTACATATTTTTTATTGATTGAGTGATTGATTATAACAATAAATTTGAATGGTTAATTGCCTTAATGAATATTTATTCTTTATTCTTTATTCTTTATTCATCATTCGTATGGTAGTACACTACGCTTGAATTTGTCCTGTTAGTTTTTACAATCCGGTTCGATTACACCCACAAAGAAGAGCCGGCAAGAAACTTCGCAGGGTTCTTTTTTTAACGTCTTCAATTACAATACATTGTGACTAGCTACACAATAGACACCGCTTACAGTGTTAAGATATAGTTTGAGAGCTAGAATAACTATAATTTAAGCTTGATAATTCTGACCACATAAAATCAAAAGTTAAAGTAAAAGTATAGATAAAATCAGGTGTATAGAGCCTTTGTCAGAAATTGTTGATACATATCGTATCAAGTCATGTCAGTTATAAATATTCATACCACATTGTAGTACAATGTCAAAAAATAAAATAAATAAATTTGATACTTAATGTATCAATTAGTCAAAGTAATATTTTAGTATGCGTGTTAAATAAACTTGATACTTAGTGTATCAATTAGTCAAATTAATATTTAGCATGCGTCAGCAGTATAAATTAAGGTACAGGGTGGTTTCGATAATAACTGAACGTGCTGTTAATAAAATAAATAAAAAGTTAAAAAATAAATAATAAACTGCCGCGGCTGCAATAGTTTGAACAAACGGCCAATGCAGAATGATAAATATGCCAACGTGTAAAAAGCGACCTTTGGGGCTCAGTAGTTTGGCCCGATCGGCTGGCCCAACACGCTGGGCCACCGTGTACAGCGGCCATAAAATGAAAAAAAATGTATCTTGAAATTGGAGGCTTCATAAAATAACATACATCCGTTGTTACTCACATTGAACAAATTGTTCTGTCTGAGAAATAGGTCGGATTTCTAGAAATAATATCAGACAAGGTATTATTATTAAAAGAAATACACAGGGTCTAGTTTCAATTTATTTTTGATAAAATATCTTATTGACATGCGAAAATCCATTTCTAAACGTCATATCATGACAAATCACAGGTTTCTAATTTATTTAGAGAATACATACATACATACATACCACACTCTGTATCCCGACGATCGGGGTAAGCAGAGTAATCGGTTTTATGCTTCAAGTACTCTTGTAAATGACAGCACAACACCGACCACCACGTTTAGCAAAGTAGCTATTAGGACAAGATAACTATCAAACAGCAAGCAAGGCACGATGACTCACCTGCTGCATGACTCGGTGAAAGGACCGTGCCAAGGTGATAGGTGGCTATTACGACATGCACGGGGAGAGATGCAGCTGGGCTATTCTTTTTAAATACCGGCCCCACACGGTACTGAAACGGAACAGTAGAAAAACGCCCTTTCCCATTCTTATTTATAACTTTTTTATTAATCTCACCCACAACGCGGGCTACTCTCTAGAGTTTGCGGGACGACAAAAACTCAAAAGTACTCCACCTCCTATTTCCAAACAGACCTAACGAAATTTCCTCCAAAACCGAAACTCCAAAAGGTTCGCGTCGAAGCAATTCTCCATAATGACAGCTAAAAGGACCACCGCACACGCTGTGTTCTTCAAGTTGCCTTGTGTCGTGAGCATTTGCATAAAAAAGTGAAAAGGTACGTCGCGGCGGCGGAGGGCCTCCTTTGAACAATCCGCCCAGCCCGAGGAGTTGAAAATTATATTCCTTTTATTTTTCCGTTTGCTCGCTCAATTCCACAGGCGCTCCCGTGCTTCGCAATCTACGAGACGAGCAAAGTCACAATCGCACGTTTCTCACCTTGATGATGTCGTTAAGTCGAATTGAATTAAATGTTTATAATTTATTTTTATTTCAAGTATTTCTTTAAAAAAACCGCATGCAAATCGGTCCACTTTTTACGATAATGAATTATTTGATTGCTTAATTTCTTGATTATGATTACAAACATAGCTAAGAACCATCAAAAAAACCATCCAAATCGGTCTACCCCTTTGGTAGCTACGATGCCACAGACATACACTGTCTAAGGTGTGACACACCATAAACTTATAATACCCCTATTTTGCGTCAGGGGTTAAAAATATGTACATTTACAGCGTTATTATTTATTTTATGTTATTTGTTTTTATGTAGAAACATCTGCAATCAAAGGGCCGTATACATAAGGAGTCCTCAGTCTTAGCTCGGCAAAAACTCACGAGATGTTCATTGTGGTAGACACCATAATTTTCTTCCGAAAAACATTGGTTTATGTGGTTATAAAAAAAAAATAAACAAACCTAATTTTCTTCCGAAAAGCATTGATTCATGTGGTTAAAAAAAAAAAAAAAAAAAAAAGTCGCAATTGGACCCACGACCACCGAACCCAAACGGTATACTTTTAATCGCTCAGCTAGCAGAGGTCATGGTTGGTGCAACGAATAACTGATATAGGTAACTAGTCTCATCACTATTTCTTCGCTAGGTTTGCTGAAATGCCGCCATCGGAGCCGGAGCCATGGTATCACAATGAACGATTCGTCAAAAACTCGGCCTCAAGTCGTACTACTCACAACTTCTACTCAGAATAATCTCAGCTCAGCCGAGTCGAACCCAAGCCTAGAAATATCACGACTTAGCAAAATCCTAAGACTCGAAGTAACCTTTGCTTTCCAAGTTCGCATCATTTGCATTATTATTCCATCCATATGTTTGTAAAAAAAAATGGAACGCAGACGGCAAGAATATGTCTACGAATAGTCTATGAATACGATTGAGCACGCTCGCCCGAGTGAGTTTGGAGAACGACTTTTACTGAGTTGAGCGTTGAATACGCTCTATGTGTCGAAGGTTCGGGGCCCACTTCAGGTTCCTGATACGGGCTGAAATTTGTTATTTCAGAATGTAGGGATGCAATCCCTTCCCGGTGCGCGCGTCAATGTATATTGATATTCATAGAACTCGAAAACCACTTTATCGATTTACATACGAATAACACTGTTACATTATGTCACTTCTCAAGATGGTTTTCGGCTATAGATCATAATGCTACATGATCGGCGGCCAACGCGAAGCGAATCCACGGGAAAAAGCTACAATATACAATGAGCCTGAGAACGGTATTTATATTAATTTTTTTTATATATATACAAGCTTCAACTTAAAATATGGCATTTTCACTTTTTCTCTAGCCCTTCAAATGGCTTCAAAATAATTTTTTAAAGATTCGTAACCATGACCACGCGCTATTGTTTCCATGCAGGTCGCTTGCGCCCGGTGTGACGTCATCGGTGTCCTTTCTCGCGCCTGCCTCGTTTGGGAACACAGATCCCGCCACATCTGTCAGGGAAGGACGGGTACCTAGCGCTTGTAAAATAATTGTATTTAGTAATATTATCAAAATGTCTACGCGTTATAAATACGGTATTGTGCCTCAGTGTACGAATACATCGATCAGCAGCGGAAGCACAAATGCGTCGATAAGCCTATATCGATCGATAAACATCTATTCGTCTTCTTCTATTCTACTTCGTCGAACGAAGCAAATAGATGTTTATCGATCGATATAGGCTTATCGAAGCATTTGTGCTCCCGCTGCAGTACAACAAATAAAATTTTCATTTTTATACCAAAACGGGCATATGGCACTATCTCCATAAGACTCTCTGGCAGCTCTGTAAATAGAAATTATATAATTTAGGTATTTCAAAATTAGTTAATAGTACGCTAAGGGGGGGTTCCGTATCATACCTATAGGGAGTAAAACCTATATAAAATGTTTTGGACCTTGGGCTTTTTTTTATGTAAAATATTTGTTTGTGTATTTAATTAAAAAATAGGTGCTTGATTTTTATAGCCTAATCGATTCAGTTTCATAACAGTAACACAAAAGTCTTCATTACCATTATGATGTAACATGTGTAAGTTGGTAAAAAAAAAACAAATTCTTTCTATTCCATACTAATAAAATTAAAATTGTGGGTTTTTAAAATTTCTGGAAGAAAGGGATCTATGTGTTGGAAGACTTTTTTGTTCCTGGCATGAAACTGAAACGACTAAGAATTTTTTTTTTACATTTTACATTAAAAAAAATTTTTTTGTAAAAAAAAATCTTTTTTCTTCAAAAGTGATCTATTTCCGATACCGAACCCCCCTTGGGGGGGGGTTCTGTATAAGAAATAGAACAAAGAATTTTTTTTTATGTAAAATATATGCAGGACTCACCACTGACGGATACCCAGGCGGCGGCGTGGAGAAGCGGGTGGCCACCACGTAAAGATTATCGTCTCCAGCAGCGCAGCGTTGCAAAACGACACTCTCACGCGCAAGTCCGACGTCGCATCAGACGGAAACTCGACTGGCTTGATGCTCGAAAGCGGCGGCGCGGGCGGTGGCAGCACTGTGCTGCATGTATCAGGCGGTCAGGTAGATATAGAGGACAGACAAGGAAGCGACTAGGTGAAATGTCACCACGACTGATTCACAACACAATTGGCCCAACCATGGATGAAATTATACAATAAACAATATAATATATAACAGCACAAAGATATGTTTTATTGATGACCCGACATGTGGAGCCGGGCCGCTCATAACGTGCCTAACGATGCCCATGGACATTCGGTCGTATGCAGGGGTTGCGAATGCCATGCCGGCCTGATCGGTGCCTATTCACTCCTCTCTATTCTGAATCCCTCTTGAATTGACCCGAGACAGTACTTGAACTGTCTTTTCTCTTAATTTTTCATATAATTTAATAGATGGTTAATAAAGACGATTTTTCTTAATAATCGAAGAAGGACGAAATGCGAGAAAATAAAATAGAACGAAAAAAAAATACGAAAATGTCTCAGTCAGCGGGAGCTGTTGCAGACGAATTGTGTTTTATTTAAAGTTGTAACAATTCTCTCTGCGAGCCATTCATTTGCATAGAATTTAGATGCTGGCCTGGAGAGACAGCCAGTACCGACGTTATATAAAGTGGAGGCAGGCATGCCGCAGAATTTAAGTTGAATTTTTTTAGCGCATAATATATAATCTCCTTTTTTGTACTGTGTGGTGCTGGTACTTCAAAATAACAGCCCCACTGCATTTCTCCCCGTGCATGTCGTAAAATGCGACTAAGGGTCAGCTGAAAATATTTCTCTTAGACAATCCACTTTACAAGTTAAGTGTTTTTTTTTTTTCTCGTATTGTTAATAAAAATTCCACTGACTGATGATGATTCAAATTTGTTTTCAACCGACTTCCGATTGAAAAGGAGAAGGTTCTCAATTATTCGTCTGTATTTTTTTTTGTGTCTTCTTTTGTACCGCCTTCTACTCAAGATCAAAATATGATTTAATACTTTTTAAGAGTTTGAAGTCGGTTCAATGTTTTTTTAACCAGTTTTTTATTACTACCCCTGAGATATACTTACATCATGAAAAAAATAATAATTAAAATCGGCTTAGAATTGGCGGAGAAATCGAGTAACATGAACACAAAAAAAAACATACAGACGAATTCAGAACGTCCTCCTTTTTGGAAGTCGGTTGAAAATGGAATTAACCTACGAATAAATATAACTGAATCGATAAGGTTTATTAAGGTACTAGCGTTTGCCCGCGGCTTCGCTCGCGTCAAACTCGTATTTAAAAAGAAGAAAGTAAGTAAGTTACCGGACCTTTATTTCGGCGCGCGGAACAATTCCGTTTGTATGAGAGCCACACCTTAGCGTAACCGGAACTGAATTTTATTTAGCCTATCCTGTGTCACTTATAGTTAAATGTGCTTGTAATAAGTTTCATCGAATTCGGTTTATCGGTTTAAGAGTTAGGGAGGAACATACATACATACAGAAAAGATTTCTATAAATCGTCAATTTAGTTTTAGTATCATAAATTTAGAGTCTACAAACGCAATATCTCCTTAAACAAAGTAACATAATCCATGACCATCCCTTACAAATTTATTATTAGTACGGGTATATTGATGATTTTGCAAATTTTCAACTGACTTCCTTTAAAAAAGTTACTTAGGTATAAATCACATGTGAAAACGTTACCTTGTTCTCATGTTATTTTATTATAACGTTCGCCTTGCAGCAACGTTGAGCAATTGGAGTCCAGTTGGCTCAAAGGACTTCATAAATCACTAGGACATTATCCTCTGCTCTTGCTACGCTCTCCCAAAATTAACTCGTCGCGCCCATCCGAACATTGACTAATTCACTTTGTTTATCTCGGCAATAGGACAGCGCGTCATTGTGCAGTAGAAAAGGTGTAGTTGTCTCAAATCGGAGTAGCATTTTCCTACGATTAACGCCATCCGCGATTTTACTTACGATTGTAATCAGAGAGAATTTTAATTTTCTCAAATCGCAGCTTGATTTAGCTTTACTAATGATTCTAGCGAATGGAGATAAGCTATTATTGTGTTGATTTTTATTAAACAGTGTAAAAACAATTAACATTTTCAAATTACAAAACAATATAAAAGCTGTTTTTAGGGTTCAGTATCCATACTGAAAGCTACAGTTATTATATAGTGACGAGGTTTTAGGAGGATATGAGGACACAGTTTTAGACTGATGATTTTTTTTTAAACAGCAGATTCGATTTGAATGTTTAAAAATGTAATTTTTTTTTTTCTATGGAAACTGACATGGTTGGCTACATCACCTACAGCATCCGTGATGTCAGCTCATAACATCGGGTGAACTTGGCGCCACGTCAGTGCTTCCCTTCGGTCGTGCCGGCTACACTGAACTGGACGGAAAACACAAACTATTTACATAGCCGTTTCGACCGACCTTTCATTCAGTGCGGTGGTACCAACCCGGGCGGGTTAAACCCTACCTCCTAGTAATATAAGAAGGGAGTCATATCCCTTAGTCGCCTTTTACGACATACACGGGGAGAGATGCAGTGGGGCTATTCTCTTAAAGTACCGGCCCCACACGGTATTATGTTGATTTTAACTAAACAATTTAGAAAGAATTAACAGTTTCAAATTATAAAACAATATAAAAGCTGTTTTTAGGGTTCAGTATCCATACGGAAAGCTAGAGTTACTTTATGGTGATGGGGTTTTAGGAGGATAAGTAAGAGGACACAGTTTTAGATTTGAATTTTTAAAACTGTCAAATTTTCTTTTCTGATAAATTTACATATACATACTACATAAATAATATCACACAAGCTGAATCCCGACAATCGGGGTAAGCATGGAGTAATCGGTGTTGTGCTGCAAGAACTCCACCTACATCACAACACCGATCACCATGTTTCGCAAAGTATTCGAACAAGATTCAATCGATCAAGCAGCAAGTAAGGCACGAAGACCCACCTGCTGCATGACTGCATGACTTCGTGGAAGTACCGTGCCAAGGTGAGAGTTGGCGAGCCTGTCGCCCTTTAGCACAGCATCTTGTCCTTATCCCTTAGACGCCTTTTACGACAGCATGGGGAGAGATGCAGTAGGGCTATTATTTTTAAGTACCGGCCCCACAAAAATACATCAGGTTTATAATTGTCAGCCTCGGTAGC
Organism: Nematopogon swammerdamellus; assembly: GCA_946902875.1. NCBI lineage: Eukaryota > Metazoa > Arthropoda > Insecta > Lepidoptera > Adelidae > Nematopogon > Nematopogon swammerdamellus. The sequence goes on along the minus strand of OX336337.1, from coordinate 25,663,350 downwards.
TCAGTCGTGCCGTCGGTCAGCTGTCGATTGTGATCATAAGCACACCTGGGTGCGGTCAGTACTTCAATGGTTGACCGTTCGACCGTTTGAGGCTGACCGTGGTTCGGATTCCACGTAAAACTGTAGGTTACCTTACTAGGCGATAGGGTTCTTATATCTTTTCGAAGTCTCTGATGGCCACCCCTCAGATTCTGTACTCTGATGGCCACCTTACTGCGCGAGTAGCAAGCTTGTGTGTAGCCCGAACACAATCGACTTTCTGCGCGTCACTCCCAGCCATATTTCAGATGGCAGTTAATTAATGAAGACATGCGGCACCGTAGCGGCGGTCCCCCTCTTCGCCCCCTCTTCGTCCCCCTCTTCGCCCCCTCGGAGCCCCCTCTGACACCATGCGGCCCCCACTCATTTCGCTTTTAGCTTTACACAGCGACCATCGATTCTATGTTCGCTCATAAGTCGAGAACTCCTCTAACAATCCATATTGAGTTTTCATAAATATTTTCTGGCTTATCTACTAAAGGATGGTTATAGAATTTTGCCGTGAGGTGAATTCGCGGTTACAGGTAGTGTGAAATAAAAAGTTAAATTACAAATTTTAAAAAATACCGGCCATTAAAATGTCAAAAATAATTTCCGCTTACTTACTTAAAGGAGTTTTTACATTTTTTTTACTTAAAGGTCTCCCGACTCCTTTAATGAAGTAAACGGAAATAATTTTTTACTTTTTAAGGGTCGGGGGTTTTTAAAATTTATAATTAAACTTTTTAAAAACCGCATGCATTTGCATGCGGTTTTTTATCATTTTTATATTATATTAGATCCACTTTTTAAGATAATTAATTATTGGACTACTTAATTACTTGATTACAAACATAGCTAAAAACCGTTCCGATTAAACCAGCTTTCTAATCAAAAAAACCGCATCCAAATCGGTTCATCCGTTTGGGAGCTACGACGCCACAGACAGACACACACACACATAAATAAACACATTCACATAAATACATACAAACACACGTTAAATTTATAACACCGCTCCGTATGCGTCGGGCGTTAAAAATAAGAATAAAAAAAATTCATCTGAAACTATTCAAATCGGCGTAATTTATTCAAAAAGTACGAGATCCTACTCCAGGTAGATAATTCGCTCGGCAAAGTTGATCGAAACTAACCCGGTTAACTCCAAACTTCTCTAGATTTATTCCTTTCGTTAAAATAACTTAATTTCCTGCAAAAAAACCCCAACTCTCCTCGCTCCGTTCTTTAGATTCTAAAGAAAGTACTCGAAAATGTGTTCACCCTCTTGTTTCCTGCCGACATTTTATTTATTCAGTTTACTCATTCTGTTGATACATTATTTGATTATGTGAAAAGTGTTTTCGTGTTTTTCCTCCGTTCGTGCTTTTCTAAACTTCGTGGTCGTCGTCGCGGAATTCTTCAGTTCTCGTCAGCTCACTTCAGTTTTCATTTCATGTGAATAGCTCACCTCGGAGTTGCCAATAAATTTTTTTTTATGGTAACTGACACGGTTGGCTACATCACCTGCAACGTCCGTGATGTCACCAGTCAGCCCATAACACCGGGTGAACTAGGTACCATGTAGTGCTTCCCCCTTTGATCGTGCCGGCTACACTGGTACTGGTCGGAAAACACAAACTATTTACATAGCCGTTTCGACCGATGTTTCATTCAGTGCGGTCGTACCAACCCGGGCGGGTTAAACCCTACCACCAAGTGAGATTAGGAGGGAAGGGACCTACAGTTTTACGAGGAATCCGAACCTCGGTCAGCCTCCAACGGTCAGCGGTCACCCATCCAAGTACTGACCGCACCCAGCGTTGCTTAACATTCAATAGCGACAGTTGACTGTCTGCACCACTGAGCTATCGAGGCTGACAATGTACCTACAATGGGTATATGACAAATGGGTGAATCAACTTTTTCTTGTTTTTGGTATCTGTCTGAAAACAGGGTATTATCTTGACAAATTCACCTTATTTAAATAGTTACAGCAACTCTCAGATAAGTAATTGATTAATAAGAAAGAAGCTGCACAAAGAATTTTGAGTAATTAAAAAATATATATTGGTTACCCTGACGACAACCCCTTTTTCCATACAAAACTGGGGACAAAATTGTCCCCTGGGTCACCCCAAAAAATCAAGTTAATGTTTTATTTTTAATAGTTCTCTACTTTTATTTCAATTGCCTATCAACTTAAGTGTTTTATACTTATTGATTTTCAACTAAGTAATAAATTGTAATAAACTTTTTTTTTATTTGTCTTTGCAGCTGGTTTTTACGTTACAAGAAAAAGTTGATCCACATAAATATGGAATTTATTCGACTGTAAGCGCTCCGTGTAATTTATGAGTCTTCAATGGATCGTTCATAATTTCAATTTAATGCGTAATAGATTTTTTTTTGCTCAACAGAAAATATTAAAATCAATTTTCAGGTTGGATGTGAATTTAACACGATTTTTTTTTCTCAAATAAGCTGGTATGATTTCGACAGGGATCGTATCATAATCGTGCAAAATTATCGTATTAATAGTAAAATAGGTGACCTTAGTATTTTAAGATTTTTTGTGAACCAACGAAACAAAATATAATAATTTATTCATGACAAAACCACCAAACTACTAAACCAACGACAGTTGAAGAGCAAAAAACTATTCTCGCCACCTCCGCTCCGGTTCGAAACCACTCCGCCACATGAAAAGCAAAACCTTTTGGCCCCGTGTCATAATCTCATCACCTGACCTACTACTTACTAATGAATATTCCCGAACAAACTTAAGCGTCAATAAAGTAATAGACACTCACATATTCATTTAATTAAGCCAGAGTTACCAAATTAATTAAACCTGTTTGCTGCGACTGCAAATAGCCCAATAACTCTCCAGCTAGACTATCCGTCATCATAAGCTTCATTTTCCGCAGTAGCGGTCGATTCCAAGTGTGACACGCACTTTGACAATTGGGTGAACGAACGTGAGTATAAGTAGCAATGCGGTAATGTTTACCATGACTACTGGCCGTAGCACCTATTTACATATAAATATTGCGAAGTGCTCTCATATTTAACTTCACTGCTAACCTCATAAGCCATTTAGGGTGATAGTAAGTAGCCTCTATAGTTGATGGGAAGAATCAAGCTATCCGGAGATTTTTTTTTTTATTAAAATTGCTGCAGTGGTTCTCGAGTTATAAGCAAACAGACAGACAGACAGAAAGCATCCGTTGGATTTTATTAAAGGTAGGAAGGATACCTCTGACTGGTCTGTCTCTTTTATTATTTTATCTACCTTCTCTTTTATTTCCTTTTCATGAATACACACACTGTATATATATGATTTCTAACATGGGCATGTAAGATTGAGGAACCCTGGCATAGAGTACAACATTAAATTCGTCCACCTGTCAATATAGGCCTCACGTGTCACACTTGTATACAATAGTTTACTTGTAGGTAGACATACAGTTTCAGAAATATACAACTTTGTACGTGCACAACTTGGAAGCGAGTCTGCGTGACGCGCCTCTCGCAGCCGCGCGCCGTCTCGCGGCAGTCGGAAAAGCGAGCGTGTTCGCGGTTTCCGCGCTCCGGTTATGAGAGCTTTTCCTTGTAGACCTCGGGGACCCGACACGACCGCGTCGGATGTGGGAGGAGCGCGAGGGGAACTATGGAACAACTCCCGACTGTTGAACTACCGACACGCCGCCGCCGCGCCGCCGCCGCCGCGCCGCCGCCGCCGCGCCGGGTTGAGCCGGGTGTTCGCGTTTCGCAACTTTGGAACAATTTGAAATTGAAAATAGAACGTTATTAGTTTCGCCGTCTGTAGCGTATCGGGCGAAACTAAACTTGCTGAGAATGAAAAAACTCATAGTATCTCCACCCTGTTTAAATAACGAATTTGAGAAGGAAAAACTCATAGTATCTCCACGTGTGTTTTCGTTTGTTGTGCTGCGGCTGGTGGCCGAGTGGTCTGGGCGTTCGGCTTCTCTTGCGAGAGGTCCGAGGTTCGAATGCAAGCGACGCATTCGGATGCGTTTTTTTTTTCTGATTAAAAAAAAATTACGTGCACACCACGTGCACACCTTCACTCACTGCTCCATGGTTCGGATTAAATGTAAAAATGTAGGTCCACCGGGTTGACTGGACGAAGTTACCTAAGGCGATAAACCCGCCCTTGCGACACGACTCGAAACGGCTATGTAAATAGTTCTTGTTTTCCGCCCAGTTCAGTGTAGCCGACATGAAATGAAGGGAAGCACTGACATGGCACCTATTTCACCCGGTGTTATCGTTGACATCACGGATTTTGTAGTTGATGTAGCCAACCATGTCAGTTTCCATAAAAAAAACATCATTTGAATAAAAATAAAAAATGTATTAAATAAGTGCAATTTTTCTTTTTGTATCTTAATGATCAGTAGATGTTGGTATTTATATGCTAACGTTTTCTATGCATAACATTACAGTGCGAACGAGTAAACACAGATTATGAAGGTAAGCTATCTGCGGTTGTTTCATATTCATTTAAAAAACCGCCACTTGCGGTTTTTAACCCCCGACGAAAAAAACGGAGGGGTGTTATAAGTTTGACGTGTGTGTGTGTGTGTGTGTGTGTGTCTGTCTGTGACATCGTAGCTCCCAAACGGATGAACCGATTTGGATGCGTTTTTTTTATTAGGAAGCTTGGTTAATCGGGATGGTTCTTAGCTATGTTTGTATTCAAGTAATCAAGTAATTAAGTAATAAAAAAAATAATTATCTTAAAAAGTGGATCGATTTTCATGCGTTTTTTTTTAAAAAGCTTGAAATAAAGGTTAAATTACAAATTTAAAAAACCCCCGACCCATAAAAAGTACTAAAGTAAGTAAAGAGCCTACCACCTAGTAAGGAGCTTTACTAGGCATACTTTACTAGGCACATAGAGCTGGCGCATAAGACATAGTAACTATTAGTTAATACATACATACATAACGTCCCGCCATTTTCCCAGTGAGGTAGGCAGAGACAACGGATCTCTACGTGCCGAGATCCTGACACACCTCGGCCAAAAAACTTAGCTTGGTAAGTGTAATTTTTAGGGGTTCCGTATCCGGTACGGGACCCTATTACTAAGTCTACGCCGCCGTCTGTCTGTCTGTCTGTCTGTCCATCCGTCCGTCTGTCCGGAGGGCTGTATCTCTTGAACCGTAATAGGTAGCCCGTTGAACTTTCACAGAATATGTGTTATTATGGCCGATATAACAACAAATAATAATTAATAAGAAAAAGTAAAAAATTCACGGGGGTTCCCATACAATAAACTAAAAAGTGTATGCCCGCCATCTACCGAAAGCAGTAGGTATGAAGCATTCTAACTAATGATGAATTTTAACTAATATGAAGCAATTCATAAAACACGCCATAGATGACGTGAGTGGCGCTGACCATGACATTGCGATACGGAACCCTCGGTGCGCGAGTTCGACTCGCACTTGGCCGGTTTTTTTTTCACTTCAACTACCATATTAATGTTTTGCACACTAACTAGGCATGAAATACTCCTGTGACATGATATGTCATGTTCCACAGTAAATTGGTAAAGTATACATATAGGAGAATCTAACCAAAATTACTTACCTATTCAAAATTAGGCACTAATTCAACATGATCAAAATCATATACCTAGGTTTTTTTTTATGGAAACTGACACGGTTGGCTACATTACCTACAACATCCGTGATGTCAGCCCATAACACCGGGTGAGCTAGGTGCCATGTCAGTGCTTCCCTTCGGTCGTGCCGGCTAAACTGAACTGGACGGAAAACACAAACTATTTACATAGCCGTTTCGACCGACGTTTCATTCAGTGCGGTGGTACCAACCCGGGCGGGTTGAACCCTACCACCTAGTAAGATAAGAAGGGAAGGGACCTACAGTCTTACGTGGAATCCGAACCACGGTCAGCCTCCAACGGTCGAGGGGTCACCCATCCAAGTACTGACCGCGCCCAGCGTCGACTGTCTGCACCACTGAGCTATCGAGTCACACAGTTATTTGCACATAAACTCTATTATATAATAGAGCTTAATGCCATAAATTATTCTATTCTAGCTATACCTACTTGAAAGAGAACAAAAATATTATATAGCGAATACTACAATACTTCAAACCAAACACGAAAATACCAAAACAATTTAATGTTGTGACGTATTTATTTTAAGAACGTCTGTACTTTCTTTTCAAACCACTTTTTCATGAACAACTGAAATGAATGATCAAAACACTCTTGGGCCGTAGGGGACCAATTTGACGTCTTTAAAACGACCTCTAATGAAGTGCTATCCCAATTGGTGGCCCCTGAAGTATGCTGTCTCACTTGAGAGTCCGAAGAGGGAGCCTGTAAATTTGGGAAGAATTAAATAGTGCCTAAGAATAAACGGTCTCCCGGGATAATTTAAATAAAAAAAAAATTTTGGTAGAATTTTATATTAAGAGAGAAAAAAGCACCGAAGCGAAATGAGAGTGATTTCTCATTTTTGTAAATTTTATAGGCTTTCGGAAGTTAAGCTTCACGAGTCTAAGTGAATTTTACAGTTAGTAAAGTTAATCATGCATTGACAAATTAACTAACAGCATAATATATATTATACATATGTATATATGTATTTCATCGAGAGAGGCAACAGCGACGCCTATTTCGGAAAGCATGGTGTTGAACAATGATATTTTAGGAAAGATAGGTTATCTATATGACATTCAGTGCTCACACATGGCACGTCCTTGAAAAGTTGAGAGGAAGAACTCGAATAGTGTTATTTTTTTTCACAGTTTTTTTAAATTTCTTATTAATTTTACATATCTATCACCTGTACTAAAAAGTAATAAAAATATACAAAATTAATACAAAAATTAAATAAAAACGGTAATACCGCCGGCGGCGGGAGACAAACCTCCAAGCACGCCGGCGGGTGCAGACCATGGCTACGGAGCTCTCCGGGATGACGCCAGACTAGCTACACTAGCTACTAGTCACGCAGCGCTTCGATCCTTCTTCAGCCTCGTACGTGCGTCGCCGTCGCGCACTGTACCACCCGGCAGCGAGGACTGAAGACGGGGCGCGAGGCCCCGATAGCCCCAAGCCGGTCGGGTGGTAGACGTCGTCGTCCCGCCGTTGGTGGTGTGACGGGAGCGCGTCGTTGGTTCGCCGTCGTCGCCGGCAGACGCGGGAGATGAAGCGACGAACCGTGGTGGAAGGGGTGCGCCGTCGTCGTGGAAATTATTAGAGTTAGTGCAAAATCTCATTACACACGACGGCATTTTCGGTGTGTTAGCGGCTCGTGGCTAGCGGTCCGAACGCGTGCGTAGTTGGTGGGCGACTATCAGACAGGACTGTGGTCTTGTATTTAATGTGCCACTTGGGAGCTCAGATAACCTATCTACCTCCTTTTAACTTATAATATCATTGGTGTTGAGCCCAAAATGTTATTTTATTTTGTTCTGTTTTATACAGAGTGTTGTAGCGGTCATAAAATCAATTTCGGGTGCAGATGCGTGAGGTCAATAGGAACTACAACTATAGGTTCATTTCGAGGTTCATTTTTCTGAATTCAGTTAAATAAAACATATTGTTTATTGTATAATTTCATCCATAGGTCAACCTACGCTTGGACATGTCGAAAATTCCGCCAGTTCTAAATTTAGTGCGAAGAAGAACTGACAAACAAACTTCGCAAGTCACAATGTTTTGTTAGTACATTATAAGTATTATATTATAGTAACTTACAAATCATTAACCCATACTACCGCTCACAAGAGCATTAATACTTACAGCGTAAACATGAATACGGAAGAATCTGACAACTCTGCCTATTTACATTACCTATATCTGATGTATAGTGCCATCGTCAATTTGATACTTAAATATATCAAATAAAGTCAATAAGCTGCATGTAAATGTTATAATGCTATCTTTTAACATATATACTTTTTATTCATTAAGTATATACTTTTTATCCGACTGCGCGGAGCTAAAGAGAGGGTTAAGGTTTTCGGTTGTATGTATGTACGGGCTCGCCAAAGTCGCGGGTAGTTTTTGAAAACTAACACACGCACAGCGAGCCACGATTATCCATCGCTACGGCGGCGGCGGCAACGCGACAATATACCTTATGCAGCGGGCATAAGGTCTAACACAATTATTCCTAGTGCCTCCGAACTGTTACACACAAATACATGCAACTGTACGCAGGGGCGCCGACTTTTAGAAATCCTCGTGGGTGCTCATGCAATTTTTTTTTTATTGAACAATAATCATCCAAGTTTTGCCGTCCACTGCTGGACATATGCTTCTCCAATTTTTCATTAATTCTCCCGGCACCTGGCAGCGTCGTCGCAAAACGTTCGGACAATGTTTTGCATTTGCCGCATTTACACATTCGCACGATGAACCTACACATGTAGTGCTTCTATATTCTATTGCATGGTAAGAATAATATAGGAGTACTATAACGTACGCTATTCGTCGTGCCACTAGTGCGAATGTGTAAATATGGCCGCTCAAAGACTTGTAAGTAAATAAGGCACTTTTATTGTAGCTCAAATCCTATTACTGATCAGTTTTTATATCTATCGTCGTGGGTGCTCCGCACCCACTACTCACCCCTCGTGGGTGCTGGAGCCCCCGAGCACCCACGTAGTCGGCGCCTATGACTGTACGGACACAGAGCTGTACAGTTGCTTTCACGAGTCATGACCACTCTTTTCATTGGTCGGTTTGACGGGATGTGACGTCGACGGCGCCGACGCTTCACGCGATTGGCTCGTCAGTCAGCGTCAGTCAACGACTACTATACACTTGCGTGCAATGTTATAGTCCACTGTCCATCTGTGCTCATGGCTCGTGAAAGCAACTGTAACGAGTGTACACAGTTAATACAAAAAGGTAGAAAATAGAAGAGGCCTGCCTGTCTTTGGAGAATTGCTCAGAAAACACTAGACGCCTCTCCCTGGGGGATCTGAGGCACCGAATATAAAGAGGAAAATTGGGAGTCGTCTTTGTGAGACGCTGAGCGCGGAAAAATTGGTTTCTTTATTAATTTTACCCTAAAATGGGGAAAAGAAATTTTATTTCCTTAGGTTTTAATTAATTTTTTGCCTTTTGTGTTATGGATTTCAAATTAGAAATTTTTTTTGGAATGTATTTAATTTGCATTGTTCATAGAGAGTAAGGCCACTTATAATAAAAGGTCTGAAATTCTAAATATTGACCTCTTATTATGACCTGCAAACATTAATCACGGAGCGCACGAAATGGCCATTTTAAAAATAGAACACTTTTTAAACATAATACTAAAAGTTCTTGAACATGATTTTAAATTTACAATTGTTTTTAATCTAACCATTTTTTTTATTTATTCTATACAATCCTAGTAATTTTTATTCAGCATTTAAAACAAAGACAAATTACTTCATAATTTCACTAAACCTCTTCACAATAGTGAACAATGAAAACACGTTTAGTCGGAATAGCAAGCTTTGAACGCGAAAAATCAAGAGAAATGTAGAGGGATTATCTAACATTTTGTTTTCTTTTATTAAGCAAACATTAGAAAAATTTTATATATTTCAACAGTTCAGTTCTTGGACAAGGCAAACATAATTTTTATCCGACTTTTATCTTAGCTCAGCGAGAAACAACCGGGCAAAAAAAACACGCAGAAAAAGAACCTATGCCAAAAACCAGCCATGTCGGCATTGTCGACTTTTGCTCCAAAGCATTATCTGTCCCAATGGACCGGCCGTTACATTTCGAAGATATCCCATAAGGGACCAGCTTATACCGCTGCGAACGAGCGCTTTTCTCATTTAATACATTTTCGGCATCGTATAGCGCCCCTAAAATTCGCACTCATTCGAATGGAACGAAAATGTACCAAAGTGAAACATTTAACTCCAAGTGCAGTACAATTTCTGTCCGCCATTTTGCTATTACGCTAAACAATTTGTTCTCAATCTTTTTGTGGGCATTACCCCCGACGAAGATCAGAGCAGATCGATGCAGTTCAAAGGAAAGTAAAGTAAGGCAAAAAACGTTTATTTCACAGTCAGGAGGCAGTACAGTGATCCATATTTTGGTTAATAACATAATTAAGATCCTGTATACCAACCCCATGACAGGAAAGGCAAATGGCACAGCATGTGGCACTTGATACAGCTAACGAGCTAAATGGAGTCACTGGTTTTATCCCACACCTAATACAAAACAATTCCTTTTCCTTATTTCCTTATTTCCTTTTCCTTATTTCCTTATTTCCTTTTCCTTACCTATAATAAAATCCAACGTCTGCTTTCTGTCTGAGTGTCTGTCTGTCCGCTTATAACTCGAGAACCACTGAACCGATTTTAATAAAACAAAATTCTACGGATAGCTTGATTCTTCCCATCAACTATAGGCTACTTACTATCACGCTAAATAGCTTATGAGGTTTGCAGTGAAGTGAAATATGAGAGCGGGCGGAGCCGCGGGCACAGCTAGTCATACCATAAAAAGCAACTGACCCCAACCCCTATAGCCCAAACGTGTTGCCCAAACAATGCAGCAATTAAATCCTAAATTTACACAATTAAAAACGTACATAAAAGTACGCATATACGTTTTAATGTGTTGTTTAATAATATAATTATAATATTAAATAATTAATCGTTACGATACATTCAAATAAACAACAACATAAACAAAAAAAAACGGCCAAGTGCGAGTCGGACTCGCGCACCGAGGTTTCCGCACCACAAAAAATAACATTGAAATAAACATGTTTCTTTTATGGGAACCCCCCTTAATGTTTTACTTTTAAATTTTTTTATTATTTGTTGTTATATCCGCTATAATAATAACACATATTTTTAACGGGCTACCTATTACCGTTCAAGAGATACAGCCCTCGGACAGACGGACGGACAGACAGACAGACAGACGGCGTAGGCTTAGTAATAAGCTTCCCTACGGGATACGGAAACCTAAAAATGGTGGATTCAAGTCAATCACACGGTTGGTATTGCTTGGATTTTTTTTACTAATACCTAATACCCACCTTTGAACTAATCTCAATATTTTGTATCTACCTACATTTCGTGCGCGCGATCAAGTGAGCCTATTACTTTACCAAGGAAAGACAATTTTACCAGGTTTTACCCCTTAATGGCCGGTTTTACCATCTCCGACGAAGTCTCGTTCAACAGGTTATTTGTTAGTTATAGCGACATTTATCATAAATTTCTGACAGGAGTTTCGGCAATCGGCCGCAAAATGGCAACTAATAGGTCACCGAATAAACCCAAGGATGAGAACCACTGGAATAGGTTGTTACGTGACTTCGAGGATGGAAGAGCAGAGGAGAATCTAGTGACGTTAGAAACTGTTATTTCACTCGTTTGAAAGTTAAATCGAAAGGGTGAAATTCTTTGCATTTCGTCGCCGCTTCTTCTAGTAAGTATGAGAGCTTCTGTGCACTTTGAGGACTTATCCGACGGCGAAGAATATCAATAAGGATTGAAGAGAAGGATTGCGTTAAGAACTGTCGATGTTGTGAGACTCTAGTCGATATGGAAATTTGTGGAGTGAACAATTCATCCATCTCTACGGTTAAGAGCGCAATGGCATAAGATCACGCCTGTGCTTAGTATATGGTATGGCGTAGACAGAGACAACGGATCTGTTTTGTAGAGAACGCGATATGTGGAGCGATTCACCCTAAAGCGTCTACCGACACCCACGGACATTGTGTCGTAAGCGTGGGTTGCAAATGATAAATGCGAAATTTACGCGCATATCTTCACTTGCTGCTTCACCGTTCGGGACCGGTGTAACACTGTAGGTAGGTCCCTTCCCTTGCCCCTCACTATGTGTTAGGCTCAAATTGTAGCTGACTGAGTTGGTAACACCGTACTGGATTTAAGATGGCCGCATAGTAGTCTCGGCTGTGTTCTCCTCTAGCCCAATACAGCCAGCAATCCAAAGGGTAGTCTCCGGTGTGGTAACTACTTTCTTGGCCAATATCACCTGATATTGGCTGTTCTGAGCATGTGCTTTGGCACCTGTGACTCAGCCATCCATACCGGATTACTTAAAAAAAACCTCTTTTCCAAAATAATCTAGGAATGCAATTTGCATCAGACGACACGCGTGTCCGTTCACGTCATCGACCCGATGGCGAAATGGTAACGCGCTGGCGGCTCAAGCCGGAGTTCTAGGTTCGATCGAATACTGGTCGGGACGAATTTTTTCTCTCCATTTTCGGCTTTGCGGCTATAAAATAGCCCGTGTTTTCGGTCGTAATACTTCGTGTAGTTAATTTGTCAGCCTCGATAGCTCAGTGGTGCAGAAAGTCAACTGTCGCTATTGAATGTTAAGCAACGCTGGGTGCGGTCAGTTCTTGGATGGGTGACCGCTGACCGTTGGAGGCTGACCGAGGTTCGGATTCCTCGTAAAACTGTAGGTCCCTTCCCTCCTAATCTTACTTGGCGGTAGGGTTTAACCCGCCCGGGTTGGTACCACCGCACTGAATGAAACGTCGGTCGAAACGGCTATGTAAATAGTTTTCCGACCAGTTCAGAGTACCCGGCACGATCAAAGGGGGAAGCACTGACATGGCACCTAGTTCACCCGGTGTTATGGGCTGACATCACGGACGTTGTAGGTGATGTAGCCAACCGTGTCAGTTTCCATAAAAAAAAAAGTTCGTGTTTTCGGTCGTAATACTTCATTTAGTTCGTGTTTTCGGATGTAATACTTCGTGTAGTTCGTGTTTTCGGTTGTAATACTTCGGGTAGTTCGTGTTTTCGGTTGTAATACTTCGGGTAGTTCGTGTTTTCGGTTGTAATACTTCGGGTAGTTCGTGTTTTCGGTTGTAATACTTCGGGTAGTTCGAGTTTTCAGTCGTATTACTTCATGCAGTTCGTGTTTTCGGTTGTAATACTTCGTGTACTTCGTGTTTTCGGTCGCTCGTTGTAGCCGGCTTTTCTTCCGACGCTTTCCAAGTCTTCTTCTATTAATAATTCTCTTTTTTTATAGCCAATTATGATTTTGCTCGTTGTTTACACAATTTTATATTCCATGCGGCTTAATATCCGGGCCACGAGCGTCTATCGCGGCAACAACGTTGACACAGAGGGAGATTCCTTTGTCGACATACCGCGATATTAAATTGCGGAATATCGCTTTAATTTTTCTCTCTCCTAAGATATCCCTCTAGGGAACACAAAAGAAGGCAATTATGCTCGTCTCTCGCGGTTTAGCCGCGGACACGACGGCATGGGGGGATCTGGCATAAAATATTTTTATTTTATACATACATACCACACGCTGTATCTAGACAGTCGAGTTAAGCAGAGCAATCGGTGTTGTGCTGCAAGTACTTGTGTAAATTACAGCGCAACACCGACCGCCGCGTTTAGCAAATTATTCGGACAAGATAACAAGTAAGCAAGTAAGGCACTAAGATCCCCCCCCCCCCCCCCCCCCTCCCCCCCCTTTCTAGACGATTCGGTGGATGGACCATGCGAAGGTGATAGGTGGCTATCCTGTCGCCGTATAGCGCGGCATCTCGTCATTATCCCTCACTCGCCTTTTACGACATGCACGGGGAGAAATGCAGTGGGGCTATTATTTTTAAGTACCGGCCCCACACCGGTACTGTGCCGGCCCCACGCGGTACGGTAGTATTTTTATTTTATATTTCCAAAAAGGTCGCTAGCGAAGCCTTCTTCGCTACTAAACGTGACATGGTTGCTTACATTACCTGCTGCATCCGTGATGACAACCCATCACGCCTTGTGGAACTAAGTACCATGTCAGTAATTCAATTTCGGTCGTGCCTGGACCGGACGGAAACGCGAACTATTTTCATAGCTGTTTCGACCGATCTTCATTCAGTACGGTGGTATCAATTCTCTCGTAAAGTAAATTATAGTTCAAATTCCACCTTTTGTTCAAATGTTTTTTTTTAAGTAGCCCGCTTATATGCAGTGGTACGGAACCCTCGGTGCGCGAGTACAACTCGCACTTAGCCGGTTTTTAAGGATACTATCGCGGGCTTTCGAATAGAAGTCACTTACTAAAATTTTTCACGAAAATTATTTTTTGAAGAATTTTCTCCATAAAATATTGAAAATGCTGAAGTAGCATACTATAATCGCCCATTTGTTAAAAATATTCATACCTAATTCCCTTAGTTACTTTTAATGTTATGCTTTAGAAGTTGCGAAACAGCAATTTTAAACTATAAACGTGTTTATCTTGAACCTGTGTTTTTTTGGAGTTGATAATTTATATTTCTATCACAGAGGTACCTATCTCTAAAGTAAATAAAATATATGAGAAAATGTTTTGAAAAAAAAAACAATCAAAAGAAACTATAAACTCAAATAGTTATAATTTACCTACTTACCCTAAAAAAAAAATATTTTCATTATTATAATAAGTCCTATTTATTATTCATCTACCATTCTGTATAAAAAACTCGTAAATTTTTGGTAAAATTATGCATCGCGTTCCTCAGAGATTTTTAAAAGTAACAAAATAGAGAGAAAAAGGATTTCGTAGAATCAACCCTCATTTCATAAACCTTAATAGCAATAAAGTGCGTCACAGACGATGCAGATACTAAAATATGTTATCTTAAGATGGCTATATTTCACAATATTGTATATCATTTTAACCATCACACAGTGATCAGGATCACACATTACGAAAATATTATATATTTGATTTTATATAAGACTAGCTGTGCCCGCGGCTCCGCCCGCTCTCATATTTCACTTCACTGCTAACCTCATAAGCCATTTAGCGTGATAGTAAGTAGCCTATAGTTGATGGGAAGAATCAAGCTATCCGTAGAATTTTGTTTTATTAAAATCGGTTCAGTGGTTCTCGAGTTATAAGCGGACAGACAGACATACACTCAGACACTCAGACACTCAGACAGAAAGCAGACGTTGGATTTTATTATAGGTACAAGCTGTGCCCGCGGCTCCGCCCGCTCTCATATTTCACTTCACTGCTAACCTCATAAGCTATTTAGCGTGATAGTAAGTAGCCTATAGTTGATGGGAAGAATCAAGCTATCCGTAGATTTTTGTTTTATTAAAATCGGTTCAGTGGTTCTCGAGTTATAAGCGGACAGACAGACAGACACTCAGACAGAAAGCAGACGTTGGATTTTATTATAGGTAAGGAAGGAAGGATAAGGAAAAGGACAAGCTGTGCCCG
Organism: Nematopogon swammerdamellus; assembly: GCA_946902875.1. Taxonomy (NCBI): domain Eukaryota; kingdom Metazoa; phylum Arthropoda; class Insecta; order Lepidoptera; family Adelidae; genus Nematopogon; species Nematopogon swammerdamellus. Next base: position 25,648,085 of record OX336337.1, on the reverse strand, counting down.
CGGCTCCGCCCGCTCTCTTATTTCACTTCACTGCTAACCTCATAAGCTATTTAGCGTAATAGTAAGTAGCCTATAGTTGATGGGAAGAATCAAGCTATCCGTAGAATTTTGTTTTATTAAAATCGGTTCAGTGGTTCTCGAGTTATAAGCGGACAGACAGACACTCAGACACTCAGACAGAAAGCAGACGTTGGATTTTATTATAGGTAAGGAAAGGAATAAGGAATAAGGAATAAGGAATAAGGAATAAGGAAGGAAAGGAAGGATATAGCGATATAGAAATATACGAAGCGATATGGAAATACCTATGGCGTAATATTTGTGTGTAGGCGATATGTGCCAAGGGCGGGCTTATTGCCTTAGGCACTTCCTCCAGTAAACCCGATGGACTTACATTTTTACATGGAATCCGAACCATGGAGCAGTGGGTGAAGGTATGCACGTAAATTTGTTTTTTTTTTCAATTCAGAAAAAATACTCATTGGTATCGTATCGACGGCTGGTCCTGGCGTGATGCTCGTGAACGAGTGCTGTTTGTGGAGACGCTTATAGGAAAACTGTTGTATTTTTCATAAATTTTTAGAAATAAGTAGTGATGACTCGTAGAATGTTTTCATTTTACGAAGGCACGGGGGGTACGAGGTAGGAAGTGGTGCGAGAGGCCACCGCGCGGAGCTCAGTAGAGAACGAACTCGGTGCCCGGTCGGTACACACGTTCTACACGTCTCCGCGTCGCTCCGTCGAACCGAGTCGTTCCCTACTGAGCTCCGCGCGGTCTCGCACCACTTCCTACCTCATACCTCTCGTGCCTTCGTAAAATGAAAACACTCTACCATGTAGGCAGTGTCAGTCTTCAAATCGCGGGTAAATAGCCTTTCCCCAGCGACATTAGTCCACCTCCAAGCCGGACTGGCACCTCCTCGGGGGTGATATTGGCTGCGCCTGAGGCTTCGACCTCGGACACAGCCAGCTAGTTCAGAAACAATAAAAAAAAACATTTTTAAAGTAAGTAAATGTAGACTAAGTGGACGTGAAAAAAAGTATCCCGCGAAGTTTCTTTCCAGTTTTTCTTCGCTGTGATAATCGAACTGGCAAAATGCTAAATATTACAATATGACGAATCCGAGTGCAGTGTACGGTCTATGGATGATGTGTAAAGAATAAAGAATAAAATAATCTTAGCAGTGTGTGATACTACAACATTTCAGCTTAGGTCATCTAAAATATTATAGCATGTACCTTCATCGTGTGTGACGCCCTTAAGGAGGGCTTCAATAATAGCGGACGCGACATCGTTCATTAGGCACGTATTCAGAAATAAGAGGGAAAAGGACAGAGAAAGGGAAATAGATAGAGAGGGGCGACAAAAGAATAGAAGAATTATGTGGCGTCTAGTAGGATAAAAAGAATGAATAAAATTCCTCACTATTCACTAATATTCCTGCAGCGAGTCTCACCTACAACTATGCATTTTATATTTGTATGTATTCCTGCTTATGAAGTAGGAGAACATATTTCGGAATACAATTTATTTCAGTCAACCTTGGCTTTCAACCAATATTTTGATAGTCGACGGGTTTCTTCGCCAGACTTCGGTTAAAAAACAAAAATACCGCCAAATTCGAGTCGGACTCGCGCACCGAGGGTTCCGTACCACACAATATATTTGTGTTGTGTGTTTTTCAAAATAATTGTGTTTTCGAAAATAACGAAACGCCTAAATAAAATCTACAGCAATGGTTGATCGTACCGTAAATATCCGAATGCCCGTGGGCGCCGTCGGACTACACCTCTGTGTTAGTCTGGCGCGCGCCATATGTCGTGCTTCCCATAAAAAAAAATGGTTTTGATTGCTTCTTATGGTTAAAAAATAAAAAAACCTTTTTTGTCTGAACTATTACATTGTCGAAAAAAACCTGCAGTTTTCCTGTAATATATGGCTTAATATCTACTAACCCTATTAAAATAAAAAATTTAGTAGTAGTTTTTTGGACATTTTCGCTATATCATGATTAAGCCCACTGATATTAAAATTGAAAAAAAAAAAAAATATTTTCTTAATATGTTCAACACGATATGGTAATTTAAACTTTATTTTGTTGGTACCAAACTAACCCCCCATATTAATCTAAAATAAAACGTTATCTAATTATTGACTGGCGTCTGCGCGTTATCAGGATCTATCATTATGACCAATTTCAAGTTTTTAAGTTACATAGTTTCCGAGAAAACCCTCTGTGACAAACGGACGGACACGGGAGTGATCTCATTTTTATTTATTTATTTAACAGTTCAGGTTTTACCTTTCAAAGTACGGAACCCTAACAATGGTGATTGCATTTCCACATATACATAAATAAGCATAAATACTGGTTGTAAATCCAGTTGAGTGATGACAAGAAAAAAAAGTGCGAGCCGAAAACGCCATCTATGCATTAGTTAAAATGCTTCATACTTTTTTCGTTACCTACATGGCGTGCATCTACTTTTTAACACATATTCTGTGAAAATTTCAACGGGCTACCTAATACGGTTCAAGACATACAGCCCTCGGACAGACGGACAGACGGACAGACAGATGGCGTAGGCTTAGTAATAGGGTCCCGTACGACGGATACGGAACCCTAAAAATATCACTTACTAAGCCCATGAGAGAGTGGTATGCCTGTCGAACCGCGCATTTTTTTATTGCTATACTAGAAAGTACCATGTACAATATTATGTATCTATAAAGTTTAATTTGTTCTCACATAGAAAATTTGACGTGTAGATCGCCGCACCATTGTAGCCAGAAATGCCAAAACAGACAGCAGATTAAGTTCCATCGAAATTAGGTCAGATATTTTGCAGTTATACAAACCGCAATAATATAACCGGAAAATAAAGAGGTAGCCTTGTAACGTAGTTTGCAAAATATTTTGAACATGTGGTATTTTCTTTCATATAAAATTAAGTAATTAATTAATCATTCATAAACTTTACTCCAAGACAAAGTCAGCTTGGACGTCTGAAGCATCCGTGTGTCGTGTTGTGAGTGGCAGCCCGCGCGCTGTGATTGGTTCAAGTCGCATTCCCACCCGCTCTCGCGCGCTGCGATTGGTTCAAGTCGCATTTCCACCCGCTCCCGCGCGCTGTGATTGGTTCAAGTCGCATTCCCACCCGCTCCCGCGCGCTGTGATTGGCTCAAGTCGCATTCCCACCCGCTCCCGCGCGCTGCGATTGGTTCAAGTCGCATTCCCACCCGCTCCCGCGCGCTGTGATTGGTTCAAGTCGCAATCCCACCCGCTCCCGCTGTCCTTACGTCAGCCTCCCCGCTCCTATTATATTCTTGGGGAGAAATCCTAGTTCGTTATACAATATTTCGTTACAACAAAATTTCGTTTAAAATAATTGTTTATTTTTTTTCTGTTTCAGATGCCTGCAAACTAAAACTATCAGTAAGTACATATTATTATATTATTTATAGTATTTGGTCAAACTAAACTTGCGTTTACTTACAAAAAAAATAATCGTAGGTGTGTTAGTAACACGATCGCAAACTTGATATAGAATATGTCGAGCTATCCTATCTTCTCACTACGCCGCGGCGCAGCCGCGTGGTCATATTTTGTGTGCTACATACTTACGCACTGTCCGTCTGTTCTACCTTTAAAGGGCTGTTGATTTTGAAACGTGATAGGTGGCCGACTGAAATTCACAGAATAGGTATGTGTTATTATGGCAGATATCCTAACGAATAATAATAAAAAAAAACAATGATAAAGCAAACAAATTATAATAAGAGACCCCATACAAGAAACGTGTTTTTTTTATTGTTGTTCTATCGTAAAAACGGTAACACAAACAAGCGCCAAACTAAGTGTTATTATATATTTTTAATTAGAAAAATGCATATCGAAAATCACTGGAAAAAATACATCCCGACCAGGATTCGAACCTGGGTCTCTGGCTTTAGCTGCCAACGCGATAACCAACTACGCAACCGGGCCGTGACGTATTATCTCCAAATTTTTGATCTTATTGCACCTTCGTGCATGATGTGACGTCGCATAATATATTGCAAACTCTAAATAGTAAAACAACAAATAATTACGTCGTGGTGCGGAACACTCGCGAGTCGCAAAACGTGTACAGGATATTTGTCGTACACTGTAATTGTGTGTACGCGCGGTATGTTCTTTCTTCTATTCGCGTTCCTGGATACACACATGTTATACACACACATTTCGTTTCTGTTAGCTTATTTTAATTTTGCTGTCATTCGCCTACATATTTCTAGTTATTGTTGTCAGTTTCATTTTTTATATTTAACTTTTTTTTCTGTTCTAATTATTGTTCTATTTTTTTAATTTATTTTACTGCAATAAATTAACCACGAAGTGTACAAACGTTTAGGAACTATGTCGGTAAATTATAGTTAATTATAGGTATTTTAATATGTTGACATATTTCTGTTGTTTGTGCCAAAATAAATAAATAAAAAAAATAACAGAGTCGCGCGAGTCCGACTCGCACTTGGCCGGTTTTTCTAACGAAATCTGACAAACTTCCTTTTCTTTAATTCGCCCGTGTGCCACCCTACAGCCACTCATACAACCCAAAATCTAGGAACGTCAAAATATTCGTTGTTTCTTAGCTTGTTCTATCGTTTCGTTTCATAAATCATTTTGCAGTGGGTGTATGTGTCTTTTATTTGGCTTACACCATTGGCATTATAACCCTGGGGCAGTGGAAATGGCGTCCTACATATGAATGATCTCCGTAAAAAACAAATATTTGGTTTTAGTTATTTTTAGGGTTCCGTACCTCAAAGGAGGAAAAAACGGAACCCTTATAGGATCACTTTGTTGTCCGTCTGTCTGTCCGTCTGTCTGTCTGTCTGGCTGGGTGTCTGTCTGTCTGTCAAGACCTTTTTTCTCAGGAACGGGTAAAGGTATCAAGCTGAAATTAATACCAAATACTGATGTCTACGTTTCCTCGGAGGTGTAGAAAATTTAAGCTTCTAAGTCAACGCAATCACTAGATACGGCCATTTAAGTCACATATTTTGCTACTGGCTAATCAAATCAAAACCTATAGAGTACTTCCCGTTAACCTAGAATCATGAAATTTGGTAAAAAGCTAGGTCTCACAGCACAAGTAAAGGAAAAAATCCGAAAATAGTAAATTTTTTGTTTATGACATAAAAAAAAATTTTGTTTGTTTTGCATGTCAAGGACCCTTTTTTTCAGGAACGGATAAAGATATCAAATTAAAATTAATACAGAATACTAAGATCTACGATCTCTTTAAGGTGTAGAAAATACAAGCTTCTCAATCAACGAAATCAAAAGATACGGCCATCTATGTCAAATTTCATACTCGCAGACTCACTCAAATCAAATCAAAACCTATAGGGTGTTTCCCGTCAACCTAGAATCATGAAATTTGGTAAAAAGCAAGGTCTTACATCAGAAGTAAAGAAAACAATCCGAAAATAGTAAATTTGTAATTTATAACATTAAAAAAAAATTTCTTTGTTTTGCATGTCAAGGACCCTTTTTTTCAGGAACGGATAAAGATATCAAATGAAACTTAATACAGAATACTAAGATCTACGATCTCTTTAAGGTGTAGAAAATACAAGCTTCTAAATCAACGCAATCAAAAGATACGGCCATCTATGTCAAATTTCATACTCGCAGACTCACTCAAATCAAATCAAAACCTAAAGGGTATTTCCCGTCAACCTAGAATCACGAAGTTTGGTAAGAAGTAAGGTCTTACAGGACAAGTTAAGGAAAAAATCCGAGAATTGTAAACTTGTTGTTTTATAACATTTAAAATAAAATATGTTTGTTTTGTAAGTCAAGACCCTTTTTCTCAGGAAGAGGTCAAGATATCAAATTGAAATTAATACGAAACACTAAGATCTATGATAATATCTTGGTGTAGAAAATGCAAGCTTCTAAATCAACGCTATCAAAAGATACGGACATGTATGTCAAATTGTAATACTCGCAAACTCACTCAAATCAAATCAAAACCTATAGATAGGGTACTTCCCGTTGACTAAGCTAGCATAATGAAATTGGGCAAGAAGCAAGGTCTCACAGCACAAGTAAAGGATGAATCCTAAAATAGTAAATTTGGAGTTATGTCATAACTGTGAGTGATTTCAACTACATGAATGCCTAACAGTCAAACCAATGCTGTATGCAATTTTTATTTAGGCGTTTTGTGATTTTCCTAAACACATAATTTTGGTATACATACCTTTTTGTCAGCCTCGGTAGCTCAGTGGTGCGGTGGGTCGACTGTTGTTAAGCAATTCTGAGCGCGGTCAGTACTTGGATGTGTGACCGCTCGATCGTTGGAGGCTGACCGTGGTTCGGGTTCCACGTTAAACAGTAAATCCCTTGACCCTTCCCTTCTTACCTTACTAAGTGGTAGGGTTTATGCCGGACGGGTTGGTACCACCGCACTGAACGATACGTCGGTCGAAACGGCTATGTAAATAGTTCATGTTTTCCGTCCAGTTTAGTGTAGCCGACATGAAATAAATGGAAGCACTGACATGGCACCTAGTGTGATGGTTGTTGTTGTTGTTGTTGTTAGGTTTGGGGTTGGCTCTAGGCCTGCAAACTAATCCCGCTTGGTTGGGGACCTTCGTGCAAAACCCCGCAGTCTCCAGCTATCCCAGCCAGCCTATGTCTTCCATGAAAGCCACAAGTCGACCGGGGTGTCTGCAGACCGCCGCAACGGAAGATGGGGAGCGGAGTATGTCCCTTCGTTGGTTGTCAAGCACACTGCACTCCAACAAAACATGCTCGGCCGTTTCATCCGTCGCCAAGCATCCTCTGCATAGTGGACTATCCGTAATACCCATCGTGTGTAGATGTTTATTTAGTGAGCAGTGGCCGCTCATCAGACCAACGGCTATTCTTAGCTTAGCCCGAGCCAGGCTGATAAGCTTCCGAGCCAGCCTTCGGTCTGGTTTAGGAAGGGCAGCTCTCGACTGTCTGCACTCTGAGAGACCCTTCCATCTGTCCCTGTGTTTCCGTGATGTCCACGCGTGCAACCAAGATCTCTGTGTGCTGGCTGACGGCATTATCACGGGTTCCGCTCCTATAGGTATAGTTCTGGATCCTCTTCGGGCGAGGTCATCAGCACTGTCATTGCCGTCGTCTTCGTTGTGGCCTTTTATCCACTGGAGGATCACCCTGTTATTATTACCTGCAACCTTCTCCAGGGCCCCACGACATTGTAGCACTAGGCCTGAGGTACACGGCACGAACGAAGGGAAGCACTGACGTGGCACCAAGTTCACCCGGTGTTATGGGCTGACATCATGGATGTTGTAGGTGATGCAGCCAACCATGTCAGTTTCAATAAAAAAAAAAAAAAAAAAAAAAACACCTCTTGCTCTTCAGTGCCATAAGTGTCGCTGCGTTATCTGAGAGTATCTTGATAATGTACCCTGATACGCCCATCTCAGTCACAGCGGTTGCCGCTTGTAGCACCCCGATTACTTCCGTTTGGAAAACGGTTGAGTGTGCACCAAGTGGTACTGATCTGTTAATGTTCAGCTCCAGTGAGAAAATGCCCGCACCGGTTCCGCTGCTTGTCCGTGACCCGTCTGTAAAGATTCTGAGTTCCGTCTCACTAGATGGGCCAGGGGTTCTTGGTCCTATTATGACCTCGAAATGTTTTTCGAAGACGTGGGTGGTGGGTATCCGATCGGAACCTGCCCTTAATAGGGGTACTTCATTGCACATCGTGTTCAGGACACTTGTGTGCTTTACTGGTTCGTCCCCTTTCCATAATCCTAGCGCATTGAGCCTTAGTGCGGACGCCGCTGCCTCCTGTCTGACAAATAGGTCCAGCGGCGTCAGACAGAGCATGGCTTCAATGGCGGCCGTGGGTGTTGTGCGCATACAACCCGTAATGCCTATGCAGGCAAGCCTCTGCAGCTTCTCTAATTGCATCGTTGTGGTCCGCAGTTTGGATCTGGGCCACCAGACCACGGCTCCGTAAGATAGCATCGGTCTCACTATGGCAGTGTACATCCACTGAGTAATTTTGGGGGTTACACCCCATGTTTTTCCCAGCAGCCTGCGACACTGCCAGAATGAGACAGTTGCTTTTTGTATTTTTTGGTCCAAGTGCCTACTCCAGTTGAGTTTATTGTCAAGAATAATGCCCAGATACTTGACTTGCTCTGACATTGTTAGCATTGTCCCATTAAGCGTCGGGTATCTAAGGTTCCCGAGCTTTCTTTTGTTCGTGAAGAGAACCATCTCTGTCTTCTTCGCGTTCACCGACATGAAATAAATGGAAGCACTGACATGGCACCTAGTGTGATGGTACGGAACCCTCGGTGCGTGAGTCCAACTCGCACTTGCCGACTTTTTATATATTACTAGCTGTGCCCGCGGCTCCGCCTGCTCTCATATTTGACTTCTCTGCTAACCTCATAAGCCATGTAACGTGATGAAATGTAGCCTATAATTGATGGGAAGAACCAAGCTATCCGTAGAAGCAAACTGTATTAAAATCGGTTCAGTGGTTGTCGAGTTATAAGCGGACAGACAGACAGACATACATACAGACAGAAAGCAGACGTTGGATTTTATTAAAGCTAAGGATTTACATTACATAAAATAAACACATATTAATATTTCGACATAAAATTGTCGTCGTCAGATAAAAATTTTTATATATAATATATATATGAAAGCTTAAAATAATAAAACTTTAACTATATTTTTATATATATTATATTTCATATATATTCGTGTATAAACAATTTTATCTGACGACGACAACATTATGTCGAAATATGATAAAAAAAATATGTGTTTTTTCTCCGTAAATCTGATGATTCTGACACTTACGTCGGGGTGAAGGAAATATATGTATATCTCGTACGGAGTGTCCGGAGTAAGATATGAAAGGGGTGATTGCATATAGCAGCGGAGTGAGTCGAGTCGAGGCTAACCTTCGCATGTGCGGAGAATACAGAAAAAATGCTTTATCATAGATTAAAAAGATTGCCACGATCTATTTATACACACCTATGTATACTATATGTGTACAATACAAGGACGATGTGCCGTGTTAAAGGGCGACAGGCTAGCCACCTCTCACATTGGCACGGTCCTTCCACCGAGTCATGCTGTAGGTGGGTCTTCATGCCCTACTTGCTGATTGATAGTTATCCTATGCTAGATAGTCCTAATATGTACATTGCTAAACGTGGTGGTCGGTGTTGTGCTGTAATTTGCAAGAGTACTTGCAGCACAACACTGATTGATTACTCTGCTTACTCCGATTTTCGGGATAGAGCGTGTGGTTTTTTTTTAATGGGAACTGACACGGTTACTTCACCTACAACATCCGTGATGTCAGCCTATAACACCCGGTGATGTCAGCCTATAACACCCGGTGAACTAGGTGCCATGTCAGTGCTTCCCTTCATTTCATTTCGGCCACACTGAACTGGACGGAAAACACGAACTGTTTACATAGCCGTTTCGACCGACTGTTCATTCAGTGAGGTGGTAACAACCCGGGCGGGATAAACCCTACCACCTTGTAAGTAAGGTAAGAAGGGAAGGGACCTACAGTTTTGCGTGGAATCCGAACCACGGTCAGCCTCCAACGAGTACCTACCATCTATCCAAGTACCAGGTGTGCTTAACAACAGTCGACCGAGCACACCACTGATCTACCTAGGCTGACAAGCGAGTTTGTATGTACATAATGTACTATACGTAACTAAAATCTGATCTCTCTGAATCCCAAATTCTATGACACAGTCTAGATAGGCAGTGCCAGCGAAGTGAGCGATTGTCTATATAATTGCCGTACAAATAAATTTATACTCGAGTGAATCTGCAGACGCGAGGAATTCACTAGAACAGAACTGCTATCACACATTGTACAAATATTATTTAAAACTTTTTAGTTCTAGTTGTTTTTTGAAGTCGGTTTGGTAGCTGAGTCGGAGGGGCCAATATCACCTCCGAGAAGGTAGGTGCCATACCGAAGATTTCCCTGAATTGCTGGCTATACTTGACTAGAGGAGAACACAACCGAGGCTGCTATGCGGCCATCTTACATCCAGTACGGTGGTATCAACCCAGTTGGCTACAATTTGAGCCTACCGCCTAGTAAGGGGCAAGGGAAGGGACCAACAGTTTTACACCGGTTCCGAACGGTGAAGCAGCAGGTGTAGGTATGCACGTAATTTTTTTCGTCAGAAAAAAACTCATTCGAACCTCGAACCTCTCGCATGAGAAGCCGATGCCCAAACCACTCGGTCACCCGCCGCTTTAAAAAAACAGCCTTCAAAAATGTATGAAATAAAAAAAAATCGAACCCTAGAGTTGAAGGCGGTGCTAAAGAAGGCTACACAAATCACAAAGGATATCATCCACTCATGTTTTCTAACATGCATCATTTTTTATTGCTTTAGCACCGCCTTCAAATCTAGGGTTAGATTTTTTTTCATTTCATATATTTTTGAAGGCGGTTTTTATATTTTTTCAAACAGTTTTTTCACAGTTTTTTTAGTATTTTTTTGCTATTAATGTACTGGGCGGAATCGCTCGGCCTTCGGCCTCGCGATTCCGCCTCGCTTTCCAATCCGATCTTGACGAAATTGAAATGGGACCACACGGGAAGCACCAGCTTTAAATAAAAAAAGAATCATCAAAATCGGTTCACCCAGTCGAGAGTTCTGAGGTTACAAACATTAAAGAAAATACAGTCGAATTGAGAACCCCCTCCTTTTTTTGAAGTCGGTTAAAAAGTGTCGTGACGGTCGAAGTCTTACACTTTTTTGGCCTAGATCTCATTCGCCAAGTATCTGGAGTGTAACGTGCGATAAATAAATTCGTTCCAAATTTATTTTCATCTGTCTGACGAGTTCATGCCGCTTCTACCCATCTGATTCTTTGCACTCACGTCACACTCTGAGGCATGAAATTCAACTAAGTGCGTGTGTTTTTCGAAGCGTTAACCTCAGATCAAGTCACACACGAGAAGGGAATGCTTTCATAAAATTCAGACATTTGTTTCAATTCCTGAGATGGAAAACAACCCTCTTGGAATTCCGGAAGACTCCATCTTTCAAAAATCTCCCTTCTCCCCGAATCATGCCAAAATGTCTATTTACTCTACTTTATTTAGGGAAAACTGTATTATTATTATTTTTCAGTTATTCCTTGACTAACTGTACTCGTAATCTCCAGGCTCTGTGCTCCAGAGGGCTAAATTCTGAGGATTGACTGTAACGTGGCAAGTGTTAGTTTGACATTTTGCTTCGCTCAGTCGGGTAAAAAATTTTTACGATTCAAAATCTTACCTTTTTCTTTAGTTTTAATTTGGGTTTTTAAATTACCATGGTTGTTAGAAATAATTTTTTAAAACACAACAGCTTTACTCACGGTTCTTCCGAGCTATGTGGCTCGACGTTTCGGGCCAAGCGTATGGCCCATCCTCATGAGCGCTCTGCCTGGTGCGACGGTTGGCAGAGAACTCTCATATCGTTGACGAAGATTGTAGCTGTGGCCAGTGCGGGTAGTTTCCGTAGACGAGGGTTCAGGTACGTTCCGGATCTCGGCGGAGAGACAGAAGGCGCTGACGGTGTCCACTTCCGGCTGGCCGTGTCCGTCGTGTCTTCTTCTCTTGAACGACGCTATGACTGGGTTCCACATCGGCGACAACTTGAAGGCGTCCTCTCGGTTGAAGATGTCGTGCTTCTTGATTTCGATGGACTCTCGGACGAGACGTGGGACGCGTCGTGTTTCAGTCGCAAGAATTTTGACCTGATCGAACCTGATCCAGTGGTTCGTTCCGGAGTCCATGTGATCGCACAATGCCGATTTGTTGGAGTCCAGTTGTCTCGCCGCTCGTATTTGCTCCGAGCCTCCAGTTGTCTCGACGCTCCTCTTCGTCTGCCCGATGTATGACTTTCCACAGCTACATGGGATTTGGTACACGCCGGCAGACTGGAGAGGTAACTTGTCTTTTACCGAACGTAGCATCTGGGATACTTTTTTGTAGGGAGTAAACACAGTGCCAATGCTGAGTTTCTTCAGTCTCCTCCCTATTTTATCCGTCAGTCCACGGACGTGCGGTAAAAATGCTCTCTGTCTTCGGCGCGTTGCACGGGTTGAGATGTTTTTTCGTGAGGTATAGCTCACGAAAAGACACGACCAGCCGGAAGTGGACACCGTCAGCGCCTTCTGTCTCTCCGCCGAGATCCGGAACGCACCTGAACCCTCGTCTACGAAAACTACCCGCACTGGCCACAGCTACAATCTTCGTCAACGACGGACGGAGATATGACAGTTCTCTGCCAACCGTCGCACCAGGCAGAGCGCTCATGAGGTTGGGCCATACGCTTGGCCCGAAACGTCGAGCCACATAGCTCGGAAGAACCGTGAGTAAAGCTATTGTGTTTTAAAAAATAAAATACTTTTAATTTGTTTAAATTGTTGTCCAGTTTTTTATATTAATTAGTAAATTGTTTGCACAAAATGTTTAAAAGGTTTTTTGTCATTCACCGTACCGATGATCGTACAGAAAATTTAGTTATTATGAAAAGTTAAATTACTGGAAAAAAAACCTTCCGACACATCAAAAACCCTCAAAACAGTAAAAATAATTTCTAGCTAAAGTACGTTACTTTGTTTAATGAGATATTGCGTTTGTAAACTCTATGTATGATACTAAAACTATGAATTATATGGTTTTTTAGTTTATATATTTTTTTAAATTTATTTTGTACAAAAAATAATAATGCTACTTACTAAAACTATCGATTCTTCTATCGATTATTAGAAATCATTTCTGTATGTTTATATGTTCCGCCGATCATTCGCATTCGATGAAACATAGTACAAGCACATTTAGCTATACGTGACACAGTAGAATTGTTCCGCGCACCGAAATAAAGGTATGGTAGCGGGTTTACTTACATTCTTCTTTTTAAATGCGAATTTCACGCGAGCGAAGCCGCGGGAAACAGCTAGTACTGAATAAATCATTTGAATTTGTTTAAGTTTTCGGTTAAATAAAAAAAAATTGTACACACGCTCTTCTTGAACTTTTTTTTATGGAAACTGACACGGTTACAACATCTATGATGTCAGCCCATAACACCGGGTGAACTTGGTGCCATGTCAGTGCATCCCTTCATTTCACTTACAACCTACATAGGTCCACGCTCTCTATATTTCATTACTTTTAATATATTTTTTTATGTCGACATTAGGATCGTGCTTGAATCGTCACTCGCTTTATTTCGTGTTTACAAAAACGTGTGAGAGATCGAAAAATGACCGCTCAGCCGCGCTCCGCCCACGGCAATTCCAATTTTTATTTCGCCCTTCATTTACATTCAAATTGCCATTATCCAAATAAATTCCTTCATCCGAATAAATTACATTGTATCGTTGTTCGAGACGATTTTCTACTGTTTCATCCCCTCGCTCCCCTAACGTCTGCCCTGCCTTTTTAGAATAAGGAGGACAGATATTTGGAGTGGCGCAGGTACGGATCTAGGCCTTGTTCTTACGGGGGGAAAGATTTGCCCATTTTTATGTAAATATACATTAAAATAATAGGCCATTTTTTTTTTTATGGAAACTGACACGGTTGGCTACATCACCTACACCATCCGTGATGTCAGCCCATAACACCGGGTGAACTAGGTGTCATGTCAGTGCTTCCCTTCGATCGTGCCGGTTGCACTGAACTGGACGGAAAACACAAACTATTTACGTAGCCGTTTCGACCGACGACGTTTCATTCAGTGCGGTGGTACCAACCCGGGCGGGTTGAACCCTACCGCCGAGTAAGGTAAGAAGGGAAGGGACCTACAGTTTTACGTGGAATCCGAACCACGGTCAGCTTCCAACGGTCGAGCTGTCACCCATCCAAGTACTGACCGCGCCCAGCGTTGCTTAACAATCAATAGCGACAGTCGACTGTCTGCACCACTGAGCTATCGAGGCTGACCGTTTGACAGCTAAGATGCCACATACCACATACACATACACACACCCATACACACGTACACACACACGTTAAACTTATACCACCAATCATTGCACAGTACCTACCCACATAAACATGAAGTTTAGACTCAGCCTTCCTTACTTTGCCCCATAAATATGCCTCAAAGGCTGTTGGAAGGGGGGAGAGGAGGGCTCACTCCTATCGCCTCCCCTCTAGGCCCTCCATAGATCCGCCCAGGCGGGGGTAGTGATCCACTTTCCCGTAAAAGGGAAATGAAATTGAATAAGAGCTCCGGGTGAATATAAAATGCGACCGCGCTCCCCGCCGCACAGTGGGTCGAGACTGCTATATAAGGGACATAGGGATTTTTTTTACAAATTTCATTTTTTAAAAACGCCGATCGATAGGTCTCATCATTCTGATGATTAGTTGTCATTAAACATTTTCGTCTAAAACTGATAGTTTGCCAGGAAAAAAATATTTTCAAATTTTGATGTATGGAATTAGACATAAAACGCTCCGTTTCGGCCAAGTCTTGACAGGTCTTGCTTTAAAACTAGTTAAGCATTGTTCTGTGGTTTATTGACTATAATCCTACACTATCAGCGCGCGCCCAATTTTGCCCGTTCACGAGTTATGTGGATCCTAAAAATCAATTAAAAATGTAAGTAAAAATATTTTTTTTTTTAATTTCTAGAATCATAGGGCGTTAATAGATTTAATCTAAATACTTGTTTTATATAAAAGTACTAACAAATAGATAAAGTTCTTAATTTTAAAACATTAGTTTATCATAAAGATACATCAAAATCTAATAAAAAAATTATAAAAGTGTTTATTAATCAGAGAAAGTTACATATATTAAAGATGTTTTTACATAGAATGCATGACGCATGACAAATAGTACCTATACTCAGATGTATCTACACTGTTTCCGCTAGTTCGAGCTATTTGATGAACACTGTCGCCTAAACTGGCCCTAAAACTGTTTCATAGGCGGCATTGTTTGGTCAAACCACTGGTGATTACATTTGGTTACTTAACTTTGATCTTATATTTAAATTTTTTAAACCTATAGTTATATATACATACTTATTCTAATTTATCTGTGCGCGGTGAGTGAGAGAGACTCATTAGTGCAGTGTGTGCGTTAAATGGGTGAGTGCATTGCAAGACAACCCACACGATGAAGCCTTAATCGAAAGGTTCCACGTTATTTTGCAGACAGTGGCTTCAAGAGAGCGAGTGGATCTTCCAAAATTCTGGAAATTTCGTGAAGATACAGCAACTTTGCATATCCAGTTATATCCGTGGTACTACATGCCCTCTAGCGTACATAAGTTGCTTGTGCATGAAACGGATATAATAGAACATTTAGAACTTTACCAATCGAGAAACTGTCGGAAGAAGCATCGGAGGTTAGAAATAAGGATTTCCGTAAATATAGAGGGAACCATTCCAGAAAAGTAAGTAGGACAGCGACAAATGAAGATATCTTGCATAATCGTCTCATGTCATCCGATCCAAAACTTATTTCTCTAAGGCCAAGAATGGCCAAACAACGGAGAATGGAAGTCTCACCAAGAGCAATCGAGCTTTTGGTATCTCTTACCCGCCCGATTTAGAATTTATTTATATAAATGATTGATTAATATTTTTTTATTATATTGTATAAGCTGTAGTTGTTACTTGCATAATCTTCTCAAGTCATCCGATCTAAAACTTACTTCTCTAAGACCAAGAATGGCCAAACATCGGAGAATGGATCTCTCATCAAGAGCATTCATAAATAAATAAATTCGTAATACATTCGAAGACGTGAGTGGACGAAGGTACTATGTAACATTTTTTTAGAAATGCATTTTTTACCGTAGACGAAGGTGTTATGTGCCGAGTAATCAAGTGACACTGACAGAAAACCCGAAATCACGACGGCAATAGGAGTTATTCAAGTGGTGAAGGTGTTATGGTCATAAAACACCTTATTCCAGTGTGATCATCTCCAAAGATCATCTCATAAATTGAATTTTTTGTGCATGATGAGAGAGCTATGTGTACAAAACACCTTCAACCACATGAACGCATGATTTTGTATTAATGCATAGTTTTGTACGCTTTTCATGTTCATACAAAGTAAACTTAGTCAGTTAGTTATCAGGTATAGAAAAAAATCTATTCAAAAGTCAAAACTTAGACCTCATTTTTCTCAGCTTTTTGTTTTTGTTACATAGCACCTTTGTCACCTGATGTCTTCTCTAACTCGGGCGGGTAAGAGACACCAAAAGCTCGATTGCTCCTGGTGAGAAATCCATTCTTCGTTGTTTGGCCATTCTTGGCCTTAGAGAAGTAAGTTTTGGATCGGATGGCATGAGAAGATTATGCTAGATATCTTCATTTGTCGCTGTCATACTTACTTTTCTGGAATGGTTCCCTCTATATTTACGGAAATTCTTATTTCTAGCCTCCGATGCTTCTTCCGACAGTTTCTCGATTGGTAAAAGTTCAAAATGTTCTATTATATCCGTTCCATGCACAAGCAACTTATGTACGCTAGAGCCTAGATAGAGGGCATGTAGTACCACGGATATAACTGGATATACAAAGTTGCTGTATCTTCACAAAATTTCCAGAATTTTGGAAGATCCACTCGCTCTCTTGAGGCCGCTGTCCGCAAAATAACGTGGAACCTTTCGATTAAGGCGTCATCGTGTGGGTTGTCTTGCAATGCACTCACACATTTAACGCACACACTGCACTAATGAGTCTCTCTCACTTACCGTGCACAGATAAATTAGAATAAGTATGTATATATAACTATAGGTTAAAAAAAATTTAATATAAGATCAGAGTTAAGTACCCAAATGTAATCACCAGTGGTTTGACCAAACAATGTCGCCTATGAAACAGTCTTAGGGCCAGTTTAGGCGACAGTGTCCATCAAATAGCTAGAACTAGCGGGTACAGTGTAGATACATCTGAGTATAGGTACTATTTGTCATGCGTCATGCATTCTATGTACAAAAAATCTTTAATATTATGTAACTGTGTCTGATTAATAAACACTTTTATAATTTTTTTATTAAATTTTGATGTATCTTCACGATAAAATAATGTTTTAAAATTAAGAACTTTATCTATTTGTTAGTACTTTTATATAAAACAATTATTTAGATTAAATCTATTAACGCCCTATGATTCTAGAAATTAAAAAAAAAATGTTTTACTTACATTTTTAATTGATTTTTAGGATCCACATAACTCGTGAACGGGCAACATTGGGCGCGCGCTGATAGTGTAGGATTATAGTCAATAAACCACGGAACAATGCTTAAATAGTTTTAAAGCAAGACCTGTCAAGACTCGGCCGAAACAGAGCGTTTTATGTCTAATTCCATACATCAAAATTTGAAAATATTTTTTTCCAGGCAATCTATCACTTTTAGACGAAAATGTTTAATGACAACTATTCATCAAAATGATGAGACCTATCGATCGGTGTTTTTAAAAAATGAAATTTGTAAAAAAAATCCCTATGTCCCTTATATAGCAGTCTCGACCCACTGTGCGCCGGTTCGGTCACGCACCGGATGGGTACCGGACGGGCGCCGGACCGGTGCCGGATACGATACAAGACGGACGTGGGTCAAAGGAAACAACTTACGCCTCGTGCCCGTACGTAACTAAGTTTCGGAAGACGTCCATTCACTGCGCGATCGGACGCGATCATTGTCGCGCCATTCATCATTTATTTAAATGTTGTATTTTGTGATATTTTTTTAGAAATAGTGATGGCTCGCACTATGTCGGCAGTGGCAAACATTTTTGTAAATGTAGACTGAGTGGACATAAAAAAAAAGTATCCAGAGAAGTTTCTTGCCAGTTCTTCTTCGCTGTGAACTGGCAAAATGCTAAATGTTAAATGTTAAAATATGACGAATCCGAGTGCAGTGTACTGTCTATGGCTGATGATTGATGAATAAAGATTAAAGAATTCACTATGCATTAACTGCCTAACTTTTCGATCTATGTATGTTATTGTCATGTAGGTGTTTATTGCACACTTTGCACAGCGCTATATTTTTAGTTCTACTTCTTGTACTATACACCAATACTTAGTCAGTGAACCTGCATACAGTTTCCTTTTCAATCTTTTCTCTCACCGGTTTATTGTAATGTCAAAATTTTCTAGTTTTCGGCACTTTTGTATGAAGATAGTGATTTATTTTTTTATAGAAAATGCTTTATTACTCCAAGAATCATTCAACAGTAACAAGTTTAGGGCCTTTTCTGTAAAGACTCTTGGGGCATGGGGACCGAACTACTCATTGACTCTGTGTGTGTGTGTGTGAACTACTCATTATGTGTGTTTTTTTGTGTGTTTGTTCACTGTTTAAGACCCGTCTCTGTCTATCAGTATGAAATAAACAAGAGTAGGTCTTCTATTAGGTAGGAAGCGGTCCAAGCGCTACGGCAGATTCTCGTAAAGTTATACAACCAATCACCATTCGACAGATTGATATTCATTTTTAAATTTCCGGATTAACAGTAGGTTTAAAGACTTACATAAGTCGACGTTTCGCCCGCTACGTCAAGGGCTTCATCAGGGACTGCGGGAGTTCCTGGAGCCGACGTCTGGTGTCCGTTGTACCAGACGTCAAACTCTGGTACAACGGGTTCAGTCAAGTTAGTTGTATCAGTAGTAGTTCATATCAGAGCTTTCCTGCGGTCGAGTCAGCTGAACTGTTGGATCGTTTTTTTTTTATGGAAACTGGCGCGGGTGGCTACATCACCTACAACGTCTGTGATGTCACACCGGGTGAACTGTGTGCCATGTCAGTGCTTCCCCCTTTGATCGTGCCGGCTACACTGAACTGGTTGGAAAACACAAACTATTTACATAGCCGTTTCAACCGATGTTTCATTCAGTGCGGTGGTACCAACCCGGGCGGGTTAAACCCTACCACCAAGTAAGATTAGGAAGGAAGGGACCTACAGTTTTATCCTATAGTGAATGGTGGCTCACGTTTGTGCCGGCCGTGACCGGTAGAACTTGTGAAGCATTACTGAAACTCACAAGGCCCCGCGCTGTAATCGATCAGGGGCTCACTTTGATAATAACAACTTTGATCTGTTCCAAATTCCTAATGGTTTTTTGTTAGTAACAATTACAATGGTTAGTAACAATTACATCTTCTTAAGTCTTGGTTAGTATCACAAAAGGTTTAGAAAAGAAAGAGTAAAAGAATAGACACAGAAAACAAAACCACAATTGAGGAGGCGGCGAACAAAATCGGACTTGTCCCACAAATATAATTTTACAGGAGAGCTCAAAAACTAGATGAAGCAGATAGGGGCTAGCTATAGCTCTACATTTTTGTACATAAAAGCTTCATCAAAACACAAACGTGCAAACGTCGATTATTTTTATCAGAACACTACTGACTGGTTGTCTTATTTTTTTAAATTTAAAAATGGACATGTCCGGTTTTGTTTGAAAAGCCTTGAAAAACAACATCAATATCATCAATATCATCAATTCTAATAATAAATCTGTAAGGGATGGACGCGGAAGACCGCGTGTGGTGGCGTGCCTTGGGAGAGGCCTATGTCCAGCAGTGGACCGATACAGGCTGATGATGATGATGATGTATGATGAAGGGATGGTCATGGAGTAAGTTACTTTGTTTTTTTAGATATTGCGTTTGTAGACTCTGTGTATGATACTAAAACTAAATTTACGATTTTTAGAAATGATTTCTGTATGTATGTATGTTCCACCATAACTCATAAACCGATCATCTGAATTCGATGAAACTTCGTACAAGCACATTTACCTACATGGGACACAGGATAGGCTAAATAAAATTCAGTTCCGGTTATGCTAAGATGTGGCTCCCATACAAACCGAATTGTTTCGCGCTCCGAATTATAGGTACGGTAGCGGGCTTACTTACTTTCTTCTTTTTAAATACGAATTTCACGCGAGCGAAGCCGCGGGCAAATGCTAGTAAATTCATAAAAGTATACCAGTTAAAAACAATTGATATTTTATTGGACAAGTACAGTTTTATTTGAAAACATATCACACGAAAAAATATTCCAATAAGTACTTAATAAATAACAAAGCGGAAATACTTTGTGTTCTTGCCTTGCTTTCACAAAGTATTCGTGTGGGGCCGGTACCTACTTAAAATGAATAGCCCCACCTTGGCACTGTCCTTGAGAGTCATGGCGCAGGTGGGTCTTCGTGCCTTACTTGCTGCTTGATAGTTATCTTGTCCGAATACTTTGCCATACGTGGTGGTCGGTGTCATTGTGTTGTAATTTGCAGTCAGTAATTTGAGTCCTTGCAGCACATCACCGAATACACTAGTTACCCTGATGCTCGACTTTGGCGCACTCCGTTTCAA
Source organism: Nematopogon swammerdamellus (assembly GCA_946902875.1). Classification (NCBI taxonomy): domain Eukaryota; kingdom Metazoa; phylum Arthropoda; class Insecta; order Lepidoptera; family Adelidae; genus Nematopogon; species Nematopogon swammerdamellus. The sequence goes on along the minus strand of OX336337.1, from coordinate 25,627,665 downwards.
TATTGCAAAGACGCTATGTTCCGTCTTTAGGCTCAGTGGGTCGGTGGTACTATGTTAGTTACTAAATATTTTTCGCACCGCAAAACTAACTAATTGTATAGTCACTCAGCATTTATTCCCTACTTTTTCGCTTCCCACGTCGACGCGGGTTCGCTCCAATAAATCCTCCACTGCACTTGCAATTTGAAGACGGGCGCATGTGGGTCTGAATTCAGTAAGCAGCACAAAATCAGAATCGAGTATGAATTTCGATACAAACTCATCTAAGCAAACTCATATTATGTAGGTACCTACCTACTTTTGCAAAAGTTGAATTAGCTACTTCTTGAATTTCAATTTTCCTCGCCTTGTCTGTAATGTTTCTTTTTCTTGTGTATATTTTTTGTGTATTTGATGTTGTTTTGTGTAGTTATGGACAAATTTGTCCGAAATAAAGAAGTTTGTTTTATTTATTTCTCGCTAGAGTTCCGTGTCCATACGGAAGCCGTGACTACTGTCTATCTATCTATCTGTCTGTCTGTCTGTCTGTCCGTCCTTCCGTCCGAGGGCTGTATCTATGGAACCGTAATAGCTAGCCGGTTGAAATTTTCACAGAATATGTGTTATTTTGACGGATATTACAACAAATAATAAAAAAGGTAAAACGTAAAAAATAAGGGGTCTCATACCGAAGACTTCCCTGGATTGCTGGCTATACTGGACTAGATGAGAACACAACCGAGGCTGTACCGAGGTACCGAATCAGTCGGCTACAATTTCAGCCTACCGCCTAGTAAGGGGCAAGTGAAGGGACCTACAGTTTTACACCGGTTCCGAACGGCGAAGCAGCCAGGTGTAAATATGCACGTAATATTTTTCGTCAGAAAAAAATTATTGGTACCTATACGCCGAGCGGATTTGAACCTCGGACCTCTCGCGTGAGACGCCGATGTCCAAACTACTCGCCCACTCGCCGCTTATAAATCTTATAATGTGCGATCTTACTGAATAAACCCGCGAGCGGCAGTCTCCGTGGCATCGTAAACACGAATCCTTGTAACGTCGGGCGGCCAGGGCCACGTGCATTGGTGTATTTATACATTCAATTAGCTTCACATGCCTGCCCAGCTTCGCTCCCGGTTCCCGAGCACGTTGCTTGGAATGTGGTGCCGATGTGCGTTGCGGGCTAACTGTGCAGGTGGGCAATATTAGTTTTGCCCGAAAAAAAAAACTCGCGCACTGAGGGTTCCGTATCGCCATGTCATGGTCAGCGCCACTCACGCCATATGTGCTTTAGTTAAAATGCTTCATACTCTTTTCGGTAGATGGCGCGCATACGCTTTTTAGTTTCTTGTATGAGGACCCTCGTAATTTTTATTTTTTCTTATTTTTATTTTTTGTTGTTATATCGGCCATAATAACACATATTCTGTGAAAAATTCAACGGGTTACCTATTACGGTTCAAGAGATACAGCCCTCGGACAGACGGACAGACAGACAGACAGACGACGTAGGCTTACCGTTCAGGCTGACAGTGGTTCGGATTCAACGTAAAACTGTCGGCGCCTTCCCTTCTTACCTTAGTAGGTGGTAGGGTTTAACCCGCCCGGTTTGCTACCATCGCACTGAATGAAAGGTCGTGTTTTCCGTCCAGTTCATTATAGCCGCCGCGACCAAAGTGAAGCACTGATATGGCACCTAGTTCACAAGATTATTATGGGCTCATACGATTGCACTTTTAAATTATCAACAATGTCATATTATGTAAAAACCAAAGCAAGTAAACCTATCGACAAAAAACTAAAAAAACATTTTTTAAAACAGCCGGACAAATTCGTTACTGTCCAAGTATTGACATTTCCTGTTACTCCTAACACAATACAATTTATCACTAAACTGATCTTCTTGTTGTCTATGCAGCTATAAAGCGATGTCCATTGCATTAACAATCTATAAATAATGCATTTACTGGTGTTAGTCCAATTTTGGTTGAATTCTTTTGTCAGTTTAGAATACTTTGGGCGAACTAGGTGCTGTGTGGGGCCGGTACTTTAAAAGAATAGCCCCACTACATATCTCCCCGTGTATGTCGTAAAAGGCAACGGGATATGTATGACACCCTTCTTATATTACTAGTTGGTAGGGTTTAACCCGCCCGGGTTGGTAGCACCGCACTGAATGAAAGGTCGGTCGAAACGGCTATGTTGTGCTAGTTTGTGTTTTCCGTCCAGTTCAGTGTAGCCGGCACGACCGAAGGGAAGCACTGACGTGTCACCAAGTTCACCCGGTGTTATGGGCTGACATCACGGATGTTGTATAGGTGATGTAGCCAACCGTGTCAGTTTCCATACAAAAAAAAGGTGCCATTCCAGTACGTTCCTTTGGTCGTGCCGACTACATCGCACTGAACGAAAAACACAAACTACTTACACAGCTGCTTCGACGAAGTTGCGAAAAAACTTTCTATCGCACTTAATTTTTTGTTCACTTATTTTGAATTACCAAAGTTTAAAGTTAATTTGTGCGCCCCGTACTTCTTTTGAAAGCACTTTTTGCGGGCAGCATCGAGATTGGCCAATGACGGCACAAATTCGATGTACTCTACCTACTCTATCGCTTTCGCAGCCCGATCGAAGGCTTCCAATCAAAGTCTTCTCACCACTTTCCCAACTCATCGTGAGCAGCTAGTCTCCTTGAGGAATCCTTTACTGCAGGGGTAAAAATCGGTCAAGTGCGAGTTTTTCTCGCGCACGGAGGGTTCCGTAGATCCGCTATACCATACATGTCAAAAACCATATCCGTCTATGTTTTGTCTTTCTACAATGCAAAATATAAAAGCCGGTGGCGCCATCTATTATTTGGTAGCGTGACTAATCGAATCTTAGCACGTTTATTGTATGGGGACTCCCTTAATTTTTTTTACGTTTTGCTGTTTTATTATTTGCTGGCACATCTAAATCAAATCAAATCAAAATCAAATCAAAAAATCGTTTATTCTTAAAAATACATAATTGAAAAACAAGAAACAGTACTAAAAACTAGTAAATTTACATATAGAGAAAAAGAAAAAAAAAAGAACATTGTACTGTGTACCCTGCTGTCCACGCTAGACCTAAAGTGGTCTGTCCTGTGGACAGCAGTGCTTACGAATACGCATTAATAGATACATTTTAAATATTAAATATTACAAGATTGAACAATTCAATTTAGTCTATTTTAGTCTAAATACTTACCTACCTATAAAAAATTTCGCATTATCTATCTATTTATGAACTACGTTTATATTTATGTGTTTTTTTTTTTACTTTATACTTATAATAACTTATAGAAAACTTTTTTTTTCTATATCTTTTCTATATCTGCCATAATAACACATTCTGTGAAAATTTCAACCGGCTACCTATTACACAGTTCAAAGTATACTGTCCTCGGACGGACGGACGGACAGACAGACAGATAGACAGACAGACAGACAGAAGACGTAGGCTTAGTAATAGGCTTTCGTATGGATACGGAACCCTAAGAAAAAGACGAAATGCGTTAAGACTATTTTACCATTTTTAGGCTTCCGTATCTTCTTTACCTCGTCACCGTTCACCAGAACGAAAAAAAACTTAATAAGATACCTTCTTTGTCCGTCCGTCCGTCCGTCCGTCTGTCCGTCTGTCAAGACCCTTTTTCTCAGGACCGGGTAGAGGTATAAAGTTGAAATTAATATCAAATACTAAGATGTACGGTCTCTTGGAGGTGTAAAATATTAAATATTTTTAATTAAATTAAATTGTAAGGCTCTAAGTCAACACAATCAAAAGAGACGGCTATTTATTTCACATATGTTGATACTCGCAAACTCACTCATCAAATTCTATAGGGTTCTTCCTAGGTTAACCTAGTATCATGAAGTTTGGCAAAAAGCAAGGTCTCACAGCACAAGTAAAGGAGAAAATGGTGAATTTTTAGTTATATCATAAAAAAAATATTTTTCAATTACTTTTTTCTCTATCGTAAAAATGGTAATACATACAAGTGTCCGACTTGGTGTGATTATAGTGCAAACTGTAAAGTAAAACAACGAAATAATATAACAATATTAAAAACCGGCCAATGACGTGGTGGTACGGAGGCCCTCAGTGCGCGAGTCCGACTGGCACTTGACCGGTTTTTTTATGAGCGACTTAGATCGTTACGTAAAAATTATTTAATAATATTTTAGGGTAATAAAACTACAAGCAGTATGTAAAAAAATATAAATATTTATTCAGCAACTTGTTCATTCATCATTTTCGTAAGTATTAAGTTTTTCCATATTATTGAAGTCATGGAAGATTAACATAAATATAATTTTTTTTTTGTACAAATGAACATAATAAGCCATCCAGCGGGGTAATGCAGCAAGTGTTCTAGGAACATTTGAAAATGCCCCTTTTGATAGTTATTTTAATGTTTGTTAGGTAGGTTTATTTCTTTAGTTATTAGTATTACGTTTTTATATTTTATGTTACATTTATGTTTTTCTGAAAATAAAGTGACATAATAAATGATTAATGTAAATGAATACAATTTTATTTGCCAACTTTACATGTTTTATTTCTTTTAAAATATTTAAATATAATTATATTGTAATTATATATTATAGTTCTTTTAATATAATGTAATATATTTAATTTCTAATCATTCGTTATGTCTATAAATAAACAGTTTTAGTTCAGTTACAGTTTACACGTAAAAAAACCTATATTAAATAACATGAATATAATCTTAAACTATCTTAAAATTTTAAATCTAAACCTAAAAAAAATTAATAAATAATCAAAGCCGTCCAGGGACAGACGAGCAGCTAATTATATAGGTACATAGGTACCTGAAGTATTTGACGACTTTAGTCTTAAAGAAAACATTGAGACGGTTATACAATTTAAGTACAGTTTTATCCTGTGCGGTTTGTTGGGAAAACTGTATGAATTTTTAGGTTACATAAATAAATTTACCCACCATGTACTTTCTCGTATGAATCACATTAGCATGATGTGATGACTATTGATATTATGTATATGAGAATGACTAAATAAAAATAAATCTGGTTGTATCATATATTATACTATCTTTTGATTTTTTTGTTATGGAAACTGACACTGTTGGCGCTGGTATCAACCCGGGACCACCTGGTAAGGTAAGAAGGGAAGGGACCTACAGTTTTACGTGGAATCCGAACCACACGGTCAGCCTCCAAAGGTCGAGCGCTCACCCATCCAAGTACTGACCGCGCACAGGGTTGCTTAACAATAGTCGACAGACCGCACCACTGAGCTACCGAGGCTGACACCACCGTACTTGATGTAAGATGGCCGCATAGCAGCCTCTGTTGTGTTCTTTTCTAATCCAGTACAATCCAGGGAAGAATTAATAACAGTCGAACGACCGAAATTTTAAATTCGACAAGAACAAAATATTACGTTATATTTGTATGGACTGACTATTTTCATAATAGAGCCACTTCTCGGAACCCCAAGTGGATGGCTTGATGATATAATATATCAGTGGATAGGTGCCCATATTTTTTTCTATGATTTACCTACACAAATTAAAGGTTGTAAGATCGACACTTGCGTTCAACAAAACAAAAGTGCTTATTGTTCAATAATTTATAGTATTTTAAAAAATGTAATTATTATAATTTATTCAAAGTGAAGTAGGTATACTATTTATTTTTGTTATTTTACGGTAAATAGCCGCACCTACGTATTGTTTCTAAATTACAATATTTTTTTTTTATAAATGAACCTGCATTGTCCTTTTTTAATTAAAAAAATTAAACGAATCTTGCTCAAATGAAATTCCCATCCTTGAAAGATATGTTAATTACATGAGACTTTATATTTGTTATTGCGGTCCTCGCGGAAGATGACACCACCCGGAATATGTTAGTCACATCAAATAGGTATTATGAATTCTTTGAAGTTTCTATGAAGTCACTTTTTGTTCTATTTATTTTCAGCGATCGGCCTAAAATCCTCTTGGGGTCGACTGGTTCGGCTCCACTGACATCAACACTAATAATAAATCTGTAAGGGATGGTCATGGAGTAAGTTTAGAACAAGATACTAAAACTAGAGAAATAAATACTAAAACCAAATTGACGATAATTAGAAATATTTTCTGTATGTATGTATGTTCCTCCATAACTCTTAACCGAATCATCCGAATTTTATTAAACTCAGTACTAGCACATTCAACTATGCGTGATACAGGATAGTTCCGGTTACGCTAAGATGTGGCTCCATTGTGGCTCTCATACAAACCGAATTTTTCGACGGAATATTCGGTGCGCGGAACCACATTTTTAAATTTTTTTATGTTTATAAGCTAAATTATCTTCTTACACACAGATACGTTTGGTTGTTATTCGAATAACAAAAGCATTTTGGATATGGACGTAGAATGCTTTAGTAGCAATAAGCCTTTTTGAGTCGCGCTGCGGTTTGGATTTTATGTTATGTATTGATTGCATTACGCTCACAATATAGTCACGATTGAATGAACTACACGATTCACACTTCACATAAAAAGCGTAAAAAAAAACACACACTTTTCCAAACAAAATATCACTCCATATCCAAACACGTCCCCAACGCCCTTTTCTGTCCCGGAGGGCATTCCGAAGTGACTCCAATCAAAAATCTGTTCTTCAGCTCTATCGAAGGTACTCCGGCATCCCGGCTCTCCTGATTGTAGTCCTCGGCATCTCCGTATCTCTTGGAGACCGCGGAGAAGGGCCTCCAACGATCCTGGTACCCAGATCCTTCTTGGAAGCTTGTCGGAAGCAGCCTACTCAGGAAATTCGGGATTTGCAGGGCCATACTTGAGGCACATAAAACCAGCAATACCAACACTTGAAATTGCATCATTGCAACTGATTGAAATCGATGTATATTGTGAGACAAAGATACATTTGATGTTGACAATGCAAAACCAAATAGAAGACTGAATTTTCAAACGCATCGCTCTTCCTACTAATTAAGAGCCAATATCTAACGACTAGACGAAGAATTTTATTTTTATTTTGAAACGCATAAACAATTGGGCAATTAAAGATCAATGAGTCGTTAATTATCATGTTTATACTCGTATTTCAACAAGTTATTTAGACATATCACAAATTGCTAGTATTAGAAGCATCTTAAATAATGTAAGCTTACGTCCAAGTGGATGGAAGTTTTTGTCTAGTAAGGCAGTGACAAACATTATTCTGTTTAATATATTAATGTTAGTAGCTAGCGGTCACGGACGCCGATCTCCTTATACGGACTATACTGGAGTTTCTTGTGGAGATTATTCTCCCATCCCTAACATATTTGCTAGATCTGCTGGTGAGTCTAACCCACATATCTTGACACAAACTTAGAATTCTCAACAAAATATCTCACTTTAAACCTAATTAAAGTCCGATAGTGAACTGGTCAGACACTACAAATAGTTCTGTCAACTACAAACATGTCAGCCTCGGTAGCTCAGTGGTGCGGTCGGTCGACTGTTGTTAAGCACACCTGGGCGCGGTCAGTACTTGGATGGGTGACCACACAACCGTTGGAGGTTGACCGTGGTTCGGATTCCACGTAAAACACTAGGTCTCTTCCCTTCTTACCTTACTAGGTAGGGTTTATCCGCCCGGGTTGATACCAACGCACTGAATGAATCGTCGGTCGAAACGGCTATGTAAATAGTTCGTGTTTTCCGTCCAGTTCAGTGTAGCCGACATGAAATGAAGGGAAGCACTGACATGGCAACCAGCTCACCCGGTGTTATGGGCTGACATCACGGATGTTGTAGGTGACGTAGACAACCGTGTCGGTTTTCATTAAAAAAATGCAATCGAGCTACCACAGATCTCCATATACTCGGACCACGAACCAGTTCTGCAGGCAAACGGTCTACAGATTCACAGAGCCGGGAAAATGTGGAACGCACTCCCTGGCCATCTATTACCTCCCAAGTCAGTTATGCGGAGCGCATTAAGCGCAGTTCAGATCTGCGCATTCTACCAACCGGTCAGTCAGTCAGTTAGCGTTAATCCGTCCATTGCTGAGCATATGCCTCTCCAATTTTCCTCCAGTCCTTTCGGCCTTTAGAAGTACGGAACCACTGACTCACTGCCTCCGACCATATTATGAATGGCGTCGTTCCATTTAGAGGGAGGTGTTCCCATCCCATACTCCATTTCACATTCCATAGCTGCCTGTCCTGCAACGGTCCTCATCTTGTCGTCTGACGTGCCCAGCCTACTGCCATTTGAGCACAGCCTGGCCACCCGGTGTGCAATATCGACTACTTCGGTGAATCGGCGGACGGTGTCAGTACGCACCATATTGAATAGCGATATTCCTAGCAATGCTATGCAAGCATGCTAGGCTAGCATGGCTTCTAAGTACTACTTAAGTATAACGCATTCTTCTTTTGTTTAGCGCTCCATTTTCAATAATCGGAACAATATCATAGGTGACAGCTGTCAAATTTCCGAATTGCCACTTGCACGAGAAAAAATGCCACAAAATTTAAATAGTGCACTCTTATTGAGACACCCTATATTTAGGTCAGCGAGAAGTCTGGTAATTAGTAGTACTTGAATAATTAGGTGCAAGGAAATAACGCAATCATCCAAAAAACGCAAAATCAATGTAAATACGATGCCTACTCCGAAGGCTGTTGGCTGCGATACACAGAGCAGTCGTTTCCACATCATTAGTCCTTCAGGAGGCTGTGGAAGCCGGGACGGGAAGATTGATGGTCTGATAAGAGCGTCTATTTGAGTCAAATCTGCTATAATACGAGAGCCGGGCGCTTGGAAGAGCCTCGCAAAATATTTTCAAATGTCGCCGGTTTAAAAGGTGTTTAGAACGCGTGGCGAGGTCACAGCTAGAACTGACAGAGTGGGCGTTTTCGTGAGTCACTAAAATTGCGAGTTTATATTCTACGAAGTTTTGCGATTGTTTCCAAGTATAGAAATTTGATTTGTTTTTTAAGTAAACCAGCATGGGTGACTGTGCCGAGAGACCAATGGTGCAGTCGACAGATCCAAAATCACCTCTCCTCGCGAAACCACGCTCAGTTAGGTGCCATGCCAGCAGATTTGCGGACTGTTGCTAGGCTGTCTAGCCCGTTAATACGACGCTTGAAGACACCCAGGTTAAAGGATTCAGGAAATACACTCGCCGGAAGACAGTTCCACACTCTAGCGGTGCGACAAAGAAACGATTTAGAGAACCGATGAGTTCTCAGACAGAAGCCCAATGTCAACAACAAAAGGGTGCTGAGTCTCTCTGCGACGAGTCATGCGGAGATAGGACGGGTGGCAGGGAATAAGGGATGCTAGTTCCACAGAGCAGCGTCCGTGATAGTATCTGTAAAACAGACTAAGCGAACCCACAAATCGTCTGTGACTCAGGGACTCCAGACCATCTGAAAGTTTCGGGTCATAAATTCGGAAAATAATGCATATTTAATGCAACGCAAAATGCAACAAATGCTGGAGGCTGACCGTGGTTCGTATTCCACGTAAAACTGTAGGTCCCTTCCCTTCTCACCTCACTAGGTGTTAGGGTTTATCCCGCCCGGGTTGATACCACCGCACTGAATGAAACGGTCGAAACGGCTATGTAAATATTTCGTGTTTTCCGTTCAGTTCAGTGTAACCGACATGAATTTAAGGGAAGCACTGACATGGCACCTAGTTCACCTCTTCCTTAATAATATGCATAAAAATACATATTATTACCAAGATGACGCACAATCTAAGAGAAAAGTTCTTTTACATACCTTGCGGTTAGGATCCTTAGTGATGAAATAACAGGAAACATAGCTTGCTAGGGGCCAATTGCACCAAACGTCACTTAAATAGACGCTAAATACAGTTTAGTGCACAAAATAGAATTAAAGTCGAAATGTTTGCACCATTGCCGAGCCTCAAATAGTACAAGCTTAATTTGTTGTATTTAAAATTAAATAGAAGTCGATGCCCGTTTAACTAGCTAAACTGGAATTAAGAAACATCAAACTGACACTCGACCGCTGTCGGTCAGTATTGCCAACTCCTCTGGTATTGGCGACTAAGGGATAAGGACGAGATGCCGTGCGTAAAGGGCGACAGGTTAGCCACCTCTCACCTTGGCACGGTCCCTCCACCGAGTTATGCAGCAGGTGGGACTGGGTGGGCTTACTTGCTGCTTGATAGTTATTTTGTCCTAATATTTAGCTAAACGTGGTGGTCACGTTGTGGTCAGTGTTGTGCTGCGGCATAGTTCTTTCAGCACAACACCGATTACTCTGCTTATCCCGATTGTCGGGATACAGCGTGTGGTATTTATTGAACTGACGGCTAAGATTTAGAGCTAAATCTTGCTCTAAAAGAGCTGATTTGGCAACACTGCTGTCGGTAATTTTATGTTTGTATTATAAGGGGGCGTGCTGTTCGATGCTCTGTGGTTTGTTTCAAAGAAGTATTACGGGAGGACAGATAGCGTTTGGAAAATTGTTCTGTCTTTGTCTGCCACATTACGCACTCGATGACTGACGCACGACAGAGATAGAGCTGAAGTACACGGATGAACAAACCAAAATTAGTTAAATAAAGATTAGCTAAATAGACACCATTTTCGGGTGGTGCAACATACATTCACATAATTATTAAATGTCATTTAACTAATTCTAAAATTAGTGCTAAATAGAGATTAAACGTGTACACACTGGTGCAGTGCAAGCGGCCCTTAGTCACAGAACATACGTACACGTATTATTTTGCACAGAATACAAACTAACCACAAACTAAGCTTTTAAGCTACAGTCTAAACTTACGGCCACCTTCCTTGCCGCGCGGCAGGCTCGGCGGCAAAATGTTTATTTAGGTAGCCAGCTTTATGTGAGTTGAATCCTATCTCTGTGAAACATGTTGGGAGGCTCCTAAGTAAACACAACGAAAGACAGCTTTGATCTAACCACTTAAAAGTACTTAATACAATTTTAGTCAGGTATTTCAGAATCGAAAATTGTATTATATTGCTTTATGGGATCTTATGCTACATAGATAAATACGCACCATTACTCTGTACGCTATATCCCGACAATCGGAGTAAGCAGAGTAATCGGTGTTGTGCTGCAAGAAGTCGGCTAAATTACGGCACAACATATAGTGACAAGGATTGAGAAAGGAATGCTTCGGTGGTTCGGTCATGTTGGCAGAATTGATGATAGGAGACTAACGAAAGAAATTTATGGAGCAAATGTGAGTGGAAGAGTCGGGAAGGGTCGCCCTAGACGCACGTACCTGGACGGGCATGTGCTCAAAACTCAAAAAGGGTCTAGTGCGTAGTGCCCGTAACCGACGAGCATGCATGAAGAACATTATGAGAGTGGAAGAGGCATCAGAGGTGTGTCAGGATCGTGGCACGCGGAGATCCGTTGTCTCTGCCTACCCCACCGGGAGACAGGCGTGACGCTATGTACGAATTATGTGAATTGCCTTAAGAACTTTATTAAAATCAGTATTCAGCATAAAATGTCTACAAGCTCCATTCTCTTTTTCGCTATTGTTTTTCTAGGCGAAAGAAATACCTAGTAGGAACGTTCAAATAACACGAAAATTTGGCTTTGTTTTTTTTTTCCTTTCACTCTGCGATAGCCCGAGGGCAAATGAGGTAAAACATTGAAATTCGTGTTCTAAGACAATCGCCTTTGAAACCGATACGCCTTTGATGTTACAAGTTCTCATTACAGATATTTTTCCAAATGAACAAGATATTTTTTTTTTTTTTTTTTATGGAAACTGACACGGTTGGCTACATCACCTACAACATCCGTGATGTCAGCCCATAACACAGGGTGAACTAGGTGCCATGTCAGTGCTTCCCTTCATTTCATGTCGGCTACACTAAACTGGACGGAGAACACGAACTATTTACATAGCCGTTTCGACCGACGTTTCGTTCAGTGCGGTGGTACCAACCCGGCCTGGATAAACCCTACCACCTAGTAAGGTAAGAAGGGAAGGGACCTACAGTTTAACGTGGAATCCGAACCACGGTCAGCCTCCAACGGTCGAGCGGTCACCCATCCAATCACTGACCGCGCTCAGCGTTGCTTAATAACAGTTGACTAACCAACCGCGCCACTGAGCTACCGAGGCTGACGAATTTTCTTATCCCTTAGTCGACTTTTACGACATGCGACGGGGAGAGATGCAGTGGGGCTATTCTTTTTAAGTACCGACCCCACACGGTACAATAAAGAGTGTCTGTCTGTCCGCTTATAACTCGAGAACCACTGAACCGATTTTAATAAAACAAAATTCTACGGATTACTTGATTCTTCCCATCAACTATAGGCTACTTACTACCACGCCAAATGGCTTATGATGGTTGCAGAGAAGTCAAATACGAGAGCTGGCGGAGCCGCGGGCATGTATTATATGTTAGGGATCCGTATCTCAAAAGAGAAAAAAAAAACAGAACCCTTTTATGATCACTCTTATGTTTTTCTGTATGTCTGTCTGCCTATCCCGTCTGTCACGGCATATTTTCTCAGAAGCGACTGGACGAAAAAAGTTTAAATTTGGTACATATTATACAGAGTTTGATGACACGATCACGGATATATTATAGCGTAAATCAGGGGTCGGCAACGTTTTACTATAGGAGGGCCATAATTTGTTACCAGAGGATCAGTGCGGGCCGCATCTCATCTTCATAAGTACATACAACATTAAAATTAAAAATAAAACGCATTGGTGCATTTAATCATATTTATTTGAGTTCAAGTTATATATTTCACTAGCTGTGCCAGCGGCTCCGCCCGCTCTCATATTTCACTTCACTGCTAACCTCATAAGCCATTTAGCGTGATAGTAAGTAGCCTATAGTTGATGGGAAGAATCAAGCTATCCGTAGAATTTTGTTTTATTAAAATCGGTTCAGTGGTTCTCGAGTTATAAGCGGACAGACAGACACTCAGACAGAAAGCAGACGTTGGATTTTATTATAGGTACAAGCTGTGCCCGCGGCTCCGCCCGCTCTCATATTTCACTTCACTGCTAACCTCATAAGCCATTTAGCGTGATAGTAAGTAGCCTATAGTTGATGGGAAGAATCAAGCTATCCGTAGAATTTTGTTTTATTAAAATCGGTTCAGTGGTTCTCGAGTTATAAGCGGACAGACAGACACTCAGACACTCAGACAGAAAGCAGACGTTGGATTTTATTATAGGTAAGGATAAGGACAAGCTGTGCCCGCGGCTCCGCCCGCTCTCATATTTCACTTCACTGCTAACCTCATAAGTCATTTAGCGTGATAGTAAGTAGCCTATAGTTGATGGGAAGAATCAAGCTATCCGTAGAATTTTGTTTTATTAAAATCGGTTCAGTGGTTCTCGAGTTATAAGCGGACAGACAGACACTCAGACAGAAAGCAGACGTTGGATTTTATTAAAGGTACAAGCTGTGCCCGCGGCTCCGCCCGCTCTCATATTTCACTTCACTGCTAACCTCATAAGCCATTTAGCGTGATAGTAAGTAGCCTATAGTTGATGGGAAGAATCAAGCTATCCGTAGAATTTTGTTTTATTAAAATCGGTTCAGTGGTTCTCGAGTTATAAGCGGACAGACAGACACTCAGACACTCAGACACTCAGACACTCAGACAGAAAGCAGACGTTAGATTTTATTATAGGTAAGGAGGATTAAATATTACGGTAAAAAACTGTCAAAATCTTAATCATAAAGCGCTTTTTGCGGCTGCATTTTACTTGCAAGTTTTGGAATATCTGCTTGCATCTTAGACGTAGAAACGCGCAGTATCGCATCTAAGTGTGCATCAGTTAATCGGGAACAATGCTTATTTTTTTCGGTAGTTAAGAATTGAAAAAGTCTGCTCACACAAAATATATGTACTACCAAAAATAGTAATCATCTGCTGAGCAAACTTTTTCGATTCTTTGAAGTTTTCAGAAAGCCGTAAATGAACGAATTTGGGGGTCGATTTTGGGGGCAAATAAGACAATGAAAACATTTTTTTTCTTAAGTGTATCACCTGAGATATCAATAAAAATGACCATGATGATGTACAGATGACCCGAGTGGTAGCATCATCGAAATAAAGTAGAATCTCGTTGAGTGGTAGAGGCTTAATATGTTTCCACAGACTATTCTTGTTCGCCTGCACATACTTCTCCCAAATATGAAAGGTTAGTTAGAATAGAATGCCTCAAGGCATTAAGCTCGCCTATTGTGCCTAATTTGTATATAAATTGGTGTTCAATAAATAATATATACATATTCTCGCTGTGTTAATAGCATGGGCGGATTTGAAAATCTGAAACTGATTGATGGTGTCTGCGCAATTTTTTTAATTTTTTTATGTAATCCGTTATAGATGGCTGAATCGGAGGGGCTAAAGCACATGCTCCGACCAGCCAATCTCACCTCCGAGAAGGTAGGTGCCATATCGAAGACTTCCCTGGATTGCTACTGGACACCGAGGCTGCTATGCGGCCATCTTACATCCAGTACGGTGGTATCAACCCAGTCGGCTACAATTTGAGCCTACCACCTAGTCAGCCTCGATAGCTCAGTGGTGCAGACAATCAACTGTCGCTATTGATGGTTAAGCAACACTGGGCCGGTCGTACTTGGATGGGTGACCGCTCGACCGTTGGAAGCTGACCGTGGTTCGGATTCCACGTAAAACTGTAGGTCCCTTCCCTTCATACCTTACTAGGTGGTAGGGTTTATCCCGCCCTGGTTGATCAACCACCGCACTGAGCGAAACTTGGGTCGAAACGGCCTATGTAAATAGTTCGTGTTTTCCGTCCAGTTCATAGTGTAGCCGACATGAAATGAAGGGATGCACTGACATGGCACCTAGTTCACCCGGTGTTATGGGCTGACATCACGGACGTTGTAGATGATGTAGCCAACCGTGTCAGTTTCCATAAAAAAAAAATAGTAAGGGGCAAATGAGGGACCTACAGTTTCCCATGGTTCCGAACGGTGAAGCAGCTAGGAGTAGGTAAATTTTTTCGTCCGCCTAAATTTCACGCGTCTGCACGAAGAGCTGATTCAAAAAGAAAAACGAAAAATAACAACTGTTCCTATATAATATAGGTAGGTAAATAAGAGTTGATTTCATTTTGGCCATTGTTTTTCTTCCATTTAGCGAGACACGCCTCGAAAACAAAACCGTATTTTCTTTCGCATGATTTACGAGGTGGTTTTCTCGTCAAAGTATTTTGTAATTTTCACGTCGTCGTTCTTTCGGGGACGAAACAATGTTTTTGCTCTTTTTTTCTGTTTATTGAAACATTTACGTAGGTACCTATTTTTTTAATGCAAAGCACCTACCTGTCTTGAATTTGGAACGAACGAAACGAACGGCATAAATGAAGTAATTACTGAAGAACAAAGAATAGTAAAAACAGGGCCGGCACTTAAAAGTAATAGCCCGACTGCATCTCTCCCCGTGCATGTCGTAAAAAGTATTGTCAGTGGGGACAAAAACAGGCCTTTACCTTACAAAAGGTGGTGTAGTAACGATTTTCACATATGTTGTTTAGGTATGGGTACTGATGAAAATTCCAAGTTTTCGATCTTGGTGACCTTGCGCTCGAGCCGCCATATTGGATTGTATGTGCAAAAATTTAGTTTTTGCAAAATAATGCTTTGACGGTTCATTCTAGAACAATACTGTCTTTACTACATATGAAGTAGATCAAATTCCTTACATTTTCATCGTTAAAAACTTTTTATGTAAGTCTTATATTTAATGAGGTACAGTGACGAAAAGATGATTTTTTTTCCAAAAAAATCTTTGTTCTTCAAGTTTTCATCAAATAAGTTCTCAAGTATTGAATTTAAATAAAATTCTACACATTTTCGTGTATAAATCGTTCTTATAACTATAATACATAACCGTTTACAGTTGCTCAAGGATGAACAATTTTGACATATTGTTTTTATCTAATGACATTAGATAAAAACAATATGTAAAAGTTGTTCATCTTTAAGCAACTGTAAACGGTTATGTATTATAGTTATAAGAACGATTTATACACGAAAATGTGTGGAATTTTATGTTCTTTGAGTATGTTGTACATGCTTTTGATGTAAATTCAATACTTGAGAACTTATTTGATAAAAACTTGAAGAATAAAGATTTTTTTGGAAAAAATTTCATCTTTTCGTCACTGTAGCTCATTAAATATAAGACTTACATAAAAAGTTATTACTGATGAAATGTAAGGAATTTGATCTACTTCATATGTATCATAGACAGTATTGTTCTAGAATGAACCGTTAAAGCATTATTTTGCAAAAACTAAATTTTTGCACATTCAATCCAATATGGCGGCTCGAGCGCAAGGTCACCAAGGTCGAAAACTTGGAATTTTCATCAGTGCCCATACCTAAACAACATATGTGAAAATCGTTACTACACCACCTTTTGTAAGGTCACCCACTGACTGGATTATAACTAGATCAGAACATAGCTCCACTCAATGGCTATTCGTATTCGTGATTGTGGCAAACATTTTAGTTTTATCTCGCTCCGACGACGGAGACGAAACTGAAATGTTTGCCAAATATTTGTGTCACCGAACCGAAGCGACAACGACAACGAACAACCGCTAACCGCTGCAACCAAACCACAACCAAACGTTCGCGCCTCGCAATCGAACGCGGCCGTTTTTCGTCGACATGTTGAGCGCAGCGCCACGCGCGTTAAAATCGCGAACTAGAGCCGCGACGAGATCTGTCAATCTGTGTGTGTCAATCAGATGACTGCGCTGGGCTGGCTGGAGATATCCGCCTTGAATCAGTGTTTTTATCGTGTGTTGTGTTGTGCGTGAGTATTAATTATTGTGTATTATGATCGGTGCTACTTTTTGCCAGTGAGTTTCGCACGTGCAAGACTCTCCAGACGCCCCCCGCCGCTGCGGTGGGCGCGTCGTCGGGAGGCCGTAACTTGACGTCATTGCTCAGTAATTTCCATGATAAAAGTTAGAACAACAGACGTGTATCGATGCACGCCCGCCTGCTGCGTCACCGCTCATGTGTACACAGTTCATTCATGTGAATGCCTACTGATTTAGCGTAGAATAAATCGATGTTTTTCCTTCCTTCCTGCCTCCGAGTCGAGTGTTTACCTTCTCCGACTAAACAGACTGTCACCACGCTCGGTCGGTCGGTCTCGCGCGCGGTTCCGCTCCGCGCTACGTGCGCTCACTAATTAAGGCTATTACGAAAATTGTGTCACTTTCTTAACACAGAAGTACTTACGTTCATTGTGCAACCCACATTATTAACCTAACTGCCGTTCGCTACTACGTGCCCGAGCTAGAATGGACTGGTCTAAAGCATGGGACTCGGTAATGTGCCTGACGTACCTAATCTCTGTTTCGTATATTTCGGCATTCCTAATTTTTCTGACTTAAGTCTCAACGTTGGCGGGTGTAGCGTGTGAAATTAAAATTGAAATAAAATATGAATTGATAATGTTTTTATAGTGCCACGACATTAACTTTGACATCTCAGTCGTAAACTGCATTCACTTAATAAAAACCTAAAGTTTTAACGGGGTCCTACTGCGCGCGTACGCCGTTTAAAATTTTATCTCATATCTGCAACGGTGCCGAGCCCCACTGATAAGATAGCCCAGATCCTACTGTAGCGTTATTCATCGCTCGATGTGGCGAGAGTGAAGTGGCTTATCTAGTCGTTCATTGTTTTAGGTCGCCGACGACACAATGTCACAAGTGCAGGCTCTGTACGACTTCGCCGGGGAGCCGGGCACGACAGAGCTGTCGATATCCTGCGGCGAGATCCTCACGCTCGTCAACACAGACATCGGCGAAGGCTGGTGGGAGGGGCGGAACGCCAGCGGACAGACGGGCCTGTTCCCCGCCGCGTACGTCCAGAAAGTCTCGGCTGCCCCCGCGTCGGCCGCGCCCGCTCCGCCCGCCCCCGCGCCCGCCCGCTACGACCAAGCCGCCGACGACTGGGGCGACCAGCAGTATGGGGCCGGCGACCCCAACTATAAGCCGACGGAGGGCTGGGACGACGATTGGGACGACGACGACACATATTCGGAGATCGGTCCTGGACAGCAGCAGCGGCCGTACGCCTCGCAGCAGTCGCAGCAGCCCATCCCTGGCCTGCCCGTGCACGACTACAGCCAGGACGACGCCAGCTCCAACTACGGCGGCTCACAGATGGGCACCGTCGCCAGGAAGAACAAGTTCTCGCCGTCGACCAAGTTCAGCGGGGAGAGCTACCTTCTCGGCACGCTCAACGTTGAGGTTCCGGACCAGGACAAGGTGTACATAGTGCAGGAGGAGGAGGGCTTCGTGTGGGCGCCGACCACGACACCCTACCACGTCTCCGTCGCCTCCCCCAAGAAGGAATCCAAGTTCAAGGGCATAAAGAGCTTCATCGCCTATCAGCTCACTCCCTCGTTCAATAACATTCAGGTCTCGCGTAGGTACAAACACTTCGACTGGCTCCACGAACGCCTAGTGGAGAAATTCTGTCTGGTACCGATCCCGCCGCTACCGGACAAGCAGATCTCGGGGCGGTACGACGAGCAGCTCATCGAGAGGAGGCGGGTGCAGCTCCAGGAGTTCGTGGACTGGGTGTGCAAGCACCCCGTTCTCTCTCGCTCGGAAGTCTGGCAGCACTTCCTCACCTGCACGGACGAGAAGCGCTGGAAGGCGGGCAAGAGACAGGCCGAGAGAGACAATTTACTCGGACTAAACTACTGCATCTCGCTGGTTCCTCCCGAGAAGGCGCTGCTTCAGTCGCAGGTCGACCAGGTGACCGAACAGAACGCGGTCTTCGTCAGCAGCATGGACAGCAGCATTAAGGCGCTCACCAACATGTGCGTCGGCCAGACCAAAAGGTTTCAGGGGCCGTACAAGACAGACTGTCAAAAAGTCGGCGAAGCGTTTTACAACCTCGGCAATGCGCTCAGCCTCGACGAAGGATCGCTGATTTCGACGTCCAAGCTGACGTCTGCGATCAAAATGACGGGCGGGGCGTACATCGAGATTGGAAGAATGTTCGAGGAGCAACCGAAATACGACTGGGAGCCGCTAGGAGACAAGTTTCATCTTTACAAAGGCATAGTGGGCGCGTATCCGGACGTGCTCGCGAACCACAAAGGCGCGATACAGAAGAAGCGCGAGTGCGAGCGTCTGACCGCCGACCACAAAATGGAGGTCGCACAGCTAAACGAGGTGATGAGACGGACGGACGTTATCTCGTACTCGCTGCTCGCCGAGATCAATCACTTTAAAGCCGAGCGGACGGTGGACCTAAAGTCGGCGATGCAAAAATTCCTGCAGCAACAAATTCACTTCTACCGGAAGGTGATCGATAAACTCGAGGTGACGTTACACAATTTCGACGACTGATCGGTGCGGCGGAATCCGAACGCGGGACTCTTCGTAACGTTTGGATGAACTGATTTTTACAATTAGATATTATATAAAAAATTGACATGCCACTTTACCGATTAATCGTGAAAATACATACAATTTTAACATTATACTAAGCCGGAAAACACAAGACCACCGACGATGTAGGCCGCAAGGATAGTTTTTTTTTTGTTTTGTTTTTGCATGTGTTCAATGTGTATGTGGCGGGTGTGAAACGTCGCTGGAAGAAATTTAATTTGTTGGCGGCTGCAGCGAAATATGGTTCTCTGATATTTAGTTATTTACAAATGAACTGGGTGTTAAGTGTGTTATTGATATCATATGGATTTGTTAACAAAACTTCTCAAATTGTTTTATGTGTATCGAACATTCCTTGAGAAGAACTTTGCAATGATGGATCACAGCACAATGATTGGCAAACAATTTAAAATATTAATTTCTTTTGTTTATAGAGCTTATTTATAAATTTTATTGCCAGTAATTTTTAAAATAGAATAAGACATCTATTTTCTTAATTTTCTCTCAAACGGGCCGTTTCTGTGAACGCTTTTCTGAAAAACACGCACGTAGGTATTGTGAATTAAGAAGTAATTTTATTTTATTAACTTTTTAAGATTGTTTGATATGTAGGAACTTATTATTATATTATTTACATTGTATATTTTGAGTTATGAAATCATTTTTAAATCGGTAGCAGCTATTGGCTAGAATATCTTGTATTCTCCTTATATTTTTATACTGTCCAATATACAAACCTACAGGGTGTGAATGTGATACAGTGAATTTGCTGTTTTTGAAATTATTATACCAACTTTGTACATATACTAGGTAAAGTTTGATTTTTTTTTATATATATATTCCGGTATGGGTGGCTGAATCAGAGAGGCCAGAGCGCATGCTCCGATCAGGAAATATCACCTCTAAGAAGTTGCCATACCGGAGACCGCCCTTTGGATTGCTGACTATACTGGACTAGAGGAGAACACAGCTGTGGCTGCTATGGCATCTTACGTCCAGTAGGTTGGTACCAACCCAGTTGGCTACAATTTGAGCCTACCACCAATAGATCGTAAAATATAGCTTGATAGGTGTGACAGATGTCAGAGTGGCTCCAATAATGCTAATCAATACACTAATAATAAATCTGGAAGGGATGGTCATGGAGGAAGTTACTTTGTTTTATGAGATATTGCGTTTGTAGACTCTATGTCATCATCATCATCATCAGCCTGTATCGATCCACTGCTGGACATAGGCCTCTCCCAAGGCACGAAAACCTACGAGGCCTATGTCCAGACTCTATGTATATGATACTAAAATTAATTAAAGATTTTTTTCAATCTTTTCTGTATGTATGTATGTTCCTCCATAACTCTCAAACCGATCATCCGAATTCGAATAAACTTAGTACACGCACCTTTAGCTATACGAGACACAGGATAAAAATAAAATTTTTATTAGTGTATTGATTAAAAATAAAATTCAGTTCTGGTTACGCTAAGACGTGGCTCTCATACAAACTGAATTGTTCCGCGCGCCGAAATAAAGGTACGATAGCGGGCTTACTTTCTTCTTTTTAAATACGAATTTCATGCGAGCGAAACTGAGAGCAAAAGCTGGACATTCAGCTACATTTGCAAAACACTCAGTTAATAAATAGGCACAATATTTTAAATTTAGTCATTATTATGGTAGATAAATAAATGAGCAAGCACTATTTCAGCCACTCTTGACATCTCTGTCACATATTTGATACATAGCTATAATAAACTGTTTTACGAACTGTAGTACGGGGCAGGGGAAGAGAGTGATATGTACAAAAACTATTTTTTTTTCTTTGTTTTATAAATTTTTTTTGTTGTTGTTTTATTGCTCTAATTTCAAGAAAACTATATTCTTAAATGCCAGGTTTGTTTTTCGTTCTGTCGAATTTTTAATGGATTGAAATGAAGTTATAATTTTAAATATCAATATTAAACTGGTGTTAGTTTTTTTCTTTTCTTGTGATATGAATAATTATATGTGTATAAAAGTGATTTAAATTAATATTGTGTTAATGAGATATGAAGGAACTTTTGAGCAATTTTTTTAGAATCAAATCATTCTTTCACGTTACACACAATATTTCTAGCAATTCGGGGCATCTTTTGTATGCATATAACTTTGGAGCAAATGCCTTGCGAGACTTGTCTCTCCTACTTAAAGGGTATATGTTACGGGAACATGTTGAAAAGTGCCACCGGGAGATGTTCTTCAAACACACCAGAGAGGTATCGCACGCAACGTGTCAGCGTCGCTTAAGTGCTGCACTATGTTGCATGGGGCACGTAGGCCGTTGTGCAGCATGTTGCGAGGGTATTTGCCCTCTAAGTGAATACAAGGTTTATAGGTGAGAAAAAAACTATCACCAATTATATTGTGATAAATTGTTGTTCATATACTTTTAAATTTCAAATGCTTTAAATTTCTCTTGCTGCCTCTGTCTGTACGTAGTCCTAAATATTTTCTAAATTTTCATTCGAGTATGTACCTACTTCAATCACAAAACATGTTGACAGAACCATCACAGAGAAAGTAATCACTGTTACCGTCTTATGGATATATTATTAATTAGAATGGATTGAAACAAAATCGGTTTTTAAAATTATGCGTTTTCGTGCCACCATGGGAAGTGATTTTGAAGTGATTGTACGTGTATGTTAGTATGGAAGCGGGCTATCTCGTCCAAGGAACCCAAGTTGTACGACATACTCTTAAGTAGTTCGAGGACTTGTCTTAACTTGTCCGTACATCAGATTTCACTACTTTTTACGGCCAGTCAAAGTTACTGAAACTTACATCAATGCTTATGTTAGAATATCAATGTAATACAGTTTCAGTGACATCCCTTAAAATTTCATCAAACTTACCATCTTGGGGACAAAATTCAGTGTATTGTTCCATTAATTTAATCCAAGCGCGTATGCGTGATAGGATAGGTGAATGTATTGTGTAAGCGGGTACCCTTGCGCATGTGTGCGGGTTAGTACGCCACCTACTGCGCCTTGAGTTAGTCGGAGCTATTATGTGTGCCGAATCAGAAGGCACCGGAACCTCAGAAATCAGAAGGCAACAGTTGGCACATTCGCGCGTCAACTGTTGTTGAGTGTGACCACCGTTACTTGGTGCGTATATGGCAACTAATGTCAGCGTTATTTTCCGTCATGCAATCTCTCTAGACACATCTTGATACATCGTAGTTTCAGTTTTTAATAAAAAAAATTCTTTACTTTTTTTTAAATTAATTATTTTATGATATAAAATTACAAAAGTAACACATAATACATATTAATTTTCTTACACAGAGTGCTTAGATGCGACTGCGACAGTGAGTATAAAAAGCTCGATCATCGAACCCAAAAGTCTCAAAGAATTAATACAGCAATTTTGTTCGACCACATAATTAAAATTGAAAACAGTCATTTATATATAACACCTAACTAAATTTAAAACAAATTTGGTCATTATAAGAAAAAAAGAAGTATCAAGTTTGTTTGTTCCAGCTTTTATCAATGTGATCAGAATAGGACTTTTTAAAATTTGGTTTGCCATATTCGCACCAAGTAAGAAATGGCCAGATTCTAGCTCTGTAGTGTCCATGGCTGAAAAGTTATACCTATGCAGTTATAGAACCTCTAAACGTTCCACTTACAATGGGGAGCACACGTGACAAAGTTACGGGTCTTTTGACACGTACTATACATATGTGATAATAGAGGTTGCTATTATTAATGTGAGTTATCATGTCAACTTACAAAAAATATATATTTTTATTTATTTTATAAAATTTGCAAGAGTGATAAGTTCTTAATAACATCCAACTGGTTGTACTTCTCAGTATATCAGCCTCGTCATGAGGCGTCTGAAGTAAGTTATGGTTCAGTCGACCCTTGCTTCCAAATTCAAATGTCGATATAAAAACTCGGAAAGTATTCGGTATCACGCGCACAATCACCCTTTCAGTGTTTCATACCTTACTGCGGAAACCTTTTATAAGTTTCCTCAGATATTATTATTTTTTTTTGTGTTTGTACCATCTGCAAACAGAATGTGACCATAAGCAGATTTTCTGTGTGATGTTGTTCGTGTGAGTCGAGTTATCCATTGATATAACCCTCCTCGTATGTCTGGTCCTCTACGTGCTTATTTATGTCCTATCCTCCAGTGCAAGGATGTGATGGCGTTTTAGCCTATTGGTGTAGTTGCTCTCGGTCAAAAGATCGGAGGCCAGTCTGTTGGGATGCGTCGCCAGTCGTTTTTTTGTACTTTTTGTTGAATTGTCTGATTTCATTCTTGACTGTTGGCATTTCCAGGTAATCGTGGACTTCGGAGTTTTTTGTAAACCAGGGAGCACTTGCGATGTCTCTTAGAATTTTGTTTTGGAATCTCTGAAGCATTTCCACGTTACTGTTGCTGGCTGTCCCCCACTGTTGTATCCCGTTGGTCCATACTGGTTTGATTATCACCTTGTATAGGTAGAAGCTTGTTGTTCAGGCTTACCTCAGATAAATAATATGTTTAATGTAATGCTGAAACATTTTTTTATATATATATTGTATCTATTAATCACCATTTTATCGTAACCATGGGCTCGCTCATACATATTTTGGCAAAAAAATTGTGTAGTCCGTTTAAAATTTTTAAGTCTTGGTTAAAAGGCCCTATCCCTTATAATAACGAATTCAAAATATAATTTAGGAATTGAAGTGGCTCAGTTTGTTTACCAAAGAGGCTACGTATAGGTTGAACTAAAAGCATTTATTTCTGCACCGATTATGTACATTAATAAATTAATGTCAATTAATACTTTAAAATGTATATAAACTGATGTAACATGGTGATTTTAAATCAAATAGAATGATCTTAATGAACTAAATATTATGTAAATGTTTTTGGTACACAATAAAGAGTCATATTCCAAATTATTGTCGTTTTAAATATTTCCTATTCGCAATAGTTACCTAATTTCCATTCATAAAGAAACTCAACAAAATCATGCAGCATTTAAGAGGGAATAAAATTTCATTTATAAAGAAATTCAACAAATTCATGCAGAAGTTTGGAGGGAATAAAATTTCATTCATAAAGAAAAACAAATTCGTGCAGCAGTTAGGAGGGAATATACTTGAATTGATGTGCTTGAAGATAGCTACATATTGGTACCGGCACGAGTTAAGAGCGCTCGGCGAAAAATGTGGGGTAAGCTCGCCACGCATGTGTCGGTGCGGGATAGACGCGTGCGTGGAGTTGACAATCTGTATCTATCTCATTCCATCTTGTGCATTTCACATAATGTCTCGTTCTCTCTGTCTCGTTGACTTTGTTTCATTGATTTTTGTTTACATTTTGGTATCGCTTCTCCTTGGCCGCACTTTATATATAAGAGATACCCCCACAATTTTCGCCGAGCGCTCTTAACTCGCGCCGCTAACTATACATGCATAATTTCTTTGGACAAACATTTACAATGAACTCGCAAACCTCTTTTTCCATTAGCCCTAGTCGGGTAAACAATTAAGACCCCTGTTTGTCATCATTTTGGAAATATCTAGTTCTGGTGATAGATACCATCATCACCTCATGCTTCAAATGCCAATTTGATTAAGAACACGAAAAAATTAGCTGTCTAAAAAAAGTGTTAAAGAAAACAAACCGAAATGCAAAAACGTAACTAGCGCCATCTAGTTCGAATTTTGTGAGTGAATATTGCTCTCCTAGATAGCGTTGTAACGGCGTCGTCGCCGCTTCAGTCTTTCTGTGGTATGAACAAAGAGTTTGTATTACGCATACAAACTCTTTGGGCATACCCTTCATAAATAATTCCTACTATTACAACGTGTGTTGTACCGGGTGAACTTGGTGCCACGTCAGTGCTTCCCTTCGGTCGTGCCGGCTACACTGAACTGGACGGAAAACACAAACTATTTACATAGTCGTTTCGACCGACCTTTCATTCAGTGCGGTGGTACCAACCCGGGCGGGTTAAATCCTACCACCTAGTAATATAAGGAAGAGTCATATCATATCCCTTAGTCGCCTTTTACGACGTACACGGGGAGAGATTTTCCGACTAATATGAGTAAGTAATAAATAGAGAGGTGTCATCGCTAGCTCTAATTTTTACTAATAAATTAAACATGTGCCGTGTTGGGCCGGAAGGTAGGTACTTAAAAATAATAGCCCCACTGCATCTCTATCCGTGCATGTAGTAAAAGGCGACTAACTAAGGGATAAAGATAAGATGCCGTGCTAAAGGGCGACAGGATGGCCACCCCTCATCTTGGCATGGTCCTTCCACCGAGTCCATGCAGCAGGTGGGTCTTCGCGCCTTACTTTGCTGCTTGATAGTTATCTTGTCCGAATACTTTGCGAAACGTAGTGGTCGGTGCTGTACTGTAATTTACCAGCGAATAATCCTTGCAGCACAACATCGCTTGCTCTGCTTACCTCGGTTGTCGAGATACAGCGTGTGGTATGTATGTAAGACATGTGTCGCCAGTGAATTATTTTTTAGGGAAACTGACACATTTGGCTACATCACCTACACAACATCCGTGATGTCACCAGTCAGCCCATAACACCGGGTGAACTAGGTGCCATGTTAGTGCTTTCTTCGGTCGTGCCGGGTACACTGAACTGGACGTAAAACACAAACTATTTACATAGCCGTTTCGACCGACGTAAATATCGCTCACGAATTCGTAGCCCGCCAGTCGCTTCGCTGGGTCCCGAGTCCCGACTCCCGACTCCCGACCACTGACATCACGGATGTTGTAGGTGATGTAGCCAACTGTGTCAGTTTCCATAAAAAAAAAGCCACCGTTGCACTCCGGGAGTGCCGGCAGAAGTGAAAACTTTTTGTATTTCCGAAAATAATTCTTAGGTGGTTATAAAAAAAACTAAACACCCTAAAAACATTTAAACACCGTAACATTGCTTAAAAAAGAAAACAAAAGAAAAAAAAAACAAACAAAATGTTGAGGGATTCGAACCCATGGTCAAAAAATACAAATCCTACATTCTTACCATTGGCCACGAAATCACATAAACGACCAAACGAATAAATAATAAAAATAAATCTGACGCTTACGCGGTGACGCGATGACGCGAGTTTAACATTTTTTACCCATCTAAATAAGTGCCAAGCGCCGCTAAAGAAGTTTTCACTTAAAAAAAACATAATGCAAATATATTGTGTGATGGTACGGAACCCTCGATGCGCGAGTCCAACTCGCACTTGGCGGATTTTTTTTTTATTAAAGAAGTCGGTTAAATAGGAAGTTTGCTACCTCTACTTACGAGTAGTCAGTCTAACCTACACACCTATGTGCACTTAAATTCTCACCTTTGAGGTGCGGACTTAAAATGACGCACGATAATAATTATCTACACTTAGTTAGTTGAATCTTAAACATACAAGCGCTCTGCCCACTTTATCTCTCTTATCTGCACAAAATTACAGGCTTTGTGGTTAAAATCAACTTTACATTTGTTTTCAGATGACCGGCAGAAGATGACTTCCAGTGTCTCCTCACCGCGCGGCGACTGAGAGAACAAATACATGAACAAAATGAAGCATATATGGTCACTATTAATTAGATTGAGTATAAGCGCACTGGAGTAGAGCGCGAATCTCATAATAATTTATTTGAGAAAAGTGAAACCAAAAATTTTACAAATCGTGAAAAAGAAGAAGACCAACTTCATCAAGAAATCAACAACGCCAAACCGAATTAATAAGTACCTACCTATGTATACGGGAATTATTTAAATGAAGTGAGAAAGAATATAGATAGAGCCATGAGTGGAAAGAAGAAAGATGCGGGAGCACTATTGGCCGGGCAGGGGAGTGGTGCGGTGACGGCGGAGGTCAAGAAAGTGAAACCGAAAAAGAGCCGAGACGAAGACTGCTGCAGTGTCAATTTCCTGAAGTGTGTGCTGCACATCTTCAATGTGGTTTTTATGGTGAGTTATTATTAGGTCATAGATTTTTGCCGATTTTCGAAAATATATAATCATTATACCTTCGTTTAGGCTTTTATCGCTATTACACATTATGACAATGTTTTTCGGTTACGCGGTATAGGTACTGAACGCGACTCACTTTGTTTGTCGACGTTTCGTCTCACACTCCGGGGACATCTTCAGGACTCGCGGTCTGCGACGACCTGGAGGACACCCGACACGTCGTCCAGAGATGTCAACTGCCGGTCGCCGCTGACAAAGATTGTAGCGATGCGAGGGTACTTCGGCCGATGCGGGTAGGTTCGACATCTCTTGCTAGAAAAGGTCCGTGCACACGGAGCTCACTGTGTCTATGGCTGCCAGAGCTTGATGCTGGTTGCCATCCGAGCCATGCTTCGCCAGCAGATGAGTCCACGACGACGAGAGTACCATGCTGTCTTCTCTGTTAAAATTAGCATGTCTGGACCATCCAGCGCAGTTACGATCAGTGAGCACCTGTCTAGTAAACAGAACACAAAGGATCTGTGATGATGATCACATCGAGGAGGAACTTGCCAAAGTAAGGACAGCGTTGCGGCAGAATGGCTACAAACCACGAGCCTGCCTATCTGTTCAACATGCAACAACAGAGCGGCAGAGGGTAGAGGTCGGAAGGAGGTGCACCGACTTGCCATACATACGGGGGATCACGGACCGTATAGGTAAGTTGATGAGCAAGTTAAGCATAAAGACCTTCTACAAATTGTAGAGAAATTGTACAAATTGAGAGGTCCTCTCCCAAAAATCCAAGGCATGTTGAGAACAGTCAAGGATCAGATTCCACTGCAGGCTCCAGGTGTATACAAAATACCATGTAGCTGTGGGAGGTGCTACATCGGACAAACGAACCGGAGTGTTCAGACAAGGTTATCGGAACACATCAGGGCGATGAAGAACAACGAGTTCCATAAGTCAGCCATCTGTGAGCATGCTCTGGACAGTGGCACAAATCATTGGATTCGATTCGACCAAACCAGGACGATATCAGTGGAAAAACACTATGTACCACGTTTGGTTCGGGAATCCATTGAAATTTCCAGACATGCCAATTTTAACAGAGAAGACAGTATGGTACTCTCGTCGTCGTGAACTCCTCTGCTGGCGAAACATGGCTCGGATGGCAACCCGCATCAAGCTCTGGCAGCCAAAGACACAGTGAGCTACGTGTGCACCGACCTTTTCCAGCAAGAGATATCGAACCTACCCGCATCGACCGAAGTACCCTCGCATCACTACAATCTGCGTCAGCGGCGACCGGCAGTTGACATCTGACTGGACGACGTGTCGGGTGTCCTCCAGGTCGTCGCAGACTGCGAGTCCTGAAGATTTCCCCCGAGTGTGGGACGAAACATCGACAAACAAAGTGAGTTGTGTTCAGTACCTATACCGTGTAACCGAAAAACATTGTCAAAATGTAATCATTATGTTCGTTTAGGCTTTTACCGCCCGTTACACATTATTGTAATGTTATAGTAATGTTATACATTACTTTACACGTTATGTTATTTAAAATTTAAAATTATAATACGTAAAATGTATTTACCCGTAAATAAATATTAACCCCACACTTTATTTATTATCAATATCATAATATGTAAATGTATAC
Organism: Nematopogon swammerdamellus; assembly: GCA_946902875.1. Classification (NCBI taxonomy): domain Eukaryota; kingdom Metazoa; phylum Arthropoda; class Insecta; order Lepidoptera; family Adelidae; genus Nematopogon; species Nematopogon swammerdamellus. The sequence continues at coordinate 25,598,565 of OX336337.1, read as the reverse complement.
TTTCGTACCTACAATCATATAACACAAAATCTACACCCCCACACCTAAAAACAAACGGAGCTTAGCGATACAGGTGCGAGCCTAGTGCCTAGCTCTGAGCACACATCGTGTAAAAGATTTTTTTGTACTTTCTTTCCTCGTACTGTAAAACACATGAATGTATCTTTTAATTTTATTTACACAATAAATGATTTTGTTTGTTTGTTTGTTTGACATTAATACGCGGTATATTTCAAAGCGACATACATTTGTCGACGTTTCGTCCCTGGCTCCGGGGAAATCCTCAGGACCCGGGGAACTGCGACGACCTGGAGGACACCCGACGCGTCGTCCAGTCAGATGCCAACTGCCGGTCGCCGCCCGCTGACGTAGATTGTAGGTGTCCTCCAGGTCCCCTGTCCCCAGAGCGAGGAAGGAAACGTCGATAAAACAATATATAAATTATCCTATCGTCATTATATCTAATGACCCCCCCCCCCCCCCCTCTCTCTCTCGAAAAACTGTCGTCCGTCTTAGCAGAAGAAAACAATGACGTCAATTTTGGAAAGAAATCCTTCGTTATATTACCATCATCCGGAGACCAGCTCCCCCTCCCCCCCTCTTTTCAAATGACGTAATATTATATATCCCTACTGTATCTATTTCTATCGTCACAGTACACAGACGTCACCCGTGGCAGAGATGCTTACCACCCGTTTGTTGTTGACTAGTTTCTCAAAATTGTTCCTGTTACACCGCTACGGTGGAACGGTATCCTCCTGGGGGTCTTCAAACGTCGTGTCAATACCTTAGACGGCCCAACAACAGTCCGCAAATCTACTGGCGTGTAATCTCATTGAGTTTGATTCCGCGAGGAGATGTGAATTTTATGTCTCACAGAACTCAATAAGATGATGGTTCCAGAACACATTAATACCTGTGGCAATGAGCTGGCTGGAACTCACCAGGCCTTCCTGGCGAGTACTCCCAAATAACATTATGGTGTTAGTTAAGACAGGCGTTATAAGAGCTGTTTAATAGAGGCCCATTCATACACAGGTTAAGGTTCTTTCGTGACTTTACAATAGCGTTAGTATGTGCTATAAGGCTGGGACAAGAGCTCTACAGTAGTGACGCGTTATATTAATCCAATATACCACTTAAAGATCTAAAACAACCCGCCATTAGCACCAATGTGTTCGTTGGGCTGTGTGTGGCCATTTAAGTAAAACAGGAGCTTCATTGGCGCATTACCTGGAATTCTTATCTCGGAGAGAAAAATGATAGAATCCATTAGCAAATGGGCTAATTAGAAAAGTAAAACCAAATGAATATTTCAAGAGGGCTTCAGGAAATCCAAGCTATTTATAAACTCTATTAATGCTGAGAGAACGGCTTCTGGGATTGTGCCAACAAACTATGTATACGTAACATGACAGGTAACTAGACAGGACACATTCACTGGACACAACAGTATGAAAGTAGGCACATCTCAAAGAATTACCAACCAGAACTTAGTATACGTACGGTACTACGGTGTATGCAGGACAAAGAAAACACTAGGAAATAACTTCCTCGACGAGGAAGAATTAAAAGAAATCGACTGGAAGGAAATATTGTAGGCAACAGAACACAACAACAACAGTTTACGCTTACAGAAAAGAAATGTTGTATTTTGTGATACATTTTTTAGAAACAGTAATGACTCGTACTATTCACACAGTGACAAACACTTTTGTAATTGTAGACTAAGTGGACGTAAAAAAAGTATCCAGCGAAGTTTCTTGCCAGCTCTTCTTCGATGTGATGATGGAACTGGCAAAATGCTAAATGTTCAATGTTAAAATATGATGAATCCAAGTGCAGTGTACCTACTTACTGTCTATGGATGATGAATAAATAATAAAGAATAACAACGGTTTGTAAAAGCGCTGCTCTTCGTAGCAGATATATGCAAGGATAAAGACATCCCACAGCTTAATCCATATAACCATGGGCACCTTCGGAAGATTGGTGTTTTACAAAATTTTCTAGTATGTAGTAGTGCTAGTGGTAATTGATTATCTTATTACAATTTATTTTTTATGATTTAGTTAGCATATTAGAATGAATTTGAAATATTACACAATCAGTAGATAAGTCAATGAATTCGCTCTGGAAGCACAGGAGACAATTAGCTACACATACCTTCACGCCAATTGTATTGTTTCCAGTCTGTATTTCAGAAGTAATTTCATTAAAAAGTCATCTAATTGTGTTTTAATTATTAACGCAATTAATTAAACATTATATAAAAAGATTTATCCCAAGTTCGTCTCACAGATTATTGTAAGAGTACTTACTGTGCCCTTTTGGAGTTTTCTGAACTGCATCAAAAGCACTAACAATGCAAGTAAAGCTGATTTTACTATTTCTGGCCATTTGTGCTTCGTGCATGGACCTCGGAGTACACGGATCTGTCTTCAACGACGAGGTCCACCATGCCCCCCGGGTCAAGTGAGGATAAAGGGCATATGTATTACACCGGAACGGCGTCAAAATGTGGTACAGGATCCGAGGGGAGGCTGCAAACCGGGAGTCATATGCAAAGGGAACGATGTTAGTAATGGAGAAAGGGGTTAAACTGTTAATGAAGCAGATACAATGTTGACTTATTTACAATAAAAAGTTAATTGCACTGATACTGTTTTGTTATGTTTTGTTATGTACCTATATGTAAGGATTTATATTGATTGTATGTATCTTTGTACAATTTGTAAATGTGAGTATTTATATTTCATACTAGTGTATACATACCTCTTTAGTACTACATTGTCCGCCCCGACGTGTTTTCCACATCCCAAAGGTTAGTTCGTAAAGAATGTCGCAAGGCATTAATCTCGCCTTTTGTAACCTTTTTATACAATGGTGGACAATAGAGTATATTTTCATTTCATTTCATTTCATTCATTGTTTCTAAATGAGCGTTTTTATGAACCAAAAATTTGAAAAGTTAGGGAAGATGGATTTTGTTTACCTAAAAATCACATACCTACAGTATGGTGTTTCGTTTTTAGGGTCCCATTTCAAAATGCGAAAAAAATTACCCTTACTTATGGGATCGCTCTGGTGTCTTTCTGTCTGTCTATCGGTCACACGCCGACATCTCCGGACTTACTGAACCGATTTTGACGAAACTACGCTAAAATACGTACCTATATATCAGCCTATATTCCTCCAAGAAAGTAAAGGGTACCCCAAAATATAAACCAAAAAAGTTTTTGTTTTTTTTAATAAAACAAGTGTCATGTGATTCTAAAGGTATTGTTAAGGCAATTTCAAAAATATATAACTTTGCAATAATCAATAAGTTTGCTCTAACAAATATTTCGTTTAAAAGTTGACAAAAAACTGCAGTTTTGTCACCGAACTTTTTCCTTGGCCCTACTACTCGCACAAGCCTTACCACACTTTTGCCTGCGCAGGCCGGCTTGTACACGGAACACTGTGCGTGTAGTTGGTAATGGGCCTACCACACGCACAAGCTTCACCACACTTTTGCTTGCGCAGGCCGGCTTGTACACGGACCACCGTGCGTGTAGTTGGTATTTGGCTTACCAAACGCCCAAGGTTCGCCACACCAAATATAATAAGATATTACGAAATATATATATTAATGATCTGGTATATTAGAATTAATTTGAAATATTATGCAATCAGTATGCAATGAATTGGCTCTAGAAGCACTGGAGGTAGTTAGCTACACATGCCTTCACGCCAATTTGTATTGTTTGAATTCCTTGTGGCTGCATTATATAAAGATATTTATCCCACGGTCGTCTCGTCTCACACATAAGTATCCTTACTGTATCCTATTGGAGTTTGCTGAACTGCATCAAAAGCACTAAGTATTAACAATGCAAGTAAAGCTGATTTTACTATTTCTGGTCATTTGTGCCTCCTGCATGGACCTCGGAGTACACGGATATTTTGTCTACACCGGGCAGCCACCCTGCCCCCCGGGTCAAGTGTTGATAAATGGCAAATGCGTTACACCGGAACGGCGTCAAAATGTGATACAGGATCCGAGGGGAGGCTGCAAACCGGGTGTCATATGCCGAGGGAACGATGTTAGTAATGGAGAAAGGGGTTAAACCAGAACGTTGATGAAGCAAAACGTACAATGTTAACTTATTTACAATAAAAAGTTAATTGCACTGATAGTGTTTTGTTTCTAAAGGAGCGTTCTTATGAGCGAAAAATTTAAAAAGTTAGGTAAGATGGATTTTGTTTACCTAAAAATCACGTACCTACAGTATGGTGTTTCTTTTTTAGGGTCCCATTGCAAAATGCGAAAAAATTTACCCTTACTTATGGGATCGCTCTGGTGTCTTTCTATCTGTCAGTCTGTCGGTCACACACCGATTTCGACGAAACTAACGCCAAATTACGTACCTATATTCTTCCAATAAAGTAAAGAGTACCACAAAATATAAACCAAAAAAGTTTTTGTTTTTTTTTAAATAAAATAAGTGTCATGTGATTCTAATGGTATTGTTAAGGCAATTTTAAAAATATATAACTTTGCAATAATCAATAAGTTTTGCTCTAACAAATATTTCGTTTAAAAGTTGACAAAAAACTGCAGTTTTGTCACCGAACTTTTTCTGGGGCCTACTACACGCACAAGCCTCACCACACTTTTGCCTGCGCAGGCCGGCTTGTACACGGACCACCGTGCGTGAAGTTGGTATTGGGCTTACCAAACGCCCAAGGTTCGCCACACCAAACGTAATAAGATATTACGAAATATATATTTTAATGATCTGGCATATTAGAATTAATTTGAAATATTATGCAATCAGTAGGCAATGAATTGGCTCTACTTGCCGCTCTAGAAGCAGTGGAGACAATTAGCTACACATACCTTCACGCCAATTGTATTGTTTCCAGTCTGTATTTTAGAAGTAATTTTATTAAAAAGTCGTCTAATTGTTCATTGATTTCAAACGCAATTCCTTGTACATTATATAAAGAGATTTATTTCACGGTCGTCTTACACATTATTGTAAGAGCCCTTACTGTGCCCTATTGGAGTTTGCTGAACTGCATCAAAAGCACTAACAATGCAAGTAAAGCTGATTTTACTACTTCTGGTCATTTGTGCTACGTGCATGGACCTCGGAGTACACGGAGCTGCCTACAGCGTCGGGCAGCGACCCTGCCCGGCGGGTATGGTGTTGATAATGGGCAAATGCATTACACCGGAACGGCGTCATTTTGTGAAACATGATATGATGAGACGATGCATGCCGGGTGAAAAATGCCCATCCATCGGCATTTTACACTATGTCTAATGGAGAAAGGAGTTAAACCGAGAAGAACGTTAATGATGCAGATACAATGTTGACTTATTTACAAATAAAAAGTTAATTGCACTGATGGTGTTTTGTTTCTAAAGAAGCGTTCTTATGAGCGAACAATTTTAAAAGCTAGGTAAGATGGATTTTGTTTTACCTCAAAATCACGTACCTACAGTATGGTGTTTGTTTTTTAGGGTCCCTTGCAAAATACGAAAAAAAATTACCCTTACTTATGGGATTGCTCTGGTGTCTTTCTGTCTGTCTGTCGGTCACACGCCGATATCTCCGGACCTACTGAACCGATTTCGATGAAACTAACGCCAAATTACGTAATATACCTCAAAGAAAGTAAAGGGTACCCCAAAATATTATCCAAAAAAAATTTTTTTTTTTTTTAAATAAAACAAGTGTCATGCATGTGATTCTAATGGTATTGTTAAGGCAATTTCAAAAATATATAACTTTGCAATAATCAATAAGTTTGCAAACAAATATTTCGTTTAACAGTGACAAAAAAACTACAGTTCTGTCACCAAACTTTTTCCTTGGGCCTAACACACGCACAAGCTAAAAATGACGTAAGGACAATCCCCGCATACGACCGAATGTCCATGGGCGTCGTTAGAAACCTTATGGGTGGCTCGGCGACACATGTCGCGCTTTCACTAAAAAATAAAAACCGGCCAAGTGCGAGTCGGACTCGCGCACCGAGGTTTCCGCACCACAAAAAAAAACATTAAAAAAAAACATGTTTCTTGTATGGGAAGAATTTAATTAAATTTTTAATTTTTTTATTTTTTACTTCCCCCTGAATTTTTTACTTTTTCTATTTTTTTTATTATTTGTTGTTATATCCGCCATAATAACACATATTCTGTGAAAATTTCAGCGAGCTACCTATTACGGTTCAAGAGATACAGCCCTCCTCAGACAGACAGACAGACGGACGGACGGATGGACAGACGGACGGACGGACAGACAGACAGACGGCGTAGGCTTAGTAATAGGCTTCCGTACGGGATACGGAAACCTAAAAAGCGACATAATCAAACTTTTGCTTTGCCATAGCTCGTATTTTTGGGGGTGTATTGCGGTAAATTGTTAACTTAGTTTACAATTACAACTTACTAGTCTAGTCTTTAGCTAATGTTGCAATTGCAGTTCGCCGGATGCGGAGTGCTAGCTGTCGGCGTGTGGACAGTTGTAACCCGACACCGCTACGTGGCGCTGCTGTCTACGCCGACTTACGTCGCCATTACATACCTGCTCGTGGTGGCTGGGGCGCTGGGTGTGCCGTTGTGCGCCCTTGGTTGCTGCGGCCTCCGGAGGGAGAACAGGACTAGTTTGCTTTGTGTAAGTTTTTTTTTATTGTCAGCGCGACATATGGCGCCGAGCCACCCATAAGAACATAGCTTAAGGTTCAACATTGAACCGTGCAAGTTGACTGTTCGCAAAAATTATGCGACATCATCATGAAGGTGCAAGAGAGCGAAAATTTGGAGATAATACGTAACGGTCCGGTGGCGTAGTTGGTTATCGCGTTGGCGGCTCAAGCCAAAGACCCAGGTTCGAGTCCTGGCTGGGATGTATTTTTTCCAATGATTTTCGCTTTGCATTTTTCTAATAAAAACACCCATAAGGAGTCTAACGACGCCCGTGGACATTCGGTCGTATGCGGGGGTTGCGAATGCCATGCCGGCCTGACAGGTGCCCATTCACGCCCGTCTTGAAGGACCCGAGACTGTACTTGGGGGGAAATATATGGGCAGGGAGAGCGTTCCAGAGTTTACCGGTTCTGTAGAGGAAAGACTGCAGAATCGATTGGTACGCAAGTACGACCGAATGTCCATGGACGTTAGAGACCTTATGGGTGGCTCGGCGCCATATGACGCATTTTCTATAAAAAAAAGTGTCGATAAACGTTTTGTTGTTTAGAGAACACCTATATATATGTCCATATATTTCCCCCCAAGTGCAGGTCCTTCAAAGGGACGTGAACAGGCACCTGTCAGGCCGACATGGCATTCGAAACCCCCGGCATACGACCGAATATCCACGGGCGTCGTTAGACATCTTATGGGTGGCGCGGCGCCACATGTCGCACTTTCAATAAAAAACAACAGTGTTTTTAGAGGATAACACAAATTTCACTCCCCGCTTGTATGTCTTTAAATCCATCGTGGTCGTTTTTAAATACTCTTACCACAAGTAGGTACATGGCAAGTAATGCCAACGTATACTTTTGAAAATTTTCAAGAGTCCACTCGTCAGAGTGTGGTGGCTCTGTTGTAAGTTCTGCATCTCTCCCCATGTATGTCGTAAAAGGCGACTAAGGGATATGACTTCCTTCTTATATTACTAGGTGGTAGGGTTTAACCCGCCCGGGTTGGTACCACCGCACTGAATGAAAGGTCGGTCGAAACGGCTATGTAAATAGTTTGTGTTTTCCGTCCAGTTCAGTGTAGCCGGCACGACCGAAGGGAAGCGCTGACGTGGCACCAAGTTCATCCGGTGTTATGGGCTGACATCACGGATGTTGTAGGTGATGTAGCCACCAGTGTCAGTTTCCATAAAAAAAAAAAAAAAAAAGTTGCGAAGCTCCGGTACGAAAGGTCCGATTTTTTTTTATGTCTGAATAACTAAAACCTCTCGTTAAATCGCCACTCGCCCGCCCGGTGACTTTACTTACAGTCTACAGCGAGAATCGTTGAACTGTGACAAGAAGGCTCCAACGTGGTTAGACAAGTTGGAGGTGTTGAAGTAACCATACGAGTATGAGAAATAAGAATGTTTGTCCACAGTACACGTACTTCCTGCTAATAACGTTCGTACTGGAGGCGGGAGCCGGCGCCCTGGCGTACTACTACGAGGTGGCGGTGGAGACGGAACTGCGCGCCGACCTCAACACCACCTTCCTACAAGACTACGCGGTGGAGCCAGCTGTCACTAAGGCAGTCGATAGCATGCAGATTGAGGTGAGAACTGCATACTTCCCGCTAATGACGTTCGTACTGGAGGCGGGAGACGGTACCCTGGCGTACTACTACGAGGTGGCGGTGGAGACGGAACTACGCGCCGACCTCAACACCAGTTTCGTACAAGACTACGCGGTGGAGCCAGCTGTCACTAAGGCAGTCGATAGCATGCAGATTGAGGTGAGAACTACATACTTCCTGCTAATGACGTTCGTACTGGACGCGGGGCGGGAGACGGCGCCCTGGCGTACTACTACGAGGTGGCGGTGGAGACGGAACTACGCGCCGACCTCAACACCAGTTTCGTACAAGACTACGCGGTGGAGCCAGCTGTCACTAAGGCAGTCGATAGCATGCAGATTGAGGTGAGAACTACATACTTCCTGCTAATGACGTTTGTACTGGACGCGGGGCGGGAGACGGCGCCCTGGCGTACTACTACGAGGTGGCGGTGGAGACGGAACTGCGCGCCGACCTCAACACAACCTTTCTACAAGACTACGCGCTGAGGCCAGCTGTCACTAAGGTAGTCGATAGCATGCAGATTGAGGTGAGAACTACATACTTCCTGCTAATGCGTTCGTACTAGAGGCTGGCTGGAGACGGCGCCCTACTACGAGGTGGCGGCGGAGACGAAACTACGCGCCAATCTTGATATCACCTTCCCACAGTACTACGCGGTGGAGCCAGCTGTCACTAAGGCAGTCGATGGCATTGAGATTAAGGTGAGAACCATCACATAGACTTGAAACATGGTTTTCTGAACACCCAAGCAGCTATTATATAGATATTTGCAAGTTCAGAGTCTTTTTCCGTTTTTGTTCTGAATTGTTCCGACGATTTACTTCCCACTTACCTACCGGAGGCCGTCGTCCCAGTCTCACCATTCGATAAAATAAAACACGAGGCAACGGTAATCTATTATATTTACTGTCAAAATAATTCCAAAAAGGCCCCTCGACCTTGTTTAATAAATTCCCTGAATCAATCTGCAACATATCCCGTACCTACTGTGTTCGGTCAAACAGAAGATTACGTCGACCTCCATCGCCGGCAAGATATGGGGGTCAGTGTATCTGTGACATCATGATATCTGCGCACAAAATGCCCATCCGTACCTATTACAATCTACCCCAATAACTCGCCCAACATTACATAAATGTCCGGCATTATTCGGCTCCACACATTGTCCAAAGCATACATACATACATAGCGTCACGCCTGTTTCCCGGTGGGGTAGGCAGAGACAACGGATCTCCACACCTGACACACCTCTGCCGCCTCTTCCATTCCCATAATGTCCAAAGCATCTTAATGTTATCTCGCTCAAACCGTTGCAACTGAGCTATTTATATATTTATTAATTTCTTGTTATCGGTTTATTACAAACTCTCGCATTACCTATTAAAAATTCGTATAAATTTTTACAATCTTACTGGCCAACTTTAGGTTTATTATAAAAACACCTAGTCTCGCTCAGTGCTATTGCAATTTACAATAATACTGTTTTCAAACGTTCAGGGTCTTTATATTAACCCTATATAATGCTCAACCAGTTTATGTCGCGGGATATTTTGAAGACAATTTGCCCTAAAAGAGACCGGGCTTTTTGTAATTAAACCTAATATTGGCCAGAGTACATTTTTACTAGATGGTAGAGTTTAATCCTCCTGGGTTGGTACCGCCGCACTGAATGAAAGATCGGTTGAAACAGCTATGTAAATAGTTCGTGTTTTCCGTTTAGTTCAGTGTAGCCGTCACGACCGAGGGGAAGCACTGACACGGCACGTAGTTCACCAAAATGTTTTGGGCTGACATCACGGATGTTCTACGTGATGTAGCCAACCGTGTCAGTTTCCATAAAAAAAACATTGGAGTTTTTATCATGAACCTGGGGTTATTGCAGTGAACTTGATCTTGAATAACCCTGCAACATAAACATCAGCGTTCGTTCGCGAGTGTCACCTTGTTACCAAATCTCCATTCAGATCAGCGTCGAAAATCACCGCAGTCCCGGTATATGTAAAATGAAAACCGGCCAAGTTCCGGTTCGCGCACCGAGGGTTCCGTACCACCGTGTAATTGGCTAGTTTTTATTTTATTTTACTGTTTTACTTTAGAGTTTGCACTAAACTCACACCAAGTTTGACGCTTGTATGTGTTACATTTTTACGATAGAGCAAACAATTTCGGATTCGAATTTTTACTTTACTTCTGCTGTGAGACTTAACTTCTTGCCAATTTCATGATTCTAGGTCAACGAGATGTACTCTGAGTACCTATAGGTCTTGATGATTGAGTTTTGCGATTATAAAAAATGTGACGGAAATGACCCTATCTTTTGATTGCGTTGACTTACAAGATTTAATTTTTTACACTTCGAAAGGACCGTGTCGACGGTCCTTTGGAGGTGTAAAAAATTTGATATTAATTTCAACTTAATACCTCCAACCTGAGGATAAGGATCTTGACCAGACGGATAGGCGGACGGACAACAAACGTAAAGGATTTTTTTTTTCAATTTGATGCGGAACCCTAAAAAGGGAACATCTCAGCTCAGCACACTAAGATGAAACTAAAATGATTGTCCTATTTAGCCAATGTGTGGATCCGGCTTCATATCTGACGCTAGGCCCTAATCTGGGATCACGCCGAGAAGATAAACAAAATTACTTATGGCTACTGCAGGGCCGGATTAAGCCATATAATAGAAGCCCCTAGGCAACGCAAGTCTAGGGGCCCCTCTCCCCTTGATCATTGATAATGGCAGTTTGACTGCACTCGAATATGTCACAGTTTGTTCTATCCGATTCAATTACACCCACGAAGAAGAACCGACAAGAAACTTCGCAGGGTATTTTTTTTATACAAATTTTTACAAGTATTTAGTGACTAGCCACATAATAACACATGTCAGTAGGCACTTCCTTCCCTTCATTTCATGTCGGCTACACTGGTAGGTAGTATTTAAACAATAGACCAACACAAAAGTTTAATGAATGTATGTCATTTGTTAACCCTTCAAGTGCTTGAGTTATAGGTCAACTAAAACCTCTAATTTGCCAGGCACTTTTCGTAAGTGGGCGTGCGCCCGCTCACTCTCCGCCGCCGCGCGTTCTAGACCATATGTCTAGACTTTTTTCTAAGGAACCTATGTGAAAAGCCTATATTTTCGAAATGTTCGTTAAATTTACTAGTCATTGCATTAGTAACACGTCTAGGAATTCTACCGGTTTCAATCAAAACATCAAAAGAAAAAAGAAAATCGAGAGAAGTCGAATTTTTTTTCGACTCGCTTCGAAAACACGGTTCTTCGCCGTTTTAACAAAACGATTTATAGGTAATGTAATCAGGTCAGTCAGCGTGTAAGCGTCCACTGCTGGAAATAAGCCTCTCCAATTTTAAATGTAATGTAATTTTATGCAATACTTGCAAATGGTGAATACATTAAAAATTATAACAATGGTTTATTTCTTAATTATCATTAAATAATCATCATCATGATCAATCATCCATTATGCTAATAACAAGTAATTTAATGTAAAATTATGTTTGTTTGAACTTTAAAAAATATTAGTACCTAAAACTTTTGTAAAATGAATACGAAAGCATAAAATTAAAACTACTGGCTTATTTTTCTCACGGGCCGCGGACCCCTAGGGGGCGGTGCTTTGCCCATACGCCTACATTGCCCATATGGATATTGGATAATCCGGGACTGGGCTATACTGAAGAGCCCGCGCCGTGCGTGATCGTTGGTGGTTTTTCTTATAATAATCGATACGAATTATGAGATTGCGAAATCTGTCCTGAAGATGATGGGCGCTTATGTTTTGCCCATTGCGGCAATAATATCAAACAGCAATTTTTTTTTTATGGTAACTGGGACGGTTCGCTACATCACCTACAACATCCGTGATGTCAGCCCATAACACCGGATGAACTTGGTGTCACGTGAGTGTTTCCCTTCGGTCGTGCCGGCTACACTGAACTGGACGGAAAACACAAACTATTTATATAGCCGTTTCGACCGACCTTTCATTCAGTGCGGTGGTACCAACCCGGGCGGGTTAAACCCTACCACCTAGTAATATAAGAAGGGAGTCATATCCCTTAGCCGCCTTTTACGACATACACGGGGAGAGATGCAGTGGGGCTAATATTTTAAAGTACCGGCCCCACACTGTACATTACTATAGTTCGAGACACGTAAAAAGAGCTCTCGTCGCATATTTTAAATGGCGTCAAGAGATGTATTCACGTGTCCCGACCTATACCATTTAGCAAGAACATTTTGCCATTTAGATACAAGCGGCGGGTGGCCGAGTGGTTTAGGCATCGGCTTCTCATGCGACAGGTCTGAGGTTCAAATCCGGGCGGCGTGTACCAATGAGTTTTTTCTGACGAAAAAATTTACGTGCATACCTACACCTGCTGCTTCACCGTTCGGAACCGGTATAAAACTTTAGGTCCCTTCCCTTGCCCCTTACTATAGGTGGTAGGCTCAAATTGTAGCCGACTGGGTTGGTACCACCGTACTGGATGTAAGATGGCCGCATAGCAGCCTCGGTTGTGTTCTCCTCTAGTCCAGTATAGCCAGCAATCCAGGAAAGTCTCCGGTATGGCACCTACCTTCTCGGAGGTGATATTGGCTGGTCGGAGCATGTGCTTTGGCCCCGCCGCCGCGCCGACTCAGTCCCTCATACCGGATTACATAAAAAAAATATAAAATTGGTAAATGCCAGTTGGATTCGAACATCGGACCCCTCACAAGAGATGCCAACGACGCGACGCTCAGACCACTCGGCCACTCGCATACCTAGTGTCTGAACATCTGAATGCTTGGTTGATCTGTTCAGACAGAATATGTTCTCATCGTCAACTTTTGCACCTAATGACAGTTCCGCTGCTGCGGCGCCGTGAGGTTCGAGGACTGGCGACGGAGCACGTGGCTACTGGCGTCCTACGACGAGAGCCGCCTCGTCCCAGACTCCTGCTGCAAGAGCGTCACCCCGCACTGCGGCAAGCGAGATCATCCCTCCAACATACACTATAACGTGAGTTCCATATAAGCGAGATCATCCCTCCAACATAGACTATAACGTGAGTTCCATATAAGCGAGACCATCCCTCCAACATACACTATAACGTGAGTTCCATATAAGCGAGACCATCCCTCCAACATACACTATAACGTGAGTTCCATATAAGCGAGACCATCCCTCCAACATACACTATAACGTGAGTTCCATATAAGCGAGACCATCCCTCCAACATACACTATAACGTGAGTTCCATATAAGCGAGACCATCCCTCCAACATACACTATAACGTGAGTTCCATATAAGCGAGACCATCCCTCCAACATACACTATAACGTGAGTTCGACACTTCCGAATAAAGTTACATTTCATCTAGAACCACTGCAACTTCGCAGAGATGTCGGGTCTCTAAGTGTGCACTATCGCTCATTCCATGGGGAGTGCTCGGAGTGCATTATGTACCGTGTGGGGCCGGTACTTTAAAAGAATAACCCCACTCCATCTCTCCCCGTGTATGTCGTAAAAGGCGACCAAGGGATATTATTACTCCCTTCTTATATTACTAGGTGGTAGGGTTTAACCCGCCCGGGTTGGTACCACCGCACTGAATGAAAGGTCGGTCGGAACGGCTATGTAAATAGTTTGTGTTTTCCGTCCAGTTCAGTGTAGCCGGCACGACCGAAGGGAAGCACTGGCGTGGCACCAAGTTCACCCGATGTTATGGGCTGACAGAAAGCATAGATTTTTGTGTCAAAAAGCATAGATTTTTTTTATGTAATCCGGTATGAGTGGCTGAGTCGGAGGGGCCAAAGCGCATGCTGCGACCAGCCAATATCACCTCCGAGAAGGTAGCTGCCATACCGGAGACCTCCCTAAATTGCTAGCTATACTGGACTAGAGGAGAACACAACCGAGGCTGCTATGCGGCCATCTTACATCCAGTACGGTGGTACCAAAACAGTCGGCTACAATTTGAGCCTACCACCTCACCTAGTAAGGGGCAATGGAAGGGACCTACAGTTTTACACCGGTTCCGAACGGTGAAGCAGCAGGTGTGGGTATGCACGGAAATTTTTTCGTCAGAAAAAACTCATTGGTACACGCCGACCGGAATTGAACCGCGGACCTGTCGCATGAGAAGCCGATGCCCAAACCACTCGGTCACCCACCGCTTAACCTAGAACCACTGCAACTTCGCAGGGATGTCGGGTCTCTAAGTGTGTACATATATTCCCCCCAAGTACAGTCTCGGGTCCTTCAAGAGGGGCGTGAGTAGGCACCTGTTAGGCCGGCATGGCATTCGCAACCCCCGAATACCACCGAATGTCCATGAGCGTTGTTAGACACCTCATGGGTGGCTCGACGCCATATGTCGCGCTTTCTATAAAAAATAAAAAATAAAACTTGTATCAGCCCTGTTCACTGGCTTGTGTCATTAATAATTAGGGTTTCGTGCCTTAAGTGGAACGGAACAGCATCTCTCCCTGTGCATATCGTAAAAAGCTACTAAGGGATAAGAACAAGATGCCGTGCTAAAGGGCGACAGGAGCCACCTCTCACCTTGGCACGGTCCTTCCACCGAGTCTCGTGGCAGGTGGGCCAGCGACGCTCTAGAACCGGATGGTCTCTTTCTAAAGCTCGACACGTATTATTTACTGCCGGGGACTCTATCGATGTATGCAAAACATTCATTTTATTTCCGAGGTATTAAAATTCCAAAATTATATACATTTTAGACACGAAACCATGAAACTAAAGAAATTGCGAAAAAAAAAGCGGCGGGTGGCCGAATGGTTTGAGCATCGGCTTCTCATGCGGGAGGTCCGAGGTTCGAATCCGGTCGGCGTGTACCAATGAGTTTTTCTGACGAAAAAATTTACGTGCATACCTACACCTTCTGCTTCACCGTTCGGAACCGGTGTAAAACTGTAGGTCCCTTCCCTTGCCCCTTACTAGGTGGTAGGCTCAAATTGTAGCCGACTGGGTTGGTACCACCGTACTGGATGTAAGATGTCCGCATAGCAGCCTCGGCTGTGTTCTCCTCTAGTCCAGTATAGCCAGCAATCCAGGGAAGTCTCCGTTATGGCACCTACCTTCTCGGAGGTGATATTGGCTGGTCGGAGCATGCGCTTTGTCCCCTCCGATTCAGCCACCCATACCGGATTGTTACACAAAAAAAAAATACTAAAACGTCCCTAGCACAATCTCTTCTAGTCTCTATTATTGACTATGCTGACGTCTGCTTCCTGGATCTAAATGAGTCATTACTCGATAAACTCGAGCGCCTACAAAATACGTGCGTCAGGTATGTCTTCAACCTCAGAAAATATGACCACATAACTGAGTACCGCACCAGGTTGAAGTGGCCTACAATACGAGCGCGTAGCCAAACTCACATTCTTTCCCTTCTATATTCCGTTTTGTTCGATCCCCGTGCTCCAGAATATCTCCGTTCGAAATTTCAATTTCTTTCGAGTCATGGTGCTTCTTTGAGGTCCATGGATGCTAACCTTCTTTGTATCCCAATTCATTTCAGTTCATTCTATACCCATTCTTTCGCTGTTGAGCTCGTCTCTAGAACCAACTCCCTGCCACTCTCCGTACTTCCAATTCCCACAACATTTTCAAATCCCGTTTGAAGGAACATTATCTTTTCAAGCCCGTAATGTCTCCATGTGTGTTATCGCTTGTATAGAAACTGCATTAGCTAAGTATGTATGTATGTATTTGTTTATATATGTAGGTATGTACTTTTGAACCTGTATGTATAGGTGTCACGAATGTATTTAGTTGTATGTCATTATTATTATTTATGTGTTATTGTTTATTTCTATACTCTTTAAAAAAATCTCTCATTTAATTTTCAGCTCTACCCATCTACCCTACTCACAATCTCAGGCATGACTGGCAGATAATGGCTTTAGGCTTTAATTTCACCCTTTGTCACTTTTTGTGCAATAAAGTATATTTTTATTTCATTTCATTTCAACACCTTGGTGAACTAGGTGTCATGCCAGTGCTTCCTTTCGGTCGTGCCGGCTACACCGAACTGGACGGAAAACACGAACTTTTTACATAGCCGTTTCAAAGGGTAAGAAGGGAAGGGACCTACAGTTTACGTGGAATCCGAACCACGGTCAGTCTCCAACAGTCGAGCGGTCACCCATCCAAGCACTGACAGCGCCCAAGATTGCTTGTTGTTAAGCAAGCAAGTCGACCGACAGCACCACTCAGCTACCGAGGTTGACGAGAATGAACAAATAACAATTTCAAGTCCGTACGATGTACCAGTTATTGATAGTTCCAAAATCCCGATTCATTCCAGTTCATATTATACCAATTCTTTTGCTGTTGAATCTGCTCGTCTCTGGAACCAACTCCCTGAATATAGAATATAGTACAACAATCTCCCTTCCATTTTGCAGGGTTGTCTCCGACAGTTCACCAACCACATCCGGGAACACCTCATCATCCTGGCGGCGGTTGGTGTCGGAATGTCCGTCATCCCCATCTTCGGGTTCCTCTTCTCCTGCTGCCTCTACGTCAAGATAAAGCACGTGGTCGACTGACCCCCACCCAAGGAGTCGCCTCCCAAGTGCGTCAGTCGCGCCAGGGTCGCCGACAAGTCCGCCAACAGATCGGCCAACCCGCCCGCGGCCGTCAGAAGAACTTCCAAACGGCCGACGGACAAATGCAGAATCTCGTCGGCAAGTTTGCCGTACCGAGTGAAAAGAGCGCCTTGCCCCGTTCACCCAGGCAATAAGGAGAACGGGCAGACAGATTCTATTTCGACCATTTGTGACAATGTCAGTGTGTGAAGTGTTCAGAATATCTACTACATCTGGAATTGAAAATACATAGGTAATTTAAGGAAGACAGTGCGGTAAAAAGGGGTGACGATGTAGTCTGTCTCCGATCGATATCGATCTCTGTGTTGAAGATACATACGGTTTTTCGTGGACACTTCTTCGTGCGTACATTAAAAATGTAGATGCAACCATTTTAGTGCCTTTTCACACAGGCACGGCTGCCGTGTGAACGGTCACGTATGAAAGGTAGAGTCTGTGCGGAAAGAGAACGGCTGCGTCGTGACGTTCAAGGGAATTAACATTATTATTTGTATATGGCAACCCAACCCAGCTATCTGTCAAATGTCAAACTCGTTTTCGTACAAATGGATCAACATGTCGTGATACTTTCCTTGCGATTTTAAAATTTTCAGTAATTTTACAAACATTTTTAATGTCTTAATTTTTAAATGTACATTTAATGTTTAACGTTTATTTGGCATTCTTATGGCAGTAAAACTGCACTCGAACTGGTGACATTTTGTTCTATCCAGTTCGGTTGGATTACGCCTACGAAGAAGAATAGGTAACTTCAAGAGGTATTTTTTGTTTCATAAATTTTAGTGACTATCCAAATAATAACATCGCCTACAGTCTATCAAAAATAGAGCTTGAGAGCAAGATTAACCATATTACAGAGTTCTAACTACAAAGACTTATATTAATTAAGTGTATCAGATGTAAAGAGCCTTTGTCAAACTTTTATACGTAATTTGTATCAACTCAATAAAATTATGATAGTACATTAATTAAACATACTACAATGTAGTATTAATAAGATAAAAGTATCAAGTTGTCAATGGGTTAATAAAATTGAGGTACTAATCGTACCTATTTAAGTGTTAACTAATTATGCAGTCAGGTAAGTAGAAATAATTAAGTATTCAGATAACATGCTGCCATTTGGAGCAGGCCAGTCTCCACAAACAACACCCGATCACGCCAGGGCCAGTCATCGCCCCTCTCAACCAAATTTGAAGTTGAGAGGCGACCCGGACCAAGCATCACCATAAGCAAATGCACTACTCCAGCGGCAACATGACATTTTTACGATTCGTTTGCACTTTTTTTTTTTTTTTTATGGAAACTGACACGGTTGATTACATCACCTACAACGTCCGTGATGTCAGCCTATAACACCGGGTGAACTAGGTGCCATGTCAGTGCTTCCCCCTTTGATCGTGCCGGCTACACTGAACTGTTCGGAAAACAGAAACTATTTACATAGCCATTTCAACCGACGTTTCATTCAGTCCGGGCGGGTTAAACCCTACCACCAATACTTTTAGTTCTAATGCTATTGCTCACTTAGCTTAGATAATGTTGTCACAGTTATATTATGCTCTACTGGATATTATAATAGTTTTAAAAAAATCTGAAGATAAAACTATTCTAGGTAACTAGATAAATTCTACTGAAAATGTACTCCTGAATGCAGAAACAATACTGTATTATGGTTGTTTCTACAGGTAGGAGCACGCGGTAGGGGTCTACCTACATAGGTACTGAAAAGATCATCCAATCACAAAAAAAAATATGTGTCAACTTTTTCACATCAAGTATCAAGATTTTCCAGTCGAGCCATAATGACGAAACAGTGTTGTCAACAAAAACGGCAATTAAGATTAAGTGCTGCTGCGCCCTCAAATCGTATGACAGTTCTCTTTCCGCACAGACGCCAGTGAGTGATCTAATGTATGTGTGTAGTGCGACAAGATCGCGAACTTTAAGTGCTCTCGAATGCTCTCATAGATCACCACCTTTCATACTACGACCGTCAACACGACAGCCCCCTATGCAGTGGTTGCATGGCGGAAGACGAAACAGCCGCCCACGTGTTCCTGGAGTGACCGGCGGTGGTGGCGGAAGAACGACTGCGGTTTCTTGGAAAAGTGGGCACTGCCCATGAAGTGCGGAAGCGACTGAGAAATGTGCTCCGTCCGCTACATGAAAGAGATCGGATGGTTGGAATGACACCACCTGGGCGACAACCTACAACGGACCACCTCAAGGTCTCAGTGCGGGAGAACCATCGATGGGGAGAACACTGACAAGAGGCTAGGCAACAAACAAACAACGACGCGACCCGTGCGTGTGTGAAAAGGCTAAGAATTTCCTTTACTAATCTGGCTAAGGCTAAGACTAAAAGCCGCATGTAACGCTGCTCTCGCGGAATTACTTCCAGTCGTAGACGGAAAAGATCGAAGCTTCCAGTAGATGAGCCAAAGTAAAGATGTGATCACGTCAAAAACGCCTGTTCGAAGCCTCGATTTCTCGAAAATATCACTAATGCAGATTCGCTAAAGCGGGCTTCTTGAAAAGCGAATAGTACCTAAATTAATATACAGGATGTTTGATGACCATAGGTCATAAAGCAAACCAGGTACTCCTGAGCCTATATTTGGAGCAAAAAAGTTAAATGACATTTTGTTCTACCTACGGTGAACTTTTTTTTTTTTTCATAATAAACTAAATAAAGACACTTTAGTTTAGTATGGAAAAAGAAAATAAAAGTTCATCGTAGAACAAAATTTCATCTAACTTTTTTGCTCCAAATAGGCTCAGGAGTAACTGGTTTGCTTTATGACCTATGTTCATCAAACATCCTCTATAAACTTTATATGTATAATGTAGTTAGTTGTTTGTACTAACTCTAAAGAAATCGTGCCTTAAATATTATATAATAATAGATGTTAGGTAAGTAGGTACTTAATTTTTATTAATATTTAAATTTATCTTTATTTAATACGTGGGTACTATTTTTAACAATATTAATTTTGCATGCTAACTGGCGCAGTTTTAGAGAATGTAAGTTAAATGAAATGAAGTTACACTGTATGTAGGTAGGTACCTACTATCCTATGTGCGTACTTAGCTCAATGTAGCACTGTACTGCAAATGTGATTAACCGAAGAATTATAACAGTGACAGTGAATTGTGTTTTAAGATATTAATTTTTAGATGAAGTACAATTTTAACCAAAAAATAGAATAATTTATAGATGTCTGAAGATGCACTACTAAAGAATTCTCATTTACGTTCAATAAAAAATATACCACAAATAATTGTTTATTTTATTTTATCTCTTTCGTAACTAATGAAGTCAGATCAATAAACTCTATTTGTACTTAGTTTATATAGCTAATGAAATTACCAACAAAACTATGTAATACAAAGGAGGATTCGCGCACAGATGGATTTTTTGAACTCCATGAAAGATAAAACACGCTCGATATTTTTTCTGAATTTATTATATATATATATATATATCACACACGCTGAATCCCGATAATCGGGGTAAGCAGAGTAATCGGTGTTGTGCTGCAAGTACTCTGGTAAATTACAGCACAACACCGACCACCACGTTTCGCAAATTATTCGAACAAGATTCGATCAAGCAGCAAGTAAGGCACGAAGACCCACCTGCTGCATGACTCGGTGGAAGTACCATGCCAAGGTGAGAGGTGGCGAGCCTGTCGCCCTTTAGCACGGCATCTTGTCCTTATCCCTTAGTCGCCTTTTACGACATGCACGGGGAGAGATGCAGTGAGGCTATTCTTTTTAAGTACCGGCCCCACACGGTGAATTTATTCTAACCTAAAATTGACAATAATTCCCCTTTACACATCATATACCACTCTGTGCACACACAGACAAGTCGTAGTGTATGTGCAAAATTTAGGAACAATTTTTTTTATGGATATTGACACGGTTGTCTACATCACCTATAACATCCCTGATGTCAGCCCATAACACCGGGTGAACTAGGTGATATGTCAGTGCTTCCCTCCATTTCATGTCGGCTACACTGAACCGGACGGAAAACACGAACTATTAACATAACCGTTTCGTCCGACGTTTCGCTCAGTGCGGTAGTAAAACCCGGCCGGGATAAACCCTACCACTTTGTAAGGTAAGAAGGGAAGGGACACACAGTTTAACATGGAATCCGAACCACGGTCAGCCTCCAGCGGTCGAGCGGTCACCCATCCAAGCTGTCGTACTGCTGTTATGGTATTGTGCATCGAGCAAAAAATAGCCTTCGTCCAATACAGAAATTGATAATACATTAATTATATATATGCAATATTGTAATGTTTTTAGGTAGGTTTTTATTCTTTAGTTATTAGTACTTATTACTTTTTATATTTTATGAAAATAAATGTTTTTTTATTAGTTAAACCATACGAACATGAATATTTATACATTGTACATTTATACTCAACAAATTCATGAAGTTAGCACCGTAGCTGATTATGAACTAATGTTTTTAAGTTTACTCTGTTATTAATTATATTCATTTTTAAGTTTCCGGATTAACAGAGCAGAAGCCCGTGACGTAGCGAGCGAAACGTCGACTTAATATGTAAGTCTTTGAACCTACTCTGTTAATCCGGAAACTTAAAAATGAATACTGATTATGAAATTATTACCTAGGTATTTGGAAAATTATTAAATTAAATTGACCAATACAACAGAGTTCCCTTTTACAGCTAACTAGCCAGTATTACGTGCAATATACGTATACATGCCACACGCTGTATCCCGACAATCGGGGTAAGCGGAGTAATCGCATGTTGTGCTGCAAGTACTCTCATAAATTACATCACAACACCGACCACCAAGTATTCGGACAAGATAACTATCAGGCAGCAAGTAAGGCATGAAGGCCCACAATTAATCTGACCAATGGGGAAAAAAATCCCGTTGGCCAAATTAGTCTGACTATCAATCTGACCACTGGAAAAAACCGACCTGCTGCATGACTCGGTGGAAAGACCGTCAAGGTGAGAGGTGGCAAGCCTGTCGCCCTTTAGCACGGCATCTCGTCCTTATCCCTTAGTCGCCTTTTACGACATGCACGGGGAGAAATTCAGTGGGGCTATTCTTATTAATTACCGGCCCCAGACGGTACTAATATTCCTTTAAAAAATCGGGTATTATGTATTCAGCATTGTTCGTTCAAATTTACTTTAATGACTAGTTCAGTCTTCGCCATCAATGATTATCTGTAAACCGTTTCATGTCAAAATATAATCAGACCAAAAATGAGGGATAATGAGGTAATTCCGCGTGTGTCGACGTCATTGGTAGGCGTTGAAGAGGCCTGTTTTCAATAAGTGGCCACATCCTCAGAACCTTGTTGGATCAGTTCTCAATAAATGATTTTGCTGCGGTTTTGTCCGTGACAGTGTTGAATCGATGCTTGATCGAGAAAGACAGGCTTTTACCGTTAAGATAGTAGCTATGAATATATTTGCATATATTTCACAATATACAAGTTTGTGAGCACATTAGTGTGAAGTTAACGTTAAGTGCCTAATGAGTTCATAATCGATTGAAAATACAGTGCAGTAGCATACAGTGCAATGCGTCTAAGTGTGCTTGTGATGTGCGGACTGGCCGTGGTTATTCGAGCTACAGCTGACGTGCCAGTTCGTTTGAAACGCTACGCTCCCAACAGACAACGGGCTGCGAACTCCGATCCTTCCGATGCCGATTTCCAACATGATGGCAGAAATCTGGACTCGCTCGGTCAAGACTTCACTTCTCTGGATGGCGCAAAAAATTATCAATTAAACAACTTTGGAGAGAATCAGTTTAAACGTTGGCAAAATTACATTCCAAACTACCGCAACTACAATCCGAGTGGGCAAAACTGGCAAGTATACGTACCGCAGAACGGTTGGCATGGACAGTACGAGAATAACAACGAGTATCAACAATACCATAATCACGGCGGACATCCAGGAGACGAGCATTGGAACTATAATATAAATAATCAAGGCGGTTACGGCTATGAACAACATCCCGAAAGACCGGGTGGAAGACCACCTAGGCCGTGGTACCCATACCATCACCATTGGCCGCATCACCACGCTCAACTTCCCGAGCTCCCGGAATTCCCAGACTGCAATCAAAACCCCGAGGACAACAGCAGCAATGTTCCCGATGAAACAACATCGTCACCGGTTTTACCGACCTCTAGTAAACCCCCCGGCGCGGCCGACGCTAACGACAATAATAAAACCGGAAACGAGGGCCTCGACGGTGGCAATGAAAAGTTCGATATTGACATCAGAAGCGGTTTCACATAAAATTCGACGACCTTTAACGAGTAACATTACATATTATACCTAGTATACAAGCAATTGTGTCTGATCCTTTTGCTAGCTTTGTAAAAGGTAAATAAACTCGCACAATATTTTCTTATACTTAAAGCGCCAGAACCTTGTAGTTTATAAATTATGAATGAGGAAAACCATTTGCGTGGCACGAAGAGCGCATTATTTCGAAACAATCATTTGCTTTATTACTTTCAAATTGCCGATTAAGTGGGCTTTACCGGAGACTGATCGTTTGTTGTAAACAAAATAGATGGTAGGAGGTGCCTACTCATTCCTAAATTGAGAAAGGAAAACTTTATGTTTCTGTAATATTAACTTGTAAAGTTTGTATTGTTCGACTTAAATTAATTTCAAAAGGTTGTACTTATATTTTGTGTCTTGTCGTAATTCAATTCGGCTCAGCCTTTCTAAATCTACGTTACTTTCATTATAATCTAGCCTGTTTCAGTGTGGTGTATCATGTCATGATAAATGTGGATTTAATTTTATGTGCAAGGTTAATTTCCGTTTGTAAGATCCGGGCTAGTCCCAAGAAAGACCGCAGTTCTCTCGTTATATATAATCATACATTATAAACGAAGTAGTTTGACAAGATTGCCACGAGCCATATGACTCGATTTATAAGTAACAATAATATACAGGTATGCGGAGTCGACTTGAATCAAAATGACCTACGGGTCGAACAGTCGGGTCTCGCGAACAAGGCCGTGCCCACGTTTGCGGATCCACGCATATACATATTGGAT
Source organism: Nematopogon swammerdamellus (assembly GCA_946902875.1). Lineage (NCBI taxonomy): Eukaryota > Metazoa > Arthropoda > Insecta > Lepidoptera > Adelidae > Nematopogon > Nematopogon swammerdamellus. The sequence goes on along the minus strand of OX336337.1, from coordinate 25,574,504 downwards.
TAAATCGAACAAAACAATTTTCCCACAATGAAGACAATTAAATTACACGCGGTGCTAGTGGTCATCGTAGTGACGCTCCAGTGTAAAGCCCAGGGCCAAATCGTGAGGCACGTGCTTGAAGAAACGGACAAGACCATCAGAGGAATATCGCGAGTGGTGACAGGAGGTCTACTTGGAAACATAAGATTGGGCTTCGGCGGTCAAATTTCGGGTTCATCGGAAGGCGATAATTCGAGGGAACCACCGCCGCGCCGACCAGGAATCTTCGGGCTACCGGGCCCGTTCCGTCCGCCGCCACCGAGACACCAGCAAGGGGAACATCAGGGGCATTACGGTCATTCACACGATCAGGCACCTGAACACCAGCATCAGGGACAGAACAATCCTCCAGGCTATCAAAATGTTCAAGACGGCGGTGGTGACGTTGGAGGAGGCTGCAATTGGGGAGAATTCAATAGAGGCGGCTACAACATGAGAGGGCACTACGGACGAGGCCATCGTAGAGGAGGAAACTACGGAGGGGGCTATAATAGGGGAGGATACAACGGAGGAGGAAACAATAGAGGAGGATACAACGCCCCGGGCAATAACTGCAACGTAGGTAATAACCTACCGGAAAATACCCAGGACGGAAATCAAGGAAACACAAACGGACCATTCCCAGGTCAATCACCTGTTCAGAACAATAACCATGGACAGCAAGGACAACAGTCGGAAAATAATGGAAATCAGCCAGGTTATACGACAGGAAATAATGAACAACAGACACCGAATAATGGAAACCCACAAGGACAGCCATCAGGACCTAATGGAAACCCACAGGTACAGCCGTCAGGAAATAACGGAAGCCCACAAGTAACACAGCCAGGAAATAATGGAAATCAGCAGGGGCAGCGGCCAGAAGGAAACTACGCGAACAATGGACCACAAACGTCTCCCCCGAAGGGAAATGACGGGAAGCCGACATTGGTGCCTCTGAACCCAGATCAGTACACGTACGGTGCAGATGGTATCAAGGTAGAACAGCCGAATTCGAACGCCGCAGATGCTGGTGACGACACAGACGATTTCTCTATAGATGTGAGGACGGCCTTCGACGAAGACAAGACTAGCGAAAAGAAACAATAATAAAAACTGAAGTCATTTAGCAAGATAACAGGTTTATTGGAGTCATACATAATAATATTGTAGGTAGGTAGGTATTGCTATGTTATTAAATTATTATACATACTCTAGCTAGACAGAATTAGTTAAGCGCTGACCATATATTATAATTGTATTTATAACGATTAAAATATTTTCATTACGTACTTACTCTTTGTTTGTTTGAATCTTGTCTTGTGTCATACCTACTTTCCTAAACCATTCAAGTAGATATGCAATTCTGTAGGTCCCTTCTAGGTGGTAGGGTTTAACCCGCCCGGGTTGATACCACCGCACTGAATGAAAGGTCGTTCGAAACGGCTATGTAAATAGTTCGTGTTTTCCGTCCAGTTCAGTGTAGCCGGCACGACCGAAGGGAAGCACTGACACGGCACCTAGTTCACCAAGGTGTTATGGGCTGACATCACGAATGTAGTACGTGATATAGCCAACCGTGTAAGTAAAAAAAAGTTGCGTGGACAATTTTAAAGCATTGTATACAGGGTGTCCCAACTCGACGCCCAAATGAAATGACGTGATAGCGGGGATCAATTCCAATCAGAATCCCCATATATGTAGTTGTCCAATTCTCATTCGTTTAGAAGTTATAGCTCTTTTTCTGAATTTTTCCAATTTCAACCCCAATTTTCGAAAAAAAAATCATAAAAAAATTACACGTAGCTGAGATTCATTTTAATTTTTGGGGTTTTATTGAAATTAGTGTACCTTCGTGTAAAACATGTTTTTTTTATAAAATGCACTTTCTTATTCCATAGTAAGGCCTTGACTTTGAAGTTTACTTAAAAAAAATGTACTACAGAAAAGTTAAATCTAGGGTGATTCTGATTGGAAGTGATCCCCGCTATCACGTCATTTCGTTTGGACGTCGAGTTTTGGGACACCCTGTGTAATAATAAAGTTCTTGGGTAATAAATAAGCATCACGGGCAATAGCTATTGATTCCGAATTAGATATTTATTTCCCTATAAAGAACACACAGTCAGTCCTGTCAGTCAGTCGGCGTGTAAGGGTCCACTGCTGGACATACGCCTCTCTTATTTTCCTCCAGCCCTCCCGGCCTTCAGCGGTACGGAACCACTGCTTTTTTTATTTTTATGGAAACTGACACGGTTGGCTACATCACCTACAACGTCCGTGATGTCAGCCCATAACACCGGGTGAACTAGGTGCCATGTCAGTGCTTCCCTTCATTTCACCAACTTATTACATAACCGTTTCGACCGACATTTCAAGCTTTATTTAAAAAGTATAATCAAAAATCAAAATCAAAATCATTTATTCAGTGATTTGATTAGTTATTATAAAAATTTGCATAGTGTAAGTATATTTTTTTTTCTTTTCACTTCGTCATATTCAGTAATATACCTAGTATATAATTCTATTAAAAATTAGAACTGATAATTAAAAAAAATTAAATTAAACATTAAAAACAATATAAAAATTTAAAGAAATTGGGTATTAAAAAACATTATTATGATTTCTGCAATTTTGTCTTATATCTGACTTAAAATATGTCATGTCATAAAACGTTTTATCTAAGAGCCATTTATGGAGTTTCTTTTTAAAAGTGAATATTTTTTTATTATTCACTTTTAAAAAGTATAAATAATTTTTAATTAAATTACAGCGTTAAAATCCATTACGAGTATTAGTATTGAGAATGGAACAATTGAATTAGCGTGAAGGACATGTTTATCAAATTGTTTCCCGTTATTAGGACAATTTAATTTGCTTAATGATTTTGAAATATTCCAAATAGATTCTAATTAATAGATAGATAGATAGATAGAAATACTTTATTGCTCCAAAACATTTTACAGTAATTAACGTTAAGTAATTTACACGAGGGGCAAATGCGGACTCATCGCTTACAGGGATTTCTCCCAGTCAACCTTTGTATGTTTGATAGTCTTATGTTGTGATATATAAGTAGGTAGTAGCAAAATACTTGAGTTTGGGATTGTAAAATATAATATAAGGAATATAACTAAGATAAACTATAATAATAGGTATACTACATACATACATACATACAATTACATGCTTAGTTGTACCGCGTGGGGCCGGTACTTTAAAAGAATAGCCCCACTGCATCTCTCCCCGTGTATGTCGTAAAAGGCGACTAAGGGATAAGACTCCCTTCTTATATCACTAGGTGGTAGGGTTTAACCCGCCCGGGTTGGTACCACCGCACTGAATGAAAGGTCGGTCGAAACGGCTATTTAAATAGTTTGTGTTTTCCGTCCAGTTCAGTGTAGCCGGCACGACCGAAGGGAAGCACTGACATGTCACCTAGTTCACCCGGTGTTATGGGCTGACATCACGGATGTTGTAGGTGATAAAGCCAACCGTGTCAGTTTCTATAAAAAAAAAAAAATGTTCATTAAAAGTATACATACTTAAATACAAAAGAGTCGTATAGTTCCAGAACCCGCCAAAAAACCCGTCTAAAAAAAAAATTGGTTGTCTGTAAAGTCGGTTTACGGACTATAGTTTTACGTGATAACGTCATAAAGAAACACAGCTATAAGAATTGTACAATCGTACATTAGTCGATTTCTAGCCTCGATTACCGTACGATACGGCAATTACCGTACGTTTGGCAACACTGCCGCTTGGGCCGAGGACGTTTCCATGGTAACTTTAAATATCAACGTGAATATCAACGTGACTATCAACGTGACACGCTTTCGTACGTGCTGTCCGTGTTCATCAATTTATAAGACGTTATCACGTCAAAAGTTGTTATAAGCTGTTTCGATCGAATAAAGTATTAAATTTGGACATTATGTTCTTAAGTCCAATCCAGAGTGAATCGCAAAGAAAAATTAACATTCTTTCCAGCTCCCTTGTAGTTTGTATGGGCGGCTAATTTATCGAGGTCTAGTTTTTTCGTCTTACTGTAAAATCATCCGAAACGGAGTTGGCGGGTTCTGCAACTATACGACTATGAAATACAGTATTTATAATTTTTTTTTTATTGTAAGCTCGACATATGGCGCCGATGCACCCATGAGGTGTCTAACGGCGCCCATGGACATTCGGTCGCATGCGGGGGTTGCTAATGCCATGCCGGCCTGACAGGTGCCCATTCACGCACCTCTTGAAGGACCCGAGACTGTACTTTGGGGGAAATAAATGAGCAGGGAGAGCGTTCCAGAGTTTACCGGTTCTGTAGAGGAAAGATCTGCAGAATCGATTGGTACGCATCCGCGGTAAGTCCAGCGTGTAAGGATGCAATCCCTGCCCATTGCGCGTTTTGCGGAGGTGGAAAGGGGACAGCGGGATCGCATTAAACAGCTCCTCCGAGCACTCCCCATGGAATAAGCGATAGAACACACTTAGGGAGCCGACATCCCTGCGGTGTTGCAGTGGTTCCAGATCACGGGACACTTCGGGGTCACCTACTAGTCGCACGGCTCGACGCTGGATAGAGTCCAGAGGCGCAAGCTAGTATTTGGCAGAGCCATCCCACAGGTGCGAGCAGTATTCCAAGCAGGACCTGATCTGATTAATATAATATAATACCTAAATATATATATATATATACATGCTTGTCCATTCAGGATTAACATATTTTTTAGCTATTCACTTCACACTGACGGAGATAGTACAACTGAATAGCGGAAGCGACTTGCAGTGCCCTGTACAGTGAGGTGGTAGATTCCACAGCCGTGCTATGTGCACAGAAAAGGAGTTTGTGTAAAAACCAGTTTTATGAGTGGAGATGGCTAGGATATTGTCATCACTTGACCGAATAGTGACACCGTGGGAAGATAGGTACTGAAAACGCGAAGATAGGTACTCAGGAGCAGAAGGGATGTAAGGGATAGTCATGGAGTAAGTTACTTCGTTTTATGAGATATTGCGTTTGTAGACACTGTATAATACTAAAACTAATTGACGATTTTTAGAAATATTTTCTGTATGTATGTATGTATGTACCTCCATAACTATTAAACCGATCATCCGAATTCGATGGAACTTAAACTAAACTTGGAATAAAATTCAGTTCCCTTTACGCTGAGATGTGGCTCTCATACAAACCGAATTGTTCCGCGCGCCGAAATGAAGGTACGGTAGCGGACTTACTCACTTTCTTCTTTTCAAATACGAATTTCACGCGAGCGAAGCCGCGGGCAAAAGCTAGTACAAGAATAAAGGAGGTCAAGACTGTGAGAATTTCTGCGGAGACGGATTGGGAGCCACTTGAGGCGTCTGCGGTATTAAGAAACATGGTCGTACTTACGTAGATCGAAAATTGTATACGACACATGTTTTTCAGACGCTCAAGCTTGTCCAGGAGTTCTTCAGTAACGTCCAGGCAACACACATCCGCATAATCAAGGATGGGGAGAAGAAGCGATTGTGCTAAAATTGTCTTTGTGGAGGTCGGAAGTAGGTTCTGCAGCCGCCTCAGGGAGTGCGCCGCAGTATAGACTTTTCGACTGACCTAATTTTTTTTTATGGAAATCGCGACATGTAGCATCCTTTCACTTACGAGTAGGTGACTTACGATGCCCATGGACATTCTGTGATGCACGGGGATTGCGAATGCCATGCCGGCCTGACAGGAGCCTTTTCACGCCCCTTTTGAAAAACCCCAGGCTGTACTTGGGAGGAAATAGATGAGCAGGGAGTGCGTTCCACATTTTCCCGGTTCTGTGAAAAAATACCTACAGAACCCGGTTGGTAGGTAGGTAGATTGTATAGGGGTGCATCCCCTGCCCAGTACGCGTAGTGCGGACGTGCAATGGGGACGACGGAATCGCGTTAAACAGCTCCACCGAACACTCCCCATGAAATAGACGATAGAACACAAACTTTGTGCACATTTGTTACACATTAAAATTTGTAATAAACTTTTACTAATATTTGTTGAATTGACTTGATATATTTAAGTATCAAACTGACGATGGCACTATACACCAGATAGAGGTAATGTAAATAGGCAGAGTGGTCAGATTCTTCAGTATTCATGTTTATGCTGTAAATATGAATGCTCTTGTGAGCGGTAGTATGGGTTATTTATAAGTTACTATAATATAATACTTATAAGGTAACAAAACATTGTGACTTGCGAAGTTTGTTTGTCGGTTCTTCTTCGCATTGAATTTAGAACTGGCGGAATTTTCGACACGTCCAAGCGTAGGTTACCTACCTGTGGATGAAATTATACAATAAACAATAAACAGTAAACACACTTAGTAGTGGGGGATTTAGTGCGATATACCCTGCATTTTTACTTAGAAGGCTCATACTTGCAACAGTTGTTCCTTAGGTGCTCCTGAGTGGATTTCCACCGGTAGACATCGGGGGTCACCGCGGTGGTGGCGGGGGGAGGGGGTGGAAGTTTGCTTCTGCCGCGCTTCACTTTGTACCCTATTCCTTCAAAACTATAGGTATTAGGGCAAGTGTGATGTCATTTTCGGATAACTCAAGGATGACGGATTCATTTCTGGAAGAAACATTTTGCCTTTCTATACAAAAAAATATAAATATTAGGCAAAACTCACAAAACGTGAAAATATTTTTTTTAAATAAACGTCGTTTACTTTTGAACTACTAAAGATAAAGATAAATAATCGTGCTTCAGGTCTGGAAATACCAGACCGAAAATCATGCGCTTCGTGACGAAGGCTTTTGGTGGTGCTATATTAAGCCAGACACAGCCAAACTTCCACTCACTAGTCACGGAGCGCATAGATGACCTGAAGCAGCAAATTAGCGCGTGGGCCCAACGTATCCGTCGCTATAGGAAGCGTGTCGACCGTTATCACCAGAATCGTCGATTCCAGAGTGACCAAAGGTGGGTATACCGGAACTGGGAGCACCCGAACCAACGACCGACAGACACGATCCGACCGACTGAGCAAGAAAATGCTTTATTTTGGAAAAACATCTGGTCGGATCCTGTCTGTCACGTCGAGGGTGAATGGATGAGAGTTGTCCAGCGGGTGTGTCAGTCGATAGAACCAATGTCCGCCATAAATATCAGCGAAGAGGATGTAGGTTCTGCAATCCGCCAGGCACTGAACTGGAAATCTCCAGGGCCGGACGGATTGCAGAACTTCTGGCTGAAATGGTTCAGAAGCTGCCACTCCCGCTTGGCTGTTCAATTCCAAGATGCCCTCGACCATCGGGTTCTCCCAGAGTTCATGACTACTGGTGTCACCCACCTGCTCCATAAATCTGGTAGTACTGCGGAACCTAAAAATTATAGACCTATCACTTGCTTGCCTACCATCTACAAGCTCCTGACATCCATTCTGACGCACAAAATATCAATTCACATAAAGGACAATAACATCTTGTCCGTTGCTCAGAATGGATGTCGGGCTGGGTCCCGCGGTACTAAGGAGCTGCTCCTTATGGACATGACCGTTTGTCAGCAGGTCCGACGCAATCGAAAGAACCTGTCTGCTGCCTGGATAGACTACAAGAAGGCATTTGACTCCGTGCCCCATACATGGTTGCTAAGGATACTAGAACTATACAAAACTGACACCAATATCTGTCAATTCCTTGGCGCATGTATGGAACAATGGAGTACTATCCTTCGTGTACCAGGTGGCGAACGGACTTCGGCTGCAGACGACCGGATTCCCATAGGGCGGGGGATCTTCCAGGGAGACAGTCTGAGTCCGCTTTGGTTTTGTCTGGCTCTGAACCCTCTTAGCACTCTGCTTGAGGACTCAGAGCTGGGCTACTGTCTTCGAAGAGGAGGCTCTCGAATATCACACTTATTTTATATGGATGACCTCAAACTGTTTGCCAAGTCGGACACCGAACTAATGTCGATGATGAAGATAACTGAAGGCTTCAGCAACGACATTGGAATGGAGTTCGGCTTGGAAAAATGTGGGACCATCCATGTGGAACGTGGTGTGATCGTGAACTCCGGCGGCATACAGTTGTCGGAGTCCATGAATGTTCGAGCTCTCTCCGAAGACGAAACTTATAAATATCTGGGAATATCGGAGGCTCTCAGCATACGGGATACGGACATGAAACAATCAGTTAAGGAAAAGTTTTTTCGTCGTCTTACAAAAGTACTAAATAGCCTTTTGTCAGGCGGCAATAAAATTCGTGCCTATAACGGTTGGGTCATGCCTGTGCTCGTATATACTTTCGGTATTCTCAGATGGACTCAGACCGAATTGGACTCGCTGGACAGAAAGGTCAGGACGCTGATGACGAAATCCCGTATGCATCACCCACGATCATCGGTCATGAGGTTGTATATCCCGCGGAAGTGTGGGGGTCGAGGTATGTTAAATGCCAAGAACCTGCACAACCGCGAGGTATGCAATCTCCGTCAGTACTTTTTGGAAAAGACTGATGTTTGTGAGATGCATCGCGATGTCGTCACCAGCGATAAAGGTCTTACCCCGCTGAGCATGGGAAAAGAGAACTGGCGGAAGCCGGTTGTACTGAGCACCGAGGACCGCATGGAAGTATGGAAAGGCAAGGAGCTGCACGGTAGGTACTTCCGGTCTCTCACGGGACCGGATGTAGACCAACTTGCTTCCGTGCACTGGCTACGCTTCGGGGACCTCTTCGGGGAAACCGAAGGGTTTGTCTTTGCAATACAAGATGAGGTTGTCAAGACGAACAACTATAGGAAACACATAATGAAGGACGGCACCATTGACATCTGCCGCGCCTGCCACCAACCTGGCGAGTCCCTCAGACATGTGATTTCCGGTTGTTCGCAGCTTGCCAACACCGAGTATCTGCATAGACACAACCTAGTAGCCAGGATTATCCACCAGCAACTTGCCTTAAAGTTCAACCTTGTGGGTACTGAAGTGCCTTACTATAAGTACAATCCACCGCCAGTTCTCGAGAACGGTCATGTCACACTCTACTGGGACCGGTCCATTATCACAGACAGGACTATTCTCGCGAACAGGCCTGATATTGTGATAGTAGACCGGGAGGCAAGGCGCGCAACGCTCGTCGATATCGCCGTGCCGCACGATGGTAACCTCGTCAGTAAGGAAGCAGAGAAGATGTTAAAATATCTGGATCTGCAGCACGAGGTTACCAAAATGTGGCCCGTCGACTCGACAATCGTTGTGCCCATAGTCGTTTCGGCGCATGGGCTGATAGCGAAGAGCCTCGACGACCACCTTGAGAGGCTCTCGCTGAGTGGTTGGGTCAAGGGCCAGATCCAGAAGGCAGCCCTGCTCGACACTGCACGCATCGTCCGGAGGTTCCTCTCTTTGGGACCCGACCATCGGTAGCCTGGGCTCGCCCCGCCGCCGGTGGTGGAAACTCCATTTGTTTTTGTATTAATTTTAGATTTTAAGTTTGTAAATATTATGTAAAATTTAAGTTTTTTTTGTGGGTTACGAGGTATTGCCTGTAAGCCATCGATAAGTGAAATTCAATATGGAATCGTTCAATTTGACTGAATGCAGGAGATTGCATCATACGTACTATACGTAGAAGATGCAACTTTTCGAATATTTAGAGAGAATACGTTATCGACACGGCGACGAAATGTAACGCGCTGGCGACTCTAGCCGGAGTACCAGGTTCGAATCCTGGTCGGGACGTTAGATAGATAGATAGAAATAATTTATTGCTCTAAAAAACATTTTACATAAACAGACAATAAGTAATGTACATGAGGGGCAAAGGCGGACTTATCCCTTAACAGGGATTTCTCCCAGTCAACCTTTGCATGTTTGAGAGTCGTATGTTGTGATATATAAGTAGGTAGTAGCAAAACACTTGAGTGTGGGAATGTAAAATATAATTTAAGGAAAATAACTACATACATCACACACGCTGAATCCCGACAATCGGGGTAAGCAGAGTAATCGGTGTTGTACTGCAAGAACTCTGGTAAATTACAGCACCACACCGACCACCACGTTTCGCAAATTATTCGAACAAGATTCAATCGATCAAGCAGCAAGTAAGACCCACCTGCTGCATGACTCGGTGGAAGTACCGTGCCAAGGTGAGAGGTGGCGATCCTGTTGCCCTTTAGCACGGCATCTTGTCCTTATCCCTTAGTCGCCTTTTACGACATGCACGGGGAGAAATGCAGTGAGGCTATTCTTTTTAAGTACCGGCCCCACACGGCACATGATATCAATATATCATGATACCAAAATAACTATGATAAACTATAATATACACTAGGTACATATAAGTACGTACTAGTTAATTAAACATATAAATTACTATTTATAAATTACATTAAATACATATGAATTACAATCTATATAGTACCTAAATATATACATACATACTTGTCCATTCAGAATTAAAGGATTTTTAGCTGTTGACTCCACACTGACGGGGCGATAGTACAACTTTAAGTGTTTTTTTGAATAACGGAAGCGACTTGCAGTGCCGTATAAAGTGAGGTAGTAGATTCCACAGCCGAGCTGCGACGTTCTATCTAATTTAAGAAAGGAATAATGTTAGGTGTCCCCCACCAAGCCCTGAGGAACGCCAGCGTTTATTGGGAAATCCTTTGATTGATCTATTTTAGGGCACAAAAGGAATAGCGGTAAGTAAGTACACATATAATGGACACATAAATGGAAATACATTTAATACAGAAGACATTAATTAAACCCAACTTAATGTCTCGAATTCATAGAACTCGATAGGATGTGTTCCTGGACACATTTATATCACTAGCAATAAGCTGGCTGGATGGAACTCACTAGCTTTTCTGACGAATTCAGTGACCCTTTGATCTGATATGACCATCATTGGCCCAGAACATGGAATTCTTATCTTCAACATAAAAAACATAAAATCCATTAGCAAATATAGGCTAATGAGAAAAGTAAAAACAAATCGATATTTCAACAGTGTTGCAGACAATCCAAGCTATCTAGATAAACTCTATTAATGCATAAAAACATGTAACTTCTGGGATTGTGCCGACGAAAAATGGGTAACATGACCAACGAGGTACATGACAGGTATCGTTACTGGACACAAAAGTATCAGAGTACATCTCCACATAATGGGCCTTAGTTAGGATGACCCACTATGTGCTCATTGTGGGGAGTAGGAACCAGGACTCAGTGTACCGTGTATGCAGTACTAAGATGGAAGACATTGGGAAAGAACTTCCGCAACGAGGAAGAATTAAAAGAAGGAATACAATATTTTAGGCAACAGAAGAACGGTGTGCAAAAGCGCTGATCTTCGTAGCAGATATATGCAAGGATGCAGACGTCCCCATAGAATAGTCCCCATACATATCCATGGGAACCTTCGGAAAACTGACGTGTCTTACAAAATTAACATGTAGGTGTACAAATAAATTGATTAGATTAGGTTATTAAAATTTAAATTAATTTAATTTAATAGGTTAGTAATAAATGAACGAAATATATTGTAATGATCTAGAATATTAGAATTATTTGGAATATTATAAAATCAGAAGGTCATGAATTCGCTCTAGAAGCACTGGAAACCATTAGCTAACACATGCCTTCACGCCAATTGTATTGTTTCTAGTCTATGTAGGTCACTATTATTGCAGGTTTAGGTAATTTAAAAAGTCGTCTAATTCTTTATGCATTTCAATTGCAATTACTTAAACATTATATAAAGAGATTTATCCCAAGTTCGCCTCACAGATTATTGTAAGAGTCCTTACTGTACCCTATTGGAGTTTGCCGAACTGCACCAAAAGCACTAACAATGCAAATAAAGCTGATTATACTACTTCTCGTCATTTGTGCTTCGTGCATGGACCTCGGAGTACACGGAACTGTCTTCAACGACGAGGTGCCGCCATGCCCCCCGGGTCAAATTCGGATAAATGGCAAATGTACGACACCGGAACGGCGTCAAATATTCAACGTGCCGAATTACTGCCCCACAGGTAAAGTGCCAGTGAAAGCGTGCATTATACCGGACCGTTCTCGTCGTCAAACGTTTTACCAAGGAACGGGTACCTGCCCCTCAGGTCAAGTGCCGTATACAGCATGCGTTATACCGGAACGTAAATGAAGCGGATACAATGTTAACTTAATTTCATTAAAAAGTTAATTATTGCACTTATGGTGTTTTCTTTCTAAAAGTGTGTTCTTATGAACGGAACCTTATAAATATGTGGTAAGATGGATTTTTATTACCAAATAATAACTTACCATCAGAATCGTCTTTGTTATTTTATTAATATATTTTAATTAGGCCTGTATATACATAATATTATTTACAATAGCCAAACCCCATTATTTTTATATTCAGATAATGTGGATACCTACTAGGTATGTGGTATTTGCTACAAACATTTTTGTGTCGTAATGGGTGTATTTAAATAGGTGCCGTCAGTGAAAAGGAAAAGTCTAAAAATGTGATTTTACACAGAAAAGCGAAAAAACATTCTTTAGCAGTCTTTTTTTATCGGACTACGGCGAAGCCAAAAAAGGAAGGGTTGAGTTTGGCGTGTATGTATGTATAGTGTATTTATGTATGTATATTACATGTATATACATACATACAGTGTTGAGTTCAACGCGCCCCTTAAATTGAGAAACGAAGAATGACTTCCTAGAGTAGATTTAGACCCATTTCGTATCGATCATTCTTCCACAAACTTATATATTATTAAATTTAAACTCAAACATTCAAACTAAAACATGCGAAAAGCAGATAGTTAGGACATGTCCTCTTTTGTTGGGAAGAGCTAAGAAACGATTGAGTAATACAAAATCCTACTGCATTGCATTGCATTGAATTGTATTGCATTGCATTGCTTTGCATTGCATTGCATTGCATTGCATTGCATTGCATTGCATAGCATAGCATTGCATTGCATTGCATTGCATTGCATTGTATTGTATTGCATTGCATTGCATTGTATTGTATTGTATTGTATTGTTTATTGATCATTCATATGGCAGTTAGACTGCACTCGAACTTGTCACAATTTGTTCTATTCGCTTCGATTACACCCACGAAGAAGAACCGGCGATAAACTTCGCAGGGTATAATTTTTTTATACATACATACAATTACAAGTACTTTAGTGACTAGCCATATAATATCATCGCTTACAGTCTATAGAAAGCACCGCCTGAGAGCAGGATTATCAATTTTGCTGAGAGTTCTGACTACAGTAGTCCGTAGAAATTAAGGGAAGCACTGACATGGCACCCAGTTCACCCAATGCTATGGGCTGACATCACGGATGTTGTAGGTGATGTAGCCAACCGTGTCAGTTTCAAGAACTCGACAGGCACTGTTCAATTACAAGAACAAGTATTCGTCTGGTCACATTCAAACATACTAGAAATAATATGAAAATACCGAAATACGACCAAAGGGAAGCACTGACGTGGCACCAAGTTCACCCGGTGTTATGGGCTGGCGCGGCAGAGGCCGGGGCGGAGAGCCTCAAACGCAACAAATATTATAGAATTATAATTCAAGATTTCGAATTTGTTGCGTTTGCGGTTGAAACCCTCGATCCGTGGAGCAGTCAGTGAAGCCAAAAGCTTCTTGAAGAGGCTTGGGCCTCGGCTGGTGGACGCAACTGGTGTCCCGCAATCAAGGGCCTACTTCATTCAAACGGTAAGCCTTGCCATCCAGCGGGGTAATGCCGCAAGTGTTCTAGGAACATTTGAAAACACCCCTTCTGTGATAGTTATTTTAATGTTTGTTAGGTAGGTTTTAAATTATTTGTTATTAATATTACTTTTCTATATTTTATGAAGTAAACGATATTATATTCTATCGAAGAAAGGTAGTCATTAAGGGCGAGGCCCGAAGGCGGAAGAGGGTTTTTGGTTTATCTGAACGCAGCTCGGCCTTCGGCCTCGCCGTTAGATTCTTAATTGAAATACGAATTTCACGCGAGCAAAGCCGCGGGGAACAGCTATGGTTAAAACTATTATTTGTATGGATAAAACTAACGGGCTTTTGGTTCCCGACCGGGACATTTGGTGGTCAGGCGGGACGACCGGGATTGAGATTCTAAACCGGTGATAAGTCCCGGTGTACCGGGACGAATGGCAACCCTATCTAAGTATCTATATTTTCGTGGCGCTCGCCATCGAGAGATTCGGTGCGCGCGCGGGGACACAAGAATCAAGAGTTTGTGGACAAGTTGGACGATATGATTGCCGACAAGCTTAGATTCGAGATTCAGAGGGGCAATGCAGCCGTCCTGCTGGGCATTGTTGCGGCGATGCTGGTCGAATTCAACGACATTTTGTCAGCCTCGATAGCTCAGTGGTGCAGACATTACACTGTTGCTATTGATTGTTTAAGCAACGCAAAAGGCGACTAAGGGGTATGACTCCCTTTTATATTACTAGGTGGTAGGGTTCAGCCCGTCCCGGTTAGTACCACCGCACTGAATGAAAAGTCGGTCGAAACGGCTATGTAAATAGTTTTTGATTTCCGTCCAGTTCAGTGTAGCCGGCACGGCCGAAGGGAAGCACTGACGTGGCGCCAAGTTCACCCGGTGTTGTGGGCTGACATCACGGATGTTGTAGGTGATGTAGCCAACCGTGTCAGTTTCCATAAAACAAAAATTCTTACTTTATCCATAATGTGTATTCTATGCTTTAACGTTAATTTATTTTTAATTTGTATTGGTTTATTAATCATCGATGTTTATAATTGCTTAGTCAAGATAGTCTTAATAACTGTATATTAAAGTATAGTATGTACGTACTGTGTGAGGCCGGTACTTAAAAAGAATATCCCCACTGCGTCTCTCCCCGTGCATGTGGTAAAAGGTGACTAAGGGATAAGGACGAAATGCCGTGCTAAAGGGCGAGAGGTTCGCCACCTCCCACCTTGGGACGGTACTTCCACCGAGTCATGTAGCAGGTGGGTCTTCGTGCCTTACTTGCTGCTTGATAGTTATCTTGTCCGAATACTTTGTTATACGTGGTGGTCAATGTTGTGTTGCAATTTTCCAGAGATCTTGCAGCACAACACCGATTGTCGGGATACAGCGTGTGTGGTATGGAACTACAGATAATAAGAATTTTCAAAATCCAAAATGGCGGACGCACATCTTCGAAATCTCAAATTACTTTTCAAAATATCTTGGAATGTCAAATTAAACGTATGATTTCGAAAATATATATTTTGCCACCTATACTTATGTCTACAGACAAACTTAAAGAAAAAACTCGCGACCCTATAAAAGCAAAAACTAATTTCCGTTTAATTACTTAAAGGAGTCGGTGGACCGCTAAAGTAAAAAAATACCCACGCAGCTCTGAGTTTTTTATATTTTATGTTTATATGTATTGTATATTTACTGTTTCCCATAGCTCAGGGAATCCTATTTTGGGAAACAGGGATCATTTGAAAGTATTCTAATATGTAAAAACAATAAAAACTTTCTTTCTTTCTTTCTTTCTTTCTTTTATTTACTTCGCACACACTTACTTAGCAATATAATAAATATCATCAAGTCGAAGTAGGTATGTTAGTATGTTTGTTCACTGATCATATTCATTACAACTCGTGCCGCGCTGAATGTGTTGAGTCCACTGAGTAAGGAAGAGTCGTAAAGGAGGGCGGCGGCGGGTCGCTAATCGCTTTATCTTTTAGAATTTCTTTTTCTATTTTTTCTATTTCTATTTTTTATATTCTTTTTCTATTTTTCTATTCTTCGCACAGCAACCTATACTAATACTTAAAAAAAATCATCAATCAATCATCATTGATCGATCATCAATCAATACTAATAATAAATCTGTAAGGGATGGTCATGGAGTACTTAAGTTAATTTGTTTTATGAGATACTGCGTTTGTAGACTCTATGTACATATGATACTAAAGTTAAATTGACGATTTTTAGAAATCTTTTCTGTATGTATGTATGTATGTATGTATGTATGTTCCTCCATAACTCTTAAACCGATCATCCGAATTCGATGAAACTTTGTACAAGCACATTTAACTATGTGGGACACAAGATAGATATAAATAAAATTCAGTTCCGGTTGCGCTAAGATGTGAATCTCATACAAACCGAAATGTTCCGCGCGCCAAAATAAAGGCACTGCTTACTTACTTTCTTCTTTTTAAATACGTATTTCACGCGAGCGAAGCCGCGATCGGCAAGGGGCGCGGGCGGGCGGAGACGTCAGAGAACACTGTTGAAATTAGTTCACATTTGGGATACTCTGTACTTTGCTCAGGACTATTAGACTATGTACTATGTTCAATAGTTTAATCTATCTAGCGGCAAAAAATATGCGTAATTTGGCATCAGTTTCATCGAAATCAATCGGTTCGGTAGGTCCGGAGATATCTGCGTGTGACTGACAGACAGGCAGACACCAGACAGAGCGATACCTTAATGGTTGTTTTTTTAGCATTTTGCCACGGAACCCTAAAAACATGAAAAAATTGAGCAAACCCTCCCCCCCCCCCCCCCCCAAAAATATTGACCCCCTTAAAATGACAGGAATTGTTACTGGACACAACAGTCCACATAATGGTCCTTAGTGGTAAGTGATTGATTATGATTACTCATCACTAAGATACTGAGAAAGAACTTCCTCGACTGGAAGAAAATATTGTAGGCAACAGAACAACGGTGTGTAAAAGCGCTGCTCATGCAGACGTCCCAGAGAATAATCCACATATCCATGGGTACCTTCAGAAAACAGGTGTGTCTTACATAATTAATATTGTCAGCCTCGGTAGCTCAGTGCTATTTATTGGAGGCTGACCGTCGTTCGGATTCCACGTAAAAATGTAGGTCCCTTCTCTTCATACCTTACTAGGTGGTAGGGTTTATCCCGCGTACCACCGCACTGAATGAAACATCGGTTGAAACGGCTATGTAAAGAGTTCGTGTTTTCCGTCCAGTTCAGTGTAACCGACATGAAATGAAGGGAAGCACTGACATGGCACCTAGTTCACCCAGTGTTGTGGTCTGATATCAGGGATGTTGTAGGTGATGTAGTGAAATGTGTCAGATTCCATAAAAAAAAAGTTACTAATAATTTATTAGCTTATTAAAATTTAAATAAATTAAATTTTATAGGTTAGTAGATAATAAATGAACGAAATATATTCTAGTGATGTAGCATATTAGAATTATTATTTTGAAAATACAATCAGAAGGTAATAGGCACCTTCGGAAAACTGGTGTCTTACAAAATTAATATGTAGGTACAAATAGATTGATCAGATTGGGTTATTAAAATTAATTAAATTAAAATTAATTTAATTTAATAGGTTAGCAATAAATGAACGAAATATACCTATTCTAATGATCTAGCATATGAAGGGTACAGTGCAAGAAGAGGCTCATCGCCTTTTTTTCATTTTCGAGATAATGATGCAGAAATGTTCCTTGTACGGAGTTCTACAAGATGACATTAACCAAACTAACGAAAAGGGGCCGAAAGATTGAGATAACGACCATAAAATAAATCACGGTCAGAGCAAAAACGGGCTCATTGCCTGTAAAAACAGACAAAAAGGGGTTCATTTCATAGTAAACTAGACAAAAACGGGCTCATTTGATGCTTTCTTGAACAAATCCTATACTTTGAATAAAAACAGAATAAAGATTTGACACAGTACTGTATTATAAGTTCCCTGGTACTATCTCATTGGTTTTGTAATGGCAGTAACGATGGCATAATTGTCTTTGCCTTCTCAGTTTCTGGCACATCTAAGTAGTATATGGGCTGGCAAACTAAGGTTTTATTTGAGGTTATTTTTACTGTATTTCACGATAAAAATTCAATTATATACAAAAACTTAAGGTATTCTGTGGGCCCGATGTAGTGGATTACCTTTCAAATTTGCCTCACCTTTAAGATGTGCACTACGTACAATTATTAAAAACTGAAGAATGTCAGAGGATTTATGATTTTTTTGTAAAACTTTTAAAAAAATTTAATTTGATAAAATATAATTTCTAAATAAGATTCATTGTTTCCATTCATCCACCTATCAAATATTTCGTACTATACAAGAAGGGCGTCATTATGAAATGAGCCCCTTCTTGCACTGACAAAATCGGCCATGTTTTGTATTTTTTTCTAATTTTTCTATAATATAGTATTAAGATCGAGTATTTCTATTTTTTTCCACATTTCTAGATAAATTCTATATGAACTTGCATTATTAGTTTAGAATAAAATAAATTATATATCCCGTCAGGTGCAGTTTAATTATTTAATGGATAATTGTGAAAATTTTGTTTTTTGCGATGAGCCCCTTCTTGCACTGCACCCTTCATATTAGAATTATTTGGAATATTATACAATCAGAAGGTAATGAATTCGCTCTAGAAGCACTGGAAACTATTAGCTAACACATGCCTTCACGCCAATTATATTGTTTGTAGTCTATGTAGATAACGATTATTTCAGGTGTAGGTAATTAAATTTCTAATTATTTATGCATTTCAATCGCAAATTACTTATACATTATATAAATAGATTTATCCCAGGCTCGCCTCATACATTTATTGTAAGAGCCCTTACTGTTCCCTATTGGAGTTTGCTGAACTGCATCACAAGCACTAACAATGCAAGTAAAGCTGATTTTACTACTTCTCGTCATTTGTGCTTCGTGCATGGACCTCGGAGTACACGGAGCTATCTTCAGAGGCGGCTGCCCTGATGGTAAGGTGTTTGTAATGG
This sequence comes from Nematopogon swammerdamellus, assembly GCA_946902875.1. Classification (NCBI taxonomy): domain Eukaryota; kingdom Metazoa; phylum Arthropoda; class Insecta; order Lepidoptera; family Adelidae; genus Nematopogon; species Nematopogon swammerdamellus. The sequence continues at coordinate 25,555,713 of OX336337.1, read as the reverse complement.
ACAAATGCGTTACACCGGGACATCGTCCTAGCCAGCCGGGACGCTGAACTTTCTGCAACTACGACTACTATTGGTAAAAGAAACTAACGGTAGCAAAATCTGTCTGATGTTGACTTAATTACCTACAATAAAAAGTTAATTGCACTGATGGTGTTTTGTTTCTAAAAGAGTTTTCTTATGAACAGAACGTGGCCGAGCGGCCACGTTCGATAAACGATGAACCTTCTCAAAGAAAGTAAGTAACTAACGGCGAGGCTTCACTCAGAGCTGCATTCTGGAAGACACTAAACCTTCTCGAAGAAAGTAAGTAACTAAGGGCGAGGCCGAAGGCCGAGCTGCGTTCGGGAAGATAATAGTTAAGTAATAATAATTTACCATTAATATGGTCTTTCTTATTTTTTTATATATTTTAATTGGGCCTGTAACTAGGTACATATTTAACTATTATTATTTACCATGGCCAAAGCCCATTGTTTTTATGATCTGTTAGAGAATATTCCGAAAATCTTGCTAAGTATGTGGTATTTGCTGCAAATACTTCACATGTTTGTGCCGTAATGGGTCAGTGAAATGGGAAAGTTTAAGATGTAATTTTACAAAAAAAAACAAAAACATCTGTAGCAGTTTTTTTTACCCCAATACGACGATCCCAAAAAAAGGAAAGGTTCAGTTTAGTGTACATGTCTGTTTGTTTTTTAAACTGACAAGGTTGGCTACAACACCTACAACATCCGTGATGTCAGCCCATAACACCGGGTGAATCCGGTGCCGCGGCAGTGCCTCCCTTCGGTCGTGCCGGCTACACTGAACTGGACGGAAAACAAAAACTATTTACATAGCCGTTTCGACCGACCTTTCATTCAGTGCGGTGGTACCAACCCGGGCGGGTTAAACCCTACCACCTAGTAATATAAGAAGGCAGTCATATCCCTTAGTCGACTTTTACGACATACACGGGGAGAGATGCAGTGGGGCTATTCTTTTAAAGTACCGGCCCCACACGGTACAAAAATGTATGTAAGTATGTGTATATGTATTCATGTATGTATGTATGCATATTGTATGTATACATAAATACATACAGTGTTAAGTTGAACGCACCGCTTAAGTTGAGAAACTGAGAAATTGAGAAACGCAGAAAGACTTCCTAGAGTAGATTTAGACTCATTTAGAATAGATCAACCTTTCACAACCTTATATATTAGTGATTGAATTTAACCTCAAACATTCAAACTAAAAGATGTAGGCCACCACCACCCCCATCTCGGAGAGCTCCGTATCCACCGGACTGCACGGCGACGTCGTTGCGCAGCTCTTTGAAGTCTTAATCTTCGCGCGCGCGTCGCCTCATGGTCGCACGCACCACCGGTAGCGGGGGCACTAGACGGGACGTGAGGTCCCGATGACCCCAAGCTTGCCGATGGTGGACGTCGCCCTCACCGTAGATGTTGTGGCTCGGCCGACGTCAACGCTCCATCTTCTTCGTCGATGAATGCACCGGCGGCGTGGAGCTGGGTGGTGGGGTGTGCGTGTGGTGTCCGAGAAGAAAGGCGGCTCCTGTATTGGGCAACCCGGGCGCGGGGAGGCCGGGCGACGCGGTGGGCGGAGGCAGTGCTGCTGCGGGCGACCGGTGGTGGCGGCGGCGGCGTCGAAGTCGAGCGCGGCGGCGGCCGACCGTCCTGCAGAGCCTGCTCTCCATCACGCGCGCCGCGTCCCGGGTGGTCTGCAGCCGCTTCTGTCGCCAGGCATGTGAAGTTGGTGGAGAACGAAGGACGCCGAGCGGCGGCGGTGGTGGTGCTGGCACGGTGCCTCCAACCGTGCGGGTCGCTGCGCCGCTGGAGAAGGGTCCGCGCGTGGCGGCAGCTCGAAGAGTTCGTCCCAGGAAAAAAAATTCAAAAATTTTTTTTTCAAGTGAAATTTTTTTGACATGTCCGTTTGACAGCTCTTTCTTCTTTATTAGTATTATTATTATTTATCTATCATCCATTTATTTACACATTTTTTTTTATATTAATTTTACATAATATTTACAAACTTAAAATCTAAAATTAATACAAAAACAAATGGAGTTTCCACCACCGGCGGCGGGGCGAGCCCAAGCTACCGATGGTCGGGTCCCAAAGAGAGGAACCTCCGGACGATGCGTGCAGTGTCGAGCAGGGCTGCCTTCTGTATCTGGCCCTTGACCCAACCACTCAGCGAGAGCCTCTCAAGGTGGTCGTCGAGGCTCTTCGCTATCAGCCCATGCGCCGAAACGACTATGGGCACAACGATCGTCGAGTCGACGGGCCACATTTTGGTAACCTCGTGCTGTAGATCCAGATACTTTAACATCTTCTCTGCTTCCTTACTGACGAGGTTACCATCATGCGGCACGGCGATATCGACGAGCGTTGCGCGCCTTGCCTCCCGGTCCACTATCACAATATCAGGTCTGTTCGCGAGAATAGTCCTGTCTGTGATAATGGACCGGTCCCAGTAGAGTGTGACATGACCGTTCTCGAGAACTGGCGGCGGATTGTACTTATAGTAAGGCACTTCGGTACCTACAAGGTTGAACTTTAAGGCAAGTTGCTGGTGGATAATCCTGGCTACTAGGTTGTGCCTATGCAAATACTCGGTGTTGGCAAGCTGCGAACAACCGGAAATCACATGTCTGAGGGACTCGCCAGGTTGGTGGCAGGCGCGGCAGATGTCAATGGTCCCGTCCTTCATTATGTGTTTCCTATAGTTGTTCGTCTTGACAACCTCATCTTGTATTGCAAAGACAAACCCTTCGGTTTCCCCGAAGAGGTCCCCGAAGCGTAGCCAGTGCACGGAAGCAAGTTGGTCTACATACGGTCCCGTGAGAGACCGGAAGTACCTACCGTGCAGCTCCTTGCCTTTCCATACTTCCATGCGGTCCTCGGTGCTCAGTACAACCGGCTTCCGCCAGTTCTCTTTTCTCATGCTCAGCGGGGTAAGACCTTTATCGCTGGTGACGACATCGCGATGCATCTCACAAACATCAGTCTTTTCCAAAAAGTACTGACGGAGATTGCATACCTCGCGGTTGTGCAGGTTCTTGGCATTTAACATACCTCGACCCCCACACTTCCGCGGGATATACAACCTCATGACCGATGATCGTGGGTGATGCATACGGGATTTCGTCATCAGCGTCCTGACCTTTCTGTCCAGCGAGTCCAATTCGGTCCGAGTCCATCTGAGAATACCGAAAGTATATACGAGCACAGGCATGACCCAACCGTTATAGGCACGAATTTTATTGCCGCCTGACAAAAGGCTATTTAGTACTTTTGTAAGACGACGAAAAAACTTTTCCTTAACTGATTGTTTCATGTCCGTATCCCGTATGCTGAGAGCCTCCGATATTCCCAGATATTTATAAGTTTCGTCTTCGGAGAGAGCTCGAACATTCATGGACTCCGACAACTGTATGCCGCCGGAGTTCACGATCACACCACGTTCCACATGGATGGTCCCACATTTTTCCAAGCCGAACTCCATTCCAATGTCGTTGCTGAAGCCTTCAGTTATCTTCATCATCGACATTCGTCATCCATATAAAATAAGTGCGATATTCGAGAGCCTCCTCTTCGAAGACAGTAGCCCAGCTCTGAGTCCTCAAGCAGAGTGCTAAGAGGGTTCAGAGCCAGACAAAACCAAAGCGGACTCAGACTGTCTCCCTGGAAGATCCCCCGCCGTATGGGAATCCGGTCGTCTGCAGCCGAAGTCCGTTCGCCACCTGGTACACGAAGGATAGTACTCCATTGTTCCATACATGCGCCAAGGAATTGACAGATATTCGTGTCAGTTTTGTATAGTTCTAGTATCCTTAGCAACCATGTATGGGGTACGGAGTCAAAAGCCTTCTTGTAGTCTATCCAGGCAGCAGACAGGTTCTTTCGATTGCGTCGGACCTGCTGACAAACGGTCATGTCCATAAGGAGCAGCTCCTTAGTACCGCGGGACCCAGCCCGACATCCATTCTGAGCAACGGACAAGATGTTATTGTCCTTTATGTGAATTGATATTTTGTGCGTCAGAATGGATAGTACGAGAGCGCGCTGCAAAAAACCAACGTCATCGAGTACCAAGATGGGACCAGTTTGTGGTGGTCTAGAATAGGATAGGCATCTTAAATATACAGGGTTGCCTGAGCAAAACCTGGCACGTTTTGTGTAGAAGGTAATTAAACATGTCATTTTTTTGGTGGAATTTACGTCATCGAGTACCAACTGGAGACCTAGTACATTCGATAAAGCTCATCAAGAAGAGCACAAAAATACTAGGTTGCCTCGTCCTACCTTGGCAGTTTTTACAGTCGGGCAAATTTAAAAGTGCTGAAAAATTGTGAAATTTACGTCATCGAGTACCAAGATGAAAATCACACCATTCGATAGTTCTGATAACCTACTTCATAAAAAACCTTGGTTGCCTGTCCTCACCTTGGAGCATTTCCTAGTCGGCCAAGTTTTATGTCGGATAGACGCCGTGTTACTAAGTCCTAAAATCGTTCATTTATAATCATAGGACCGTTTAACGATAGATTTATCTTAAAACTGAGAACACTTTATTAATCCAGCTATACCAGTGGTCATTAAACCGCGGCCCGCGGACCGCATGCGGCCCGCGGGCGATATTTGTGCGCATTGTCACAAACAGCGCAGATAATAAGTTTTTTTATTGTTAGCGCGACATATGGCGCCGAGCCCCCCATAAGGTGTCTAACGACGCCCACGTACATCCGGTCCCGAGAGATACCGGAAGTAGCTACCGTGCAGCTCCTTGTTTTTCCATACTTCCTCCTCCTTCCTCAGTGCTAAGTACAACCGGCTTCCGCCAGTTCTCTTTTCCCATGCCCAGCGAGGTAAGACCTTTAAAGCTGGTGGCGACATCGCGGTGCATCTCACAAACATCATTCTTTTACAAAAAGTACTGACGGAGATTGCATAACTCGCGGTTGTGAATGTTCTTGGCATTTAACATACCTCGACCCCCACACTTCCGCGGGATATACAACTTCATGCCCGATGATCGTGGGTAATATATATTTTAGCTTTTACTCACTATGAAAATATTATCTGCGCTGTGAGTGTGTGTGCGCACTTGACGACAAAAACTGATGCGGGAATATGCAGAGCAACTGAGCGGGTCTGCACTGCACACTATTTTGACGACATTTCTTTCGACGTACCTCTGAGAAGGTTCATTTTCGAAAATGAACTTCTTAAAAAACAAATATTGCAATAACCTTTCCACTCATTTAGAAGACGCAATTAAGATTGCATGTAGTCCCAAAGAAGCCAACATAGAAGAAAGTCCCCAAGACGTCAACATACATACTTAACGAAGTACACCTGTACTTCAAATTACTTTAAAGAACACAGTACACTTCGATACTGCTAATACACAGTCAATACTTCAATACACAGTCAATACTTTTAATTATGTTACATTGAATTAACTAAAACATGTTTGTCATTGTATTAAACATCTCGAAGACACATTTTTTTTGTTTACTATACAATACGTGGCAGTAAATAATGTACATCGGGATTTAGAAAAAGACAATCCGGTTGTGGAGCATATCTCTGTTGCTCTAACTCAACAACTGCAACAACAGCAACTTCGTCAGCCTCGATAGCTCAGTGGTGCAGACAGTCGACTGTCGCTATTGAGCAACGCTAGGCCGGTCAGTTTTTGGATGGGTGACCGATCGACCGTTGGAGGCTGACCGTGGTTTGGATTCCACGTATAAAACTGTAGGTCCCTTCCCTTCTTACCTTACTATATGTGGTAGGGTTCAACCCGCCCGGGTTGGTACCACCGCACTGAATGAAACGTCGGTCGAAACGACCATGTAAGTAGTTCGTGTTTTCCGTCCAGTTCAGTGTAGCCGGTACGACCGAAGGGAAGCACTGACATGGCACCTAGTTCACCCGGTGTTATGGGCTGACATCACGGATGTTGTAGGTGATGTAGCCAACCGTGTCAATTTCAATAAAAAAAACTCGCACGTCTCTGTGCCCGTATAAGCTTTTCGAGACAATAGTTTCGTCTTCAACACTATGAACGATCAAAATCCAACGTCTCTGGACACATTCCCCACCCAGGACGCCCAAACAACCATCGTTGGAGACTTGGCTGCCCTGCAAAGTAGCTTGCATATGAAATGGATCAACCTTAGTAGAGAAGGCGCAAGCTTGCGTTTTTTTTTATTTTATTTTTTTTTATGGAAACTGACACGATTGGCTACATCACCTACAACGTCCGTGATGTCAGCCCATAACACCGGGTGAACTAGGTGCCATGTCAGTGCTTCCCCCTTTGATCGTGCCGGCTACACTGAACTGGTCGGAAAACACAAACTATTTACATAGCCGTTTGGACCGACGTTTCATTCAGTGCGGTGGTACCAACCCGGGCGGGTTAACCCCGGTTGCGTCTTGGCTACGTTGAAGTTGACCAAGTTCTCCTTTCCCCAAGACGATACTTTTTTGAGAACCAGGTCAACCTGAGCAACAGTTTCGCGCCTCGCATTTGCTGCTGAGGCCCCTCTACCCCTCCAGTTGTTGGTGAACCCTTGTTGATAAATAAAAGAAACAGCATTGGCGACAGCACGGACCCTTGTGAAACACAAGCATTGATTTTTTTTTTTTTTATTGACAGCGCGACATATGGCGCCGAGCCACCCATAAGGTGTCTAACGACGCCCATGGACATTCGGTCGTATGCGGGGGTTGCGAATGCCATGCCGGCCTGACAGGTGCCCATTCACGCCCCTCTTGAAGGACCCGAGACTGTACTTGGGGGGAAATATATGGGCAGGGAGAGCGTTCCAGAGTTTACCGGTTCTGTAGAGGAAAGATCTGCAGAATCGATTGGTACGCATCCGCGGTAAGTCCAGCGTGTAGGGATGCAATCCCTGCCCAGTGCGCGTGGTGCGAAGGTGGAAAGGGGACGGCGGGATCGCGTTAAACAGCTCCTCCGAGCACTCCCCATGGAATAAGTGATAGAACACACTTAGGGAGCCGACATCCCTACGGTGTTGCAGTGGTTCTAGATCGCAGGACACTTCGGGGTCACCCACTAGTCGCACGGCTCGACGCTGGATTGAGTCCAGAGGCGCAAGCTGGTATTTGGCAGAGCCATCCCACAGGTGCGAGCAATACTCCAAGCAGGACCTGATCTGCGATTTATACAGAAGCAGCTTTTGGTCCGGCGTGAAGTACCGTCGCACCTTATTGAGTACGCCCAGCTTTTTAGAAGCCAGCTTGGCCTTCCCCTCGATATGGCGACGAAAGTTCAGGTCGTGCGACAGTTCGACTCCGAGGACCCCGAGGTGTTCGCTTAATTTAAGCGACGTGCCTTGGAATGAAGGAGCCGGTGTGAACGCCGCTCTCTTCGCACTGAACGCGCAAACTTGTGTCTTGGAAGCGTTGAACTCGACCAAATTACTACGGCCCCATTCGGAAATAGAGCCGAGTGTGTGTTCGAGCTCAGACACAAGTCTTCGCCTCTTCTCATCCACAACATCCCATTTCAATAAAAAAAAAACTCGCACGTCTCTGTGCCCGTATAAGCTTTTCGAGACAATAGTTTCGTCTTCAACACTATGAACGATCAAAATCCAACGTCTCTGGACACATTCCCCACCCAGCCGGCATTGATTGATTAATCGGCCAAACAGGCACTATCTAGGGTGACAAAGATTAAGCGACCAATCAAAAACTGGAAATTTAAGTGCACAGTTTTGTAGGGACACCGTAGGCTGGAAGCTTGCTTAGTATTGCCCGGTGTCAGTTGCGATCGAATGCTTTAGATATATCCAGAGCGACCGCCAGCGATTCTCTAAAACCATCGAGCCTTTCAGCCTACAAATGTATGACGTACTACGCTAGAAGATACTAAGCGTAAGCCGTACTGCTTGTCGTCGAGGAGTTTAAAGTTTTCTAGGTACTTCGGGAGCGCTGAGTTGACCATATGCTCCATAACATTACTGAATGGTGATGTCATCGCATTAGGACGATAGTTTGATGGGTTCGCTGGGTCTCCCTACTTGGGTGGGAGGGAACCGGCCGGACCGAAGCTCTCTTTCAGCAAGAAGGCATAGAACCGGAGGAAGACAAGCGTTTGAATAGGCGGGCGAGGAATGGCGCCAATTGCAGTGCACAACTTTTCAAGAGGATCGCTGGAACGCAGCCAGGCTAGCTCCTCTTCGAAATATTCAACCCACGTAGCGTTTTATAGACCACTCTGGGGTGGAACCTAATATTTGCCATCATACGCCCGCAATGGGGTAATGCAGGGAGGTTGGCGCCCAGGTCGTCCATGTTGCAGTTGGATGCGAAAAGGCGTGCAAAGACATTTACCTTTTCCTTCGCGAGTTTAACGAGCAAGCCATCCGACCGAACGCTGCACTTGTCGTGCCTGAACTTGGCCAAGTTTTGCGTTCGTTTGCAGGACCTAGGTACCAGCGACGACGTTGAGCTCTCGTCTATTCTCCACTTTTTTTTAAAGGAAACTGATATGTTTGGCTACATCAGCTGCAACATCTGTGATGTTAGCCCATAATACCGGGTGAACTAGGTGCCATGTCAGTGCTTCCCTTCATTTAATGTCGGCTACACTGAACTGAACGGGAAACAAACTATTTACATAGCCATTTCTTCCTACGAAGTTTCGTTCAGTGCGGTGGTACCAACCCGGCCGGGATAAACCCTACCACCTAGTAAGGCAAGAAGGGAAGGCACCTAAAGTTTAACGTAGAATCCGAACCACGGTCAGCCTCCAACGGTCGAGCGGTCACCCATCAATGTAGTGACCGCGCCCAGGATTGCTTAACAATAGTCGACCGACCGGGCTGGATCACTGAGCTACCTAGGCTGACAGATATATTTTGCAGCCATTTCCTATAGACCTGGTTCTTAGCGTCAATAACCAGCCTGCAATGACGATCGAACCAAGGCTTAAGGCTGCCGCCGATGGGAACGGTAGAAATAGGGATGGAGAGGGTGGCACACAGGAATGGGTGTGCAAAAGAGAAGCAAACGTATACGCAAGAGTATTTTTTTTTTTATGGCAACTGACACGTTTGGCTGCATCACCTACAACGTCCGTGATGTTAGCCCATAACACCGGGTGAACTAGGTGCCATGTCAGTGCTTCCCCGTTTGATCGTGCCGGCTACACTGAACTGGTCGGAAAACACAAACTATTTACATAGCCGTTTCGGCCGACGTTTCATTCAGTGCGTTGGTACCAACCCGGGCGGGTTAAACCCTACCAACAAGTAACATTAGGAGGGAAGGGACTTACAGTTTTACGAGGAATCCGAACCTCGGTCAGCCTCCAACGGTCAGCGGTCACCCATCCAAGTACTGACCGCACCCAGCGTTGCTTAACATTTAATAGACAGTTGACTGTCTGCACCACTGAGCTATCGAGGCTGACAGTATCGAGTATTCTCCAAGGAAGGAACCGAAGTTATCCCATTGTGCTAACCGATAGTGCCAAACTGTCCACGTACTACACGTACTACATTCACGTGCTTTCGCGAAGTGTACAGTTGGCACAGTTGAGCGTATAAGGCAATGGTCGGAGTTACCGAGGAGACCCTCAATCCTCACCCTGTAGCCATTTGGCTCAATAGTCAGGACAAGGTCCAATAAACTAGGTGGATGGGCAGAGTTATTCGGTATCCGAGTAATTCCGTACACCAACTGCGTCAACCCGTGTGCAATGGCCAAGTTGTAAGCAGGCATAGTCAGTGACGGGGGAGTCCAACCAATCTTGATGTTTAGCGTTGAAATCACCCAGTTTCACTAACACCGCCGCAGGGAAATAGCAGAACAGTTTGTCTGTCGTAATGCTGAGATGCTCGAAAAATGTCTCTGTCAATGGCGCACTGAGGTTAGGGGATCTGTATGCACCCGCCGTGTATAAATCCTCACCACATGGGGAAGATTCACGCGGATACATACAGGGAACAGAGGATCCGCAGACCGGGTGAGCTGGATATAGTAAACACCAGATCTGACGTACAAGCAGACACCACCCTTCGCCATGAAACGTTCCTGAATATTGTAGCCGAGAACGTCCAAGTAGAACGAGTCTGCAGGACGCCCGACCTAGGTCTCTGTTAGAAAAAGAAGGTGAGGCCTCGCCGTCTGCAGATGACAGGCGACAACGGAAGATTTTGTGTGTAGAACTTTTATATTGGCGAGGTCTACCTTAAATTTTGAGGGAGAACGGGCCACTGGAGATTTACTAATTAAATAATAAAAGCTAATTTAACTTCGCAGGTCCGGAGCCACCTCGCCGCCCTACCGTCGACGACCAGGACACGATCCAGCGAAGTTTCTTGCCAGTTCTTCTTCACTGTGATAATCGAACTGGCGGAACTCCTACTAGCACTATTGCCCCGGCGGGCGCTGGGGTCGATGTCGAGCAAGCAGGCGGTTCGACTGACATTCGTGTCTCATTCGCAGTTCTCTTCTTAGCCAGTAGTCGATCACTGCGACCGCCCTAACTTATGGTGGACAAAGTGACCGCTCCTACTCGCCAGCCAGCCGGCCACGGCGACTGCCCTATTTTAATATAGGGCGGACAAAGTGACGGCAGGCCTCGCGTGGTTACCGCGCAAAAAAAGACCGGTTAAGGTGTAATAGTCTTACGACTAATACCTTGTTTTCCTTCGCACATTCCAGATTCCAGCGACCCTTTAAACTTTTTTTTTATTTTTGTCAAATATTCCAAGTAGGATACTATATCTTGATAGATACTATATGAATAGATACGTCGAATTGCGGAGCAGCAACATTTGGGAAATTTGCCGAAACTCTTCTCCCGCTAGTCCCGCCACCCGCTAACTTGCTCTTCATATTTCCGCATCAGTTTTTTTCGTCAAGCGCGTACGTACACTCACAGCGCAGATAATAATTTTAGTGAGTAAAAGCTAAAATATATATTAATATCTGCGCTGTTTGTGACATTGCGCACAAATACCGCCCACGGGCCGCATGCGGTTCGCGGGCCGCGGTTTGAGGACCACTGGTATAGCTGGAGTAATAAAGTGTTCACAGTTTTAAGATAAATCTATCGTTAAACGGTCCTATGATTATAAATGAACGATTTTAGGACTTAGTAACACGGCGTCTATCCGACATAAAACTTGGCCGACTAGGAAATGCTCCAAGGTGAGGGCAGGCAACCAAGGTTTTTTATGAAGTAGGTTATCAGAACTATCGAATGGTGTGATTGTCATCTTGGTACTCGATGACGTAAATTTCACAATTTTTCAGCACTCTTAAATTTGCCCGACTGCAAAAACTGCCAAGGTAGGACGAGGCAACCTAGTATTTTTGTGCTCTTCTTGATGAGCTTTATCGAATGTACTAGGTCTCCAGTTGGTACTCGATGACGTAAATTCCACCAAAAAAATGACATGTTTAATTACCTTCTACACAAAACGTGCCAGGTTTTGCTCAGGCAACCCTGTATATTTAAGATGCCTATCCTATTCTAGACCACCACAAACTGGTCCCATCTTGGTACTCGATGACGTTGGTTTTTTGCAGCGCGCTCTCGTACTATCCATTCTGACGCACAAAATATCAATTCACATAAAGGACAATAACATCTTGTCCGTTGCTCAGAATGGATGTCGGGCTGGGTCCCGCGGTACTAAGGAGCTGCTCCTTATGGACATGACCGTTTGTCAGCAGGTCCGACGCAATCGAAAGAACCTGTCTGCTGCCTGGATAGACTACAAGAAGGCTTTTGACTCCGTACCCCATACATGGTTGCTAAGGATACTAGAACTATACAAAACTGACACGAATATCTGTCAATTCCTTGGCGCATGTATGGAACAATGGAGTACTATCCTTCGTGTACCAGGTGGCGAACGGACTTCGGCTGCAGACGACCGGATTCCCATACGGCGGGGGATCTTCCAGGGAGACAGTCTGAGTCCGCTTTGGTTTTGTCTTTTTGGCAGCGCGCTCTCGTACTAGGATGTCAGGAGCTTGTAGATGGTAGGCAAGCAAGTGATAGGTCTATAATTTTTAGGTTCCGCAGTACTACCAGATTTATGGAGCAGGTGGGTGACACCAGTAATCATGAACTCTGGGAGAACCCGATGGTCGAGGGCATCTTTATTTATTATTATTATTATTTTATTATATTATATTATATTATATTATTATTTTATCCATTTATTTCCACATTTCTTTTTATACAAATTTTACATTTTTTTTTTTTAATTAAAACCTAAAATTAATATAAAAACAAACGGAGTTTCCACCACCGGCGGCGGGGCGAGCCCAGGCTACCGATGGTCGGGTCCCAAAGAGAGGAACCTCCGGACGATTATTACTTCTTATAAAAGGGAACGTCTGTCTGTATGTATGTTCGGGATAAACTCCGGAACCACTGAACAGTTTTTGATGCAGTTTGCACCAATGTAAAGAGTAGTTCTTGAGGCTCACTATACGCTATATACCATCACACTAAATAGCCTTTGGGTTGAGCAGTATCGAATAAAGTATAGAATGAACGGAATTTAGTGTCGAATTGTACTAATAGATGGCGTGAGCAGTCTATTGCCTTGCGTTGGTCGAGATACAAGATGAATAACAATGGCCATATAACAAAATTGTGCCTCGATGTTTAGTATCCGCTGTTACAACTAGATGTCGAGAGTAGTATCAATTTCAATAACTATGTGACATAACTAGGCTAACTCAACGACATTCTACTTTCTGGACGGGCCCTCGTCATACATTTTACCGGTAGAAAGGTGCGATTGGAGTTGTTCTATATATATATTGCCAATATTTAAAAAAGCGTAAGTGCGCGAGCGCCTCATACATCACGTTACGTTTCCGCTCTGTGAATGTCGATAGAGTAAGACGGTTAAATGGCAATTTGATACGTATAAAGGAGAGACAACGTTTGGACGGGGTGCTGAATGCTCACCAATAGCGCGCCTCAATTCGGTGCGTTGTATGCCACTTCCCGATAATTTAATTCGTTGGGCTAACTCAAACTTAATTCATACGGGAAAAAAATCTATAGATGGCGTTAAGTAAATTATTACCTACATGCTAAGTTTGACAAATCAGACGTAAGTTAATCATATTTCGATAAGTCACTTCACCATTCATATTACTCATACGCAATCTATCGATACACAACGGATACGCATATCAAATCATAAACTATGTAGAATATCCGAACATTCAGGCATCTTTTCAAGCGACTTCAAAAAAAGGAGGAGGTTCTCAATTCGCCTGTATTTTTTTATTTTTTATGTTTGTTACCTCCGAACTTTCGACTGGATGAACTGATTTTGATGATTTTTTTTTATTGCTACCGAACTGCATGGCTCTGTCCGAGGTCGCAACCTCAGGCGCAGCCAATTTCACCCCCGTGGAGGTGCCAGTCCGGCTTGGAGGTGGACTAATGTTGCTGGGGAAAGGCTATTAATCCGCGATTTGAAGATCCGTGGATTGTAGGAGTGGGGGAAGATATTCCCTGGGAGCCCGTTCCACACCTTTGCAGTGCGGCACAAGAACGATTTAGAGAATCGTGCAGTTCGAAGAACTCTTCTATCGACTACAAAGGGGTGTTCCGCGAGAGTATGGCGGGTTTGGCGTAGGCGAACAGGAGGAGGAGGGATAAGGGAAGCAAGTTCGTCAGAGCAGCGGCCATAGTAGTACCGATAAAACAGGCTCAATGAACCAACGATACGTCTGTGCTTTAGAGGTTGAAGGTCCTTTGTGAGTGCAGAGTCACCAATCAGGCGAACGGCTCGTCGCTGAATAGAATCCAAGGCTGAAAGAAGGTACCTACTCACGGGAACCCTCCCAAAGATGACTGCAATATTCCATCACCGGTCTTACTTGTGCTTTGTAGAGTGTAAGCAGTTGGGCCGGCGTGATGATTCTTTTTTTATTTGAAAGCTGGTGCTTCCCGTGTGGTCCCATTTAAATTTGGTCAAGATTCGATTCGAAAGCGAGGCGGAATCGCGAGGCCGAAGGCCGAGCGATTCCGCCGAGTACATTAATAGCAAACAATTTACTAAAAAAAACGGTAAAATAAAAAACTATTAAAAAAAATAAAAAAAACCGCCTTCAAAAATGTATGAAATAAAAAAATCTACCCCTAGAGTTGAAGGCGGTGCTAAAGCAAACAAAAATGATGCATGAAAGAAAACATGAGTGGACGATAACCTTTCTGATTTGTGTAGCTTTCTTTAGCACCGCCTTCAACTCTAGGGTTAGATTTTTTTTTTATTTCATAAATTTTTGAAGGCGGTTTTTATATTTTTTTAAATAGTTTTTTAGTTCATAGTAATTCCAAATTCCAAATTCCAAATACATTTAAGACAGGATTTTGAGTCAGATATCTTGAGGCTGTCAGTCCTCTTGCATATTTTCGTCCATGGATACATAGAATAAATAGGAGATGTTCTTCTTCTTCTCTCTCTACTTCTATAAAAGGGAACGTCTGTCTGTATGTGTGTTTGAGGTAAATCCGGAACCACTGAACAGGTTTTGATCTGCTTTGCACTAATGTAAAGATAGTTCTTCAAGCTCACTATAGGCTATATACCATCACGCGAATAGCCTTAGGACTGAGAAGTATCAAAGAAAGTATAGGAAAGTATAGTATGAAAGGAATTTAGTGTCGAATGGTTTTTGGGTTTGGTAGAAGCGATGTTAGATAGATGCTATAAATATTAAGATAAAATTCGGGAAGAAGATAGATTGCATTCTGTATACTACCTTTTGTCGAAAAAAAAACTGAAGTGGAGAAATGGGTTATACAATTTTGTATGGGGAACCCAACCTTTCCTATGTCAGGGATATTATGAACGGGGAAGGATGAAGGGGGATGGGTGAAGGGGACGGCGCGGTAATGGAGCGGTGGGGATGGAGGAGGAGGGGCATGGTTTCAGAGATAGGAGTGAGGATGGATAGGAGGGACGATGAAGGCGGGGGAGGGAGAGGTGTGGGGTGGGGAGGGCCAGAAGCGGGAGGCAGATAAGAAAGGGGAGGGAGGACGGTGGAAGGGGAGGGAAGGGAGGGGTGGTAGTTAGGGAGATGGAGAAGGCGGAAGGGATTTAGGGTAGGGGAGTTGTATAAGATTGGTGGGAGGTGGGGGAGGGGAGGTGAGGAGAGGGGCGATGAACGAGGGAGAGGGAGGGAGGGGAAGCGGCGGGGTAGCTATGGTTGAACGAGGACTGAGATAGGGAGGTATAGAAGTGGTGGAAGGAGGGAAGGGGAGCGAGGGGGAGGTAGGAAGGAGGTGGGAGGGGAAGATGAAAAGAGCGAGGGGGAATGGGAAGAGTGGGGAATGAGGGAGAGAGGGGGAGTATTGGGGAGCGGTGGAGAAGGGAGAGGGAAAGGAGGGAATTAGGTAGAGTGGTAGGCAGATAACGAGGTTAAAGAGAAGGGTGAAGAGGGGGAGGGAGGGGAAGCGAGAGAGTTAGGGAGACCGGAAGGGAGAAAGGGTTCAGAGAGAGAGAGAGAGAGAATACAAAAAGATCATTTATCATATTTGCATTTAAATCGGATTTTCTATTAAACCGACTTTACCGCGAGCGAAGCCGCGGGTAAAAGCTAGTTAATTATATAATAATATAAAGTAAGGATAAAGTAAGGATATAAAATACTTATAACTGGAGCCCTTCTTTTATTTTCCTTCCGCGGATACATGCTTATTTATTACTAACATGAAAATAAAATATTAAAAATCTTCTAGTGTCAGATGCCTATTACGACTTTGGTGACGAAAGTATTCAATAATATGGAATCGTGCAAGTTAACTGAACGAAGGAGATTGCGTCATATGTACCTACTATACGTAGAAGCGACGCAACTGTTTAAATATTTAGAAAGAACACGTCATCGACCCGGTGGCGAAATGGTTACTCGCTGGCGACACAAGTCGGAGTTCCAGGTTGGAATCCGGTCGGGACGTATTTTTTCTCTTCATTTTCGGCTTTCCATCTTTCTAATGAAGAAAGGAATAATGTAAATGTGACAGCGAAGCTCTGAGGTACGCTAGCGTTTATTGGAAAATCTATAGATCTATTTTAGGGCATAAAAGTAAATAGATGTAAGTAAGTACATATATAATGGATACATATAAATAGAAATGAATTTAATACAAAAGACAATAAATCCCACTTTATATCTCACAGAACTGGAAAGGATGTGTTCCTGGACACATTTATATCAATAGCAATAAGCTGGCTGGATGCAACTCAGCAGGTTTTTCTGACGAATTCAGTGAGCCTTTGATCTAACATAACCTTCATTGGCCCGGAACATGGAATTCTTATCTCGGAAAGAATAAAAACATAGTATCCATTAGCAAATGGGCTATTGAGAAAAGTAAAACCAAACAGATATTTCAACAGGATTGCAGACAATCCAAGCTATTTATAAACTCTATGCTTAAAGAACAATGTGGCTTCCTGACATTGTGCCGACACAAAATGGTCCTTAGTGGTAAGTGATGGATGACTCATCATCAGTGATGGATGAGTCATCACTAAAATACTGAGAAAGAACTTCGTCGACTGGAAGAAAATATTGTAGGCAACAGAACAACGGTGTGTAAAAGCGCTGCTCTTCGTAGCAGATATATGCAAGGATGCAGATGTCCCAGAGAATAATCCATATATCCATGGGTACCTTCAGAAAACTAGTGTGTCTTACAAAATTAATATTGTCAGCCTCGGTAGCTCAGTGGTGCGGTCGGTCGACTGTTGTCAAGCAACCGTGAGCGCGGTCTGTACTTGGATGGGTGACCGCTCGACCGTTGGAGGCTGACCGTGGTTCGGATTCCACGTAAAAATGTAGGTCCCTTCCCTTCTTACCTTACTAGGTGGTAGGGTTTATCCCGCCCGGGTTAGTACCACCGCACTGAATGGGACGTCGGTTGAAACGGCTATGTAAATAGTTCGTGTTTTCCGTCCAGTTCAGTGTAACCGACATGAAATGAAGGGAAGCACTGAAATGGCACCTAGTTCACCCAGTGTTGTGGTCTGATATCACGGATGTTGTAGGCGAATGTAGCCAAATGTGTCAGATTCCATAAAAAAAATTAGGTAATATTAATTTATTAGCTTATTAAAATTTAAATAAATAGAATTTAATAGGTTAGTAATAAATGAACGAAATATATTCTAGTGATCTTGCATATTAGAATTATTTTGATATTATACAATCAGAAGGTAATGAATTCGCTCTAGAAGCACTGAAGACAATTAGCTACACATACCTTCACGCTAATTGTATTGTTTCTAGACTAATTAGGTACATATTATTTCAGGTGAAGCTAATTTAAATTATTTATGCATTCCAATTAGTGCAATTAATTATACATTATATAAAGAGATTTATCCCACGCTCGCCTCACACATTCATTGTAAGAGTCCTTACTGTGCCCTATTGGAGTTTGTTGAACTGCATCAAAAGCACTAACAATGCAAGTAAAGCTGATTTTACTACTTCTCGTCATTTGTGCTTCGTGCATGGACCTCGGAGTACACGGAGCTGTTTACAACGGCGAGATCGCGCGGCCACCCTGCCCCGAGGGTATGGTTTTGGTAATGGGCAAATGCGTTAAACCGCAACGTCGTAACGAGGTGACGAGGGGACGCTGCAGGCCAGGTGTAATATGCAAAGGGAATGATGTCACTAACGGTAAAAGAAACTAACTGTAGCAAAATCTGTCTGATGTTGACTCAATTACAATAAAAAGTTATTTGCACTGATGGTGTTTTGCTTCTAAAAAAGTGTTTACATGAACGGAACGTTATAATAGTTAGGTAAGATGGATTTTGGCCTCGCTGAAGGTGTTGGTGCCGATTCGAGCCGATCCCGGAATGCTGACTATGCGACTACCCTCCTGATCGCTCCGGCCCGAGTCTGGCCTACCTGACCCCTGAGGGACGCTGGGATCCCCTCTATAATGACTCGTGTCTACTCCGAGTGCGACTGGCGGCCGAGCCACTCTCACGGCCTGACGTGCGACCACTCCCTGCTAACCTACGCGTGAGCCCGGCTTCCTAGATCGTCGCTTCTCTCTCCGGGACTTCTAGTTTCCTCCCCCCCCCTACTCGCTTCTCGCGTCCGGAGCTACGACTACCTTTAAGATAAGTAAATTATGTAACTGCGATGTAAGAATCTCGGATCTAGTCTAATTCTACTGAACTATTGTAGTACTGTACAATGCTGTAATCCGCTTCACGGATAAATATTACGCGCACAATTATAAAAAAAACTGTAAGTGGCGTCCCGTCACATCGTCTACTTGGAAAATAAATATAACTATGTTACGGTAAGGTATCTACTCTTTTATTGCCTTACAATTCATACCTACCGAACTATTTGTACGGTGACTGGAACGGCTTCACCGAAGTCGGCCGGTCATACGTGGCAACACATATAAATAGAAATAAATCCCAATGAAAAGACAATAAATCCCACTTTATATCTCACAGAACTAGAAAGGATGTGTTCCTGGACACATTTATATCAATAGCAATAAGATGGCTGGATGCAACCCACCAGGTTTTTCTGACGAATTCAGTGACCCTTTGATCTAACATAACCTTCATTGGCCCGGAACATGGAATTCTTATCTCGGAAAAAATAAAAACATAGTATCCATTAGCAAATGGGCTATTGAGAAAAGTAAAACCAAACAGATATTTCAACAGGATTGCAGACAATCCAAGGTATTTTGCTTAAAAAACAATGTGGCTTCCTGGCATTGTGCCGACACAAAATACTTAACATGACAGGTAAAGTTACTGAGACAGTCCACATAATGGTCCTTAGTGGTAAGTGATGGATGACTCATCATCAGTGATGGATGAGTCATCACTAAAATACTGAGAAAGAACTTCGTCGACTGGAAGAAAATATTGTAGGCAACAGAACAACGGTGTGTAAAAGCGCTGCTCTTCGTAGCAGATATATGCAAGGATGCAGATGTCCCAGAGAATAATCCATATATCCATGGGTACCTTCAGAAAACTAGTGTGTCTTACAAAATTAATATTGTCAGCCTCGGTAGCTCAGTGGTGCGGTCGGTCGACTGTTGTCAAGCAACCGTGAGCGCGGTCTGTACTTGGATGGGTGAACGTTCGACCGTTGGAGGCTGACCGTGGTTCGGATTCCACGTAAAAATGTAGGTCCCTTCCCTTCTTACCTTACTAGGTGGTAGGGTTTATCCCGCCCGGGTTGGTACCACCGCACTGAATGAAACGTCGGTTGAAACGGCTATGTAAATAGTTCGTGTTTTCCGTCCAGTTCAGTGTAGCCGACATGAAATGAAGGGAAGCACTGACATGGCACCTAGTTCACCCAGTGTTGTGGTCTGATATCACGGATGTTGTAGGCGATGTAGCCAAATGTGTCAGATTCCATAAAAAAAATTAGGTAATATTAATTTATTAGCATTTAAATAAATAGAATTTAATAGGTTAGTAATAAATGAAGGAAATATATTCTAGTGATCTTGCATATTAGAATTATTTTGATATTATACAATCAGAAGGTAATGAATTCGCTCTAGAAGCACTGAAGACAATTAGCTACACATACCTTCACGCCAATTGTATTGTTTCTAGACTATTTAGGTACATATTATTTCAGGTGTAGGTAATTTAATTAAAAAGTCATCTAATTATTTATGAATTTCAATTAGTGCAATTAATTATACATTATATAAAGAGATTTATCCCACGCTCGCCTCACACATTTATTGTACGAGTCCTTACTGTGCCCTATTGGAGTTTGTTAAACTGCATCAAAAGCACTAACAATGCAAGTAAAGCTGATTTTACTACTTCTCGTCATTTGTGCTTCGTGCATGGACCTCGGAGTACACGGAGCTGTTTACAACGGCGAGATCGCGCGGCCACCCTGCCCCGAGGGTATGGTTTTGGTAATGGGCAAATGCGTTAAACCGCAACGTCGTAGCGAGGTTGACGGCGTCGTAGGACGCTGCAGGCCAGGTGTAATATGCAAAGGGAATGATGTCACTAACGGTAAAAGAAACTAACTGTAGCAAAATCTCTCTGATGTTGACTCAATTACAATAAAAAGTTATTTGCACTGATGGTGTTTTGCTTCTAAAAGAGTGTTTACATGAACGGAACGTTATAATAGTTATGTAAGATTGATTTTGTATTACCTAATAATAGTTTACCATCAATATGGTCTTTCTTATTTAGAGGAGGCGGCGAACAAAAGCGAACTTGTCGCACAAATAGAATTTTACAGGTTTCAGATTCAGATTCAGATATTTATTTCGCCATAAAGAACACGACAATAACAATATTACATTGAGACATATGCATATTCAGTATGGTTCGTCATAGTTTCTGTTTTATCCCGTTCAGCAATGCAATCTGTGAGGAAGAATCGGGCAAGAAACCTTACAGAGCTCTTTTTAAAAAATGCTTAAATATAACTTACATGCAAATTTTTTATTATGTTAACTATAACATACTACATCTAATAAAAAATTTAAATAATAAGTAAAAGATTATCTTTAACAAAAGAGAATAAAGTACAAAGAACATAGGGTTCAGTCAAATTTATACATATAAAAGATTCATTTGAATCGTCCAAGTCAGCAATATTGTTTATTTACAATATGAAAAAAAATCATTTAATTATAAAATGGATTATCTAGAAGTAATATTTTCAGCTGACTCTGGAACACATTGTCACTGTTTATAGATCTAATTTTTTCGGGAACATTTTCGTACAATTTGGGTCCGATCACGTCAGGGTCTTTTTCAGCCATCGCCGATTTATGCGCAACTGATTTTAATCGCTCTGAGTACGTGTACTATAATTATGACTAGTGCCGTTAAACTAAAAAAATTAATATTCTTACGTACATTACTACTACTTCATACAAATAGAGAGAGAGCACACAGTTAATATACCCAAGGTGATGCAAGATGCAGGAGAGCTCAAAAACTAGATGAAGCAGATAGGGGCCAGCTATAGCTCTACATTTTTGTACATAAAAGCTTCATCAAAATACAAACGTGTAACCGTCGATTATATTATCAGAACACTGACTGGTTGTCTTATTTTTTTGACATTGAAAATGTCTTTTGGTTCGTTCCAGTATAGGCTCCGATTTCACGAAAAAGTGCGATCCCCTTATATCTCGGAGAGTTGTGAAGATATGATATTCAAAAAAGCTCAAAAGACGCCTATTCATGAGAGCTGTAAGGTGCAAAAAGAATTATTCGAGAAAGTAAATAAATGGTAGGGTAATACTCCACTGACTTTCTCGCTTGTTTGGCGAACTCAAGGTTTCTATGTTCGAAATTCAAAATATACTGACAGGACAGTTCCGTTGAATTAGTTAGGCGCTAGCAACAAACATTTTGTATGCAATATTTAATAGAAAGAAACCTTCGTTTGTATGACAGCCACCTTTTTTTGAGTTTTCCTGGAAAAACTGATAATGGTATCTTCTTAGGCTAGTAACAGGGTTTCTATGTGGAAAATATAATAAAAATCGTTGGAGCCATTTTTGAGAAAATCTACCTTATCGAAATAATTTGTATAATTAAAAAAAAAAAAACTAAAAAAAGCCACCCCTAGATAATTGTTTCAAACTACTAAATATAAATTTTAAACGAAATCGGTTGAGCGGTTTAGGCGCAACGTCGCTGGACACATTGCCATAGACAAATTTTGTATGACAGCTACCCTTATTTTTTCGAATTTAAAAAAAATGAAAAAAGGTACCCCTAGATCAGCCATACTCAAAGTGTGCTCCGCGAAGCCCTAGGGCTCCACGGAGCCTCTGGGGGGGCTCCGCGAGAATACGAGAAAAGAAATCAAAAATACACCTCTCCTCTCTGGCTCGATTCAGCTCGGCTGCGCAGACGTTATGGCGTCACAGTTTCATACCTCCCATTAGATATTTAATTATTGTTTTTCTCTTATATTATAATATTATGTAAGTAACTGTTACACTGTAATATGATTTTAATAAAGAATGCACAAAAACTAATTTTTGTTTATTTTAGGGCTCCGTCAAATATTTCGTTTTCCAAAAGGGTTCCGTCACCAAAAAAGTTTGAGAACCACTGCCCTAGATAATCGTTTCAAACTACTAAATACGAATTTTGAACGAAATCGGTTGAGCGGTTGAGGCGCATGGTCGCTGGACGGACACACTCACACACACACACACACATACACACACCCTCTCATACATGTTTTTCAAAATCACTTTTTTGGGATCGATCGTTGACAGATATATAGCCCAAATCAGTCGAAATCTCAACTTCGAAATTTTGGACGATTACAATTCTTCCTTTCTCCTTACAGTCGCTCGAAAGTAAAAACGAAAAAAGTTACGGCCGAAATAGTGAAAAAAAAATTCTATGTTTTCCGAATTTTTTATTTTGGCGCTCGATATTTTGCAAACGAAGAATGATATCAAAAATTTGAGAAAAACTCCTCTGGACAATTTCGTCAGCTACAATTTGAGCCTAAAACAAAGACGATCGGGTTAAGGGTTTGCCCTGTAGCTCAACCTTTTTGAAAAAATAAATTCACAGATTTCGTGCCTCACACGATTATCGAGTACATTGGAAATGAATCTACGGAATTCGAAAAAATATTGTCGCTGAGCGAGACGAGAAAGTCGGGATTAGGAAAAGGTTAGGTGGGGTCTGATGATGGAGCCGGAAGGAAGCCATAGGAACTCCTAAACTACACATGATAAGCCCATCGTGTTTGGGCTCGTTGGATTTGTCTTCGCAAGTACTCTTGTCATATATGATGTCCAGGGTCCTGATGATGGAGCCGGAATGAAGCCATAGGAACTCCTAAACCACACATGATAAATCCACCATATTTGGGCTCGTTGGATATAGGAATATAGGTTAGGTTAGAAGATGCGTCAAATTGAAAATGAATTAAACAAAATTTAAAAAAAATATTACATCTATATATTTTTTATTATTTTTCAAAAACACAAGCAGCTAAAAATTTTTAACTAAAATTTAGACAGAAAAAGAGATAAGCTTGACATTATGTCTAACTAACTAAAGTAACAAACTAATAAATATCTAATATAATAAAAATATAATATAAGGATAGGTATAGAAGAGGTTAGAAGATGCGTCGCTACGCAACGATCTTCTAACCTAACATATATTTCTATATTAACCATATTCCTATATCCAACGAGCCCAAATATCGTGGATTAATCATGTGTGTAGTTTAGGAGTTCCTATGGCGTCCTTCCCGCTCCATCATCAGAACCCAACTAACCTTTTCCTTATCCCGACTTTTTCGTGTCGCTCAGCGACAATATTTTTTCGAATTCCGTAGATTCATTTTCAATGTGCTCGATAGTCGTGTAAGGCACGAAATCTGTGAATTTTTAATTTTAAAATGGACAAGTCCGGTTTTATTTGAAAAGCCTTGAAAAACAACATAAATTCATAAAAGTATACCAGTTTAAAAAAAATATATTTTATTGGACAAGTACAGTTTTATTTAAAAACATATTATCACACGAAAAATATTGTATTAGGTTCATCCGGTTGAAAATGAAAGTGCAATCATAATTTCTTCAAAGGTTTAATGGGACAAGTCCGTTTTTGACGGAAAAGGCAATTTTGAGAATTATTTGGTATAGGTTAGAAGCGGTTTTGAATGAAAATACTTCAGGGACGACAGATATGAGCTCAGAGAACAAAAAAAATAAAAAATTAAAACCATTAAGACAAGTTCGGTTTTGTTCGCCGCCTCCTCATTTTCAACCGACTTCAAAAGGAGCAGGTTCTCAATTCGACTGTATGTTGTAACCACATAGCTTGTAGGCTTTTCCACCATTTCAATAATGCACTTAGTTCCAAAGGACCCTCACACCTATCTTGACAAAGATGTATCCCTCTGTTTCCCAAGCAATTTTACAGACATTTGTCCATTTTGGAGTTGTTACAGTGTAGTATTGAGGTGTCGATGTACTTGACAAATGGCGAATAATTCTGTACCACTTCAACCGATTTCGATTATTCTTTTTTATGTAATATTACTAAAAAGAGTGAAAAAGAAACTGTTTTAAAAAACATTGCACCGGCTTCAAAAAACTACTAGAACTGAAAAGTGTTAAATAATATTTTGATTCATATTCGGGCCCTTGAGTTGAAGGCGGTACAAATGCATTCCTGAAAATTGATAGATGGCCCCTTTTGTGCTTTTGTACCCCCTTCAACTCAAGGGTCCGAATATGAATCAAAATATTGTTTAACACTTTTCAGTTCTAGTTATTTTTTGAAGTCGGTGCAATGTTTATTATTATATTTTAATTGGGCCTGTAACTACGTACATATTTAACTATTATTATTTACCATGGCCAAAGCCCATTGTTTTAATGATTTGTTAGAGAATATTCCGAAAATCTTTCTTAGTATGTGGTCTTTGCTGCAAATACTTCACATTTTTGTCTCGTAATGGGTGTATATACGTACCGTCAGTGAAATGGGAAAAGTCTTAATATGTAATTTTACAAAGAAAAGCGAAAAACATCTTTAGCTGTCTTTTTTTACCCAAATACGACGAACCCAAAAAATTAAAAGGTTCAGTTTGGCGTGTATGTATGTATATATTATATGCATGTAAGTATGTATCTATGTATTCATGTATGTATGTATGTATATTGTATGTATACATACAGTGTTAAGTTGAACACACCCCTCAAATTGCGAAACGCAGAAAGACTTCCTAGAGTAGATTTGACTCATTTCGAATAGATCATCCCTTTCACAACCTTATACAGGGTGTCCCGGACAGGTGTAGTTCCTTTAAGGAGGCTATTCTACGCCTTGTAACAAAAGCACTGGTGAAAGAATTTTTTAAATATGTTCTTTCATTAAAATTTTAGGATTTCCTAAACAAACTAAATGCATACTACAATGTGTGGGCGCCTTTAGACCGCGCGACTGTGAAACGCAAGGTGGAATGGCGCGGGTCGGGGCGCGAGCGGTACGCGGGCGGGGTGGGCTATCTGTTTGCGTTCACTCGCGTCGCGTCCCGTCCATATTCCCGCTGCCCGCTGCCCCGCGCCCTACGCTGCGCCCGATTAGAGCACTACAACATTACACTACATTAATAACTTTAACAATTTATATCTCCGCAACAGGCGTACCTAGAACCCTACTTCTCTTACTAATTATGTTTGTTACAAAGCGTAGAATAGCCTCCTTAAAGGAACTACACCTGTCCGGGGACACCCTGTATATTAATGATTGAATTTAACCTCAAAATTCAAACTAAAAGATGTCGCCACGTGCGCAGATAGTGTGAATAGAATAGAATATACTTTATTCCTTTCCAATACAAAATTGTACAAAAGGCGGACTTATTACCTAAGGCAATCTCTGCCAATCAACCTGACTTAATTATGAACACTTATAAGGGTAAAAAACAGAGAAGAAGAATGACTGAATATTTATTTATTATTATTATTTATATATATTGTGCCCGGCGTCTTGTTTACTTTATTTTATTGTTTTGTTGGTAATAAGTTTCTCACATTCTTCTTCTGTTCTTCCGGGATGTTGTAGGTGATGTAGCCGAATGTGTCAGGCAGGTTACATAAAAAAAATTAGTACTAATAATTGATTACCTAAAATTTGAATAAATGAACGAAATATATTCTAGTGATCTAGCATACTATAATTATTTGGAAAATTATACAATCAGAAGGTAATGAATTCACTCTAGAAGCACTGGAGACAATTAGCTACACATACCTTCACGCCAATTGTATTGTTTCTAGTCTATGTAGGTAACGATTATTTCAGGTGTATGTAATTAAATTAAAAAGTCATCTAAGTAATTCTTTATGCATTTCAATTTGTGCAATTACTTATCAATATCAATCAATACTAACAACAAATCTGTAAGGGGTGGTGATGGAGCAAGTTTTTTTTTATGGTAACTGACACGGTTGGTTACAATCACCTACAACATCCGTGATGTCAGCCCATAACACCGGGTGAACTTGGTGCCACGTCAGTGCTCCCCTTCGGTCGTGCCGGCAACACTGGACTGGACGGAAAACACAAACTATTTACATAGCCGTTTCGAACGACCTTTCATTCAGTGCGGTGGTACCGGCCGGGTTAAACCCTACCACCTAGTAATATAAGAAGGGAGTCATATCGCTTAGTCTCCTTTTACGACATACACGGGGAGAGATGCAGTGGGGCTATTCTTTTAAAGTACCGACCCCACACGGTACAAAATATATGCAAAAACTACCTACTGCAAAATATGGAACAATTCTTTGTCTATCGATCACACGTTTTTGGTTGTAAAATTTTATCATTTTCTATACAAACTATACGATAATCAAATGTCGATTTTTTCTTCCGCGTGAACTTAGAAGACTTTATCTCAGAAACTAAAGAGAATTTAAATGAAATTTTTATAGCAAAATGACGTCATTTGTTCTATCGATCACACGCTTTTCAAAGTTCGATGCGAAGGATGAAAAAAACCCTTTTTTTATAGAAAGCGCGACATGTGGCATCGTTTCACTTACGAGTAGGTGACTTACGATGCCCATGGACATTCTGTGATGCACGGGGATTGCGAATGCCATGCCGGCCTGACAAGAGCCTTTTCACGCCACTTTTGAAAAACCCCGAGCTGTACTTAGAAGGAAATGAATAAAAGACCTACAGAACCGGTTGGTGCGAATCCTCGGTGCACCCCTATACAATCGACCTACGATTGTATAGGGGTGCATCCCCTGCCCAGTACGCGTAGATGCACTCAATCAATGCGCTACGCCGCCGTTGGCATAACTACGCACCTTAACTGAGAAAACTTCACCAGGTGGACAGAATAAGACTGCGCTGTATCGTGGGGCCGGTACTTTAAAATAATAGCCCGTCGGTCGAAACGGCTATGTAAATAGTTTATGTTTTCCGTCCAGGTCAGTGTAGCCGGAACGAGCGAAAGGAAGCACTGACGTGGCACCAAGTTCACCCGGTGTTATGGGCTGACATCACGGATGTTGTAGGTGATGTAGCCAACCGTGTCAGTAACCATAAAAAAGGTTGCCTATTGAAAGCTATCTTTCGACAAGTTCGACCACGAGGTACTTCTCGGATCTCGTGGTCGACCTTGTCGAAAGCCTTTTGTAAATCCGTGTACATATTATCATAAATCTAAACATTGCCGTCTAAATCCTTGATGAGGTAATTTGAATAAATTAAAAGATTGCTGTTGTTGAGCGTTTTTTTTATAAAACCATGCTTTTCAGCCAGTAGATTGTTGTGAAATAGGGGATAGAACTAGTGAACTCGTTTCTCAAGAATTGTAGACAAGTCCGACAGTATAGTTATAGGTATATAGTTGGTGACTTCGCTTTTGGACCCACTCTTATGAACAGGTGTACTATTGGCAATTTTCCAAGGAGTGGAAAAAACGCTTTCCGATAGGCATTTGTTGAAAATAATGTATAATGGACATGTTATTACATCAGCGACCTGAACCCGGAAAAATGGTTCAATTGAGTCAGGAGGACCCATGCGAACGTTAGCGAGTCTAATAATATATTAGTGGAAGCAGGATCAGGTGCTTGGGCCGAAGTGTCCCAGTTTAGTGTTTATGGTTCGATTTCCAGTTACATAATCCTCGTAACCACAGACTATCTGTCGTCTGTCCTCGTAACGTGAGACTTAAAAACACATCATGTATAATTTAATTAGTTATTATGTTTTTATTTTCGCTAATTTGGAAAATAACCATTTATTTAGTCTAATTAAGTCGTCTAATTGTTCATGGTTTTTTATTACTTTTGATATTTTTCAGTTATGCTAAACTGAACTTTATTACCTAAACATCACTATATTCCACTTTCGTCTCACACATTATTGTAAGAACACTTGCTGTTGTCACTATCCTACATACTTCCAATCTTTTTACGCGGACATATAGCCACTTTTTTATATTTTTCTTATCTTGAATTTTTTGATACTACATCTTTGTTTAAAACATTTGCCGCATTGGACTTTTCTGACCTAAATAGGACTAACGATGCAAGCAAATAACATATTTTTACTACTTCTGATCATTTGTGCTTCGTGCGCGGGCATCGCAGAAAGTACTCCAGTCGACATGGCTCCAGAGTTCCTGACTCAGGTGGAGCGAACGCGACGTGAAATCAAAAAAGTGTCTCGACGCTGCCATAAGGACGAAGTCTTGGTATGGGGGAAATGCGTTCCGTCGGAACGTGATTGATTAACTTATACAGTTAACATTTTGTCAAATAATTGCTTGCAGTGTTTGTTGGTATGTAATTAGTATTTTATAATAAACACGTATTTAAACTGGCGGTGGTTTCTTTCTAAAAGTGCGTTTCCATTAAGAGCGCGGTACTACAGCATCAAAATGCGCACTGATATGGCGTATTTTGAATAGCGAAGCGTTCGCTTTTTAACCGACTTCCAAAAAAGGAGGAGGTTCTCAATTCGTCTGTATGTTTTTTTTTATGTTTGTTACGCGATTTTATAGTATTTGTTCAAAGTTTGTTAAACCAATTTACATTACACGAATATTCAAATCTGTCAAAAGACGTAAAATTTTATCTTACATCATCTGCAATTAGTATAAACTCAAAATAATGTTTTAGAAAGCTGCAATTTCGAATCAAAAAGAGCATTTCGGAGTATTTAAGACCATTTAGTAGTACGTTTGTGATTTTTTTTCCACATATTAAATTGACATAAATAAAAATAAAAATCTGTCACCAACTTTTAAATATGGTCAACTTTTAGACAGGATTTTATAATATATATATTTTTAAAATTCGTTGAACAAAAAACCGAAACGAAATGTGGCAAATTTTGCAAATTGTGCCAGAAGCTGTAGTACCGCAGTCTTAATTTGTGAAACCTTAAAACATACATATTATATATATATAGCGTCAAGTCTGTTTCCCAGTGGGGTAGGCAGAGACAACGGATCTCCAAGTGCCGTGATTCTGACACATATATGTCGCCTCTTCCACTCTCATGACGTTCTTCATCTTCATACATACTCGCCGGTTACGGGTACTACGCACTTGGCCGTTTTAGAGGAAATGGAGCCTTTTTGGGGATTTCTTCTTTTTAAAGATTTACCCCGCCATGTCCATTTATTTACATGTAGATAAGCTTTATTTCTTAAAACAAAACAATAAAAATATTATTTACACTTTATTATGATTGGATGCGTACCTACAGCCTCTTATCTACTCCATCGATAGTAACAAATTAATCAATTCCTCAAATGAATCCATTCGCAGCAATTTCATTACTCAACTCATTTCAACACAGGTAATGAATTTTCAAATTATTCTCTCACTTTCGTTACAAAACTCAAAGAATTCGCACGAAATAAAGAAACTGGACACTCCCAAGATGCAGACGACGTTGACTTTGCTACTGCTCGTCACGTGTTCGTTGGGGATCACCACGGAGAACTTATTGTGGACCTGGCACGAAGCTGGTAGCGAACTCCCACCGGCCGAGGAGTTCGCCGTGGCGACGCCATCACCGCCGGTACTGTCGATGCGGTACGCCCCAGAAGCGCTCAGAGCAGTAAATATGTGCTACGAATGCCACTGGAAAGTGTGTACAGGTAATGGGATTTCGTGGAATCGTGACGGAACAATAAAAGAAGATGAATACGACATAACCTGGCGCAAAGCTGGTAGCGAACTCCCACCGCCCGAGCAGCCCGCCGTGGTCACAACAACGCCAAGCCCGTCGATGCAGGAGTCAGCGCTCAGAGCAAAAGCAAAATTGTGCGAAGTCTGCCAGTGGCAAGTGTGTACATTTTATAATTCCGATCCGGACTAGTACTGGTACTCCCACCGGCCGAGGCGGTCGCCGTAGCCAAAACACCGCCAAACCCGTCGATGCGGCACGACCCAGCGCTCAGAACAAAACTCTGCAACATCTGCAGACGGCAAGTGTGTACAGAATTTGAGTGCATAGATCCGAAATTTTAGATTTATGATTGTAAAATAAATTTTCAGTACAGTTATAATTACATTTTAAATTCTTACAACACTTCTTTCCGTTTGAGAATGTTTTATAATTATTTTAGATTGATCCAAATATTGTTGATGTATAAAATTAATTATTGTAAGTCCATTCAAGTATTGTAGATTTATAAATGCATTATTATAGATTCCATTACAGATTCAACAACGTTTTTAAAAAGATAATTTATTGATTATACAGGCATATCACAGTATACGGGATGTTCGGCACATCGACCGACAAATTTTTTTTTGTAGGTAAGTGGGGTCATTAGCAACGTTTTGACCCATGATACCTTTTGTCGGATGTCACGTGGTATCGAGATATGATTTTTTTTTATTTTTGAAAATTACCAAAATCCCAGCTATAAGCCCTTGTAACTTTTTTGTTTATGATTTATCAGCACGAAATAAAATGTATTGAATTTTACGATGTATAGTCCTTGTTCTAGAAAAAATATTATTTGATGAAGTTAATACCACGCAGTTCGTACCACGTGACATCCTACAAAAGATATCATGGGTCAAAACGTTGCAAATGACCCCACTTACCTACAAAAAAAATTTGTCGGCGATGTGCCGAACATCCTGTATAATAAATAAATTATCTTTTTAAAAACGTTGTTTTCACAAATAAAATAATGGCACAATAAAATCTAAAGAAGGAACTTGTTGAAAAGATGGAACGAAATTTTATATGTATTTTCACCTCTATTAAATAAGTAAGAATTAAAGGTTTAGACGCCAATTTTTTATGGAAAGCGCGACATGTGGCATCTTTTCATTTACGAGTTATTTACAGACACCTGTCTTACGATGCCCATGGACATTATGTGATGCACGGGGATTGCGAATGCCTTGCCGGCCTGAAAGGAGACCCCTTCACGCCTCCTTTTCAAAAACCCCAGGCTTCACTCGGGAGTAAATAGATGAGCAGGGAGTGCGTTCCACGTTTTGTTTTATTGTTTATACATTAATTGTATTATCAATCCATACTTCCATACTAATATTATAAATTCGAAAGTAACTCTGTTGTCTGTCTGTCTGTCTGTCTGTTACCTTTTCACGCCTAAACCGCTGAACAGATTTCGATAAAATATTGCACGGAGATGAATTGGATCCTGAGGAAGGACATAGGCTACCTTTTGTCTCAAAAAACAACCCTTAAGGGGGTGAAATAGGGGATGAAAGTTTGTATGGGGAACCTAGCATTTCTCGAGTTAGGGATATGACAATTCATATTTAGGCTTTTGGTATGAAATAAAGAATTACGTGTTTCAGCGTTTTTGCTAAATCAAACCCTTAAATTACAATAGGGGATGATTTCAAAATTAGATTTTAGGATTTTATAAAATTTTGTACGGAGATTAATTGCATCCTGAGGAAGGACATAGGCTACCTTTTGTCTCAAAAAACAACCCTTAAGGGGGTGAAATAGGGGATGAACGTTTGTATGGGGAACCCATCATTTCTTAAGTTAGGGATATAACGATTCATATTTAGGCTTTTGGTATGAAATAAAGAATTACGTGTTTCAGCGTTTTAGTTAAATCAACCCTTAAATTAAAATAGGGGATGATTTCAAAATTAGATTTCGGGAGAGAGATAAAGGGAGAGGGAGAGGGAGAGGGAGAGGGAGAGGGAGAGGGAGAGGGAGAGGGAGACGGAGACGGAGACGGGGACGGGGGCGGGGACGGAGACGGGGACGGGGACGGGGACGGGGACGGGGACGGGGACGGGGACGGGGGCGGGGACGGGGACGGTGACGGGGACGGAGACGGAGACGGAGACGGAGACGGAGACGGAGACGGAGACGGAGACGGAGACGGAGACGGAGACGGAGACGGAGACGGAGACGGAGACGGAGACGGAGACGGAGACGGAGACGGAGACGGAGACGGAGACGGAGACGGAGACGGAGACGGAGACGGAGACGGAGACGGAGACGGAGACGGAGACGGAGACGGAGACGGAGACGGAGACGGAGACGGAGAGGGAGAGGGAGAGGGGGCAGCAGCGGGGCGAGGCGAATATTATTTTAACTTAAGTTTCTTATTTTAATATCGATAGCTTTTTCCCGCGGATTCGCTCGCGTGAAATTCGTATTTCAAAAGAAGAAAGTAAGTAACTGAGGGCGAGGCATACGGTGGAGCTGCGTTCAGGAAGACTATAATCCTTCTCGAAGAAAGTAAGTAACTAAGGGCGTGGCCGAAGGCCGACCTGTATCCTGGAAGACGCTAAACCTTCTCGATGACAGTAAGTAACTATGGGCCATAGTTACTTCCTTTCTTCAAGATGGTTTATAGTCTTCCTGACCTCAGCTCGGCCTTCGGCGTCGCCCTCAATTACTTAATTTCTTCGAGAAGGTTTATAGTTATCCTGAACGCAGCTCGGCCGTCAGCATCGCCCTTAGTTACTTACTTTCATCGAGAAGGTTATTGGCCTTCCTGAATGCAGCTCGGCCTTCGGCCTCGCCCTCAGTTACTTACTTTCATCAAGAAGGTTTATAGTCTTCCTGAACGCAGCTCGGCCTTCGGCCTCGCCCTCAATTACTTAATTTCTTCGGGAAGGTTTATCGTCTTCCTGAACGCAGCTCGGCCTTCGGCCTCGCCCTCAGTTACTTACTTTCATCAAGAAGGTTTATAGTCTTCCTGAACGCAGCTCGGCCTTCCGCCTCGCCGTCAGTTACGTAGTTTCATCAAGAAGGTTTATAGTCTTCCTGAACGCAGCTCGGCCTTCGGCCTCGCCCTCAATTCGAGAAGGTTTATATTTTTCATGAACGCAGCTCGGCCTTCGGCCTCGCCCTCTTTTACTTACTTTCTTCGAAAAGGTTATCGACTTCCTGAACGCAGCTCGGCCTTCGGCCTCGCCCTCTGTTGCTTACTTTCTTCGAGAAGGTTTATCGTCTTCCTGAACGCAGCTCGGCCTTCGGCCTCTCCTTTTATTCCTTATTTCTCCGAGAAGGTTTATAGTCTTCCTGAACGCAGCTCGGCCTTCGGCCTCGCCCTCAGTTACTTAATTTCTTCGAGAAAGTTTATCGTCTTCGTGAACGCAGCTCGGCCTTCGGCCTCGCCCTCAGTTACTTACTTTCTTCGAGAAGGTTTATCGTCTTCCTGAACGCAGCTCGGCCTTCGGCCTCGCCTTTTGTTACTTACTTTCATCGAGAAGGTTTATAGTCTTCCTGAACGCAGCTCGGCCTTCGGCCTCGCCCTCAGTTACTTACTTTCTTTGAGAAAGTTTATCGTCTTCCTGAACGCAGCTCGGCCTTCGGCCTCGCCCTTTGCTACTTACTTTATTCGAGAAGGTTTATAGTCTTCCTAAACGCAGCTCGGCCTTCGGCCTCGCCCATTGTTACGTACTTTCTTCGAGAAGGTTTATAGTCTTCCTCAACGCAGCTCGGCCTTCGGCCTCGCCCTCAGTTGCGTACTTTCTTCGAGAAGGTTTATAGTCTTCCTGAACGCAGCTCGGCCTTCGGCCTCGCCCTCAGTTGCGTACTTTCTTCGAGAATGTTTATAGTCTTCCTGAACGCAGCTCGGCCTTCGGCCTCGCCCTCAGTTGCGTACTTTCTTCGAGAAGGTTTATAGTCTTCCTGAACGCAGCTCGGCCTTCGGCCTCGCCCTTAGTTACTTACTTTCTTCGAGAAGGTTTATAGTCTTCCTGAACGCAGCTCGGCCTTCGGCCTCGCCCTCAGTTACTTATTTTCTTCTTTGAAATACGAATTTCACGCGAGCGGAGCCGCTGGCTCAGCTAGTAATTTATAAAGGCATTGTGTAAATTTGCCCAAATATCGATAAATGTCAAGTAAGTCGGAAAAAATGCTGCCTTCTGAGAGCTATCTCCGCGTGCTCTGCATAAATCGTTAGAGTTACACGAAGATAGTGTATAGTGAGGTTGTTTCTCTAAAATAGTTCTAAAAAAAATTCCGCGACAGCATATATCTACCTTTTATGTGGAAGCCACTATAGCCAAAATAGTTAACCAAAAATAAATTTAAATTGGATACTGCATTTACAATGCACATTTTATAGTTTTAAATTAATTCTTATCAAAATACATACTTTTATCGCTTCTGGTATTTAAAGTAGATAAACTTTGGCTGTTACACTAAGTAATTTGGACAAATAGTTTAAAAGTTTCGACGATGAGAATGAGAGAAGCGCTTCGCTTCTCTCAGCGGGGGGCAGCGGGGCGAGGCGAATATGTTTGTATGAATTTCCTCCATAAAATTTAAGCCGATCATCTAAATTCCAATAAAATTACTACACGCACATTTAGCTATACGAGACACAGGATAGGCTAAATAAAATTCAGTTCCGGTTATGCTAATATGTGGAGTATTTTACTTAGTTAGTTTAGATTTGATTTATTTTAATAGAATTTTCTTATTTTAATATAGATAGCTTTTTCCCGCGGATTCGCTCGCGTGAAATTCGTATTTCAAAAGAAGAAACTAAGTAACTTAGGTCGGGACCGGAGGGCGAACTGGATTCAGATAAAAACAATAAACATTCTCAAAGAAAGTAAGTAACATACTAAAGGCAAGGCCGAAGGCCGAGCTGCGTTCAGGAAGAGGTTAAACCTTTTCGAAGAAAATAAGCAACAAAGGGCGAGGCCGAAGGCCGAGCTGCGTTCAGGAAGACCTTCAACCTTCTCGAACAAGTTCTCCAAGAAAGTAAGTAACTGAGGGCGAGGCCTAAGGTCGAGCTGCGTTCAGGAAGACTATAGTCCTTCTCGAAGAAAGTAAGTAACTAAGGGCGTGGCCGAAGGCCAAGCTGTATTCTGGAAGACAGTAAGTAACTATGGGTAACCTTCTCGATGACAGTAAGTAACTATGGGCGATATTTATAGTCTTCCTGAACGAAGCTCAGCCTTCCGCCTCGCCCTCAATTACTTAATTTCTTCGAGAAGGTTTATGGTCTTCCTGAAAACAGCTCGGCCTTCCGCCTCGCCGTCAGTTACGTAGTTTCATCAAGAAGGTTTATAGTCTTCCTGAACGCAGCTCGGCCTTCGGCCTCGCCCTCAATTCGAGAAGGTTTATATTTTTCATGAACGCAGCTCGGCCTTCGGCCTCGCCCGATGTTACTTACTTTCTTCGAAAAGGTTATCGACTTCCTGAACGCAGCTCGGCCTTCGGCCTCGCCCTCTGTTGCTTACTTTCTTCGAGAAGGTTTATCGTCTTCCTGAACGCAGCTCGGCCTTCGGCCTCTCCTTTTATTCCTTATTTCTCCGAGAAGGTTTATAGTCTTCCTGAACGCAGCTCGGCCTTCGGCCTCGCCCTCAGTTACTTAATTTCTTCGAGAAAGTTTATCGTCTTCGTGAACGCAGCTCGGCCTTCGGCCTCGCCCTCAGTTACTTACTTTCTTCGAGAAGGTTTATCGTCTTCCTGAACGCAGCTCGGCCTTCGGCCTCGCCTTTTGTTACTTACTTTCTTCGAGAAGGTTTATAGTCTTCCTGAACGCAGCTCGGCCTTCGGCCTCGCCCTCAGTTACTTACTTTCTTTGAGAAAGTTTATCGTCTTCCTGAACGCAGCTCGGCCTTCAGCCTCGCCCTTTGCTACTTACTTTATTCGAGAAGGTTTATAGTCTTCCTAAACGCAGCTCGGCCTTCGGCCTCGCCCATTGTTACGTACTTTCTTCGAGAAGGTTTATAGTCTTCCTCAACGCAGCTCGGCCTTCGGCCTCGCCCTCAGTTACTTAATTTCTTCGAGAAAGTTTATCGTTTTCCTGAACGCAGCTCGGCCTTCGGCCTCACCCTTTGTTACTTACTTTCATCGAGAAGGTTTATAGTCTTCCTGAACGCAGCTCGGCTTTCGGCCTCGCCCTTTGTTACTTACTTTCTTCGAGAAGGTTTATAGTCTTACTGAACGTAGCTCGGCCTTCAGTTTCGGGCATAGTTACTTACTTTCTTTGAGAACGTTTATAGTCTTCCTGAACGCAGCTCTGACTCGGCCTCGCCCTTAGTTACTTACTTTCTTCGACAAGGTTTATAGTCTTCCTGAACGCAGCTCGGCCTTCAGCCTCGCCCTTTGTTACTTACTTTCTTCGAGAAGGTTTATAGTCTTCCTGAACGCAGCTCGGCCTTCGTCCTCGCCCTTTCTTACTTACTATATTCGAGAAGGTTTATAGTCTTCCTGAACGCAGCTCGGCCTTCGGCCTCGCCCTCAGTTACTTACTTTCTTCGAGAAAGTTTATCGTCTTCCTGAACGTAGCTCGGCGTTCGGCGTCGCCTTTTGTTACTTACTTTCTTCGAGAAGGTTTATAGTCTTCCTGAACGCAGCTCGGCCTTCGGCCTCGCCCTCAGCTACTTACTTTTTTAAGAAAGTTTATCGTCTTCCTGAACGCAGCTCGGCCTTCGGCCTCGCCCTTTGTTACTTACTTTCTTCGAGAAGGTTTATATTCTTCATTAACGCAGCTCGGCCTTCGGCCTCGCCCTTTGTTACTTACTTTCTTCGAGAAGGTTTATAGTCTTCCTGAACGCAGCTCGGCCTTCGGTTTCGCCCATAGTTACGTACTTTCTTTGAGAAGGTTTATAGTCTTCCTGAACGCAGCTCGGCCTTTGGCCTCGCCCTCAGTTGCGTACTTTCTTCGAGAATGTTTATAGTCTTCCTGAACGCAGCTCGGCCTTCGGCCTCGCCCTTTGTTACTTACTTTCTTCGAGAAGGTTTATATTCTTCATTAACGCAGCTCGGCCTTCGGCCTCGCCCTTTGTTACTTACTTTCTTCGAGAAGGTTTATAGTCTTCCTGAACGCAGCTCGGCCTTCGGTTTCGCCCATAGTTACGTACTTTCTTTGAGAAGGTTTATAGTCTTCCTGAACGCAGCTCGGCCTTCGGCCTCGCCCTCAGTTGCGTACTTTCTTCGAGAATGTTTATAGTCTTCTTGAACGCAGCTCGGCCTTCGGCCTCGCCCTCAGTTGCGTACTTTCTTCGAGAAGGTTTATAGTCTTCCTGAACGCAGCTCGGCCTTCGGCCTCGCCCTTAGTTACTTACTTTCTTCGAGAAGGTTTATAGTCTTCCTGAACGCAGCTCGGCCTTCGGCCTCGCCCTCAGTTACTTATTTTCTTCTTTGAAATACGAATTTCACGCGAGCGGAGCCGCGGGCTCAGCTAGTAATTTATAAAGGCATTGTGTAAATTTGCCCAAATATCGATAAATGTCAAGTAAGTCGGAAAAAATGCTGCCTTCTGAGAGCTATCTCCGCGTGCTCTGCATAAATCGTTAGAGTTACACGAAGATAGTGTAT
The DNA here is from genome assembly GCA_946902875.1 of Nematopogon swammerdamellus. Taxonomy (NCBI): domain Eukaryota; kingdom Metazoa; phylum Arthropoda; class Insecta; order Lepidoptera; family Adelidae; genus Nematopogon; species Nematopogon swammerdamellus. The sequence continues at coordinate 25,518,347 of OX336337.1, read as the reverse complement.
AGTGAGGTTGTTTCTCTAAAATAGTTCTAAAAAAAATTCCGCGACAGCATATATCTACCTTTTATGTGGAAGCCACTATAGCCAAAATAGTTAACCAAAAATAAATTTAAATTGGATACTGCATTTACAATGCACATTTTATAGTTTTAAATTAATTCTTATCAAAATACATACTTTTATCGCTTCTGGTATTTAAAGTAGATAAACTTTGGCTGTTACACTAAGTAATTTGGACAAATAGTTTAAAAGTTTCGACGATGAGAATGAGAGAAGCGCTTCGCTTCTCTCAGCGGGGGGCAGCGGGGCGAGGCGAATATGTTTGTATGAATTTCCTCCATAAAATTTAAGCCGATCATCTAAATTCCAATAAAATTACTACACGCACATTTAGCTATACGAGACACAGGATAGGCTAAATAAAATTCAGTTCCGGTTATGCTAATATGTGGAGTATTTTACTTAGTTAGTTTAGATTTGATTTATTTTAATAGAATTTTCTTATTTTAATATAGATAGCTTTTTCCCGCGGATTCGCTCGCGTGAAATTCGTATTTCAAAAGAAGAAACTAAGTAACTTAGGTCGGGACCGGAGGGCGAACTGGATTCAGATAAAAACAATAAACATTCTCAAAGAAAGTAAGTAACATACTAAAGGCAAGGCCGAAGGCCGAGCTGCGTTCAGGAAGAGGTTAAACCTTTTCGAAGAAAATAAGCAACAAAGGGCGAGGCCGAAGGCCGAGCTGCGTTCAGGAAGACCTTCAACCTTCTCGAACAAGTTCTCCAAGAAAGTAAGTAACTGAGGGCCAGGCCTAAGGTCGAGCTGCGTTCAGGAAGACTATAGTCCTTCTCGAAGAAAGTAAGTAACTAAGGGCGTGGCCGAAGGCCAAGCTGTATTCTGGAAGACAGTAAGTAACTATGGGTAACCTTCTCGATGACAGTAAATAACTATGGGCGATATTTATAGTCTTCCTGAACGAAGCTCAGCCTTCCGCCTCGCCCTCAATTACTTAATTTCTTCGAGAAGGTTTATGGTCTTCCTGAAAACAGCTCGGCCTTCGGCCTCGCCCTTAGTTACTTTATTCGAGAAGGTTTATTGTCTTCCTGAACGCAGCTCGGCCTTCGGCCTCGCCCTCTGTTACTTACTTTCTTCGAAAATGTTATCGTCTTCCTGAACGCAGCTCGGCTTTCGGCCTCCCCCTCAGTTAGGTACTTACTTTCATCAAGAAGGTTTATAGTCTTCCTGAACGCAGCTCGGCCTTCGGCCTTGCCCTCAGTTAGGTACTTACTTTCATCAAGAAGGTTTATAGTCTTCCTGAACGCAGCTCGGCCTTCGGCCTTGGCCACGATTACTTAATTTATTCGAGAAGGTTTATAGTCTTCCTGAACGCAGCTCGGCCTTCGGCCTCGCCCTTAGTTACTTACTTCTTCGAAAAGGTTATCGTCTTCCTGAACGCAGCTCGGCCTTCGGCCTCGCCCTCAGTGACTTACTTTCTTCAAGAAGGTTTATAGTCTTGCTGTACGCAGCTCGGCCTTCGGCCTCGCCCTTAGTTACTTTCTTCGAGAAGGTTTATTGTCTTCCTGAACGCAGCTCGGCCTTCGGCCTCGCCCTCTGTTACTTACTTTCTTCGAAAATGTTATCGTCTTCCTGAACGCAGCTCGGCTTTCGGCCTCCCCCTCAGTTAGGTACTTACTTTCATCAAGAAGGTTTATAGTCTTCCTGAACGCAGCTCGGCCTTCGGCCTTGCCCTCAGTTAGGTACTTACTTTCATCAAGAAGGTTTATAGTCTTCCTGAACGCAGTTCGGCCTTCGGCCTTGGCCACGATTACTTAATTTATTCGAGAAGGTTTATAGTCTTCCTGAACGCAGCTCGGCCTTCGGCCTCGCCCTCAGTGACTTACTTTCTTCAAGAAGGTTTATAGTCTTGCTGTACGCAGCTCGGCCTTCGGCCTCGCCCTCAATCACTTACTTTATTTGAGTGGGTTTATCGTCTTCCTGAACGCAGCTCGGCCTTCGGCCTCGCCCTTAGTTACTTACTTTAGTTGAGAAGGTTTATCGTTTACCTTACTTAACGCAGATCGGTCTTAGTTACTTGCTTGCTTTTTTTGAAATACGATTTTCAAGCGAGCGAAGCCGCGGGCAAAAGCTAGTATATAATAATATACTCGTATACCATGAGCGGCGGATGTTCCAGTGGTCTAGGCGCCAGCTTCTCTTCCGAGGGGTCCGATTTTCAAATCCGTTTGGCATGTACCAATTATTTTTGTATGACGGAAAATTTTCGTAGGACAAAAATTTTACGTGATTAATATGGTGTAAATTACGTGAACCGGTGTAAACCTGTAGGTCCCATCTCTCGCCCCTTACTAGGTGGTAGTCTAAAATTGTAGACGACTGGCTTGATACCACCGTACTGGGCGTAAGTAGGCGGCCGCATAGCGGCCTCGGCTTTTTTCTCTTCTAGTCCAGTATAGCCAGCAATGCAAAGGGAAGTCTCCTTTATGGCACCTACCATCTCAGAGGATTGGGTTTTGTCAGACAGAAGCATGCGCTTTGACCCCTCTGTCTGACTCAGGCACCATACCGGTTTATATAAAAAAAGATTCAGCTGTTCAGTGGTATGGAACCACTGATGCCTCCGACGTACTAATGTCGTTATTCCACCTGGACGGCGGTTTTCCCACACCGCCAATTAAGTCAAGAGTGGAATTTTAAATTGTGTCCTATCCGCGAGGGTTCCAAATTAATTTCGACTAAGTCAGACTGTTTTATGAAATGCGCGACATGTGGCGTTGTTACACTTACAAGTAGGTATCTAATGAGGTTCATGGACATTATGTGATGCATGAGGTCGGTCTCTCAGGTCGATATTGCAAATGCCATACCGACCTGACAGAGGCCTTTTCAGGTGCCTTTTGAAAAACTAAAAAAAAAACTTCTTACGAATTTTAAAACAGTTTCACATAATCTATCTAGAATCTAGTCTCTCAAGGGACTACTTCAATAATTTGCTAGTTTCACCTTCAGCAGATGCGATTTGCAGCAGTCGTCGTTGCATCACGACCGAGAGCCAGCTCCTCCGATGAAACAATCAAGACCGATGCAATCACGACATTTATTTTCGCATTATTCTGCACACGAGCAAAGCCTTCAAAAGCCCAACTTTAACCAGAATCTGGGTTATGTTCACCTGCGCAGGTGACAAACAAGGTTAGTAGGTAATTGTTGCACCCTACAGTTTTCTTGAAGCTGACGCAACGTGAACACCGTGTCTGTAGTAGACTAGCTTTGTGACTCAGGCTAGAATCTGCAACCTCTCCATTAAAAAAATGCCCTGGTAGTCGTGGGACTACCGGTAGACATAGACATGGAATCATGGGCAGACATATAAGAAAAAACACAAAACAAAACCGAAAAAACATCTCGTCGAGATTTCCTCCAGCGGATGAGTAGTTTGGGATCAGTAGTTTCAGAGGTATGCCCTAAAAAAAGTCTTATCTCGTCGAGATTTATCATTTTCCATGTGAGAATGAGTAGGCTGGGATCAGTATTTTCCGAGATTTTGCGATGATTGCCCACTCAAAGTCTTTTTTTTTTTTTTTCGAAACGGTTGAACCGATTTTGAAAAAGAAAAACATTATTTCAGAAAGATAATATTTTTTTAAAGGAAGGATACAAATTTCAAGTCAATCCGACCAGTAGTTTAGGAGTTATAGACGTTTATTGATTTTCGAAGCCTTTTTTGTAAAGGAAGGACTCCGGCTCGAAGGACCAGATGTTGTGGCTCTCCACTTCACGCGCTGCTGCAATTCGGCGACGTACTCCTTGTGCCATCGGCGCCAGAAGTGCTGGCGAAGCTGCTCGACTCTCTGGTATCGTGTGAGTCGATTCACGGCGACGTCTTCGAACCTGGGACTCGGCACAGAAGTTAAAGCTCGTCCGATGAGGATGTGGCCTGGAGTCAGAGGAAGGAGGTCGTCGTGATGGGAAGACAGGGGAGACAAAGGACGGGAGTTTAATATTGCCTCTATTTGCACCAAAACAGAATACAACTCCTCAAACGTCAGATGTGAATTTCCTAGTACACGTTTTAGGTGATGCTTGGTCGATTTGACTCCCGCTTCCCACAGTCCGCCAAAATGTGGAGCATATGCTGGCGTGAAGTGAAACTGAATTGACTGATTTGACATATCTTCAGACAACGCCTTGGAATTTTCCTTAAAGAACTTGTAAAGTTCGTTGCGTGCCCCAACGAAGGACGTACCATTGTCTGAACTTATGTCAGTCGGTTTGCCCCGACGCGCAATGAAGCGTCGTAAGGCTAACAAATATGACTCTTTGGTTAAATCGCTGACCAGCTCCAGGTGGATGGCCTTAGTGGTGAAACACACGAAAACAGCAATATACGTTTTGATCAGCCGGCAACCACGACCCTTCCTATCTGCTGCCATCACAGGACCTGCATAATCGACGCCCGTGGACTGGAATGGAAACCCTGGAACGACGCGCTGCTCAGGTAAGTGACCCATGATTGGACTAACTGTTTTTGGTTTCAGGCGGCTGCATCGGACACATTGGTGAGTAATTTTCTTTGCTAAGTTTCTCCCCCTTACAGGCCAGAATGATTCCCTGATGGACGAGAGAAGGAGCTGTGGTCCAGCATGCATTAACTGTAAGTGTTCGTGTCTAAATAGTAAATGTGAAACTGGGTGGTCCGCGCTGATTATAATGGGATGTTTCTTTTCAAATGCGAAATCTGAATTGTCAAGTCGACCTCCCACGCGCATAAGGCCGGAGGGGTCGATGAATGGATTTAAGCTGGCGATAGCGCCTTTTAAAACTTGATTTTTCTTTTGCAAGATTGTCAACTCTAATGGAAATGACTCCACCTGCACGACCTTGAATAGGTGAACAGTTGCAGCATCCAGTTCTTGTACGGTAAGTGGACCGTTTTTTCTAATGTTTTCTTTTCTAGCGTTATGAATAAACCGCAGGACATAAGCTATTGAACGCTTAAGCCGTTGGAAGTTTGAGAACCGCGAGAACGGGAAGACGTCTGGAGAAGCAAACGAGATCAAACATTGAGTTTGTGGTCTCATTTCAGGTAAGTCTTCGTCGCACTCACCTGCCTGGAACTTGGGCCAAGCCGGTTCTTGGTGAGTGAGAAACTGTGGACCCGACCACCATAATGCTGAACGTTCAACGATATTGGGACTAACACCACGAGACAGCAGATCTGCAGGATTTTCTGCGGTGGGCACGTGACGCCATGTATGTTTATTGCAGAGTTCCTGAATATCTGCAACTCGATTTTTAACGAATGGTTTGAGTTTGCTGGGGTTGGTTTTCAACCAGCCCAAAACTATGGAAGAGTCAGTCCATAGAAAGCATCTTTGAATGTTTAACCGTAGTGAGCCGATAACCTTTGTCGTGAGTCGTGCACCTACCAACGCACCGCACAGCTCAAGGCGCGGAATTGTTGTTGGTTTTATCGGTGCGACCTTGCTTTTGGAGCACAACAGATGAACTTCGATGTGCTCTGAATTTATTGAACGGACGTACGTGCACGCCCCGTATGCGTCCTGAGACGCATCACAAAATGTGTGTATTTCAATGACATTTGGGCCATCGCAAATGACTCGTCTTGGAATCCGTACCAGCTCTAATTGTGGCAGATGTGATACGAATTTTATCCAAGCAGAACGAATCTCTTCTGGGAGAGGGTCGTCCCATGATAGTTTGTGAAGCCAAAGCTTCTGGAGGATGATTTTTGCCTGAATTATGGAAAGACTGAGAAGACCCAAAGGATCGAAAATGTGCGCAATGGTCGACAATATGCTCCGTTTCGTAAATGTGAGTTGGTCATTCTGAACGTTTATACTGATGTTCAGTTCGTCCGTTGTGCTCGACCAGCCCAATCCGAGAGTCTTGCATTGATTTTCTGCGCTCAGGTCTAGATTCAGGTTGTCCGTGTTAGGTGCAGACAGTAATCTGCGTTCATTCGAACGCCATTTTCTCAAAGTGAGACAACCTGACTCCAGCACCTGGGCAACTTTGCTGCGAATCAATGCAAGCTGCTCAATTGTGTCGGCTCCGGTGAGCATATCGTCGACATAAAAATCTTTGTGTATGATTTCAGATATGATTCCGTCAGTACACTCTTCGGCTAACTGCTTCAGACATCGCACTGCTAAGAAGGGTGCCGATGCAGTCCCATATGTAACTGTGTTTAGCTCGTAGGTTTTTAATTTATGTGAAGGATCCTCTCTCCAGAAGATTTGCTGTAGTCGTCTTTGGTCGTGATTTACAAGGACCTGTCGATACATCTTCTCAATGTCGGCCGAGATTACGAATTTGTGTTGCCTAAAACGAAGAAGTATCGACAGGAGATCGTCTTGTATTGTCGGCCCCACCATCTGGATGTCATTGAAGGACACTCCAGACGTAGTGGGCGCACTTGCATTGAAAACAGCTCGTAGCTTAGTGGTCAAGCTACCTTCACGCACAACACCATGGTGCGGGAGGTAGTACGACTTGACTGATTTGTTGGTAGAATCACTTTCTGTCATGTGACCCAACATTATGTATTCTTTCATGAAATCGACGTACATGGTTCTAAGTGCGGACTGACGCTGTAACCGTCTCTCTAATGACAAGAAACATTGTTTTGCACGCTCGAAGGAGCTACCGAGATCGTCTTCAGTGCCTTTCAGAGGGATCGTGACTGAGAACCTACCGTTGTCGGCGCGAGCCACGGTTTGAGTGAAGTGATTCTCACACGCTCTCTCCTCCGCTGAATACGCCGGCTTAGTGGCGTCCGACAGCTCCTCGATCTGCCAAAACTTGGCCAGCTGTTCCTGCACATCCATATTAATAGCAAAATTGCAATGAGTGTTATTCTGCCTCAGCCCTGTTCCAATGACACCCGAAATCAACCAACCGAGCTGTGTGTTACGAAGGACCGGTCTGTTTCGTCCCAAATTGATCTGTTCCGAGCCGATGATGTCCCAAAATACGTCCGCCCCAATGACGATTTGGACCTCCGCCGGCAGATGGAACGCGTTGTCGGCCAGCTTCAAATGAGGTGGGATCTTTAAATCGGCTCGGTTCACCGCAGCGCTCGGTATTGATGACGTAATGCTAGGTAGAACGAGACATGAGATGTTAAAACTGAATGGACTCTGTAATGAATGTACGTTGAGATTGCATCTGTTTGTAGTGTAAAGTGTGCTGTTATTGATACCCGAAACTGTTCCTGCCACCTTTACAGTAACCAGATCGAGTTCACTGCATAGCTTCGCTGTGATGAAGCATGAACTGCTACCTGAGTCTAACAGAACGCGGGCGACGTGCTCGCCCCCGCGCCTGTCATACACTTTGACAAGTGCTGTAGATAGGAGTACCTGTGAATTTGATGTATGTGTTGATGCGGACAATGCGACAGAATCGACCGGCTTAGACACCGATTCATCCTGATGGAGTAAAGTATTGTGCTTGGCATGGCACTTCTTGCATGAACCTAGTTTGCATACATTGGCCATGTGACCAGGTCTGAGACAATTGAGACACAACTTATGCGACCTGACCTTGTCTGCTCTGCTGCTGCATGACAGCTGTAAGAACTGGTCGCATCTGTATATTGCATGCTCACCTTTACACAATGGACACTCGAATTTGGCATTTTCTGTCGTTGTCACTAGACCTTTAATGTTAAATGTCTTGCTGCATGAAGGTGAAGATTTGTTCAAATCCATTGTTTCGAGTAGGTCTGCTCGACCCTTAATGAATTTGCGAAATGTATCGAGAGTTACCTTTTCCTCCTTACCTTTCTGCTCCTCCCACTCGCGAGCTGTCCTGGCGTCTAGTTTGGAGGAGAGGATGTAAAGTAGAAGCGTGTCCCACGATTTAGTCGGTTCTCCGAGCGTGTCTAGCGCCCTTAAGTTTTTATTGAATGTGTCTAAAAGCTGCCTTAAATGAGAATGAGACTCCTTTTTAATAGTTTCGATATTGAACAACGACTTAATATGATTTTGGATTAATAGTCTGGGGTTATCGTATCGATCACGCAATAGGTTCCAGGCTATTGTATAATTAGCGCTTGAAAATTCTAATGATCTAATTACCTGAGCGGCGTCCCCCTCCAGAGCGGCCCGCAAGTAGTGAAATTTCTGCACATCATTGATACTGTCATTAAGATGAATAAGAGACAGGAAGGTGTCGTGAAACTCCAACCAGTGTTCGTGCATGCCGGAGAACTTAGGCAACACTATGGTCGGCAGCTTCACGGTATTTTTCCTTTCAGTAGATGCTGATTCACCACCAACACGATCGCGGCTGGGACTGGTCGCGCCAGATTCTTGAAGTTGAATCTGAATACTTACATCATACAAATTTTGCGCTTTTGCCATGCTCGAATAGTAGTGCTTCTCAAATTCTGCACGTTCGGCCAACTGTGTGGCCTGCACATCTCCCGGAACACTCTCCAGTTCCACTTGTATGTCATCGAATTGATTGTATAATTCTGACATTTTTATCAACCTTAATTTCAACTCAATAACTTGTTGAACAGTTAATGGACTCTGGAGTGTGTTCAAGTAGTTTGCAAATTGAGTTACACGGCCTTTGTAGCCTGCACGCTTCCTCGGCAACTCTTTATCTGCCATTTTACCGTAAATGAGAAGCGGGGATGCGAATTAACCCACCTAGAATGAAATATTTATAAAATTGTAACTCGAAACACCGAAAAATCACTGAAATACGATAAACAGTTTTTTATCTATGAAGTGTCAATCAAATCTTTACAACGTGTCAATCAAATCTATTCATTCGCTTCGAGCGAGCGAGCCTCCGCTGCCTACGGTCATTAGTGCAGGTGCAGCGATGTATCGTAATATCGAGACAGGCCGCGCCCGTGTACAGATTCTGTAGCTTAGAATTGTGACAAATTGATGATTTTAATTTGTGAAACTTTGTGAAGTTATTTTTATTTTATTTATATACTTGTATTGATATTACGATTTTTAACTTGGGTATGTTTTCATAGTTATAAAGATCTGCTTGAATGAACTGAATGAAAGACTTTAGGTAGGTATGTGTTATAAATTGAATGAAATGAGTTAATCTGTAATCTATGAGTGAACGGTATGAACGAATGGACTGTATTGAAATGATATTATTAATGAATGAATAAATTTGTATAAATGGACTGTATGACTGGATTGTATTTTACTTCGATGCAAACAAGACAAATTGAATAGTGAAAGATGAATTGAGAAATTGGAAATAAAGACTTGGAAATAGGGGATTGGAACGGACTTACAGTAACTTGCACCTAGTCCTGGTTCCTGACTCGGCGGATGTCGGCGTCGCTCCCGAAGGTGAGTGTCCTGCTGCTCCTAGGCGTCTCCTGCCGCACTCCTGTCGCTGAGGTAGCCTTGCTTGTGAGCTCCTGCGGGCGGATGGTGCGGGAAGCCGGAGGGACGATGCGATGCGCCGATTCTTTGGTGTTTCTTGACTATTGCGGAATGTTGACTACTTTCATCCGACTCGAAGGACAAGATGTTGTGGGTTGGAGTTTCTCATCTTGTGGTTAAAATGAAAGTCGACTTCTTCCCAATATGTGGTGTAATGAAATGACTGATATGTAAATTAATGACATTGATGTAAGTAAACAAAAGAGCGTGCGCCCGCACTGGCGGCTGATGGACGGCACACTGGCTGCGCTCGCCTCGCGGCGGCGGCACCGCGCGGTGGCGCGGCGTGAGGTGTGGGGCGGGGGGCAGCCCCTCCCCCGCTGCTGCACTGATGGCTCTAACACTATGACTTCATCAATTGTTGATATTATTCTTTGATGTTGCCATAGGTGGAAGGCGGCCGAGTGACTCTATCACCTGACACCTGGTTTGCTGGGATTGGTTGAGCGGTTCGTGAGATAGTGGTATGCCGAAAGTACATTAAAAATGACGGTCGATTTTTGCAAATGGCACGCGTAAAACATTACGGATTCCATGTCAAAAACTAACGAAGGTTTTTCTGGTGATGCTGTAGTTATTAAAGTCTCCACGGTCGCTGTCAGCTTTCGAATCCGAGGCCACCTAGCAATCTCTTGGTGGACGTTGAAAGAAATAGATTTTGGAGTATGATGAATCGTTTATCTAATATATATAATATAATACTTAGATTATTGATAGGTATCCGCGCGCTCCGACTAGATACCGCCCGTGTACGTGTAAAATGCGGCAAGAAATACTACGCCAAAGTCGGCGTACTCGAGCCAGTCTCAATAGGAAAGACTATGGGATCGCACACATACTATAACATTTTATTACACACACTAGAATATTGAGTTGCCGCATTCACGGAGCTGTTGTTTTAAGGTAGCGCGGTATCTAGTCGGAGCGCGCGGAGACCAATCAATTAGTCTAAGATATAATATATAGGTATATGAAATCTTATTTGTTTCTTTGTTTCTTTGTTTCTTTGTTGTTGTTTGATTACAATGAAACTTTGGTGTGTTGTCGTGCGCACGCCCGCGAATGTTGCTGACAGAAAAAAACGAGTAACGACAGGAACTAGAAACGAGGCAGATCGTTTACGAGTTGCTCAATTACGAGCGGAAGCAGACTGAGGAAGAGAGAGAGAGAGAGAGATAAGGCGATAGAGAGAGAGATAAAGTAAGGCGGAAGCGAGCCTAGGTACTCTTTTCTATTCTGTGCCTAGAGGGCCAAACTAAGCGACGACGCAGGCCTAGCTGTGAGTTCGACGCCCTGATGCTCGGTGCCCTGAGCTCACAGGTCCAAACCAAGCGCCGACTAATAATAATTTATTAATAAACAACTACAAGTACAAGTTAGCAAGCAAGCACAGTTGTTCGCCGCCCTCGCAGCTCCCAGTCTGTCTTACTACCAACACTGCCAACCCATCTGTCACTCACTCTTCGTCCGTCTTTTCATCTAACTAAATCCTAACACACCCCACACCTGACACCATGGTGCGTCTTGGTGCGGCGATGTGTTGGGATTTAGTTAGATGAAAAGACGGACGACTTCTTGTAGCTGACGTTTATTTTTCAAGAGTGAGTGACAGATGGGTTGGCAGTGTTGGTAGTAAGACAGACATACGTAAGCTAGTGATGGTAGACGTGACTAACACCAGCAGCACACACACGGGAGCCATCAGCCAATGAACGACTCACCCACCGCATCTCATCCTAATACAGCTGACTGAACGGCTCATATCGTCATGCCTACGTGAAGACTAGCAGGGAATACCGTGGCGACACTTGGAAAATGGATGACCGCTTACGACGCTACGCGCCAAAGAGACAAAACGAATTTGCATACCAATACCGGAAGATGGCGCTAACGACCAAACGTCATCAGATGCTATAAGATTCTACAACACACTCTTGAAATAACAAATACACTCTGCATAGTATACACTCTGCATATTATACACTCTGCGTAGTATACACTCTGCATATTTTACACTCTGCATAGTATACACTCCGCATAGTATACACTCTTCATATTATACACTCTTTATAGTATACACTCCGCATAGTATACACTCCGCATAGTGTACCTATAATATATATTATATATATAGCATAGTATACACTCTGCATAGTATACACTCTGCATATTATACATACACACACACCACACGCCATATCCCGACAATCGGGGTAAGCAGAGTAATCGGTGTTGTGCTACAAGTCTTCTGGTAAATTATAGCACTACACCGACCACCACGTTTAGCAAAGTATTCGGACAAGATAACGAAGTCAGGCTACAAGTACGGCCTGCTGCAAGACTCGGTGGAAACACCGTTCCAAGGTGAGATGTGGCTAACCTGTCGCCCTTATGCACGTCATCTTGTCCTTATCCCTTAGTCGCCTTTTACGACATGCACGGGGAGAGATGCAGTGGGGCTGTTCTTAATAAGTACCGGCCCCACACAGATATTATACACTCTGCATATTATACACTCTGCATATTATAGGTACACTCTGCATATTATACATTCAGCAACACGGTAACCACCAGGCATTAGCCCACACAACAGTATGCTGCGCACTGCGTAGGCAACCCGTGGTGACAGAGGACCACACAAACCTAAAGGGTTCAACCCGCCCCGGTTGATAAGTGATAGATAACACAGCCAGCACTGAATCAACAAGGTATCAATCAATCAATCAATATCAATCAATCAATCATCATCAATACTAATAATAAATCTGTAAGGGATGGACATGGAGTAAGTTACTTTGTTTTATAAAATACTGAGGTTGTAGGCTCTTTTTTTTTTTTTTTTTTTTATTGAAACTGACACGGTTGGCTACATCACCTACAAAATCCGTGATGTCAGCCCATAACACCGGGTGAACTTGGTGCCACGTCAGTGCTTCCCTTCGGTCGTGCCGGCTACACTGAACTGGACGGAAAACACAAACTATTTACATAGCCGTTTCGACAGACCTTTCATTCAGTGCGGTGGTACCAATCCGGGCGGGTTAAACCCTACCACCTACTAATATAAGAAGGAAATCATATCCCTTAGTCGCCTTTTACGACATGCACGGGGAGAGATGCAGTGGGGCTGTTCTTAATAAGTACCGGCCCCACACAGATATTATACACTCTGTATGATATCTGTATGATGTATGTATAACTAAACTGCTCTATGTATGATACTAAAGCTAAATTGACGATTTTTAGAAATCTTTTCTGTATGCATGTATGCTCCTCCATAACTCTTAAACCGATCATCCGAATTCGATGAAACATGGTACAAGCACATTTAGCTATACGAGACACAGGATAGGCTAAATAAAATTCAGTTCCGGTTACGCTAAGATGTGGCTCTCATACAAACCGAATTGTTCCGCGCGCCGAAACAAAGGTACGGTAGCGGGCTTTACTTACTTTCTTCTTTTTAAATGCGAATTTCACGCGAGCGAAGCCGCGGGCAAAAGCTAGTCACTGAATAAAAGGTCGGTCGAAACGGCTATGTAAATAGTTCGTGTTTTCCAACGAGTTCAGTGGACAGTGTAATGTAGCAGACAACGACCAAAGGGGAGCACCGACACGAAACCTACTTCACCACTAGTGTAATGTGCTGACATCACAGATGTTTGCGGTAATGTAGCCAGCCTTGAAATGAAACGAAAATAAACTTTATTGTACACCATTGTAAGTATAAAATGGTTACAAAAGGCGAGTTTAATGCCTTGCGGCATTATTTACCTTTGGGATGTGGAAAACCAGGCTTTCCACTCCGACCAACTAAACTGACCAACGTAAACGGATCAAAAACGTAGGGTCGAACAATGCGGTACTAAAGAGAGAACAGTAGTATGAAATATAAATACACACATTGACAAAATGGGAGTGGAAGAGTCGGGAAGGGTCGCCCTAGACTAGACGCACGTACCTGACCCAGATCGTGCATGTGCGCAAAAAGGATCAAGTGCGTAGTACCCGTAACAGACGAGCATGCACGAAGAACATTATGGGAGTGGATGGAAGAGGCGGCAGAGGTGTGTCAGGATCGTGACACGTGGAAATCCGTTGTCTCTGCCTACCCCACCGGGATACAGGCGTGACGCTATGTATGTATGTACAAATTGTGCAAAGATACATACAAGAAATATACATCCTTACATATAAGCACATACATAATTACATATATAAAATAAGAAACATTAATATTATCATATACTACCTACATCAACTTTTATACTGCTCTGTCAAAAAAGTATAGTATATTATATATACTGCTCTGTCAAAAAAGTACCGGGAATTTATGATATAAAAATCATGTGATAATGATTACATAAATATTTAAAATTTGTAAAGTTGGTAGCACTGGCCTTAGTTACTATGCCTAAAATGCGCGCGATCTGTCAAATAATTTGAATATAACGGCAAATTGAATTAGAACACCTCTATAGTGCGTCACGATTTTCGCAATGAAGCAAATTATTGAACAAAGAGTTTGCCTTAAATTTTGTGTTGCGAACGGATTTTCGTGTGTCGACTCCCTAAAAATGTTAGAAAAGGCTTATGGTGAATCAGTTTTATCCAAAACACGAGCCTACGAGTGGTACAAAGTATTCAAGGAGGGCCGAGCGATCGTCGAAGACAACCCTCGTTCCGGACGACCTTCGACCACTTCACCAGACGAAAATGTCGAAAAAGTAAGGGAAATTGTGGTCAATAATCGCCATTCCAGCTTAAGAGAGATAGCACATGACCTTAAGGTATCTCACGAGTCCGTCCGTTAGATTTTGGTGGATGAATTGAGCATGAGACGCGTCGCTGCTCGGCTCGTTCCAAAAGAGCTGAATTTTCTGCAAAAACAGTATCGTAAGCAAGCTTCATTGGACATGCTGGATCGCGTCAATTCTGATCCCACATTCATACAACGCATCATAACTGGTGATGAGACATGGGTCTATGAATTTGATATGCAAACAAGTCAACAAGCATCAGAATGGAGAACAAAAAACGAGCCAACACCGAAAAAACCACGACAAAGTCGGTCAAAAGTGAAGGTGATGCTCATCGTTTTCTTTGATATTCGTGGTTTGGTCCATCATGAATTCGTTCCAGAAGGACAAACGGTCAATAAAGAATACTATTTGGCCGTAATGAATCGTTTACGTGAGAAAATCCGTCAAAAACGTCCAGAATTATGGTTCAACAATTCGTGGATTTTCCACGACGATAATGCACTGTCGCATAGAGCAGCAATTGTGACCGAATTTAAGGCAAAAAACGCGACAAATACCATTGATCACCCACCATATTCACCAGATTTGGCCCCGGCAGACATCTTTTTGTTCCCAAAACTAAAATTGCCATTCCGTGGTACCCGTTTTGAGTCGATAGAGTCCATAAAACAAAATTCGTGGAAGGCATTGAATGAAGGCTATACGGGAAAGTGCCTATAAAAAGTGTTTCGAAGACTGGAAAAAACGCTGGCGCATGTGTGTTGCATCGAATGGGGACTATTTTGAAGGTGATAAAATAAATATTTATGATTAAACGAAAATTATTAATAAAATACATATATTTGTTGAAATGAAATGAATTCAAATGAAATATTTATTTACACAAAAAATCATTAGAAAAAAATAAGCTAGTCTCCTGCACTAGAAAATTTCTGACTTCTAATAATATACAAAGTGACATATTAATTTTGCGCTCACTAGTAATATCGAATAAATGTTTGAAAATTTTTAATGAATGAAATTCGTAATTTTACACATGCAAATTAGTTAGAATAATAAATAAATAAAAAAAATGCATTATTGAATAAAATATTAAAAATATATTTGATTTATGTATTACTAGCTGAGCCCGCGGCTCCGCTCGCGTGAAATTCTTATTTCAAAGAAGAAAGTAAGAGTTCCTTTGCGTTCATGAAGAATATTAACCTTCTCGAAGAAAGTAAGTAACAAAGGGCGAGGCCGAAGGCCGAGCTGCGTTCAGGAAAAATATAAACCTTCTCGAAGAAATTAAGTAATTGAGGGCGAGGCCGAAGGCCGAGCTGCGTTCAGGAAGACTATAAACCTTCTTGATGAAAGTACGTAACTGAGGGCGAGGCCGAAGGCCGAGCTGCGTTCAGGAAGACTACAAACCTTCTTGATGAAAGTAAGTAACTGAGGGCGAGGCCGAAGGCCGAGCTGCGTTCAGGAAGACTATAAACCTTCTCGAAGAAAGTAAGTAACTAAGGGCGAGGCCGAAGGCCGAGCTGCGTTCAGGAAGACTATAAACCTTCTCGAAGAAAGTACGCAACTGAGGGCGAGGCCGAAGGCCGAGCTGCGTTCAGGAAGACTATAAACCTTCTCAAAGAAAGTACGTAACTATGGGCGAAACCGAAGGCCGTGCTGCGTTCAGTAAGACTATAAACCCTTTCGAAGAAAGTAAGTAACAAAGGGCGAGGCCGAAGGCCGAGCTGCGTTCATGAAGAATATTAACCTTCTCGAAGAAAGTAAGTAACAAAGGGCGAGGCCGAAGGCCGAGCTGCGTTCAGGAAGACGATAAACTTTCTCAAAGAAAGTAAGTAGCTGAGGGCGAGGCCGAAGGCCGAGTTGCGTTTAGGAAGACTATAAACCTTCTCGAAGAAAGTAAGTAGCAAAGGGCGAGGCCGAAGGCCGAGCTGCGTTCAGGAAGACGATAAACTTTCTCGAAGAAAGTAAGTAACTGAGGGCGAGGCCGAAGGCCGAGCTGCGTTCAGGAAGACTATAAACCTTCTCGAAGAAAGTAAGTAACAAAGGGCGAGGCCGAAGGCCGAGCTGCGTTCAGGAAGACGATAAACCTTCTCGAAGAAATGAAGTAACTGAGGGCGAGGCCGAAGGCCGAGCTGCGCTCAGAAAGACTATAAACCTTCTCGGAGAAAGTATGTAATAAAAGGCGAGGCCGAAGGCCGAGCTGCGTTCACGAAGACAATAAACCTTCTCGAAGAAAGTAAGTAAGTGAGGGTGAGGCCGAGGGCCGAGCTGCGTTCAGGAAGACTATAAACCTTCTCGAAGAAAGTAAGCATCAGAGGGCGAGGCCGAAGGCCGAGCTGCGTTCAGGAAGACGATAACCTTTTCGAAGAAAGTAAGTACCAGAGGGCGAGGCCGAAGGCCGAGCTGCGTTCAGGAAAAATATAAACCTTCTCGAAGAAATTAAGTAATTGAGGGCGAGGCCGAAGGCCGAGCTGCGTTCAGGAAGACTATAAACCTTCTTGATGAAAGTACGTAACTGAGGGCGAGGCCGAAGGCCGAGCTGCGTTCAGGAAGACTACAAACCTTCTTGATGAAAGTAAGTAACTGAGGGCGAGGCCGAAGGCCGAGCTGCGTTCAGGAAGACGATAAACCTTCCCGAAGAAATTAAGTAATTGAGGGCGAGGCCGAAGGCCGAGCTGCGTTCAGGAAGACGATGATTCGAAGAAAGTAAGTAACAGAGGGCGAGGCCGAAGGCCGAGCTGCGTTCAGGAAGGCCAATAACCTTCTCGATGAAAGTAAGTAATTGAGGGCGACGCCGAAGGCCGAGCTGCGTTCAGGAAGACTATAAACCATCTTGAAGAAAGTAAGTAACTATCGCCCATAGTTACTTACTGTCATCGAGAAGGTTTATCGTCTTCCAGGATACAGGTCGACCTTCGGCCACGCCCTTAGTTGCTTACTTTCTTCGAGAAGGATTATAGTCTTCCTGAACGCAGCTCCACCGTAGGCCTCGCCCTCAGTTACTTACTTTCTTCTTTTGAAATACGAATTTCACGCGAGCGAATCCGCGGGAAAAGCTATCGATATTAAAATAAGAAACTTAAGTTAAAGTAATATTCGCCTCGCCCCGCTGCTGCCCCTTCTCCCTCTCCGTCTCCGTCTCCGTCTCGGTCTCGGTCTCGGTCTCGGTCTCGGTCTCCGTCTCCGTCTCCGCCTGCGTCTCCGTCTCCGTCTCCGTCTCCGCCTCCGCACCCGCCCGCGTCCGCTTCCCCGTCCCCGCCCCCGCCCCCGTCCCCGTCCCCGTCCCCGTCCCCGTCTCCGTCCCCGTCCCCGTCCCCGTCTCCGTCTCCGTCTCCGTCTCCCTCTCCCTCCCCTCCGCCTTCCCTCCCCCTCCCCATCATTTAATCCTAAAATCTAATTTTGAAATCATCCCTATTTTAATTTAAGGGTTGATTTAACTAAAACGCTGAAACACGTAATTCTTTATTACATACCAAAAGCCTAAATATGAATTGTCATATCCCTAACTCGAGAAATGCTAGGTTCCCCATACAAACTTTCATCCCCTATTTCACCCCCTTAAGGGTGGTTTTTTGAGACAAAAGGTAGCCTATGTCCTTCCTCAGGATCCAATTCATCTCCGTGCAATATTTTATCGAAATCTGTTCAGCGGTTTAGGCGTGAAAAGGTAACAGACAGACAGACAGACAACAGAGTTACTTTCGAATTTATAATATTAGTATGGATATGGATGTATAGTTTTATCTTTATTGCCACATTTTCTTATTTTATTTACATATTAATTCTATACAATTATAAAAATAGGTACATACAAAATTAATACAGAAAAAAAAAGAAAACGGTAAAGTTCCGCCGACGACGACAGGAGACAAGCCCCAAGAGCGCCAGCGGGTGCAGGCCGTGGCTACGGAGCTCTCCGAGACGACGCGAGACTAGCTTCGAGCGATAGGTGGTGGTACTGGACACTAATAGTTATATTATTATTGTATTCATTTTATATATATCATTATTTCAATATTTAAATTAATTTGGTATTAGTGTATAAGTTATTACTTAGATAAAATAAATTGAGTTTAAGGACATTTTTAACTATTTAACCTACCTATTAAATGTTTACCTTACACAATAACAGTAAGAAGGTCCTCTTTATTTTTGTAGTCAAGGGTCCTTAGCCATGACTCAACTCAAATTTTTCGATCTTTCCCAATTTTTTCGTGAAAATTGCACAGTTTTTCCGACTTTTTATATATAAGCTCAGCAAGGAATGCATAGAACCGCCGCCGTGCAAAACTTGTTCGGATTTGAGGAGGTGCTGGTTGGCTGTTGCCTTGTCAATTTCCATAAAAAAAACCAAGTAGGTTCAGATTCAGATTCAGATATTTATTTCGCCATAAAGAACACACAACAATAACAATATTACATTGAGACATATGCATATTCAGTATGGTTCGTCATAGTTTTTGTTTTATCCCGTTCAGCAATGCAATCTTTATGGAAGAATCGGGCAAGAACCTTACAGAGCTTTTTTTTTAAAAATGCTTAATTATAACTTACATGCTAATTTTTAATTATGTTAACTATAACATACTACATCTAATAACTTGCTACTATACGTACTATATCATTAACTTGTTTTATGCCGCATAGCTTGGTAGGAGCCGGCATTGTATATAATAATATTATTTAATTGCAATTTAAAACGTGAACAATTTCGACACAGTCAGATTTAATATTAATAATTGGACATACATTATATTCAACTACTAATTTGCCTCTGTTGTGTTAATTTCATGGTAGGTGTAGACCTTAACACTTGTAAATTAGTAATTATAAATTATAAATAAAAATAAAAAGTGCGTAAACATTGTAGGGGTGACTCTCACTTTGGAGTACGATCGGCATCAACAAGCCCGTTCGTCATATATCTACGTCGAATAATTGAAAAGATGGAAACTCTGTTGGTGTTCCTACTGATGGGGGTTGGCGCATCGAGCGTGGCCTCTAAGGAAATTAAGATTTCAATAATCATAGAAGGGTTGACGCCAAGCCGCTCAGAATATATACCTGAAAACGATAAAGAGTTTAATCCCATTGACGATAATCAGCACCAAATAGATCCCCCGTCTCCATTTTCCTTAGAAGACACCTGTGAATATGATTATGACGATGAATATTGTCAGGCGAAAAGGGAATATGATCGTCGTTTTGGCAATTCCTTACCAGAAGGTAATGATCCATGGTATCCACCGATTTATCAGAAAGATCCGCTAGAAATCCGTCCTAAGCAATTTTCCTTAGAAGACACCTGTGAATATGATTATGACGATTATTATTGTCAGGAGAAAAGGGAAAATGATCGTCGTGTTGGCAATCCCTTACCAGAAGGTAATGATCCATGGTATCCATGGATTTATCAGAGAGGTCCGCTACAAATCGGCCCTAAGCAATTTTCCTTAGAAGACACCTGTGAATATGATTATGACGATTATTATTGTCAGGCGAAAAGGGAATATGATCGTCGTGTTGGCAATCCCTTACCAGAAGGTAATGATCCATGGTATCCATGGATTTATCAGAGAGTTCCGCTACAAATCCGTCCTAAGCAATGGCTCAACAAACCTTTATATATCAAGAGGAATCCAGGACGAGTATTCGTCGTGTGAGATGTACTTATCTACAACGTTGCCGAATGTCCCGAAGGAGAAAGAAGAGGGCGTGTTGTTCTATAATATATCATAAAACTTTTTGATTTGGTTTAGTAATTTTATGGTTCTGCGTCATAAGTTCAATAACCAGAAAGTGTTTAGCAAAAATATACATAGATATTGGTATAGATGTTTTAATCAGTACCTACCTAACTAACCTGATCTTCAAAATTTGGTAAGTTATTGATATATGATTTCCACAAATATCGGAATAGTTGCGAATACCGCCCGATCCCTATGTAATCAAGTAATTATAATATAGGTTTAATCACCTGTAATTTTTTTGTTTTTTTATGGAAACTGACACGGTTGGCTACATCACCTACAACGTCCGTGATGTCAGCCCATAATATCAGGTGAACTAGGTGCCAGTTAAGCGCGGTCAGCGCTGCTTCATACTGTTTTCGGTAGATGGTGTGCATATAATTTTTTTAGTTTATTGTATGGGAACCCTCGTGCATTCTTTATTTTTTCTTATTTTTATTATTTGTTGTTATATCGGCTATAATAACACATATTCTGTAAAAATTTCAACGGGCTACCTAGGTTCAAGAGATAAAGCCCTCGGACAGACAGTCAGACGGCGTAGGCTTAGTAATAGGATCCCGTACGACGGATACGGAACCCTTAAAAGCATGGCAACACATAAGTATTCTGTGGCAACGCATAGCTTCATAGCATTTTTTTTATGTAAACCAGCATGGGTGGCTGTGCCGAGAGACCAATGGTGCAGTCGACACAGCCAAAATCACCTCGCGAAACCACGCTCAGTTAGGTGCCATGCCAGCAGATTTGCGGACTGTTGCTAGGCTGTCTAGCCCGTTAATACGACGCTTGAAGACACCCCAGGTTAAAGTATTCAGGAAATACACTCGCCGGAAGACAGTTCCACACTCTAGCGGTGCGACAAAGAAACGATTTAGAGAACCGATGGGTTCTCAAAAGCCCAATGTCAACAACAAAAGGGTGCTGAGTCTCTCTGCGACGAGTCATGCGGAGATAGGACGGGTGGCAGCATAACATGAATAATTAATTCTGCCACTCAGGAGTCAATGACGTGACTCATTTATAAGCGGCATGACGATTTTCAGAAAGTAACTAACCAGGAATGTACAATGGGTCCTTTATCCATCAATACTAATAATAAATCTGTAAGGGGTGGTCATGGAGTAAGTTACTTTGTTTTAGGAAATATTGAGTTTGTAGTCTCTATGTATGATACTAAAGCTAAATTGACGATTTTTAGAAATCTTTTCTGTATGTATGTATGTATGTATGTATGTTCCTCCATAACTCCTTAAGCCATCATCCGAATTTGATGAAACTTAGTACAAGCCCATTTTACTATACGGGACACAGGATAGGCTAACTAAAATTCACTTCCGGCTACGCTAAGATGTGGCTCCCATACAAATCGAATCGAATTAAAAGCGGCGCGGCGCGGCGGCGGCGGTTTGTGGCTAGCTAGCGGAGGCTGGCGGCGGAGGCGGAGGCGCGGGCGCGCGCACGGCGCGGGGTGCGGTCTGGCCGAGCGCGGTGTGTGTATGCATTGTCTCGAGCCAGAGGTTTACTTCATTAGGTATCTATGTGATTAATTTTAGGTGCAAACCAAACAAATTTTAGGTAAATGTGTTGTTGCAAGTCGATGCTAGCGGATATTTACTTAACTGGAGTTCCTATTTGATTTAAGTTATTTGATCGTATGTTTATTATATTGTACGTAGTGTAGTATGCGTGCACTATTAGCGAAAAGATACTTATTTTTACCCGACTACGGCGAAGCGAAAATGAGAGTTATGTGTTTGACCGGTATGTATGTATGTATGTATGTATGTATGTATGTATGTATGTATGTATGTATGTATGTATGTATGTATGTATGTATGTATGTATGTATGTATGTATGTATGTATGTATGTATGTATGTATGTATGTATGTATGTATGAATATAAGTATGTATGTATGTATGTATGTATGTTCATCTGTTCCCTCATACATAACTTCGAAACTACTTATCATAATTTGACAAATGAGGTATCGTTGGATGCGTCTTGACGCTGGATAGAGGCTATGTGACGTCCCTTAAAATTGTATATGGCGCCCTCTAAAGGACATAAAGTCATGACCTAAAAAAAATTTTTTTTAAATAAGGTCGTCTTTGGGATCAAATGAAAGGGCTTAATTAACACATTTCAAAAATTTATATATTGTTAGCTGTTGCTTTCGGATTTACTTGCATGCATCCGATAATTGGGAATAATTTCTAAAATCAGGCCTCACTCCGAACCTACCCAAAATACATCCTACTAATATTATAAACGCGAAAGTTTGTGAATGAGTTGCGTTCAGGAAGACGATAAACGTACTGAAAGAAAGTAAGTAACTAATGGCGAGGCCGAAGGCCGAGCTGCGTTCGGGAAGACTATAAACCTTCTCGAAGAAAGTAAGTAACAAAAGGCGAGGCCGAAGGCCGAGCTGCGTTCAGGAAAATCCTAAACCTTCTCGAAGAAACCAAGTAACAAAGGGCGAGGCCGAAGGCCGAGCTGCGTTCAGGAAGAGGATAAACCTTCTCGAAGACAGTAAGTAACTATGGGCGAGACCGAAGGCCGAGATGTGTTCAGGAAGAAGATAAACATTTTCGAAGAAAGTAAGTAACAAAGAAGTTACTTTCTTCAAGAAGATTTATGGTCTTCCTGAACGCAGCTCGGCCTTCGGACTCGCTCACTGTTACTTACATTCTTCGAAAAGGTTATCCTCTTTCTGAACGAAGCTCGGCCTTCGGCCTCGCCCTTTGTTACTTGCTTTCTTAAAGATGGTTTATCCTCTTCCTGAACGCAGCTCGGCCTTCGGCCTCGCCCATAGTTACTTACTGTCTTCGAAAAGGTTTATCGTCTTCCTAAACGCAGCTCGGACTTCGGCCTCGCCCTCTGTATCTTACTTTCTCCGAGAAGGTTTATGGTCTTCCTGAACGCAGCTCGGCCTTCGGCCTCGCCCTCTGTTACTTTTTTCGGAAAGGTTATCCTCTTCCTGAACGCAGCTCGGCCTTCGGCCTCGCCCATAGTTACTTACTGTCTTCTAGAAGGTTTATCGTCTTCCTGAACGCAGCTCGGCCTTCGGCCTCGCCCTTTGTTACATACTTTCTTCGAGAAGTTTTATGGTATTGCTGAACGCAGCTCGGCCTTCGGCCTCGCCCTCTGTTACTTACTTTCTTTGAAAAGGTTATCCTCTTCCTGAACGCAGCTCGGCCTTCGGCCTCGCCCATAGTTACTTACTGTCTTCGAGAAGGTTTATCGTTTTCCTGAACGCAGCTCGGCCTTCGGCCTCGCCCTCTGTTACTTACTTTCTTCGAAAAGGTTACCTTCATCCTGAACGCAGCTCGGCCTTCGGCCTCGCCCTCTGTTACTTACTTTCTTCGAAAAGGTTACCTTCATTCTGAACGCAGCTCGGCCTTCGGCCTCGCCCATAGTTACTTACTGTCTTCGAGAAGGTTTATCGTTTTCCTGAACGCAGCTCGGCCTTCGGCCTCGCCCTCTGTTACTTACTTTCTTCGAAAAGGTTACCTTCATCCTGAACGCAGCTCGGCCTTCGGCCTCGCCCTCTGTTACTTACTTTCTTCGAAAAGGTTACCTTCATCCTGAACGCAGCTCGGCCTTCGGCCTCGCCCATAGTTACTTACTGTCTTCGAGAAGGTTTATCGTTTTCCTGAACGCAGCTCGGCCTTCGGCCTCGCCCTCTGTTACTTACTTTCTTCGAAAAGGTTACCCTCATCCTGAACGCAGCTCGGCCTTTGGCCTCGCTAATAGTTACTTACTGTCTGCGAGAAGGTTTATCGTCTTCCTGAACGCAATTCCGCCTTCGGCCTCAAAAAGTTACTCACTTTCTTCGAGACGGTTTATCGTTTAAGTACCTGAATCCAGCTCGCCCTTAGTTCTTCCTTTGAAATACGAATTTCACGCGAGCGAAGCCGCGGGCAAAAGCTAGTAAGTTATAAAATTTTCCTAACCACAAGCACTTCTTGGAGACTCCATTTTGAATTTGAGAATAATGGATGGACACAATTTAAGAGAATGTAAGAAATCTCTGTAAGGGATAAGCCCGCTTTTGCACCTTATGTAAATGTTCTAATGTGATTGTTACTCTTGAATGTTTCTTGGAGAAATCAAGTATTTTCTATTCTATTCTACGAGTAAGATTATTTTCTTCAAATATTCCAATTAAATAAACCCAGAATCAATGACATGGGTATTTTCATAAAAAAATGAAATTAATTATGTAGATATGCAAATTTGTCTAAAACTTCCGCAATGCAGTGGTCATTTTATGACGTCATGCACAGTTCAGAGTTGCGAGCTGCTCTGCGAACTGCATATTAAATTAAAAGTTAAAAATAAAAATACAAACCCCAACCAAAAAAAAGTCAACCGCTAAGTAAAGCTCTGAGTTTATATATTTTATTTACTTAGCGGTCCCCCGACTCCTTTAAGTAAGTAAACGAAAATATTTTTTTACTTTGGGTCGTGGGTTTTTTAAGGAATTTTTTTTTCAAGCATTTAAAAAAAAATCACAGATCTCATGCACCACATGACCTTCAAAGAGCATTAGAAATTAACTTCGGTATTCAAAATAAAAAACTAAATTTATATAATTTTTTTTAAACATTTATTTTAATTTATTATAGAAAACATAGCTCCTGTAGCCGACTGGGTCGTTACCACCGTACTGGATGTACGATGGCCGCATAGCAGCCTCGGTTGCGTGCGTTCTCTTCTAGTCCAGTGTATAGCCAGTAATCCAAAGGGAAGTCTCCGATATGGCACCTACCTTCTATGACCTTTTGTCACTTATCATATCACTGAATCTGTTTTTTATTTTTAAATTTTATTAATTCCAATTATTTTTAATATTTATTTTTACCATATTATATATTTTTTTCTTAGTAACAATATTATTAATTATTTCATAAAAATAGTCTTTCATTTATCTACATACCTACCGCGTAACAGGCATCTCTTCGGAAGCAATTGTGTGCATGTTATATTCTATATTGAACACCAATTTAAAAAAAAACAATTTTTATAAATTGCCTCGCAGCTTAAGCTCGCCTGTTGTATCTAATTATTAGGTACAACAGGCGAGCTTAATGTTGCGAGGCATTTTACTCTGACTAACCTTTGGGATGTCGAAGAAGTACACGCAGGCGAACAAGAATAGTTTGTGGCAATGTGTTAGACTGTAAAGAAATATGTATGATAAACTACATACGAATACTACATAAATACTTTAATAAGCATATAATATATGTATATAATAAACTTACATATTTTGTACATCGATTGGTGGTACCGTTGTGCAACACAATCAACTGAATGACAGGAGAGTAAGAGAAGGGGAGTAAAGATATGTATGTAATATAAATTGCATTTACTTCGGTAAGGAAAGGAGAAGTTTGTTTAAATTAATCTTAAATACATTCATAGATGTAGAGGAGCGTAAATGCACGGGGAGATTACTCCAGAGGCGAGCTGTTGTACTGTGAAAGAGTCCGTGTAGAACGAACTTGAGTGAGCCGGTATTGCCAAGAGTAAGTTGTCAGCAGATCTTAAAGCCAGACCGTGAAAAGAAAGAAATTCAAACCGTTCACTCAAATATTTGGGAGCAGCCCGGATCATTAAGTGTGTGGAAGAGAAGAGAGAGGGCGTGAGAGTTCCTACGACCACGAATATTGAGCCACTGAAAGCGAGGTCGATATTCAGATATATGGTCATACTTGCGCAATCCGAAAATATAGCGAATGCACAAGTTGAGGATACGGTCGAATTACTTGAGGATATCCTCATTTAGGTCAAGATAACACACATCGGCATAATCTAGAATTGGCAATAAGATACATTGAGCGAGCGTAATTTTTGTGGCCGTGGGAATGAAGTTTTAGTAGTAGAAACACATAAGAGAGACAACATTATTGTTGATGAAAATGGAAAATAGTAATGGAGAGAGCACACCGCGGTACGCCGGCAGTGATGTCGCACCACTTAGAAGGGGCATTGTTGACACGAATTGCCATGGCTAGACCCAGAAAGTTATAATTGTAAATTTGTTTAACTAAACTGTGACGAACTCAAGTGTACCTATGGTACCTAAGACGGAAATGAAATGAATAAATGAATAAACGCACTGGCGACGACCACTGAAATAGGAAAAGAACCAATCGAGTACTGACTGTGAAATGTTCAAGGAACCCAGAATAGCAAGAATCTGAAATCAAGTAATAGTAGGTTTCCGATGATCCATTGCATGACAAATTGCCACCGAAGTCTTATTTTTTTTAAGTTTTAATAGTATTATGTTTTTATTTATTTATTTTTTATTTATACCTATATAAATTTTGATATTAAAATTTAAAAAGAAACATAGAGTTCGTCTTGTGCTGCGAGCGTTAGGCATAATAATTTTAGCAGACTGGGTTCATACCACCATACCACAGAATAGAAAAGAGTACTCCGTACAGAGAAGCTTCCCTGTACAAACACTCACAAAGAAATAGCTACTCTGCGACGACGCGATAAAGTACAAATTGACTCGCACAGAGCTGCATGCCTAAACACGATAACCACCTACATTTCGCTTCTCTTTCTGTCGCGTAACTCTATCTCGAAAGCGCGTTGTTCAGCGCGTGTAAGGGCTGTGTCTTTGGGCTGTCTTATTGTGAGGAATAAAATGAAGATGATACCTACCAACTTTTATCGTTCTAGCTACCAACGATACGATATTTAGCTACGGCAAATTCATGCGAACAGATTCATGCATGCGTTAGCGTCACAATTAGTTTCTCACATGGAAGCGTGCAACCTTCCAGTGATAGTTTTGTTTGATCAATTTTAATGATCATCTACAATGTATTTACCTATTGTTTTATTGGTGTTTTTTATTGTATAAAAACCCACATTGAGACAGAGAACGAATGAATGTTTTATTTAAGCGGCGGGTGGCCGAGTGGTCATCGGCTTCTCATGCGAGAGGTCCGAGGTTCGAATCCGGTCGGCGTGTACCAATGAGTTTTTTCTGATGAAAAAAATTACGTGCATACCTACACCTGCTGCTTCACCGTTCGGAACCGGTGTAAAACTGTAGGTCCCTTCCCTTGCCCCTTACTAGATGGTAGGCTCAAATTGTAGCCGACTGGGTTGGTACCACCCTACTGGACGTAATATGGCAGCATAACAGCCTCGGCTGTGTTCTCCTCTAGTCCAGTATAGCCAGCAATCCAGGGAAGTCTCCGGTATGGCACCTACCTTCCTTATATATAGATATTGGCTGGTCGGAGCATGCGCTTTGTCCCCGCGGACACAGGCACCCATAACATAAAAAAAAATTACATCCTTATAAGAATTAGGCCATACGTACCTACATACCATGATGTTCGGCGTCATATAACTAATGTATGTTATTGGCAATAATATTATTTTAAATCTATGACCTCCTACTAATATGAATAAATAAATTAGGTACTAGAAATAAATCAAAATGCAGCACAATAATGACGTGATTTCGAGATTTCTAAATTCGAAACGAAACGCAGTAGATGTGGCGCACGCTCGCTCTGGCTGGATAGCGGTAGCCCACTGTTACTTGTACATTAATCGGTACGCCAAGCGGTAGGCATTTAACGCGCGACCTTGAGCGAGTGACGAAGGCCTGACCATACTGGTAAGATGGCCGCATAGCAGCCTCGGCTGTATTCTCTTGTAGTTCAGTATAGTCAGTAATCCAAAGTAAAGTCTCCGTATGGCACCTACCTTCTCGGAGGTGATATTGGCTGGTCGGAGCATGTGTTTTGGCCCCTCTGACTCAAGTCACGCATACCGGATTACATAAAAAACATTAAAATTGCAGAACGCGCGAGCTCGCGCCATCGTTATGGGGCCCCTAATTTATTCCTAATTTTTAAAATATTTTGATTGTAATGATTTTAAAATATTGAGTGGAGTCAAACCTCGGGGGCTTTTTTTAATTTTACAAAGATGTTTTATTTTTTCTTACAGACGTTTTTGTAGCTACGGACACCTAAAAATCTAAAAAAAAATTTATTCGAGTATTTCAAATTTATCAAAAAAAGTTTTTGTATTTTTTTTTATAATTTCGACATCTCGTAGCCCTTGTCAATACGCACCTTTTGACACCTCAAACATTACAATCTACCCACAATTACCTACCGAAGGAAAAGAGAATTTACACTATTACTCGAAATACACCCCCTACTAGCATCGTATATTGTATATTGTGTATTGTTGTATATTGTTTATTAAGCATTCATTAGACAGCATGACTGTACACGAATTTGTCACAATTTTTTCTATCCGATTCGATTACACCCACGAAGAAGAAGCGGTAAGAAACTTCGCAGAGTTTTTTTTCATAATAATTTTTACAAGCATTTAGTGACTATCCACATAATAACACCGCCTACATCGATCGAAAAAACATTTCCTATGTTGAAAGCCGCATCCAAATCGGTCCATCGGTTAGACGTAATTTTTTTATTGCTTCACAATATTACTTTATTACTATTTAGCTACCATCCCGGTTAAACCACCTTTCTAATAAAAAAAAAGCCGCCAAGTGCGAGTTGGACTCGCGCACCGAGGGTTCCGTACCAACACACTATATATTTGTATTATGTATATGTATACAAACATTATTTTATTTTGGAAAATCACGAAACGCCTAAATAAAAACTACATACAGCAATGGTTTGACTGTTAGGCATTCTTGTAGTTGAAATATACAAAAATATTTTTTTGTATATGACATAACTCCAAATTTACTATTTTAGAACTCACCTATACTTGTGCTGTGAGACCTTGCTTCTTGCAAAATTTCATTATTCAACTTAGTCTTTCAATAATTCAGCTTAGTAACGGGAAGTACCCTATAGGTTTTAATTTGATTTGAGTGAGTTTGCGAGTATTAAAATTTGACATACATGTCCGTCCGTATCTTTTGATCGCGTTGATTTAGAAGCTTGCATTTTCTATACCTCGAAGGGATTACAGACCTTAGTATTTCCTATTAATTCAAATTTGATATCTTGACCCGTTCCTGAGAAAAAATGTCTTGACATACAAAACTAGATTTTTTTTATATCATGTAACTACAAGTTTAAAATTTTCGCATTTTTTCCATTACTTGTGCTGTGAGACCTTTCTTCATACCAAATTTCATGATTCTAGGTTAACGGGAAATACCCTATAGGTTTTGATTTGATTTTAGTGAGTTTGCGAGTATGAAATCTGACATAGATGGCCGTATCTTTTGATTGCATTAATTTAGAAGCTTGCATTTTCTACACCTTAAAGAGATCGTAGATCTTAGTATTCATTCTTGAGAAAAAGGGTCCTTGACATAAGGAGGATCCTTGAAAACAAACAAACAAAATGTTTAATACCATAAACTATCAATTTACTATTTTCGGATATTTTCCTTTACTTGTGGTGCAAGACCTTGCTTCTTACCAAATTTCATGATTCTAGGTTAACGGGAAGTACTCTATAGGTTTTTATTTGACTTGCCAGTAGCAAAATATGTGACTTAAATGGCCGTATCTAGTGATTGCGTTGACATAGAACTTTAAATTTGTTTACACCTCCGAGGGAACGTAAGACCTTAGTATTTCATATTAATTTCAACTTGATACTTCTACCCGTTCCTGAGAAAAAAGATCTTGACAGACAGACAGACGGACAGACAGACAACAAAGTGATCCTATAAGGGTTACGTTTTTTCCTCCTTTGAGGTACGGAACCCTAAAAACCGCATCCAAATCGGTCCATCCGTTTGGGAGCTACGATACCACAGCAGACAGACAGACAGACGGACGCGTGAAACTTATAAAACCCCTCCTTTTGCGTCGTGGATTAAAACTACTTCACAATCATCGTCTGGTCAGTCACTAAACCTAGGTAGGCACACTTAGATTTTTTTACACGTAGGTAAGTGGTAATTACCGGTTCTCCTGTGCCTATTTTAAGACTGGCCTTTGAAGGCAGCTTCGCTCGTGCATTATTATCAGGTACATATTAAAAGATTTTTTTACAGGTACATATTAAGAGTTTTTTTTATTGTTTTTCCATTCTTTTTATTAGGTTTCCGTATCCCGTACGGAATCCTACTAACCGCCGCCGCCTGTCTGTATGTCAAAGTCAAAGTCAAAGTCAAAGTCATTTATTCAGTGATTAGTGATTATAAAAATTAACATAGTGTATATAATTTTTTTCCTTTTCACTTCGTCATAAAAATTAACCTAGTATATAAATTAGAATTAAAAATTAAATAATCATATTAAAAATTAGAATTAAAAATTAAAATTAAACATTAAAAACAATATAAAAAATTTGTCAGTCTGTCTATTGCTGTATCTTTGGAACCGTAATAGGTAGCCGGTTGAAATTTTCACAGAATATATGTTATTATGGCCGATATAACAACATATAATTAAAATGATAAAAAGTAAAAAATTCACGGGGGTTCCCATAGAAGAAACCAAAAAAGTGTATGCGCGCGCGCCATCTACCGAATAGAGCGTGAAGCGTTTTAACTAACATGACATTTAACTAATATGAAGCATTTCATAATACGCCATAGATAGCGTGAGTGGCGCTAACCATGACATGGCGATAAGGAACCCTCGGTGCGCAAGTTCGACTCGCACTTGGCCGGTTTTTTCTGTCTACGATCGTCAATTACCTATGATAATATAAAATAGTTGTATTGCTCCAAAACATTTTACAGAAAATAATACAATTTACTCGTAGCTTACATTTATTGAGCGCGGCAGACAGACGGACGAACGGACGGACAGGCGGACGGGAGGACAGACGCCTAACCAATTTTTAACCTCTTGAGACCCAGATGAGAACGAATGAAATTAGGAAATCCGACTGTATAAATTTGAAAGACGGGAGATATGTAAAAATGAAAAAATACAACAAATTAGAATTGTTTTATTTCGATCAATAAAAAAACATACATGTACTTATGTGAACCTCAGGCATTTAGGATCAGTAAAAATTCACAATCCCCTACTTCGAAGTGAGGTATTTTTCCAAAAAGTTATTTTTAATATGCACAAATACATATTGCACTTTGTGCACATGGTACGGCAATTACGGCATCGAGATTTGCATCCATGTTACTTGCATTTGGATGCAAATTTGTCATCCTGAAAGCGAGGAAGATGACCAATCCCATCAAGGCGAGTTTCCACTAGGGGTTGAGACACCACAGGCCTCGGTCGTCAGGCCTTCTTCTGTCAACTACTCTTGAACTTGAACCTGGTTGCATGAAGAGAGGGGTTACGGAGGCGCGTGTACCGAGCATCTCAAGAGGTTAAGGGTCCATGCCAGCATCGCTGCCTACGGAACCCTAAAAATATACGTTCACTGGGAGTGAACCGTCTGATTCCACGTTTTAAGGTGGACTGGCTCTTCAGTGCAAAATAATAAATTCGTGTACCTAGTAAAGTATGTAGGCCTCTAAATAGGTATTGATATTTTAATTTGGGGATTTTACTTTGAGTTTTCACAGAACATGGTGTAGGCAGCGACGTTAGTCCGCCTTCAAGCCGGATTGGCACCTCCTCGGGGGTGAAATTCGCTGCGCCTCGAGCACAGCCACCCAGTTCGTTCGTTAGAGGTTTGGGCATCGGCTTCTCATGCGAGAGGTCAAAGGTTCAAATCCGGTCGGAGTGTACCAATGAGTTTTTTCTAACGAAAAAAATTACGTGCATACCTACACCTGCAGCGGGAGCACAAATGCGTCGATAAGCCTATATCGATCGATAAACATCTATTCGTCTTCTTCTATTCTACTTCGTCGAACGAAGCAAATAGATGTTTATCGATCGATATAGGCTTATCGACGCATTTGTGCTCCCGCTGCAGCTGCTTCACTGTTCGGAACCGGTGTAATACTGTAGGTCCTTCCCTTGCTCCTTACTAGGTGGTAGGCTCAAATTGTAGCCGACTGGGTTGATACCACCGTAATGGATGTAAGATGCCCGCATGGCAGCCTCGGTTGTGTTCTCCTCTAGTCCAGTATAGCCAGTAATCCAGGGAGGCTCCGGTATGGAATAGCACCTACCTTCTTGGAGGTGATATTGGCTGGTCGGAGCATATGGTTTGGCCCCTCCGACTCTGTATACCGGTATGGATTACATAAAAAAAAAGTTCGGAAGCAATAAAAAATTATTTTTGAAGATTTACATACACTGATACACTTATTATAACTGAATATGTCACGGTCGCCGCAACTGCGAAGCCTCCGACACCTCATCTATTGTATTCTGAGTTCTTCCTCGTAAAGATCGCCATCACTAATTACCCGACCGCGTCAATTGTTCCCAGCACCAGTAGCGTCTTTTTTGCTAGGCAATTATTGTCTTTTTGCTCATAAAGTAGCGGCGCGTGCGTCACAGAATCTGCCGCTCGGCTCGACGCGCGCCGGCCGGCCGTCCTCATTCATGTAAACACGCTCAAGCCGCCTGGCTGCCAGTTTGTCACCACAAACAGTCGGCGAAGAAAGCTACGTTATTTACCCACGTATTCGCAGTAGAACGGCGAACATCAACAATGCTGACTGTGGCATACTTTGTGCTGTTATCTCTCGCGGCGGATGCGTCGGTCGTCGCGAAAGGAGACCCCCCACCAGAAGCGGCGACGTATTCAGAGGACGCGCCGGTTGTGAAAGAGGTGAAACGCGCTATCGACGAATTCTACGAGGGTACTTCGCAACGCGGAGATAACCTTACTGAGCGGCGAGCCGTGAAGGATGACCCCGCGGACAGAAACGCTTCCGCAGACAGCAGACGTGAACTTCCAGCCGCAAATCACTCGGCAGATATCGAGCAGAAGACGAAGATATCCAAGACAGATGAGAATTTAACTCACATTTCGGATTCGATTCCGGATGCGGGCAAGCGAGTCTTGCAAGACTCCGCAATTAACGACGACTTCAAAATTTACTTCGGCAGCGATAGAGAGGAGACGCCGGTGACCGCAAGAACCACAAAGCCGTTACCGGAAGACGACGGGAAAATTTACTTCGAGCCGATGCTGCCTCGTAAGAATTCAACGAGACCTTGGGAGACGACAACCGAGAGTAACATCATGAGGATCGATGCCAAAAAGGACACAGCCACAACGACGACGCCCGCCTCTGACGACGCAGTCACTCTGGACAACAGGAATGCGTTCAACGCGGACTTGCCTTGCGCGAAGGGAATGTCCAGGGTGATGGGCAAGTGTGTGGAAAGGGAATAACTAAGAAGAGACGCACACTGACTTATGTGTTTGTTGTTCAATGTTTCGCAAGAGCTTGTTTGCGAAAAATAGAGAGAACGAAAGTGATTGGACAAGTTAATATAATATGCAAACGATCTATCGACATAGATACGAGTATATGTCTTGTGTGGGTGATGCTGATGACTGTGTGTTGTTTTCAAAACTTTTGTCTAGTGAGTGAAGGAACCGGAACGTTTCGTTATCTTTAGTATTTTTAGCTTATAACTTGTTGTACATTTGAAATGTATTCTGTCAATTTTAGTTCACCACCATCGTCTGAAACTGGTTTATAAATTCAAATTCTCTTTATCCCTCTCAGACTTTTTTTTTCAGATTTTTTAATTAGTTAGCGTAATAAATGAATATTGTTCCAGAACAAATCCGCACATGGGTGACAAAAGTTATAAACACCAACGAATTTCACCCAAACTTAAAGCGTAAATATAAATTGTAATAAGAATATGTAGGTACTGATTTCGAGTTGAAATTTAATACACTAACTACCTAATACTGTAGACTTCCTACAATCTAATACCTACTGTATTGCACATACTATCTAAATGTTGGGTTGGGGTCATTATGCCATAATAATTATGTAGATATGAATCGCCAGGGTATTGTCCTGTGGTATTGCCCCAGCAGAGATACCTACATAATTTGGCACTGGCGACAGAGGAAATAATGTTAGCTGACTCAGTAGTGTTTTTACGTGGTTTTACGGTTGCATACCAAAATGGCACAAAAGAACCCTTACAGTTGTCCGTCTTTGTCTGTCGTACATAAAAAAAAAAATCAACTTGAAATTTAAAAATTCGTAATATACACCTGGTTGTTTTCTTTCTTCTTCTGGAGTAAATTACAAAACAAAATTTAAAAAATATAGTTTTTTTTTCATATTATACGATTTTTGTAATATTTCAGATATTGACTTGTTGTCCGTCTTTGTCTGTCGTACATAAAAAAATTCAACTTGAAATTTAAAAATTCGTAATGTACACCTGGTTGTTTTCGTTCTTCTCCTGGAGAAAATTTACAAAACAAAATTAAAAAAAATTTTTTTTTTTTGTATTTGAGATATTGACTTCTCGTTTTTTGGTATGTTGTTATTTATTAAGCAAATAAAATTGCCAAATCACTAGATTAGGTACCTACTGTATTTACTGTATTAGCATGTAACTGTTCAAGGTAATATGCAATAATAAATTCATTTCATTTCATTTTCATTTCATCTGAAACGGGTGATTTGGTGTCCCCTTTAAGTGTGGTGTGAGTAGGTACTAGGCATCCGTAGTGGAGTGGCACGCGGTGATTTATAAATTGTTATTTTTATTTAGATTATTTCTTGCCTTGTTATTGTTACCTAGTTTTTTACTTTTGTCTAAGTAAATATAACTGGCGGTGTTTTACAGATGTACAGTCGGCATGCAAATTTTTTTTTTTTTTGCATAACTAGTAGGTACTATATTTCTTTGCAAATTTTTGTCTTGAAACAATTGCTTTATTTTCTTTAGACGGCATTACTGTGTAAGCGAGAGGCAAATAGGTGATGAATGAGTGTCTCGGGGTCAATTCTCCGTCTCTCAGTCATCAGTTGTCCTCCTAAGAAAGCCGAAAGCGAACCAAGGGAATCCGATATTCGTTTGGTCATTTATGTGATTTCGTGGCTCAGTGGTAAGAGTGTAGGATTTGTATTTTTTAACCATGGGTTCGAATCCCTCAATTTTTTTTTCTTTTTTATGCAATGTTACGGTGTGTAAATTTTTTAGGGTGTTTAGTTTTTTTTATAACCACCTAAGAATTATTTTCGGAAATACAAACGTAACAAAAACGACATGCGCCGCCTCAACATTAGGTTAGCGTTAATATAAAGAAGATGCGTCGCGTAGCGACGCATCTTCTTTATATGAACCCTGGTAATTTTTTTTTTAAACCACCAAAACATCACTCATACGAAATCAAAGTTTCCGAAAATAAAGCTTTCTTAGGATTACCAACTGTCAGTGAGAGACGGAGAATTGGCCCCGAGCCATTTGTAATAGGTGCGCCGCCATTTCAAATCCCTTTAAATAACCAGGTACGTTAGTACCTATTAATAAGGTTTATACACTTCATTTCACCGATCAACTGCGATCGATAGGTACCTACCTCTAAATAATGTACTTATATACATATATTGTATTGTACAGCAGGTAAACGTGCATAATATGTAATTAGTTAGGTATGCAAATTTAATGGCCAGTAATAAATTAGGTTTTACCCGGAAAATTTGGTATTTCTTTTGTCATTACTCATTACTTATGTACATTAGAACGAGCTAAGTAAAGACGTGGACGCTAACTTCATGCGAGTACAAACACAATAATTGAGCATAATCTGTCCAGCTAGGACATCTGCCTGATTGACTCAGTCGGAAAAAAACATTTACCTATTTGTTTATTCTGCAGTGCGTTCTGGGAAGTTCGCAAAAAAAGAGAACGAAATAAAAACAAAAAGTAATTTTCTTGAATTTTCCCCCTATGGGAATTATAAAATTCGGATACATATTTATCCTTCCCCCTTGGTGAACACGATTTATGAAAGAAAGAAATAAGAAATATCCGATAAGTATGACGATCCGTTGTCTCTGCCTACCCCACTGGGAAACAGGCGTGGACGTTATGTATGTAAAGAAGTAATAAAGAAAATGCATTTATTTATCTCCGTTGAAATAATTACAAATAAAACTATTATAGTCCGAAGAGCAGTCGGAGAAATTTCGTAAAGGTAATTCAAATTAAAAGTGTGTTTGTTGATTTTTTTTTTATGTAATCCGGTTTGGGCGACTGAGTCGGAAGGCCAAAGCACATGCTCCGACCAGCCAATATCACCTCCGAGAAGGTAGGTGCCATACCGGAGACTTCCCTGGAATTATTATTTACGTGAACATGGAAGTCCACTTTTCTCATACACCTGCGGAAGTCTCTTCCCAACCCGTAAATTTTGCAGTACCATTACCTGTATGCTCCTTTGGGCTCCGATAGGAGGTCATGTTTTTTCCGCCAAATATCTTGGGCCCCGAACGGAGCCCATCTTTATTCTCAAATTACGGCCGCACGAATTGGTCTATTGCTCTTTCAATCCTTGATCAGGGCTAAAAGTGACACTGGCAATTATGAACTAAACATTTTTTCTTGTCTCCAAAGACCAATTATGAATAATAAAACGAACGCTAGCTGTCAGTCATCCATCAGTTTCGAAGGAGCGCGGGAAAGCGGGAAAAAGGGCGGTAAATTTGTTTTTGCTCTACAAAGAAAAATCCAGTTTTCTTGTAATTTTAAAGTAATCTTGCTTCAGCTATGGGAGGTGCGAGCAAGAAAAAGCGTAAAAAAGTTACGAGTGATGAGAAGACAGATGAAATGCGAAGTTTGTCGTCATCCGAGTCTGGCACTGAGCATGAAGAAGTAAAAATCGACCAAACTGATAAGTACAAACCTTACTATGATCAAAACTATAAGAGGCTGTACAATGAGAACGCCGTCGATTTGGAATTTATCGTTTTCATCGAGTCTACGAGTGAAAAACCTGTTGGTGACAGAGACATTATGTACCTGTCCAATGTATTTAAGAGGAGTATAAAAGGCATTAAACGTTTTAAACGGATAAATAAACATAAAATAGGTGTAATTTTCGACAAACCTAACCTGGCGAACGCTATGCTACTAAACGAAAGCTTTATGGATAGCCACAGTTTCAAAGCATCCATCCCGGCATCGGCCACCCAAGTCACTGGAGCTATAAACAATGTACCCACTCATCTGACCAACAAAAAAATATTCGAGAACATTACTTCAATATCTAAAATAATATCAGTACGGCGCATTATGCGACGAACCAAAACGGACGAAGGATACACACTTACACCGACAAAAACGATTACTCTTACATTTGCCTCAGGGACCCTCCCGGGGACTGTTGAACTAGATCTATGGAGTTTCACAGTACAGAGGTATATTCCACCTGTGAAACAGTGCTACAACTGCATGCGCTTCGGCCACCTCGCCAAGTTTTGCAAAAATCAAGTTCGCTGTAGCATCTGTTGCGAGCCACATAACTTTAAAGAGTGCAAAACGGAGTCCAAGAATGCAAAGTGCTATCATTGTCAAGGCAACCACATATCTATATCATCGGCTTGTCCGGTCAAACAAAAACTAATAGAAGAAAATAAAAATAAAATAAAGAATGTAACTTTCGCTGACATATTTAATGCAAAATCATTTCCGGCTCTTCCACAGCCAAATACCACGAAAGTCCATTATGTTAAAAAAACAACAAAGACAGATGATGAAATAAATAATTTATGGAAATCGGATTTATTTGTGAAGAACTTGGCAAAAGTAATAATAGACAATATAAAAAAGTTTACCTCTATAGACACAGCCATAGAAACACTAAAACAAAATATGAATATATCAAATAAAAATAATCCAAAATGAAACAGTTAAATATTATGCAATGGAACGCACAAAGTATCACATCAAATCAGAACACACTCATACAATTTCTATATAAAAATAATATACATATAGCTCTTATATGCGAAACATGGTTACAAAATAAACATAATTTCAAAATTAAAAGATATACAATAGAAAGATTAGACTCTGGTAATTCTCACAATGGAGTGGCAATATTAATACATAACTCTATTAAATATGAACATATTCAAACATATAGTGATGACTCCTTGCAAAACATAGCTGTACAAATACAATGTTATGATAAAACTATTTCTGTAGTTAGCTTTTATAGTCCAGGAAATTGTATCACAAGTTTCGATAAAATTAAATTTGATAGACTAATTAAAAGTATTCCAAAACCTATTATATTGGCAGGTGATTTCAACGCTTACCATACTCAATGGGGTTGCGACTCAAACAATACTAGAGGCAAAATTATACAAGAAATAATAGATGACAACTCGCTTGTTCTGTTAAACAATGGTGAACCCACCACGGTGGGCTCTCATATCTGGAAGCCAAACGCAATAGACCTCACAATAGTGTCTCCTTCACTAGCTCTTTTAAGTGACTGGCAAGTACAAGACGATTCTCTTGGTAGTTATCATTTGCCAATTTTAACTAAGATATTAATACATCACGATAACACAAACATTCACAGTATTGGCCCACAAAAGAAACGTAATTTCAAAAACATAAATTGGGAATTTTATACCAAGCATGTTGATGACTCTTTAAATAATTTAATTATATTGAACGAGGAACCAGATGTAATAAATCTTTATAATTCTTTTATTGAAATATTAGATACAGGTGCTACAATTTGCTCTTCTAATACAAACTCACACCGACCACGGACACACTATAATAAATCGAAAAAAGAATATATACCAGTTCCCTGGTGGAATCATCACTGCCAAGAAGCAGTTCAAAAATGTAAAGACGCATATATTAAATTTAAGCAATCATACAGTCTTGAAGATTTCCTTAACTTTAAGAAACTACAAGCACAGAAAAAAATCACACTCAAAACACAGAGACAGATCGAGTGGCAGACATATTGCCAATCTATAAATAGAAACACTCCAATGAGCCGTATCTGGAACATGATGCGGAAATTTAATAAGTCTTATAACTATTCCAATTTTCAAAATGACACCTGGATAATGGATTTCTTGAAAAAATACACTCCGGATACTGTCGAGAATAAACCCAGATTAACCTTCAGCACCGTACTTGAAACACCAAACAATGAATACTTAGTTGATCAATTTACTTTACAAGAATTAAAATCAGCAATAAAATCAAGGCGAGACACGGCCTGCGGACTAGACTTGATTTCTTACAAAATGATAAAAAATTTAAGCACACAATCGCTAAGTACTTTCTTGCATATACTAAACCTGTTATGGAAGCAATCTGAAATTCCCCAAGAGTGGAAAACGGACTGCCTGGTACCGATTCTAAAACGAAATAAAAAGGCTGGAGATCCAAATTCATACAGGCCAATAGCTTTAACATCTTGTGTAGGCAAAATAGTAGAACAATTAATTAAACAACGTTTGGAATTCTACATAGAAAAAAATTATATTCTACCAAGCAACCAATTCGGTTTTCGACGAGGAAAATCTAGTCGTGAAAGCTTCAGTCATCTCCATTTGGATGTGTTCAAAGCTTTACGTGAACATAAAAATGTTGTTTGTGTGTTTTTTGATATAGTGGGAGCTTTCAATAATGTTGATCACTGCAGTCTCTGTACAGTTCTAAGCAACCTAGGAGTACCTAACACACTTGTTAATTGGATATTTAAATTTTTAAATGGAAGGCAAGTTTACACTAAATTAAACAATCAAATATATGGTCCACGCAACTCATTCAAAGGAGTATGTCAAGGTAGTATTCTTAGTCCTTTATTATTTTGCTTGCTTATTCAGAAACTCAATTTAACATTAGGTTCCAGCGTTACAAATCTTCAATTTGCCGATGACCTCGTCATCTACCTATCAGGAAACAATTTGAATTCTATAGTCGAAATTATTAATAAAGTCCTTGAAAAACTGCTACATTATTTTAATAGCCTTGGTCTAGAAATCAGTACAGAAAAAAGCAAAGTCATGATCTTTGGGAAAAAACTTAAACCTACGACACAAGTTAAATATGATGGCCGTAACCTACCCATTGTAGACAGCGCATACTTCCTGGGAATATTATTTACACCCACACTTTCATGGAACATGTATGTTAATGTTATATCTGATAGAGCAAACAAAGCATCTAACATTCTAAAGTCTTTGGCTACGACCTCCTGGGGAGCCGATCCCAAAATTTTAAAATGTCTATACAAGTCCTTAGTGCGTAGTCACTTTGATTATGGATTCTTATGTTTTGCTCACAGTAAGAAACTAATTCAAGATTTAGAAAAAATTCAAAATCGTAATCTACGTCTCATTACTGGTGCCATGAAAACTACACCGATAAACTCGTTACAAGTAGAATGTAGTATATCTCCGCTGGAACTTCGGTTTCAATACCTTAGAAATAAATTTATTTTGACTTTGTCATCTATATCCAATAATTTACTTTTGATAAAGATAAAAAATATATTAGTGCATCAAAGTATGCCTTTTATATGTCAAAATTATCAACACATAATGGACTATTCACAGAATAATATGATACTTATAAGCGAAAAGTTACCATGTTACAAAGGATCATATGCAAGCAAATTCCTGGAGATTCCGATACATGTAGACCACAGCCTGAAAACAAAAGAAGATGTATATTATAAACTAGAAGAATTCACCAACTATTCACAAATCTACACCGATGGATCGAAAGACCACGGTGTTTCCTTGGCGATATACGACAAAGCAACCAAGAGAGGATCTGGAATAAAAATAAATAGCAATGCATCTATATACACCGCCGAGGCATTAGCCATACTCGAAGCATTGAAGTACATTCAAGATCAACAGCACCAGAAGTTATGGATCATTGTCAGTGACAGCATGAGCGTTCTAAAAGCCATAGAAAACACGAAACTTAATGCTAAAACCCTATACTCCATATACACCATCAGAGAGATAGTTCTCGAACTGAACTCCAAAGGTTTTTCTATTCAATTTATTTGGACACCATCTCACATCGGCGTACAAGGAAACGAAAATGCAGATTTTCTGGCCAAAAGTATTTTGACAAGTGACAGTCAGCTGATTTCAAGTGCTGCCATACCTCACTCCGACATGTTTGTTGTATTCAAGAAACGACTACTACAAGAATGGTCTGCCCAGTGGACACAATCCCTCCAACTGAAGGGAAAATGGTTTCATGAAATTCAAGAAGACATAGAGAGTTCATCATGGTTTGACAAGGGAAAATTTACGAAAAAATCCCACTCCTACAATAGCAGGAAATTTTATAGCACTATATCGCGCTTACGATTTGGCCATTGCCGTTTTATAGCGCACCTACATCGTATGCACATCATACCATCTCCGATATGCACAGAATGCGAAGAAAATATGGACCAGACCTTAGATCATTTGTTTTTTGAATGTTCGGCCTTCAATATTCAACGTCTATCGTTCATAGATAAATTGCTCGACATTTTTAAAAAACCAGAACATATCCCGCGCACCACTCAAGACTTATTAAAAAATCAAGAGACCTACATATGTATATACGAATTTATAAGTAATACCATTGAAGATATATGATTTACGAACTGGAAATTACTGACTTGGAAAATTTAAATTACTGGATTCTATAACTTAGTTTACTGAAGAAACAAATGAACAACACAAGAATTGGCTGTACGGTCAAACGACCCTTGCCTTTCCCTCAGGATAAAAAAGCAAAAAAAAAAAAAAAAAAAATCCATCAGTTTCATATTCTTTGTTCTCATAATTCTCACGAGTTTCGAGGTGACGCACCTCTGCGAAATTATTTACTATAAGTGCTTTCAAGCGGATCTTTCAGGAAAAGGTAAGTAAAACGTGTTATTTATATGTTATTCTACCTATAGAAGGTGCAGTACGAGCTCGGTTGGCGACAAAAGTCATATTTTTCGTCGCTCAAAAGTTAGCGTCGCCGCGATCTCGTATTGCGCTTTAGCGACGCCAGCTTGGTTTTAGGTGAAAAAATGTAAAAAAAAAACGATGCCGTAATAAGAAAAACGTAGTATTTAGACAATACAACTATCGCTTTTCACCTTTTTCGCATAATTAGGTAAAGTGAGGTGTAGTTTGTGTGTTTTTTTATGCAATAAACGGCTAACGGTTTTTTTTTACATTTGAATGTTGCCGCTTTATAACCGCCTTTGCTCTGAAGGTCACCACTCCCGATGTGAAGTAGTCGATATCGTATGTCGATGTTTTCTCGCTTACGATAAAAAAAAAAATTTTGAAAAAAAAAATTATTTCAATTTTTTTTTTTTTTTTTTTTTATGTAGGCCCCACTTGTCGCGCCGAGCCACCCATAAGGTGTCTAGCGACGCCCATCCATGCTGCTGGTTATAGGCTTCTATGAAAAATAATATTTTTGCTTTTTGCTTGGAAAAAATGCCCCCCTCCCCTCCAACTCGTGGGTAGTATTCTGTCACACACCCCCCCCCCCCCCCCTGCCCCTCGTACCTTTGTTTTATTACTACCTACTTATGTAGCCACGACAACGTACAACGGACCGTCTAGGGGTCTCAGTGCGGAGAATGACCCACCCACCTTCCCAAGAGGCTGGGCAGCAAACAAACAGACAAACAAACAATGTAGCCACAAAATAATTGCAAAACATTAGGTAACATTTATATTTTATTTCATTTCATTTACAGGGCTCCGACATCCAACGTCTCCCGGACACAGGCGCAGACGCACAGCCGCCGCAGACCACACCGAGCGCAGCAGCTGTAAGTTATTTCGCGCAAGCAACTTGCTTTTTGCTTGGAAAAAACGCCCCCCTCCCTTCCAACTCGTGGGTAGTATTCTGTCACACCCCTCACACCCCCCTCCCCCCCCACAGACCCCTCGTATCTTTGTTTTATTACTACCTACTTATGTAGCCACGACAACGTTCAACGGACCGTCTAGGGCAGGGTTTCTCAAACTTATGACGTCACGTACCCTTAGTAGAGTTTCAAAACGACTGCGAAACCCTGACCTAACGCAACACCTGCCCCAAGGAAAGGAAAATAAGAAAAACAAACTTTAGCTTATAAGGTTTTTTAATTTAATAAAAAAAGGGTTTTTAAACAGTGATACATTGATTGACGAAAGTAATTAATGTGATGGGTGGGCTTGTTTCTTGTCGCAAATTGAGTCGATTTTAGGTGAAATTTTGGACAA
Organism: Nematopogon swammerdamellus; assembly: GCA_946902875.1. Taxonomy (NCBI): domain Eukaryota; kingdom Metazoa; phylum Arthropoda; class Insecta; order Lepidoptera; family Adelidae; genus Nematopogon; species Nematopogon swammerdamellus. Next base: position 25,475,235 of record OX336337.1, on the reverse strand, counting down.
TTTTAATCTCAATTCTGACTCCACATCAAGTCGATTTCTATGTTTCGTTTTTAGCATTACCAGGTGTGAAAACCCACTCTCACAAAGGTATGTGGTGGCGAAGGGTGAAAGGAAATTCACGGCTTTGCGGGAGAGCTCGGAATATTCTTCCTGTCTAGCTGCCCAAAAATCAATTAAAGACATCTTTTTGAAATCATAATGAAGAGTTTCATCTGCGGACATTTCTAGTAATGACTCCTGTTGCTTAATACTCAAACTAGCATTTATGCTCTCGGTTGTGACCGCTAATGGGTTTCGAATCCAGCTGTTAGCATTATCAATATCTGGAAAATACCTTTTCAGTTCGCTGGAGAGCTGAGAAATATGAAGAACAATTTCAGTCCTCATTTCGGCATCTACGGTTAGGGCGTTCGTCGTAACAAATTCGTGCAGATCTGCAGAAGAGGAAAACACTCAACGATATTTTGATTCAAGCAAGTTTTCCAAAACTGCAATTTTTTTATGATAGCATGTATTTTGTCCTGCACAGTGAATACACTGCATGTCGAACCTTGCATCAAAGCATTCGTTTCGTTTAGACATGAGAAAATGTCAGCTAATTAGGTTATTCTTTTCAGGCAGGTTTCATCTTCGAATTGGAACTTGAGGTTAAAGTCACTGTCCTTCAAAAATAAATAGATTTCGTGACGAAGTTCAACAAACCGACACATGCACCACCTTGCGTGGTGCATGTGTTTGCCAGCCGTCCAGACGCCATTACGTAAATGTAGTCGCGAACCCCCTACCATCAAATGGCGAACCCCTGGGGGTTCGAGTACCACACTTAGAGTAACCCTGGTCTACGGGTCTCAGTGCGGAGAATGACCCACCCACCTTCCAAGAGGCTGGGCAGCAAACAAACAAACAAACAAGTTAGCCACAAAATAATTGCAAAAGATTAGGTAACATTTATATTTTATTTCATTTCATTTACAGCGCTCCGACATCCAACGTCTCCCGGACACAGCCGCAGACGCACAGCCGCCGCAGACCACACCGAGCGCAGCAGCTGTAAGTTATTTCACGCAAGCAACTCGCCCCCCTCCAAGATAGCATATGCTGCTGGTTATAGGGTTCTCTGAAAAATATTATTTTTGCATGAAAAAAATTATTTCTATTTCTACGATAGGGTTCTCTGATAAATCATATTTTTGCTTTTTGCTTGGAAAAAACGCCCCCCTCCCTTCCAACTCGTGGGTAGTATTCTGTCACACCCCTCACACCCCCCCCCCCCCCCCCCCCCCCCGACCCCTCGTATCTTTGTTTTATTACTACCTACTTATGTAGCCACGACAACGTTCAACGGACCGTCTAGGGGTCTCAGTGCGGAGAATGACCCACCCACCTTCCCAAGAGGCTGGGCAGCAAACAAACAAACAAACAAGTTAGCCACAAAATAATTGCAAAAGATTAGGTAACATTTATATTTTATTTCATTTCATTTACAGCGCTCCGACATCCAACGTCTCCCGGACACAGCCGCAGACGCACAGCCGCCGCAGACCACACCGAGCGCAGCAGCTGTAAGTTATTTTACGCAAGCAACTCGCCCCCCTCCAAGATAGCATATGCTGCTGGTTATAGGGTTCTCTGAAAAATATTATTTTTGTATGAAAAAAATTATTTCTTTTTCTACGATAGGGTTCTCTGATAAATCATATTTCATATTTTTGCTTGGAAAAAACGCCCCCCTCCCTTCCAACTCGTGGGTAGTATTCTGTCACACCCCTCCCCCCCCCCCCCCCCCCCAGACCCCTCGTACCTTTGTTTTATTACTACCTACTTATGTAGCCACGACAACGTACAACGGACCGTCTAGTGGTCTCAGTGCGGAGAATGACCCACCCACCTTCCCAAGAGGCTGGGCAGCAAACAAACAAACAATGTAGTCACAAAATAATTGCAAAAGATTAGGTAACATTTTATTTTATTTCATTTCATTTACAGCACATGCACCTCCCTCCCCCCCTCCGTCTTGCTCTTGCCTAAATATGCATTATTATGTATCCAACAGATGTCGTCCAATTGCCGAGCCGGATGGAACCCCAGCGACGACCCGATGCCCGAGGACTTCGAGGATCTCCACGCTGGTGACGACTTCCTGGACACGGAAGAAGCCGAAGAGTCGGTGTTCGTGGGCCAGGATTACGGCACCTGCGAGGAGGTAGTGGAGGAGGGCAGCGGGTCGGAGATGGAGGACGAGCCGGCCGAGAATAGCGCCGCCGAAGACCAAGTTAGTATACTTATTATTTATTTATTTATTTATTTATTTATTTATTTGATGAACGAACAGCCTAGGCTGATGTGTTCATGTCTAAGTTCACTGGTGCTTTGTTATTTTTATGTTAGTTTAGTTTGGTGTTTTTTTTTAGGTGTTTGTCGAGCCTGTTTTTAAAGTAATTGGTGGTGGGTGCTTGTACGACATCTTCGGGCAGTTTGTTCCACATTTCCACTGCTCTATTTGACAGGAAGTTTCGTCTCGGATTTTTTGAGCTGACAGTGACATTCAGCTTCAAGCTATGGCCTCGGAGATGACTATTTGTATTTCTAGTAAAGAGGTTCTCCAGTTCTGGACAATCATAATGCTGATTGAGAGTCTTGTATGTTTCTATGAGGTCACCCCTTTCTCTACGTTGCTCCAATGTTGTCAGGTTGAGGATTTTTAGTCTTTCCTCGTATGGTTTCCTCTTCAGTGATTTTGGTATCTTGGTCGCTCTTCTTTGAACTCTTTCTAGGAGAGTAATATCTTTGACGAAGTAAGGATTCCATATTTGAAATCCATATTCCAAGAGTGGTCTAATGTGAGATTTGTAAATTTTGATTAATGTCTCTACAGTCAGGTTTTGAAATGATTTTCGTACAACATAGAGTATGGCGTTTGCTCGTTTGACTATGGTCTCTATATGATTTGCCCATTTTAGATCTTCTGAGATAGTTATTCCCAGATCTTTCTGAGCCTGTGTAGAAAATATTATGTCTGTTCCGATTTTATACTGGAGTCTCGGGTTATTATTCCCTATATGCAAAACTGTGCATTTCGAGGGGTTAGTTCGTATTAGCCAATGGCGGGTCCATTCCAATATTCTGTCCAGGTCATCTCTGAGTGTCCCACTGCTCACAATGGGGTTGGCAATGAGTTTTGCATCATCAGCGAATAGGCTTGACATGGCTTGGATAACAGCGCAGATGTCGGAGATGTAGAGACCAAATAGAGTCGGTGCCAGAACTGATCCTTGGGGCACGCCGCTGAGAACGTCTCTCACTTCCGACAGGCAGTCACCCACTCTCACTTGGTATGTTCTGCCGACCAGGTAGTTTTGTATCCACGTTAGTAGCTTGCCTCGTATTCCAAGATGTTCCAATTTTACCAGGAGACGTCGATGTGGAACTTTATCAAATGCTCGTTCAAAATCTAAGTAAATCACATCAACTGGGTTTTTAGAATCAAACTCTTGGGTCCAATGATCTAGACATATTAGTAAATTCGTGATCGTAGAGCGCCTTGGGACAAATCCATGCTGGTGAGTGGATATAATGTGCTCGGACTTGAGAAAGTTTTGCAAACTATTCACTATTAATCTCTCCATGCACTTACAAGTGATACTTGTCAAGCTTATTGGTCTATAGTTTGATGGTGTCATTTTGTCGCCTTTTTTGTATATTGGGGTCACTATAGAGTGCTTCCAGTCCAGTGGGACTATTCCGGATTCAAAGGAGGAAATCATTATATCTTGTAAAGCAGGAAGTATTACATTGGAGCAGTTTTTTAAGATAGAGCCGGGGATACCGTCTGGTCCAGTTGATGAAGCAGCGTCGAGATTTTCCAGTACTCTCTTTATGGTGACCTGGTTAAAGGAGATATCATTGATTGTCTCTGCTACTCTAGTACTCTGGTCGAGTGCAAGGGGTGTGGTTATAGGAGTGGATATTATTTTGCGTTATTACTTTCTTGCCCTAATGTCTGCAATCATCATCATCATCATCAGCAGCCTGTATCGGTCCACTGCTGGACATAGGCCTCTCCCAAGGCACGCCACCACACGCGGTCTTCCGCTCTTCTCATCCATCCACTCCCGCTACCTTTTTTTAGGTCATCTGTAATGTCTGCAATACCCTTGCGTTTATTCTTCTCCGCTTACAACAAGAGTTTATGCTAAGTCGTGACATTTTTTCGCAGGACCCCCTCGACATATCGGCAATGCCGATAGTGTATATGGACGAGGGGGCGGGGGAGGAGGTACTCTGCGATTCGGACGGCGCCGGGCCGTCGCGGCTTTCGGTACCGCCGCCGCCATCTCCGCCGCCGTTCGTCATGGACGTGGACGCCGCACCTGCCAGTGCGGAAGACGACGTCCAGCCGGACGGAGATAGTGACGGTGAGGTCGACCCAGGAGCGAGGAATGATAGTGAGTGGCTGCCTGATGGTAGAGTCGGTGACCGCGGCCGTGCTGCAGTTGGTGGTCGCGGACCCAGGCGCGGGCGCGGCGGCAGAGCTGTCGACGTGGCCGAGGGCGGGCGCGGCGGCAGAGCTGTCGACGTGGCCGAGGGTGGGCGCGGCGGCAGAGCTGTCGACGTGGCCGAGGGCGGGCGCGGCGGCAAAGCTGTCGGCGTGGCCGAGGGCGGGCGCGGCGGCAGAGCTGTCGACGTGGCCGAGGGCGGGCGCGTCGGCAGAGCTGTCGGCGTGGCCGAGGGCGGGCGCGGCGGCAGAGCTGTCGGCGTGGCCGGGGGCGCGGGCGCGCGTGCTGGTCGTGGTCGCCGGGGCGGAGCGGTAGGGAATGCTGGATGGGTCAGGGGGGAGGAGTTGTCCGAAGTCTATCCGACGGACGAGGACCTTTCCCTTGAAATGCGAGAAAGGTTTGCGCAAGAGATTCAGAGAGAGCGAGTGGAACGCGAGGCAGCGGCTGATGATGATGGTGATGTTATGCAAGAGTATGAGCGATTTGTTGCGGACGAGGATGCCTGTAGGTTTGACTGGAAGCCAATGAATTCCTTCCAGGGTATAAAGGAGCAGTTCCGGGTCGAAAACACTGGACCTAGCCGCATCTTCCAAACCGGCTACGATGCTTTTCGTGCCATTTGGGATTCTGCAACAGTCTGCTTCATAGCTGAGCAGACGAACGCGTATGCTGCAGGACTCGCAAATGCGAATGATCATGCATTCCGTGCTCGTTGGTACGATACCAATGAGCACGAAATTTTGTGTTTATTCACGTTTTGGATGATGCTGGCAGTGGTACAAATGCCAACTATAAACTCATGCTTCTCTAACGACCCCTTCCTGCACACGGTAATTTTCAAAAAATTGTTCACGAAGCGCAGGTACTGGGACCTCAACCGGGCTCTTCGGTTCTCCGAGGCAGCAACGGAAGAGGTCAATCCAGACAAACTGCACCACATCAGAACAATTTTGAACTTGATGAACGACAAATTCCAGACGCTGTACACCCCGTCCCAGAATATATGTATCGACGAGTCTTTGACGTTGTGGAAGGGGAACGTCTCATTCCGTCAATACATAAAGACCAAGGCAGCAAAATACGGTATCAAGACGTTCGAATTGTGCGAGTCGTCCACCGGATACCTCTGGTCTTTCTTCGTATACACAGGGGCTGAATTAGGAGCAGGGACGGCTGCGGTGGGCAAAACCGCGCAGACGGTTCTGCGCCTAATTCAACCTTTGTTACGGAAAGGATACACGGTCTTCATGGATAACTGGTTTAATTCTCCGTTGCTCGCGCGGTTCCTAAAACGGAACCAAACAGATTGTGTGGGCACGCTCAGGCGGAACCGCAAGAATGTTCCGCCTATTGTAGCGGATACAAATCTCCGCCAAGGCTCCTACATTGCTCGCCACGCGGACGATGTAGTGGTGGTATCGTTGAACGATAGGAAGCCGGTCTCGATAATATCAACCTACCACAACACAGAGACCCGTCCTACGGTACCAAGAAGGGGTCACCCATCCGAGCACCGGTTTGTCAGTGTGACAGATTATAATGCTGGGATGGGTGGCGTTGACAGGAAGGACATGATGCTAGAACCCTATAAGCTCGAACGAAAACAGTGCAACTTCTGGTTTAGAAAGATGTTCAAGAGACTGCTGAATATAACAATTATAAATTGTAGGATACTGGTACGAAAATCCAACCCAGCTAATGCCTACATTGATCAGCTGAAGTTCCGGTTGGACCTGGCTAAGGCTATTGTTGAAAAACACTTACATCTGGTACGTCGTCGGCCAGCTGCACCCGCTGCTGAACCTGGTCCAGCTCAGCCAGTTGTTCCCGCTGAGCCAGCTGGGCGGGTTTCGGTGTACAGGGATAATTTCCCAGCCTGCCGCCGACAGCAGCAGCCGTTTCACGTCCCTAGGCGTATTGGGAGCGATCTCGCACAGGCTGGTCCCGTTCGCACTAAAAGGTTGCGGTGTGTCTGGTGCGTACACAGGCTCCACCTAAGAACAACGAAAACGACGTTCGAATGCAAAGTTTGCAAAGTGCCCCTGTGCTTGGATTCATGCTTTGAAAAATTTCACACATTGCCATAAGGTGCCATATGACACTGTGTGAAGTGTGAGTGTGACTCCTGGCACCACTTGCTCCACTGAACTGGACGGAAAACACCAACTATTTGCCAGGTTCAGCACTGAGCTGGACGAAACACTAACTATTTGCCAGGTTCAGCACTGAGCTGGACGAAACACTAACTATTTGCCAGGTTCAACGCTGAACTGGACGGAAAACACGAACAACCACTCTGGTTCAACCAGAGTGCACTGTGGAGTTTTGTCAGAGGGTTATATGGGTTTGATCCTTCCAGTCAATGTTTCCATACAGTTTTTGGGGGTAAGGTTCCATACATGTTTTTGCCTTCCTGTCTTTGGGTCGTTTTTCGAACCGAGCGGATACTGTGTTCTTGCTGCGTTTCACCATCTTTTTTTTTTTTTTGTTTTTGTTTTTATGGAATGCTTGGTCTTTGTTTGTACGTATGTATGTGTGTTTTTCTACTGCTGGAATTCCTGGGGTCGTCAACAAGGCCGTCGTGTCTGTTTGGAAAACACAGTAACACACTTTTATCAGAGAAGCGCGATACGCGTTCTGTTGTCTGTGTTTATGTATGTTTTCACCTTAGATGGCATTCAAACCAGTGCCTAGACTGAATTGTTTCTTTACAAACTGTTATGTGTTCATTGGTGTGTGTAACAGTGATGTCTGTTTGCATGTTCCTGGGTTGACTCAAAATCCAAAGGTTGACTGGAAGAAATCTCTGAAAGAGATAAGTCAAGCCTTTGCACCTCATATACTCTCATTTATTTTCGTATACTTTTTCTCGTACAATTGTGTGTACTAATTTTTTTTTGATAATGCGTAAAAAAAAAATTTACACTAAGAAATCTAAAAATTTGTAAGAAATCTCTGTAGGGGGAGAAACTGATTATTGTGTATATTTCACTGCTATATTACTCGTTTCTTTTCATAATGTGTGCACTGTGGAAATATAAAAAAATTTAATTGGAATTTGCCTTTTTTTTTGTGTAAACCATTTTCTATAATTTTTGTTTATGACTTACAATCACCCCTGGTCTCTTTATGGTTTTAGGTCTCCATTTATCACAAGGATAGTTTAGGATACACCTAGATTTTTTTTTATTTTGGGATTTTTTTCATTTACCAGCATTGAACCACCCTGGTTCAACCATTCTAGACTTTGGATACTATTTTATGCAAAATTGTTATTTCCCAGCGTTGAACTACGCTGGTAGGTAGGTTGCGCGAGTCCGTCTCGCACTTGGCTGGCTTAGGGATATTTTTTATGTTACATTTACCAGCATTGAAACACCTGATAGCTAATTTAGACATTTCATACTATTTTACGTAAGGAGACCTAGGTGCGCAAGTCCGTCTCGCACTTGGCTGGTTTAGGGATAATTTTTTTTATGTAACATTTACCAGCATTGAAACACCTGATAGTATTCTAGACGTTGGGTACTATTTTACGTAATAAAAGGTCTATCGATAATCGACATGTTCCTCACCCTAGTGCCACAGAATTCTCCATACAAAATTATGTGACTTTGAACTCAATTTACATCTAATTTTCCCAGGGGGGCATATTTCAAATTTTCTTCACATGCTTATAAAAACATACGATCAATTGCAAAATAAAAGAAGGTTTAGGTCAAATTATCTATTTATTCATGAAATAACTGTCTTACAAACATGTTGACAGAAATTTGATGAGAAATTTCGTTCGTTCGTTGGACATCAGATTTCCCCGACTTCTGTAAAGAAAACATATATTATACTTTACTATTTCTAAAAGTATGTTTCTTTACGAGTATTCTGATATAAATATTGTAAAGGTATGTTTTGAATTTATATTATAACAAATTAAAAAAAAAAAAAAATTGGGTTTTTTTTTCTAACTAAAATATCTGGTACTTCTAAATAAGTAAGCCCTCACTTGTTTCACATGGTTTTGTAGGTAATTTCATTGGCTTTCTAGAACAGAAGAGTTTATAGATCTAACTTCATTAGCTTCCGAAATATCTGGGTTTATGTCGAGGTCGGCGCGCAAGGTCGCGCGCGCCTTACTGCAGGCCACGCCCGCCTTACTGCAGGCCACGCCCATGCGGGAGTCTGGGGGCTGTAGACGTATTATATATAACGCGGGAGCATACAGGTACTTTCTGTGTGTAAAAGATATTATCAATATACATATTACTCGTATGTCCCTTACCCTATGTTTTCCTTTTTTCGTCATTTCATTTTAAATGAGATATATTTGATTATAAAAATGTGAAAATATACCAATTAAAGGCCCAACTTTCATATTTTTAAAATTTTTATATATTAATATTATTTATAAAATTACACAATTAATAGATATTTCGACTGTGTTGTCGTCATCAGTGAAAAATATAACATAATAATAAATAACATACATAATCACGAGAGCCTCCATTCTTCTCGCACACTACACGCACACCCTACCACCCAGCTCCACGCCGTCGGTGCATTTCATCGACGACGAAGATGGAGTGTTGACGTCGGCCGAGCCACAAGAACTACGGTGAGGGCGGCGTCCACCACCGGCCAGCTTGGGGCCATCGGGACCTCGCGTCCCATCTAGTGCCTCCGCTACCGGTGGTGTAGTGCACCCATGAGAAGACGCGCGCGCGAAGATGAAGACGTTTACAGACCTGCGCGACGACGTCGCCGTGCAGTCTGGTGGATACGGAGCTCTCCGAGATGGGGGTGGTGGTGGCCTACGTGTCTAGTACCACCACCTATCGCTCGTAGCTTGCCTCGCGTCGTCCCGGAGAGCTCCGTAGCCACGGCCTGCACCCGCCGGCGTGCTTGGAGGCTTGCCTCCCGCCGCCGGCGGTATTCCGTTTATTATTTTTATATTAATTTTGAGTATATGTGGTGTATTTTTATAATCTGTATATTTAAAATTAATGTAAATATGTGAATGTGATAATAAATGAATAACATAACATAATATAATATAACATAATGATAATATGTTATATTTTTCACTGATGACGACAACACAGTCGAAATATCTATTAATTGTGTAATTTTATAAATAATATTAATATATAAAAATTCATCAAACAAACATTTTGTAAATAAAAATAATTTATTGTCAATATTTTTAAAATGAAAAACTATAAAATAAATTATTAAAATTAAGACATATAGGGTCATCCAGTAGGCTTTTGATGATAAAAAAATATATATCACTTAAATTGAGGAGGAATGAAGACACGAATCACAAATATTTTGTAGGCAGTTGCTTCTGGGCTGCAGTTGTCCTTTTCACGTAAGTATGTGGGCAGCGGCGCAGCCCACAGTGAGAGCAATAAGATGAAGGAAATTCGAAATTTGAAAACGGTTCTTTACTATGCTCTTAAAGATTTCTCTAAACGCGAGCGGAGCCGTGGACTAGGCTAGTTCAACTTAAAATTTACAAGCTGAATATAAAAATACATCGGTAGAAACCAGTTGCTCGTTCTCGGTTAGTGAAGGCCAATTGCATGGCTTGTCATATGCTTGTCATCCATCACAGCACGTTGTAGCATCACAGTTTGTTGTGTTGGACGGTAATGTCGTGAGATGATTCATCAACATTTTCCTACAGAACTTGACGTGGTTGGTAATTAAACGTCAAACTCACATAAAACCGTCATTATGCGATGTTTCTATCGGAATTAGGTACCTAGATGCATTGCCAATTTGCCAGTGTCTCACCTTTCGTCGCGCCGGCTACATTGAACGAGTCAGAAAAGACGAAATATTTTTCATAGCCATTTCCATCGACCTTATTTAAGTGCGGTGGTACCAATCATGGCGGATTACCCTACCATTTAGTAAAAAATTAAAAGGTGAACCCTACAGTTTTGCATAAAATCCGAACGGTATTAAAGCAAGGAGTAGAGAAGATAAACTTAGTTTTTGAGAAGTTTTTAATTTGTGTTTGTTTTTGACTGTATTCGATAGATATAGGTATCTATAGATACAAAATTATTTATTGCTCCAATAAGCATTCAACAGTAATTTTAAGTACATAAGAAAGTTAACATAAGGTGCAAAGGCGGACCTATAACAGAGATTTCTTACAGTCAACCTGTAGTATTCATGGCTGATATGTTTGTTTCACAATAAATAAATAAAGAGAGAGAAAGTGGTCTAAGCCAAAGGGGGTCGAACCCACGACCTCCCGCTTATTTATCGTGACCTACTCGCGAGCATTTTCAAGTTTGTATTGCAATGCAAGCAAAACGTGTCATTTATCCAAGCATACGTTTTCAGAACGCAGTAACAAGTTATACTCGTTATACTGTATATTTTTAAGTTGTGCATGTACGCACTGTCCATTTAGCACCTTCGCAAGGTTCGTTTGAGGACAAATGTACCAGTTATTTCAAAAACCCCAAAAGTCCATTCGATAAAACTTTTGGGAAATGAGAAAAAACTGTCTACTGAAATATTTTCCAAAGAACTTTGTAAGGTTATTATAAGGTTTTAAAGTATAGCGAAAAGTATATTATTCCTGAAAAAGGTTATGTGAAAATTCAAGCCCTTATATTTTTTATATTTTTTTTAAACTAGTGTACTTTTGATGTTTCTGAAATAAACTAGTTTTGTATTAAGGAAATATGAAAAAAAAAACAATGGTGTTAGTACACATTTATTCCTTTATTAACACATATATTTACAATAATTTTACATATAATAAACTATACCTAAAATATACAAAAATTATATATAAAAAAACCGACTTCCTAAAAAAAGTAAAACTAAAAAACTATTTAAAATAAAAATATAAAAACCGCCTTCAAAAATATATGAAATAAAAACCTAAAAAAAAAAAACGAACCCTAGAGTGGAAGGCGGTGCTAAAAAGGCTACACAAATCACAAAGGATATTATCATCCGCTCATGTTTTCTTTCATGCATCATTTTTGCTTGCTTTAGCAACGCCTTCAACTCTAGGGTTCGTTTTTTTTTTTAGGTTTTTATTTCATATATTTTTGAAGGCGGTTTTTATATTTTTATTTTAAATAGTTTTTTAGTTTTACTTTTTTTAGGAAGTCGGTTTTATGTTTTTTAAAACTTTTTTTTTATTTCACAGTTTTTTTTAGTAATTTTTTGCTATTAATGTACTCGGCGGAATCGCTCGGCCTTCGGCCTCGCGATTCCGCCTCGCTTTCCAATCCGATCTTGACCCAATTAAAATAGGACCACGTCAGCTTCGATAGCTCAGTGGTGCAGACAGTCAACTGTCGCTATTGAATTTTAAGCAACGCTGGGTGCGGTCAGTACTTAGATGGGTGACCGCTGACCGTTGGAGGCTGACCAAGGTTCGGATTCCTCGTAAAACTGTAAGTCCCTTCCCTCGTAATCTTACTTGGTGGTAGGGTTTAACCTTCCCGGGTTGGTACCACCGCACTGAATTAAACGTCGGTCGAAACGGCTATGTAAATAGTTTGTGTTTTCCGACCAGTTCAGTGTAGTCAGCACGATCAAAGGGGGAAGCACTGACATGGCACTGGTGTTATGGGCTGACATCACGGACAATGTATGTGATGTTGCAGAACTTAGTAGAATGGACACACATAAACGTGTTACGGAAGCCTACTTTTATTATAAAATAACCGTCGGAGGACCTTGGTTGAAAATTGTAAAATTTAGTAGAACGGATAGACATGCATATGTTACGGAACCCTACATTCATTTTGCAGAACTTAGTAGAATGGACAGACATAAACGTGTTACGGAACCCTACTTAACAGTTGCACTCCGGGAGTGCCGGCAGATCCCGTGCCACTCTAACTTAACCCTTAACGCAATGACTTAAGGTTTCATTTTAAAAATGACGCTGACGCGATGTCGCGAGTTATACATTTTTACCCACCTAAAAAAGTGCCAAGAGCCGCTAAAGAAGTTTTCACTTCAAAAACCTCAGGGTTATCCCCTTTCAAATAAAAAAAAAAAGAATTTTCAAAATCGGCCCACAATTGACGGAGTAATCGCGTAACAAACATCCAAAAAAAGAAAACATACCGTCGAATTGAGAATCTTTTAGGTCTAAAGTAAATTTCTCGTGAAGACAAATGCAACGAGCCCAAACACGATGGGTTTATCATGTGTAGTTTAGGAGTTCCTATGGCCACCTTCTGTCTCCATCATCAAACCAGCTCGATGGTACTCGGTACAGTAGGTACTGGCCAGGTACCATAATAAATTAAGCGCCGGTCGGAAAAGATAAAAAATTTCAAATTTAGAATATTCATGAAACAAGGGTCCGAATATGTATCACTAGTATATCGATTCATGTATTTCAACAGGACAGAGAAAATTTCAAAATATTAGGTATTTAATACTTTTTAGTTTTTTTTTTTTTGTTTTTTGGAAATCGGTTTAATATTTTTTAAAACAGTTTTTATTTCATTCTTTTTAGTAATATTACATAAAAAAGAATAATCGAAATCGAATAATCGAAATCGATTGAAGTGGTACAGAATTATTCGCCATATGTGTCAGACTGCAAATTGCTGAATAAGTCCACATCACAAATGTTTTGCTGAAGGTAACCACACACCATACTAATTTATCAAACTGAAAATTGCCGAAAACGACCACATCACAAGTTTTGCTGAAGGTAACCACACACCATAGTATTATGCTGATTTTTCGAAAACCACTGAACCAATTTCGATAAAATTGAAATGGGACCACCTCGGAAGTATGACCTAACTAACAAAAAAAGAATTTTCTAAATCGGCCCTCAATTGACGGAGAAATCGTGTTACAAACATAAAAAAAAATAAAAAAAAAATAAAAAAAAAAAAAAAAAAAACATACAGACGAATTGAGAACCTCCTCCTTTTTTGGAAGTCGGTTAATTATTATAAAATAAATGGAGTTTCCACCACCGGCGGCGGGGCGAGCCCAAGCTACGGATGGTCGGGTCCCAAAGAGAGGAACCTCCGGACGATGCGTGCAGTGGTACACATTTATTATTGTTACAATCCCCCAGCTCACCACATAATCATACAAAAATTTAAATCGCACGAAAACTTAAAATTAACATCATTCACCACTTGAAACCGCATTCGGCCACTTTTTTAGGACTTTTTTAGTAGCCAACCCCACGGTTGGCTACTTCACCTGATGTCAGCCCCTATCACCGAGTGAACTTGGTGCCACGTCAATGCTTCCATTCAGTCGTGCCGGCTACTCTGAACGACGGAAAACACAAACTACTTAAATTTAACTATTTTGGCAGAAAAATGCGTTGAATTTAGATTTCATTTATATATTTATTATATAAATAGTAATTATTTTAAAAGATTTACATAGCCGTTAAGACCGACCTTTCATTCAGTGCGGTGGTAACAACCCGGGCGGGTTAAACCCTACCACCTAGTGATACAAGAATGTAGTCCCTTAATCGCCTTCTACAACATACACGGGGAGAGATGCAGTGGGGCTATTATTGTAAAGTACCGGCCCCACACGGTACAAACTAATTCGTAGTATGAAACTGTTGGCGGCTTAGTTCGGCGCCGCGCCGCCGTTTCGCCTCCGCCGCTCCGGAGGCGGGGCGGCGGCGGCCGCATAAAATTGTGAAATGTCACTTAATGCGATAACGTCTAGTCTTGTCTCGTTCTAACCCAAACTATATTTAAACTAACTCCAGCAAAGTCTGTCTCTTTCGCACCTAGCCTCTATAATTTCTTGCTCTTCAGCGGCATCGCTGTCACGTAATCTGTCACCTTATGCGGTGGACCAATCAGCCGCCTTGTTAGTCCGGTCGCCCGTAGAACATTCATATTACCAAAAAGGTTACCGCTTGGCTTAGTGAAATTGTTATAAATTACGGCATTTTAAACACAAAAACCCAAGTCTTAAAGATCGCGAATGGGCGCAACCGTATTCGGTGACAAGTCGAAAATCGCCAAAAATGTCGGTAAATTACTTTTTGAGGTTACCGATTCTTTTCACTATAGTTATGTTCTCCAGCTTATTTCAATTACCACACGTCATCGTAAGACCATGGCAAGTGGGCATACACTGGTTTAAGACCACATGAAGTCAGCCGATTTTGACGTTAAATTACTTTTTGAGGTTACCGCTTCAAATTTATACAGCAGCTAATAGACCCTCTGTACAAACCACATACCCAATTTAAGACCCTTTCTGTGGGCGCTTTAGATTTTAAGACCCATTTTGTCGACGAAGAAAAATTTCAAAAAATTGTATTAAAGTACGTAAATACATACATAATGTACATACCACACGCTGTATTCCGACAATCAGGGTAAGCAGAGTAATCGGCGTTGTGCTGCAAGTACACCTATAAGTCCTGTCGCCCGTAGAACATTCATATTACCAAAAAGGTTACCGCTTGGCTATGTGAAATTGTTATAAATTACGCCATTTTAAACACAAAAGCCCAAATCTGAAAGATCGCAAATGGGCGCAACCATATTAGTGACAAGTCGAAAATTTCCAAAAATGTCAGTAATTTACTTTTCGAGGTTACCGCTTCTTTTCACTGTAGTTATGTTCTCCAGCTTATTTCAATTACCACACGTCATCGTAAGACCATGGCAAGTGGGCATACACTGATTTAAGACCACATGAAGTCAGCCGATTATGACGATAATTTACTTTTTGAGGTTACCGCTTCAAATTTATACAGCAGCTAATAGACCCTCTGTACAAACCACATACCCATTTTTAGACCCTTTCTGTGGGCGCTTTAGATTTTAAGACCTATTTTGTCGGCGAAGAATAATTTAATTTTTTTTATTAAAGTACGTAAATACATAGATAATGTACATACAACACGCTGCATTCCGACAATCGGGGTGAGCAGAGTAATCGGCGTTGTGCTGCAAGTACACCTAGTCCTCTCGCCCGTAGAACATTCATATTACCAAAAAGGTTACCACTTGGCTATGTGAAATTGTTATAAATTACGCCATTTTAAACACAAAAACCCAAGTCTGAAAGATCGCAAATGGGGGCAACCATATTCGGTGACAAGTCAAATATCTCCAAAAATTTCAGTAATTCACTTTTCGAGGTTACCGCTTCTTTTCAATATAGTTATAATCTGCAGCTTATTTCAATTACCACACGTCATCGTAAGACCATGGCAAGTGGGCATACACTAATTTATGACCAGATGAAGTCAGACGATTTTGACGATAATTTACTTTTTGAGGTTACCGCTTCAAATTTATATAGCAGTTAATAGACCCTCTGTCCAAACCACATACCTATTTTCAGACTCTTTCTGTGGGCGCTTTAGACTTTAAGACCTATTTTGTCGGCAAAGAAAACTTAAAAAAAATGGTATTAAAATACGTACATACATAAATATGTACTGTCATTCAGTTGATTGTGTTACACAACGGTACCACCGATTAATGTACATAATATGTATGTTTATTATATACATATATATGCTTATTAAAATATTTATGTAGTATTCCTATGTAGTGTATCATACATATTTCTTTACAGTCTAACACATTGCCACTAACTATTCTTGTTCGCCTGCATGTACTTCTCCCACATCCCAAAGGTTAGTTAGAATAGAATGTCTCGCGGCATTAAGCTCGCCTGTTGTACCTAATTTTTATAAATTGGTGTTCAATAAAGAATATATACATATACATGTACATACCACACGCTGTATTCCGACAATCCGGGTAAGAAGAGTAATGGGCGTTGTGCTGCAAGAACACCGATAAATTATAGCTCAACACCGAAGGTTTAGCAAAGTAATCGAACAAGATAACGATCGAGCAGCAAGTAAGCACAAAAACCCACCTGCTGCATGATGGAAGGACCGTGCCAGGGTGAGAGGTGTCTACCCTGTCGCCCTTGAGCACGGCATCTTGCCCTTATCCCTTTTACGACATGCACGGGGAGAGATGCAGTGGAGCTGGTATAAACGTTCTGTTATAAACCTTGTATTGATACTATATTGTATTACCATGCAATAGAATATAGGAGCACTACAACGTTCGTCATTCATCTCGCCAGCCGCGCTCATGTGGAAATTACTGCAATGCAACGTCGCATTATCGCACTTTACCTAAAACTACGTCGTAGATTTTTGCGATGCGACGTCGCACCGTCAGTCGCACCGCGCACCGCACGCGTACTCCGCCCGCAGTGATGTAAATTAAGTGAAACTAGATGCCGCCGACCTTTGTAAGTTTTACCTACGGTTAAATAATGTGTAATTTTTTCTAACAATGAGTGGAAAGACATGTCGGTGCAGGTTCGCAAGCTGGAACTATTATAAATTTTACAGAAAAATGTTTGAATAAGTGTAAAAAGTGTTTGTCCAACCAAATATAGAAGAATTCGTTTGCCAGACGATGTGCCGTCAGAAATTGGTTAGCTTATTCGTATAAGTTCATATTTTACAAAGAAACTAAGTTTACTCGTATTTATACAAATATGTAAAACTCAAATTTTAGGAATTTCGAACGAGCTCTCCTAACGAACGGACCGCGGCGAGTCACGACGCTTCTTAACAAAACAAAAACTAAGCTCTAATCTAGAATGTTCTACGGGCGACAGGACTAGGTGTACTTGCAGCACAACGCCGATTACTCTGCTTACCCTGATTGTCGGAATGCAGCGTGTGGTATGTACATTATGTATGTATTTACAATTTTTTGAAATTTTTCTTCGCCGACAAAATGGGTCTTAAAATCTAAAGCGCCCACAGAAAGGGTCTTAAAATGGGTATGTGGTTTGTACAGAGGGTCTATTAGCTGCTGTATAAATTTGAAGCGGTAACCTCAAAAAGTAAATTATCGTCAAAATCGGCTGACTTCATGTGGTCTTAAATCAGTGTATGCCGACTTGCCATGGTCTTACGATGACGTGTGGTAATTGAAATAAGCTGGAGAACATAACTACAGTGAAAAGAAGCGGTAACCTCGAAAAGTAAATTACTGAAATTTTTGGAGATTTTTGACTTGTCACCGAATATGGTTGCGCCCATTTGCGATCTTTCAGGTTTGGGCTTTTGTGTTTAAAATAGCGTAATTTATAACAATTTCACATGGCCAAGCGGTAACCTTTTTGGTAATATGAATGTTCTACGGGCGACAGGACTTATAGGTGTACTTGCAGCACAACGCCGATTACTCTGCTTACCCTGATTGTCGGAATACAGCGTGTGGTATGTACATTATGTATGTATTTACGTACTTTAATACAATTTTTTTAAATTTTTCTTCGCCGACAAAATGGGTCTTAAAATCTAAAGCGCCCACAGAAAGGGTCTTAAAATGGGTATGTGGTTTGTACAGAGGGTCTATTAGCTGCTGTATAAATTTGAAGCGGTAACCTCAAAAAGTAAATTATCGTCATAATCGGCTGACTTCATGTGGTCTTAAATCAGTGTATGCCCACTTGCCATGGTCTTACGATGACGTGTGGTAATTGAAATAAGCTGGAGAACATAACTACAGTGAAAAGAAGCGGTAACCTCGAAAAGTAAATTACTGAAATTTTTGGAAATTTTCGACTTGTCACCGAATATGGTTGCGCCCATTTGCGATCTTTCAGATTTGGGCTTTTGTGTTTAAAATGGCGTAATTTATAAGAATTTCACATAGCCAAGCGGTAACTTTTTGGTAATATGAATGTTCTACTGGCGACAGGACTTATAGGTGAACTTGCAGCACAACGCCGATTACTCTGCTTACCCTGATTGTCGGAATACAGCGTGTGGTATGTACATTATGTATGTATTTACGTACTTTAATACAATTTTTTTTTATTTTTCTTCGCCGACAAAATGGGTCTTAAAATCTAAAGCGCCCACAGAAAGGGTCTTAAAATGGGTATGTGGTTTGTACAGAGGGTCTATTAGCTGCTGTATAAATTTGAAGCGGTAACCTCAAAAAGTAATTTAACGTCAAAATCGGCTGACTTCATGTGGTCTTAAACCAGTGTATGCCCACTTGCCATGGTCTTACGATGACGTGTGGTAATTGAAATAAGCTGGAGAACATAACTACAGTGAAAAGAAGCGGTAACCTCGAAAAGTAAATTACTGAAATTTTTGGAAATTTTCGACTTGTCACCGAATATGGTTGCGCCCATTTGCGATCTTTCAGATTTGGGCTTTTGTGATTAAAATGGCGTAATTTATAAGACTTTCACATAGCCAAGCGGTAACTTTTTGGTAATATGAATGTTCTACGGGCGACAGGACTTATAGGTGTACTTGCAGCACAACGCCGATTACTCTGCTTACCCTGATTGTCGGAATACAGCGTGTGGTATGTACATTATGTATGTATTTACGTACTTTAATACAATTTTTTTAAATTTTTCTTCGCCGACAAAATGGGTCTTAAAATCTAAAGCGCCCACAGAAAGGGTCTTAAAATGGGTATGTGGTTTGTACAGAGGGTCTATTAGCTGCTGTATAAATTTGAAGCGGTAACCTCAAAAAGTAATTTAACGTCAAAATCGGCTGACTTCACGTGGTCTTAAACCAGTGTATGCCCACTTGCCATGGTCTTACGATGACGTGTGGTAATTGAAACAAGCTGGAGAACATAACTACAGTGGGAAGAAGCGGTAACCTCGAAAAGTAAATTACTGACATTTTTGGAGATTTTCGACTTGTCACCGAATATGGTTGCGCCCATTTGCGATCTTTCAGATTTGGGTTTTAGCATTTAAAATGGCGTAATTTATAACAATTTCACATAGCCAAGCGGTAACCTTTTTGGTAATATGAATGTTCTACGGGCGACAGGACTAGGTGTACTTGCAGCACAACGCCGATTACTCTGCTTACCCTGATTGTCGGAATACAGGGTGTGGTATGTACATTATGTATGTATTTACGTACTTTAATAAAAAAAAAAATTATTTTTCTTCGCCGACAAAATTGGTCTTAAAATCTAAAGCGCCCACAGACAGAAAGGGTCTTAAAATGGGTATGTGGTTTGTACAGAGGGTCTATTAGCTGCTGTATAAATTTGAAGCGGTAACCTCAAAAAGTAAATTATCGTCATAATCGGCTGACTTCATGTGGTCTTAAATCAGTGTATGCCCACTTGCCATGGTCTTACGATGACGTGTGGTAATTGAAATAAGCTGGAGAACATAACTACAGTGAAAAGAAGCGGTAACCTCGAAAAGTAAATTACTGAAATTTTTGGAAATTTTCGACTTGTCACCGAATATGGTTGCGCCCATTTGCGATCTTTCAGATTTGGGCTTTTGTGTTTAAAATGGCGTAATTTATAAGAATTTCACATAGCCAAGCGGTAACTTTTTGGTAATATGAATGTTCTACGGGCGACAGGACTTATAGGTGTACTTGCAGCACAACGCCGATTACTCTGCTTACCCTGATTGTCGGAATACAGCGTGTGGTATGTACATTATGTATGTATTTACGTACTTTAATACAATTTTTTTAAATTTTTCTTCGCCGACAAAATGGGTCTTAAAATCTAAAGCGCCCACAGAAAGGGTCTTAAAATGGGTATGTGGTTTGTACAGAGGGTCTATTAGCTGCTGTATAAATTTGAAGCGGTAACCTCAAAATGTAATTTAACGTCAAAATCGGCTGACTTCATGTGGTCTTAAACCAGTATATGCCCACTTGCCATGGTCTTACGATGACGTGTGGTAATTGAAATAAGCTGGAGAACATAACTATAGTGAAAAGAATCGGTAACCTCAAAAAGTAATTTACCGACATTTTTGGCGATTTTCGACTTGTCACCGAATACGGTTGCGCCCATTCGCGATCTTTAAGACTTGGGTTTTTGTGTTTAAAATGCCGTAATTTATAACAATTTCACTAAGCCAAGCGGTAACCTTTTTGGTAATATGAATGTTCTACGGGCGACCGGACTATGTTGCGTTGCGAAACTTGCGAATGAGCGTACGTACGTACGTAGTACGTATCAAGAACGCAAGCAGCATTATCTCAAGCTCTATCCTTGTCTGAATCATTCAAAGAGAAACAGTGAGCGATATTTTGACAGCTAACAACAATACAGAGTTCTGAAACGCAGCTGGCTGGTGCTGCTGCTGCTGCAGTGACACGAAATATTCTTTGGGCAGGCAGGCAGTAGTCTTGTTATGCTTAGCATTAACAAAATTAATTCATTGAATACCCCGTTAGCATTTAGCACTGCTAAGCGCCCTGATGAATAAAAATCAATGCTAAATGCTAAGCAATAATCACATTTCATTTTAGTTAGCATTGCTGTTTCGTTCGTAAAACTTAGTTGATTCGTTTGTTTTGGAACGCATAAAGCAATGAAGTATGTGCTATTTATCTGTGGTACTGCTAAATGCTAAATGCTATATAGCTGCCTGCGCTCCGCTGCTAGCTAGCTAGCTAGCATCTAAACGCGAATGCGATGCGATCATGCGAGCGAGGGATCGGAATTATCATCGGTCACGTGATCATTAGTTTTGGTCATATCTACAGAACCACTGGACTTAGACCCATCGTGTGGGTACTCAAACTGAACGCCTCGATGAGATCTACCCATCTGTCACGTGATAATTTGTTTTGGTCATATCTCGAGAACCACTGAACTTAGACCAATCGTGCTGGTACGCAAACTGAACGTCTCGAAGAGATCTACCCATCTGTCACGTGATAATTTGTTTTGGCCATATCTCGAGAACCACTGGACTTAGACCCATCGTGTTGGTACTCAATCTGAACGTCTCGATGAGATCTATCCATCTGTCACATTAACTTTTGTATTGGTCATAACTCGAGAACCACTGGTGCTAGACCCATCGTGTTGGTACTCAAACTTCAGGTCTCGGTGAGATCTATCCATCTGTCACATGAACTTTTGTTTTGGTCATAACTCGAGAACCACTGGTCTTAGACCCATCGTGTTGGTACTCAAACTTCAGGTCTCGGTGAGATCTATCCATCTGCCACATGAACTTTTGTTTTGGTCATAACTCGAGAACCACTGGTGCTAGACCCATCGTGTTGGTACTCAAACTTCAAGTCTCAGTGAGATCTATCCATCTGTCACATGAACTTTTGTTTTGGTCATAACTCGGGAACCACTGGTCTTAGACCCATCGTGTTGGTACTCAAACTTCAGGTCTCGGTGAGATCTATCCATCTGTCACGTGAACTTTTGTTTTGGTCATAACTCGAGAACTACTGGTGCTATACCCATCGTGTTGGTACTCAAACTTCAGGTCTCAGTGAGGTCTATCCATCTGTCACATGAACTTTGGTTCATGTGACAGATGGATACCAGGATTTGGTTCATGTGACAGATTCAGTACCAGTCTGACAGCTGTCAGATTACGTTTGAATTCCGCGAACGCTTAGACTTTTAAACAAAGTATAATTAATTTAAGATCAATTTCTACCAAAATATTAACAAATCACGTATAATTAACCGAAATACAATCATTAAAACTGTGGTCTACTGTACGTGACTGTTCAGTGCGAAAATAATAGCACGAAATCGGCCCGCGAAAAAATAACCGCCAAAAGTGTCAAGGTAACGAACTGTGTTCAATTAATAAAGGCACAGGTACTCACTATTTTTATCATGCCTAAAGCCTGTAAAATCTGCAACGGCCGGTCGGTCACAGCGAGAGTCGGCCTCCGCTGCCGCGGCTCATGTCAGCGCTGGTACCACAACAAATGTCTGAGTGCAGGCGCGCCATCCGACCCCCAAGCCTGGCAGTGCCCGTCATGCGAGGTCGGTGTTGAAGAGGACGAGCGGCAGGACGTGGAACATCAGGACGAGCAGCCTCCGGCGTCATCGATCGGCGCTCCCGCCACCACCGGCCCCTTCTCCATGCCGATGAATTACGGCAATGCGCTCACCACCCTGCAGCGCTCCGTCACCGAGGGCCAGCAGCGCGTCATCGACAGCCTCGAGTACATGTCAGCGCGAATCGACGACTTAGAGAAGAAGCTGGCGGGCATGGACGGCGTATTGAAGCTGGTAGAGGAGCTAAAGGGCGAGCGCGACAGTCTGAAGGGAAAGGTATCCGACTTGGAGTTCCGGGTCGACGAACTGGAGCAACGGAGCCGCGACTGCAATGTGGAAATTCGCGGTGTGCCGGCGGAGCGAGGCGAGAACATCTTGGAGGTGGTGCAGAGCATCGGTGAGGCGTCAGGCTGTACAGTGGCGCCGGCCGACGTCGCATATTGCAAGCGTGTGCGCGCCGCCGCCCCCGTCACCGTCTCGTCGGCTGCAGGCAGATCCCAAGGGCACTCCAACATTGTAGTCCGCTTCCACTGTAAATCCACTCGCGACAAGTTTCTGCAGGCGGCACGAAAGAAGCGGCCTCTCACAACCCAAAATCTTAAGTTACCGGGTGCACCGACACAAATCTATGTAAACCAACACCTAACTGTTAATCGCAAGAAACTTCTATCTAGAAGCCGCACTCTGGCAGTCGAAAAATCATATCGATATGTATGGGTGCAAGATGGAAATATTCTCATGAGGAAAGACGAACACAGTAAGGTCGTAGCGATAAAGTCGGAACAAGATTTTTTAAAATTGTAAAGGTGTATTTCTCTGTTAATAGATTGCCCGACACTTATACGGATAATTTTTTCTTAGGTAATTGTATAAAATCTGCCTATTCATTGTTCATTCTGTCTAATACTGCCATCTTTGCACGTAACAAGGAACATAGTACAACCTCTTCACTCACACACACATCACTTTTACATCTAACGTTATCTAAGTACCTACTAACTAATAACTTATATATACTTCTACCAGCACGATTACGAGCAACAATTAAGTTTCGGATGCGGACGCAGGGTATCTATTTCGTTACAATATGTGCAGAGCGCGCGTGCGCGCGGAGATCCGGGCTCCGTGGAGGCCCGCGCGCACGCCCGCGTCCGGCCGGCAGCGCCTCGCTCACACTCCTCGACGCACACGAGCGCACCTCCGTGCGCTTGATCACACGGATGACCACTGGCGCCACAGCCTGTTGCGGCGGGGGTGGAGGTGTTTCGGGTTGCGACATCGCCTCCAGTGAGACTGAAACGGAGTCGTCCTCTTTCCTTTTCTCTTATTTATCTTCCTGCAAATATATGTTTCTGAAACTACCTGTAGCTACACCTAACTATGTTTATAAAGTTGGTAGGTCGTATTCCCGTATGCTTGTTTATCATATTTACACGCATATAATAAAAGTCATAGAATGGTTATTCTACTGGATTTCGCTGCATATTTCAGGAACAATAATAATTATCGCATATATTATTATCGTATATTATCAAAGGACCCGTATTCATAAAATTTTTATTTATAAATTTCTTTATAAGTATTCTTCTGATTTAGTATTGCAATCAATACACTTTAATTACCCGGTATATGTTCGGTCGACATTAATATACTATAGTTTTCTAGCTTCGACCAATGAATGACAAAGGCAAAAAAAAATTTATTAATTTAGGTTTTATAAATATTAGGTCTCTAAATACTGGGTTTGCTGAATTATGCGTCTCTGTAAAGAGACAATCTCTCGACCTACTCGCCATGAATGAAACCTGGATTAGTTCAGATCGTAGGGACCGGCATATACCAGGGTACACCCTGCACCTTGCCCCGCGCGAGGACAGAGCTGGAGGCGGGGTAGGTTTTTATGTCAGGAAGGGTATCAACCATCAAATAATCGAAGACACGCCTATTAGTATATTAGAATCTATGTGGCTTTACATGAAACTAAAAAAATGTACCTGCATCGTCGGAACAGTGTACCGGCCTCCTAGTCTCAGTGTCGCGAGCGCGCTCGAC
The DNA here is from genome assembly GCA_946902875.1 of Nematopogon swammerdamellus. Lineage (NCBI taxonomy): Eukaryota > Metazoa > Arthropoda > Insecta > Lepidoptera > Adelidae > Nematopogon > Nematopogon swammerdamellus. The sequence continues at coordinate 25,450,856 of OX336337.1, read as the reverse complement.
GCACTGCGGGATAGTCTTACGTACCTAGCGCCGATGGCTGACTATATAATTCTGTCTGGTGATTTGAATATAGATCTACAACAGGATACACCATCCGCACGCAATCTCTTTAGTTGCTTGGACGAGTACTCGATGAAGCAAGTAATAAATGTGCCAACGCGAATTACAGACTCATCATCGACTTTAATTGACGTCGTGTGCTCCAATTCGAGTCAACATCTCAGATCCTCGTGCGTTATCCATAATCCCGACATGAGTGACCACGGCTTAGTGATTACACAATGGAATCTTCCTAAAGGTATAATTAGACCGAGATGTAGAACTTACCGCGAGTACACCAAGATTGATAGGAATAGTTTTATGTCAGATCTCCGGATGGTGAAATGGGAAGATATATTTAATATTCCGTCACCTAATGAAATGGTCGAGTTTTTTAATAATAATATATTGCTTCTTTTTGATAAACATGCACCTCTCGTTACTCGTATATGCAGGCATAATCCCACTCCGTGGGTAACTGAGACTATTAAGTTGATGATGAAACTTCGAGATAGGGCGGGACAGAGAGCGCGTCATTCAAACAAAGATAGTCATAAAGAATATTATAAATCTCTCCGCAATTATGTTACTGGCGCGTTAAGGCGAGAAGAAAAGGCCTACTTTGACTGTTATGTCAATAGGAATACTGACAACCCGAAGGAACTGTGGAAAGGAATTCGCAAGGTTACTAACATGCAGAATGACTTTGAAATACCGGTACATGACCCTGAAAAAATTATTTCACATTTCATCAACTTGCCAGCAACTCGACCCATTGCCGCAGAAACTATCGAAAAATACCGAGGAGCAAAGTATAAACAGGGTACATCATCATTCAACTTTCAAGAAGTATCGTCTGACAAAATAATAAAAATCTTCAATAAAATTAGTACCGATGCTGTAGGTATCGATGGCTTATCTCGTCAAATGCTTGACTTCGTGATTTTGGACATTGTAGACGTCATTACTCATATAATGAATGCGTGTATTAAAACCAATACATACCCTGAGTTGTGGAAGACGGCCGTAGTCTCTCCTATACCTAAAAAAGATACCGTAACAACAGTTAAGGACTTAAGGCTAATTAGCTTACTACCTATAATGTCCAAAATTTACGAGGTCATACTACATGATCAACTTTCCACTTACCTCCACCATAACGGTGTCATACCGGAGGCTCAAGCAGGTTTCCGAAAGGGACACTCGACCAGCACAGCGCTCTTGCAAGTGACGGATGATTTACTGTCGGCGTTTGATGCGGGACACGTGTCTTTGCTCGTGCTGCTTGACTTTTCCCGTGCCTTCGACTGTGTCCATCCTGATCTCCTGGTTGCTAAACTTACTCATTACGGTCTTTCAGATGGTGCATGCGGATTGCTTCAGCAGTTTCTCACTAAACGTTCCCAAATAACAAAATGTTATGAATCCGATGGTACACCGAAGTATTCTCAGAATACACTTCTCACGCGAGGTAGTCCGCAAGGTTCCGTACTGTCACCGTTGCTGTGTCTCAACATGCGCTGTACGTTCAACGCGTGCGTGCGCTCAACGTGTGCTGTACATGTCTCAATGTAATATTGTTATTGTTGTGTGTTCTTTATGGCGAAATAAATATCTGAATCTGAATCTGAATCTGTTCACAATATACACAGCGGATTTAGAGAACGCTTTGAGTACAGTGCGGTGCCAATTATATGCGGACGACACGCAATTGTACTTCTCTTTTCCCTTGAGCGCGTCTTCTGGTGCCATCGGATTGATAAATCAGGATCTGGATAGGGTCTGGCAGTGGTCAATGAGTCACGGACTGTGCCTCAACCCACAAAAATCTGTATTCATGATTATGGGAAACAGGAGAGTTATTACTCAAATGAAGGCGAGTAACCCGCTACTATTCTTAAATGGATGTGCAATCCCACTGGTCGAATGCGCCCGAAACTTGGGGTTGTACATGGATAGTGAGCTTAGGTTCGATACACACGTAACGAAAAAAATCCAAGCTGCAATGATTAGACTCAGAGCCCTTTACCGTATTCGTGACCACCTCTCTGTGAACGTAAGGCATACCTTAGTTGAAACCTTAGTGCTGTCTCACTTCAACTATTGCGACTCTGTTTACGGCCCACGCATAACAAAGAAGACAGCACTGAAGATACAGAGAATTCAAAACTCGTGCATACGATTCTGCAGAGGGGTAGGCAAGAGGACTAGAATATCTCCCATTCTCAACGACCTCAATATTATGAATATGGAGAACCGAAGGCGCCTGCACTTCTCTTGTCAGGTGCATAGAGTGATCCATAGACAAATGCCTGAAAGACTTTATGAGCGACTTGAGTGGCTAGGAGATCACGGACACGCCACGCGGGGCAGTGGTATTTCCCTAAAAATCCCACAGCACCGTGGGGCAGCAGTCGAGGGTGGTTTCAAGGTAATGGCGTCGAGGTGTTGGAATGACCTTCTTCCACCAGTCAGGGCATTGAGGTGTACCAATGTGTTCAAAAAAAAGCTGAAATCGGCACTCTTGTTAGCACAAAAGGGCCATTGACGATTTTAAAAAAAAAAAATTATGTTTTGTCGTTTTATGTATCTCTTTTCTAATTTTATTTATTGCTGCGTTGTACTTAGTTATATAATTTTATTGTGTTGTTCCTTTTTGTATTACTCTGTTTTTGCTATCCTTTGTGTTATTAATTATTATAAGGTATTATTTTAAAGTTGTTATTTATAGTGTTAGTCATTTTGTATAGAAAAAGGTACTGTGCTTATGTTAGTGTTTTATTTTATTATTATTACTCCGGGCCCATCTGAAAAACAGCGCTATAGGTCGCCTTGTGCACCTATAGCACATGCTGAGATGGGTCCATATTGTCATTAATTGTGTTATTAATTTAGGTTTTGCTTTTATAATTTCATGTTTTTTTGTAATGTTTTCTTTTTTTTGTTTGTTATGATTTTAATGACAATAAACAACATTTTTCTTTCTTTCTTTCTTTCTTTGGTTTTGGTCATAACTCGAGAACCACTAGTGCTAGACCCATCGTGTTGGTACTCAAACTTCAGTTCTCGGTGATATCTATCCATCTGTCACATAAACTTTAGTTTTGCTTTATTCACACGCTTGAGTGAATTCGCACTTCATATATACGGTGTTGCAGTTGCCCCCGTAATATTTTTAACTGACTTAAGGGGATTATTCTATATGTGAAACTAAACAACGTCTGTGGCAAAAACATTTTTCTTGAAACAAAAAAAAAATTGTTTTTCCATACAAGTTCTAAATGCCTTTTCTCAAAATGTATGGAAAAAAAATTTTGTTTTCTTCAAATTAAAAAGTCGTTCAACAAAAGTTCTTCTATTTCACGTACAGAATCACCCCCTTTCGGGTTTTAAGGTTGGGGTTGCAACACCGTGTATAAGACATTCATTGTGTGGTGTGTTCATTCCATCATGAACTGTCGAGCGATATTTTTCGCATTCGCATTTAGCATTTAACGTTAGCATGTTAATGGCGTAAGATTCGCAAGTGAATTAAATTAAGCTTTTTGCATCAATTAACAACACTAGCAGCCAGGCAGGCACAGGAAACTGTCACTGTCTGTCAGTGGGCGGCCGGCAGAAAATTTGGTCGTCGTGTAATCGTGTTTCAAATTTCCTCGATTCCTTACTCTGTACATTACTTACTAACGACATAAACCACTGTGTGTTAGCCAGTTAAGTCAAGCCAGCAAGAGCTGAATACGCAAGATGCGGTTGGCAGGTGTGACGGCAGTGCTCGCGGCATTCCTCCTGCTCGCAGCGCGACCGGCTCCAGCAGATGGGCAGCAACAGCAACGCTCGCGCGGGGTCAGTTGCTACACATTTGTTTTGCGCTGTGCCCACACTGTCGAGCATTTGCTCAAACATTCGCCACTCATCTAAATGTGAACGGCGTGGGTCTCACAAAATTTAGTGGGCAAAGTAAACTTATCCACATTTCACACATGGATGGATCAAATATTTAGTAAAACCCTTTAGCTCCCGCGATTTTCATATGCTTACATACCGTTGACTCCCAGCCCTTTTCGCCGCATGCAAAAACGCAAAATTTTGGCGCGCGCGCTCCCGCACAAATTCGAGTATCCCGCCTCAATCGATCGATTCATCAATGATCTGTATTCAGTCTGATTTGTACTGAAATTGCGCATTCAGTCATACCGAACACTTCAGGATTCACTTATTTAGAAGCACAGACCGATTTTTTGAACTCCAGGCAAAACAAAACACACTTGACATTTTTTTTTGGTTTTTTTCTGACCGAAACTGTATAATTTCTTCCCACAAGTCGCCCATCAAAATATAGATATTGAAACGTACTCTAGAATACGGGTACTCGAAATACGGTACAAGATCTGTGTATTCCAGTGTCTGTGGAAATGTCAGTCGTCATGGGAGCTTTTTTTTGACATTTTCAAAAAATATTTTCTTTGTGAAGGTGATGTGTTGCCCCTGTCATGTTTGATAATAGTTACTAGTAAATTTAACCAAGAATGTATACCAGTAATCAGTTGTTTGATAGGAAATTGGTAGAATTAGTTATGAATTAAATAGGGAGCCGCGCCGCGCCGACACCCGGCCGGGTGTTGTGGGAGTTGACGGATTGGCGCGTCGTAAAACCCGGCCGGGTCTTGTGGGAGCCGAAGGGTTGAAGTCAGACCAATAATCTCTATTGGCACTTATAACCAATGAAATTACCTACAAAACGATGTTAAACAAGTGAGAATTAACTTCGTTAGAAGCGCAATTGATTTTATGAAATCCAGGAAAAACAAAAGAAGCTCCACATTAAAAGCAACCATAATAAGACAAACTCCTAAAACCCGTACGGATCTTGTTGAACGTCTTGTTGAACATGATCGATGCCTAGCCGAAAGACTTGACCTCCCAGGCTGCAGGCAGAGTCCCGAAGATCAGCTGTATGACTTCCAGGGAACAATTTACAATTACTTCTCCGAATTGTACCCTGTTCGCTATCACCACAACCCAATGGAAAGAGAAAACACTTTCAAAGCAAAGCTTAGGAGAAGGAAGAGAGAGTTGATAAAGCAGCTAAGGAAGGCTAAAGCCTCAGGAGACAGAAATCTATGCCACCAATTAGCCAGAGCGATGAGATCTATCCTAAAACTCATCCAGAAAGTATCTGAGCAAATTACGGTTGCTGGCAATGAATTTCGAAAGGCTCAGAATATAGCAGCTTTCGAGAAGAACCCCTTTTATTTCGCCAAAAAAGCTTTTAAGGAACAGCAGGGTACAATTAGGTTAAGTACGGACGAGATGTTCAACTACTTTAAATCCACATATACCACCCCGGAGGCAGATATAACTTACAGGGATCCACCAGCTCCAAAACCCAAAGAACCTGCTCTAGCATTTGATGCTGATTCACCGACGATGGAAGAGCTGGAATACCACATAAAAAGGAAACCAAATAGTTCCGCCCCGGGACCCGATGGCATACCATACATCATATACAAAAAATGTCCATCAGTGCGGAAACACATGTTGAACATCTACAAAAGAATTTGGACGAACAGAGAAGTGCCAGACTGTCTTGGTAAAGCCGTGTTTGTTCTTCTACCAAAAAAGAAAGAAGTTACTGATCCCAAGGATATTAGACCTATAGCCCTTACGAACACAATTTCGAAAATATTCTTCTCCATTATACAGGCCAGACTACTCAAACACATGTGTACCAACGACTACTTACCGAAAAAGTACCAAAAAGGTTTTCTCCCAAGAGTTGCAGGGTGCCTCGAACATAATTCTTTGCTGACTGAATGTCTTAGAGATGCAAGGAAGAATGAGAGACAATTAACTGCCACGTGGTTAGACTTTGAAAACGCCCTCGGTTCGGTGCGCCATGAGTTACTATTAAAGGCGCTAGAGTGGTATAATGTGCCACCTCTGATCTGTAATATAATAGCCTCCTACTACAAAAAACTTTCCTTTGTAATACAAGTAAAAGGCGAAACGGAGAAGACACCGGAAATTCGTTACGGCATAGGACTTTTCCAGGGTTGCTGCCTCTCTCCTGTCACATTTAACATTGTTATCAACATTCTAATTGATACGCTTGTCGTAAAAGAAAAGAAATGGGGATACAGGTTCAAATATGGAGACACATATATGGCGGCCATCCTGGCATTTGCGGATGATATTACGCTGTTAACCCGCAATCCAAAACAAAATCAGTCGCTTCTTAAGGTGGTGGATGACTATTGTGAATGGACCAAAGGGATGAAGATAAAACCAGCGAAGTGCTACTGTTTGAGCTTAACCAGGAAAGGTTCAAAGTTTACCTCGAGCAATCCAGGTTTGACAGTAGCCGGAAAACCAATCGCAACCGTGGCTGATGAAGCTCCTTTTAAATTCTTGGGCAAAAGGATCACCAGCAGAGGAAAGGAGCATCCTACTGATGATATTGTCCAACTTTTCGAAGAGAGCCTCCGCCAAACTGACAATCTTCCCCTCCTGGGTACACAAAAGGCATGGATTTACGATAACTACCTGACATCAAAACTTTCATGGCCATTTCTCGTCTACGACTTCACAAAGCAAAACCTGACTAAATTAGACTCGTATGTGACCAGATTCCTGAAATCATGGTTTGGACTGGCTCACCCGACTGACTCGTCAACGCTATACAGATCTCACAATAACTTTGGACTGAACATTAAGAAACCGTCGATATTTTATCAAAAGGCGAGAATAGCCAAACGATGTATACTCAAAGACTCCAATGATAGCGCTATTCAAGCCTTACCCAACACATCACTATCAGATGAACTGGAATCGAGACTCGACTTCTACAAATCATTCCAAGTTGGTACACGCACCAATAGATCTGGATTGGGCATAGAAACAGCAAAGTCTGATAAAGAAATACTGAAAGGTTTTGCTCAGGAGGACATGGAACAAGGCTTCAAACTTCACGCCTTAAACCTAGAAATGCAGAATGATTGGCTAACAGTGGGTGACTTCTGCATCCCTCCTGCATTGAAGTGGAAATCCATAATATACAACTGGTCCCCTGAGCTGCTTAAGTTCTACTTAAATGCATTCCAGCTTACTCTCCCCGACCCGAGTAACCTAGTTAGATGGGGGAAATCTACAAATAAACTATGCCCGTCATGTAAGGAGTTCGTAGGCACGGCCAAACATTTGTTATGCGGATGCAAAATACTACTTGAGCGAGGCCAGTATTCCTACCGTCATGATAAAGTCCTCCAAATCATCAGAGAGGCCATCAACCTGTCAATTGCACGGACCAGGAAAGGGCAAACCAGTAGCGGCTTCCAGAAGGTCAACTTTGTGAAACCTGGAGCCAATAAGCTGCCCAAAGATAGGACTAAACCTTCTTCAATTTTGGGAGCAGCAAAGGATTGGGAATTGTTGATGGACACACATGAGAAGCATTACCAAATGCCTTCGGAAATCTGTACCACAGCATTAAGACCGGATATACTCATATTCTCAAAAGCGACAAAGCATGTAGTACTTGTTGAACTTACAGTTCCATGGGAAAGTAACATACCGAAGGACCACAACATCAAACTTAACAAGTACTGCAACTTAGTAGACCGGATTGTGAGAAACGGATTCAAGACTGATCTCTTCGCTGTGGAAGTCGGAGCAAGGGGACTACCAGCGAAGTCGCTCTACAGTCTCTTCAAGAATCTAGGGCTCCCAAGATCGACGCTAAGCTCATATATGGAGAGAGCTTCGAAAACGTCACTGGAAGCATCCTACAGAATATGGATAGGTAGAGAGAGGGAGGTCGAGAGCGGGACTGGTGGTTTCCCCGCGTCCTAGTCAACGCAGACTAGCTGACGAGGGCTTGACGCGAGCCGAAACGTGAAGCATGCGCGGGAAATTTAGAGTGGCCACTCGCTAGTCCCGACCTCGATTAACACCCTTCTCTACTGCCGATGGGCCCGGATATGTTCGGTGAAGCCATCGTAAGCTTAGATCCACACCTTCCCTGGATAGGTAGAGAGGAAGGTCGAGAGCGGAACTGGTGGTTCCCCGTGTCCTAGTCAACGCAGACTAGCTGACGAGGGCTTGATGCGAGGCGAAACGTGAAGCATGCGCGGGAAATTCAGAGTGGCCACTCGCTAGTCCCAACCTCGATTAACACCCTCCTCTACTGCCGATTGGTCCGTATATGTTCGGTGAAGCCATCGCAAGCTTAAGTTCAACACCTTCCCTAAAAATACATTTTATATATAGGTTTTCATACAATTACATTTTTACTTTTTGCTATTTATTTGAAACAGCTCAGTCCCTTGTTGAGTTCACACTAACGCACAATTTTTGCTTCATTCCCAGCTCAATTGCTTTCTCACTTTCACAATATCAATATCAATATCAATACTAATAATAAATCTGTAAGGGATGGTCATGGAGTAAGTTACTTTGATTTAGGAAATATTGAGTTTGTAGCCTCTATGTATGATACTAATGCTAAATTGACGATTTTTAGAAATCTTTTCTGTATGTATGTATGTATGTATGTATGTATGTTCCTCCATAACTCTTAAAGCCATAATCCGAATTGGATGAAACTTAGTACAAGCCCATTTTACTATACGGGACACAGGATAGGCTTACTAAAATTCACTTCCGGCTACGCTAAGATGTGGCTCCCATACAAATCGAATTGTTCCAAGCGCCGAAATAATGGGCGGCGCGGCGCGGCGCGGCGGGGGTTAGTAGCGCGTCTCGCGGAGAATGGCAGCCCGGCGGCGCGGCGGCGAAGGCGCGGGACGCGGCGCGGGGTGCGGTCTGACGGAGCGCGGTGTGTGTGTGTGCATTGTCTCGGCAGAGTTTCTTATATTTTGATTCGATTCATAATATTATGTAGGTTAACTTCGTTAGGTATCTATTTGATTAATAATAGGTGCAAACCTATGTAAAAGTGTTATTGCGAGTCCATGTTAGGGGATATTTATTTAACTGAAGTTCCTATTTGATTTAAGTTAATTGATCGCATGTTTATTATATTGTACGTAGTGTAGTATGCGCGGTATATTAGCGAAGAGATTCTTATTTTTACCCGATTACGGCGAAGCGAAAAGGAGAGTTATGTTTTTGACCGGTATGTATGTATGTATGTATGTTCAACTGTTCCCTCATAATAACTTCGACACTACTTACCATAATTTGACAAATGAGGTATCGTTGGATGCGTCTTGACCGTACGCTGGTCGTCAAGTCAAGACGCATCCAACGTCTATAGGCTATAGGATATGGCGCCCTCTAGAGGACATAAGTAATGATAAAAAATTGCCCGCGGCAAAAAATTCGCTCGCGTGAAATTCGTATTTCAAAGGAAGAAAGTAAGTAACTAAGGGCGAGCTGGGTTCAGGTAAACGATAAACCGTCTCGAAGAAAGTGAGTAACTTTTTGAGGCCGAAGGCGAAGTTGCGTTCAGGAAGACGATAAACCTTCTCGAAGACAGTAAATAACTATGGGCGAGGCCGAAGGCCGAGCTGCATTCAGGAAGAGGATAAACCATCTTTAAGAAAGTAAGTCTCGAAGACAGTAAGTAACTATGGGCGAGGCCGAAGGCCGAGCTGCATTCAGCATGCGGGTAAACTTTTCGAAGAAAGTAAGTAACAGAGGGCGAGGCCGAAGGCCGAGCTGCGTTCAGGAAAACGATAAACCTTTTCGAAGACAGTAAGTAACTATGGGCGAGGCCGAAGGCCGAGCTGCGTTCAGGAAGAGGATGACCTGTTCGAAGAAAGTAAGTAACAGAGGGCGAGGCTGAAGGCCGACCTTCGTTGAGGAAGACGATAAACCTTTTCGAAGACAGTAAGTAACTATAGGCGAGGCCGAAGGCCGAGCTGCGTTCAGGAAGACGATAAATTCTCGAAGACAGTAAGTAACTATGGGCAAGGCCGAAGGCCGAGATGTGTTCAGCAAAGAAGTTACTTTCTTCGAGAAGATTTATGGTCTTCCTGAACGCAGCTCGGCCTTCGGACTCGCCCTCGGTTACTTACATTCTTCGAAAAGGTTATCCTCTTCCTGAACGCAGCTCGGCCTTCGGCCTCGCCCTTTGTTACTTACTTCTTAAAGATGGTTTATCCTCTTCCTGAACGCAGCTCGGCCTTCGGCCTCGCCCATAGTCACTTACTGTCATCGAGAAGGTTCAGTTTTCCTGAACGCAGCTCGGCCTTCGGCCTCGCCCTCTGTTACTTACTTTCTTCGAAAAGTTTACCCTCATCCTGAACGAAGCTCGGCCTTCGGCCTCGCCCATAGTTACTTACTTTCTTCGAAAAGGTTATCCTCTTCCTGAACGCAGCTCGGCCTTCGGCCTCGCCCTTTGTTACTTACTTTCTTATAGATGGTTTGTCCTCTTCCTGAACGCAGCTCGGCCTTCGGCCTCGCCCATAGTTACTTACTGTCTTCGAGAAGGTTTATCGTCTTCCTGAACGCAACTCCGCCTTCGGCCTCAAAAAGTTACTCACTTTCTTCGAGACGGTTTATCGTTTACCTGAACCCAGCTCGCCCTTAGTTACTTACTTTCTTCCTTTGAAATACAAATTTCACGCGAGCGAAGCCGCGGGCAAAAGCTAGTGTATGTATAAAAATTTCATATCACTGAACAATTATTCTCAAATTCCAGGTGGAGGAAAAGCTTCAACAGCTCGCCGACCTCACCAACAAGAAGTCCATGGTTCGGTTAAACCTGAGCAAGTTCAAGGACTTGGTGCGTTCGTCCCCGCGCGACTACTCCTTCATCGTCATGTTCACCGCAATGGCACCGGCGCGACGGTGCCAGATCTGCCAGCATGTGTACGAGGAGTACTCGGTGGTCGCAGACTCCTTCCGCTACTCTCCGGCGCATAATGATAAACTGTTCTTTGGCGTTGTCGACTTTGACGAGGGCTCCGATATATTCCAAATGGTGAGACGCTTTCTTGCGGTTCAAAACAATTATCGGTTCTGAACTTCTTTTCAGTCATTCATTACGCGATCAGTATTTGTTTTTATAGAGGGCGCGGCAAGTGGCGTCGAACCACCCATAAGCATTGACGTATATATTAATAGACTTAACATTAAATACGCTCGATGGGTTCCTACTGACATGAGCCAAACGGTCCATCTTGAGTTGACGGTCTGTCAGTCGCACGCTTGCACGCTCGACTTCCTTTGCCCTTACTAGGTGGATGGCTCAAAATTATAGCCCACTGGGTTGGTACCACCGTACTGCATGAAAAGCATAACAGCCATGGCTGTGTTATTCTCTAGTCCAGTATAGCAAACAATTCAAAATGTGGTGGAGGTGATATTGGTCGCAGCACAAGTTCTGGTCCCTCCGACCCACGACATACGACGACAGTTGAGTGTAGCCGGCACAACCTAAGGGTGGCACTGACATAGCACCTAACTCACCAATATATTATTGGCCTAATATTTAAGTGGTCTAGCCAATCTTGTAGAGCCCATAAAGAACATTGTCAGGGCCCATAAAGAACATTGTCAGGGCCCATAAAGAACCTTGTCAGGGTTCATAAAGAACTTTGGCTGTCAGAGCCCATAAAGAACCTTGTTAAGGCCCATAAAGAGCCTTGTCAGGGCCCATAAAGAACCTTGTCTGTCAGGGCCCATAAAGAACCATGTCAGGGCCCATGAAGACCCATGTCAGGGCCCATAAAGAACCTTGTCAGGGCCCATAAAGCCTGACAAGGTTCTTTAGTCAGCCCCCATAAAGAACCTTGTCAGGGCTCATAAAGAACCTTGTCAGGCCCCATAAAGAACCTTGTCAGGGCCCATAAAGAACCTTGTCAGGGCCCATAAAGAACCTTGTCAGGGCCCATAAAGAACCTTGTTAGGGCCCATAAAGAACCTTGTCTGTCAGAGCCCATAAAGAACCTTGTCAGGGCCCATAAAGGACCTTCTCAGACCAATGCACGCTGTGACATTGCAGCTGCGTCTCAACACTGCACCGGTGGTAATGCACTTCCCCGCGAAGGGCAAACCCAAGCCTGCCGACACGATGGACTTCGAACGTGCCGGCATCCAGGCAGAGGCCATCGCCAAGTTCATACAAGATCGCACGGACATGCAGGTGACGATAATAACGCAGACTAGCTGACGAGGGCTTGATGCAAGCCAAAACGTGAAGCATGCGCGGGAAATTTAGAGTGGCCACTCGCTAGTCCCGACCTCGATTATCACCCTCCTCTACTGCCGATGGGCCCGGATATGTTCGGTGAAGCCATCGCAAGCTTAGATCCACACCTTCCTTCCTCAATATCTACATTCATACATCATCATCACCCAACTTGTATCGGTCCACTGCTGGACATATGCCTCTCCCAGGGCACGCCACGACACGCCGTCTTCCGCTCTTCTCATCCATCCACTCTCGGTTACCTTTTTAGGGTTCCGTATCCGGTACGGGACCCTATTACCAGGCGCGTAGAGGGGCGGGGAGGGGGGGGTGGGGGGTATATGGGTGTCATATCTCCCCCCGAAACCTTTGGAATTTCAAAAATTTGGAAGTATTTTTTGGGACGTTCGAACCTTGCCGCCGCCAACGTTCGTATGTGTATCGCACAATTCAAAACGCCAACGTTGTACTAGCCAACTAGCCTCTGTCTGGGCTGGCACAGTTCATCCCCCCCCCCCCCCCCCCCCCCCCCCCCCCCCCGACATACAAATCCTGGCTACGCGCCTACCTATTACTGAGCCTGCGCTGTCTGTCTGTCTGTCTTGTTTCTATAAAATATTTCATATTCTTTATTCATCATCCATAAACTGCAGTCGGATTTGTCATATTTCAACATTAAACATTTAGCCAGTTTGATTATTATCACAGCGAAGCCTTTTGTTAGCCTACGGATGCTCAGTGGTGACTGGTGCCCTAATAACGGCGAACAATTGATAAACATGTCCTTCACGCTAATTCAATTGTTCCATTCTCAATACTAATACTCGTAATGGATTTGAACGCTGTAATTTTATTAAAACATATTTATACTTTTTAAATAAAGCTATCATGTGGTTTCAGAAGTGACAAGTTGGAAATAGACTTAAAATAACTTGTCAGCGTCGGTAGCTCAGTTTTGGTCGACTGTTATTTTATTAAGCAACCCTGGGCGCGGTCAGTACTTGGATGGGTGACCGATCAACCGTTGGAGGCTGACCGTGGTTTGGGTTCCACGTTAAACTGTAGGTCCCTTCCCTTCTTACCTTACTAGGTAGGTGGTAGGATTTATCCCGGCCGGGTTGGTACCACTGCACTGAACGAAACTTCGGTTGAAACTTCTATGTAAATAGCGTGTTTTCCATCCAGGTCAGTGTAGCCGACATGAAATGAAGAGAACACTGACATGGCACCTAGTTCACCCGGTGTTATGGGCTGACATGGATGTTGTAGGTGATGTAGCCAACCGTGTCAGTTTCCATAAGAAAACAAACAAATTTTTTTTTACATTCACTTGTCTATAATATGTTTTACAAGTGTTGGCCACGCTGCCAACACAGTGCGTTTTATCGTTATTCTCTCTTTATAAGTAGGTTTTTTTTTTTTTATGGAAACTGACACGGTTGGCTACATCACCTACAACGTCCGTGATGTCAGCCCATAACACCGGGTGAACTAGGTGCCATGTCAGTGCTTCCCCCTTTGATCGTGCCGGCTACACTGAACTGGTCGGAAAACACAAACTATTTACATAGCCGTTTTGACCGACGTTTCATTCAGTGCGGTGGTACCAACCCGGGCGGGTTATACCCTACCACCAAGTAAGATTAGGAGGGAAGGGACCTACAGTTTTACGAGGAATCCGAACCTCGGTCAGCCTCCAACGGTCAGCGGTCACCCATCCAAGTACTGACCGCACCCAGCGTTGCTTAACATTCAATAGCGACAGTTGACTGTCTGCACCACTGAGCTATCGAGGCTGACAAATATGGTATGTTCTTTATTCTTTATTCATCATCCATAGACAGTACACTGCACTCGGATTCGTCATATTTCAACATTAAACATTTAGCATTTTGCCAGGTCGATTATGCATTTACAAAAGTGTTTGCCACTGCTTGCACAGTATGAGGCATGATTGTTTCTCTTATTACATTCAGTTCATTGTTTGTTCCTCATTGTTTGCATACCTACACATTTGTTTTCTAAATATCTAATCAATGTTACCTACTCGACTACCGTAACTAAAAGCACCGCCATCTTGAATTTTCTTCAGTTGGCCTTCATAAGTGCGACGTGAGCGAGTGAGGGCGACGAACCCAAATCCCCTGCTACCGGCACTGTTGGGTGCCTAGTAAAATATGTCCATCTGTATGCAATTTTCGTCGCCTTTATAATGTTGGTTTTTAGATTTCCGTATCCCGTACGGAAGCCTATTACTAAGCCTACGCTGTCTGTCTGTCTGTCCGTCCGTCTGTCCGTCCGAGGGCTGTATCTCTTGAACTGTAATAGGTAGCCCGTTGAAATTTTCACAGAATTTGTGTTATTATGGCGGATATAACAACAAATAATAAAAAATAGAAAAAGTATAAAATTAAGGGGGGTACCCATACAAGAAACATGTTTTTTTTTCAATGTTTTTTTTGTGGTGCGGGAACCTCGGTGCGCGAGTCCGACTCGCACTTGACCGTTTTTTTATTTTTAACCCCCGACGCAAAAATACGAGTGTTATAAGTTTAACGTGTATGTGTATGCGTGTATGGATGTGTCTGTCTGTGGCATCGTAGCTCCTAAACGGATGGACAGATTTGGATGCAGTTTTTTTTATTAGAAAGCTGGTTTAATCGGGATGGTTCTTAGCTATGTTTGTAATCAAGTAATAAGGTAATAAAAAAAAAATGTTAAAAAGTGCGACTTTAACAGTCGGGACCCATTAAAAATTCTAGACCTGATCAAATTTTCCCAATAATGGTCCCGACTTTTAAAGTCGCTATGTTCTTAATTAGAGTTTATTATATGTTTTATGTGTGTATCGATCATGAAACTATTTCAATTAGCGATGTAACGATACATGAATTTGCCGATACGATACCGATTTTTGTAGTAAATAATCGGCGATACCGATACCGATTAAATTTTTTTTTTTTTTTTTTATTGATAGCGCGACATTTGGCATCGTTTCACCTACAAGTAGGTGTCTAACGATGCCCATGGACATTCTGTGATGCACGGGGATTTCGAATGCCATGCCGGCCTGACAGGAGCCTTTTCACGCCCCTTTTGAAGAACCCCAGGTTGTACTTGGGAGGAAATAGATGGGCAGGGAGTGCGTTCCACATTTTCCCGGTTCTGTGAATAAAAGGTTAGATTTCCGTATCCCGTACGGAAGGCTATTACTAAGCCTACGCCGTCTATCTATATGTCCGTCCGTCTGTCCGTCCGAGGGCTGTATCTCTTGACATACATTGACCGATATTGATGGTTTAGTAGATAATAAATCAAATAATGAAATAAATAATGAAGTATATACCTCGGGCGTTTGTATGTCTTTATTATGCATAATACTTACCTATATTTAACAGAGACTCAACCTTGGGATGGAAAGTGTAAAATATAAATTAAATAAAATTGTCAATCAAAATTCAAAGAAAATATTTATTGTTATGAATGAATTATTATCAAGCAATCAAAGTGTTAAAGTAATTAAGTATCATTATTCATATCAAGAGTTTTTTTTGACAAATAGTGTCTGGTACAAGCTTCCACATGAAATAGTCTGCTTAACCTCTGCGACGGAGCGGCAATGTCGCGCGCGCGTCGTTTCGTGCGCTTTTCGAATAGTTTGATATCGGCTTGTATGTATCGGCGATACCGATGTATCGGCCGATATATCGGTATCGGTATCGGTATCGTTACATCCCTAATTTCAATGGTGTAGTTATTCAATTCTAGACTACTGGACTTGTTTTTTTCTTTTCAGTTATTATTTAAAGTTAATTTTTTACGCAGTTTGGCTTCTTTTTTATTTAAAATTCAGTTTTTACGCAGTCGAGTTTTTTATTTTTTTGATATAGAGATAAACTGTTTACCTAATCAATAAATGCAACAAATTGATTGCCTCTTATCAATCATGAACAGATCCGCATATTCCGACCGCCCAACTATTCCGGCGCCGTCGCGATCCTGACGCTGACCATGCTGATCGGAGGCTTCCTGTACATGCGCCGGAACAACCTGCAGTTCCTCCAGAACAAGCAGATGTGGGCGGTCGCGGCGGTCTTCTTCTGCTTCGCCATGGTCTCCGGGCAGATGTGGAATCAGATCCGCGGGCCGCCGTTCTTCCACCGCGGAAAGAACGGCCCGGTGTATATAAACGGAAGCTCCCACGGCCAGTTTGTGCTCGAGAGCTACATCGTGATGGTGCTGAGTATCCTTTTGAAATCTAGAAGTTGCATACATGCACGCTTAGGGGACGTTCCCATACAACGTGACCGATTGGGGGGGAGACGTTCCCATACCACGTGACCAATTGGGGGGGACGTTCCCATACCACGTGACCGATTGGGGGGGGGGAGACGTTCCCATACCACGTGACCGATTGGGGGGGGGGGACGTTCCCATACCACGTGACCGATTGGGGGGGGGGGAGACGTTCCCATACCACGTGACCGATTGGGGGGGGGGGGGGGGGGGGTGGGGGACGTTCCCATACCACGTGACCGATTGGGTGGGGGGGGGACGTTCCCATACCACGTGACCGATTGGGGGGGAGACGCTCCCATACCACGTGATCGAGTGGGGTGGGGTAACAACCACGCTGGGTCACGGGGGGTAGGGGGAATACCACCCGTATTCACCCTGTCACGTGGTACGGGAACGTTCCCTTACCTGAATGCAAAATGAATACACAATGTTTGGGGTGGTTATGCTCAAGTGGCAGTGGGCTTGGCACGTCGACCGAAGAGACGACAACCCTTTGTCCTACAATGGCGGCCGTGGACAGGAAAACGGTATGTAGGAGGGACCCTTCCCTTCTTAACTTACTAGGTGGTAGGGTTCAACCCGCCCGGGTTGGTACCACCGCACTGAATGAAACGTCGTTCGAAACGGCTATGTAAATAGTTTGTGTTTCCGTCCAGTTCAGTGTAGCCGGCACGACCGAAGGGACGCACCGACATGGCACCAAGTTCACCCGGTGTTATGGGCTGACATCACGGACGTAATAGGTGATGTAGCCAAGCGTATCAGTTTCCATAAAAAATAAAAAAAACAACAACATGAAACTTTTCTTAATCATAACATCAGACGGTGCGGTTGTAGTCGGCATGATCCTCATGATCGAGGCGGCTGGGGGTGTGAAGCCCGCCTCGGCCGCGGCGACCGCAGTCTCCGCCGCCGCGGAGAGCAAGCGGCGGCGGTTCCAGTCGGTGGTTGGGCTGGTGCTGGTCTGCATATTCTTCTCACTCCTGCTGTCCGTATTCAGGGCCAAGACGCAGGGGTATCCTTACAGGTATAATTCGTGACGAATCGGAAGGCACCAGATTCTTGTTGACTGTCAAAATGGATGTCACGATGCAGTGTTCTCTCTCTCTCTCTCACAAAGAAGGGAAGAGGGAGAAAGGACTACCGATGTTGTCACATTAATTTTAACTTTAGTACGCGGCAGTTGACTGGTGAGTGTGACAAGGTGCTGGTGCCTTCTCATTCGCCACGGATAATATACTTTATTTTTTTCTACTATCTGTGTCATCATCTTATATGAGTGGTTTGGGCATCGGTTTCTCATGCGAGAGGTTCGATTCCGGTCGGCGTGTACCAATGAGTTTTTTCTGATGAAAAAATTTACGTGCCCTGTTGCTTCACCGTTCGGAACCGGTGTAAAACTTTAGGGCCCTTCCCTTGCCCTTTACTAGGTGGTAGGCTCCAATTGTAGCCGACTGGGTTGGTACCACCGTACTGGATGTAAGATGGCCGCATAGCAGTCTCGGCTTTGTTCTCCTCTAGTCCAGTATAGCCAGCAATCCAGGAAAGTCTCCGGTATGGCACCTACCTTCTCGGAGGTGATATTGGCTGGTCGGAGCATTTGCTTTGGCCCCTCCGACTCAGCCAACCATACCGGATTACATAAAAAAAAAGATTTTACACTAACATCCATTGACTGACTTACATAAAAGTGTTAAGGTGTTTCAATACTAACTGCAAAATATATTTTGGGAAGAAAACATACCCATCATAGTAGTTAAGTAGAAAATATTATATTTTTAGTATTAGTTTTCGAGAAATTTTACAAAGTATGTCTATGTTCTAAGTTACTTTCCAGTTTGCGACTGGCATAATATGCTCAAAATTTCTTCATCAGTTTCAGAAAGAGTTCAGTACGTTGTGTACTGATGCATATTGACTTCGGAAATATGAATAACTGACAATCAAAATTGACCAGCAAAAATATTTCAAAAACCGATCATCAGAATGTGTGGTAGATATATTATATAATTTTTTTTTTCTTTCAGTTTCCTGTTCAAGTAAGCAGAATCTTCAGTTCAGCTGTGGGTGTGCAATATTGTGTGAGCGTCGAGTAATTTAAATTAAAAAATTAAATTAAATTATTTTGATTGGAATGTTATCAGTTTTATCATTTTATCCTTTTCTCATTGTTCATTTAATGTGTTTAATTCCATCATTAAAGACAAGATAATTTATTTACAAGACAAATTATTTTTTTTTTTTTTTTACTTATAAATTGGCAATGTGGTAAAAATGAACGCACGCTTGTGGGTAAATAAATGGGTATATTTATTTCATTGTGCTATAAATTTTAAAACATAACAAATATAGTCAGTCTTCATATTATAGATAAAATGATAATTTAGCTTCTTTTTGGCTCTTAACTAATTATGTCCAACATGAAATTATATTTTTTAATTTTTTCTCATGTGAACACTAATAAATAACGTGTTATTATAGCCTCTTGTTGCAAGTACTCTTGTAAATTACAGCACAACACCAACCACCACATTTAGCAAAGTATTAGGACAAGATAATTATCAAACAGCAAGGCGCGAAGACCAAGGTGAAAGGTGGTTATCCTGTCCTTATGCCTTAGCCGCCTTTACGAGATGCGCAGGGAGAAATGCAGTGGGGCTACTCTTTTTAAGTACCAACCCCAAGTTGTTTGACATTTCTTATCGTGCACTTGTATGTACCACACACACGGTACATACGGTTATAGCATACAACCACGGTAAAACTGAAGAAAAATGGAATAGAAAGAAGTTTTACAAATATATCTTAAATATATCACAAGGGAATGATACGCATACAACACAACATACATAAAATAAATCCGTCCGTCCGTCTGTCCGTCTGCGAGTCACAATTCACAATCATGAAAAATTTTAAGCAACATGCTTTGCAAAAAAAAAAAAACAAAACATTGTGTTAAATTAATGGTAAGAATCCTTAAGTTCATAAAATGTTTGGGAAAATAGCGCTTCTATGCTTAGGGTAGTTTTTGAAGTTATTTCGGTACCACTGGTGAGCTTGCACTGCCGTCTGAGCCTGGAACAAAGATGGCAATATTTTAATTAAAATTTCCCAAACATCACAATTTCTATGTAAGCAAAAAATTATAGTTTTAGTTATTAATAATTTACATAATTATTTATGTTAATTGTAAACTTTTTTTTTATGGAAACTGACATGGTTCTCTACATCACCTAAAACATCCGTGATGTCAGCCCATAACACCGGGTGAACTAGGTGCCATGTCAGTGCTTCCCTTCATTTTATGTCGGCTACACTGAACTGAACAGAAAACACGAACTATATAGCCGTTTCGACCGACGTTTCATTCAGTGCGGTGGTACCAAACCGGACGGGATAAACCCTACCACCTTGTAAGGTAATAAGGGAAGGAACCGCAAAGTTTTACGTGGAATCCGAACCACGGTCAGCCTCCAACGGTCGAGCGGTCACTCATCGAAGTACTGACCGCGCTCAGGGTTGCTTAACAACAGTCGACCGACCGCACCACGGAGCTACCGAGGCTGACGTAGCACAAATTAAAAACGCTGCACCCACCTGATTCGCCAGCACCCACAAGTAAACGCAGAGGAAAGTCCTCGTCGGGAATAGAACCAACAGCGAGCTATACATCAACACCTCCGTGAGACGATGCGGACTCGACACGGCTTCGAACCAACGCCCGCGCGGGAGGCCGTGCTGCTCCGTAACCACTGCACCGGAGGACTCGTCCCTTCGGAGGTTGGAGAAAATTACGTTGCTACGATACTGCTCGTACCAGGCTCGCAGAAAGACGATAGAGCACGGGAGTAGCGCGAATGCTGTGTACGTATCAAGCCATTTCACTTCCGTGACGCCTGCAAATGAAATACAGTATTTTAATATTTCTGACACGATACATTTCCATGAGACCTGCGATTTTGAATACAGTATGCATTAACATTGGTGACACAACAATAGTATTTAGCCTCGTTAGCTCAATGGTGCATACAGTCGACTGTCGCTATTGATTGTTAAGCAACGCTGGGCGCGGTCAGTACTTGGATGGGTGACCGCTCGACCGTTGCGAGGCTCACCGTGGTATGTTAAACTGTAGCTCCCTTCCCTTCTTACCTTAATAGGTGGTAGGGTTCAACCCGCCCGGGTTGGTACCACCGCACTGAATGAAACGTCGGTCTAAACGGCTATCGCTTAGATATCGAAACGGATAGTTTGTGTTTTCCGTCCAGTTCAGTGTAGCTAGCACTAAATGACCCGGTGTTATGGGCTGACATCACGGATGTTGTAGGTGATGTAGCCAACCGTGTCAGTTTCCAAAAAAAAAAAAGAAATAAAAAAAATTAAAATAATGTACGAACAATTTTTGGAGAATGAATCCATGATTTGTAAGGGACATACTAATAGTGTACCTGACTACTTACTAATTATGATTGTGAACGGCTCTATATTTTTTTTTCTTTATTGGTAGCGCGACATATGGCACCGAGCCACCCATAAGGTGTGTAACGACGCCCATGGAAATTCGGTGTGTTTTCGTCAATAATACAAAGCATGTAGTACTTGTTGAACTTACAGTTCCATGGGAAAGTAACATACCGAAGGACCACAACATCAAGCTTAACAAGTACTGCAACTTAGTAGACCGGATTGTGAGAAACGGATTCAAGACTGATCTCTTCGCTGTGGAAGTCGGAGCAAGAGGACTACCAGCGAAGTCGCTCTACAGTCTCTTCAAGAATCTAGGGCTCCCAAGATCGACGCTAAGCTCATATATGGAGAGAGCTTCGAAAACGTCACTGGAAGCATCCTACAGAATATGGATAGGTAGAGAGAGGGAGGTCGAGAGCGGGACTGGTGGTTTCCCCGCGTCCTAGTCAACGCAGACTAGCTGACGAGGGCTTGATGCGAACCGAAACGTGAAGCATGCGCGGGAAATTTAGAGTGGCCACTCGCTAGTCCCGGCTTTGATTAATACCCTCCTCTACTGCCGATGGGCCCGGATATGTTCGGTGAAGCCATCGTAAGCTTAGATCCACACCTTCCTTCTAAATATGCTCAATATAAAAGTACAAAAAGTCTAAGCAATAAGTAACAGTTTGATGGATGTGTTTAAAATTTTAGTCAACCATGGATGTTATTGTTGCGCAAAATTTGTCTACGATGCTTGATTGGCGCGTGCAGCTCATCATCAGTATGAGTGCTTGCATGCTCTTAGATTGGCAATTGACAGAACACATGTGTGGAACGGGCTCCCAGGGAATATATTTCCCAACTCCTAGAATCCATGGATCTTCAAATCGCGGGTTAATAGCCTTTCCCCAGCAACATTAGTCCACCTCCAAGCCGGACTGACACCTCCTCGGCGGCGAAATTCGCTGCGCCTGAGGCTTCGACCTCGGGCAGAGCCACCCAGTTCGGAAGCAATAAAAAAAAACTACACTGAGAAGACGCAACACAAAAATCAACCATGGTAAGCAAATCTTGCTCAAAAAGGCTGGTGAATATCTTTAAATAAAAATTAGGCTAGTCTTTCTTAAATAGGGCAGACAAATAATCTCTCTTTGAAAAAGGTAAAACAATTTCGCTCAGAAATGTAGGCCAGTATTACCTACCAGTCTTACTCAATATTTAATCTTTACTAGTCTCTAGTCTTACTAATCTTTAAAAAGATGATACACTCTTGCCCTAAAAGCAGACCAATATCTTTTAAAAGGTAGGCCAGTCTTGTTCAAAGGTAGGCCAATATTGCTAAACAAAAACTATACTTACTAGAAAACAAGGGTGCCTGGCCGACTATAGTGACAATGCACCCGAGATAGTGCAGAAAGCCCACAATGTAGTGGGAGAGGTTGATGCGACTGTGCGCGGCAAACACCTGAAGCCGCTGCGTCTCGTACAGCCTCCGGTAGATCTGGAGGGTCAGCAGCATCAGAGCCGACACCGCTGCCACTCCGCATACTGCAAGTGTGTTACACTGTTTCATTATTTCATGTACATTTCTTTAAGTACTGTGTGGGGCCGGTACTTAACAAGATAAGTACTTGATAGCCCCACTGCATCTCTCCCCGTGCATGTCGTAAAAGGCGACTAAGGCCATGCACAAGGGCGACAGGATATCCACCTGTAACTGTAGGTCCCTTCCCTTCATACCTTAATACCTAGGTGGTAGGGTTTATCCCGCCCGGATTGGTACTACCGCACTGAATGAAACGTCAGTCAAAACGGCTATGTAAATAGTTCACGTTTTCCATCCAGTTCAGTGTAGCCGAAATGAAATGAAAGAAAAGAGGAAAGAAACTTCGCTGGATACTTTTTTTTAAGTCCACTTAGTCTACAATTACAAGTGTTTGCCACTGCCTACACAGTACGAGTCATCACTATTTCTAAAAATGTATCACAAATACAACATTTATTTTCCATAAGCGTAAACCATTCATATTTAAACATGTCTTGGAGCCAACCGGAGCAGGCCAGTCTCCACAAACAGCACCCGTTCACGAGCATCACGCCAAGGTCAATATCAGTCAAACATCACTTTCCCCGTCTTCCAAAAAACTGACTAAGTATACGCACTCGACCCTATTTGAGTACGCGTCCGATCTGGTCTAGGGCGACCCTTCCCGACACTTCCACTCACATGTCCTCCATGAATCTACTTAGTCAGCGTTCCTTTTCTTTTTTTTATGTAAACCAGCATGGGTGGCTGTGCCGAGAGACCAATGGTGCAGTCGACAGAGCCAAAATCAGTTCTCCTCGCGAAACCACGCTCAGTTAGGTGCCATGCCAGCAGATTTGCAGACTGTTGCTAGGCTGTCTAGCCCGTTAATACGATGCTTGAAGACACTCAGGTTAAAGGATTCAGGAAATACACTCGCCGGAAGACAGTTCCACACTCTAGCGGTGCGCCAAAGAAACGATTTAGAGAACCGATGGGTTCTTTACCGATTCTGGTCACAAAGCTTACCTGAAGGTTTGCTCTGCTCCAATACCACCATAAGCGCCGATCTAACGATATAAGGTGGTGTGTTCACCGCACTATAAGCAAGCCCCATCAAAGCCAATGCTAGCGTTGTCAAAAGCGCTGCGAACACATAGAAATGTCGGAATGCAGACTTGGGAAGCTCGAAACGGCTCACGAGGTCAGAGTTTTCGCCGCGATGCGCGAACGAACCGTAGAGATAGCTCTGCAGTATAAGGGGCGGTACGTAGCTCCGGCATCGCGTCACCATTTCACCGGTCACCCAAACACTACCCGCCATAAGCAGGAACAAAACCTCCACGGAGCTCCACATCTTCACTCGTCTCTTGCTTATAATATTCTGGCCATAAATGTGATTATCTCGCTAGAAAGTCAGCGAGAGTAGGTCACAGTCCCGTTAGCAAACGTGCTAAATGGCGGTCAATGAAAACTAATTCGAAAGTTGTTCTTGCACAGAAAAATATAACACAACACCTAAAACTGGCAAAACAGTACTTTTGTTTCATTTGGGGGGTTTATTTTGCCATTTTCTTTCACAAACACGCTTGCTACAAAAAAGGTAAACAAGAAACTTGCAAGAAATATTCGACAATGACAATGACAGATTGACACTTGACGCTGACAGATTGTAATACTCCGTACTCTACGTAACCGGAATCGGTGGTCCAATGAGTAGGTACGACAGCAAGGAAAGGAATAGGTTTGGTTGTTAGATAGAACATAGAATAAAAATAAGTTCAAAAACTAAAACCCGACTACTGAAAAATCACGCTCTAAAAAGTATGAAACAAGAAAATGTTCTCATCTGAAATTGTTATGTACAAACTATTCAATATTTTATCGTCTTATGCCACCTACCCTATAGGGCAAAGGGGCATACGACCATGGCTATCCTCTGAACAACACTATGAATATTTATTAAATACATTAAAATATATTACGTGTAAGTTGTTTATTTAATAGACGATAAAATATTGAATAGTTTGTACATAACAATTTCAGATGAGAACATTTTCTTGTTTCATACTTTTTAGAGCGTGATTTTTCAGTAGTCGGGTTTTAGTTTTTGAACTTACTTTTTATTTTAATTATTTTGGGGATATAACTTCGTGATAAAGTATTTGCAGAGTCGTTTTACATGTTTTGTTTGTTTAGGTTTTATTGTTTAATAATTTTAACATGTGTACCATAGTCCATAAGGGCGAGCTGGGTTCAGGTAAACGATAAACCGACTCGAAGAAAGTAAGTAACAAAGGGCGAGGCCGAAGGCCGAGCTGCGTTCAGGAAGACGACAAACTTTCTCGAAGAAAGTAAGCAACTATGTGCGAGGCCGAAGGCCGAGCGGCGCTCAGGAAGCGGATGAACCATCTTTAAGAATGTAAGTAATCTAAGGGCGAGGCCGAAGGCCGAGCTGCGTTAGGGAAGACCATAAACCTTCCCGAAGACAGTAAGTAACTATGGGCGAGGCCGAAGGCCGAGCTGCGTTCAGGAAGAGGATAAACCATCTTTAAGAAAGTAAGTAACTGAGGGCGAGGCCGAAGGCCGAGCTGCGTTCGGGAAGACTATAAACCTTCTCGAAGAAAGTAAGTAACAAAGGGCGAGGCCGAAGGCCGAGCTGCGTTCAGGAAGACGATAAAGTTTTCCAAAGACAGTAAGTAACTATGGGCGAGGCCGAAGGCCGAGCTGCGTTCAGGAAGAGGATAAACCATCTTTAAGAAAGTAAGTAACTGAGGGCGAGGCCGAAGGCCGTGCTGCGTTCGGGAAGACTATAAACCTTCTCGAAGAAAGTAAGTAACAAAGGGCGAGGCCGAAGGCCGAGCTGCGTTCAGGAAGATGATAAACTTTCTCGAAGACAGTAAGTTTATGGGAGAGGCCGAAGGCCGAGCTGCGTTCATGAAGAGGATAAACCATCTTTAAGAAAGTAATTGAAAAAGGGCGAGGCCGAAGACCGAGCTGCGTTCGGGAAGACTATAAACCTTCTCGTAGACAGTAAGTAACTAAGGGAGAGGCCGAAGGCCGAGCTGCGTTCGGGAAGACTATAAACCTTCTCGTAGACAGTAAGTAACTATGGGCGAGGCCGAAGGGCGAGATGCGTTCAGGAAGAGGATAATCCTTTTCGAAATAAGTAGCTAAGAAGGTACTTTCTTCGATAAGATTATGGTTTTCCTGAACGAAGCTCCATCTTCTGACTCGCCCTCTGTTACTTACTTTCTTCGAAAAGGTTATCCTCTTCCTGAACGCAGCTCGGCCTTCGGCCTCGCCCTTTGTTACTTAATTTTTTTAATATGGTTAATCCTTTTCGAAATAAGTAGCTAAGAAGGTACTTTCTTCGATAAGATTATGGTTTTCCTGAACGCAGCTCCATCTTCTGACTCGCCTACTGTTACTTACTTTCTTCGAAAAGGTTATCCTCTTCCTGAACGCAGCTCGGCCTTCGGCCTAGTCCTTTGTTGCTTACTTTCTTAAAGATGGTTTATCCTCTTCCTGAACGCAGCTCGGCCTTCGGCCTCGCCCATAGTTACTTACTGTCTTCAAAAAAGTGTATCCTCTTCCTGAACGCAGCTCGGCCTTCGGCCTCGCCTGTTGTTACTTACTTTCTTCGAGAATGTTTAGGCTTCCCGAACGCAGCTCGGCCTTCGGCCTCGCCCTTGGTTACTTACTTTCTTAAAGATGGTTTATCCTCTTCCTGAACGCAGATCGGCCTTCGGCCTCGCCCATAGTTGCTTACTGTCTTCGAGAAAGTTTATCGTCTTCCTGAACGCAGCTCGGCCTTCGGCCTCGCCCTTTATTACTTACTTTCTTCGAGAAGGTTTACAGTCTTCCCGAACGCTCGGCCTTCGGCCTCGCCCTCAGTTACTTACTGTCTTTAAGAAGGTTTATCTTCTTCCTGAACGCAGCTCGGCCTTCTGCCTCGCCCTTAGGTACTTATTTTCTTTGAGTAAGTTTATCGTCTTCCTGAACGCAACTCATTTACAAACTTTCGCGTTTATAATATTAAGATGGTTTAAGTAGGATGTATTTGGGTAGGTTTGGAATGAGGCCGAATACCGTGTGGGGTCGGTACTTAAAAAGAATATCCCCACTGCATCTCTCACCATGCATGTCGTAAAAGGCGACTAAGGGATAAGGACAAGATGCCGTGCTAAAGGGCGACAGGCTCGCCACCTCTCACCTTGGCACGGTACTTCCACCGAGTCATGCAGCAGGTGGGTCTTCGTGCCATACTTGCTGCTTGATCGATTTAATCTTGTTCGAATCCTTTGCGAAACGCGGTGGTCGGTGTTGTGCTGTAATTGACAAGAGTTCTTGCAGCACAACACCGATTACTCTGCTTACCCCGATTGTCGGGATTCAGCGTGTGTGATATGTATGTATATATGTATGGAATGAGGCCTGATTTTATTTTATTTAGAAATTATTCCCAATTATCGGGTGCATGCAAGCAATTCCGAAAGCAATAGCTAACAATATATATATTTTTGAAATGTGCTAATTAAGCCCTTTCATTTGACACACAACACGGCATCATTAAAAAAAAATTTTTTTTTAGACCATGACTTTTTGTCATCTAGAGGGCGCCATAGTCAATTTTGTGTGACGTCACACAGCCTATAACCAGCGGACGATCAAGACGCTTTCAACGATACCTCATTTGTCAAATTGTGATAAGTAGTTTAGAAGTTATGAGGGAACAGATGAACATACATACATACATACATACATACATACATACATACATACCGGTCAAACACATAACCCTCCTTTTTGCTTCGCCGTAGTCGGGTAATGAAGCGTGGGGTTTGACACTCTTTTTTGTTTGCTCTGGCTGATCCTGCGCCTCCTCCTACGCTCCTTTCGGAAACACTCGGGTTGACTCGGCTCGAAAGCGAACCAACTGAATCCGATATTCGTTTGGTCGTTTATGTAATTTGTTAGCTCAGTGGTATAAGAGTGCAGGATTTTTATTTTTTCGATCTCGAGGGTGTTAAAATTAGGAGGTTATTTTTTTATAACCACAAGAAAGCTTTATTTTCGGAAATACAAACGTAACAAAAACGACATGCACCGCCTCAACATTAGGTTATAATATATCTCTATATTAACTCTAACGCTAAGCTCCCAAACGGATGAACCGATTTGGGTGCGGTTTTTTTTATTAGAAAGCTGATTCTTATGTTTGTAATCAAGTAATAAAAAGAAGAGGAACTACTCCATTATACTGTATTGGAATGTGCCCGGAACCGAGAACTGAGGCAGAAGCTATTGAGAGACTTCAGAACTGACTTCAGAACTCATTCTGTTTTTTAAAGCATGACATGAGCTTGGGGCAAGCTCAGAGGGAGAAGTTTGAATCTATACCTACTAAGTGTTTTTGTAAAGTTACAGGCATTGATTCGTGCTGAAGTAGATTAAAATATCAATCTATAGTATAGGTTACTATAGGGCTGGCATAGCCAGGGAATGGCTATAGCTTTAAAAACAAAGTAAAGATTTTAAAAAAGTAATAAAAATATTTATTAGGTAGGTACATGTATTTTAGGTATCATAAAAAGTGGACCGATTTGCATGCGGTTTTTATAAAATGCTTGAAATAAAAGTTAAATTACAAATTTAAAAAACCCCGACCGGTGTTTTCATTAGTGTCTCATATTTTCACTCGTTTTACGTGAAGTGTCCATTTCCTCCCCCACCCCGCGACAGGGGGGGACGGAGGCGGGTGGGGGGGGGGGGGGGGTGAACTAAATAAGTACATGCGCGTTACGACTAGATGAATGAGTCGGGGGGCGCATGCTTGGTGAATTCTGGCTGGCCCGTGCGTGCTCGTATTGTTAGAACTGTCTAGCAAAGAGAATATGACCACTTGCCGTCTAGTACCTAAGTATTGTCCGATAATCATCGATGTCTTATTTTATAATATAATATAATATAATTTTATTATAATATACATCGATGCCGATAATGAAATAAATAAGTGACGCATCCGTACTTACACATTACGTAAATAGTTTCCGAGAAGCAAACAATTAGATCACTTATTTAACGTAAACTGGCTGATAACCTTTTTATTACAAGTCAAAGACAAGCCAGATAGACGACAGTATGTACCTACTCTGAGACGAGACGATGAGTTGATTTCGTGGTACTGTGTGTGACGTATTGGGAGGAGAGACGGGAAATTATGTCCATTGATATATTCTTTAAATAGGTCTACAATAATTCCAACATGTAATAAATTACAAACATTTGAAAAACCCCCGACCCTTAAAAGTAAAAAATAATTTCCATTTACTTACCTACTTAAAGGAGTCGGGGGACCGCTAAGTAAATAAAAATATAAAAACTAAGAGCTGCGTATGCTGGTATTTACTTAGCGGTCCTCCGACTCCTTTTAGTAAGTAAACAAAAATTTTTTTGGACTTTTTAAGGGTCCGGGGGTTTTTTAAATTTGTAATTTAACTTTTATTTCAAGCTTTAAAAAAAACCGCAAGCAAATCGGTCCACTTTTTAAGATAATGATTTTTTTTATTACCTACTAAATTACTTGACCGCATCCAAATCGGTCCATCCGTTTGGGAGCTACGATGCCACAGTCAGACACACCCATACACACATACACGCACACGTTAAACTTATAGCACTATAGCACCCCTCTATTTACATCGGGGGTAAAACGAGAAGGTTTTATGGCTTCCTTAAGGATTTACTTGAAAGTTGAGACTAATAATAAAAAGAAGGGAGGATTTGTTGTTCAGATAGTTAGCTGTCGTGCTTTTCAAAATATTGCTAAAATTTTACACACTTCCAGGAATGAACATAACAACACATTTTAACTGTATCCCAGTTTCACGACTTCGTGTACATTCAGTCAGTAGGGTCATGTTTTTTTTTTTTTTTATGGCAATTGACACGGTTGGCTACATCACCTACAACGTCCGTGATGTCAGCCCATAACACCGGGTGAACTTGGTGCCACGTCAGTTCTTCCGTTCGGTCGTGCCGGCTACACTGAACTGGACGGAAAACACAAACTATTATCATATAGCCGTTTCGACCGACCTTTCATTCAGTGCGGTGGTACCAACCCGGGCGGGTTAAACCCTACCACCTAGTAATATAAGAAGGGAGTCATATCCCTTAGTCGCCTTTTACGACATACACGGGGTGAGATGCAGTGGGGCTATTCTTTTAAAGTACCGGCCCCACACGGTACATACCATACCGTCCATGTCCATTCATGACAACTGTGTGTGCAGTTATCAAACTCAGAAAAAATCATCCGACCATTGTTGATGCTAGCCGTGGATCAGATTTCACGTAAAACTGTAGTTACTAGGTAGCTGTCCTTATCCTTACCTTAATAGGTGATAGGGTTTAGTCCACCCGAATTGGTAGGTACCACCGGACTGAAGTGGTCCGAACGGCTTGCGAAAATAGTTCGCCGTTTTTCGTTCAGTTCATAGTGTAGCCGACACGACCAAAGGGGTAGCACTGACATGGCACTTACTTCAGCAAGGTGTTATTGGGCTTTGACATCACGTGTGTAGCTGATGTAACCAACCGATGTCAGGTCACAGATTAAATAATAGCTACTGTCAGATTCCATAAGATACTGGCCAAGTGCGAGTCGGACTCGCGCACCAAAGTATCCACACCACAAAAAAAAAATACCTTGAAAAAAAAACACGTTTCTTGTATGGGGATCTCCTTTAATTTTTCACTTTAAATTTGTTTTACTATATTTCAATTTATTGTTATACTAGCTGTGCCCGCGGCTCCGCCCGCTCTCAAATTTCACTTCACTGCTAACCTCATAAGCCATTTAGCGTGATAGTAAGTAGCCTATAGTTGATGGGAAGAATCAAGCTATCCGTAGAATTTTGTTTTCTTAAAATCGATTCAGTGGTTCTCGAGTTATAAGCGGACAGACAGACACTCAGACAGACAGAAAGCAGACGTTGGATTTTATTATAGGTAAGGATATCCGTCAAAATAACACGCATATTCTGTGAAAATTTTAACCGGCTAGCTATACCTTTCCAAAGGTAGGTATACCCATCAAGTCATGCAGCAGGTGGGCCTTCGTGTCTTACTTGCTGCCTGATCTTGTCAGAAAATTATGCTAAACGCGGTGGTCGGTGTTGTGCTGTAATTTACCAGAGTACTTGCAGCACAACACCGATTACTCTGCTTACCCCGATTGTCGGGGTACGGCGTGTGGTTTTTTTGTTTATTATGGAAACTGACACGGTTGGCTACATCACCTACAATATCCGTGATGTCAGCCCATAACACCGGGTGAACTAGGTGCCATGTCAGTGCTTCCCTTCGGTCGTGCCGGCTACTCGGAACTCGACGGAAAAGACTAACTATTTACATAGCCGTTTCGACCGACCGATTCATTCAGTGCGGTGGTACCAACACGGGCGGTTTAAACACCTACACCTGGTAATATGAGAAGGGAGTCATACCCCTTAGTCGCCTTTTACGACATGTACGGGGAGAGATGCAGTGGGGCTATTCTTTTAAAGTACCGGCCCCACACGGTACTCGGGATACGGCGTCTGGCGTGTGTAGATATACCATCGGACGGGCAGACAGACAGACAGACGCCTGTAGGCTTAGTAATAGCGGCTTCCTTACCTTCCTTTTGTACCGTGTGGGGTCGGTACTTAAAAATAATAGCCCCACTGCATCTCTCCCCGTCGCATGTCGTAAAAGTCGACTAAGGGATAAGAAAATTCGTCAGCCTCGGTAGCTTAGTGGCGCGGTTGGTTAGTCAACTGTTTTTAAGCAACGCTGAGCGCGGTCAGTGATTGGATGGGTGACCGCTCGGCCGTTGGAGGCTGACCGTGGGTCGGATTCCACGTTAAACTGTAGGTCCCTTCCCTTCTTACCTTACTAGGTGGTAGGGTTTATCCCGGCCGGGTTGGTACCACCGCACTGAACGAAACGTCGGTCGAAACGGCTATGTAAATAGTTCGTGTTTTCCGTCCAGTTTAGTGTAGCCGACATGAAATGAAGGGAAGCACTGACATGGCACCTAGTTCACCCTGTGTTATGGGCTGACATCACGGATGTTGTAGGTGATGTAGCCAACCGTGTCAGGTTCCATAAAAAAAAAAAAAAAACCAAGTACGGAACGGAAACCTAAATAAAAACCGATGCGTGGCGACCGGGAATCGAACCGGCTCTATTTCTCTCGTAACCTAAGCGGCGGCCGGCCGAGTGGTTTGGGCATCGGCTTCTCATGCGAGAGGTCCGAGGTTCGAATCCATTCGGCGTGTACCAATTAGTTTTTTCTGACGAAAAAAATTACGTGCATACCTGCTGCTTCAGCGTTCGGAACCGGTGTAAAACTGTAGGTCCCTTCCCTTGCCCCTTACTAGGTGGTAGGCTCAAATTGTAGCCGACTGGGTTGGTACCACCGTACTGAAAGTAAGATGGCCGCATAGCAGCCTCGGTTGTGTTCTCCTCTAGTCCAGTATAGCCAGCAATCCAGGGAGGCTCCGGTATGGCATTGCACCTACCTTCTTGGAGGTGATATTGGCTGGTCGGAGCATATGCTTTGGCCCCTCCGACTCTGCCACCCATACCGGATTACGTAAAACCTACCCCAAAATCATTGATGGATGGGATGAATGTACTTTCTACTAGGGAGGCCAGCCATCCATAAACCCGCTTTCCGGCAAAGAAGCCTTGCAAAAATCTCAAACAGGTGTAATCACATCCGGCTATTTCGTCTTGTTTGCTCTATTTATATGTGTTCATTCCTTTCGGACGTCTTCGAGCAGCGCGATGGGGTAATATCCCGCGAGGGGTGGCAAAGCGGGGGGTGGCCAGTGAGGGTCGCAGTACGCAGGCGCGCCGCGCAATCGAGAGTTCGAGACTCAGTCTACCTCCGGCTGCGAAGGATCCGACTTCGCATCCTACTCAGTTCCCGTGTTATACGCGTCGATACACACACAAGTCATCCAAGTCGCGTGTAGTGCAGCACGACTATAGTGCAGAAACAGTGTTGAAAGAGTGGTGGGACCCTCGGTGGGACCTCCCTCAGGTGGGGACTGTTGGGTGCGCGGTTTTTGGCGATAAAGGCGTTAACTGCGTCGCTCGAGGTATGTGATGCTTAATGTGGATAGCCGCGAGAGAAATTGCCACATCTGGTGTCTGTTCTGTGTGTGGGTAGGGGTGGGTTTACTTTTTGCGTGGTGATGGCGCGACGATTACCCGTTATAAGTGGTCAAATTTTGATCTAGTCTAAACACAGCAAGCCAGTTGTAGTGAAAGCTGTTCGGTTTACTTAATCTGTGGTTCGGTTGCCCAGTGAGTGTGCCAGTGTGTGATAGTGGAGTTCCTGGCAGTCGCCATTGAAAGTAGATTTTCATCAATATGCCGGGGTGGGGGGTGGGGGATGGCGGCGGGGGCGCGGGCGATGTGTGGGCGACCCTCGCACGCATGCGCTCCACCTCCGCGCCGCCGCCGCCACATTGATCGTTAAACCGCATTTTTTATTATTTACCAAATATTACCAAAAAAATCCATCGCAAGCACGTCTTGTGTACAAGACCGCTACAGAAAATATACCCCCCTTAGCAGCGGTCTGAAAGTAGGGTAACATCAGAATCTAGGTCCCATAACTAGGTCTCCAATATGGCGCTCGTTTGACCTCTACGTTTTGTCCAAGCCTTACTGCGTATTTACATACATACATACATACACACCACATGCTCTATCCCGACAATCAGGGTAAGCAGAGTAATCGGTGTTGTACTGCAAGTACTCTGGTAAATTACAGCACAACACCGACCACCACGTTTAGCAAAGTGCTCGTACAAGATAACTATCAATCAGCAAGTAAGGCACAAATGCCCACCTGCTGCATGACTCGGTGGAAAGGCCGTGCCAAGGTGAGAGGTGGCTATCCTGTCGCCCTTTAGCACGGCGTCTTGTGCTTACTCACGGCGTATTTACTTATACAAATATTACCTGTGGACATATATTACCAAGGAGGATACATTACGGACGATATTACCAATAAAAATTATCATTACCAAATTCCTTATTACAATATCTTACGAGTTCGCCGTTAAATTGTCAATTGGGTTGGCCCACAGAGCAGCGATCGGGGGCCGTCTTGCCCCGCGATGTTCTTGTGTAGTTTTAAAATACACAACTATTTTCGTACACAAAGTAACCAGTCACCGTGTAAGCGTCCACTGCTGGACATACGCCTCTCCAATTTTCCTCCCCGGCCTTCAGCGGTACGGAACCGCTGCTTTCCGCCGACGTGCTTGATGTCTTCGTCCCACCTGGCGGGTGGTTTTGCCACACTCCATTTTCCTGTCCCAGGCCGCCAGTGTAGGACACGGTTACTCCAACGGTCGTCGTCTTTTCGGCTAACATAAATATAATACCGAATTCTAGGTTTTCTTAGTAATAATTTCAAAACTTTTGTTTCTTGCGTTTTAATAGTCATACATACATACATACATATCACACACGCTGAATCCCGACAATCGGGGTAAGCAGAGTAATCGGTGTTGTGCTGCAAGAACTCTGGTCAATTACAGCACAACACCGGCCACCACGTTTCGCAAAGTATTCGAACCAGATTAAATCGTTCAAGCAGCAAGTAAGGCACGAAGACCCACCTGCTGCATGACTCGGTGGAAGTACCGTGCCAAGGTGAGAGGTGGCGAGCCTGTCGCCCTTTAGCACGGCATCTTGTCCTTATCCCTTAGTCGCCTTTTACGACATGCATGGGGAGAGATGCAGTGGGGATATTCTTTTTAAGTACCGGCCCCACACGGTACTAATAGTCCTATAGTTTTAATCCGGTTTTAATAGTCCTATAGTTATATTTATGTTTTTTTTTATGGAAACTGACACGGTTGGCTACATCACCAAATCAACATCCGTGATGTCAGCCCATAACACCGGGTGAACTTGGTGCCACGTCAGTGCTTCCCTTCGGTCGGGCCGGCTACACTGAACTGGACGGAAAACACAAACTATTTACATAGGTACCCGTTTCGACCGACCTTTCATTCAGTGCGGTGGTACCAACCCGGGAGGGTTAAACCCTACACGGGCAGATATGCAGTGGGGCTATTCTTTTAAAGTACCGGCCCACACGGTAATTATGTTATTATTATTAACTAAACAATATTTTTTCACCCAGGGTTATAAAATCAATGCCCACAACATTTTATAGATAGGTTTTTTATAGAATCTGACACGATTGGCTACATCGCCTAGAACATCCGTAACGTCAGCCCATAACACCGGAGGAGCTAGGTGCCATGTCAGTGCTTCCCTTCATTTCATGTTGGCTACACTGAACTGGTCGGAAAACACGGACTATTTACATAGTCGTTTCGAACGGCTCCATCGTTCGGATTATCGGATTCCATGTAAAACCGGGTTGACTGGAGGAAATCGCCTAAGGCAATAAGCCCGTCCTTGCCACGCATTAAAGTGACATAAAGTGTATTATTATTATACGAGGAAATGCGCAAAATGATCACGCCAAGAGTCACGTTATTCATTCATTATTGTTATCACTTAGTGGAAATCTCACAAAAATAAACGCATAATTCATTGAAGCAAGTGTCAAAGAGCACATGCATTGAGTGTAGCCGCATCATCTGTAAGCCGACCACCCAGAGCAAACAGAGATAAGTATTCTCAAGTTACGCGTAATCGACAATTCTGTTTTTATTCTAAACTAAATTAAAGACAGCTATAAAAGACTGGATGCACCGGACGGTAATTCAGTAGCTTTCTTGCATCTCTGTTCGAAAGGAAGGATGTCGCCTCTTCTGTTCCTTTCGTGTCTGTTGGGCTTCGTGTCCGCTGCGCCATGGCTGGTGGACCGCGAATACGACGCGGAAGTTTTAAGTGTCGTACCTCTCGAAGAGCAACCCGCGGAAAATTCTGACAATGATATAAATTTCGACTCTTACGTAACCACTTCCAAAGACTCTCTTGAAGGTAAGGAGGACAATTTTATGCCTCGAGCATACCGAAAGAAGACAATGCAAAATGAAGAAATCGACCTTATAGTGTTTCTAGCACGCGATTCGGATTCCAACAAGACCCTCAACTACTCAACGGAAGTGGATGCAGTGGTGGATGACGGCAACAAATTCAAGTATCAGTACGAGGTTCACCACGGCAAGGAAGATTCTGAAAATAAAGTGGAAGACTTAAGTGTCGTACCTCTCGAAGCTCAAACTGCGGAAAACTCTGACAAAATTGACATAAACTTCGATTCTTACCTAACCACTTCCAAAGACTCTCTTGGAGGTAAAGAGGACAATGTTATGCATCCCGCATACCCAAAGAGGACAATGCTATACGTCGATAGTAATATTGAGGAAGACTCTAATGATAAAATAGATGTTGACTTCAGAGAAGATGCTCTTAGAAAGAAAACGGAATATTTGATCAGTCCATCCGTAAATTATTTTTCACCAGAAGATTCCGTCGACAAATTGATAACAAAAGACGAGGTTGAAGACACAAGTGAATCAATCCAGAACACTGATACGTTGGAAATAGGAGAAGGGACCAGTACGATTTCGCCCGAAGAAGATGATGAAGTGGTTCACGACTATTCCAGACTAAGAAGACAAGTTCCAACGTACGAACCGGAAGAAGTCGACACTACAGACAAGAAAACTAACAGCAATGAAAACGAACTCGATTATGTGGAATTTGAATGTTGTGTGTGATTAATAAAATAATGTATAGGTCATGTAGGTAGGTACTTACGTAATTGCGAGTGCCAAAAAATATTATGTAATGTAATGTAGGTAGCATATTTACCTACATGGCTTGACACGTAATAATAATACCTACATACATGTTACTCGGTGGTTAGGTACGTTTGCTTCCAATTAAGTACGCAAGTGTAAGTGTATTAGAAATATCGAATAAGTTTATAGTATTAAAATTTATATCAAATTATATTATTTGCTTTTATTTGGCATGTCCTTTTATGTATAACTTGTAATAGGAAACTAGGAACTTTTTAAAACGCCCCTTTTGATAGTTTTTTTTTTTATGGAATCTAACACGGTTCGCTACATCACCTACTAAGTACATGCGTGATATCAGCCCATAAAACATTGGTGAACTAGGTCCCATGTCAGTTCTTCCCGTCAGTCGTGAAAGTTAGTTACATAGTTATGTAGATTTTAAATATTCTTTAGTTATTTGTATAAGTTTTTTATATTTTCTTGAATAAAGAAAAAAAAACATTTGTATATCTACCTACATTTCTGATTTTTAATTGACACGAGATTTTTGTTCTCTTTAATATGTTAATTAACATAATGCTATTGTAATAATAGCTAATTTTTCATACTCAGAAAAATAAATCAATAAAGAAAGGAACGCTTATTAAATGAACGAAAAGAAAATGCAATCCCCAGTTTGCCCATAGGTAGGTATGTAAAGCTTTCCAGTAGGTACTCACTTTTGAATCGAATAATAAATTCCCTTCATTGACTTTTATCAAAGAGTTTGTATTGGTAATACAAACTCTTTAACTTTTATATTGCTACTTACTGCGAAACGAATGCAGATGTCAAAGAACACAAAATCACTGAATGTCGGGGTACATTACAAAACACTGGTACAAAATACCTAATTGCAGTTTAAAAGTAAACATTTCTACAGATAAAATAGTTCTACATACCACACACGCTGTATCCCGACAATCAGGGTGAGCAGAGTAATCGGTGTTGTGCTGCAAGAACTCTGGAAAATTGCAACACAACATCGACCACCCACGTTTAGCAAAGTATTCGGACAAGATAAGTACCTAACTATCGAGCAGCAAGTAAGGCACAAAGACCCACCTGCTACACGACTCGGTGGAAGGACCGCGCCAAGGTGAGAGGTGGATAGCCCGTCGCCCTTTAGCACGGCATCTCGTCCTTATCCCTTAGTCGCCTTTTACGACATGCACGGGGAGAGACGCAGTGGGGCTATTCTTTTTAAGTACCGGCCTCACACAGTACAGTAAAACAGTTTTGAAAGGACATAAAATTAATTTCAATTTCAATTCAAGGGTTCCGTATATATACGGAGCTCTATTACAAAGCCTACGCCGTCTGTCCGTCCATCCGTCCGTCAGTCTGTCTTACATAAAGGGATGTATCTTTTGAACCGTAATAGGTAGCCTATTGAAATTACCACAGAATATAATAACAATTGGGTGCCGGATTACCGAGCGCCTACTGTGTGTTATTTATTAAGTATGCCCTTACTAAATCATAAAAAATACAAGAAGTAAAAAATTAACAGAGGTCCCACGAGGTCATATAAGAAACGTGTTTTTTGTTTTCATTTTTGCTCTATCGTAAAAACTGTAAAAAGCGTCAAACTTTGTGTGATTATAGTGCAAACTCTAAAGTTAAACAACAAACAATTAAAACCGGCCAATTACGGTACGGAACCCTCCACGGTGCGCGAGTCCGACTCGCTCTTGGCCGTTTTTTGACATTGAAAATGTCTTTTCGATGACTTCAGTATAGTCCCAGATTTTCAGCGAGAGTGCGAATTCGTCCTGGTGTTGTGAATTTTAAGGCTACGTAAATATTTAGGATGTCAAATGACGCGTATCGACGAGTTATGTTTTTTTTTTATTTTCCATTAAGCGAGTTACGACGAGTCTTCTTTATCTTGCAGTGTGAGTAGTTAAAATGGTTTATACTTGAAAATTAAGAATTTTAATTTTTAATTGAAATTTTTGACAATTTTTGTAAATTTTTCAAAATTGACATATTTTCTTATATTTGAATACGGCCTAAAAGTCATTTTCAATGTACCCGAAGGTCATGTAATGAACGAGATTTGTGATTTTTTTTTATTTACGCTACAAGCGTATCGCCGGGTGCGCTAGTAATCTCGTTTAATAAAAAAAAAATCAATCTCTTCATCTCTGTCTCTACAACTTCTTATAAAAGGGAACGTCTGGATGTGTGTATGTTTGAGGTAAACTCCGAAACCACTCAGCAGATTTTGATGCGGTTTGCACCAATAGAAAGAGTAGTTCTTGAGGCTTACTAATAGGCTACTATACCATCACGCTAAATAGCCTCAGGGCTGAGCAGTATCAAAGAAAGTAAAGTATGAGAGAGATAGAGAGGAAATATTTTTTTTAGCGCCCCTCACGCCATCTATGGCGCGTTTATGAAATGATTCATATTAGTTAAAATTCCTTAGTTAAAATGCTTCATACTCTTTTCGATAGATGGCGCGCATACACTTTTTAGTTTCTTCTATGTGAACCCCGTAAATTTTTTACTTTTTCTTATTTTTATTATTTGTTGTTATATCGGCCATAATAACACATATTCTGTGAAAATTTCAACGGGCTACCTATTACGGCTCAATAGATAGAGCCCTCGGACAGACAGACATACAGACGGCGTAGGCTTAGTAATAGGGGGACCCTATTACTAATCCTACGTACCGGAAATGACACGGGGGGATTTACGGGGGGTACTAGGCAAACATAACATCGTATTATCCTAACCATAGCCATATGTCAAGTGATTTAACTATAATTATATGCTTATAGTTAGGTAAAGATTCAAGGTATAATGTGAATGCATTATTGTAATTATAATCTTCTAAATTCTCTGAAAAATAAGTGAATGAAAAGTGGTAAAAACCTTAAGCATATAAATTATAGTCAAATGACTTGAAATCAAAGAGTTTGTATATTGCGACGTAATGCAAACTCTTTTATAATACATTGGGTATGTATGTATGTATGTATTTGTATTTGTTTATATTGCGTATATGTATGTACTTTTGAACTTATAATGTATGTATGTATGTCAGGAATGTATTTAGTTGTATGTTATAACATACAACTAAATACATTATATAAATATAATCCATGTTTTATTGTTTATTTTTATACTCTTAAA
Organism: Nematopogon swammerdamellus; assembly: GCA_946902875.1. Lineage (NCBI taxonomy): Eukaryota > Metazoa > Arthropoda > Insecta > Lepidoptera > Adelidae > Nematopogon > Nematopogon swammerdamellus. The sequence goes on along the minus strand of OX336337.1, from coordinate 25,411,396 downwards.
GAAAAAAAAAATCTCTCATTTAATTTTCCGCACTACCCATTTATGTGGCGGTTCCCCAGGTGAAGCAAGTGAGGCACTTAATTAACTTGAAGGTAAAGAAAAAAAATCAACATGGATGTTTAAATAATGCTAGACTTTGGGCATGTCCTGTCCTCGAAATGAAAACTGCAATACAACATTAAAAATGCTATTATGTAGTCATACCTGGGATTGTGAGTAGGGTAACCCTACTCACAATCCCACCCAGGTATGATTGGCAGATAATACCCTTATGCTTTAAGTCCGCCTTTTGTCACTTTCTGTGCAATAAAGTATATTTTCATTTTTCATTTCATTTTCATTTCATTTCATTTACGATGTGATGTTTGCCTAGTCTATTGGTATTAATACCCCTTAATACCAATATACATCATCGTCATGGCAGCTCTCTATTCAATGTTCAAAATTCTCTCTATTCAATATTCAAAATTCAATTCAATCCATCTACCGTGGAATGACTTTGAATGATCAATATTGGGCTAGATGGCGCTAGTCGACTTAGTTCATGAATAAGTGTTCTGTTGTTTGTTTTCATTATTAAATAAAGACACAAAAGTGTAAATAAATTGTCAATATGAAAAAAAAAAATCAAACTGTGAATGATATATGACAATGTTATGACATTGATTAAACAAGTTAAATAAGTGAAAACTACGATTTTTCATAGTGACAATGAATTAGTAAATTTTTCGTGTAAAGTGGAACGGATTATTGCAATATACTTAAATCGAATTTTGATTATTTCTACTGTGAGTGCAGATATACCACTACTTATTATTATCGACAGAAACTTGCCTCAAATTGAATACTTACGGAAAAACAAATATCACAAGGTGACCGTCAAGCATTACGCAAGAATGATCAGAAGAATCAAACGCACCGCTAAGGGAAGAAAGGAAACTGATATTATAAAAGCACTTTCAGCAGACATAGAAAAGGTAAAGAATTTAAATGTAATACTTACAAAGGAAATTGACGATAGCGCTGAAGAATATAGTAAGATACTAGCTAAAAATACTGCAATAAAAGCTGAAATCGTGGAACAAGAAATAATGATGTATGACGCCATGGACGAACGTGACAGATTAAGGGAAGAAAATAAAAAATTACATGAAGAAAACCAAAACTACGAGAGCGCTCTGCACTTGATTAAAGAATATGAGAAAACAATATCTTTATTACGTAGCTTAAATGAGGCAGGCGGCCCTTACTCTTACGAACGAGCAAGTACTATTACGCAAAACATGAAAAGAAATCTAATAAATACCTATCGACGTAGACGCCGGACTTTTCCCAATCTCAACCGCAAGTACCGACTGGCATTGCAAAGATTGAAGCGACGAAACAGCCCGAAAGTGAGAGCTTTGGCTCAGGATCTCGGCAGTTCCATGACTGATGCACCACCCGGTACCGAGTATTCCGTCACCACCCCAACCAAGACACCAGCCACTGTCCATGGTACTTCGTGTAACCTACCAACAGGTGCTCAGTGCCTAGCCAGCGCCTCGACTACCGCGCTGACTGGTATCCAGAATCTCGCCAACGCGCCAACTGACGTACCAACCGGTACCCATGGTCTCACCAACCCCCTGCCCAGAACTCCAGGCCGTGCGCAAGGAACTCAGCTAGGATTTCACCAACGAAAAGGACGACGTACCTGTCGGGGCCCAAGGTCTCGCCAACATCTAAATCTGCGTAATGAGGGTGCCCAGGACCCACGCACCACGCCATCTGACGCAGTGATCGGTGCCAAATGTTCAGTTGGGGCCACAACTGGAACCCTGGGCAGAACCCAGATACCTGCCGGCGGAACGATCGACGCACCATCCGGTGCCCAGGATTCTGCTTGTACCAAGACCCACGCACTAGGTTCTCATGATCATGCCCTCGCCTTGACAGACCCGTTAATCCCCACTCTGGGACCGTTCAGCGCACCGACTGGCGCACCGGCGCCGGGTACCCAGGATACCGTCCTTGTCGACGCCCCAGTTAACCCCTCAAAGTGCCCCAGAACTATTAGGACTTTGATAATTGGAGATGAGTATGCTTCAGGATCAGCATTATATATTAAATCCAAATTAGGTAGAAACCATGAGGTTTATACTTTCTGTAAACCCGGAGCACGGATTGAGGAAGTGATCAATAATGTAGAAACACATGTAAGGTATATGAATGACGATGATGTAGTAGTGTTAATGGCTGGCAACGCCAGTGCAAATAAAAACCATTCAGCGTATGTTAAATGTATTAGGAATCTATTAAATGTATGTAACATGAAACGTTTGAAACTTGTTGTGACTTCAATTATGTATGTAAAACAGAATAATGCAACACTTGTTAGTATTAACAAACTAAATGATGATATTTTCCGTTTGAATAACAAAGTGCATGACATGTTATCGAGAGTAGAAGGAACCAACTATGTTGACCTAAATACCAAAGGGTTCTATAAAACTAGACGAGGGCTCAATTGTAATAGCCTAGATAAGCTTGCCGAAACTATCATTAATGCAAACAAAAATGTACAATTGTCGAATCTACGCTTCCTGACGTGCTCACACCTAGCAACACCTACAATAATAAATTCCGCAGAAATTGTAACACGCAAAGAAAAGGATTGCACGTCGGGAGGGGAAGAGAAGAGAAGGGTTAGAACAAGCGACAGTCGTTTTTTATGAATGCCAACATCACCTCTACTGACAACATAGTAATAGGACATCAGAACATACAGGGATTAAGAGGTAAATTACTGCTGCTAGATATGTGCTTAAAAGAATTAAATGTAGACATACTTTGTATAACTGAGACATGGTTAAAAGAAGAAGAACTTAGTACACATAACATTAAAAAATATAAAATCGTTAGCAGCAGTCATAGAAAGAAATACAGTAGAGGTGGTACCATGATTATGGTAAAGGAAGGTATTCGAGCAAAAAATAGACCGGATATAGTAAGTATGACAGTTGAAAAGGATTTTGAATCAAGTTGTATCGAGATGGATGGCCTTATAGTTTTAACAGTCTACAGATCGCCGTCAGCTGACTTAAATATATTGAAATCAAAATTAGAGGAATGTCTGTTTAAATTAAGCAATAAAAATAACAAATCCATAATCCTTTGTGGTGATTTTAATATAAATTTTCCACTGAATCAGGAAGATTCTCATGAACTCTCAGATATACTTGACAGTTTCCTACTGAAACAACAAATTTTTGACTACACCAGAACGACAGAACAATCAAAGACATGTATAGATAATATTTTCACTAACTTTCAAGTTTTTGAAGCCAAAATCATAAACAATCTCAAATCAGACCACTACGGTCAAATTATACACTTTCCTTATACGTATGCTAAGATCGCTAAAATAAATTATTGTAAACGCAGGCTATATGACAGTGAAAAATTGAGAGGACTAAAAACGTCACTAAAAAATGAATTTGAACATTTTGATAATGACGTGGACTTGTGAGGTGTTTGGATGGTCATATTCCAGTAAAATCGTCGAAGAATAAACCAAAAAAATGTTTTCATGACTGGGCCACAGCAGGTATTGTAAAATCTAGAAACAAACTCTTTGTTTTATATGACCTCTTGAAGATTTTTAATAACGAAAATTTAAAAAAATATGTAAAAACTTACAGTAAAATCTTCAAAAGAGTGTCTATTTTGGCCAAACAAAACCACCTGAAATCCAGAATAATAGAATCTAATAATACAATTAAAACGGCCTGGTCAATAATTAAAGAAGAAACGGGTAGGGAATCAAGCAATGAAAATAAAGGTATTATACAGTTAAAAATGGAGGATGGTAATTTATCTGATGGAAAAATAATTTCTAACAAATTTAATAGTTTCTTTTGCACAATAGCTAAGACAGTCACGAAAGATTTAAAATCTGATGAAAAAACTTCAATGGAATTTCTAAAAAAATATATCCCAAGAAACCAAACAGCGGCTAAGTTCGAGGTTACTTCTGCATCAGAAGTGAGAAATGTAATTAAAAAAATGAAATCGAAAACCTCACGTGACCTTTGGGAATTTTCTCCAAAAATTATGAAAATTATTGGTGAAGATATAATTGATATCACAACTCACTTAATTAACGAATCATTCATAAACGGGATTTTCCCGGATGAGCTGAAACTAGCAAAGGTCATCCCTCTCTACAAAAAAGGTTGTCACACAGATATAGAAAATTATAGACCTATCTCACTGTTACCAATATTTAGTAAAATATTTGAAAAGATTATGGCAACAAGACTGGTAGATTTTTTTAATCATCACAGCATTTTGAACAAAATGCAATTTGGCTTTAAGAAAAATAATTCTACGCAAGACGCCATAGCAAAAATGATGAAATCAGTTCTGCAAGCGTTGGATGGATCGCAAAAAACGTATGTTCTGTTTTGCGATCTATCCAAAGCTTTTGATTGCGTAAAACATGACATCCTTTTGAGTAAACTGGAACATTATGGTATTAGAGGCACTGAATTAAATTTATTTAGAACCTATTTGAAAGATAGGAGTCAGGTTTGTGAAGTAAATGGTGCCATTTCGAATGCGCGTAAAATAGAGCTTGGAGTTCCACAAGGGTCTATTCTAGGCCCGATACTTTTCCTAGTTTACATAAATGACCTTAGCATATGTGAAAATGAAAATTGTGAAATAATCATGTTTGCCGATGATACCTCATGCCTCTTCTACCATAAGGTATTAGACATACTAGGAAACAAAATATTAAAAACTGTGAAATTACTTAAATTGTGGTTTGAAGCAAACAATCTATTGTTAAATATAAGTAAAACCAATGTTATTAATTTTGCTCTTGGTTCGAAACCGAATCAAAACTCTCCAGTCTTAAATGTGTTATCCGAACTCAATCTGAAATTAGTAGATGATATTGACTTCTTAGGCATAAGACTGGATCGAAAATTAAATTGGGAACTCCATATAGATAAAGTAGCAAAGAAATTAAGTATAGCATGTTACTCCATAAAAAAAATTCAAGAACTGTGCGGTGCTCAAGCAGCCAAAACAGTATATTTTGCATACTTTCACAGCGTTATGACCTACGGCTTATTATTCTGGGGTACTGCTGCAAAAGCGAATAGGATATTTTTATTGCAGAAACGCGCTATTAGAAATATTAGAGGAATGAAACCGCGAGAATCGTGCCGTGAGGTGTTCAGAGATCTAAAAATAATGACTTTCACATCTGAATATATTTATCAAAATATCATGTACGCTAGAAAAAATCTAGAAGATACTCCATCTCATGCTGACATACATAATCACAACACTAGGAATAAAGATCATATTAGGATTGGAGAGCATAGATTAACCAAAGTATCTAAAAGTTTCCTAGTTAACAGTATAAAATTTTATAATAAATTGAACCTAGACATTAAAGACCTTAATGAAAGAGAATTCAAGAGGAAAATTAAAACAACTCTGAATAAAAAAAGTTATTATGATTTAAAAGAAGCGCTTAATGATAATCACTTTAATCTAGTCATTTAAGCTAGTCACTTTTATTTTAATTTTTTATTATTATTTTTTTATTTTTTTTACACTTTGACAACTGCTATTTTATATTTGAATTGATGTGTTTTTTATTTGGATTTGACAATTATTATAACTTTTATTTTTTTTTTTATACTTAGTTGTGATAATAATGAATTTTTATTTTATTTTTCATTTAATAATTTAAATCTGATTTTGACAACTATTAACTGACCATTGACAATTTTTACTTATACTTTGACCACAATATTATAATTAGTTTTGATAATTTTGGAAGTGACAAATTGATTTCATTACTCAGTTTGAACTAAATGTACTTACCTGAATATTTTAATTTCAGACAAGTTTATTTTTTTTTAGATTTATTTTAGTTAATTTTTATCTATGTAATTCAAACCACAAAAAAAAAAAAAATTGACGAAGGCTATTTTTTGCTCGATACTATTCTTACTATTCTTACTATACTACTATCACTATTTATTGTCAATTGACTTATCCTGAGTGTGCATTGTCATCAAATGGAAATATGTTTTAAATAAATAAATAAATAAATGAAATCGGACTCAACAAGTAGGCCTGTATGTAAGTAAAAACATGCCTCACAGTTTCACACCCCCGCCATCCCCCGCTACAAGCACCTTCCCCTCGGGGTTTACTGCGCATGTCTCGCCCACGCAACACACAGCGCTATATAAAACGGCGGCCATTTCAGTAACGTGGCTGATAATGAAAACTTAGGTAGGTAGATTTTTATTAAAACAATGTTTGTGTCCAAATTATGAAGCTTGTACCTTATCCTTGGGGCCTCGATCTGCCATACATGATCGATCACTGTACTCGCAAGAGTGCAGGCAAGAGTGCAGGGATAGACGTCTGGATTTTATAGCCGGAAGGCTGGAATTTCCGGACGTCTATAAACAAAACGTAAGCGAAAGCGAATATATAAAAGTTAAATTACAAATTTAAAAAACCCCCGACCCTTAAAAAGTCAAAAATAATTTCCGTTTACTTAATTAAAGGAGTCGGGAGACCGCTAAGTAAATTCCCGCGCAGCTCTGAGTTTTTATATTTTATTTACTTAGCGGTCCCCCGACTCCTTTACTTTAAGTAATATTTTATGTTTATATGTTAGTACTAAGCACACACTCCTTTATATATATATTTTAATTAGAAAAATGCAAATCCTATAAATAGGAAAGTAAATAGAAATTATTTTTTTACCTATTAAGGGTCGGGCGTTTTTCAAATTTGGAATTTAACTTTTATTACAAGCTTAAAAAAACCGCATGCAAATCGGTCCACTTTTGAAGATAATTATAATTTTTTTTACTTATTTACTTGATTACAAACATAGCTAACAACCATCTCGATTAAACCAGCTTTCTAATAAAAAAAACGCATCCAAATCGGTCCATCCGTTTCGGAGCTACGATGCCACGGACAGACACACACATACACACATACGTTAAACTTATAACACCCCCCTTTTTTCGTCGGGGGTTAAAAATATATCCTTATAAAATTACGTGGGTATATCTTCACAAATTTGATTCTAGACACTTCGAATGTCTTTATGAACTGTGCCCCCAGCTTTGGCGACAATATCCTTCGTTTTGGGTCTGGTCTGGATATCTCTTTTTTTCGCGGACGCCATTTTAATATTATCACAGGCTTCCATTTCTATTCATTATAGCCAATAACATAGATTGGGCTTTCGTCGCGTCGTCGGTCCGCTGACAGGTTAGGTAAAAAAAACCGGCCAAGTGCGAGTCGGACTCGCGCACCGAGGTTTCCGCACCAAAAAATAAAAACGTTGAAAAAAGTTTCTTGTGTGGGGACTTAATTTTTCACTTTTTTTATTATTTGTTGTTATAACCGCCAAAATAACACATAGGTACATATTCTGTGAAAATTGCAACTGGCAGATATTAATACGGTCCCAAAGATACAGACATCGGATGAAAGGACGTCCGTCATAAGTAGGTACCTACCGTTACGACCTTCCTTCCGTATAATCTTTGTAATTGCTAGCTTTTGCCCGCGGCTTCGCTCGCGTGAAATTCGTATTTAAAAAGAAGAAAGTAAGTAAGCCCGCTACCGTACCTTTATTTCGGCGCGCGGAACATATCGGTTTGTATGAGAGCCACATCTTAGCGTAACCGGAGCTGAATTTTATTAAATAAATTTTAGCCTATCCTGTGTCCCGTATAGTAAAATGTGCTTGTTCTAAGTAAGTTTCATAGAATTCGGATGATCGGTTTAAGAGTTACGGAGGAACATACATACATACATACAGTAAATATTTCTAAAAATCATCAATTTAGTTTTATTATCATACATAGAGTCTACAAACTCAGTATCTCATAAAACAAAGTATTGTATATTAAGCATTCATTAGACAGCATGACTGTACTCGAATTTGTCACAATTTGTTCTATCCGTAACAGTAACTTACTCCATGAACATCCCTTACAGATTTATAGTGTTGATTGATGATATTGATGTTGTTAAGGTAGGTATACCTACCTCTACGTATCTACGAACCCACGATACCTTCCGTATAATCTTAGTAATTACGTTGTTAGGTACCTACGAACAAACGACTTTCGTTAACTTCTGAACCCACGACTTTCCGTTTCGTATAATCTTAATAATTGCGTTAGTGCCTACTTAATGCAAGTAATTATTAGTGTTTACAAAATATGTTCGAGGAATCTCAACGACTAGGTCGATAACCGAAACCCCAGCCAGACTGCGAACATTGGCCACTCGCACTCTCATAATACCTTATCACGTTTGGCCGAGGCTCTACTCGCGTTTATATCATTCTCAACTTTACTTAAAACTTTACGAGTCAAAGAACGCCGAACGGTGTAAGTTCTTCAAGACCGGTGGATCCCCGGTACACATTAGGTGGTGGGCATATGCACTTCCACGCATATACATAGCTGGTGAAAACAAAAGCTGTCGGCTAGTACAAAACGCTAAGCTGGGACAGGGTGCGGAACTGCGGACCCCAGTGGCAGTGAAGGCTTCACCCCCGGCTCTCGGCTTCGGTCGAGGGTTCCTTCGGATGGACGGGTGGTGGCTCGGATCGGCTGGGGAAAGGCTTCAGCCTGTGTTTCCCATGGGATTATTTATTTCAGAAGAACGGTACAGCTATGGGGCCTCGATCTGGCATACATGATCACTGTACTCGCAAGAGTTCAGGGATAGACGTCTGAGGGCCTAGTCCGAGTTTACGTGACAGCTACGTAAACGTCAAATACCGATCGAATTAAGTTTTTATGTATGGAGCTCTCTAGTGGCGCCGCGGTGAGCGTATTGTGCTCCCATACATAAAAACTCAATTCGATCGGTATTTGACGTTTACGTAGCTGTCACGTTAACTCGGACTAGGCCCTCTGGATTTTATAGCCGGAAGGCTGGTATTTCCGGACGTCTATAAACAAAACGTAAGAGAGAACAATATGATAGTAAATCAATCAAGATAGATAGTAAATTCCGTACCTATACATACATACATAAATACATGCCACACACGCTGTATCCCGACAATCATGGAAAGCATAGTAATCGGTGTTGGGCTGCAAATAATCTGGAAAATTGCAACACAATACCGACGACCAAGTTTAGCAAAGTATTCGGACAAGATACTCGGACAGTATACTCTTTCCCTTCCAGTCTTTCGTTCTGTGCACAATTAATTCACTACAATATTTATTTGTAAAATTAAACGAGTACTTTTTTAATTATCTCAGCGAGTCTAAGTTTTAAAAGCCGGTAAACCTAGAGAGCTATGTTTCATCAGTGCCTTCGTTGACAGCATGTTAACTATCCGTCCCGTCACTGACCTCGCTGTTAAGATAGATTTGCGCGTGTTTAGTTTTCGGAGGCGAGACAATTCGAAAATCACTTCGACCGCCGCCACCCGTAGTACGATCTAGACTGACTTCTCCGTCCGTATTGCGTTGCGTTCAACCCCTACCGAGCGACGCCCGCGCAAACCACGTCCCGCGCCCTTCCGAACCTCCACTGTTAGTATGTACATCCGTATTAAAACCTCCATCCCATTCTCGCAACAATAAGGTCCCAATTATTCGTTTGCGTTATTTATTACGTCGACAACACAGATGCACTCCCACATTCATTATTCACAGATCACTGATCCAGTGATCGACGTAGGTAGTCCGTAGTACAATTCCCAGGATTTGGTGACCATTATCTTAGCATGGATATGCCTTCTGAATCCCGGGAAATGTATTTAATATTTTCTCGAATGTTGATGTTTTTTCGCCTGAATCTTATTCTAGACGAAATATAAGACACTTTTATTCTTACACGTTTTTCAATAAAATCGATATTTCCGGAGAAAAAAAAATCTAAAATTTTCTTTTTCCAAAATGTTCTCACGAATTATTTAGTAATAAATAACATGAGCTGTGTGTGGCTATTCTGTCACAATACTAACTAATTAGTCGGTTTGAGGTTATGCGTACTTTCTTTTGGAACACATGCCAGACCTGCATGTAAATCGGCTTAGCCGTTTTCGAGTTTACTCGTTGCAGATAGACATACAGACAGACCTTGCATTTTATATATTCACGTTGCGCTCGCGGGTTAGGGGGAGTAAGGCGCGAATCGCCCATTGGCTAGATTGCGGCACCGACACAATCTTCCAGATTTCCTTATGCTTGGCGTACATACGTTCCAGTAGCAGTGCTAGAGACTAAAGAAGATTCATATGCGTGTGCGCAGGTCCGAGTGTGCTGCCGGGGTGCGCGAGATGACCGCACGCGACGCCCTGAAGCGCGTGCGCACGCCTCGAGCAATCTGCCACGTGACCTAGACTCCAGCACCACACCAGCGCTCACCAGCCGCGAGGAGATGTGAGCCGCCTCCGGCAGTCTGCCGCGTGACCGAGACTCCAGCTCCACTCCAGAACTCACCAGCAGCAAGGAGATGTGAGCGCGAGCGGTCCGCATGGAGACCCACACCGCGCTCCGGAGAGCGCTAATGCGGAAAAACAGCGACTTCTTCTTGCGGCTGAGTTTGGTCTTCACTTGCGTCGGCTGCGTACTTTGTGAGTTTCATGTTCTAACCCTCCTCCTCCTGTTCGCCTTCGTCAAACCGCCATACTCTCGCGGAACACCCCTTTGTAGTCGAAAGAAGAGTTCTTCGAACTGCACGATTATCTAAATCGGTCTTTTGCCGCACTGCAAAGATGTGGAATGAGCTCCCAAGGAATATCTTTGCCCACTCCTACAATCCACGGATCTTCAAATCGCGGGTTAATAGCCTTTCCCCAGCGACATTAGCCCACCTCCTAGCCGGACTGGCACCTCCTCGGGGGTGAAATTGGCTGCGCCTGAATCTTCGAACTCGTGCAGAGCCACGAAGTTTCGCCCGCTACGTCACGGGCTTCTTCAGAGACTGCGTGGAGCCGACCTCTGGTGTCCGTTGTACCAGACGTCAAACTGCTCTTTTTCGAAGATTGTAACTGTGGGTAGGTTGCACAATATTCGGCAGCGGGGTCAGATCGCGATCCATACATCGTACGAAGTCCCGGCTGCACACAACACTCACTTTGTCTTCAGACGCTGGCTTGGCAGAAGATCTTGAAGATGTGTGCTGTGACAGCAGTATGTCGTTCCTGTTGAAATTTCTGTGCCTGGTGATTTCGATGGCTTGCCTGACTAGGCGTGGAGTGTAGTGTCGTTCTACCGCTAGTACAGACGCTTCATCAAACCGAATCCAGTGACTAATATCACCAAGCAATAGATGTTCCGCTATGGCCGATTTCTGCAGGTCACCATTCTTGACTGCTCTTATGTGTTCGCACATTCGCTCATGGACGCTCCTTTTCTTTTGGCCGATGTAGCTCTTCCAACAGCTACATGGAACTTTGTAGACGCCTGGGGCTTGCAATGGTATCTTATCTTTAACGGATCTAAGCATTTAAGACACTTTAGGTAGAGGCTTATAGAATGTCCTGATTTCCATTTTCCGAAGTAATTTACCAATCTGGTCTGTAACACCTTTTACGTATGGTAAATAGGCGGGCTGTCTACTAACCTCTATTCGTCTTTGCCTTTTTCCTTGGATTTTAATATTGCAAGCCCTCGTGTCATGCCCGTGCTGTCACAGCACACATCTTCAAGATCTTCCGCCAAGCCAGCGTCTGAAGACAGAGTGAGTGTTGTGTGCAGCCGGGACTTCGTACGATGAATGGATCGCGATCTGACACCGCTGCCGAATATTGTGCAACCTACCCACAGCAGCTATAACCTTCGAAAAAGAGCAGTTTGACGTCTGGTACAACGGGCACCAGACGTCGGCTCCAGGAACTCCCGCAGTTCCTGATGAAGCCCGTGACGTAGCGGGCGAAACGTCGACTTATGCAAGTCTTTAAACCTACAACTGTTTATCCGGAAATGGAAAAATGAATATGAATTGATGATGCATTTCTCCTTTTTGTCTCGACTCAATGACTTATAACATAACCTGTGATCGGCGCGTAGGTACTGCTGTCGTAAGTTATAGATTTTGTTTCTGTGAACCTCGCTGTGAACAAATGTTGTTGATTTTATATACTTATCTGCGAATAAATATTGCTGTGTTTTGAATATTTTTGTTGTTCTTATCTTCATTATTTAATCATCTTCATATTTCACAATTAATTATAACAAAAACACTTTTTTATGGAAACTGACAAAGTTGGCTTCATCACCTACAACATCCGCGATGTCAGCCCATAACACCGGTGAACTAGGTGCCCCGGATCCCGGGATCCTCAATCCCGGAATCCCGGGGGATGTCCATTTAAACATAATTATTCATGTTCGTTGAACCCAAATGGCACTACCTACGCCGATCACTGCTCATAACACATATGACACCGCTCGCCTACTGATGTAGTTTAGTCGCTAACATGAGCACAATCGCAGCTCTGGGCGAGGTATGGCAAGCTACCGAGGAGCCGACGGAGACGACACGAGTGCAGAGCGGCGGGGTGCGCGCGCCGGGGGGCGGAGGCAGCGGCGCGTCGCAGTCCCGCAGCGGAGCGCCCAGGCCTCCGCCGTACATGCCGCCGCCGGCGGTGCAGCGTCAGCCTGCTGGCGCTAATCCAGCTCACCACGGCGCTCTTATGCACGGCCGCGTCGTCGACTGGACGCGACCTGGTCAGCTCATCTTTCTTTCAAGCTGTTCTTGTACATTCCCATGATGAAGTCGTGACACAGTGCGGGTGCTATGGCCGCCAGGCTGGTGCGCTCGGGTCAGTGGCGGGTGAATATTGATCTTGTACATTGAGGCGAGACGACAGACTGACGCATGCAGACGCCCGCCGGGGCGATTCGGGACGCGAGGACCGCGCCGGGGCGACAAGTCGCTGTTTGTGGCGTTGTCTCCCATCAGGGACGCAGACTGACGGGCGCAAGACGTAGATGGGGACAACCTTCGGAGTTGGTGCACTCCAAGGGGGGGACTCAGAACGCCTTTATGAGTCCCTCCAAGGGGGGGCGCACTCAATGCGCGTCACCGGGACCAAATTGGTGGTATCTCGGCAGCGGGCCTCCCTGCGTGCAACGATCTTCAAGTGATCGTTCAATGACGAAGTCGTGACACAGTGCGGGTGCTTTGGCCGCAAGGCTGGTGCGCTCGGGTCAGTTACGGGTGAATAAGTGTTCTTGTACATTGTTCTGGACTTTTTTTTATGGAATCTGACGCGCTTAGCTACATCACCTACAACAACCTTTCATTCAGTGCGGTGGTATCAACCCGAGCGGGTTAAACCCTACCACCTAGTAATATAAGAAGGGAGTCATATCCCTTAGTCGCCTTTTACGACACGCACGGGGAGAGATGCAGTGGGGTTATTCTTTTAAAGTACCGGCCCCACACGGTATCTACGAGTGACTTCACAATATCTTCTCGTGCAGGTGGGGTGAGCATATCGCACCTATCCGAGGTAGTGTTGGACGAGGAGTACAGCGGTGGCAACGAGGGTTGCTCTCAGGCTTGCCTCGGTCCAGAGTTCGCCTGCCAACTCTCCTGCACGTGCATCCCGCTGGAGAAACGCTGCGACGACGTCGTCGACTGCGCCGAAGGCGAGGACGAAGCGCAGTGCGCCAGGGCCTGTGACGAGCACCACAACCGGACGATCTGTCCCAGGACCGGCGCTTGCATATCCAAGGAGTGGCTTTGCGACGGCGACAACGACTGTGGCGATTTCTCGGATGAGACACACTGCGGTAAGAATTGCTACTTTTGCTCTTTTACAATGATATGGATTGTTAAATTTTTCAATCTGTATTCGTGATCAGACTGCATTATTAGATTGGTCTAACCACGGGCACAGAAAGGTGTCCACGGTCATTTATAACCTACCTACCTGTTATTCACTTTCCACCGATTTGCTGCACATTGTCATAGTCAGTGCATTCTCATTTGTTATTTTCCTCTCCTCGTGGATTACGCACGGCACAGGATTGCCAGATAGTGCAGTTGAAAAAACCGGACAATTTTCATCAAATCGGTCTTTGATTTCCAAGTACAAAATGTTTCATGACCATTACTTTCGAAAATGAAAAGCAGATTTTAGTGTTTTTTTATAAGGGGCGTGAACATGCACCTGTCAGGCCGGCATGGAATTCGCAATCCCCGTGCATCACAGAATGCCCATGGACATCGTTAGACACTTATTTGTGAGTGAGACGATGCCACATGTCGCGCTTTCCATAAAAAAAGACAGAATCATATGTAAATGATCGAATTGATTGCTAAATATCTAAGAACACAATAAGATTAGTATTAATAAAATGTTCTGAAAAAGTACATTATTTGCCTTATATGAAGTAAAAACAGGATGTTTTGATGTCCGGTTCTTTTGGAGATCGGACACAAGGCTCAAAAACCAGACTGTCCGGTCCAAAACCGGACCTCTGGTAACCCTGCATCATCTGCCGTACCATTACCTCGAAAAGATTCTAAAATTCGCTTCAATAAAACATTGGCGACCCGAGAATCAGTCTTTTGCCAAGTTCCAAACAATGGAAAGGGCCTTCATAACTGATCTGTATATAAGGTTAAATCAACTCTTCTCAACAAATCGAATATCTTCAGGTGGTTCGCCGAACTGCACAAACGAACAATTCGAGTGTGCGAATGGGCTGTGCATACACGCCTCCTGGGTGTGCGACCATGAGAACGACTGCAAGGATGATTCCGACGAACTCAACTGCACCAAGAACAGGTAAATAATTAAGTTTCCATACGTTACGAGCTATGGATGGCGTTGAAACTTGAAACTTCATGTAATTAAATGGTCGGCGAATTTAAAGATTTAAGTGTTATATTAAATAGTAGCATGGATAGTACGTAGAAAGGTTTTAAACAGTCAATAGAAGACGGCGGCGGCGGCGGCGGCGAAATAATAAAGACGAAGCCAGTTGCACACCACTGGCCTAGAAAAAAATCCTGTCCACGTAGGTATCCGTTTTTTAGGTTTCCGTACCCCTCACGGAAGCCTATTACTAAGCCTCCGCCGTCTGTCTGTCCGTCCGTCCGTACGTCCGAGGGCTGTATCTCTTGAACCGTATTAGGTAGCCGGTTGAAACTTTCACAGAATATGTGTTACTATGGCGGATATAACAAATAAGAAAATGTTAAAAATTAAGGGGGGCTCCCATACAACAAACGCCCGAAAAATCGATTAGTCACACTATTGAATAATAGATGGCGCCACAGGCTTTTATACATTGCATTGTTATAGCCGCTCAATTGCCAACGACCTCATTGAGGTGCTGTCATTTTCCCACCGTCAATTGCTATCGACCTCATTGAGGCTTCTCTCCGATCGTCCTACATATCTTCGAAAATTGGAAGACCATGCCACCTGAGCGGACAGGCGGATATTATTGATAGCGGATATATACGGAAACCACCGCGCGCGAGTAAAACTCGCACTTGACAGATTTTTTGGTTCACTGATCACCTGATGCTCTAATGCCATGACTGTGAACGCTGGCGTTCCACAAGGCTCCATGATATCGCCTACGCTGTTCCCTCTGCATATCAATGACTTATTATCCGTTGGTGATATTCACTGTTATGCAGATGACAGCACGATACACGGACGCTACGGCAGCCGCCCCAGTGCCAGTAAGGAGGAAGTGAAGGAAGGCAGGCGTAGTGCTGTTGCTGAAATTGAGAAAACCCTACACCTAATTTCATTATGGGGCCAGAAAAATCTGGTACAGTTCAACGCAACAAAAACACAGGCGTGTGCGTTTAGTGCGAAAAAATCGCTATTTCGCTGAGCCCCCAAATTCCAGGGCACAACGTTGAACGTCGATGACCACTTTAGTATCCTTGGAGTGAACACATCGAGGACAAAGCCAAGCTCGCCTAAAAAACTGGGCGTCCTGAATAAGGCGCTGAGATACTTTACGCCGCCTGACCAAATCCTGCTGCTGTATAAGTCGCAGGTCAGGTCATGCGTGGATTATTGCTCGCATATTTGAGGTGGGGCTGCTCAGTATCGACTTGGCTTGGTAGACTCGATCCAAAGACGTGCAGTTCGCCAAGTTAACGACTTTGAAGTGTCCTGCAAACTTGAACCTTTGCAGCTCAGTAGATACATAGGTTCACTAAGTGTGTTTTATCGACTGTTCAACGGTGAATGCTCTGAGGAGCTGTTCGAAACGATTCCGACTTCACCATTTCACCATAGGTCCACGTGTAACAGACAGGGAATGCATCCCTACACTGTAGAGCTGCCTAAAGTGCGGACTAAGCGCTCCAGTATTTCTTTTATCTTCCGTACTGCGAAACTCTGGAATACACTTCCTCCCGATGTGTTTCCTTCAGTATATTACTTAGGATTTTTCAAGAGAAGCGTAAAAAGGCATCTGTCACGCCGGCACTGCATTCGCAGCCCCCGTTCTAAACCGAATGCTTTTGGGCGTCGTCGTCGGCTCAACAATCCATGCTGACGGCGCCAAGTGTCTCGCGTATCCATAAAAAAAACCTACAACATCCGTGATGTCAGCCCATAACACCGCACTGGGTTAACTAGATGCCATGTGAGTGCTTCCCTTCATTTCATGTCGGCTACACTGAACTGGACGGAAAACACGAACTATTTACACAGCCGTTTCGACCGACGTTTCATTCAGTACGGTGGTAGCAAGGTAATAAGGGAAGGGACCTACAGTTTAACGTGGATTCCGAACTACGGTCAGCCTCCAACGGTCGAGCGGTCAC
Organism: Nematopogon swammerdamellus; assembly: GCA_946902875.1. Lineage (NCBI taxonomy): Eukaryota > Metazoa > Arthropoda > Insecta > Lepidoptera > Adelidae > Nematopogon > Nematopogon swammerdamellus. The sequence continues at coordinate 25,394,566 of OX336337.1, read as the reverse complement.
CCATCCAAGTACTGACCGCGCTCAGGGTTGCTTAATAACAATCGACCAATCGCACTGAGCTAACGAGGCTGATACCCGTGCGAGCAGTAATTTTCAGTTTTCCCAAGAATCGGTAGAGTGACAAGTATGAACTTGCCATTCGACATACATATCATATCACACAGACTAAATCCCGACAATCGGGGTAATGAGAGTAATCGGTGTTGTGCTGCAAGAACTCTGGTAAATTACAGCACAACACCGATCACCACGTTTCGCGTATACCACCAAGTTTTCGAACACGATTCAATCGATCAAGCAGCAATTAAGGCACGAAGACCCACCTGCTGCATGACTCGGTGGAAGTACCGTGCCAAGGTGAGAGGTGGCGAGCCTGTCGCCCTTTAGCACGGCATCTTGTCCTTATCTCTTAGTCGCCTTTTACGACATGCACGGGGAGAGATGCAGTGTTCTTTCTAAGTACCGGGGCCACTCGAAATCAGTGGATAAACGATAAACACGTTAGCAGTAGTCTGCGCGCCACATCTGCGCTTAATTAGGAGGATACGGAGAGGCGGCTGGCGGTGGGTAGGCCTGAGGGTGGCTGTGGGTAGGCCTGAGGGTGGCTGTGGGTAGGCCTGAGGGTGGCTGTGGGTTGGGGCGCGCAAGTCGCGAATGCGGGGGCGGTAGATCAATACTCTCGCGTCTCCATGGCGACCGCCGCCCACGCGTCACGACGCAGGATCCGATCCGATCTCGGTAATCACTTCAATTGTGCAGGACTATAAATAGATGCGCCTTATGACCTAAGATGACGCGTCACGCCGTGACGCATGGGGCTACGTAACGAATTCACGACAACGGACGAAGTGTCGGTGGTAGTCTGTCGAGCTACTGTTGTAGGTAGCTGCTGGCTGATACCCTAACTCTTGTAGATATCATCAATATCAATACTAATAATAAATCTGTGAAGGATGCAGAACCTCGTTTTTTTATTGATTTTTTTATGTAAACCAGCACGGGTGCCTGTGCCGAGAGACCAATGGTGCAGTCGACAGAGCCAAAATCACCTCTCCTCGCGAAACCACGCTCAGTTGGGTGCCATGCTAGCGCATTCGCGGACTGTTGCTAGGCTGTCTAGCCCGTTAATACGACGCTTGAAGACACCCAGGTTAAAGGATTCAGGAAATACACTCGCCGGAAGACAGTCCCACACTCTGGCGGTGCGACAAAGAAACGATTTAGAGAACCGATGGGTTCTCAAAAGCCCAATGTCAACAACAAAAGGGTGCTGAGTCTCTCTGCGAAGAGTCATGCGGAGATAGGACGTTGTTGGCTCAGAACGCACTCTTGTTGTGTCGGTTGATGGAGTTAATGTATGTGCTCTTACGCACAGGCATGGATCAATACATATGGCTGTACGCACAGTAGTACCAAGATTTACTCGACATTGAATTGTTGACTCAGAACGCACTCTTGTTGTGTCGGTTGATGGAGTTAATGTATGTGCTCTTACGCACAGGCATTGATCAATACATATGGCTGTACGCACAGTAGTCCCAAGATTTACTCGACATTGAATTGTTGACTCAGAACGCACTCTTGTTGTGTCGGTTGATGGAGTTAATGTATGTGCTCTTACGCACAGGCATTGATCAATACATATGGCTGTACGCACAGTAGTCCCAAGATTTACTCGACATTGAATTGTTGACTCAGAACGCACTCTTGTTGTGTCGGTTGATGGAGTTAATGTATGTGCCCTTACGCACAGGCATTGATCAATACATATGGCTGTACGCACAGTAGTCCCAAGATTTACTCGACATTGAATTGTTGACTCAGAACGCACTCTTGTTGTGTCGGTTGATGGAGTTAATGTATGTGCTCTTACGCACAGGCATTGATCAATACATATGGCTGTACGCACAGTAGTCCCAAGATTTACTCGACATTGAATTGTTGACTCAGAACGCACTCTTGTTGTGTCGGTTGATGGAGTTAATGTATGTGCTCTTACGCACAGGCATTGATCAATACATATGGCTGTACGCACAGTAGTCCCAAGATTTACTCGACATTGAATCAGTAACGATACAACTTGTTCTGTGATGGCAAAGTGTGGACGTTACAATATCTCCCAAGGTATATATTCCAGTGTATTATATATCCCAGGCATATATAGTATATATGCCTGGGACATGCTAATAAAGTATTCCCGTCACAAAACAACAGCCAAAGATTTAATTAGGCCACCCCCTGGGATTTAGGTCAGACGCATGTCGTACGGACATGTTCTAACAAGTTATCCTCGTCACCGACATGTTGCACGAACACGTTTTATCTGTCAACAGATGCACAGAAGTTGAGTTCCCCTGCAGCAACGGCCAGTGCATCGCGCTGCATTGGAAGTGCGACAAGGAACCTGACTGCATGGACTCTTCTGACGAGGCTGAATGCCGTAAGTACTACATGGAGTCTTCTATACCTCATGTTCCTTCTCGTGTCCTTCTCAATCGCTTCGCCTTCTTTCATTCTTCATCTGGTCTTTCTGCTGAATGTTATTTATTTATTCTTTGATTTCGCTTCGAGCTGACATCAGATTCACATATTGACAACCTGAAACATCACGTGTCCTTAGGTTTCGATTTCTGCACTCACCTTGCGGAAATAAATTCCATGAGACAGAAGCCCATTGACGTAAACTGCTGAACATAAGACTCCAAAGACCACCAGATTCAGATATTTATTTCGCCATAAAGAACACACAACAATAACAATATTTCATTGAGAGATATGCATATTCAGTATGGTTCGTCATCATTTTTTATGATGTCCCGTTCAGTAGTGCAATGTATAAGGAAGAACCGGGTAAGAAACCTTACAGAGTTTTTTTTAAATATAACTTACATACTAAAGTTTTCATTATGTTAAATATAACATACTATATCTAAGCAAAAAATTAAAAATATTAAGTCAAAATATACCCATTAAAAAAGATAATAAAATACAAAACAAAGAACATAGGGTTCAGTCAAGTTATTAATAAAATTTGTGTTTATGCATATAAACAATTTGAATTATCAGAGTCAGCAAAATTTTTATTTACAGTAAGAAAAAAATTCACTTAACTTATAAAATGGATTGTCTAAGAGAAATATTTTCAGCTGACTCTGGAACACATTGTCACTATTTATTGATTTTATTGTATCAGGAACATTTTCGTACAATTTGGGTCCAATCACCCGATTAGCATCTTCTTTGACATGGACCAAGCAACGGTTTACAACACCGCAGTGTAAACCGTTCACTCACTCCTTTTAAGTTGATTGCAACGGTGACACCCCACCGATATTAAAAGAGATGTATCCTAATAATAACACCCTTTCTGACTGCTGACTAAAAGTCTATTGGTGTCACAGCTGTGGAGATCCAGCGTTGCGGCGAGGGTGAGTTCCAGTGTGCGAACAAGCGCTGCGTGAGAAAGGACTTCCACTGCGACGGGGACAACGATTGCTTAGACTGGAGCGACGAGGACAGCTGCCCTGCCCTTCCGGGCAGCTGCAACGCTGGAGAGTTCAAGTAAGATCCTTTCTTACGAAAACCAACATAGGTAAATGTGTCGAGGGACCAACGGTGTAGTCGACATAGTCAAATCCACTTCACCTTGAAAAAGCACGCACATCGAAGTGCCGGTAGATTTGCAGACCAGCCTATTGTAAATTATGTTAAAAGTTTTGGGAAACACTCTCGTTGCGGGAAGCAATCTCGTTTCGGGAAACAATCTCGATAGTTATTGTTTAAATGGGATCATTCGCTACATTAGACTATAGGCACTCTATTGAGTGTAGAAACTCGCTCTGGGGATACTCCAATTACTTAGTTCGCTCAAACACCTTCCACCAACCAAACGCAGACTAATTAGTGGCATTTGATACAATATATGGAGAAACTATATTTTTGTGGTACCTAGATTATCAATCTCAATATAAAGATATGATAAACTTTGTCTCAACATATCACCACACATCCTGTTTAGGACCTTTTAATATTTAGATCAAAGCATTTCAAGTGCCTAACTGCAAACCAATAGACATCCACAACAACTTAACATCAGGTGCAACGGTGTCAATTACCATTAAACCATAATCTCCTGCGACAACAGATGCAGCAACGACGGCAAATGCATCCCGGACCGCTGGCACTGCGACCGAGAACGTGACTGCTCTGATGGAAGCGACGAAGCAGATTGCGAGCGGGTCGGCCTGAAGAACTGCACACAGGACGAACATACTTGCAGCGACCACCGCTGCATTCTGGTAACTGTCCTTGTCCAGTGTTGGATTGAACCCACTGCGAGTACCTCGGAACCAAACGAAATCCTTCAACATGGGGCGTCATGTTAATATAGTTTAAGCAATTTGCTAACTATCTCGTTATAATGTTATCTATATGTAACTTCTTCATCATTAGAACGTTCAGGGGAAGTTGTTGTTGTGGCTCTTATTAAGAGGGACCATTCTTCGCACTTGGACCATAAACAGTCCTATGTACGTTAGTGCTCGGTGCTATGTCAGCCATCCGAGCTCTTCGTTTAAGGGAAATATCAATAGAAGAAGTGCATCGGACATGTTCTTCCTGGCATTAAAGCCGCCAAGATGGCTTCGTTCAACCATACATATCGAATCAAAGAACTCGATAGAACGGATATCTTAAGTTAAAGTACTTACCTCACAACCATCAACAATGATTGGCTGCCCTAGATGATTGTGATTGGAGAATGTGCAGTGTTCCTTAGACATCTTCGAAGAAAATAATTGAAAGGGTACTTTTAAAGAGTGTAAATTGATGCATAATGTTTGTTCAAACAGAAAACGTGGGTGTGTGACGGAGTACCAGACTGCCCCAACGGAGAAGACGAGGTGAAATGTAACGTGTCTTGCGAAGCAGATCAGTACATGTGCCGGCCTCACCTCAATCGGACCATCAGGTTAGTTCACGTAGAACTATTGTTGCCACTCGAACCATATGGATGGATTATGGACCCAGCTACCCATGTTTATGCTACCGTTAAGCTACCCGGTTATGACGTACGGGTGTGAAACGTGGACGCTGACGGTCGGTGTTGTCCAAAGGTTGAAAGTTGCCCAGCGAGCAATGGAGCGAGCCATTGGATACCGGGTGGCTAAGCTCAAGTGGCAGTGGGCTGGGCACGTCAGCCGAAGATACGATGTCCGTTGGAGTAACCGTGTCCTAACACTGGCGGCCGTGGACAGGAAAACGGAGTGTGGGAAGACCACCCGCCAGGTGGGACGACGACATCAAGTACGTCGCCGGAAAGCAATGGTTCCGTAGCGCTGAAGGCCGGGAGGACTGGAGGAAAATTGGAAAGGCTTATGTCCAGCAGTGGACGCTTACACGGCGACTGACTGACTGACTACCCATGTTTACTTGCAACATTCTGTGTTAAATTATCCGCAACGTTAAAACGTAATCAATTATTCTTCTGTTCAGCTCCGCATTCCGAACATGCGTAAACCGAAAACACGTTTGCGACGGCCAGAAGGACTGTCCCAAAGGCGACGACGAGGAAGAATGTCCTACGAGGCGCCCGTGCGGCCGTGGGGACCGCTGCGAGAAGCACTGCATCACGACCTTCGATGGACGACAGGCCTGTGCCTGTCCTCCAGGATACCTCCTCAATGAAGATGGTTCCAGGTGCGTTGACTTGCCCACTAATTTTTTAACAGAGCGCGACTACATACATACATATCACACACGCTGAAACTCGACAATCGGGGTAAGCAGAGTAATCGGTGTTGTGCTGCAATAACTCTGGTAAATCACAGCACAACACCGACCACCACGTTTCGCAAAGTATTCGAACAAGATTCAATCGATCAAGCAGCAAGTAAGGCACGAAGACCCACCTACTGCATGACTGGGTGGAAGTACCGTGCTAAGGTGAGAGGTGGCGAACCTGTCGCCCTTTAGCACGGCATCTTGTCCTTATCCCTTAGTCGCCTTTTACGACATGCATGGGGAGAGATGCAGTGGGGATATTCTTTTTAAGTACCGGCCCCACACGGTACTTTAGCACGGCATCTTGTCCTTATCCCTTAGTCGCCTTTTACGACATGCATGGGGAGAGATGCAGTGGGGATATTCTATTTAAGTACCGGCCCCACACGGTACTATTGCTACCGCTACCGCGAGTATTATTGCTTGATGAATTTAGAACGGTTGAACAGAACCACGGTCAGCCTCCAACAGTCGAGCGGTAATCCATCCAAGTACTGTCCGCGCCCAGGTGTGCTTAACAACAGTCGACCGACCGCACTACTGAGCTACCGAGGCTGACATAGCATTCGAGACAGTGCATTTCAGACTTCAACACTTCCTACTTACACCAGACAATCTTTGTTGATCTTATTCTCTGTTGCACTTCTGGGCGACATTTATGACGCTCTAATGACGTTGCAGCTGCCGGGACATAGACGAGTGCATGTACGCCCAGGATCCAGTATGCTCACAGACCTGCAGCAATACACACGGTAGCTTCATGTGCGGCTGCGTAACCGGCTACGTACTACGGCCGGATCTACGCACCTGCAAGGCTATGGGTGCTTCACCCACTCTGCTCTTCTCCAATAGACAGGAGATACGACAGGTATTTATATGTTTTAACTTAAATTCCGCCCGCCATTGAGGAAGACAACTTCAAACTGGGCTTAGAGTGCGCGTGTGAGGAATGATATGATCACGGCTACGCATTTTTGACACCGTTGCACTTATTACCACGCCTTATAAAACCAAATCTGAAAATTCATAACGGAAATAGACTAATCGGATAAAATACTGACAATATGCTCAGTTTTAGGATATGTGAACAATAGGTAGGTCTTTAATCGAGGAATTACTTTCTATAATTTAAAACTCAATCAAGGCCGGCGTGAAAGCTTCCTGTCAGGCTGGAATAGTGGAATGGCATTCGCAATCCCTGTTCGTCACATAATGTCCATGGGCATCGACAGACACCTACTCGTAGGTGTAACTAAGCCGCATGTCGCACTTCCCATTGAAAATGTGTTGAGGGCTTCTTATGTTGTGGTTTTTCATGAACATGATAAAAATGTTTTCATTTACAGGTTTCGCTCAGCAGCGACAAGTATACTTCGATACTGAAGGGACTACACAACGCTGTCGCATTGGACTATCACTATGAAAAGCAGCTGATATTCTGGTCTGAGAACTCACTCGATGTGATCAGGGTGGCCCACATCAACAATCCGAACAACAGTTCTGGTAAATTTATTCTACCCTATTAGGGCCTTTTGCAATTCCATATTGGGTCATTGGAGTGAACATAGTCGTATTTCCCACTGCTAACCTACCAATTTGAAATATGTTCTAACCCTAGTTTTAATTTTAAGACGACGCATTTTTTTGCTTTGCAGATGTAATAAGGTGGGGCCTAGATTCGCCGGGAGGCGTGGCCGTGGACTGGATACACGATCTCCTTTTCTGGACAGACTCTGGCACCAGGCGCGTCGAAGTGGCTACCCTGGATGGGAAACTGCGCGCCGTTATAGCCGCAAACGACCTGGATAAGCCCAGAGCTATTGCAGTACACCCGGGAGACGCTTTGGTGTTCTGGACCGACTGGGGGCCTAATCCTAAGATAGAGCGAGCTGATATGGATGGGAGCAATCGAAAGAGTGTGATCGTAGATAAGATATTTTGGCCAAACGGTTTGACCATCGATTTTACCGGAAAAACGAGGATATTCTGGGCCGATGCCAAACACCACGTCATTGAGTCAGCAGCCCTCGATGGTCGAGATCGCAAAAAGGTACCTGAGAATACTCATATTGAAAACATCAACCAGAACACCGTTGTAATTTGATTATATACTCTTCAATGTTCTTTCGTTTTTCTGCAGGTGACGAACAAAGGACTGCCACATCCATTCGCTTTGACACTGTTCGAGGATGCAGTCTACTGGACCGACTGGCACACTAAGAGCATTTCAACTGTCAATAAAATAACTGGCATGGGCTTGCAAACAGTGCATGCTGGTCTTAGTGTTCCGATGGATATCCACAGGTATGTCGTTCATTATACCTACTGTTTATTGTTTATTGAGCATTCTTAAGATAGTAAGACTGCACTCGAACTTGTTATAATTTTTTCTATCATCATATATTATTTTATTAAATTTATTAATGATCCTGAAATAGGTGAAAAAATACCAACATTGCTAACTACACTAACTTACTTGCTACGATAAGCACTTGCACACTGTCAGAGGGTACATCGATTTTGTGTGGTGCCTAAAGATGTACTATTGATAGTCGTTCTTTTAAATTTGCAGCTACCACCCGCAACGACAACCACCATTCAAGAATCACTGTGGCCGCAACAACGGTGGCTGTTCGCACATGTGTCTACCCAACAGCCGCGATCGATCATGTCGCTGCCCCATCGGATTTGTTTTACATTCTGACGGGTTAGTACTTGACAAAAAAATAATGCTTATGACCAACACTGGTATTGCTATTATTTTTATATAATCCGGTATGCGTGGCTGAGTCAGTGGGGCAAGAGCACATGCTCCGGCCAGCCAATATCACCTCCGAAAATGTAGGTGCGAGACATCCCTTTGGATTTCTAGCTATATTGAACTAGAGAAAAACACAGCCGAGGCTGATTTGCGGTCATCTTACAATTAATACCATCTGAGGGAAATTACAAAAAAATCTGGCTCATTGTTGTGATTTCCACAAATAATCTACATATTTGGCAAGAATAAAGCGATCAATTTAACTCCTATCTTTATTAAATGACCGTTCACATTTTTCCAGACGCACATGCGAAGAGACACCTGAGAAATTGTTACTTTTCGCACGTAAAAAGGACATTCGACTGAAGCCTTTGAACCCACGAAAGCATGCTGATGCCGTGGATATGGTAAGTTCATCCTAAAAAAAATTATTTCGGAACTACATATCAAAGGGGCATATCCACGCACACACTGCATTGTGAAGATATCTCATTGACATTAGTCACCTCCGATTTCTATGAAAAAATTTAATCAATTCGGCCGTTGGAGTAACCTACAGTGGCGGCCGTGGACCCGAAAAGTGTGGGAAGACCACCCGCCAAGTGGGAAGACGACATCGAGTATGTTGACGGAAAGCAGCGGTTTCGTACCGCTGAAGACCGGGAGGACTGGAGGAAAATTGGAGAGACGTATATCCAGCATTGGACGCATACACGCTGACTGACTGACTGAATGTAAACATTTACGTTAGGTAGGTACATAAAACGTTTGAAAATACATCAGTGCGTATTAAATATCAGGTCATACCAGTGGACAACATCAAATCAGCCGTGGCTCTGGCATGGGACCACAGCACCAACTCCATATTCTGGACGGATGTGGAGAAGGATACTATCAACAGGGCCTGCCTTAACGGATCGCATCAGACGGTCATCGTCAGCTCCAATCTGAGTAAGTGTTCCAATTCCTCCAATTCCTGAAGTTGTAGCTTGTCGACAGGCCACATTGGGATAAGTTTCTTCTGATCAGTTAGTGGCCAAGCTAAGGTTCGATACCCAACGACGTGGCTTCCGGACTACTTGTAGTGCACTGCTATATTCAAGTATTTCAATCTGCGTTTGGTAATTATCACCACGAAAACGAGTTATTCAAATGGTTGGAATTATATCTAGGTCACAAAATTCTCTAATTTCTGTGAAAATAATGGACTGTATTACATTTTAGTATCCCCTGCGGGTCTGGCGTTTGATTGGATAACGAGCAAGATCTACTGGACCGACGCTGGAACCAACAGGATTGAGGTGGCTAAGTCTGATGGTAAAATGAGGACTCTGCTAGCCTGGGAGGACATCGACAAACCTAGGGATATCGTGGTCGACCCGATCGGTAAGTTCATATGTTTCACTTGAAAAGAGACAATGTATAATGAAAATGGGAAACCAATGTCTACTGTTATATGTGTATGGTGGTGTGTGTCTTTTTTTAGTCTAAATTCTGTCATTGTGCATGTAGCCCACATGCACGTACCTACTAAGTATTTTATAACTTTTTATTTTTAACATTTTGTATTTTTGTAATGTAAAATGACAATATTATATTTTCTTGTAATGTGTCTAATGAATCTGATTCATGGTATATAATCAAAAATAATTTCATGGCAGCGGCAGTGCTATTACCTAGCACGATATCGAAGGTCGTGAAATAGTTCCATTATGGTTCCAAATAACCAAAAGTTTCCATGGCGCAATGATAATCCGATTTCAAAGTACTATACCCGGTGTATTATCGATTAGGTGGTCTGATGTACTGGTCCGATTGGGGGAACCTGCCCTGCATCGAGTCTGCCGGCATGGACGGTTCGGGCAGGAAGCGAATCATATCCGGCAACATGACCTGGCCCAATGGCCTAGCTCTTGATCTTGACAACAATCGACTGTACTGGACTGACGGAGGCACGAGAACCATCGAGTATGCCAACCTCGATGGCACTGGCAGAGCTGTGCTGATTGGTGAGTCCTCAAATTAGCTATTATTGAGGGTTTCTGGAGGTGTTCTTGGCAAGGGAAGATTGGAGAGGCTTTTTTTAGCAGTGGGCCGAGAAACCTTGACCGAAGTTTTTCCTGTGAAGTGGGAATTTAAGTTAGGTAATTTATGCTTAGTGCGACTGTGTCTCATAGATCTGTAAAATAAATTAAGACTGTCACATTCGTCTGAAGGTTATTGAAAGCAGGACCCATTAGCACAATACCAGGTAGGTATGTACTCGTGTCAGTTTAATTCGATTACAATCTTACAATATGTCTACGCAACAAGTGGACTGTACGTCAATAAGTATGAGAGCGCTGCAGTATGTAGAACTCAGAGTAAAAATACTTTTTTACTCTGAGATGTAGAAGTACGACCACTCACCTCATGCGCCCGGAGCTCAAGCTCTCGGAGGGCAAGTCCTCTTGTTTCATCCCGAGGAGCTCCTCCAGCTGCCTTCTTCCGGCACCTCCTCCAGGGACCGAGCTATGAGCGCACTGTCACTAACACACACTCTCGCGAAGCGCCCCTGAACATAAGGGGTGGAACAAAATTGAAATAAAGGGGGTGAGTCGGCGAAACACTGATAGTCGCGATGTCCGGATGCTTCTAACTGATAGCATTTCTCCAAACACCAGAATAAATTGAATAAATCTTACAGGGCGGAGTCTCCCGCATCCGTTTGGCTTGGATTTGTTCGGCGAGGAGATATTTTGGACGGACTGGGAGTCCCTGTCTATTCAAGCGGCCAATAAGCTGACTGGAAAGAACAGACGAACTCTCGGTGCCGGCGTTTCGGGTCTCATGGACGTCAGGGTTTTCCACAAGGAGAGGAGAGGTGGAGCAAACAGGTAAGATGTGTGTCTGTTTTTTTTTGAGGATTAAATTTTGTCGAAACTAGAAATATGTTCTCACTGTTGTTTTCTTGTAATTTTTTTGCAGGTGCGGCAAGCACAATGGTGGTTGCTCCCACCTTTGCCTGTTGAATCCGATGGGCTACTCTTGCGCTTGTCCCATTGGCATAAAACTTGGAGTAAGTAACATCCCCAACTTACATCTCATCCTCTCACTCAACATACATCCCCTAGGTTTGGCCTGAACCGCTAATTCTAAACGAAATCAATAAATAATGAAGATGTGGAACAATTTACTTTTAAAAAGCTTCGAAAACACTATAGGTATTACCAATTCATAATAGATAAATGCTGTTGTTTGTTTGATCCAAACTCACACTTGCAATCCCACTTTTTGTTACGGGCTAAAGTCACTCTTTCTTTTGCAAGGGAATCTAAACATGGGAACCAAACTGCATCTAATTACAGAAAGACAATCGAACCTGCACCAACGGCCCGACCAACTTCTTGATTTTCGCTCACCGCGTGGACATCAGAGTGGTTTCCCTAGATGTGCCCTACTTGATAGACGTGGTTGTTCCTCTACCGCCACTCAAGAATGCTCTGGGAGTTGATGTGGACAGGAAGACAGGTGAGTTGTTTACAGGAAGCGCTACATGTGACAAGGTTCCACCTGTTCGTACATAGGTGGTTTACAAGGAATTGTCAATGTTCTTGCCGGCTTGACAGGTGCTTCTTTCCCTTGTAAAGGACTTGAGATTGTAGTTGGGAGGAAATTGAGCACTGTTAATGTAGTTATGAGATTATGAGGCTCGTACAGGAGTACTGTTCTAATTGACTAAGAAGAAGGCATAATATGAGATCCCAAACCGTTCTTCTGGTCATTGCTTGGAGGAAATAGAACTTCCTCCAAAAGTCATTGTCGTTTTTAGTGCAAAACAGCCCTATATTATCACTTTTTCTTGCCACAGGACACATCTTCTGGACGGACACTGCAGAGAGAACTATTCAACGATCCAATTCTGATGGTCAAAATATTGTTACCGTAATCGGGAGCGGTCTCCACACAGCTGATGGTATCGTCATCGATTCTACTGGACGAAAGGTATAAATCCTACTACTCTGAGAGGTTAGGTACCTCTACATCGAAAAGTTGTGTTGTTGGTTTCCATCAGGTCATTGTTCAACGACGATTTATAAATATAAATTATGAATACAAACGAAGATCTTTAATGTGTCAATAGCAGCAATGAACAAATACAATGTTTCAAAAGAATACATTTACAGATTTACTGGACTGATGGTGGACGCAACAGCATTGAAGTAGCTGAATTGGATGGACGCAACAGAAAAGTTCTCGTTTGGACTGGACTTGGTGAGAACTCTTCGCATAAGTACTAGCATGCGGATTCACGAGCATACCGAAATATCAGGAGTTCTAAATCGAAAATGTCTGTTTCTAGATTCTCCGAGAGCTATAGCACTGCACTATCACCATGGCTACATGTTTTGGTCGGACTGGGGCACTAAAGCCAAAATTGAACGTGCTGATATGGACGGTCAGAACAGGTAAACAGAACACACAAATCATATTCCTCGAATGTCTGTATGTACAATTCATAAGTTTGTAGTAGTAAAATCTTAAGAAGTTGAGACTCTTGATTTTGAGTTCCAAGGATCGATAGAATGGTGGACACCTTGGCGAACTAAGTGCCATGTCAATGCTTCCCTTCGGTCGTGCCGGCTACACTGAACTGGACGGAAAACACGAACTATTGACATGGCCTTTTCAACCGACTTTTCATTCAGTGCGGTGGTACAAAACCGGGCGGGTTAAACGCTACCACCTAGTAAGTTCAGAAGGGAAGGGACCTACAGTTTTACGTGGAATCAGAAACACGGTCGGCCTCTAACGGTCGATCGGTTACCCATCCATCCACTGACCGCGACCCCCTATACCGGCGTAACAAACTCGCCGATGTGAGTATGAGAAACGATCTCACTCAACCAGTCAGACGGTGTGCGGAGTTCGAAGGGGTTGAAATATGTATATGCGACTATTGTGTGAGTTAGCGAGTGAGTTTACGCCGGTAGACCCCCAGGTGTGCTCATGATCCGACCGACAGTCGACCGACCGCACCACTGAGCTACCGAGGCTGACAAACATAATATTGTTTCCCCTGCTCTAGACGGGTGATTGTGGACAACAACATAAAGTGGCCGAACGGTCTAGCCATCGACCGTCCAGAAGGCAGACTTTACTGGAACGACGCCAAGCGTCTCACCATCGAAAGTTCAGACCTGAACGGAAACGACAGGCGCACCATCAAAAGCGACGTCCCATACCCATACGGGATCGTGATAGTCGGCAAACATATCTACTGGACCGACTGGAAGACCAAGGCTCTCCACAGAGCCGACAAAACCAACGGCAGCGACCAGATGATAATCAGGGAGAAACTCGAAGGACTCATGGACATAAGATCTGTACAGGTAGACCAAAATGTAAATGAACCCCTTTTACACTTTATCGTTGTCGTTGTCGCACTCACCCTTTCTTGCCTCATCTTTCTGATATACCTATCTCATCTTGCTGGCTTGACAAACCATGCTTTTGTGTAAAATCTACGGAAACGTAGTCTCTTTAGTCAGATGCTGTGGCTAACTAAAGTGACTATTTACCTGACCCAACGATGACCGGTCATGGTTACTGAAAATTATTCATGCGACAATCGATATACCAATATAGGCGATTATTTTGCACAAATCGTTGTAATTTAGCACAATGTAAGCAGATTAGCTTATGAGCACAATCTGATATCACTGCAAACACATTTTAAGGCTTCAATGTTGTAACAATACAATGTAGATGTCAATGTTGCGAACGAAAACTTACACTTCTCCAAGTCATCTGTAAACAAAGCTATGAGGCAAATTGTGTGCATCTGCAGCAACCTTGGAAAAGTGTCGGGCATTTTGAAAGACGTTTGCTTTGTTATTTGTTAAATAGGTATTAGTATAAACGACTCATTGCTATATATGATAATAACTGTTCGGTATATTAAGGCGCCTAGTGACGCCAAATGTGGATTTTTGAAGAAGTAGCCCGTGACAACTAGACCAATCTAAAGGCTTAAAAACTACTGCAAAATATAGAACAATTTTTGTCTATCGATCACACGTTTTTGGTTGTAAAATTATATCATTTTCTATACAAACTATACAGTAAACTAAATGCCGATTTTTCTTCCGCGCAAACTTTGCAGATCAGAAACGAAAGAGAATTTGAATAGAATTTTTATAGCAAAATGACGCCATTTGTTATATCTATCGATCACACGCTTTTCAAAGTTCTAATTCAAATGATCGCAACTAATGAAAAAAACCCTTATGAAGAAGATGCTGCAATACCTATGTGCATACGATCGATGCGCTACGTCGCTAGCGTTACTAAGCGCCTTAACATAAATGTAGAGAGAGGATTATTCCAAAAAACTCACCCGTATTTTGATGGCAGGCGGACAACATAGCGGAGAATGCATGCGGTACCAACAACGGGGGTTGTTCGCACCTATGCCTCCGTTCACCTGGACCTGGGGCCGGCTACACCTGCGCCTGTCCCACTGGAGTTCTATTCCTCAACTCCACTCACTGCAGGAGTCATCCAGACAACTTCCTGGGTGAGCACCACACCACAATAGACGTGTGACACCTATTACACTTTAATAAATATCATCAAAACTCCAACTGTAGTATCAATTAGTAAAATTATGGCTGATCCCTGCTAAGAAGTAAAAAGATAATGAATGAATAAGCTAAAGTCAGATTAAACTAATAAAGGGTTTCCTATCACACTCCAACTAGATGTAGATGGACAAGACATTAACCATAAAACATACAATTTCTTCAAGTTGATGTTCACGTTTCCATCAAATAATTGGAATCATAATGTGTTCATAAAGAGTCGACGGGACATGGGTGGATATTTCACAGCAGTGTGTATGTGTGTGTGTGGGTGACAATAATCTGTAAGGTGATGTCTTCACACATTAGGCAGTCAATAACACCGCTCCTCGCGAAACTACAATGAACGTCTATGTGCAGTGTTCGCAACGCGAAGCAGCGTGGCTACCATCTCACTGGACACGCCGGAGCAGTGGGACGTGACGCTGCCCATCAGCGAGGTTCAGAACTCTATCGCCGTCGACTTCCACTGGGAGCAGAAGCGCATCTTCTACACCGACGTCAATTTGGATGTTATCAGGTGCGCTTACTAACGCAAGACGTATTGGCCTATTGACCCAAATTAGTTTCAGAATGCATGCCTGTTTTATCGGTACTACTGTGGCCGCTGCTCTGACGAATTTGCTTCCATCATCCCTCCTCTTGTTCGCATTCGCCAAACCCGCCATACTCTTGCTGAACACCCCTATGTAGTCGAAGCAGAAGAGTTCTTCGAATGCCGCGATTCTCTAAATCGTTCTTGAGTCTCACTTCACAGACATGGAATGGGTTTCTCAGGAATATCTTTCCCCACTCCTTTCCTCAGCGGTTTTAACGCGCCTTCAACCCGGAGTGCACCTCCTCGGGGTCGGGTGTGGGCTTCGACCTCGAGACAGCCACCCAGTTCGGGTGAAAAAAAATCAGTAATTTCAGTTACCCTTTCCATCGGGTTTTTGCTAGCTTGTGAAGGCGTATTTATTAGCACATTGTTTACCTAAGGAAATTTACACATCCGGCAAGCAGTTGCCAAGAGAATACAATTTAATATATTCCCATAGTCCCTGAAGTAATCGAGATAAAGAATATAAATCAGATTTAACTATACACACTGGAAACGACAACCAAGATCTTGATAGTTAAAATGTACATAGTAACGATGACGAATGTTCTAGATGCGTGAGCATGGTAAACACATCTCACTCCACGACCGTGGTGTCGGGAAATCTCAATACGCCCAACGGCCTGGGGGTCGACTGGATCGCCAACAACATTTACTGGACGGACAATGAACACAAGGTAGGCAAGCGATTTTGATCCATAGAAGTTCTTGAAATACCACCATCACATGCATTAGTCCACCTTCAAGCCGGATTGTCTCCTCGGGGAAGAAATTGGCCTACCTAATCCATTATGACTACCTATAAAATCAACGTTTTCAATATTTGACCTTTATAGTTTCAGTACAAGTAGTCGGACAAATATAAAATCCTTCGATGATTTCAGGTGGTAGAGGTAGCGAGGTTGGACGGCTCCTCACGCAAAGTACTTATCAGTGGACTGGACGAGCCACGTGCGCTGGCTCTCTTCCCCGCTAAAGGGTAACTAGACTTCTATGAACACGTCCGTCAGATTCCGCTTTCGTCACATATTTTTTTTCATAATTTCAGTTCACATTCCTCAGAAATGACGAATGTGGATGGAACCACTAATGACACTTTTGTAGATAGATAGAAATACTCTATTGCTCCAAAAAACCATTTTACATAAACAAACAATAAGTAATTTACATGAGGGACAAAGGCGGACTTATCCCTCACAGGGATTTCTCCCAGTCACCCTTTGGATGTTCGAGAGTCGTACCATTTACAAAAAAAACCACATGCAAGCTTATTAGCTAAGCTAAACCACGAGTCACTGGCCTGCCACATCTCTGTCTGACACACTTAATAACGTGTTGGTGACTAATAGGTGGCTAAGCTCAGGACAGGGGGATGGACACGTCAATCGACGAGACGTCAACCGTTGAAGTAAACGGGTCCCACACTGGCGGCCGTGGGCAGGGAAACGGAGTATGGGAAGACCATGAGCCAGGTGGGACGACAACAAAGTACGTCGGAGGCAATCAGTGGCTCCGTACTTAAGGACTGGTTAAAGATTAAAGAGGTGTATGTCCAGCAGTGGACACATAACTGTTGACCACGCAATCTAACCTATTGGAGCACATGCCTTAATCTGTCTCTCTGCATCAGATACCTGTATTGGACGGACTGGGGCGAGACACCGCGGATCGAACGCGCCATGCTCGACGGAAGCGACCGGAGTGAGATCGTAACCACGGATCTCGGCTTCCCCAACGGCCTGGCTCTGGACTATCAAGAGCGCAGACTGTACTGGACGGACGCGCTGAAGGACAGGATCGACACGTCCGATCTGGATGGGCAGCATCGGGTGCAACTCGTGCCGGACGCGAAAAATCCTTTTGGAATGACGCAGGTGCGCGATTTCGTATGGATATTGCATTGTAATAAGCTTTTCTGCCGGGAGAAAGAGAACTTCAGTTGTAGTTACCTGACCGGTGACTACAACTGAAGTTCTCTTTATTTTTAAACACAACAGCTTTACTCGCGGTTCTTCACGAGCTATGTGGCTCGACGTTTCGGGCCAAGCGTATGGCCCATCATCATGAGCACTCTGCCTGGTGCGACGGTTGGCAGAGAATTGTCAGATCTCCGTCCGTCGTTGACGAAGATTGTAGCTGTGGCCAGTGCGGGTAGTTTCCGTAGACGAGGGTTCACGTGCGTTCTGAATAGTGAGTAAAGCTGTTATGTTTAAAAATAATGTCTAACAACAACGGTAATTTAAAAACCCATGAAGTTATCTTTCTTGTACTCAAGAGCATTTAAGCGAAGGTTGGTAGGCACGGTCTTCGCTTGTACTCTTGATCTCGAGGTCCGAGGATCGATTCCGGCCGACATATGCACCAATGAGATTTTTCTGACGGAAAAATGTACGTGCATACCTATACCTGCTGCTTGACCGTTTGGAACCGGTGTAAAATTGTAGGTCCCTTCCTTTGCCCTTATTAGGTGGTAGGCTCATAAATTGTAGTCGACTGCGTTGGTACCACCGTACTGGAAGTAAGATGGCCGCATAGGAGTCTCGGCTGTGTTCTCTTCTAGCCCAGTATAGCCAGCTATCGAAATAGAAGTCTCCGGTACGGCACCTACCTTCTCGGACGTGATATTGGCTGGTCGGAGCATGTGCTTTGGCACCTCTGAGTCAGTCACCCTCACCGGATATGTACCTAATAAGAAATATAATCAGGTCATCATGGCATGACATCAGTAGGTATAGAAGAAGGTTTTCTTCACCCCTGTGAAGTTTCTTACCGGTTCTTTTTCGTGGGTGTAATCGAACCGGATAGAACAAATTGTGACAAGTTCGAGTGTAGTTTTACTTTCCTATGAATGATAAACTATAAAGTCGATATTCGATATCACATGCAGATATAGGTAGGTTATAAAATCTTATATTTTTAAAATCTGAAAATCTACGATGAAAACTCGTCGAGACATTTGGGATTTTTTTTCTGTTTGGAATTTCCTGTCTTTTCCTATCGCTTGGGCTTTGCTCAGCAAGAGCCTGATTGGTTAGACACCCGCTAGTCGGTTTTTTGGCCGTTTTTGTTTTTTTTTTTTTATTGAAACTGACACGGTTGGCTACATCACCTACAACATCCGTGATGTCAGCCCATAACACCGGGTGAACTTGGTGCCACGTCAGTGCTTCCCTTCGGTCGTGCCGGCTACACTGAACTGGACGGAAAACACAAACTATTTACATAGCCGTTTCGACCGACCCTTCATTCAGTGCGGTGGTACCAACCCGGGCGGGTTGAGCCCTACCACCTAGTAATATAAGAAGGGAGTCATATCCCTTAGTCATTAGCCTTAGGCCGTATCATAAATTTAAAGATAACTTTGAAAATTAAGTTTCTTCATACAATAAATGTAAAGCCGAAAATGAAGAGGCCCGACCAGGATTCGAACCTGGAACACCGGCTTGAACCGTCTGCCGCGTTACCGATTCCGCCATCGGGTCGATGACGTATTTCTCTCTAAACTTTCGAACCGTCAATCAACTTTGAAAATTGTTCACAGTTCAAAGACTACATCTACTGGACGGACTGGTACAAGAAGTCCGTAATGCGAGCCAACAAGAAGACCGGCGGGAACGTGACCGCGATCCGCACTGACCTCGAGATGGTGATGGAGATCAAGACGGTCTCCAGAGAGAAGCAGCGCGGCTGGAACCCGTGCAAGGAGGGCAACGGAGGATGCTCCCATCTCTGTCTGTTCCGAAAGATCGATTACATCTGCGCTTGTCCCGATGCGGCTGATGGAAGAGCTTGTGACTTAGGTAATTACTCTACATTTTGACGTGATAACGTCTTATAAATTGATGAACACCGGCTGCACGCACGAAAAAGTGTCACGTTCCATCTAAGCCTGTGTGTGCAAGCGAGAGCGCGTAACAAGCGATAGAGAGGCACAATCGGCCCAAGCGGCAGTGTTGCCAAACGTACGGTAATTGCCGTATCGTACGGTAATCGAGGCTAGAAAACGACAAATGTACGGCGTACAGCAGTGATAGGGGTGCCGTACGAAAAAATACGGTAATTCTTATAGCTGTGTTTCTTTATGACGTTATCACGTAAAACTATCGTCCGTAAACCGACTTTACAGACAACCAATTTTTATTTATTGATAGCGAGACATATGTCGCCGAGCCACCCATAAGGTGTCTAACGACGCCCATGGACATTCGGTCGTACGCGGGGGTTGCGAATACCATGCCGGCCTGACAGGTGCCCATTCACGCCCCTCTTGAAGGACCCGTCACTGTTCTTAGAGGCAAATATATGGGCAGGGAGAGCATTCCAGAGTTTATCCTTATATATTTATATCAACAAATAATAAAAAATAGAAAAAGTAAAAAATTAAGGGGGTTTCCCATTCCCATACAAGAAACGTGTTTTTTTTCAATGTTTTTTTTTTGTGGTGCGGAAACCTCGGTGCGCTAGTCCGACTCGCACTTGACCGGTTTTATTATTTTCTGCCAGGTACTGTACATAAGTACTTGTCCGAGTACGAAAAAAAAAGATATATATACTGGTTGTTCGGCACATCGACCGTCCAATTTTTTTTGTAGGTAAGTGGGTCATTTGCAACGTTTTGACCTGTGATAACTTTTGTCAGATATCACGTGGTATCGAGAAAGGTTTTTTTTTTAATAACCAAAATCCCAGCTTTACCGCATACGACCGAATGCCCATAGGCGTCGTTGCACACCTTATGGGTGGCTCGGCGTCACATGCCGCGCTTTCTATAAAAAAAAAATTTAAATAACGAAGCTATATAAGTTTCTTACCGGTTCTTCTTCGTGGGTGTAATCGAATCGGATAGAACAAATTGTGACAAATTCGAGTACAGTCATGCTGTCTAATGAATGCTTAATAAACAATACAACAATACAATATACTTTATTTTTCGAAACAGGCCAGTACTGAGAGAGAGTTGCTATCTCATGTTTACCATAGTCCTAAGACAGAGACGGCTGATCGTCACGCCTGCACTGCGCGATGTTGGAAACACGACTGAGCGTGGCAGCAGCGAGCGGCAAGCCGGCGTTCCGTATGACCGCAGCTTTAACTAGTTGACGTGGGCCAATAGCGCTTCACTGCGCATTGTTATTTATTACCATTCTAGTACTGGCTTGTCTCGCGAAATCATCATCATCATCATCATCAGCCTGTATCGGTCCACTGCTGGACATAGGCCTCTCCCAAGGCACGCCACCACACGCGGTCTTCCGCTCTTCTCATCCATCCACTCCCGGCTACCTTTTTTAGGTCATCTGTCCACCTAGCCGGGGGGCGTCCCACGCTACGTTTGCTTGTACGTGGCCTCCATTCGAGCACCCGTCTACCCCATCGGTTGTCGGGTCTACGACAGATGTGCCCAGCCCACTGCCACTTCAGCTTGCTTATTTTCTTAGCAATGTCGACTACCTTAGTTCTTTGACGTATCACGTCGTTACGGATTTTATCGGTCAAAGAAATGCCGAGCATTGCTCTTTCCATAGCTCGCTGAGCGACTTTAAATTTGTGGACCAGGCCCATCGTCAGGGTCCACGTTTCCGCTCCGTACGTCATTACTGGCAGAACGCACTGATTGAAAACCTTCGTCTTCAATGACTGTGGGATGTAGAGTATAATAAAGGATATATGCGAAATAGAGTATAATAAAGATGCATTCTCTATATTAACAGACTACTCACGTGGATTGTGTTGTTGTTCCACCAGTGCCGTCTGCGCGCGTCCCGCTGAAGATGCCCTCACACTACCCGCCCGGCGACGACTTCACGGACGCGCTGACCGGGGGTGCTGCGGACGCGGCGCCCCCGGCGCCCCCGCCGCCCTCCGCCTCCAGCAGCCTCACCTACATCGTCTGCATAGCCATGCTGCTGCTCGTGATGGCGATGGCGGCCGGCGTCACTTTCGTGCTGAGTGAGTTGTTGGCGATCTTGTCTAGTGTTGTCACTTTCTGAAGCTCGATGCTCATTATTAGGTTTCCGTATCCCGTACGGAAGCCTATTACTAAGCCTATGCCGTCGGTATGTCTGTCCGAGGGCTGTATCTCTAGAACCGTAATAGGTAGCCCGTTGAAATTTTCACAGAATATGTGTTATTATGGCCGATATAACAACAAATATAATAAAAAATAGAAAAGTAAAAAATCAAGGGGGTTTCCCATTCCCATACAAGAAACGAATGTTTTTTTTTTGTGGTGCGGAAACCTCGGTGCTCGAGTCCGACTCGCACTTTCGCCGGTTTTTTTTATTTGCTGCCAGGTACCTACTGTACACAAGTACTTGTCTAAGTACGAAAAAAAAAATATAATATACAGGTTGTTCGGCACATCGACCGTCCAATTTTTTTTGTAGGTAAGTGGGGTCATTTGCAACGTTTTGACCCGTGATACCTTTTGTCAGATATCACGTGGTATCGAGAAAGGTTTTTTTTTTTAAATTACCAAAATCCCAGCTTTAAACCCTTTTAACTATTTTGTTTATAATATATCAGCACGAAATATAATTTATTGAATTATACGATGTATCCATGTTCTAGAAAAAAAAAATTATTTGATGAAGTTAATGCAATGAAAAGGTCTTATGACCTCCCAAAGTCCCGAGAACGAATAAAAATATGACAGAATCTTAATTTCTTAATTCATAAAAAAAAGGACAGCTATTTGATAGCTTCATTGTCTTTTAAAAAGTTCGCTAGTTTACGCCCTTTCCAACGGTATACCACATGCCATACAAATAATTCACTATGTTGTCAAAATAAGGGATAATTAATGGAGAATGAACAAAGAGCCCGCGCGTACATGTTCTAAATTTGAAAATGATAGAAAATACTTTATTGCTCCAAGAAACCAGTAATATAAGATAAGGTCTACCTTAGGCCCGGACTAGATAGTCGTTTTTTTCAACAGTCGAAAAAACAACTGCCACGCCTCTTGTGGACTACATGTCGTGCTGAATAAAAATATTCTACTCTGTCGCCGGCTACTCTTGGAGTCGGATGTGCATCAAGCATGGGTAACTTGAATTTAGTGACAATCATGTTTGGCAGTCGCAGTTCAAAGCAAGAAAAACGACTAAGAAGAAGAAAATGAGATATTGGGTTCATCCAATGTACCAAAACCGGTTAACTGAAGGAGTTTTTCAAAACATGTACCCAAAAATTGCTCTGCACGCTCCACGAGCTCGACTGGAGAAGTCGAAAAATTCGACTCGCTGAGAGCGCGTGTAATCGGCGTCATACAACTCCATACGTTCTGTTA
Source organism: Nematopogon swammerdamellus (assembly GCA_946902875.1). Taxonomy (NCBI): domain Eukaryota; kingdom Metazoa; phylum Arthropoda; class Insecta; order Lepidoptera; family Adelidae; genus Nematopogon; species Nematopogon swammerdamellus. Next base: position 25,371,512 of record OX336337.1, on the reverse strand, counting down.
ACTCAAGTCGACAACTTCGACTCGTGTCTAGTCGAAGAAAACGCAACATGCAGTGGATTTTTTCAACTCAGCACGCTCACGACTCGCATGAGTTGTGCATGTAGTCGACGGGTCAAAACTCCATACATTTCTATGGAGCGTCGTTTTGGAGGCGTGGCCTATTTCTCTCGACTGTTGACAAAAACGACTCTATCTAGTCCGGGCCTTAAGGGTGCCCGCGCACTAGGCAGCCATGGCTGCGCAGCCAGGCTGCCGCAGCCAGAAATATGAGCAGCCATTTAACAGCAGCCAGAGCAGGCAGCCAGTGCCACGTCAGTTGTGACGAAAAATCTGAGCAAGATGGACGTGGAGGATCTTATAATAGTTTGAATTCTCATCACACATTATATTTGTGATTTCTTCCCATTTTCTTTTCTTCAGATCACGATCACGTAATCTTCAGAAGACATGTCCCGGATTGCGTTTCGGCTTTCGATTTCCATGATAAATTTCTCCGTATCGAAAGTCATCGTGAAAATGCGAACGAACGTGTGGCTGCTTCGACAAGTGCGCGGCGACTGACGGCAGCCACATACATTTTGTAGGTAGACGACTGTCTGGCTCTGGCTGCGCGCAGCCAGCTGGCTGCTGTGCTCTAGCGCACGTTCTACTGGCTGCGGCAGCCAAGCAGCCATGGCTGCCTAATGCGCGGACGCCCATACACCACCATACGTTCTACTGGCTGCCGCAGCCTGGCTGCGCAGCCATGGCTGCCTAGTGCGCGGGCACCCTAACTCTGAGTGTGTTGTTCGTCCCGCAGTCCGCAGGTACCACCTCCGCAACACGAACCTCAAGGACACGTACCGCGAGGCGGGCCGGCACATCTCCTTCCCCAACCCCAACTACTCGTGCAGCACCGGCGCGGGCGCAGCCGCCGAGCCCGCCGAGATGCGTCGCCAGAACCGCTTCCACGGCATCTTCAAGTACGAGCGCTCGCAGGTATCCACACCGACAATTCACACAATTTGAAACGTGATACGGCTGGCTACATCACCTCCATTTTGTACCGTGTGGGGCCGGTACTTTAAAAGAATAATCCCACTGCATTTCTCCCCGTGTATGTCGTAAAAGACGACTAAGGGATATGGCTCCCTTCTTATATTACTAGGTGGTAGGGGGTTTTTTTTTATTGCTACCGAACTGGGTGGCTCTGTCCGAGGTCGCAACCTCAGGCGCAGCCAATTTCACCCCCGAAGAGGTGCCAGTCCGGCTTGAAGGTGGACTATAATGTTGCTGGGGAAAGGCTATTAACCCGCGATTTGAAGATCCGTGGATTGTAGGAGTGGGGGAAGATATTCCCTGGCAGCCCGTTCCACACCTTTGCAGTGCGACACAAGAACGATTTAGAGAATCGTGCAGTTCGAAGAACTCTTCTGTCGACTACAAACGGGTGTTCCGCGAGAGTATGGCGGGTTTGGCGAAGGCGAACAGGAGGAGGAGGGATAAGGGAAGCAAGTTCGTCAGAGCAGCGGCCATAGTAGTACCGATAAAACAGGCTCAATGACCCAACGATACGTCTGTGCTTTAGAGGTTGAAGGTCCTTTGTGAGTGCAGAGTCACCAATGAGGCGAATGGCTCGTCGCTGAATAGAATCCAAGGCTGAAAGAAGGTACTCAGGGTTTAACCCGCCCGGGTTGGTACCACCGCACTGAATGAAAGGTCGGTCGAAACGGCTATGTAAATAGTTTGTGTTTTCCGTCCAGTTCAGTGTAGCCGGCACGACCGAAGGGAAGCACTGACGTGACACCAAGTTCACCCGGTGTTATGGGTAGACATCACGGATGTTGTAGGTGATGTAGCCAACCGTGTCAGTTTCCATAAAAAAAAATAAAAAAATAAAAAAAAAACCTCCCTTTGGCGCATTGAGAGTAATTTGAGGTCATTGACTCTTATAATCAACTGTAGATACCTAGTGGCACGCCTTCATCGTTAGAACTTTGTTAAATTTCTCGAAAACGAATGCCAAAAATATTATTATTTTTTGCTAACGTGTTTATTATGATGACTAGGTACAGTCAGCGCGTACGTTCGTGGCCTCCGGCAGGAAAGCGAGAATGGAATGTATAGTGTTGTGAAGCAATCTCTAAAAGTAACGACATTTACGAAACCTCTTTTTTATTTATGACATTAAATTATTTATCTGATAAGGTTTTATTGCGTGGTTGAAGTACGAAGACAAAACAGGGATAATCGTTTAAAGATCTATCGGCCTCCGCCCGCAGAGGCCACGAACGTGCGCGCTAACAGTACATGTTCCTCCCAAAATGTTTGCAATTAGTATGGAAACGCCTTGTATGTTAATTGTATGTTAATTGAGAAGTTAACCTAACATCTTGTCTATGTCGCCAGGATCGAGTGACGAACGTCTATCTACCGGAGGGTGCGAGCCTGCTGCTGCCGCCCGCGCCTCCCCCGCCCGCCGTGCCCCCGCGCTCCACCTCTCACGATGACTTCCACACCGTCACGCTACATCCTATCGGATAAGACAGCCATTAGACTTGACCCAGTATCCAGAATCCAGACCCTATAGGATAAACCAATCATGCGACTTAACCCAGTGTCCAGACGCTATAGGATAAACCAACGATGCGACTCAACCCTATAGAATAAGCTAACCCTGCGACTTAACCCAGTGTCCAGGCCCTATAGAATAAACCAAACCCTGCGACGTAACGAAGTGGTCAGATTCTGTAAGATAAACCAACCATACGGCTCAACGCAGTGTCCAGACCCTAAAGAATAAACCAACCATGCGACTTAACCCAGTGTCCAGACCCTATAGAATAAACCAACCCTGCGACGTAACGAAGTGGTCAGAATCTGTAGGATAAACCAACCATACGGCCCAACCCAATGTCCAGACCCTATAGAATAAACCAACCATGCGACTTCACCCAGTGATCAGACCCTATAGGATAAACCAACCATGCGACTTAACGAAGTGGCCAGATCCTGTAGGATAAACCAACCCTACGACAACCCAGTGTCCAGACCCTATAGGATAATCCAACCATGCGACTTAACTAACCCAGTGGTCAGAACCTGTAGGATAAACCAACCATGCGACTAACCCAGTGTCCAGACCATATAGGATAAAGCAACCCTGCGATTTAACCCTGTGACTAGAGCACTTGACGAACTTAGAAAATGACAATCTCTGGACAAATACTGTGAAGTGGTTCCACTGTCTGTGAAAGCGATTCAAATTGTCGGTGGGGGTTAAGCGTCGACTTTTGTCTGTAAACTCGTGTGAAAAATTTACAAGCGTGAACGGTGTTTGCCAAATTGTTGGGGCTCGAACTTTACACTTAGGTAATTTTGACGTAAGACAAATTCTGACACAATGGGCAAATTGGAGTGAATTTATTTAAAATTTATCATATGATTATCTTTTTTTTTTGTAACAAATCTACAATGCTTGTATGAAATGAGAGTTGTAAATATGATTTCTTTAAGCTTTAACGGTAAAATCACTCCGATTAGCCCAAAGTGTACTAATATGAGAAAATGATATTCCCAATATGAACTTTATTAATTCCTAGAAATACCTTCCCACAGTTTTGGATGAGTGGATACATACCTACATATTAGTATCATAAGATGCACGCCCCGAATATATACTTAGTATTTAAGACCCTGAAGACTCAAATTGTTTCCGTAACTCATATAAGTTAGTAAAATAGACGTAGGAAGTTATAGGTTTTAATATTTTTTTATTTTTAGGTAAATTTTGCTCACTGTCTGGTTGAATATTTCAGTATTAAGATTATAGCTTCCAACATCGGTAGGTACGCTGAAAATTGTAATTTTTTTTTATGGATAGCGCGACATGTGGCATCGCTTCAAACGATGCCCATGGATAGATATTCTGCGGTGCACGAAATTTCGCGAGGTTTCACGAAAATCTCTGTTTTAGTATTAACTGACTGAAAAATTACTTCCAAGTTATTCTGCGTCTGGGTTATTTAAGCCTGATCGACAGTGGTCCAAACAAGGCAACAGATTTACTTTTATCGTACTTTGATTCGTTAGAGCGAGATAAATCTAGCATTATTGCCTTATTTATTGTCCAGTGTGTTAATAAGGCATTAGACACACCACGTCATAATGAAAAACTTGTATTCAATCGTTAGAATACGAGGATAATAGGTTAGTAGGTACAATGACAGGCACTTAGCTCGATCTGTGTGAATTTTAGCACTTCCGTCATACTTCATGCTGTTTTCTACTTGTCAATGCTGCAACGGTTACGCGGCTAACTTCACACAGCCTTCTTTTGAACTAAAAATACTTTTGATCTACTTAATTGAATTGAAAAACAAATCACAAAATAGTTCACCTTCAATACTAAATGTTTAATAATAAAATAATGAAATGTTTGTTTTGTTTCATAATGACCACAAATATTTTTAAATATGTATTATATACTTGGGTACAAAATAGCTAAGTGTACCAACGTAATTTAAGTATACGATTTAAGGGATACTTTTCTGTTTCGAATGCTCCCTGTGGCTCATGGGAACAGTCGGTGGCAGAAAAGATTACTCCCACTTTTTCAAAATTTGCAATCAGCGACTTCGTTAAACCTTTTGTTCTGTAATAATTTGGTGATGTTATTTATGAACGCCGACAAAATATTTTTTTTTGTAAAACATAACTTTATTATTTTAATAATTTGGCAATACTACGAAAAAGAAAGGCTAATAGCAAACACCAAAGTTAACCAATCGGCCGCATGTTCGATTTGGCTAAACTGAAGCGGCCACATTTCCAGCCCAAGTCAGATTTCCTAGTCGACGTGAATGGGAAGAGAAATATGCATAGATTATGCACTTTAGGTTATGTAGACAATAAAATATCAATGTACATAGCTCTAACTGTAATTTGGAAGCGGGTTATGCATGAGTGAGTAAAGAAATTTCAAATAAATCTAAAAAAAATTAAATTCAGTTCCGGAATGAGGTTATAGTTCTCCTTAACATCAGCGGATCTTAACCTGTTTGGCTGTCAAGTCAGAAGATCTGCTTGCAAACGAATATTACATTTAGGTAATAATAATAAAATCGCATCATTTATGATATTTTCTGACCTAGATTTGAATGGAAACCTGGCGTTAAGAATTACTGTATAACAATATGTATATCTTTATTATCCAGCTGAATACGGTATTAAGGGAATGATAATATTCAAGAATGTTAAATTCACGAATTGCCAAATGCATTCGTGCCCTTGAGGGAGATGAAAATGTAAAGAGATTACGAGTGTTGGGAGATGTGAAAAACTAATATGAGATGCGGGCGACAATGATACGACAGGGTGTAAAAAGATTAGGGGAAACATTGTTACCTTGTTTAACCTTTCGTACGTTATAATTGTTTTTTAACCCTATAGTGTTAGCCGAAACGACGACGGCCCTATTGAATCAAGTCTGGGGAATGTATATGTATGTAAGGTGTTTCGTTAGTCATGTCATTAACTTCGGGAGGGTTACATACACACTCAGATAAACACTTTACGTAAGAAAAAAGTATTTGTTTATAGGAGCATTTTTTCTCGTAACAAAAAAATAAAATCAAATAAGTAGCTGTAAAAACCAATCATATTGACCTTGTGACTTACTTACAAGAAACAGTTGTTCTGCGTTTGAACATAGTACGATCATTGACCCCATATAATGCAAGTTACCTACTGTTACACACAGGTTAATGTTTAGGTAGCAAACATGTTTTGTTAAATTTCTCGAAAAGTAATAATATAAACATTTTTTTTTGCGTAACGTGTTTATTTGAGTGTGTATGTAACCCTCCCGAAGTTAATGACATGACTAACGAAACACCTTATATATCAATATTGTGAATTTTTTAGACGAACACTTGTGTAGTGGTGTGCTGTGCGAGGAATCGTTAGTCCAGTTTAGACAGTTCCAAGCTACTTCGCTAAATGTAAATGATCGTTCTAAAAAATTGCAGTACTGCACCATTGTTGCCGCGTACGTAATTTGTGGTTTGAACGAGAGCAGGGTAGTGTTTGCTAGAATTATGCTGATATCAAGCAAAGCTTTGACTATTGGTATAGAAAGGTGGCATCCTACCGTATCGACCGTGGAAAGGTAGAAAAGGCAGTAATCATCAGGGATCGGCATATGTGAAGTATAAATACCTAATTTTGGCGAGAAGACATAACAACGGAGCGATTAAAACCACCTCTTTCGGGAATTCTGAAAAATTCCCGGGAATTCCGGGATTTGAAAAATATATTCTGATAGTGATATAGTTAGTAACTTTTGAAACTTGAACATGCTGTAAGTAATGTATATTTAAAAGATTTGGCATGGAAGTGATTCCAAATTACAAAAATTATTTTCAAATCAAGTGATTAAGAAAATATTTTTTGGGGTTTTAATAAGGTAGGTAAATACATTACAGCTTGTACTATTGCATGTGTCAAAAATTACTAACTATATATCTACTAGGAAATATTTTTCAAATTCCAGAATTCCCGAAAGAGGTGGTTGGTTTTAACCACTCCATATTATGTCTTCTCGCCAATATTAAGTAGGTATTTATACTCTACCTATTCCGACCCCTGATAATCATTGAACGCTATAAATATTACTATAATTTTGAAGCGTTAAGTCAAAAACCGAAAAAAAAATTACACCGTTCTGACTTTCCACTGTTAATGAATTCTCATTTAAATTGACACGTACAAGGTATTCCTTAAATAAATGAATTGTTATTACAACCAAGATTCCGCAAAATATCGCGCATAGATATTGTAATGATTTGTCAGCAAGGTTTCCTAGTTGCATATTATATTTTGTCATATCTAAGAGATAGCTATGTATATATTTTTGTTAATTTACGTCTCAGATGGAGTGTGTACTTTAGGAGAAAAGAACTGTGATAGATTTAGGTTTGAATAGTCCCACTTTGTTGAAATAGTTGAATTATTATTTATTTAAATAATGACCGTTTTCACTAAACCTAACGTGCAATCCGTTCAGAGGGCCTAGTCCGAGTTAACGTGACAGCTACGTAAACGTCAAATACCGATCGAATTGAGTTTTTATGTATGGGAGCACAATACGCTCACCGCGGCGCCACTAGAGAGCTCCATACATAAAAACTTAATTCGATCGGTATTTGACGTTTACGTAGCTGTCACGTAAACTCGGACTAGGCCCTCTGTAGCTAAGAGCGGAAAGAGGTTAGTCACTTGACTATTTTTTTCCATACAAAATCGTCTTTCGGGGCTTACGTTTTCCCAGCCCCTAAAGACTTGATCGATTTTTATAATGTCTTTTTTCTTGTAATAAGGACAGACGAATCTACGTACCTGTCATACAGTTTCGATTAAATAAACGACGTCAGAGTTAAAAATTGGTGGTTTTGAATGAAAAAAAAAATGAATTTTTTATTTGTTGATGTCACAAAGTTCATCAAGCTTGATTGAATCATTACTTTGGATATCACAAAAATTAAAACGATATGTACGTAAATTGAACTGTCCTTATTAAACAAAAAAATAATTGTAAAAATCGGATAAGATTAAGAGATCGGGAAAACTAAAGCCCCGAAAGACTATTCTGACGTAATTTGTAGGTATATTCCTTTATTGCCCTTGGTCAACATTCGCAGTCCACCCAGGTGGTCCATGGGAAATTATTTTTTCCAGTAGTCCACCCAGGTGGACCAGAGAAATTTATTTTTCCCCGTAGTCCATCCAGGTGACCAGCGTGCAGCCGTCCCTCTTGCGTTGGTCGGAGAGTGCGCGCGGCGAACAGAGACAGCCATATATCTAACACGTTGTAACATGACTAACCTCTTGTCTGCTGCAATATGATATTGTAAATTGTTGCAATGTGACGGTGAGCGGTTCACGAGTCACGTGGAGCCACTCACGTGTGCTGAGTCAATTCTTGTTTGCTTACGTTGAATCAAATGTCGAAGGAAGCACAAACGACCGTAGATCAATGTTTAGGGAGGCTTCGCGTGTCGACAAGACACACAGTGGTCGCGGTATATTTAAGCTGTTTTCGAATGGCTGAGTGCCAAATTGTAAATAATTTTATTAACTCGCATTCAATAAAACCTATCGGAACTTAAAAACCTGAAATCATTTATACCTAACATGTTATAATTTATTTCGTAAAGTATAATAATATTATACTTTACGAAATAAATTATATTTATTATATCAAAACTGTTACCTTTTTGTATTTTTGGGAATAATCTTTAGCCCCTAAAATATGACGGGTAAGGTAATATTTCATTATTTAAAATATATAAGTACCTACCAATTTTTTTATTTTTTATTGTTGTACTGAATAAATTTGCATTTTATAAAATTGATAGCATAAATAATTTCAGGTTATATTTCCTCATAATCGATAGATATAAAAAGGTTTTTGTACTTTCAACCGTATCGAGCGCAGTGCTGAAGTGCGGCGCCAAGTTGGACGTTTTGTTTCGATTCAAATTAATAAAGAATAAACAATTAAACATACATTTTAAATTACCTATATATTTAAGGGTATGAGAAAACAGCTTTTACACCTTTATAAACCTCCTTTCGAGAGGTGTTAAACCTGTTGCGACCTAATTATACTGAAAATTTAATAAATAGAAAGTATAATAAACAAACAGTTTTATTTCTCCACTATAATATACCTCCACCTACCTCCACTATGGGTACATTATACCTCCACCTACCTCCACTATACATTATACCTCCATTTCATTTTGCTGTCATTCACCTACATATTTCTAGTTATTCTTATTAGTTAATTTATTTTTTATATAAAATTTTTTTGTTTGTTCTAATTATTGCTATATTTTTAAATTTATTTTTTACTGCCCTAAAGTTCCACGAAGTGTACAAACAAACGTTTAGGAACTATGTCTGTAAATGATAGTAATTTTAATTTTAACATGTTGTGACATATTTCTGTTGTTTGTGCCAAAATAAATAAATAAATGAAAATACCACCCATCGACCTCCACTATACACTATACCTCAATCTACCTCCACTATACACTATACCTCCCATCGACCTCCACTATACACTATACCTCCATCTACCTTCAATATACACTATACCTCCACCTACCTTCACTATACACTATACCTCCCATCTATCTCCACTATACACTATACTATACCTCCACCTACCTCCACTATACATTATACCTCCTACCTCCACAAAAATCTTAAGTCAACTTCTAGTGTCCGAATACGACTTTGGCACAGAATAGAAAAGAGTACTCCGTACAGAAGCTGCTCTGTACAAACACTCACAAAGAAATAGCTCCTCTGCGACGACGCGATAAAGTACAAATTGACTCGCACAGAGCTGCATGCCTAACCACGATAACCGCCTACATTTCGCTTCTCTTTCTGTCGTGTAACTCTATCTCGAAAGCGCGTCGTTCAGCGCGTTAAGGGCTGTGTCTTTGTGCTGTCTTATTGTGAGGAATAAAATGAAGATGATACCTACCAACTTTTATCGTTCTAGCTACCAACGATATGATATTTAGCTACGGCAAATTCATGCATGCGTTAGCGTCACAATTAGTTTCTCACATCGAAGCGTGCATTGCGTGCAACCTTCCAGTGATAGTTTTGTTTGATCAATAAATTTAATGATCAATGATCATCTACAATGTACCTATTATCCTTATACGAATTAGGCCATACACACCACGCTGTTCGGCGTTATCTAACTAATGTTATTGGCAATATAATAATATCATTTTAAATCAATGACCTCCTACTATATGAATAAATAAATTACTAGAAATAAATCTAAATGCTACTAAACAAAACACTTACCTTTCTTCGTCTCTCGGCAATGAAAAAAAAGACAAGTTTTCATTTGTCTGTTGACTTTTGCACCCGTCCACTGCACAAGATTTACGTGATTTCGACATTTTCTAAATTCGAAAGCGCCACGCGCCCGGTCTCGCTGGATAGCGGCAGCCCACTGTTAATTGTAGATTAGCCGCTACGCCAAGCGGAAGGCATTTAACTCGCGACCTTGAGCGAGTGACGAAGGCCTGACTTTGGTGACGACAGTATAAGATTAAATATGACAATTTGACTGAACGCAGGTGATTGCGTCTGCACAAGATGCAACTGTTCGAAATTTAGAAAGAATATGTCATCGACCCGGTGGCGAAATTGGTAAAGCGTTGGCGGCTCGTGCCAGAGGCCCAGGTTCGCATCCTGGCCGGGACGTATTATTTCTCTTTATCTATCTAATGAAGGAATATGTAAGAGATTTGGCATATATATAAAATAACACAGCAGTCAGAAGACCAACATATATTTCGTGTATCACAATAATGCTTCTTTTAAAACGCCATTTCGGCTACAATGTCTCTTAGAAAATATATCTCTTAACCATACACACCTAGGCCCCACTTAACAAGTACTCTACCGATCATTATCAACTCACAAGAGGTTTTTCTCCAAATCAAGGACTGTCTAAGCTATGCAAACATGAGCGTGACCACGATTTGTGGGGGAATCATTTTGTTTGTTTTTGTTTTTTACCAACCTCATCCTTTCGGCACGCCCATGCTATACAAGAATATATTTTCTTTTCGTCATTTTTAAGCATGGACACTGCAGTCTTTTAGAATTAAATTCAATTTGTTCTTTTTCTAAATAAAGTAATTTTATAAAAACAAGACTAATACTTAATTTTATTAAAAAATAATAATTGCTTTGCTCATTTACAATAATTAGCAGTTGGTAAAAAAACAATGCGACCCCTTCATATTTTCTTCAAGCGTGTAATTAACGAGGATTAACGCCTGTTAATTGGCCACTAGTTGGCGCCCCTGTGTCGTGAGCTCCAGATAACTGTCAATGGCCATACAAAGTCGTGTGCTTTTGGGAGTTTCTTTCTCGTGGTAAACTGTACATTTCAGCCCATTTCAAATGTTTAAATCAACGTTTTTTTTTTAATTAAACCAACGTCAGTGGCCGAGGGATCAATGATACAGTCGACAGAGCCAAAAACACCTCTCGTCGAGAAACCACGCTCAGTGAGGCGCCATGCCAGCAGATTTGCGGACTGTTGCTAGGCTGTCGCGCCCCTTGTTGATACGACGTTTGAAGACTCCCAGGTTAAAGCATTTGGGAAACACACTCGCCGAAAGACAGTTATATCTATATTGTCTATAGACAGTTATAATCATGTACGGGTAAGTAGATACATGTGGTGGTTACATTCTGTCAATTCTCAAGATGGTTTTAGGCTATACAGCATCACGCTACGTCATCGGCGGCCTGAGCTGTGAGCAAAACAGTCACGCGAAGGGAGGCCGCGGGCAAAAGTTAGTCCTCTATAAAAATAAAAATTAAATATGCAATTACTTAGACAGCCCAACATTTGGTTATATAAGACATAATTCTCATTGTAAGTATTTGTGACTAGCAAATCATTATCAATTTCATCGTTTCCAATCATAAAACTAGCCAGAGCTCTCTAGTCGCGGACATGTCACTTTGGAATGTAATGCAACAATACAAAATTATAGGTACCTACTTAGGTTATAACAGAACATGCAAACACACAATTTACATAGGCGAATCCCATGGAGGTACAAACCCACGCGCGCCCGCGCCCGCTATGGAGAGGCCAAAACGCTACCGAGCCGAGGCACTTGCGCCTACCAATATTGGTCATCGCACGAACAAAAGCACGTCAGTCTCCGCGGCAGTCTCCATGCTCTTTCTCTTTCTGTCGCGTGCACACTATATCAAGATGGTTGAGATAAAGAAACCCCCCGCTCGGCACTCCTCATACGTCGTTCCTGCGCACGCGTTTAGGAGAAAATAATTCGTCATGCCTTCTCCATAGCGGGCGCGGGCGCGCGTGGCTTCGTAGCTTCATGGCGAATCCGCAGCAGCAAGTTAAAATTATTTATTTATGATTTTTTTTTTTTTTTTTTATGGAAACTGACACGGTTGGCTACATCACCCACAACGTCCGTGATGTCAGCCCATAACACCGGGTGTACTAGGTGCCATGTCAGTGCTTCCCCCTTTGATCGTGCCGGCTACACTGAACTGGTCGGAAAACACAAACTATTTACATAGCCGTTTTGACCGACGTTTCATTCAGTGCGGTGGTACCAACCCGGGCGGGTTGAACCCTACCACCAAGTAAGATTACGAGGAATTCGAACCTCGGTCAGCCTCCAACGGTCAGCGGTCACCCATCCAAGTACTGACCGCACCCAGCGTTGCTTAACATTCAATAGCGACAGTTGACTGTCTGCACCACTGAGCTATAAAATATATTTGATGAACGAACAGCCTAAGCTGATGTGTTCATGTCTAAGTTCACTGGTGCTTTGATATTTTGATGTTGGTTTAGTTTGGTGTTTTTTTTTAGGTGTTCGACAAATTTCTACGATTTTCCACAGGGGTGAGGGGAGGGGGTGCAGGGACAGTCCACGTGGACGTTTAAGTTTAAAAACACACGATGCCGCGAGCTAGCCGGCCACTCGCCTCGCTTTATATTCTTTGTAAAGAGCTATGTTTCAGCCTTTTAGGGGGGTACTAGGCAAAAGCACTTCGTATTTCCCTAACCATACCCATATTTCAAGTTATTTTACTATAATATATATGCCTATAGTTAGGTAAAGATTCAAGGTATAATGTGAATACATTATTTTTCATTTAATTTTATAAATTACTTTTAAAATAAGTGGTTGAAAAGTGGTAAAATCGTTAAAAAATGCCTTTGCTATTTCCCTCCCCATTTTTTACAAATGCATCTAATACGAAAAATGCTTCATTGAGCTTAGAGTCAATAAGACTAAGAATCATCTAAATAAACTCAAACGCTTACAGAATAAATGGTTTTTCACTGAACTATCTTTAAACATTCTAAATTTTGGGCCGTTGCCGTGCGCGAGCGTTTTTTGTATGGACGTATTTGTGACGAAATAGCAAATGCATTTTCGAACGTTTTTACCACTTTTCACCCACTTATTTTTCAGAGAATTTACAAGATTAAATTACAATAATCTATCACACATTATACCTTGAACCTTTACCTAATTATAAGCATATAAATTATAGTTATATCTATTGAAATATGGCTATAATTAGGATAATATGATGTGATGTTTTGCCTAGTACCCCCCCTTAAGAAAGATTTGTTCTGTTCCTCTTAATTTTATTGTAATTTTAAATTAAATTGCAAGTACTACTTTTGCATTTTCGGCATTAACGGCAAAAAACTACATTTTCCACGTGGACAGGGGGGGGGGGGGGGGGGGAGGAGGAGGGGGTTATGGAAATGTCCACGATTGTCCACAAGGGTTGGGTCAAAAAGTACCCAAAAAGCGTCCACGTGGTATGTGAACGGTCCCTTTAGGCCAAGCCCCCTTTGTTTTTGTAAAAAAAAAAAAATTTTCAGTTTGAAAAACACGAAAACATGCCGCTGCGGAATCGCTTTAAAACTACATACATTTTTAACATTATAACGCTGGCAGTAAGTAACAATTTGTGAACGTTGAATATATTTACAACATCTTTGCTAATAAATTCTAAAAAATTATAAACATATATAGGTACTTTGGCCGCTTGAATAGAGTTTCGGTGAGATTCAAGTTTTCGATAAGACTAATATTACACTGCCCTATTATACCCATAATTTTTTTTTTACAAAAATAAAAATAGTGCAAAGTAATAGTTTTGTTTAAAGCCATATTATTTACTACAACATATATTTACATTATAACATTAAAACATTATAATAAATTTCACAAACATGTAAAGTTTTCAGGTAATAATTGTAGCATACTATACCTTTCGTACACTTTCTAGGGTTCCGTATGGGATCCCATAAGTAAACCTATTCCGCCATATGACTAAAAAAAATTTTTTTTTTATTTAATCCGGTATGATTGGCTGAGTCGGAGGGGCCAAAGCGCATGCTCCGACCAGCCAATATCACCTCCGAGAAGGTAGGTGCCATACCGGAGACTTCCCTGGATTGCTGGCTATACTGGACTATAGGAGAACACAGCCGAGGCTGCTATGCGGCCATCTTACATCCAGTACGGTGGTACGAGCCCAGTCGGCTACAATTTGAGCCTACCACCTAGTAAGGGGCACGGGAAGTGACGTACAGTTTTACACCTTTCTTATACCTTTAAAGGGCTGTACCTTCTGAACCGTAATAGGTAGCCGGTTCAAAAGTTTGCATAATTTGTGTTATTATCAGAGATAGGATAGTCGGATACATATTTACCTAAACTTGAGAGGTTGGATAAGTATGGAAAGTAACTTTTGAATTTTTAAACAAAAATAGCTAATTATGTATAGGTTCCTGGTAAAAGGTGGGCCAAAATGATTTTTGGAATTTCAATCCCGAAAAGTAACTATATACAGTTCCCAAAACTCAACGTCATGCGGGAACCAGGGAATAGGCCAGATTAGGAGTACCCAGGGAAAAATAAGAAAAAAAAATCGGAGTCATTTGTTTTTTATGATATGAGCATTTTTTGAGAAACGTTGAAAATTGAAATTTTTAGGTGTTACGACCACAAATTTGCAAATATAATTGTTAAAAAAAATTTATTGGTAGCCTAAATAATTCTGCTATTGATCAGTATCCCAAACAAAACCAGAATGCCTGTAGTTTTACCAAAAAAAAAATTCAGTTCAATTTTTTTCTAAAAAAATAAACGACTCCGATTTTTTTTTCTTATTTTTCCCTGGGTAGTCATAAACTGACCTACTCCCTGGTTCCCGCTTGACGTTGAGTTTTGGGACACGTTGTATACTTAGTGACGCAGTCGCATAAATATTCTCGGGAACGAAGTCGGGGGTGAACGCTAATATGATGAAAGTGTATTAAGAACATTTATTTTGAATAAATCTAATAAGTTTTATAGTATAGTAAAAACCCGGGAATTATTTAATTAAATAAATTTTTCAAAGAAGCCACTTCCATATTTTTTATCCATATTTTTATAATTAAAATTAAATTATACAATAAACAATAAAAAATACGAACTATTTACATAGCCGCTTCAACCAACCTTTCATTCAGTGTGGTTGGACGAAGCCGGGTGGGTTAAACCGTACCACCTAGTAAGGTGGAAGGGACCTACAGTTTTACTAGAAAACTGGATTTATAGATCTTTAAGTCTTACAGTACCAACGAATTACATAGGAAACATATCATGATGTTTGTCTTTTTCAAATATATTTTATGAACAATTTTATGCAATAATTATATATCTACCTATGAATACAAATATTATCATCAAATCTCGTTTTTGTTTAAGCACATTTTAAACTATTATCTAATATAATAAATGAAATAATGTCCATTATATTAAACAGTGCAGTTTTCTTATAAAAATAATGTATTCTCAACACCATTAAGATAAAAGTATTAAATAAAATTTGATTGACCTTGCCTTGACATTTGAGTAGTAACTGTAATAACACGCTGGACTTACCGCGGTCGCATACTAACCGGTTCTCTAGATCTTTCCTCTACAGAACCGGTAAACTCTGGAACGCTCTCCCTGCCCATATATTTCCCCCCCCCCAAAGTACAGTCTCGGGTATTTCAAGAGGGGCGTGAAAAGGCACCTGTCAGGCCGGCATGGCATTCGCAACCCCCGCATACGGCCGAATGTCCATGGGCGTCGTTAGACACCTTATCCATAATGTTTCTTAGGGTGACACTTAATTTGTTTATAAATGTAAAACTCGCACTATTAATCTAAATCTTAATATAATTTAACACTTACTCTAGTTTGAAATAGTCTCAAGAAATGAAAAAATAACATATTGAAAATTATAGTAATAAAAAAATACTAGTCCAGTTTGGTGGGTTTAAGTTTCAATAGCATTCTTAAAAATATTATTGGCAAGCCATATGGCCAATTTATAATTTCAAACGTTGGTCGAGAAGCGTATGACGAATGCAACATAAAAATATTAAAAAATTTATATATAAAAAATAAATGAAAAAAATTCCTTGCAAAATTTTGCATTCTCACTTCTTAGATTTCCCCATTTTCATAATGCTCATAATATTTACACACAGACAGAATAAGATAATTTGTAGTATTGTCCACATTTCTACCGCCCTGCATCGTTCACAGTTCATTCAGATCTATAATAATTCATTATAATACAAAATATTTATATTATCATACATACATACATACATATCACACACGCTGAATCCCGACAATCGGGGTAAGCAGAGTAATCGGTGTTGTGCTGCAAGAACTCTGGTAAATTACAGCACAACACCGACCACCACGTTTCGCAAATTATTCGAACAAGATTCAATCGATCAAGCAGCAAGTAAGGCACGAAGACCCATCTGCTGCATGACTCGGTGGAAGTACCATGCCAAGGTGAGAGGTGGCGAACCTGTCGCCCTTTAGCACGGCATCTTGTCCTTATCCCTTAGTCGCCTTTTACGACATGCACAGGGAGAGATATTATCATATGTTTATAATAAACAATTGATTGATTGTCTAGTTTAAATCTGTCTATTCATTGAGAAATTCAAACACTATACAGTATAGTGTTTGAGTATAGTCTACGGTTTAATACAATTTAGTACATACACATCCTACTAAACAATATGACAGTTCGAAACTTTTGCCAGAGGTGACGAAATCGTCCGCTAGTCTTTTTTTTTTATGGATACTGACACGGTTGGCCACATCACCTACAACATCCGTGATGCCAGCCCATAACACCGGGTGAGCTAGGTGCCACGTCAGTGCTTCCCTTCGGTCGTGCCGGCTACACTGAACTGGACGGAAAACACAAACTATTTACATAGCCGTTTCGACCGACGTTTCATTCAGTGCGGTGGTATCAACCCGGGCGGGTTGAGCCCTACCACCTAGTAAGGTAAGAAGGGAAGGGACCTTCAGTTTTACGTGGAATCCGAACCACGGTTATGCGCATTGCATAATTACGAACGCGACTTAGTGTAATGGAATCGCCCGACGGTGCAACGGGCGATTCCATTAATCAGCTACCACCATTATTCATTTTATTGAAGCTATTATCGGCGCAAGTCGGTTTTTAGCAGTCTGTACGACTTTTCGTCAATTAACAGTTAGGTATCGCGGTATCCATTAGATTCACGTTTGGGTTTAGTACTTATATAAGTACCTAGTGCACGCACGCACACCCAGTCCCATAGGTCACCAGCCGCCAGTACTCACATCGGCGAGTTTGTTACGCTGGTACAGGGGCAGAGTACAGTTTACTCACTGAGCACATTTTCATATGTACTGATGCCTCTTGAGCTCCGGAAACACCTCCACGAGTACCAGCTCGAACAGCTCCTGAGAACACAACATTTCATTGTTATTATTTTCGGTAGATACAAAGCCAAACAGAAAAAACCGGCCCTGGATGTAAGATGGCCGCTAGAACGATAAAAAAGGTATGGGCCC
The DNA here is from genome assembly GCA_946902875.1 of Nematopogon swammerdamellus. NCBI lineage: Eukaryota > Metazoa > Arthropoda > Insecta > Lepidoptera > Adelidae > Nematopogon > Nematopogon swammerdamellus. The sequence continues at coordinate 25,353,999 of OX336337.1, read as the reverse complement.
TGAAGCCTATCCTCGCCAGCATAACACGATATAAGTAAAAGCATACTTGTTTCATTGGACGGTCGCGCGTTGGCCTGTCAGTCTGTCATCGGCCGCGTTCCCAAAAACCTGATTAAAATGCCCGCATGCTCTGTGTTTACGTGTAAAAACACTACAGCCAAGTTAAGTGTGCACAATAGTGGAATATCTTATCATCGGTAAGTACACTCCGCAACTCGGCGACGCTAGTTCTCATACAAACATTTGGCAGTCCGGCGTCCATACCTTTTTTATCGTTCTAGGATGGCCGCATAGCAGCCTCGGTTGTGTTCTCCTCTAGTCCAGTATAGCCAGCAATTCAGGGAAGTCTCCGGTATGGCACCTACCTTCTCGGAAGTGATATTGGCTGGTCGGAGCATGCGCTTTGGTCCTTCCGACTCAGCCACTCATACCGAATTAAGTAAAAAAAGAAATAAAGTGAGAGTCGAACTCTCGCACCGATGGTTCCGCATCGCCATGCCATGGGCAGCGCTACTCACGCCATCTATGGCGTGTTTATGAAATGCTTCGTATTAGTTAAAATTCATGATTAGTTAAAATGCTTCATACTCTTTTCGATAGATGGCTACACTTTTTAGTTTCTTCTATGGGAAGCCGTGCACTTTTTCTTATTTTTTTTTTATTATTTGTTGTTATATCGGCCATAATAACACATATTCTGTGAACATTTCAACAGGCTACCTATTACGGTTCAAGAGATACAGCCCTCGGGCAGACGGACGGACAAACAGACAGACAGCCTCGATAGCTCAGTGGTGCAGACAGTCAACTGTCGCTATTGAATGTTAAGCAACGCTGGGTGCGGTCAGTACTTGGATGGGTGACCGCTGACCGTTGGAGGCTGACCGAGGTTCGGATTCCTCGTAAAACTGTAGGCCCCTTCCCTCCTAATCTTACTTAGTGGTAGGGTTTAACCCGCCCGGGTCGGTACCACCGCACTGAATGAAACGTCGGTCGAAACGGCTATGTAAATAGTTTGTGTTTTCCGTCCAGATCAGTGTAGCCGGCACGACCGAAGGGAAGCACTGACGTGGCACCAAGTTCACCCGGTATTATGGGCTGACAACACGGATGTTGTAGGTGATGTAGCCAATCGTGTCAGTTACCATAAAAAAAAAATTATGTCCTCTCGCCAACATTAAGTATTTATACTCTATGTAACCATTCCGATCCCTGGTCACGAGTGAGCGAGGGATACAAGACTCACGTAGAATAGTTGCTTGTTGTGCGTAGCATTTTGGAAGGTGTGAAACAGCTTGTGCGCGCCGCGCTCGGCGGCCGTGGCGCCAACCAGCGACGCTAGAGCCTCCGACACGAGCGCCGCCACCTGTTGTCGCGCCTCCTCGCGGAGCTCCTCTGTGAAGTAATACAATTTTATTATTTCATAATAGAGGGTGCGTAGGTTGGACCCAACTAGCATGCCCCTGGGACCTTTACAGGTATATTGTGACTTTCCCTGATTGAAATTGTTGTTGCTGAAGTTGTGTCAGCCTCGGTTGCTCAGTGGTGCGTCGTCAGTACTTGGATGGGTGACCGCTCGACCGTTGGAGTCTGACCGTGGTTCAGATTCCACGTAAAACTGTAGGTCCCTTCCCTTCTTACCTTACTTGATGGTAAGGTTCATCCCGCCCGGGTTGGCACCATCGCACTGAATGAAACGTCGGTCGAAACGGCTATGTAATAGTCGTGTTTTCCGTACAGTTCAGTGTAGCCGACATGAAATGATGGGAAGCAATAACATTGCACCTAGTTCACCCGGTGTTATGGGCTGACATCACGGATGTTGTAGGTGGTGTAGCCAACCGTGTCAGTATCCATAAAAAAAATCTCAAATAGCTACCTTCTGTAAGTTTTAAGAATTTTCGAGATGCAATCGCTTTCAATATATTCTGGGAACTTTATGATTTCCTCAAGTACAATACTTCTTTTGTAGATCAGCAGTCCACAGTCGCAATTAAATATAAGACGGGATTTTCTCCCTTTAGCGTCAGAACCTGCACACCTCAGCCCCCGTCAGTGACACGGGATTCGAACATTTGCTCTCTTGCTTAAGAACCCGGTGTCTTAACCACTGGACTACAACACCGACCACAAGTCTGCTGCAGAAAGAAAGACAAACTAAAGTGTATCATACCTTTCTCCTGAGGAGTCCTCTCAGGCGGAGGCTTGCAGAATACTCCGCCCGGCCACCAAGACTTTATCACTAGGCTGATGTAATAGTGTAGCATTTGTTCGGAGAACAACCACGATATTGTGTCCCGGATTTGCCTGTTACAAATGAATCCTGCATGAATAAATGCAATGATTGTTTTATTATAAAATTCAAATAGTCACTATACACGGTGTTGCAGTTGCCCCCGTAATATTTTTAACTTACATAAGGGGGTTATTCTATATGTGAAACTAAACAACTTCGGTGAAGAAAAAAAAAAAATTTTAAACAACAAAGAAATTTTTTTCCATACAAATTTTAATTACGCATTCTCAAAATGTATGGAGAAAAAAAATTTTTTTTTCTTCAAATAAGAAAGTCTCAGAACAAAAGATGTTCTATTTCACGTACAGAATCACTCCCTTTCGGGTTTTACGGTTGGGGTTGCAACACCGTGTATACAAGCACGAAGTTTAACATATTGCGTGTATGTTTGTGGTTAAATATTTGTAGCTTTTGTACCGTGTGGGGCCGGTACTTTAAAAGAATAGCCCCACTGCATCTCTCCCCGTGTATGTCGTAAAAGGCGACTAAGGGATATGACTCCCTTCTTATATTACTAGGTGGTAGGGTTTAACCCGCCCGGGTTGGTACCACCGCACTGAATGAAAGGTCGGTCGAAACGGCTATGTAAATAGTTTGTGTTTTCCGTCCAGTTCAGTGTAGCCGGCACGACCGAGGGGAGGCACTGACGTGGCACCAAGTTCACCCGGTGTTATGGGCTGACATCATGGATGTTGTAGGTGATGTAAGCCAACCGTGTCAGTTTCCATAAAAAAAAAAAAAAAAAAAGCTTCTCCTAAAAATCACCTCTCCTCAAATTAAAATAATGATATGGCCTTTCTCGAGAGTTCACCTATAAGCATAATTTGTTGATCATGCATGACTGGACCTTCAACCTCTAGACTACACAAAATTAGCCTATAAAGAGAAAATACAAAAACAACATTCAGCTAATTGTTGTACTTATTGTGAGAGATCCGGCTCGAAGAACCAGAAAATAGCAGTGTTATCAAACATGATAGGGTATAGCAAACTGGTTCACTGTTACACGATACATGTTGGCTGAAGTTTAGATATTACAGTTTATTAATAACGTGAAACCGGCGAGCATGCATGAAGAACATTATTGGAGTGGAAGAGGCGGCAGATGTGGATCGTCTCTGGCAGTGGCACGTGGAGATCCGATTGTCTCTGCCTATCCTACCGGGAAACAGGCGTGACGCTATGTATGTATGTATGTATGTATAGACACACAGAGATAGCATGTACTTTTTGCATCACACTAACAGATGTCTTACGTATCTTCCTATTGTGATGAAATAGTACATCTATGCTCTGTATTCCCATAACGTAGAAAAAAAGGGCATTGCCAATGAGCGTTTAGTGCATCGGGATACACAATAGAATAGTTTACAAAGGTGGGTTTCACTCAACGAGATTTCGTCCAGCCGATCTTTGCACGCTTGAGAGTAGCACGTAGTATAGTGCAGAAGGGTCTCATCACCAACCTGTTGATAGTGCGTCCGTATGTAATCTGCACAAAGGTGATGAGGGTCCTTCTCAGCCACTTGAACACCCCGCGCATGTCGAACACTTCGCTTAGCAGCGCATACAGCGGCTCAGCGATGCCGTCTCGGTCCTCGCTCCCTCCGCTTCCAGATCCCGCGCCAGCTCCGCCTGAATCATATACAACGGTGTCATAAAGTCTTCATCGAGAACGGTTTTTTTAGACACCCCGCGCGGGTTTTTTTGCCCAATACTTCAACGAAAGATCAGACACAGCCAATAACACCATTCCTCGCGAAACCACGTTCAGAGAGGCGCCATGCCGGCTATGAGGCGGACAAAAAGTTGTCGTCTAATTTATTGGCACGCCTTTTGAAGATACCCAGGTTATAGGTGGTAAGGAACACACACACTGGAAGACCGTTCCATATTTTTCGTACAGAAACAGGAAAGGAGAGATCAACTTTCTAGGCAAGAGTGACACACTTCAACTTCTCTCACAAAATCTGCCTCTGCTAAATGTCTAATCCCGATTGTATCATCTGTAAAGTCTGTCAAGGCAAAATGAAATGTATTATAATTGAATAAGGTTCACCTCTGCCTGTACTGTTAGAGTTCCTCGCTCCAGACTCAGAGTTTTCTCCGTCTAGGTACATGGACATCTCATCTTCATCAGCCGATTCCCGCAGGCACAGCTCACGCTCCTGCGACGATCGGGATGTCGCTTCGCTGCTCGTACTGCAAGATTTCATCAGTTTAGTTAGAGCATATTAATTCTACCATCGTTCCACGTGCAACAGGTTGGGAATGTATCGACACACTGTCGATATCCCCCCACTTAGGACAATTCGATCCTGTAAATCCTTTATTTATAGTGTTGTCAACATGTGGAATGCATTGACTGCCAACTGCATTCTTTCCTCTAATGTACAGTCTGGGGTCTTTCAATCAAACATAATGTGAAAGTGCACCTAGCCGGCCGACATGTTATTCGCAGCCCCCGTAAATATCTGAATGCCCATGGGCGCCGTCGGACTACACCTCTGCGTTAGTCTGTCGCGAGTAGGGTTGCCAGATGGCCGGGACTGAGTGAGCGGGATTGTCCAGAAATTTTACTCTTTGTCTAGAGTCCGGCTTTGGAAAAAATTGTCCCGCCAAAATTAAGTCCTCCGCCCAGTTGAAAGCAGCAGCGTTAACTTTAGCCTAGCCTACCTAGCCCATGTGTGCGCCCGCGACTGCGAGCGCAATGGTAATTTAATAAGGTACTTTTCTTTCAAGGTATTTTTATTACTTTTATTTATTTGTCCCGGCTTAAATCGTAAAATCCCAAAATTTTAAGATCATGTCCAGAAAATGAGCCTCTCTGATCTGGCAACCCTATTCGCGAGCCATATGTCATGCTTACCATAAAAAAATTATAATATGACATAATCATATAATATGACATAATCACCTTTATTCTTGTATCAACAACCCTTCTGCTCCCGAGTACCTATCTTCACGTTTTCAATACTTATCTTCCCACGGTGTCACGCTTCGTTCAAGTGATGACAATATCTTAGCCATTTCCACTCATAAAACAGGATTTTACACAAACTCATTTTCTGTGCACGCAGCTCGTCTGTGGAATCAACTACCTCACTGTATACGGCACTGCAAGTCGCTTCCGTTATTCAAAAAACACTTAAAGTTGTACTATCTCCGTCAATGTGAAGTCAATAGTTAAAAAATCCTTTAATTCATAATGGACAAGTATGTATGTATGTATATATTTAGGTATTATGTATTATATAATCTTTAATACATATGTATTTAATTTATAGTTTTATGTATTTAATTTAATTTATAATTTGCCATTTCTACGTTTAAACTGGTATGTACTTATATTATGTAGTGCAAGTATATTATAGTTTATCATAGTTATTTTCCATATATTATATTTTACATTCCCACACTCAAGTCTTTTGCTACTACCTACATCATACGATTTGCTACTACTATCTCACAACATACGACTCTCAAACATCCAAAGGTTGACTGGGAGAAATCCCTGTAAGGGATAAGTCCGCCTTTGCCCCTCATGTAAATTACTTATCGTTTGTTACTGTTAAATGTTTTGGAGCAATAAAGTATTTCTATCTATCTATCTATCATATTTCATTGCATGCAACTTTCAATGAACCAAAGGCACCCATCCATCTGCCTGGCAGACATCTTTGTAAGGGATAAACATGCCTTTCCACATTGTGTAAACAATTTCATTGAGATTGTTCATTTTTGGAGCAATAAAATACTTTATTTTCTATCTATCCCCCTATCTACGGGCACGGTAGAGGTGCACAAACATAATGACATGTGTTACAAACATAATTATGGTTTCTGTCCCTGAAATTCGTGCCAGAAAGTAAAATATATACTTACTGCATGTCTTTTAGACTATATTGGGAATTACAAAGTAAGCATGGGACAAATCTCTAACAAATGACAGAAAAAAAGGGATGCCCCAGTTAAACTACAAATATCTAAAATATTTCTTAATTATCAGTTGAATTAACAGTCTACTCCAAAGTAAAACGAGGCCATGTTTTTTCTAAGGGGGAATTTAGCATCCGAAAACAATTCCACAGTTCACAGACGAAACAAACGTATTGTATTGTGGAGTAAAATACATTTACCTCTTGAATAGCGTGGAGAAGGAGAAGCGAGGTTTCTTGGGCAGATGATCTGGGTGCTTGAGGTGCTCAGAGCTGGGGTTCAGGAAGGCGTACAGCGCCTCGCTCTGGTTTAATCTCTCATCCTCCAGAACAAACTGACAACAAGTTAACAGAACAAGGCGTCATTAAGATGGATTAAACAACTGAAGAGTAAAGCACCCTTAGACGTCCTGGACAAATTTGGTCAGTGGAAAATAGAATAAGAGACGATTTCAACGGTTAATTCCTTGCTATATTGTAAAATGAGAGACAGACTGTAAGGTCAAATAAAAGGAAAATAAAATCCGAACATTATGTGAACATAGAACCCTCTGTGATTGTGTAGTAGCATAGAATAGAGAATAATCGTAAAGATGTAACACAAACATTGCTAAGCAAGCTTTGTACCGTGTGGGGCCGGTACTTTAAAAGAATAGCCCCACTGCATCTCTCCCCGTGTATGTCGTAAAAGGCGACTAAGGGATATGACTCCCTTCTTATATTACTAGGTGGTAGGGTTCAACCCGCCCGGGTTGGTACCACCGCACTGAATGAAAGGTGGGTCGAAAGGGCTATGTAAATAGTTTGGGTTTTCCGTCCAGTTCAGTGTAGCCGGCACGACCGAAGGGAATCACTGACGTGGCACCAAGCTCACCCGGTGTTATGGGCTGACATCACGGATGTTGTAGGTGATGAAGCCAACCGTGTCAGCATCAATAAAAAAAATAAAAATAAAAAGTCATTATCATTATGACCCTATACACCCGAAATATTTGTCTAATCACAGTTGATATACAAACCTACAACATTCATAGTAAGCTTAATAGGGATCAAGAGTAATCATAATATTTAGATTAGAGAAAAGAATAAATACAGAAATTAATACTATAACATTAAATGTGGCCCAAAAAAGTGTTAACAAATTATTATACTAAACACGTCAGTTTTGTATGTAATTAGTAACAGCTGGGATTTTTCGTATTATTTTGTATGAGACCACGCATCTTTAAAATTTTCCTCGAAACCATCGTGTAGTTCGTATAGGTCACCGGTTCATATCCGGCTCGAAGGACCAATATCGACGACTTGGCCTGCAGATGGGCTTCCTCAATCGTAAAACACATATTTTTCTCTCAGACCAATTTTAATGGAGACATTTTGTTCGTTTTCATTTAGGCGGCAACTGAAGACATTTAAATATTTTGACATTATATATTTTTTGCTTCCTCCCGTCGCTTACAGATTGTGTTCACTTACTTCAAGATACTTTTGTATTAACATTTTCGCTTTCTCCAGAGAAGTCTTGTCGTTCTTTCCAAACAAGAACTTGAAAGAGGAGTTCGAAGGGAGCTCGATGTTCTTCAACTCCGCGCAAAGCGGCCTGAGTTTCCGATGCAGCTCCTGAAAGAGAGAAGGGACTTTTAAGGTCCAAGTTGCCATATTATCATTGACTCTTGATCTCAACGGCTGAAGTTCGAATACGGCCAACGTGTACCGATTGGTTTGCTGGGGTTCAAATAAAATGTTTCTGCTTCTAAACAAGTGAATCATCACTTGTTTTACATGGTTTTGTAGACAATAGAGTTTATTAATCTAACTTCGTTATTTTATTAAATATTTGAATGTTTGCCAAGGTCGGCGCGCCATGATCATTTTAGCCCATGCGATTAAGCATATTTAAAGTGTGGAAGCTAACTAGTGTACCTGGCATTCCGGCAAATACTCGAAATTCTGACAGATATCTGGAATTAGGGCGAAGGTGTGGAACTAAACTTGCGATGGCTTCACCGAACATATCCGGGCCCATCGGCAGTAGAGGAGGGTGTTAATCGAGGTCAGGACTAGCGAGTGGCTACTCTAAATTTCCCGCGCATGCTTCACCTTTCGGCTCGCATCAAGCCCTCGTCAGCTAGTCTGCGTTGACTAGGACGCGGGGAAACCACCAGTCCCGCTCTTGACCTCCCTCTCTCTACCTATCCATATTCTGTAGGATGATTCCAGTGACGTTTTCGAAACTCTCTCCATATATGAGCTTAGCGTCGATCTTGGCATACCTAACTGAAGATCTGGCACGTACATGGAATCCTAACACAAATCTGGAATTCTCGCACGTACCTGAAATTCAGGCAGCGTCCTCAGCAACACCCAACCTGTGGTGATGCCCTCGGGCCGCTCCTCGCCGTGCCCCGCCCCCGCCACCGCGCCCCCCGCCCCCTCCCTCTCCTGCGCCATGTGGACAACCACCACGAACTGCACCGGCCGCGACTCCTCCATAACCTGCAAACAACATTTTATGTGACCAGACATATTGTCGTATACCGAACTAAGGTATTCTGAAATGCTGTTTGTCAGAAGTGACAGTTGAGGAGGCAAACAGCACTTCAGAATACCTTAATTCGTAATATAACACAATAATATATTTTTACGCAACTAGACAAGGGCGGCCTGCATTAGGCGTTAGTAGGAATAATGATAATAATCTAACAGTGTTCGTGACCAAATACGGCAGGTACTTTGTGCCAAATGTCTTAAAAAAGTCATCTCATGTAGTCATTCAGTCACTGTGAATTCAGCTTATAAGTTCCTTTGGTCGATGACGTGTGTTTCGGGAGTGACGTATGAGAAACGCTCATCAGTTATTTATTATAGATCAGTGTATGGAATGTCGGAAGTGGCACGTCAGTATAGAGCGTTCCAACTAAAAGTTCCCTTCGCCGTTATGTTGGCTCCACTGTCAGTGTCACTGTCAGTGTCACTGTCAGTGCTTAAATTCGTGCTGCCAGATTGTGAAGATTATATTACCTAATAATGTAATCGGTATTTACCATTCAATAAATACGGTAAATACTGATAATTACGGGTAAATCTGTACACATAGCAACCCTCAACGCTGTTTTGACAGATAGACAGTGGAGCCAACATAACGGCGAAGGGAAGTTTTAGTTGGAACGCTCTCTAGTTCTCTTTGGTCGAGTCAGCTACACTTAACTGGCCGGACTACATACCTCGGCACTGTGCACGGTGGCCCGCCACCGGCCCAGGTGCTCCGCCCATGTGTCGGTGCGCGCGAGGTGCGCCTCCAGCCGCCGCCGCTCCCCCGCCAGCCGCTCCACCTCCCCCGCCAGCAGCGTCAGAGCCCGCGACTCGGGCTTCAGCGACGCCCGGAGCGCCGCCAGTGCCTAAGCACAGTTTCAACATGGTTAACCATTTATAGCTTGCCTATATGACAATTTTTGAGATACAAACAAACCTTTAAGAATTAATTAGGACTGTAGCAAGGACTCGCTTCTTAAAAGGGGCGAAACAATTTTGAGGGATCATGCAAATAGGAAAACCATCTAAACACTTGTTCGCAGGTCATCCCATTCTCCTTCTGGTCATTGGACCACATCGACCGGGCTGCCTGCGCTCTCCGCCGACGACACGGACTCGTTCGACAGCTGCCGCTCCTCCAGCGGGGAACGCGCCCCGCCTATGCTGCGGGGACACGCGGCGGGCTACACACCTGAGTCTTGTTGTTGTATCGCTCCTGCAGTTGGTCGAGCTTGCGCCTCGCGTACGTCGAGTGCTCGCCCACGCGCAGCCCGCCCGCGCTCTCCGCCGACGACACGGACTCGTTCGACAGCTGCCGCTCCTCCAGCGGGGAACGCGCCTCGCCTATGCTGCGGGGACACGCGGCGGGCTACACACCTGAGTCTTGTTGTTGTGTCTCTCCTGCAGTTGGTCGAGCTTGCGCCTCGCGTACGTCGAGTGCTCGCCCACGCGCAGCCCGCCCGCGCTCTCCGCCGACGACACGGACTCGTTCGACAGCTGCCGCTCCTCCAGCGGGGAACGCGCCCCGCCTATGCTGCGGGGACACGCGGCGGGCTACACACCTGAGTCTTGTTGTTGTGTCTCTCCTGCAGTTGGTCGAGCTTGCGCCTCGCGTACGTCGAGTGCTCGCCCACGCGCAGCCCGCCCGCGCTCTCCGCCGACGACACGGACTCGTTCGACAGCTGCCGCTCCTCCAGCGGGGAACGCTCCCCGCCTATATCTGTTGAGTCATTATACTTTCTTATTCTTGTTCGGGTGGCTTCCTTCTTAAACTTGAATGGATCTTTGGACAGAATCCTTACCTATAATAAAATCCAACGTCTGCTTTCTGTCTGAGTGTCGGAGTGTCTGAGTGTATGTCTGTCTGTCCGCTTATAACTCGAGAACCACTTAACCGATTTTAATAAAACAAAATTCTACGGATAGCTTGATTCTTCCCACCAACTATAGGCTACTTACTATCACGCTAAATGGCTTATCATGGCTTATATGGCTATCACGCTAAATGAAATATGAGAGCGGGCGGAGCCGCGGGCACGGCTTGTTGAGGATAAATACCAAACACCAAAATTTAAAAATGTCTTTTATTTGAACATTTTTCAGTCGCGTTGGCAAATTGCGAAAAAGGGACCCTCATGGGATTACTATGGTGTCTGTCTTTCTGTCCGTCTGTGGGTCACAGATTTTGCCGAATTTACTGAACCAATTTTGATGAAACTGATGCCAAAGTATGCAGAATTTTCGGCTGCAGACAGACCATAGATAAATTATTGTCTAATAGTCCAGTGGAAAGTACAGGGTACCCCAAAATGGTTTTAAAGAAGAACGTTTTGTTTTCTACACAAATATTATAAAGAGGTAAAGTTTATAAGTTTAGAATATTTAGAATGGACGTTTAGGATGGACATAGGCTACAATAGCTAGTTTTAAATAAATCTAGTGTCATGTCATATAGATATTGTTTATGAAATTTCAAAAATATACAATATGGCATTATGAAAGTTTTCTTTAAGAAATATTTCGCTTAAAAGTTGACAAAAAACTGCACTTTTGTCGCTGAACTTTTTCCTATTAAGAGTGGTTTGAAAATGTCACGGGTTTCTTAGACATGTAATACAGAAATACTTTATTGCTGCAAAACATTTTACAGAAACAATCACAATACATTTACAAGTGGTGCAAAGGCGAACTTATCCCTTACAGAGATTTCATCCAGTCAACTTTTGGATGTTTGAGGGTAGCACATTTGAGCACGCACCCAAAAATTCTAGTTGTTTTTACTAGGGGTGCGATTTTGGGATGTGATTTTGATTTGAAATGTATATGTATACCTATAGTATTTGAGTGCATATGTATATTATTAAAAAAATATTATACATAATATTATAATTCCCCTCAAGTACAGTATCGGGTCCTTCAAGAAGGGCACGTGAATGGCAACCTGTCAGGCCGGCATGGCATTCGCAACCTCCGCGTGCGACCGAATGTCCATGGCCGTCGTTACACATATTATGGGTGGCTCGGAGCCACAGTCGAGCTTTAAATAAAAAATAAAACCGGCCAAGTGCGAGTCAAACTCGCGCACCGAGGGTTCCGTATCGCCATGTCACGGTCAGTGCTGCTTCATACTCTTTTCAGTAGATGGCGCACATACACTTTACAGTTTCTTGTATGAGGACCCCGTGAACTTTTTACTTTTTCATATTTTTATTATTTGTTGTTATATCGTCCATAATAAATAACACATATCTGTGAAAATTTCAACGGTCTACCTATTACGGTTCAAAAGATACAGCCCTCGGACAGACAGACAGACAGAGAAACGGCGTAGGCTTAGTAATAGGATCCCGTACCGGATACGGAACCCTAAAAATTATAAGATCTCAGCAGAAAAATATTCCAAATACATTCACAGTAGAAGCAAACAATTAAAATTAATAATGACAGTTAACTTATCAAGGAATTGCACTTGGGAACACAGATACAGCAGTTGGCAACTATGTAAGTGCTATAAAAATATTTATGTTTCGAATAACAACATAACGTTATTATCTCTGTAAACAGGTGATGAAACAGGCCTACAAACAACACAGTCGCTAGGTAGACAGATATGCTATCAGCTTGCGAAGAACACGAGTAGCAAAATAAACAAGGTATTTAATTATTTCGATGTTAAAATTTCCATTGCTTTCTCCGGGTTGATTGGATCGTATGAAAGCAGTTCATGACTTATATGTATGTATATATTCTTTATTGAACACCAATTCATACAAATTAGGCACTATAGGCGTGCTTAATGCCGTGACGCTTTCTATTCTAACTAACCATTTGGATGTGGGAGAAGTGTATGCTGGCGAACAAGAATAGTTTGTGGCAACGTATTAAGCAGTAAAGCAATATGTATGATACACTAACAAACGAATTCAAGAGATACAGCCCTCGGACAGACAGACAGACAGACAGACGGTGTAGGCTTAGCAATAGCGTCCCGTACAGGATACGGAACCCTAAAAATAAAATCAGGTGTATAGAGCCTTTGTTAGAAATTGTTGGTACATATACAACAATTAATAGGCATAGGCACTGCTGGACATAGGCCTTGGGAGAGGTCTATGTCCAGCATTGGACCGATACAGGCTGATGATGATGATGATACAACAATGATCGCATCGTGCAGTATTCTTCAATAAAAACCTTTGCTATTAGCTTCGCTGGCCAGCTCCTTGACTAACGCCTTGTATTGATCACTCAGCAGGAAGGACGAGTAGTACTTTTCACGGACCGTGTCCACGACTTGCTCCTGGACTTCGTAGAACACTTCGGGACCCGAGTCTCCCAGGAGGAACGCCTCCATTCGCTTCCGGCTCTCCTGTGGTACGGCACATACGCTTGCGTTAATTTGCGAAGGCAAAATCTTCAATATAAGGTGCTTCGTTATTTATGTAAAAAAATCTAAACATACGCACTCAAATAAACACTTTACGTAAGAAAAAAACATATGTTTATAAGAGCATTTTTTCTCCTAACAAAAAATAAAATCAAATAAGTAGCTGTAAAAACCAATCATAGTGACCTTGTGACTTACTTACAACAAACAGCTGTTCTGCGTTTGAACATAGTACGGTCATTGACCCCGTACAATGCAAGTTACCCACTGTTACACACAGGTTAAAATGTTTAGGTAGCAAACATGTTTTGTTAAATTTCTCGAAAAGTAATGCTAAAAACATATAATTTTTTTTGCGTAACGTGTTTATTTGAGTGTCTATGTAACCCTCCCGAAATGTTTGACATAAATAGCGAAGCACCTTATATAATAATAATAATCTTTTGAGTCGGTATGGAGGGTTGGTCGGTCCTTAGTGTGCTTTGGGCTTTGTTTTGTTTGTGGAACTTGTCAAGTATCTGGGTAGGTATGTGCTAGAAATTGATTTAATGTGTTTTTGTTTTTTATTGTGTAGATTTAGGAATTAATTTAATTAATTAAAAACAAGCAATTAGTAAATAAAAGCATTAATAAACCATTGTTTCTTTTATTGGCCAAAATTAGGGATAATTTGCAAGAGTCTATACATTAACGATGGAAAGGAAGTAAGTAGTTGGAATTGAAAAGTGCCCGCGCGACGCGACATGTTCTAAATTTGAAAATGCCTCTGAAAACGCTCTCAATAAGTCAAGCGACCACCGATAAGGTGGCCCTGTTACAAAGTGCCCGTGTTGTCGTTCTGTTCTGGTCTCTGTCCCTAATTTTGGCCACATAGTGAAAGATTTGTATGACAGAGGGAAGGTGTGGATCTAAGCTTTCGATGGCTTCACCGAACATATCCGGGCCCATCGGCAGTAGAGGAGGGTATTAATCGAGGCCGGGACTAGCGAGTGGCCACTCTAAATTTCCCGCGCATGCTTCACGTTTCGGCTCGCTTCAAGCCCTCGTCAGCTAGTCTGCGTTGACTAGGACGCGGGGAAATACCAGTCCCGCTCTCGACCACCCTCTCTCTACCTATTCATATTCTGTAGGATGCTTCCAGTGACGTTTTCAAAGCTCTCTCCATGAATGAGCTTAGCGTCGATCTTGGCAGCCCTAGATTCTTGAACAGACTGTAGAGCGACTTTGCTGGTAGTCCACTTGCTCCGACTTCCACAGCAAAGAGATCAGTCTTGAATCCGTTTCTCACAATCCGGTCTACTAAGTTGCAGTACTTGTTAAGTCTGATGTTGTGTTCCGTCGGTATGTTGCTTCCCATGGAACTGAAGAAGGTTTAGTCCAATCTTTGGGCGGCTTTTTGGTATACCGTTGGAAAGGGCGTAAACTAGCGAACTTGTTAAAAGAAAACGTAGCTCTCAAATGCTGTCAGTTGTTTTTTTAATGAATTAAGAAATTAAGATTCTGTCATATTTTTACTAGTCCCCGGTACTTCGGGAGGCCATAGGTCCTTTTCATGGTATTAACTTCATTGAATGATATTTTTTCTAGAACAAGGATACATCGTAAAATCCAATAAATTATATGTCGTGCTGATACAATCATAAACAAGCCTTGTCAGCCTCGAGTTGGCTTGGAGCGAGGTTCGAGATTGGCTGTCGCTATTTATTGTTAAGCAACGCTGGGCGCGGTCAGTTCTTGGATGGGTGACCGCTCGAGCGTTGGAGGCTGACCGTGGTTCGTATTTATTTATTTATTTATTTATTTAATCCAAAACCTCCTATTTACAGATAAATATCCAATTCTTAGGTTAGGTTAATAATACAGATAATTAAGGATAAGGATAATAATTCTTAGGTTAGTATAATAATGATGAATAAAATAAAGATAACATAATATCTACAGTACATAATTTATAAATTAGTCTGTTTCAAGTAATCTGTGGCTAGTTTTATAAACTGCCTACGGTTACAGTTGAAGATATCCAGCTCTGGCAGTTTAGCCACCATTCCATTGAGCCCGTTCAACGCCCGAGGTACCGGAGTCTGCTGATAGTGGATGGTACGAGTCCGCTTTACTGCGAATAGTCTGTGATTCCGAGCACGAGTGTATTTGTCAGGGACATGGAGCGAGATCAAACCAAGAACTAAAGGATCATCAATCTGACCGTTCATTAGTAGGAAAAAATGCAGAAATATATGCAATCCCCTCCTGTTCTGTAGCGTGGTGTACCCAACCATTCCGCTTACAAACAGAGACGGATAGTTATATTCGAGTACTTCATTATAAGGATAGTATCCATACATTTTCTTATATAAAAACCTATTAAATTTCCTTTGAACTCTTTCAACTAATAATATGTATTTGGACTCATGTGGGTTCCAGATGATCGCATTGTGTTCGAGTTTGGAGCGCACGTAGGCGTCGTATAAGAGTCTGAGTACTGTGGCATCTTGAAAGTAATTACCCTGCCTCATAACAAAACCCAAACTTTTGTATGCTTGTTTGCACTTCTCCTCTATATGATCATGAAATGTTAGTTTTTTATCCATTATGATTCCTAAATCTTTTATACGATTAACTCTCGATAGTGGATTTCCGGACAATTTGTAGCAATGTTGAATTGGGTTTCGAGATCTAGTATAGGTCATTACGGAACACTTGTCTAGATTGAATTCCATCATGTTCTGCTGGCCCCACTCTTGGACCAAGTCGATATCACCTTGCAACAAGTCACAGTCAAGCTGAGACGCAACACCAAGTGCTAGTTTTAGGTCATCAGCGTATAATAAACACACTGACGACCTGACAACCTGCGGGAGATCGTTAATCATAAATAGAAACTGTGATGGCCCCAGATTGCTACCCTGGCTCACTCCTGATCTTGTGAAATAATTTTTTGATCGTTCTCCTGAAAGCTCAACATACTGGTTCCTGTCTTTAAAGTAATCTGCAAAGAAATGCAGTAGTTTAGGTGAGAAGCCAGCAGCTGAAAATTTTTGGAGTAGGACATCATTATTAACCCGATCGAAGGCTTTCCGGTAATCAAAGTATGCTACATCTACTTGTTTGGATTCATCCATATTACCTGCTGCATAATTGACAAAATTCATCAGATTAGTGACAGTTGAGTGTTTTTTTCGAAACCCATGCTGACAGTCGGTTAGCATACTTTGAGTCTGCCAGGAAATGCGCGAGTTTAAAATAGTCTCGAATATTTTTGCAAAAGTCGAGAGGACAGCTATAGGCCTGTAGTTGTTGACTTCTGTTTTATCTCCATTTTTATGAATGGGTGTTACCCTAGATTCCTTCCATCTAGAAGGATATTTGGATTGTTGGAGAGCGAGATTAAACAAGAAGAGAAGAGGTTCTTCGAAAGCAGAGATGCAATCTTTAATGACAAAGGAAGGCACAGCATCTGGGCCTGGAGAAGACCGAGTTTTCAGATGCTTGACTGCTTGACGTAGATCATTGATGTCAACTGAGTCCACACTGACCAGGCTTGCGCAGGTTCCAACTCCCGAAAGCTCCATCGCGGCCCTAGCATCAAGTTTAGGTGTATCTTCCAAAAATACAGACTTAAAATAATCGGCGAAAGCGTTGCTCGCATCACGACCAGTGTATGTTTTACCTTCGAATTTGTATTATGCAGGTATCTGTCTGTCTGTCCGTAAGTCTTTTATATGTTTCCAAAATGTTGTCACATCTGTCTTTATATTACTTTCAATTGTTTTTATGTAAATCCTGTGTGCTTCTACAATTTGTTTTTTCACAAGTGTCCTATAATACCTGAATTGTTCCCTATCATGTTCTAAGATTGTTTTTAATTTTGTTCGTTGATGAAAGTAATATTTAGTTCTAATGTTGCGTATAATCTCGAAAGTAAACCATTTCGGATATTGAAATCTACTATTTACATTATTACGCTTTCTAATCGGTACACATCCATCATAGCAACTATCTAATACAAAGTAAAAGTAAGAAACGGCCGTATCAATGTCTCGAATACTATAAAGTGATTCCCAATGTGCATTGGCGATTCGCTTATATAGTAAAATAAAATCTGCCTTACGAAAATTTCGTTCAGTTTTTGGTTCAATCTCACTGAAGGTGGTAGTAGACACAGTTGGTCCTGATTGTGCGCGAGGGAATACTATAGTGGTGCTTAGCGGCGGGTGATAGCCGTCCACTCTCACGAGTCCGGTACACTCACACACTGATACGTGCTCTTCTGGCAGATTGCTAAGTACCAGATCTAAGATACCTCCATTGCAATTGGTAACAGAATTAAATTGTTTAAGTTTACAAAATGCCAAGAAGTACCCATAGCAGACTAACACATTTTGTGAACACGAATTCAGATTAAAGTCACCGAAAACCATAAGATTATCATGTGATATACTTAAATTTTCGATAATTTTAAATATTGAATAATATGTGTCATCTAATGCAGATGGCGGTATATATATGATACAGCATAAGAATTTTATGTTTCTGCTTTTAACAGATGCACACAATAATTCAATTCCTTGCGGCATACCACCGTCTACTTGTGTCACTTGGCGTACATCAAATTCTGCTCTCGCTGCAAGCATCACACCTCCCCAATTGTCTTCACCCCCTCTTCTGTCTTTCCGAAGTATAGTGAAGTCTGCAGGAAATAGCTCAGCATCAAAGACAGACTTGTTCAGCCATGTTTCTGTGATTAAAAAGAAATCAGCTGAAGAGGCGATTACTGACTCATAGAACATTCGAGTTTTGCTTCTGATACCACGAACGTTCTGATAAAAGAAATTAAACGTTTTAGCGCGCGGTCGAGAGCAGCTAGCTCCCGACCGCTGGTTTTCGAAACGTTGTCCAATTCTTTATTCTAGCGTTTCTCGGCCATGCATCTGGGCAGAAGCAAACAACGTAATCTGCCTCTGTCACTCCAATTTTATATGATGAATAATCACCTCTAGCCTTTAACTTTTCTATTGTAAAATCTCCATTAGTGTATAGTTTCTTCACGTGGTTATTAATCGCATCTTCAGTAGTCCCAATCTCTAAATTCCAGATATGAAGGTACATGCGCTGCTTAATCGCTTTTATTGAGGTTTTATCAGGTTCAGCGGTGCCATGCAACACCACTCGCTTCCGTGTTAGCTTCTTTCTGTCTACCTGCACCCATTCTCCTTCAGGATCGATAGGTATATGTTCTTTTACGGATGACACTTTTTCTTCATAGTTTTGTTTTCTGGATGTTTGGCGGCCATCATTTCCATTGCTACTGCTGCTGTTGCCGCTACCGCCGTCGCTATCTTCACCTCCTTTTAATTTTGTTTCTTTTCTTGGTCTTGGTTTCGTGATTTCTTTTATAAGTTGATGTACTTTTTTTGGAACAGACGATTCTCTATTCTCAACGAGAATATTAGTTCGCAAGTTTGATTCAGACTCTAAGTTGATATTTGTAGTTGTAGATCCAGAAGCTCCATTTGCAATGCTACAGCCCAGCAGCATTTCAGTTGAATTTTGTATTGCTATAACTGATTTTTCTAATACGGAAAGTTTATTCATAACAATTCCAATACATGACATGGATGAAAGTGCACTGGCTAATTCATTTCCTCGCTGTCTTTCTAATTCAGCAGCGCTATCCCTAGTTTGTGATAGTTCGTGTATTAGGCGATCATTTTTTTCTTGGCACTTCAACATAATGTCATAAAGTGATTGAACATCCTTCCATATTTTCTCCGTGCTTCCTTCCATAAGTCCGGTATTATTAGAAAGTTCTGCTTTAATGCAATGGAGTAGAATGTCTGCAGAGTCCTTGGGTGGGGAGGCGGCTGATATCTCAGAAGAGGAGCGTGTGATGGTGCTCGCGCTCGGGACTCTACAAAGTAGAGCTGATGTAGGTGGAGTAACAGACACTACGGCGGCAACTTTATTTGGTGTGTGTGTAGGAATCTGTTGGAATGTAGTATCTCGTGCCATTTGTGTTTTTTTCGGGACGCGAGACGGTTGATGACCAATCCAGGATTTTTTTTGTATGGTTTTTATGCATGAGTTACACTTCCAATTTTTACCCGTCATGACTGTAAATAGTGCATATGATACACCAGCACAATCTATGTGATATATCTTCGAACAAACTGTGCAGGTGAGGTATTCTCTATTTTGAATAGCCGATTTACACTTCTCACAGGATTCAATTGGATCACGTCGGACAGAAGCCATTTCTTCACGTATACACGATATACAGAATCTCCGAAGAAATATTGCTTTTCAAAAGAATAAATCGTTATAATTACTGTAAAAATAATAAATATTATTTCCACATAAAATTTATGTTGTTTACATTGCGTCTGTCACTGTCGGTTGTCGTGGTATAGAATTTATTCGCCTATTTGACACACTTAACAGCCCATATCTTGAAAACTACTGAACCAATTTTAATAAAAACTTGCACTGTTCAGTTGAAATAAATGTAAGTCAATAAAAAAAGAATAGTCACAATCCGATTAATAGACGGAAGTTAACTTTCCCATCTGTTGTATATTTCATTCCACGTAAAACTGTAGGTCCCTTCCCTTCTTACCTTACTAGGTGGTAGCGTTCAACCCGCCCGGGTTGGTACCAGCGCACTGAATGAAAGGTCGGTCGAAACGGCTATGTAAATAGTTTGTGTTTTCCGTCCAGTTCAGTGTAGCCGGCACGACCGAAGGGAAGCACTGACATGGCACCTAGCTCACCTGGTGTTATGGGATGTCATCACGGATGTTGTAGGAGATGTAGCCAACCGTGTCAGTTACCATAAAAAAAAACCAAAAAAGTTACAATGGTTAAAAGCTAAGATTTTGGAAATTTTTAAAAATAAAGAAAAAAAATCGTATCTCGATACCACGTGACACCTGATAAAAAGGTATCATGGGTCAAACAAAACCTTGCAACTGACCCCATTTACCTACAAAAAAATATTGCCCTGTAGGGTGTCCCAAAACTCAACATCAAGCGGGAACCAGAGAGTAGGCCAGTTTATGACTAGCCAGGGAAAAATAAGAAAAAAAAAATCTTAGTCATTTATTTTTTTAGAAAAAATTTTTACTGAATATTTTTTTTTGGTAATACTACACGCATTCTGGTTTTATTTGGGATAGTTATCAATAGCAGAGTTATTTAGGCTCCCAATATAAACATTTTAACAAATATATTTGCAAATCTGTAGTCGTAGTACCCAAAATGTTGTTTTTTTTTTAAATGCTCATATCATAAAAAACAAATTACTCCGATTTTTTTTTCTTATTTTTTCTTGGGTAGCTTTACGTTGAGTTTTGGGACACCCTGTATATAATTTAGATACCTTGTCGACTTTAAGCTCGGCGCTCGGCGAGCGTATGTAAGTGTAGAATATCTCAGCGCCGAGCTGGTGCTGACTGCTGCGCGCGCTCTGGCGCAGCTCCTCCACCGCCAGCCAGAAGCCGACCAGGCCCTGCGAGCACAGCGTCTCCAGGAACAGCGACAGGTGCCGCCGGCCAGCGACGCTCTCCAGCACGCTCCGCACGGGCAGCGTCTGGATGAATACGGCACGTTACCGATGTTGAAACTGATGTTACCAATGTTGAAAAAGCTGTTGCCGATGTTGAAACTGATGTTACCGATTTTGAAAAAGCTGTTGCCGATGTTGAAACTGATGTTACCAATGGTAAAAAAGCTGTAGCTGATGTTGAAACTGATGTTACCAAAGTTGAAATAGCTGTTGCCGATGCTGAACCTGCTATTACAACTATGCTAGTGTGAAGGACCAACACATAATAGTTTTATTGTCAAGTTCAACGCAAAAAACAACGGCCAAGTGCGAGTCGAACTCGCGCACCGAGGGTTCCGTATCACCATGTCATGGTCAGCGCCACTCACGCCATCTATAGATTAGTTAAAATACTTCATGCTCTTTTCGGCAGATGGCACGCAATCACTTTTTAGTTTCTTGTATGGGGACCCCGCGATTTTTTTACTTTTCATATTTTTATTATTTGTTGTTATATCGGCCATAATAACACATATTCTGTGAAAATTTCAACGGGCTACCTATTACGGTTCAAGAGATACAGCAGTAGGACAGACAGACAGTCGGCGTAGTAGGCTTAGTAATAGTGGTCCCGTACGATGGAACCCTAATAGCACTGTATTGCTGTACAAGTTTGCGCGTTCAGTGCGAAGAGAGCGGCGTTCACACCGGCTCCTTCATTCCAAGGCACGTCGCTCAAATTAAGCAAACACCTCGGGGTCCTCGGAGTCGAACTGTCGCACGACCTGAACTTTCGTCGCCACATCGAGGGTAAGGCCAAGCTGTCTTCTAAACAGCTGGGCGTACTCAATAAGGTGCGACGGTACTTCACGGCGGACCAAAAGCTGCTCCTGTATAAATCACAGATCAGGTCTTGCTTGGAGTACTGCTCCCACCTGTGGGATGGCTCTGCCAAATACCAGCTTGCGCCTCTGGACTCCATCCAGCGTCGAGCCGTGCGACTAGTGGGTGACCCCGAAGTGTCCCGCGATCTAGAACCACTGCAACACCGTAGGGATGTTGGCTCCCTAAGTGTGCTCTATCGGTTATTCCATGGGGAGTGCTCGTAGGAGCTGTTTAACGCGATCCCGCCGTCCCTTTCTACCTCCGCACCACGCGCACTGGGCAGGGATTGCATCCCTATACGCTGGACTTACCGCGCATGCGTACCAAACGATTCTGTTGATCTTTCCTTTACAGAACCGGTAAACTCTGGAACGCTCTCCCTGCTCACATATTTCCCGCCAAGTACAGTCTCGGGACCTTCAAGGCGGCGAGGGGCGTGAATGGGCACCTGTCAGGCCGGCATGGCATTCGCAACCCCCGAATACGACCGAATGTCTATCGGCGCCGTTAGACACCTCATGGGTGCCTCGGAGGCACATGTCGACCTTACAATAAAAAAATTAAAAAAACATGCCCAATTATGTATTCAATAAATCATTAGAATAGATAGGATTTACCTTCGCACTATCCGACTCCATAGTGGGAAAAGCGCCCTCCCAACCCAGCTTCCTCAAGGCGGCCTCACACTCGGCCTTCGCAAATGTCAGCTGAGTGATGTAACGCTTCAGTTTCTTCGCTAGTGGTAGGGTTTAACCAGCCCGGGTTGGTACCACCGCACTGAATGAAACGTCGGTCGAAACGGCTATATAAATAGTTTTTGTTTTCCGTCCAGTTCAGTGTAGCCGGCACGACCGAAGGGAAGCACTGACGTGGCACCAAGTCCACCCGATATTATGGGCTGACATCACAGATGTTGTAGGTGAGGTAGCCAACCGTGTCAGTTTCCAAAAAAAAAAATTACCTTCGCGCTATCCGACTCCATAGTGGGAAAAGCGCCCTCCCAACCCAGCTTCCTCAAGGCGGCCTCACACTCAGCCTTAGCAAACGTAAGCTGAGCGATGTAACGCTTCAGTTTCTTCGCTGCCGCTATCTGCTGCCGGCTGATGTTGGGCTGAGCCCCCGCCTTGTCCAAAGCGTCCACGTCTATCCCCCTCGCTCGCTTGACGTTTTGAAGAGTTGTCGCTTGCATTATTTGTGTCACAATGTCGTACCTGTGCGGCAAAGACAACAACGTGTGAATTCATAGGCGTTCCGAAAGGGCGGGGGAGGAGGGGGAGGGGGGGGGGGTGTTCAAACAGTAGGTCCCTTCCCTTCTTACGGTAGATGGCGCGCGCGCAGACAACAACGTGTGAATTCATAGGCGTGCCGAAAGGGAGGGGGGGGGGGGGGGGGGGGGGGGTGTTCAAACAGTAGGTCCCTTCCATTCTTACGTTGGATGGCGCGCGCACACACACTTTTTGACGTGAATACATCTTTAAATTTCCTTCCATAGTGGGAGCCAATCAAGAAAACCGATGATAACAAAATCGGGGGATACGGTTTGGTGTTGTAGCTTCATATCTATCTTTAATTACACCACTCGATAGGTAAAGGATCAAAGAATACGTACACGTATTCACGTAAAACACACGGCCGTGTCCACGAGACCGGCCAATTTTTGGTTTCTTCTATGGGAACCACCGTGAATTTTTTACTTTGTTTTCTTATTTTTATATTATTTGTTGTTATATCGGCCATAATAACACATATTCTGTGAAAATTTCAACGGGCTACCTATTACGGTTCAAGAGATACAGCCCTCGGACAGACGGACGGACGGACGGACAGACAGACAGACAGACGGCGTAGGCTTAGTAATAGGGTCCCGTACCGGATACGGAACCCTAAAAACACAAGCTAGAAGTATTTTTCCAAAATATCGCCAGCCCACAGGTAAACAGCGACTATTAAAAAGCAACAATCTCGTCAAATATGACCCCGGTTCAATATCTTAACACTGTTTATCTGCATACCTTTTGTAGGTTATTTGAAATCATTGGCTGTTTGTTATGGAGACAAACTAGATATCATTGCACTGGTGAAAACAACAAAATATAGCGATATGAAAGTCGAACTAATCAACTGAAAGAGATGCGGGTATAAAAGGGGCAGGGATGGTCGGAAACAGTACATTCAAGTGTCACAGCGAGAGCAGACAACATGAGGGTCCTCATCGCAGTGGCGGTCCTGGTGGCCGTGGCCGGAGCCATGACGGTACAAGACGATGACTTCGTCATCGGAAAGCTGACGTTGGGTAAGATTCTTTTAGTTTTCACTTTGACTGAAAATTTTTGAAAAATATGAAGACCGCCTTCAAAAATGTATGAAATAAAAAAAAATCGAACCCTAGAGTTGAAGGCGGTGATAAAGTAGGCTACACAAATCACAAAGGATATCATTCACTATTGTTTTCTTTCATGCATCATTTTTGCTTGCTTTAGCACCGCCTTCAACTCTAGGGTTAGATTTTTTTTTATTTCATACATTTTTGAAGGCGGTTTTTATATTTTTTTAAATAATTTTTTATTTCACAGTTTTTTTTAAGTAGTAATTTTTTGCTATTAATGTACTCGGCGGAATCGGCCTCGCTTTCCAATCCGATCTTGACCAAATTGAAATGGGACCAGACGGGAAGCACCAGTTTCAAATAAAAAAATAATGATCATAAAAATCGGTTCACCCAGTCGAAAGTTCTGAGGTACAGACAGACAGACGGCGTAGGCTTAGTAATAGGGTCCCGTCGACGGATAAGGAACCTTAAAAATAAGCATGCTCATGGTCCCAGTGTGGAGAATGGGCACCATAGAACAACGTCTGCCCCAAAAGATAATTACATATGTGCATATGTTACGTCACGCCTGTTTCCCAATAGGATAGGCAGAGACAGCGGATCTCCATGTGCCACGATCCTGTCACACATCTGATGCTTCACCTCTTTCACTCTCATAATGTTCTTCATACATGCTCGTCGGTTGCGTACGGGTACTACGCACTCACCTTTTTTTAGCACATGCCCGATCAGTACCCTAGTCACGAGATTTAACCTACACCGCGTACTACGCTACACCGTGTTCTCCGCATCATTTTGTATGGAGAAACGGAGCAGCGCCTCTAGTGATAAATTTCCGAACTTAGTTTCTCCATACAAAATGATGCGGAGAACACGGCGGCGTAGCGTTGTACGCGGTGTAGGTTAAATCTCGTGATTAGGGTACAGATCTAGGTACGTACGTCTAGCTTAGAGTCTAGGGCGACCCTTCCACTCGCGTTCGTTCCAAAAGTCTCTATCGGTTAGAGCGTTTTGACAGTCTATCCGTACAGAGTGGGATATGGTACGAAACCTTACAATCAGAAGCTCCACAGATTCCCTGGTTCAAGGCGTGCCAATTTACGAAGGCCTGAAATAGTGCTAGATGTAAGAATTCGTTCTGGCCACATTCCATCGAATAAATTTTAATTATTGGTGAAAAAGAGAGATTCTCCAAATTGTGATCGGTGTAATGAGGAGGATGACATGCACCATTTGCTGATGGAGTGTGGTCAGAACAAGGAATTACGGAGGGAATTGCAGACGTCACTTAGGATGGACAGACTCAATTAGTTTTTTAGTATACATAAACTGTTGGCGAGCCCAAGTGAGAGGGATTTAGTAATTCTGTTGGATTTCCATGAGCGTCCTCTATCCCTTAGGGACGCTGGGCCCTAAGTGATAGGGAAGATGAGTACTATGGGGCCGATATTAACAAATCGTTGTTAAGCCATAAAAATAATAATAAAAAAAATTACTCCTCAGTGGACAAGGACATCAGAATGAAGGAGCGTGCGATCATGAAGCTGCTGAACCACGTGCTCCAGCTGACCGTCTACCCCGACATCCGCGACGTCGCCAGGACCTACCGTCTAGAGGACCACGTCGACCATTACCTGGTTGGTCCTCTCATCTATCCTTCAATCAATTCGACCTTCAGCCTTCTTCATTGTTATGAACAGTCATACACTCGACATAATAACACATGAAATAGTGTATCTGGCGCACTGGAAGTCCTTCCACTTTGTCTTAATTACACCTAGAAAGTGTTTGAACTAAACTCAGCTCGGCTTTCAACCTCACCCTTATTTCAGTTAGTGAACTCCCTCAGCACTCAATGGCTTTAAAAAACACATTCGGGCCCATTGCAAGTAGGAATTGGTTTCAATCGCCCTCGTCAGTTTGGTTGACTAGGACGTAGATTAGAACTAGTCTCGTGCTCGACCACCCACTCTCTCGATCATCGATCCAAATTCGATCAAAATTTATTTTGAGTTGAGACCGAATTTCACGCCGACAGCACGTCGCGTGGCTATAAAAGCCTAAATAGGTAGTTAAAGAATGATCCAATAGGTTTTCAATTGCACAATTCAGGATGTGATTAGTAAATTCGAATTACATGTCGTTATTCATTCTGAATTGCAGAAGGTCGACATAGTGAAGGACTTCCTGTACACGTACAAGCTGGGTATGCTCCCGCGCGGTGAGATCTTCACCCAGACCAACGAGCTGCAGATGCGCGAGGTCATCAAGATCTTCCACGTCCTCTACTTCGCCAAGGACTTCGACACCTTCATCAAAACCGCCTGCTGGATGCGCGAGCGGATCAACGGAGGCATGTTCGTCTACGCTCTCACAGTCGCCGTCATGCATCGCGACGACTGCCGCGGCATCATCCTCCCCACTCCCTATGAGATCTACCCGTACTACTTCGTCGACTCCACTGTCATTCAGAAGGCCTACCTCACCAAGATGAAGCGCGGCGCCCTCGACCCGGCCCTCCTCGACTATTACGGCATCAGGGTGACCGACAACAATTCGGTCGTCACAATCAATATGCACAAGGACTACCGCACCATCCTCACCAAGGCTGACCGCCTCAAGTACTTCACGGAGGACATCGATCTCAACACTTACTACTACTACTTCCATATGGAATACCCGATGTGGATGGGAGACGACATCTACGGCATCAACAAGGACCGTCGCGGAGAGCTTTACTACTTCGTCCACCAGCAGCTGTTGGCTCGCTATCGGCTCGAGAGGCTGTCCCACGAGATGTGCGACATCAATATGCTGAACTGGGACCTTCCCCTGAAGACCGGCTACTGGCCCAAGATCCGTCTGCACACCGGATACGACATGCCCATGAGGATGAATGACAAGACGATCGTCAACGAGGACAACACGAGGCTTCTGCGTCTGGTGGACGACTACGAGAGGCGCATCCGTGACGCCATCATGACCGGCTTCGTTATTCTGGTATGTATTTGGTGTGCTAGATTTAAGAGTCAAACCAATTTTAGTGGCAAGGGTCTTTTTCCTTAATTCAAAAGCTTTCCCTTTTAATATTAAAGATGAAAGATGATTAGAAATCTAGACTAGACACACTACAGTATAATTGATGCTACTCTTCCCACAGCACGACGGAACCAGGGTAGACCTGAAGAAATACGAAGACATCGAGATGCTCGGACGTCTGGTGCACGGCAACTTGGACAAGGTCGACGTCAAGTTCTACCGCTACCTGATGGTCTTCATGAAGACCATGCTTGGCGCCTCTTTGTACAACGTTGACAAGTTAGTATCCTGTTATAACTTATATATACGCATATACCAATTATTATATTATTCAGCATTCGAGTTACAAAAGTTTTTGCACCTCAGATGATTACTTGCAAAAATTCTACTACTCGTATCTAACAGTATCGATTCAAGAAATGTCTCCCTTGACTGGGTATCATGTGGCCTTATGAAGGCGTAACACGGAGTTTCCCAATCCTTGGCCATCTAGTAAAAGCGTTATATTAAAATATGATTCTTATTTCAGGCACATGTACATCCCGACCGTGCTCGACCAGTACGAGACGTGCCTGCGCGACCCTGTCTTCTGGAAGCTGCAGAAGCGCATGGTCGACAACTTCATCGTGTTCAAGAAGCTCCTGCCGTCGTACACGCGCGACGAGCTCGACTTCCCCGGTGTCAAGATCGAGGCCATCAACACTGACAAGCTGGTCACCTACTTCGACGACTACGAAATGGACATCACCAACGCCGTCTTCCTCGACGAGACCGAGAAGAAGAAGCAGAGGAGCGATTTCGTGTTCATGGCTAGCCAGCACCGCCTTAACAGCAAGGACTTCAAGATCAACCTCGAAGTCACCTCCGACAAGACCACCGACGCGGTCATCAGGTTCTTCCTCGGCCCCAAGTACGACTGCCTCGGCAAGCTGCTCAAGATCAACGACAAGCGTCTCGACATGGTCGAGATCGATACCTTCCTGTACAAGCTGGAGACCGGTAAGACCACAATCGTGCGCGATTCTCGCGACATGCACAATGTCATCGGCGATCGCATGTGGACGCGCAAGATCTGGGACAAGAAGCTCATGAAGGAAGTCTTGAACGCCGACGTCGACTTCGACACGACGACTCTCCACGAGAACTTCTGGTACCGCGCTCGCCTCGGCTTCCCCAGACGCCTGCTGCTACCTAAAGGTCACCGCGGCGGTTTCGAGATGCAGCTGTTCGTGGTGGTGACACCAGTCAACAACGGCAAGGTTCACACTGTCGTAGACGTAGATACGATGCGCGAGAAGAGAGTGTGCCGCTCGAGTGTCTGCTACGACACACTTCCTCTCGGCTTCCCCTTCGACAGAGTCATCGACGTTACCAAGTTCTACACGAACAATATGCGTTTCCTGGACGTGTTCATCTTCCACGAGGACATCAACAAGATGAACGTGGTGCAGGGCCACTCTATGTCCGATCACATCATCACGAAACACGACGACCTCTACATGGAGCGCGACGTCCACTTTACAGACAGAAACCGGATGGAGTCCGAGGAGATGCGACTGTAAACCGTTCCTATGAACCTATCCTAGTTAGTTGTAAGTGGAACTAGAGCATGCATGGCAAAAAAATAATGAAAAAAAAATAAAGAATATAATAAAATATTACCTACTTTCTTTTAATTCGTCAAATGGGTTTTTTTTTGACAAATGGCGCACGCCAGACTAACGCAGAAGTGTAGTCCGACAGCGCCCACGGGCATTCGGATATTTACGGGGGCTGCGAATACCTTGTCGGCCGGCTAGGTGCACCTTCACATTATGTTTGAAGGACCCCAGCCCCAGACTGTACATTAGAGGAAACGATGCAGGTGGGAATGAATTCCATATGTTGGCAAACCTGTAAATAAAGGATTTACAGGATCGATTTGTCCTAAGTTGGGGATTTCTGACTACAATAGTCCGTGTACCGGTGTAACAAACTCGCCGATGTGAGTATGAGAAACGATCTCACTCAATCAATCAGAAGGCATTCGGTGAGGCATCCGGCCCGGCTATTGGTTGAAATATGCGAGTATTTGTGTGAGCTAGCGAGTGAGTTAACGCCGGTGGGCCCGCTGGAGGGTTTGGCGTGATAGTAGCAGAGATATATGTAAAATAAAATCTACACATCAGCCAGGAATGCCTTCCATTCGAGTCAAGAGTGTTTCATAAAATCACTAATTAACTCACTTGTTCTGCACAACTTACAAGTTTGTGCCATTAGAATTTTAGGAATTTCTTTTTTTTTTATGGAAATAAAAAGAAGCTGCTTCACCGTTCGGAACCGGTGTAAAACTGTAGGTCCCTTCCCTTGCCCCTTACTAGGTGGTAGGCTCAAATTGTAGCCAACTGGGTTGGTACCACCGTACTGGATGTAATATGGCCGCAAGCAACCTCGGTTGTGTTCTCCTCTAGTCCAGTATAGCCAGCAATCCAGGGAAGTCTCCGGTATGGCACCTACCTTCTCGGAGGTGATATTGGCTGGTTAGAGCATGTGCTTTGGCCCCTCCGACTCAGCCACCCATACCGGATTACATAAAAAAAAAAAAATTGACACGGTTGGCTACATCACCAACATCCGTGATGTCAGCCCATAACACCGGGTGAACTAGGTGTCATGTCAGTGCTTCCCTTCGATCGTGCCGGCTACACTGAACTGGACGGAAAACAAAAACTATTTACTGACGTGGCACCAAGTTCACCCGGTGTTATGGGCTGACATCGCGGATGTTGTAGGTGATGTAGCCAACCGCGTCAGTTTCCATAAAAAAAAAACAGCCACTTCGACCAACCTTTCATTCAGTGCGGTGGTACCAACCCGGGCGGGTTAAACCCTACCACCTAGTAATATAAGAAGGGAGTCATATCCCTTAGTCGCTTTTTACGACATACACGGGGAGAGATGCAGTGGGGCCATTCTTTTAAAGTACCGGCCCCGCACGGTACAACCGGCTCTCCCAGTCAACCTTTGGATGTTTGAGAGTCGTATGTTGTGAGACATAATTCATAATTAGATAGCAGCAAAAGACTTCTATTTCGTTAAGTCTGCTATTACATTCTGAATGGACAAGTAGGTACTTGTCCATTCAGAATGTAATGTACGTTTATTTATTTGTATAGTATATTCTATATATTTAGTAAAATATATGTATTAACGCAAGTATTTATTTAACTAGCATATACTATTAATTCTTTATTGTCACGTTTTCTTATTCTATTTACATATCTATATTAATTCTATCTATACAATTTAAAAAATACATACAAAATTAATACAGACAAAAACAAAAAAAAAGAAAACGGTAAAATTCCGCCGACGGCGGGAGACAAGCCCCAAGCGCGCCGACGGGTGCAGGCCGTGGCTACGGAGCTCTCCGGGACGACGCGAGAATAGCTTCGAGCGATGGGTGGTGGTACTAGACACGTAGGCCACCACCACCCCCATCTCGGAGAGCTCCGTATCCACTTACTGCGGAGCGACTACGCGCAGCACTTTAAGTCGATGAACCATCATGCGCGCGCCGTATGATGATGGTATTAATAATTATTATTATTACTTACATGTATTATTCTTATAATATTTTATCTTCAATTCTCACGCTCAACTCTTTGCTACTACCTACCTACTTACATTCCACTATATTAATCAAATCTCAAACATCGAAAGGTTGACTTTAAGAAATCTCTGTAAGGGATAAGTCCGCCTTTGCACCTTATGTAAATTTTCTAATGTAGTATTACTGTTATCATTATCCTAGAACCTTGCGGTTATTCCCGGCTGGATGGCAAGAGGCCCGATGGTATCACCCTGGTGCCATGGGCTAAGGGTAGGTCATTGATGTGGGACGCCACTTGTGTCGACACATTGGCTCCAAGTCACGTTCGGGCCTCTTCAAGAGCGGCTGGCGCGGCCGCGGCCGGAGCGGAGAGCCTCAAACGCAACAAATATTCAAATATTATTCAAGATTTCGAATTTGTAGAAACCCTCGGTCCGTGGAGCAGTGAAGCCAAAAGCTTCTTGAAGAGGCTTGGGCCTCTGCTGGTGGACGCAACTGGCGTCCCGCAATCAAGGGCCTACTTCATTCAAAGGGTAAGCCTTGCCATCCAGCGGGGTAATGCAGCAAGTGTTCTAGGAACATTTGAAAATGCCCCTTTTGATAGTTATTTTAATGTTTGTTAGGTAGGTTTATTTCTTTAGTTATTAGTATTACTTTTTTGTTATTTATTAAATAAATTATATTTTGGAGCAATAAAGCATTTTCTATCTATCTACATTCTTCCAACATGACCGAACGATCGACGCATTCCTTTCTCAATCCTTGTCACTATATCTTCTTTCAGACAACAGCGCTCTCACACTACGCTATTTATCAGTTTACATAAAAACATGTAATGTGAAAGCTGCTTTATTGTGAGATTTGTACATAACGTTTCAGTTAACTGTGTCAGCTATTTATTGTAAACAGGACCAACCACAGACTGATAAGGGCACTGATAGAAAGGTTATTGGAGTATTTATAAACCAGTTATAAGGAAGAACTGTTCGAATTTTATATTGATTTATTCAAAAGGTTCAATTATTGTTTATTGTTTATTTCATCCATAGGTAACCTATGCCTGGACATGTCGTAAATTCCGCCAGTTCTAAATTCAATGCGAAGAAGAACTGACAAACAAACTTCGCAAGTCACAATGTTTTGTTAGTACCTTATAAGTATTATATTATATCAACTTACAAATAATTTAGGACATCAGGGGACAAAGGTGCTATGTAACAAAAACAAGAAGCTGAGAAAAATAAAGCGTACAAAACCATGCATTAATACAAAATCAAGCGTTCATGTGGATGAAGGTGTTTTATACACATAGCTCTTTCATCATGCACAAAAAATTAAATTTATGAGATGATCTTTGGAGATGATCAAACTGGAATAAGGTGTTTTATGACCATAACACCTTCACCGCTTGAATAACTTCTATTTCTGTCGTGATTTCGGATTTTCTGTCAGTGCCACTTGATTACTCGGCACATAACACCATCATCTACGGTAAAAAACGCATTTCTAAAAAATTTTTACATAGTACCTTCGTCCACTCACGTCTTCAATTAACCCATACTACCGCTCACAAGAGCATTAATATCATCAATCAATACTAATAATAATCATATCATATCATCATCATATACTCATATATATATATATATATATACTAATAATAAATCTGTAAGGGATGGTCATGGAGTAAGTTGCTTTGTTTTTTGAGATATTGGGTTTGAAGACTCTGTGTATGATACTAAAACTAAATTTACGATTTTTAGAAATAATTTCTGTATGTATGTATGTTCCACCATAACTCTTAAACCGATCATCTGAATTCGATGAAACTTCGCACAAGCACATTTACCTACACTGGACACAGGATAGGGTAAATAAAATTCACTTCCGGTTACGCTAAAATGTAGCTCTCATACAAACCGAATTGTTCTGCGCGCCGAAATAAAGGTACGGTAGCGGGCATCTTACTTTCTTCTATTTAAATACGAATTTCACGCGAGCGAAGCCGCGGGCAAAAGCTAGTTTACAATATAAACGTGAATACTTAAGAATATGACCGCTCCGCCTATTTGCCTACATTACCTATATTTTGTGTATAGTGCCATCGTCAATTTTGATAGGTACTCAAATAATGTATCAAGTCAAATCAAAATAATTTAGTAAAAGTTTATTACAAAGAAATGTAATATAAGTCATATTAAAAATCTCAAGATATAAAGTGTATCCAATTTATAAGTTCATTAGTGAGAAAACATTAGTCAGACTCTTAAATATTATAATTAAATTACGGTGTAATAAATAACTCTTTTTAATTTACATTACGTAGTTATATTTGTCGTTTAAAATTATTCTAAACAAATTTTTTTATATCTAATGACCGGGGATCGGAATAACATACATACTACATACATATCACACACGCTGAATCCCGACAATCGGGGTAAGCAGAGTAATCGGTGTTGTGCTGCAAGAACTCTGGTAAATTACAGCACAACACCGACCACCACGTTTCGCAAATTATTCGAACATGATTCAATCGATCAAGCAGCAAGTAAGGCACGAAGACCCACCTGCTGCATGACTCGGTGGAAGTACCATGCCAAGGTGAGAGGTGGCGATCCTGTCGCCCTTTAGCACGGCATCTTTTCCTTATCCCTTAGTCGCCTTTTACGACATGCACGGGGAGAGATGCAGTGAGGCTATTCTTTTTGTATACCGGCCCCACACGGTACCGGGATACACGGATCGGAATAAGTAGAGTATAAATCTTAATGTTGCCGAGAGGAGATAACATGGAGTGAGGAATGAGGAAACGGCTATGTAAATAATTCGTATTTTCCTTCCAGTTCAGTGTAGCCGGCACGAACGAAGGGAAGCACTGATATGGCAACTCACGGATGTTGTAGGTGATGTAGCCAACAGCGTCGGATTCTATAAAAAAAATACCCTTCGGTCAACTGACCGGGCGGGTTAAACCCTACCACCTATTAAGGAAGAAGGGAAAGGACCTACAGTTTTCCGTGAAATCCGAACCAAGGTCAGCCTCCAACAGTCGAGCGGTCACCCATCCATCCACCGACCGCTCCCAGGTGTGCTCATGATCCGACCGACAGTCGTTCGACCGCACTGCTGAGCGGGTTTGACACCTGAAAGACTTCCTGGCTCCTTCCTTGGCTCCTTTGGCTCCTTTCGTGAACACTCGGCTCGAAACGAAACGTAACAAAAACGACATGCACCGCCTCAACATTAAGTTAGGGTTAATATAGAAAATATGTGTTGCATACGCGACGCATCTTCTTTATATTAACCCTGGTTATTTTTTCTTAAACCACCAAAACATCACTCATATCATACCACACTTTCCTTCGAGCCGAAGTCTGCCGAAAGGAGCTAAAAGAGCCAGGAAGGAGCCAGGAAGTCTTTCTGGTGGCGCCATGGTGCCATTTGTCGTGTCGTAACCTACTCTAATTGACATCTTTTCGATATATCGTTTTTAGAAGTACATAATAAAAAAATGGCATTGTCATTGTCGTGTCGTAACCCTACTCTTAGGTTCAAATGTCAAAGAACGAACATTTGAATTTGACCAATGAGCAAACGACAATTTTCGATAATTCCAACGACACCTCATGAGGTCTCGTTGAGATTGTCGTTTTGTTGCCACTATTAAATAAAAAGAAGAGATTGCCGTTTTGGTGTATGTATTGCGTTCATTGACTTACACACGATTTACGAGTACCTACCTATGTGTGCATTGGTGATTTGTTTTCGTTTTTTGTTTATTGTATAATTTCATCCATAAGTTGCTACCTACGCTTGGAAAATATCAAAAAAATTAGAGGACTCAGCGCGATCGTCGCGGCGGTCATGAAGTCATGACATGACTGACTGGGCTGAATGACGGGGGCGGCGGCGGCTACGGCGGCGGCGAATGACTGGCGGTCGAGCCGGCCCGCGAGCGCGCGGCGCGGCTCCGGCTCCGGTCGCTCGCTCCGCCTCGCCCCGTCGCGGACGGAGCGGCCGGCTACAGCCGGCCGCTCCGTCCGCCCCGCCTTCATCCATCCATCCACAGATTACCAATACAAAGAATATAATACTACTATAACAAACCAATATATATGCTTTTGTATAAGGTGCGACACGGCGAGAACCACAAAAATATATATTTTAATTACAACGACGACGCGACAAACTTGCGCCGTCCGCCATCTTTTTCCACTGCATCCATCCAATACTATTTAAACAAAAATTTGACCACAACAACTTTTATTTTGGTCTTGGACACAAATCGCTTGTCTATGATTGCGAGAAAAACAAAACTTTTTGTCTATGCTTTCGATATGTCACTTCTTCCGACCGACCGAACATTTGGTTAGAGTGGGATATTTGTATGAGTTAGACACATCCCGAGATACATGCGATGTATTCGGATCTATCCGAATATATCGCAATCGAAACTCCGAGTAGACCCCCAGTAATTAAGACTTCACATCGACGCGGCCGGCCGACCGGCACGCACCAAGCGACTCTTGCTTGACTTGACCTACTAATATAAAGGAAAGCGGCTCACCGTAATCGTTTCAGCGTATCCACACTGTTGCAGTTGTTGATCAGCCTGATGTAATCCTCGAACGTCTTCGCGTATTCGTGTGTCTTCACGTGCATGGCGTCAACTTCTTTCTGCGCCTCTAGATATTCGACAATCTTCTGATTTATGTAGTCGGGGTCCGTGATCAGGTCTATGGCCGGTTGGAGGACTGTAAAGCGATTGGCATTGTCAAAAAATCGATTCAAGAGTTTAGTTTTGTTATTGCTCCCGAATTTTGGGTGGCTGTGCCCGAGGTCGAAGCCTCGGGCGCAGCCAATTTCATCCCCGAGGAGGTGCCAGTCCGGCTTGAAGGCGGACTAACGTTCGCTGGGGAAAGGCTATTAACACTCGATTTGAAGATCTGTAGATTGTAGGAGCAGTATACACGAATAATGTATATTCCAGGAATGTAGTTAGGGTAGAGTGGAGCTTTGGACAGCAAACTGTCCAAAGCTCGTCACTAAAATGAAATGTATTACGGTATATTTAGTGGAAAGGCACTTTCTAGGCACGGTAGGTGTATTCACTGCTATAAGAACACGCAACGTACCCCTACAAGCGAGCAGCTCCCTGAAGAGGTGCGAGGCGGGAGGCAGGGTGTAGGACCTCGGCAGCAGGAACGTGAGCAGCGGCTCGCCCACCTGCCGCAGGTAGTGCAGTACCGACTGCGCGCACATCAGGTGCGGAGACAGAGCGAACACTATGTATTCACTGCTGTAAGAATAGACAACACGCAACGTACCCCTACAAGCGAGCAGCTCCCTGAAGAGGTGCGAGGCGGGAGGCAGGGTGTAGGACCTCGGCAGCAGGAACGTGAGCAGCAGTTCGCCCACCTGCCGCAGGTAGTGCAGTTCCGACTGTGCACACATCAGGTGCGGAGACAGAGCGAACACTATGTATTCACTGCTGTAAGAATAGAGAACACGCAACGTACCCCTACAAGCGAGCAGCTCTCTGAAGAGGTGCGAGGCGGGAGGCAGGGTGTAGGACCTCGGCAGCAGGAACGTGAGCAGCAGCTCGCCCACCTGCCGCAGGTAGTGCAGTTCCGACTGTGCGCACATCAGGTGCGGAGACAGAGCGAACACTGGCGGTTGGTTTAACTCGATTCTGTCGGTGGGAACATTTGGAGCTGTATGACCTGTCGTGATCTGAATGTTACCTTTTTCACAGTCACTAATGGATAAACTGTCAAAAAAGTGTACCTGGAGACTCCAGTCCAGGGTACTCAAGGGTACATTAGGGCTTTCTTGATGAACTTATTCATGTATTTTAATGTTGTAAAGCGTGCAAGACGGATCCATTGGAGAAATATGTAACACTTGTCATGGTATTTAAACTTATATAATATGCCAACATGTTTTTATAGGAAATATGAAAATTGGTTGAGGGTCCATCTACTATTAATATTGACCCACGACGTCCATGGGGAAATATGGTGGAATACGGGGTGGTTTTCAACGCCTGACGGCTAGGAATGCCTGGCACTTTTGACAATATTAAAATATTAAAATACGTCCCGACCAGGATGCGAACCTGGATCTGCGTAAAATATATGTCGACCCAGCTTTAAATAGCCAAATTGCAAAATTGAGTTTTGCTAAAAGGGTGAATCAACTTTTTCTTGTTTTTGATATCTGTCTCAAAACAGGATATAATCTTGATACATTCACCTTATTTTAATAGTTACAGCAACTCTCAGATAAGTAATTGATTAATATGAAGGAAGCTGCACAAAGAATTTTGAGTAATTTAAAATAAAATATTGGTTACCCTGAGGACAACCCCTTTTTTTCATACAAAACTGGGGGCAAAATTGTCCCCTGGGTCACTCCTAAAAATTTGGTTAATGTTTTATTTTAAATAGTTCTCTACTTTTATTTCAATTGCCTATCAACCTAAGTATTATATACTTATTGATTTTCAACTAAGTAATAAATTGTAATAAACTTTTTTTTTATTTAACTTTGCAGCTGGTTTTTACGTTACAAGAAAAAGTTGATCCACCCAAAAAACATATTTGATCAATTTATTGATGAATCTTGGTTTTGAATTTGTAGGGCTGTCGGTCATATCTTGTCTAGAAACATTACAACAGATAGTGGTGTATACTAACGCGCAGCTCTGGGCGATGCGAATCTTCTCAAAGTGCCCGGTGAGGCGAGCGACAGCATCGCAAGCGATGAGCTTATCTGTGTCCACTCGCGATAAACGCTCCTCGAGAATCTGCCAGTAATTCACAGAAAGTCTAAACTTTAAATAATTTGTTTTTACATAGAACATGTAGGTACCTATTCTAAATTATTTTCATCAGGGATTAAATTATAGATTAAAAATTATTTTATAGGGGGTACACAAACATTTATTTATTAAATTTAGATTAATAAAAAGACAGGAATTAAAGTTAAGCATAAATTTGTTCACATCATTTCTGACCTGCCTCCGCCATATAAATCCTTCAAAACATAATTTAAATAGAAATAGAAAATCTTTATTTCAACTTAGTGAATTTACACGGAAAAAAACCTACTAAGTATACATATTATAATATATTACAAATTAACTTTGGTGAAAATGGCCTAGACGCAGCTCAATGTGCCTTTTTTAAACGGTTTTATTTAGCTTGACTCCGTATATTTGTTTGTTTGTTACTATCTTTGTTTCAAATCTTGCGACAACTTTTTCAACTACTTCTACTGAACCGATTTTTATAAAACTTTGCAAACACATTGAGTTCTCGTGACAATACAATATTATGATAATTTCAACTTGGTAACGAGGGTCTGATGATGGAGTCAGGAGGAGGACAGTCGATACTCTTCAACCGTTACTAGTAACCCCCTCGAGTTTGAGCTCATATGGTTGGTTTGGACGAGTGTTCCTTACTTCTACCAATACACTTGGCGACGAGGGTCTGATGATGGAGTCAGGAGGTGGACAGTGGAACTCTTCAACCGTTACTAGTAACCCCCTCGAGTTTGGGCTCATATGGTTGGTTTGGAAGAGTGTCCCATACTTCTAACAATACACTTGGTGACGAGGGTCTGATGATGGAGTCAGGAGGTGTACAGTGGAACTCTTCAACCGTTACTAGTAACCCCCTCGAGTTTGGGCTCATTTGGTTGGTTTGGACGAGTGTCCCATACTTCTACCAATACACTTGGTGACGAGAGTCTGATGATGGAGTCAGGAGGTGTACAGTGGAACTCTTCAACCGTTACTAGTAACCCCCTCGAGTTTGGGCTCATTTGGTTGGTTTGGACGAGTGTCCCATAGTTCTACCAATACACTTGGCGACGAGGGTCTGATGATGGAGTCAGGAGGTGGACAGTGGAACTCTTCAACCGTTACTAGTAACCCCCTCGAGTTTGGGCTCATATGGTTGGTTTGGAAGAGTGTCCCATACTTCTAACAATACACTTGGTGACGAGGGTCTGATGATGGAGTCAGGAGGTGTACAGTGGAACTCTTCAACCGTTACTAGTAACCCCCTCGAGTATGGACTCATTTGGTTTGTTTGAACGAGTTTCCTATACTTCTACCAATACACTTGGTGACGAGGGTCTGATGATGGAGTCAGGAGGAGGACAGTGGAACTCTTCAACCGTTACTAGTAACCCCCTCGAGTTTGGGCTCATTTGGCTGGTTTGGACGAGTGTCCCATACTTCTACCAATACACTTGGTGACGAGGGTCTGATGATGGAGTCAGGAGGAGTGCTGTGGAACTCTTCAACCGTTACTAGTAACCCCCTCGAGTTTGGGCTCATTAGGTTGGTTTGGACGAGTGTCCCATACTTCTAACCAATACACTTTGTGACGAGGGTCTGATGATGGAGGCAGGAGGTGTACAGTGGAACTCTTCAACCGTTACTATTAACCCCCTCGCGTTTGGGCTCATATGGTTGGTTTGGATGAGTGTCCCATACTTCTACCAATACACTTGATGACGAGGGTCTGATGATGGAGTCAGGAGGTGTACAGTGGAACTCTTCAACCGTTACTAGTAACCCCCTCGAGTTTGGGCTCATTTGGTTGGTTTGGACGAGTGTCCCATACTTCTACCAATACACTTGGTGACGAGGGTCTGATGATGGAGTCAGGAGGTGTACAGTGGAACTCTTCAACGGTTACTAGTAACCCCCTTGAGTTTGGGCTCATATGGTTGGTTTGGACGAGTGTCCCTTACTTCTACCAATACACTTGGTGACGAGGGTCTGATGATGGAGGCAGGAGGTGTACAGTGGAACTCTTCAACCGTTACTATTAACCCCCTCGAGTTTGGGCTCATATGGTTGGTTTGGACGAGTGTCCCTTACTTCTACCAATACACTTGGTGACGAGGGTCTGATGATGGAGGCAGGAGGTGTACAGTGGAACTCTTCAACCGTTACTATTAACCCCCTCGAGTTTGGGCTCATATGGTTGGTTTGGACGAGTGTCCCATACTTCTACCATTACACTTGGTGACGAGGGTCTGATGATGGAGTCAGGAGGTGTACAGTGGAACTCTTCAACCGTTACTAGTAACCCCCTCGAGTTTGGGTTCATAGGGTTGGTTTGGACGAGTGTCTCATACTTTTACCAATACGGTGACGAGGGTCTGATGATGGAGTCAGGAGGTGTACAGTGGAACTCTTCAACCGTTACTAGTAACCCCCTCGAGTTTGGGCTCATTTGGTTTGTTTCCAATACTTGTCGAACGCAAAAGTATGAAACAGACATACCATCTGTTCAAATTGATTTTGAAAGAGACGGCGGACACCTTATCCATCCTAAAGCCATACAGTTTCCAGCAAAGTTTAATTATGGAACAGCTGAGAGACGGATGTTACCGATAATTTTGTCATGGGCCTCCACTGTCCATAAAATGCAGGGCAGTACTGTTGACCGTGCTGTCGTGTATTTGGGCTCCAGACTATTTGAGGAGGGTCAAGCGTATGTTGCATTGAGTCGCGTAAAGTGTTTAGAAGGGTTATGTATTGAGGAGCTTGATTGTGAGTAATTGACAGGTAAGAAACCGAGTAACAAAGATGCAATGAGAGAGTTGGAAAGGATGACGAGTTTACGTAATGAATGATACGAGCCAAAAATCAAACTAAAAACGAGTAAATAAAAAAATAGGTAAAAAAACTTTTAAGTTAAACGGTTTTATTAAAAATAAAAAACTAGAAAAAAAACAGCTGTACAAAAAACTAGAAAATAATAAGGACACAAGCCTGGGCCTTCTTAAGATTTTACGTCTGGGTAAGAAATCGTGCAATACTAGCGTGCTGTCTTCTCATGTCGGATGCACTTTGTGTCGCTGCGTCAGCGGAATAAGTAATAAATTGAGACTTTTAACAGACTAATATAAAAACGTGGGGCGTATAATATGCGTAATAACATGCGCCCCACGTTTTTATATTAGTCTGTTAAAAGTCTCAATTTATTACTTATTCCGCTGACGCAGCGACACAAAGTGCCCTTTGGCATCCGACATGAGAAGACAGCACGCTAGTATTGCACGATTTCTTACCCAGACGTAAAATCTTAAGAAGGCCCAGGCTTGTGTCCTTATTATTTTCTAGTTTTTTGTACAGCTGTTTTTTTTTCTAGTTTTTTATTTTTAATAAAACCGTTTAACTTAAAAGTTTTTTTACCTATTTTTTTATGGAAAGTGACACGGTTGGCTACATCACATCACCTACAACATCCGCGATGTAAGCCCATAACACCGGGTGAACTAGGTGCCATGTCAGTGCTTCCCTTCATTTCATGTCGGCTACACTAAACTGGACGGAAAACACGAACTATTTACATAGCCGTTTCGACCGACGTTTCGTTCAGTGCGGTGGTACCAACCCGGCCAGGATTAACCCTATCACCTAGTAAGGTAAGAAGGGAAGGGACCTACAGTTTTACGTGGAATCCGAACCATGATCACCGTCGGTCAGACTCCAACTGTCGAGCGGTCACTCATCCAAGTACTGACCGCGCCCAGGGTTGCTTAATAAATAACAGTCGACCGACCGCACCACTGAGCTACCGAGGCTGAAAATGCCAGGGACACAGGGTGCTGTTTTGAAGCCTAGCCAATAATCGCTCTTAGTACTAAGTCCTAATGCACAGTATGTATGTACGTATATTGTATAACATGCAAAATATTAAAATTTGTGTTAGTGTTTAGGTTAGGTTAGTGAAATAATAATAGTCACCTACATAGACTAGAAACAATACAATTGGCGTGAAGGCATGTGTAGCTAATTGTCTTCAGTGCTTCTAGACTTTAGATCGAATTCATTACCTACTGATTGTATAATATTTCAAATTAATTATATTGATTAATCATGGATTGATCACTAGAAGATCGATCCAAAAGTTCATAGAAAGAGCCATGACATTTTTTTAAATGTACCCTCATTTGTTAGTACTATTCTTCAGTAATAAATGTGCGAAGTTTGGTTCCGATACTGCAACATTGACTTATACACGGTGTTAACTTTAATGGGCGACATTCACGAAAGGGGGTTATTCTGGGTCACATACTGATGCCGAAAAAGGGGGTAAGGTTTTTTTTTGAGCTTTGGTTTTAAAATTTTCAATTTCTATATTTGGTATAAAAACATGGTATTTCGTAATAGGAATCGCACTGCATTACCAAAAAAATCGAAAGTTGGGTAATTTTTCAAATAAACCAAAAAATTCACATTCATATCGACACGATACAACAGCTAGCGCGCGACACGTTGTCAGTCAGCTGGGTACACAGTTACACACGGTCGTCGCAGGCACGCGGCGGCGCTCGCTACACCATTCCAAAGAGAAATTGTCGCTGAGGTAAAATTATTAATAAAATATGCAATTTTTTTTTAACTATTTTACATTTTATTTTTAAGTACCACAAAATAATCAGTATACGAAATGGTTTATTATTCAGTAATAAAATTGAAATGTCGCGCAAAAAGTTAACACCGTGTATATTAGCCATATTTTTTCGTGATTATTTGGTTAATTGTTAATCTGACAAGATTTTCAATAATGGAGAAAATTGAACACCGAGCAGTGATGAAGTACCTCCATAAAAAAGGCATGTCACCAAAAGATATCCATTACGATATGGTGAACACATTGGGGGAATCTGCTCCATCGTAATCCAGTGTCAAAAAGTGGGTACCTAGCTGAGTTTGAGCGGGGTCGGGAGAGCATTCAAGATAACCCTAGGAGCGGAAGGCCTTCGACGTCTACCATGAAGGAAAACGTCAATAAAATATGTGATCTGACTGAGATCACAAGCATTAGTTATGGCCGGCACGAGTCGTGATGGCCGGGTACAAAACATTATATTGGAAGAATTGGGGTTCCATGAGGTTTATGCTCGTTGGGTCCCAAGATTGCTTTCAGCTGAAAAATAACGAGTTCGCTTCACAATTTTCCCGCGATTGTTTGGAATTTTTTGAGGCAGATCCCCAACCAGATCCCGAGGATTTTTTGTCCCATTTCGTTACCATGGATGAAAGCTGGGTTCACCATCATACTCCTGAATCGAAACAACAATCGAAGCAGTGGAAAAGATCTGGCTCACCCACTCCGAAGAAAGCTAAGGTTGTTTTGTCGACCAACAAAGTTATGGCTTCAGTTTTCTGGGATGCGAAAGGGATTATTTTCGTGGATTATTTACCAAAAGGCGAAACTATAAATTCAAAATATTGCAAACCTTTTGCGAAGAGTTCGAGAATAAATCAAAGAAAAAAGGCCGGGGTTGCTGCGGAAGAAAGTGTTGTTCCATCAAGCAAGACAATGCCCGGGTTCAAGTTCGGGTGAATCAATATTATTGCCCCACGCACCTTATTCGCCGGATTTAGCCCCCTCGGATCACACTTTTTCCAGATTTAAAAAAACACTTAGGTGCAGTGGCGGCTGGTGACCTATGGGACTGGGTGTGAGCTAGCTACTTAGTACTATACCCAAACGTGAATCTAATGGATACCGCGGTCTTGACTTATTTGCAAAAATTATGTACCCACCCAGCGTCCTAATTGCTCGAAGAACCAAAGCGACACTTCACTGCGCGCGCAGTGGCCACGAGCGAGCCGCGCTTCCCGCGCACCCGCGCGCGAGGCGTCGCCCGCGCCCGCCCGGCCAGCCAGACAGCGTGCGATACTGATATTAATGTTTGTGTCGCGTCGGTGTCGCGTCCTTGTCCTTGCCGCGCCGGGCAATGAAGAAAACTTCACAATGTACATGTTAACTGACGAAAAGTCGTTCAAACTGCTAAAATAAACGGTTTTATTAAAAAAAACTAGAAAAAAAAACATCAGCTGTACAAAAAACTAGAAAATAATAAGGACACAAGCCTGGGCCTTCTTAAGATTTTACGTCTAGGTAAGAAATCGTGCAATACTAGCGTGCTGTCTTCTCATGTCGGATGCCAAAGGGCACATTGTGTCGCTGCGTCAGCGGAATAAGTAATAAATTGAGACTTTTAACAGACTAATATAAAAACGTGGGGCGCATGTTATTACGCATATTATACGCCCCACGTCTTTATATTAGTCTGTTAAAAGTCTCAATTTATTACTTATTCCGCTGACGCAGCGACACAATGTGCCCTTTGGCATCCGACATGAGAAGACAGCACGCTAGTATTGCACGATTTCTTACCTAGACGTAAAATCTTAAGAAGGCCCAGGCTTGTGTCCTTATTATTTTCTAGTTTTTTGTACAGCTGATGTTTTTTTTTCTAGTTTTTTTTAATAAAACCGTTTAACTTAAAAGTTTTTTTACCTATTTTTTTATTTACTCGTTTTTAGTTTGATTTTTGGCTCGTATCATTCATTACATTACGCAAACTCCTCATCCTTTCCAACTCTCTCATTGCATCTTTGTTACTCGGTTTCTTACCTGTCAATTTCTCACAATCAAGCTCCTGAATACATAGCCCCCTTCTAAAGACTTTACGCGACTCAATGCAACATACGCTTGACCCTCCTCAAATATTCTGGAGCCCAAATACACGACAGCATGGTCAACAGTACTGCCCTACATTTTATGGACAGTGGAGGCCCATGCCAAAATTTTCGGTAACATCCGTCTCTCAGCTGTTCCATAATTAAACTTTGCTGGAAACTGTATGGCTTTAGGATGGGTAAGGTGCCCGCCGTCCCTTTCAAAATCAATTTGAACAGATGGTATGTCTGTTTCATTTTGCGTTCGACAAGTATGGGACACTCGTCCAAACAAACCAAATGAGCCCAAACTCGAGGGGGTTACTAGTAACGGTTAGAAAATTCCACTGTACACCTCCAGACTCCATCATCAGACCCTCGTCACCAAATGTATTGGTAGAAGTATGGGACACTCGTCCAAACCAACCATATGAGCCCAAACTCGAGGGCGTTACTAGTAACGGTTGAAGAGTTCCATTGTACACCTCCTGACTCCATCATCAGACCCTCGTCACCAAGTGTACTGGTAGAAGTATGGGACACTCGTCCAAACCAACCAAATGAGCCCAAACTGGAGGGGGTTACTAGTAACGGTTGAAGAGTTCCACTGTCAACCTCCTGACTCCATCATGAGACCCTCGTCACCAAGTGTATTGGGAGAAGTATGGGACACTCGTCCAAACCAACTATATGAGCACAAACTCGAGGGGGTTACTAGTAACGGTTGAAGAGTTCCAACGT
Source organism: Nematopogon swammerdamellus (assembly GCA_946902875.1). Lineage (NCBI taxonomy): Eukaryota > Metazoa > Arthropoda > Insecta > Lepidoptera > Adelidae > Nematopogon > Nematopogon swammerdamellus. Next base: position 25,309,210 of record OX336337.1, on the reverse strand, counting down.
CCATCTCCTGACTCCATCATCAGACCCTCGTCACCAAGTGTATTGGTAGAAGTATGGGACACTCGTCCAAACCAACCAAATTAGCCCAAATTCGAGGGGGTTACTAGTAACGGTTGAAGAGTTCCACTGTTCACCTCCTGACTCCATCATGAGACCCTCGTCACCAAGTGTATTGGTAGAAGTATGGGACACTCGTCCAAACCAACCATATGAGCCCAAACTCGAGGAGGTTACTAGTAACGGTTGAAGAGTTCCACTGTACACCTCCTGACTCCATCATCAGACCCTCGTCACCAAGTGTATTGGTAGAAGTATGGGACACTCGTCCAAACCAACCAAATGAGCCCAAACTCGAGGGGGTTACTATTAACGGTTGAAGAGTTCCACTGTTCACCTCCTGACTCCATCATGAGACCCTCGTCACCAAGTGTATTGGTAGAAGTATGGGACACTCGTCCAAACCAACCATATGAGCCCAAACTCGAGGAGGTTACTAGTAACGGTTGAAGAGTTCCACTGTACACCTCCTGACTCCATCATCAGACCCTCGTCACCAAGTGTATTGGTAGAAGTATGGGGCACTCGTCCAAACCAACCAAATGAGCCCAAACTCGAGGGGGTTACTAGTAACGGTTGAAGAGTTCCACTGTACACCTCCTGAATCCATCATCAGACCCTCGTCACCAAGTGTATTGGGAGAAGTATGGGACACTCGTCCAAACCAACCAAATGAGCCCAAACTGGAGGGGGTTACTAGTAACGGTTGAAGAGTTCCACTGTCCACCTCCTGACTCCATCATGAGACCCTCGTCACCAAGTGTATTGGGAGAAGTATGGGACACTCGTCCAAACCAACCATATGAGCCCAAACTCGAGGAGGTTACTAGTAACGGTTGAAGAGTTCCACTGTACACCTCCTGACTCCATCATCAGACCCTCGTTACCAAGTTGAAATTATCATAATATTGTATTGTCACGAGAACTCAATGTGTGTGCAAAGTTTCATAAAAATCGGTTCAGTAGAAGTAGTTGAAAAAGTTGTCGCAAGATTTGAAACAAAGATAGAAACAAAGCCACAAATATACGGAGTGAAGCTAAATAAAACCGTTTAAAAACGGATTTGCAAAACATCCCGGCGCGGCGGCGCACACTGGTCCCAAAATGAAAAAAAGCGGACTTACGAATTTAGTCGGGATTTTCGGGATTTTTTGTTATCTGTCTGTCATATTATGTTAAAAAGATTCGTATAAAGTACAAATTGACCTAACTGAATAGAATACTTCGAAGAAAAAAAATATTTTTCTTTTTTTACTATGGAGAAAAACACATTTTTTCTATTTGTCTTCGTGGAACCTAGTGGAACCTCACAGTTCAATATGATAATAATGTACTAGCATGAGGTCTTCCAGATGGCTATCAAAGTTGCTGCATCGGCTTGCATCGGAGCGACTTTAACAAACTTTTATGTTTTTGAAAAAAATACATACTATTATTATTATTGTAATCGGTGTAGTTTCATATGTATATCAAAAAGTTTCAAGAACGTACATTTGTTAATTGCACACAAACGTAAATAAAAAAATAAAACAATTTTTTTCTGTCTTTTTCTTTGCGGAAACTAGTGGAACCTCACAGATTGATATGTTAATAATGTACTATAGCATGAGGTCTTCAAGATGGCTACTAAAGTGGTCACAGTAGCTTTCATCTGAGCGTATTTGATAAACTTTCCATTAAAAAAAATCACAATAATGTTATTATTATGCTGATAACTAGTAATAACTGTAAAGACTTTGTCAATTCGTGAAAACACTTAAAATATTAACACGATAAGTGGACATTTAATAGTTCAATACACTTAAACGCGAATATCTCAAGCGGTTTTACGAGAAACCTTGTCATCCGCACTGCAATTTCCAACCTGAAAAACAAAAAAAGTTTTAAAAAACATAAAACCGACTTCCTAAAAAAAGTAAAACTAAAAAACTATTTAAAATAAAAATATAAAAACCGCCTTCAAAAATATATGAAATAAAAACCTAAAAAAAAAAACGAACCCTAGAGTTGAAGGCGGTGCTAAAAAGGCTACACAAATCACAAAGGATATTATCATCCGCTCATGTTTTCTTTCATGCATCATTTTTGCTTGCTTTAGCACCGCCTTCAACTCTAGGGTTCGTTTTTTTTTTTAGGTTTTTATTTCATATATTTTTGAAGGCGGTTTTTATATTTTTATTTTAAATAGTTTTTTAGTTTTACTTTTTTTAGGAAGTCGGTTTTATGTTTTTTAAAACTTTTTTTTTATTTCACAGTTTTTTTTAGTAATTTTTTGCTATTAATGTACTCGGCGGAATCGCTCGGCCTTCGGCCTCGCGATTCCGCCTCGCTTTCCAATCCGATCTTGACCCAATTAAAATAGGACCACGTCAGCTTCGATAGCTCAGTGGTGCAGACAGTCAACTGTCGCTATTGAATTTTAAGCAACGCTGGGTGCGGTCAGTACTTAGATGGGTGACCGCTGACCGTTGGAGGCTGACCAAGGTTCGGATTCCTCGTAAAACTGTAAGTCCCTTCCCTCGTAATTTTACTTGGTGGTAGGGTTTAACCTTCCCGGGTTGGTACCACCGCACTGAATTAAACGTCGGTCGAAACGGCTATGTAAATAGTTTGTGTTTTCCGACCAGTTCAGTGTAGTCAGCACGATCAAAGGGGGAAGCACTGACATGGCACTGGTGTTATGGGCTGACATCACGGACGTTGTAGGTGATGTTGCAGAACTTAGTAGAATGGACAGACATAAACGTGTTACGGAAGCCTACTTTTATTATAAAATAACCGTCGGAGGACCTTGGTTGAAAATTGTAAAATTTAGTAGAACGGATAGACATGCATATGTTACGGAACCCTACATTCATTTTGCAGAACTTAGTAGAATGGACAGACATAAACGTGTTACGGAACCCTACTTAACAGTTGCACTCCGGGAGTGCCGGCAGATCCCGTGCCACTCTAACTTAACCCTTAACGCAATGACTTAAGGTTTCATTTTAAAAATGACGCTGACGCGATGTCGCGAGTTAAACATTTTTACCCACCTAAAAAAGTGCCAAGAGCCGCTAAAGAAGTTTTCACTTCAAAAACCTCAGGGTTATCCCCTTTCAAATAAAAAAAAAAAGAATTTTCAAAATCGGCCCACAATTGACGGAGTAATCGCGTAACAAACATCCAAAAAAAGAAAACATACCGTCGAATTGAGAATCTTTTAGGTCTAAAGTAAATTTCTCGTGAAGACAAATGCAACGAGCCCAAACACGATGGGTTTATCATGTGTAGTTTAGGAGTTCCTATGGCCACCTTCTGTCTCCATCATCAAACCAGCTCGATGGTACTCGGTACAGTAGGTACTGGCCAGGTACCATAATAAATTAAACGCCGGTCGGAAAAAATAAAAAAATTTCAAATTTAGAATATTCATGAAACAAGGGTCCGAATATGTATCACTAGTATATCGATTCATGTATTTCAACAGGACAGAGAAAATTTCAAAATATTAGGTATTTAATACTTTTTAGTTTTTTTTTTTTGTTTTTTGGAAATCGGTTTAATATTTTTTAAAACAGTTTTTATTTCATTCTTTTTAGTAATATTACATAAAAAAGAATAATCGAAATCGAATAATCGAAATCGATTGAAGTGGTACAGAATTATTCGCCATATGTGTCAGACTGCAAATTGCTGAATAAGTCCACATCACAAATGTTTTGCTGAAGGTAACCACACACCATACTAATTTATCAAACTGAAAATTGCCGAAAACGACCACATCACAAGTTTTGCTGAAGGTAACCACACACCATAGTATTATGCTGATTTTTCGAAAACCACTGAACCAATTTCGATAAAATTGAAATGGGACCACCTCGGAAGTATGACCTAACTAACAAAAAAAGAATTTTCTAAATCGGCCCTCAATTGACGGAGAAATCGTGTTACAAACATACAAAAAAAAAAAAATAAAAAAAAAAATAAAAAAAAAAAAAAAAACATACAGACGAATTGAGAACCTCCTCCTTTTTTGGAAGTCGGTTAAAAATAATGACGATTTAACACTGTTCATGAAAGAAAAATTACATAAAGCAAGAGTACTATTACGAAAACATATTTTTAACTTGCCTTTATAACTTGAATCTATTATGATGACAAATAAGCCATGGTTCAACCGTCTATGCCGCATAGCTGTCGAGGCCAAGAACCAAGCCTACAGGCGGTGGCTCTCCGCACGTACCGCTGAGGCAAGGCGCGCACTTAACGCCTCCTCAAGGTCTTGCAAGCGAACACTCATCGTGGCCAAGTCCAAGCACGATCATAGAATTGGCGAGAGACTAGTGCGATTCCCGACCGGCAGCCGCGCATTGTGGTCTCGCCAAATCTATCGGACGAAACTTCTGTCGCTCAGCTACACCACCCCTGGAACGGTCTGACGGATCACTCGCTATCCTCGCGAAGGAAAAGGCGAACATTTTTGCTCGTCTTTTCGCGTTTAACTCAACGTTGGATGACCAGGGTGCAACTCCTCCCTCGATACCACGCTGTGGGATTTCGATGATGGAGCCGAAGATGCACCCTAGACAGGTATTCAAATGTTTGAGAACGTTAGACACTTCGAAGAGTAGTGGTCCTGATGGCATTCCAGCCATAGTGCTCAAGATTTGTGCCCCTGAGTTGACACCAATAATCTCCCGTCTTTTCCGTCTCTCCTTCGCCCGTGGGATTGTACCCTCTTGCTGGAAAAGAGCCTCGGTCCAACCGGTTCCAAAGAAGGGAGACTCCGCGAACCCCTCCAATTATCGGCCCATTGCGATAACTTCACTATTATGTAAAGTTATGGAGCGCCTTATTAACACCCAGCTCCTAACGTACTTAGAAGCAAATAAACTCCTGGATGACAAGCAGTACGGATTCCGGAAAGCGCGGTCAAGAGGAGATCTTCTAACGTACGTTACGCATATATGGACCGAAAGATTGGACAATTTTGAGGAGTCGCTGGCAGTCGGCCTGGATATCTCCAAGGCTTTCGACCGCCTTTGGCACCGAGGCCTCCTAGGCAAGCTCCCGTCCTTCGGCATTCCACCCAAACTCTGCACCTGGATCGCCAGCTTTTTGGCAGGTCGTTCCTTCTTCATTACCATCGATTGCTCGAAATCGGACGACTTTCCAATCAACGCTGGTGCTCCGCAGGGCTCTGTGCTGTCGCCTACGCTTTTCTTAATATTTATAAACGATCTACTGTCCTTGGGCATGATACACAGATATGCAGACGACAGCACGGAGCACGAGGGCTATGTTAAGGACTGGAAGAGTAGAGATTCGCGGCACAGGGAGGCTCAACGTTCAGTTGTTGATAAGGTCGATAACGTTCTCGGAAAAGTAGCTTTATGGGGCCAGGAGAACCTTGTCGCCTTCAACGTTAGTAAGACTCAGTGCTGCGCATTATCTGCTAAGGTCGATCCTTTTCCTTTCGAAGCTAGTTTCCAAGGTAGCGTTGTACCTGTCTCGGAGCACCTGGACCTCCTGGACACCACTATATCCAAAGAAGTGGGTTTCCGGCAACTAATCGAGTCTAAGGCCAAAACTGCATCCAGAAAATTGGGAATACTTTTCCGCAATCGGCGGTTCTTCTCACCGGCACAACGATTCTTTTTGTACAAAACACAGATTAGGCCGGTGATGGAGTACTGCAGTCACATCTGGGAGGGTAGTCCGCATTATCTGCTTGCGTCCTTGGACTCGATACAGCGCCGAGCCATCCGTCTTGTTGGTGACCAGAAACTTACAGATGGTCTGGAGTCTCTGAGTCACAGACGATTTGTCGGTTCGCTTAGTCTGTTTTACAGATACTATCACGGACGCTGCTCTGTGGAACTAGCATCCCTTATTCCCTGCCACCCGTCCTATCTCCGCATGACTCGTCGCAGAGAGACTCAGCACCCTTTTGTTGTTGACATTGGGCTTTTGAGAACCAATCGATTCTCTAAATAGTTTCTTTGTCGCACCGCTAGAGTGTAGAACTGTCTTCCAGCGAGTGTATTTCCTGAATCCTTTAACCTGGGTGTCTTCAAGCGTCGTATTAACGGGCTAGAAAGCCTAGCAACAGTCCGCAAATCTGCTGGCATGGCCCCTAACTGAGCGTGGTTTCGCGAGGAGAGGTGATTTTGGCTCTGTCGACTGCACCATTGGTCTCTCGGCACAGCCACCCATGCTGGTTTACATAAAAAAAATACTAAGCTGCTATATACAAGAAATAATAATAATAACCTATATTTTAAATCTAGATTTGCTTCCAGAAGCAAAAGAGTTGGTAGATATACAGGAGTCATATTCATTCCTCGATGATGACGAAGAGGAGACATACGTAGTCACTGAAGTAGAAAAAGAGAACGACCCCTACGATACATTTATTTGTCATCATAATGGATTCAAGTTAAAGGCAAGTTAAGGCAAGTTAAAAATATGTTTTCGTCATAGTACTCTTGTTTTATGTAATTTTTCTTTCATGAACAGTGTTAAATCGTCATTATTTTTGTTTTTCAGTTTGGAAATTGCAGTGTGGACGACAAGGTTTCTCGTGAAACCGCTTGAGATATTCGCGTTTAAGTGTATAGAACTATTAAATGTCCATTTATCGTGTTAATATTTTAAGTGGTTTCACGAATTGACAAAGTCTTTACAGTTATTACTACTTATCAGCATAATAATGACATTATTGTGATTTTTTTAATGGAAAGTTTATCTAATACGCTCGGATGAAAGCTACTGTGACAAATTTAGTAGCCATCTTGAAGACCTCATGCTATATTAACATATCAACCTGTGAGGTTCCACTAGGTTCCGCAAAGAAAAAGACAGAAAATTTTTTTTTCATTTTTTTATTTACGTTTGTGTGCAATTAACAAATGTACGTTCTTGAAACTTTTTGATATACATATGAAACTACACCGATTACAATAATAATAATAGTATGTATTTTTTTCAAAAACATAAAAGTTTGTTAAAGTCGCTCCGATGCAAGCCGATGCAGCAACTTTGATAGCCATCTGGAAGACCTCATGCTAGTACATTATTTGTGATTATTATCATCATATTGAACCACCGAGCATACCTACGGGAGTGGCAACCGTCGAGCGCTAATATATAGGAAAATTAGCCGCGTGTTAGAGCATTTGCACTAACATATAGCGCTGCTGCGGGATCGACCGTCAGTGGCTCGCGACTTGGGAACGAAGAACACGTATATGTGCACTACGCAAAATGGCGATTTGTGCAGTTCGTGCGTGTCGAAAGAGCTCAAGATCATCAGGAATGACAAAAGATGGCGTAACCTTTCATAATTAGGTCATTTTAATGATAATACAATGCTTAAAGCGTGTAAAATACAAAAATTCCGCGAGTTAGGAGCACGACTGCGCGCCATACCGGGCGCGTACACATGATAGGCAAATTTGACAGACTGGAAAGAAATTTGAAATCAATTATTGTATATGGGTGTTGTTAGTTTTTTATGGCAATGACATGGATATATTCAATTTATAATATGTATTGTTATTATTTCTTTAATATTACGTTTTCTATTTTTTATAATTATAAAACAAATATACCTATACAAAACTAATATATTGTATATTATGTATTATTATTATCAGTGATAGGAATAGGTAGGACTTATTTACCTAAACTTCGAGGAACAGAGTAAAAAATTTGAGACTTCCTTACGACAATATTTTTTTCCGGTTAAATAATATTCATGGTGTTATAATTTCGCGATTTAAAAAAAGTGGCCGCCATTTTGAACTTTTTAGTAACTGGACAGATTGCTTTCAAAATCGACATCTGGGTGTCAGTGTGGACTCTGAATACGAATCTGTAGTCAAATTAAAAAAAAGTAGCCGCCATTTTGAACTTTTTAGTTACTGGACCGATTGCTTCCAAAATCGATATCTGGGTGTCTATGTAGGCTCTGAATACGAATCCATTGTCAAAATTTAAAAAAGTGACCGCCATTTTGAACTTTTTAGTTACTGGACCGATTACTTTCAAAATCGATATCTGGGTGTCTGTGTGGGCTCTGAATACGAATCTGTAGTCAAAATAAAAATAAAGTGACCGCCATTTTGAACTTTTTAGTTACTGGACCGATTACTTTCAAAATCGATATCTGGGTGTCTGTGTGGGCTCTGAATACGAATCTGTAGTCAAAATAAAAATAAAGTGGCCGCCATTTTGAACTTTTTAGTTAGTGGACCGATTGCTTTCAAAATCGATATCTGGGTGTCTGTGTGGGCTCTGAATACTAATCTGTAGTCAAATTTTAAAAAAGTGGCCGCCATTTTGAACTTTTTAGTTACTGGACCGATTGCTTTCAAAATCGATATCTGGGTGTATGTGTGGGCTCTGAATACGAATCTGTAGTAAAAATTAAAAAAAGTGGCCGCCATTTTGAACTTTTTAGTTACTGGACTGATTGCTTTCAAAATCGATATCTGGGTGTCTATGTGGGCTCTGAATACGAATCTGTAATCAAAATTAAAAAAAAGTGGCCGCCATTTTGAACTTTTTAGTTACTGGACCGATTGCTTTCAAAATCGATATCTGGGTGTATGTGGGGGCTCTGAATACGAATCTGTAGTAAAAATAAAAAAAAAGTGGCCGCCATTTTTAACTTTTTAGTTACTGGACCGATTGCTTTCAAAATCGATATCTGGGTGTATGTGGGGGCTCTGAATACGAATCTGTAGTAAAAATTTAAAAAAAGTGGCCGCCATTTTGAACTTTTTAGTTACTGGACCGATTGCTTTCAAAATCGATATCTGGGTGTCTGTGTGGGCTCTGAATACGAATCTGTAATCAAAATTAAAAAAAGTGGCCGCCATTTTGATCTTTTTAGTTACTGGACCGATTGCTTTCAAAATCGATATCTGGGTGTATGTGGGGGCTCTGAATACGAATCTGTAGTAAAAATTTTAAAAAAGTGACCGCCATTTTGAACTTTTTAGTTACTGGACCGATTGCTTTCAAAATCGATATCTGGGTGTCTGTGTGGGCTCTGAATACTAATCTGTAGTCAAAATTTAAAAAAAGTTGCCGCCATTTTGAACTTTTTTAGTTACTGGACCGATTGCTTTCAAAATCGATATCTGGGTGTCTGTGTGGGCTCTAAATACGAAGCCGTTGTCAAAATTTAAGAAAAGTGGCCCCCATTTTGAACTTTTTAGTTACTGGACCGATTGCTTTCAAAATCGATATCATATTTTTTATGTTAACTACATATTGTTATTCAGAGCCCACACAGACATGTAGATATGGGTTTTGAAAGTAATCAGTCCTGTAACTAAAAAGTTCAAAATGGCGACCACGTTCTTAAGATTTTGACAACGGATTCGTATTCAGAGCCCACACAGACAAACAAATGTCGATTTTAAAAGCAATCGGTCCATTAACTAAAAAGTTCAAAATGGCGGTCACTTTTTTTAAATTTTGACAACGGATTCGTATTCAGAGCCCACACAGACACCCAGATATCGATTTTGAAAGCAATCGGCCCAGTAACTAATAAGTTCAAAATGGCGGCCACTTTTTTTAAATTTTGACAACGGATTCGTATTCAGAGCCCACACAGACACCCAGATATCGATTTTGAAAGCAATCGGTCCAGTAACTAAGAAGTTCAAAATGGCGGCCACTTTTTTAAAATGTTTACTACAGATTCGTATTCTGAGCCCACACATACACTCAGATATCGATTTTGAAAGAAATCGGTCCAGTAACTAAAAAGTTCAAAATGGCGGCCACTTCTTTTTTATTTTGACTACAGATTCGTATTCTGAGTCCACACAGACGCCTAGATATCGATTTTGAAAGCAATCGGTCCAGTAACTAAAAAGTTCAAAATGGCGGCTACTTTTTTAAATTTTGACTATAGATTCGTATCCAGAGTCCACACAGACGCCCATATATCGATTTTGAAAGAAATCGGTCCAGTAACCAAAAAGTTCAAAATGGCGGCCACTTTTTAAAATTTTTACTACAGATTCGTATTCAGAGCCCATACTGACACCCAGATATCGATTTTGAAAGCAATCGGTCCAGTAACTAAAAAGTTCAAAATGGTGGCCAATTTTTTCAAATCGCGAAATTAAAACACCATGAATATTATTAAACCGGAAAAAAATATTGTCTTAAGGAAGTCTCCAATCTTTTACTCTGTTCCTCGAAATTTAGGTAAATAAGCCCTACTTATTCCTATCACTGATTATTAGTACAACTTTTCAAAAATATTAAAACAACAGTCTTGTTTAATTTTTCAATATTTTTTTTGGATTCAAACAATAATATTCCTTCAGTAAAAACTATTTGAAATAATATTACAAATAACAATTTCAAAATTCACAAATATACCGCACCATCATTGTCCGTCAGACTGGCATTCGTAGTGATCCCGTCAAGTTGCCGTCAAGCAAGGCTTCCGATTGGTCGGACGGTCGGCTCTTACTACCAGATACCCGAGCCAAGCCAGCGATAACAAACCTGTCGCTCGCCTTGCTCGCTCTGTCTCTCTCCATATCGCGGGGCGCGATATGGGTAACGGAGATAGACAAGTCACGTCATAAAAGATTAAATTGCGATTTCGATTTTCGTAGTAGTAGGGATTTTTGGCTAGCCGTGCTCCGATACAAACGCAGTAGCGTTGCGTCTCCCGTAGGTATTCTCCTTGTATTGAACTGTGAGGTTCCACTAGGTTCCACGAAGACAAATAGAGAAAATGTGTTTTTCTCCATAGTAAAAAAAGAAAAATATTTTTTTTCTTCGAAGTATTCTATTCAGTTAGGTCAATTTGTACTTTATACGAATCTCTTTAACATAATATGACAGACAGATAACAAAAAACCCCGAAAATCCCGACTAAATTCGTAAGTCCGCTTTTTTTCAATTTGGAACCAGTGTGCGGCGCGGCGATTGTCGGTCGACCGACGCGTCACGCGACGACGCACAGTGGTCTGGAAATCGAGCTCCATAGACATAGAACCTTAATGTCAGGAATAAAAATTAAAACCAATCTAATGTCTCTGGTACACCTCCCTTTATGTCATATTATAGTATGAAGGGTATAAGTAGCTCCACGAGTGAGAAAAAAAAAGGTTTTGTTTTTTTTTGTATGGATGAAAACACTTAAAGTAATTTTTTTTTTAACTGAATGAAACTGAAGGGCTGGTGTTCACATCGTCTATTGCACCTTACACGGCGATCAAGATGACATACAATTCCTTCACCTTTGGGTGCCTATTGGCGCGTAGCAAACGTTTGAAATTTGGAATTTTCGATAAATTATTTATCGAACCTTAGTCGTAATTTAATGAAGTTGCCTATCGCTTTGAATATGAAAATACTTTTCTCATGTTGTTATTGTACTGATTAGTACTGACAGTACAGTTATTAACCATATTTTATAGTAAACACAGCGTAGCACTGTTAAAATAATAACAATAACATACAACACACACAAGCGAACGACAACTAATTAACGAGTTAGCGAAAACCGGTTTTTTCCACTCGCAGCGCATACTAATCCCCAACACATAACCAGCCCCATGCCTTCTTAGTTTCAGCGAAATTCTTTCAGTAGCTTTTGGTACTTGTGCGCGCTAACAACTATACTTATTACGTTCTATTTGTTTTCGTGCTATGATGGAAGGTTTTGGTACCAATTTGGACATTTTCGTGTTTGTGGCAAACAACAGTTGTTTCTCACAGCCCAGTGCGTTGTTTGAAGTTTTTAGGAGTGCCCTTGATCTGTCAGAAAGTGAAAAGAAAGAACTGAAACAATTCTGTCAGACTTATGTGTGTTCGTTGAGGAACAAATGGATCTCGTGTAATCGCACGAGACATGCACAAAGAAGTACGAGACGTGGCTGCAAGAAAATATAAAATGGCCTGAGTTCATGAGGGAAGAGATGACACCTTCTTTAGTGTCAGTAGAGCGGCAACCGTGTTCCAGTGACTTCGGTGTAAATGAGGGTGCATCAACGTCCTCAAAACCAGAGACGTGCACTGTTGGAATATCACCAAGAGTTGTGAGTGAAAGAAAACCGTTCTCGGAACTAAGCCCTAAACAGAAGAGAAGGAGAGTGGAAGAGCTCCTAACGCATAGCACTGAAAGCCTCGCTCATGCAACTGTTTTAAGTGTGAACAACAAGGATGTGGCAGAAATAATAAAATTGGTCACAGAGCATCCCGAAGAGGCTACAAAGATAAAAGAATTGTTGAAGCCCAAGAAAGCTGTGCCCGTATATTCCGTTGATAAAGCTTTAGGTATTTTGACGTCGTTGAAGCTTTAGAAGTGGCAGTATACAACATTAAGAGCTTGAGGAGTACAACTCTATCCTTCGTATACTGCCATCTTATAGGCAAAGAAGGAGTGTTACCCACCAAAAGATACAATAGAAATCACGGAAAGATCGGTAAGAGTAAAGCTTCAAGCAATTTTGGACAAAACTGTTGCTAGGCTAGGAAAATTCCTACGTTTGGGATGTTCGCTGGATGGCAAAGAAATAAAACTAATATCCAAGTGGGACTTTGATGGTGCTTCAGGGCAAAGTTTGTACAAGCAAAGTATGGCGGACAAAGATGATTCCAGTATTTTTATGTGCTCCTTTGTGCCTCTGCGTCTAGTTTGTGGCGAAGAAAAGGTATGGGAGAATCCCAAACCATCTTCCACAATGCTCTGAAGACCACTCTATTTCAAGTTTGCAAGTGAAAACAATTTGAATATAACAGAAGAACATGCTCTCATTGAAGCTGAGATCGCAGCACTGGAGCCGTCTATAATGGGCAGTCATGATGTTAAGCACTCAATGCTTATGACCATGATAGATGGCAAAATTGTTTCACAACTGTCAAAAACCTCAACGCAGACTTATGACATCTGTAAAGCTACCCCTTCGGAAATGAACAACTTAAAGAAGATCTCAGAGTGAGTTTCAGATAATAAATTTATATTAAATGTCAGCGTACTGTATTGCTATACTTTTTTATTAATGTATTCACATTATTACTAATAACCAAATTTATTATACTTAACTTTTATATGTATTTTTAATATCTATCATTATACATATTTCAGACATATTTACTAGCTGGCCCGGCGAACTTCGTATCGCCTCCATACAAAATCTATGAGAATATGAATTTTCATCATAATTTTCTTTGTGATTTTTTCCCTTATTTTCATACTTATTCTGCTATTCTGGATGGAGACAAATCCAACAAATCAATGATCATAAAAATGTCACGTTCCATCTGAGCCTGTGTGCAAGCGAGAGCGCGTAACAAGCGATAGAGGCACAATCGGCCCAAGCCGAAAGCGAACCAAGGGAATCCGATATTCGTTTGGTCGTTTATGTGATTTCGTGGCTCAGTGGTAAGAGTGTAGGATTTGTATTTTTTGACCATGGGTTCTAATCCCTCAAAATTTTTTTTGTTTTTTTTTAAGCAATGTTACGGTGTTTAAATTTTTTTAGGGTGTTTAGTTTTTTTTATAACCACCTAAGAATTCTTTTCGGAAATACAAACGTAACAAAAACGACATGCGTAGTCTTACCACTTTATGACGTTATCACGTAAAACTATCGTCCGTAAACCGACTTTACAGACAACCAATTTTTTTAGTTTATTTTTAATTTTTGGCAAATCTTGTGATGCTAGTTACTTTTTAAATAATTTATTATTACTTTATAAACATTGCGACGAAATCAAGTGTACCAGTGTAGTACCTAAGAAGAAATGAATAAATAAAAAGTAGTTATACATAAAAATTCATAATACAGTTGGTAATAGTCATAAAATAAGCAATACTGTAGAGAGTATTCGTTGTAAAATTAAATAGTAATAATTCTTAATTCGTAATAGTCGTAAGCAGCATACAACACTAATTTTGCTGTATTTTTATGATCATTGATACATAAATGTAGGGAATAATTTTTTGTAATATATTAGTATTAGAATAAACGTGTTTTACATTATAATATAACTATTTGTACACAATAAAGAAATAAAAATAATTTATCTTCTACTTATTTTTTTATTCTTTATTATTATTTATTTCTTTATTACATAACTGTCTATTGTTTAAATATTATTTTCATATTCAAAGCGATAGTCAACTTCATGTAATTACGACTAAGGTTTGAAAAATAATTTATCGAAAATTCCAAATTTCAAACGTTTGCTACGCGCAAATAGGCACCCAAAGGTGAAGGAATTGTATGTCATCTTGATCGCCGTGTAAGGTGCAATAGACGATGTGAGCACCAGCCCTTCAGTTTCATTCAGTTAAAAAAAAAATACTTTAAGTGTTTTCATCCATACAAAAAAAAAAAAAACTTTTTTTTTCTCACTCGTGGAGCTACTTATACCCTTCATACTATAATATGAAATAAAGGGAGGTATACCAGAGACATTAAATTTGTTTTCATTTTTATTCCTGACATTAAGGTTCTATGTCTATGGAGCTCGATTTCCAGACCACTGTGCGACGGGTCGGGGTCTCGCCTAGTGTTGTAAATTGACCGTCAATGACCAAAAAGTCCCGTCAATGACCACTAAAAGAGCGGTCAATGACCGTCAACGTCCTAAAAAGTCGTCGCCTCGGCGTCGTCGAGCGACGTTGACCGTTGTCATCAAGACGTTGTCCGCTACCGACGCCGAAATTGAAACGTTGCCGCACTGCTGCTCGGGCAACGTCCATCGACAACTTCTGAGAACAAAATACGTTGTGGAGTCGCAATATTTTAGCGCGCGTATATAAATATAAAATAAGTGTGCTGTATGTAGTTGTATCATTTCATTATTATACTCAACATAGATTAATGTGAATATAAAATTACTTAAGAAATACAAATAGGTAGTGTTATAAAATAAAACTTTAACTAAACAAGACTTATAACTATTTTTTAAAGTTAATGTTAGGAAGTGTAAATATCTACTTTGCAGTATTATAAAATGCCCACCTAATAAAATTAATTAACCTTTTAACTAAGAACCTACACTAATAGTATACAATATACTGGATAAGACAGGTGATTTAAATCCTCATAGCATATAATAAATAATTATTAAATGAAAACTATTTGAAATCAGAAAAACAAAACTACTCGTAGGTACCTTGGAGCAAAATTTTTATTTTAAATTGTATCTAGCAACTCCATGGATGACCAACTCTCATTCCGTTTTCGTGTTCGTTAGAGCGAGCGAGCGGCGTCCATGACGCGAACCGTTCAGACGGACAAGTTGACATGCAAGCAAGTGTGCAAGTTACGTGCAGCATGCATGTTACATTATCTTGTTTTATACTTGCATACAATGCGGCCAGCAACATTTTGAATTTTTCCTATCATATCATATCACATTTGAACATCATTTTTTCTTCATTTCACTACCGCAATGGAAATTTCATAAGCAGATAAGTATTGGTGAGTAACGAATGTACTTAAAACTAAAAAACATTCTAAATATTGTAAGCGTAATAAATAAGATCGACGAAGCAATAAACAATATTTTGATAGCAGTCCAGCAAGATAGCTTTCTACTTGCCTTCTCTGTCCACTGGTAGGTATTATGCTAGCAGAACATGCCAGTGGAATGTTTCCTCGGCGTTGTCGACCGCGCGCGCCGCCGCCGCACGCACGCGACGACGACGTTGTTGCCGTTTCGCGTCGACACGTGAGACGTGACGTCGCTCGCACTCACTCGGTCGGACTTATGTAGCCGTTTGCTGCGCACGCACGCTTAGCATTTGCATTGCACCATTTGAACCACGTGTTAGTCAGCCAGCGACTTGTTAGTTGTGTGTGTGTATTCTGTTAGTTCGAAAAAATGCCTGCTTTTGGAGGCAAAAAGCAGGCATTTTTTCGAACTAACAGAATACGTGAATTAATTAAAAAAACTAATTAATTAGCAAACTTTTAATATGGAGTGTTTTTAAAATAACGTTACATACCTACTTTTACGTTTGCTAATAAAGTAGGTTGCCCTAAATAATCTGTAAAAATCAAAGGGAAATAGATAAATAAGTGTTTAATTGTGTATTGATCTATTAGTGTTAAAAACTAATTAATTATCAAACTTTTAATATAGTGTTTTTAAAATAACGTTACATACCTACTTTTACTATGTGAAATTTTTTGTTTGTTTCTGTTTTAACTTTAAGAGAAAACGAGAAAATAAATTTTCCCAGTATTATAAACAACTTTTGCCAAGAAACTATGCATCTATTCGTAATGGTTTCCAAGAAAATAATCATTATAAAATTAATAAGGACGGAGCTGCGCGGCGGCGCGGCGCAGAGGTGGGCGGGGGGGGGGGGGGGGGGGGGAGGCGGCGCGGTAGCTGCGCGCGAATCTGCCGCGCGCCGCCTCCGCTCCCCCGCGCCCATCTCCGCGCCGCGCCGCTCGTTCCGTCCATTTACAATAATATAGTTCATTTTTTAAACAATTTGTCGCCATCGCCAACGATTTGCTTTTAACCCTAACTATATTCATTTGTTTCACTCGTTTGCAATTATTACAGGTAAAAGAGAGACAGCGCACAGCGTACTGCGTGGCGTGATAGCGCGTCGCGCGCGCGGCCGGTGCAGCACAGACATCAAAGCGACGGCCCTTTGATGTCTGTGCGCCGCGCAGCTGCCTACCTACTTAGCTCATGTGTTGCTTGCATGCGTTGCGTCCAATACAGTGCGTAAATAAGTAGGTAAACATCGACATTTTCGTCGTCGTTCAAGGTCGCACGTTGCACACACACGCACGCGCGATGTGTGTTGTGCAGCGCAATATAGTAGGTACCTACCTACAAACGTTGGTTACCTACAACTACGATTCAAAAATCAACCTACCTACACTAAATAAAAGGAGATAGGTACAAAGTTTACGCCGCCACTCTGTTCAATTGTCAATCTAGAGTCTAGAGTATTCCATTGCAAGTCCTTTCGGGTTGGGTTGGTTAGGTTAGTTTTATAATAAATTAAATTTAATATTTCCTTATAGAAATACGTGTAGGGTAGACTATTCGCACCGCACTCATGCATGCCCACGAGTGAATTTCCGTGTTATAGGTATGTTGTTAGTGATTGAGTGCTACCTACCCTGTTAGCGCTGGAAAAAGTCCGTGGTAGGTAGGGTAGGTATGATTGATTATATATATATATATATATATAAGTTATTGGAGTGTAGCCCGCTCTATTGTTTTCAACATAGAATATTACGATTTCTTTTATAGTTTTTTATTTAATCACCTAGGTAGGTACCTACATTATATCAAGAAAAACTAATAAACATTTAAAAGAAGATCCACCCTTCTGCACACGCGCGGCGCGTCAAGAACGCCTGGCTCACTCCTTATGGAAGGCGTCGCGCGGCGTCGTCGTGCCGAGCTTGCGGCGTCGCATAAGAGCCGTCAATGACCGGTCATTGACGGACGTTTTCCATTTTTTGGAAGTTTTCCGTTTGGTCAACGTCGGTAATTGACGGCCTTTGCATCACTAGTCTCGCCCCGAACTGAGAGGCGCGGCGTGCCAAACAACGCCTGCCTAGCTCTTTGAGTGATTCCATTTTTTGACTTTAACTAAAATAGCGAAATATTTTCGTAACGCATTAATGTTTGTCGTAACATTCGAATATTTTATAAATTACCATTCGAATATGTATCAAATCGATATTCGAATAATTCAAATATTCAATTGCAAACTCGATCTGTTATATATAAGAAACAACCCATAATCCAAAAATGGACTTGCCTGTCGAGTCGTGCAACAGCGTATAGTGCGCGGGACGGATCTCGGCGTGTCGTCGCCGCAGCGGGCGACCCGCCACGCGAATACACTATACAAGTACGGTGCGGGTGCGAGGGAAAACACTGACGAACCGCTGCGGAGGCGACACGCCGAGATCCGCCCCGCGCATTATACATACATGTAGGTACTTAGCGCTTGTGTGTATCTTCGACCCAGAGTTTGGATCGCCCCCGCCGCGCCCGCGCGCTCCCGCCCGCACGTGCCCGCGGTCGGGTTCACGATCTCGGCTTATACACTAGTCAACCAGGAGTTTTGATGTATGGATACCCATACATTAATTCCTCAGTCAATGAAACTTTGATAATATCTTGGAGTAATGTTCGGAATTACGACTGACAAATAATCCAACATTTTTTTTTACGGGAAGTTGGGTATATGCAAAGAAAAGTGAAAATTTAATATAACTTCTATAGACAAATTGCTCTGTCCAAAGTTACTTCGCCATAGGGTAGGTATTATTTATATGAATAAGTACGTAAATAAATCCAACATTTTTTGTATATGGAAATAGTGAATTAAAAACAAAATGTGTTTTTTTACTATATTTTTCTCGGCAAAATTGCTCAGTCGGTTCTTTAATCGGAATATACCTTAGTATTATTATGTACATCAATAAGCATAAGAATCCAACAACTTTTTTATATGCATCATTTTTTTTCAAGGTGACGACCGAAACTTTGTTCCGGAAAATTCCTCCGTCCGTTTTTATTGTACAATTATGATTAAGAATTTTGAAGAAAATTATTTGCAAAAGAATCCAACAAAAAATCCATCGGCAAGTTTAAAAAACAAGCGGGCCAAGACGGGCGCGGTGCGCAGAGGAGCGGCCGGCCGCGGGAGGCGAGAGACGCGGCATTTTCCCCTCCTCTGCGTCCATGCTGCGCCGCGCCGCCCCTGGCGCGCCGCTGAAGTTGGCGTGCGGTGTGTGCTAACCAGGGACTGAAAACCGGTTCGAAATGGGGTTCGGGTTCTCCGAACCGGTTCAAAGAACCTTTTTAACGAGCGAACCAGTTTGGTCGCGAACCGGTTCAAAAAAACCCGAACCTGAAGCCTAAAAACCGGTTCAGAACCGGTTTGGACCTCTAATATTAACCGGTTCGCAGCAGGGTACGAAATGGGGTGGAAACCTATATACATTTTTTTTGGACTTTGGGCTTCTTTTTTAATGTAAAATATTGTTGTTTTATGTATTTAATAAAATAAAAAAATAGGTGGTTGATTTTTATAGCCTAATCGATTCAGTTTCATAACAGTAACAAAAAAGTCTTAATTATCATTATGACATAACACGTGTAAGTTGGTAAAAAAAATTAAATTCTTTCTATTCCATACTAATAAAACTAAAATTGTGGTTTTTCACAATTTCTGAAAGAAAGGGATCTATGTGTTGGAAGACTTTTTTGTTCCTGGCATGAAACTGAAATGATTAAGACATTTTTTTTTACATTTTACATAGAAAAAATGTTTTTGTGCGAACAAAAATTATTTGTTCTTCAAAAGTGATCTATTTCCGATACAGAACCCTCTCTTAGCGTACTATTAACTAATTTTGAAACACATTATATAAGGTGCTTCGTTATTCATCCCAAGTAAACACGTTACGCAAAAAAAAAATTATATGTTTTTAGCATAACTTTTCGAGAAATTTTCAAACGCAGAACAGCTGTTTATTGTAAGTAAGTCACAAGGTCACTAGACCTGTGTGTAACAGTAGGTAGCTTGCATTGTACGGGGTCAATGACCGTTGTATGTCCAAACGCAGAACAGCTGTTTGTTGTAAGTAAGTCAAAAGGTAACTAGACCTGTGTGTAACAGTAGGTAGCTTGCATTGTACGGGGTCAATGACCGTACTATGTTCAAACGCAGAACAGCTATTGTTGTAAGTAAGTCACAAGGTCACTAGGCCGCCGCCGCTCTAAAACTAGCTACCTACCTACCTACCTACCTACGTGTGCGGTGTGTGTGCCTACGTTTCTTGTTTCTTGTTTCTTCGCCGACTTCCTGCATGGGCGTAGCATTCATTCAGCAACCGTGAACTACGGTTGCTCGTCGGACACCATGTCAGTGAACGCCGGCATACCCCAAGGATCTGTGTTGTCACCCACGCTGTTTCTTCTGCATATCAATGATATGCTGTCTCTGGGCAACATACATTGATGACAGTACGGCACACGGATCCTACACCAGTCACCCTTCAGCCAGTCGGGATGTTGTGGATGAGAAGAGGCGAAGACTTGTGTCTGAGCTCGAACACACACTCGACTCTATTTCCGAATAGGGCCGTAGTAATTTGGTCGAGTTCAACGCTTCCAAGACACAAGTTCGCGTGTTCAGTGCGAAGAGAGCGGCGTTCACACCGGTTCATTCATTCCAAGGCACGTCGCTTAAATTAAGTGAACACCTCGGGGTCCTCGGAGTCGAACTGTCGCACGACCTTTCCTCGCCATATCGAGGGGAAGGCCAAGCTGGCTTCTAAAAAACTGGGCGTACTCAATAAGGTGCGACGGTACTTCACACCAAAAGCTGCTTCTCTATAAATCGCAGATCAGGTCCTGCTTGGAGTACTGCTCGCACCTGTGGGATGGCTCTGCCAAATACCAGCTTGCGCCTCTGGACTCAATCCAGCGTCGAACCGTGCGACTAGTAGGTGACCCCGAAGTGTCCTGCGATCTAGAACCACTGCAACACCGTAGGGATGTCGGCTCCCTAAGTGTATTCTATCGCTTATTCCGTGAGGAGTACTCGGAGGGGCCGTTTAATGTGATCCCGCCGTCCCCTTTCCACCTTCGCACCACGCGCACTGGGCAGGGATTGCATTCCTACACGCTGGACTTACCGCGGATGCGTACCAATCGATTCTGCAGATCTTTCCTCTACAGAACCGGTAAACTCTGGAACGCTCTCCCTACACATATATTTCCCCCCAAGTACAGTCTCGGGTCCTTCAAGAGGGCCGTGAATGGGCACCATAAGCAATGCTCGGCATGGCATTCGGAACCCCCGCATACGACCGAATGTCCATGGGCGTCGTTAGACACCTTATGGGTGGCTCGGCGCCATACGACGCGCTGTCAATAAAAAAAACCTTTTTGGGGTCCGCTTGCACAAACGCAGATTTCCAGACCGCCGGCACACGGCCATTGGAGTAGGAGATACGGAATAGGCGCGTCAGCACTGGAGCCAGCTCGGGAGCACACTATTTTAACACCAATGCAGGAATCCATTCCGGCCCACACGCTTTCCTGACGTATAGGGAGAGAAACTCCGCCAGTACAGTCTGTTATCGAAACTGTACTTCCGGCATGGAGTTCTCACACCTAGGTATGGCTGGGGGAGTGGCACCCCCATCGTCCAGGTTGAAGTTCCCCGCAAAGAGAGATACCAGTAAGTCGGCTTTCTCCTTTGCGGAGTGGGCAAGTGAGCCTCCAGGACACTGCAGAGGTGGAAGAGAGGAGCGGCAGAAATTCGACTCGACAGATTTGGCGAGAGACCAGAACTCACAGCTCCCAGTTGGGTGCCGGTTCAGTCTGTCGCCGATGTAGTCAAATTTGGCCCTGGCAATAACCCTTTTGCAGGATCTGGAGAGGCGGTTGTATTCCATCGTCTGTTCGGATACGTTTGATTCACGTCCGGCACGGGCACGCGACCATGCCCGATAAGCTGTGCATTTAGCTGCGACAGCATCAGCACAGTCGCGGCTGTACGATGGTTGGCTTTTACCACCGAGGTGGACAGAGGCGCTGGGAATAAACATTTCCATTGCCCCCAGAACCACATCGGCAACGGTATTACCGCATTTTGACGGATCGTCCGAACTGAAGCAGATCTCTCTCCAAGGGTAGGATGCGAAGTGTTCTCGCATCTCATCTTAATCTGCTGACGCGTAGTGCCAAATTCGACGCGTTCCTCCAGTACGGGACTGAGGAGGCGAAGATGACACCGTGGACCCCACTAAACAATGATCAGAAGAACCCGGCGGGGCTCTCACTGAGACTTTATATCCGGGTTTGTCGTCAGCGGAAGATCCAGCAGAGAGGGTCCATGACCGTCTATATCTGGCAGCCTGGTGGGCTGGTCCACCAGTTGAGACAGGCCATGCGTCAGGGCGAAGTCGTAGGCGGCTCTCCCCGGAAAGTCAGTTCTCCTGAAGCCTAGCCATGCCTTGTGATGGGCATTGAAGTCTCCAAGGAAACCCAAATCCGCGGTGGGGAACCGCTCTTGGACTTTGTCTACCGCTCCACTCAGGTACTCGAATAACCGAGCTGTCTCCGCATTGCCAGAGTGCGACCTATTGGGACCCCCGACACCGTTCCCAGATCCCGTGGGGCCAGAGTATTGAGAGCTCGGAGTCCTCAATGCAGCGCAGGCGACGACAGGAAATATCAGCCCTGACAAACAGGCAGACTCCGGCTCGCCAGCGGAAGGCTTCATCCAGGGTGTAGCCGGGGTGGTGCAGGTAAGAAGTGTCGGCAGGGCGAGATATTTGCGTTTTCGTCGAGACAGCAAGGCCGGCTTCATCCTCTTCACGTGGTGATTGACGGCATTAAGATTGGTGTGCAACCCCCGCACGTTGGTCAAGTCAACGCTAAATAGTGGTGTAGGGGTGTGCACAGCTGATTGAAAGTTGTTCTTTCTTTGTACTGCCATGGTTGTAGTAAGAGGGGGGGAAAGAGCGTGAAGGGTGGCTGTGGTGATTCACGGGCAAAGCGTGGACGCTAGCTTATTCGCTTACTGCTCAGGTTAGTGGTGCGCCGACACGGAAGACGGAAGGGCCCCCGGTCCCCCCCCCCCTCCCCTCCCCCCGGAAGTGGCCGCCGGGACCCCTACTCCGTTCACCAACCGGCACGACGGACCACTCCGGGATTATGCGCCGGTTTACCAGGGCAGCCTCTCGCGTTGGTTAGACGCGATTGGGCCCGTGTACCACCGGCGGGCGGCCAGCGGAATAACCGTCTCACCGAGTCTCCTTGTCAACCGTGTCGATGCATCACGTCGGAACAGCGAATCCGCGTCGGGATTACTGACCTACTCCTCACCACAGCCATCCCCACCTGCTTTTGGGTCCCCGGGAGGTGCACCGGAACACAGTGAACTGTTATGACGGTATAATAGTACTGAGCTTGCATCGGTCGGCGACGGACGCGCACACGATGCACTCTAGACGCACCTGCGAAGTAAGCAAAAATGGCGTGCGATAAATGCAATATAAATAATAATATATATAATATAAATAAAGCGGACGTCTTGGATGAAGTCAGCATCATCCGGATTTGTGAGTCCGCCTTCACCGAAGATGACGTTGAGACCGCGAGAGTTCTGCTTTGTGCGTGCATTCCGTCAAGAAGGCCGACTCGCAAGGGAGAAAATCGGAAGAAGAAGACTATCCAGGACATCATCACCATCTTAAAGCAGACAGACCCCGACGACGTGCCAAGGTTCGTGGCGTACGACCTCAATAAGTTGCCGCCTGTGTCCTTCGACCACGTCGACGTTACGGCCTTCCTGAAAGATTTGGTGATCATAAAAGCGGACATAGCTCAACTGAAGGGAAACTGTGGAGCGACAGCGGCGTAGGGGCCAACATCTCTCGTCCCGGAAGTTCAACAGCTGAAACAGGCAGTTGAGAAATTGTCATGTTCCGAGTCACTCCGGCCGATAACCCCGTCTCTGCAGCCTGATTGCATTCCGCAAGTGGGAACACCGAACGAAACGCTGAGTGTACGCAACATCAATATGCGCAGGCGAGGTGCTCAAGTGTCGTCACCCAGCGATTGCACATCGACGCCGGTATGCTACGGAAGCGCTGATGGTGCTGTTGATGCCTCGACTTCTACACTGCGCACCCCTCCCGCTCCTCCGCCCACCCGCCCCGTTGCCGCTCGTCCGAAAAGGCGACGCGGATCTATGACGAAGCGTATCAGTAAAACGGTGGAGAAAACAACAATGGTGTCCCCGCGCTTGGAACCGCGTCCCGACTGTCGGCAGGAGGCTGCACGTGACAAAGACGGGTTCGTACTCGTCGAGAGCAGGAAGAAGAGAAGGAAGAGGTGCAATAAGCGCGGATCTGCGCCCCCTGAAGAGAGCTGTTTGAAGGCAGCTCCCCGCACGGCTCTCATCTACATGTCTCGCCTGCGAAAGGACATGAAGATCGAGGACCTCATCCGCCACGTCCAGGATAAGGGTGAGCGAGTTGAGAGTGTCGAGGCTCTTCCTTCTCACTGGGCTGACACGAACTTTTGCGCTTTCAAGCTGTGCATTCCTGCCGAGAAGGTGAAGACATTCCTTCGCAGTGAGTTTTGGCCCTCTGGGGTGGTGTTCCGGCGCTACAATCGCGACCTTCATCGTGAGGTCGCGCGCCATAAGTATGCTGAGGCCGCGCCGGAGCTGTCTACAACTGCCGTCCTGCACATTCAGGAGACGCAACCCGCGCCGCCGCCGACGACGCCCGCGGCGCTGCCGACGCCAGCGCCGCTGCCGACGCCCGCGCCGCTGCCGACGCCCGTGCCGCGGACGCAATCTGCGCCCACTCTACGCGCACCTGATTCTCCGCGTCAGCAGACTAATATGACGCATACGGGTCTCTATTGGGACCCGTACAGACACAAGTGGAGAAAAAGTAATTTTAGTTCTTAGGTTAAGACATTTAATATGTATTGTCAATATGGCCCTAGTTGGCTGAAATAAAGAGATAAATAAAAATAAAATAAAAATTAAATAAATAATTGATTCTCCCAGGGTGTGGTCGCGAACCCAGTCGATCCGAAGATCTCCCACACGCTAACTGCTGTTCATTTGGCACCACCCAGGAGGCACGTGTGACTTAAGGACCATGAGGTGTCACAGACGCGAACAGCTTTAACTCCCTATATAAGGTGCTTCGTTATTTATGTCAATAACTTCGGGAGGGTTACATACGCGCTCAAACAAACAGATTCAGATTCAGATATTTATTTCGCCATAAAGAACACACAACGATAACAATATTTCATTGAGACATATGCATATTCAGTATGGTTCGTCATTATCATTATCATTATTATTTTTTTTTTGTCATGTCCCGTTCAGCTCAACACTTTACGCAAAAAAAAACATGTTTATAGGAGCATTGTTTCTCCTAACATCTCCTAACAAAAAAATTTAATCAAATAGCTGTAAAAACCAATCAAGGCTATAGACCCTTGCAAACAAGAAACGTAGGCACACACACCGCACACGTAGGTAGGTAGGTAGGTAGGTAGCTAGTTTTAGAGCGGCGGCGGCCTAGTGACCTTGTGACTTACTTACAACAATAGCTGTTCTGCGTTTGAACATAGTACGGTCATTGACCCCGTACAATGCATGCTACCTACTGTTACACACAGGTCTAGTTACCTTGTGACTTACTTACAACAAACAGCTGTTCTGCGTTTGGACATACAACGGTCATTGACCCCGTACAATGCAAGCTACCTACTGTTACACACAGGTCTAGTGACCTTGTGACTTACTTACAATAAACAGCTGTTCTGCGTTTGAAAATTTCTCGAAAAGTTATGCTAAAAACATATAATTTTTTTTTTGCGTAACGTGTTTACTTGAGATGAATAACGAAGCACCTTATATAATGTCTTTCAAAATTAGTTAATAGTACGCTAAGAGAGGGTTCTGTATCGGAAATAGATCACTTTTGAAGAACAAATAATTTTTGTTCGCACAAAAACATTTTTTCTATGTAAAATGTAAAAAAAAATGTCTTAATCATTTCAGTTTCATGCCAGGAACAAAAAAGTCTTCCAACACATAGATCCCTTTCTTTCAGAAATTGTGAAAAACCACAATTTTAGTTTTATTAGTATGGAATAGAAAGAATTTAATTTTTTTTACCAACTTACACGTGTTATGTCATAATGATAATTAAGACTTTTTTGTTACTGTTATGAAACTGAATCGATTAGGCTATAAAAATCAACCACCTATTTTTTTATTTTATTAAATACATAAAACAACAATATTTTACATTAAAAAAGAAGCCCAAAGTCCAAAAAAAAATGTATATAGGTTTCCACCCCATTTCGTACCCTGCTGCGAACCGGTTAATATTAGAGGTCCAAACCGGTTCTGAACCGGTTTTTAGGCTTCAGGTTCGGGTTTTTTTGAACCGGTTCGCGACCAAACTGGTTCGCTCGTTAAAAAGGTTCTTCGAACCGGTTCAGAGAACCCGAACCCCATTTCGAACCGGTTTTCAGTCCCTGGTTAGCACACACCGCACGCCAACTTCAGCGGCGCGCCAGGGGCGGCGCGGCGCAGCATGGACGCAGAGGAGGGGAAAATGCCGCGCCTCTCGCCTCCCGCGGCCGGCCGCTCCTCTGCGCACCGCGCCCGTCTTGGCCCGCTTGTTTTTTAAACTTGCCGATGGATTTTTTGTTGGATTCTTTTGCAAATAATTTTCTTCAAAATTCTTAATCATAATTGTACAATAAAAACGGACGGAGGAATTTTCCGGAACAGAGTTTCGGTCGTCACCTTGAAAAAAAATGATGCATATAAAAAAGTTGTTGGATTCTTATGCTTATTGATGTACATAATAATACTAAGGTATATTCCGATTAAAGAACCGACTGAGCAATTTTGCCGAGAAAAATATAGTAAAAAAACACATTTTGTTTTTAATTCACTATTGCCATATACAAAAAATGTTGGATTTATTTACGTACCTATTCATATAAATAATACCTACCCTATGGCGAAGTAACTTTGGACGGAGCAATTTGTCTATAGGAGTTATATTAAATTTTCACTTTTCTTTGAATATACCCAACTTCCCGTAAAAAAAATGTTGGATTATTTGTCAGTAGTAATTCCGAACATTACTCCAAGATATTATCAAAGTTTCATTGACTGAGGAATTAATGTATGGGTCCAACTCCTCGTTGACTACATTATTACTTCGGCTCATCGTCGGCTGGCTCGGTCGCGACGTGTCGCACGCGCGTCTATCCACAATATACTGTCCTTCTTTTTCCGTCGTGTGTCACACGCAGAACGCAACCTTGTTCCACACATAATCGTATGAAGAGTGTTTTGTTTCACGCGGCGGGGCAGCGGCGTTAGACATTTTCTCATAGTATCAATACAAGAGACGTTCGCGGTGTTTTCTAATGCACTCGGCGGCGGCGGCGAGCTCGGCGGCGCGGCGATGCGTAGTATGTAGTACGTATTACGTACAGCAAAATCGTGCCTTGTTGTCTAGGAAATAGGAACGAATTCAGTTTGATATTTTTACTTCGATCGGTGATATTCATGGAAATGTTTAATATTTTAATTTGTTTATTTCTTTCGGGTGAAGGCGCTGTTTTGTGGTAGTGCGGCGCACGAGTGCACTTAAGGGCCAGCCGCCACTGCTTAGGTGGCTCGAAATTTTCGGGGTGGGTCTAGCTAGATACTGGCAGGTGGCGGAGGGGGGAGGGGGGTGCGGGCGGAACGGGGGGAGCTTGGTGTATTGAATTATGAACCTCTTCCCCCCCCCCCCCCCCCTCCGAGAAGGGGGCCGTTTATAAAATGGGGTTTTCGAAAATTTACTGACAAGTTAATAAAGCGGTCAAATGCGAGTCGAACTCGCGTGGAGAGGGTTTCGTATAATTCCGTTTTCCATGAACAATTTAAGACTTAGGATTTTCGTTAAGGTTTTCCTGTCAACTATAGAGAGGCCCTATAACTCGAGCGCCTACAAAATACGTGCGTCAGGTATATAATCAGAAAATATGACCACATAACTGAGTACCGCACCAGGTTGAAGTGGCCTACAGTACGAGCGCGTAGGAAAACTCACATTCTTTCCCTATATTTCTATATTCCGTTTTGTTCGATCCCCGTGCTCCAGAATATCTCCATTGCAAATTCCAATTCCTTTCGAGTCATGGTGCTTCTTTGAGGGCCATGGATGGTAACCTTCTTTGTATACCGATTCATTCCAGTTCATTTTATTTATACCCATGCATTTGCTGTTGAATCAGCTCGTCTCTGGAACCAACTCCCTGCCACTCTCGGTACTTCCGCTTCCCACAACAATTCCAAATCCCGTTTGAGGGAACATATTACTGTTTGATATAAAATAATGTCTAACCACCACGGTAATTTAAAAACCCCATATATGTTTTCAAACCCGTAATGTATCCATGTGTGTTATCGCTTGTTTAGAAACTGCATTAGGTATGTATGTATTTATGTATTTGTTTATATGTATATACTTTTGAACCTGTATTTATGTATGTCACGAATGTATTTAGTTGTATGACACTATTATTATCTATGTTTTCTTGTTTATTATTGTTAGCTTCTATTCTTCTTCTGTATGTTATCTCCTGTCTTGTGTATTTCTGTGTTTTTGTGTGCAATAAAGCATTTCTATTCTATTCTATTCTATTCTATTTATTTTTATAATCTTAACCCGTATACTCTTCTGCGGCCCTATTGGGCCGCAGAATGACATTTACCGTTGTCTATGCAGCGGCCCAATTGGGCCGCGGCACTGAATCGATACATGGTCCGCAGTAGTCCGCCATATTAATTTTTTTACGTTCTATCTCAATTTAGTAGTGTGTATTTGGAAGAGACAATTATAAAGTAGAATAAATTAGCTACAAATCGGTACCACTAACTTGATATGTCTGAGACTACAGAAAAATAAAATAATTCTATAATCTGTCGTCTGCACGAAAGTGTTTTTTTTTTTTTTTTTTTATTTAATTTTGGGCTTTATTCCTTTTACGAATATATCAGCCCCTTCCCTTAACCACATATTATCATAAACAAATTAAATTACACAGTATACACACAAAACACAACACAAAAAACACAAAAACATGAATGGGAAGGAAGTGCCGTCCCAAACATACCTACCAGATATAAACAAACATAAAATAACACGCACAAAGACAAATAAAGACATCATTACTAAAACTAAAAATTTTCTTAATCACTTAGGTATTATTCTACCTTCTTGCAATGATTGTCTGTACTAAAGAATAAATCTGTACAGCTTCTTCTGACGTGGGCTTTGCGAGAGCTGGTATGTAACCTCCTACATTAATATTAGGTATGCATATTTGTTGCCTCTCGGCCGCACCCCTTGCACACTCCACTAGGACATGATAAACATTTTCAGGCACCCCACAAACTTCGCAGTTTGGTGAGGAAACCTTCTTCATTAAGTATGCGAACGCGTTAAGTGGAATATGACCGGAGCGCAGCCTAAAGGCAACTACAAGTGTATTTCTTTTTAATTGGCTTTCTTCGAACCAGGGTACTTGTGTAGGTTCGTGCTGAAGCGTTTTGTACCAAATCCCCTTTTCCATTGAAATATTGTTAAAATGTGTCCTCCATTCCTCAAAGCATGCACGCTTTGCTTCACCAATAAAACTGGTGAACACCGGGTTTACATCTGTAGGAATGCCTTCTCCAAGTGCGCTCTTGGCAACGGTGTCCACTATTTCATTCCCGTCGATTCCGACATGTGACGGAATCCACTGAAGCGCTATAGATTTACCCGACTGTTTGAGCTCTTCTACTATTTGTATAATCTCATATGCCGTCGGTGAGCTGCGCTTTCCTGTCACACATCGTTCGATGTCCTGGAGAGCACTCTTAGCGTCTGTCATGACAACAATCTTCTTCGAGGTCAGGGATTTTGCATATGTTAGCGCTTCACTAATGGCCACCAGTTCCGCCGTCATTATGGACACTTTTCCGTTCTGAATGCAAAATTTCGCTCTTAAATTGGTTTTCGGATCATAAAATGCGGCTCCTACTTTGTGATTGTCTTTCGATCCGTCGGTGAAAATAATATGATAATGTTTATATTTTTTTATTATCATTCCATTGTACGCCTGTCTGATTTGTTGGCTGTCCGTTTTACGTTTAGGTAAGGTAGGTAGGTCTTCTAAATTTGTCGTAATGAGCTCCTTAATGTTAATATTGCTTACCCAAGTATTTAAAGTGAACATATCTAATAGACTATTAGAATATATACACTCTTCTCTAAACCGGTTGTGGGCCGCAATAATTAACGGTTTCTTCTTGTTTCTCCAGTACCTCACCTCCAGTACCTTCACCAGTATTCACTCAATAAAGCGAGTTGTTTAACTAAATCTATG
Source organism: Nematopogon swammerdamellus (assembly GCA_946902875.1). NCBI lineage: Eukaryota > Metazoa > Arthropoda > Insecta > Lepidoptera > Adelidae > Nematopogon > Nematopogon swammerdamellus. The sequence continues at coordinate 25,279,183 of OX336337.1, read as the reverse complement.
GTAGGGTTGTCTTTCCATGATCTGGACCTTAACATATACTTATATGCCAGGTAACGTCGTCGTATGTACAAAGGTTGCACGCACAACTCCGTCTCCATGACATGTATGGGGGTACTTCTTATAAAGCCTCCTATTACCCTCATGGCCTGGTTCTGAATTTTGTCTAACTTCTCTAGGTGTGATTTTGCACTGTTATCGTACAGGAAAGACCCGTAATCCATACGACTTCTTATTGAAGCTATATATAATCGTCTCAAATGTTTTGGGTGAAGTCCCCAACCTGAACCAGCGAGTACTTTTAGTACATTTAAGAAACGGGAACATTTTTGTTGCATCTCGTTGATATGTCTGCCCCATCTTAGTGAGTGATCCAGCCACAGTCCTAGGTACTTCACATTATCTGTGAAAATGTTCGCATGTTCCCCAATTTTAATAGCTTGTTGGATTTGTCTTCTGCCTCTGCTAAATAAACAGGCTTTGCATTTTTCGCCCGACAACTCTAAACCTAATTCAGCCAATATTCTCTGCATGGTGTTCACTGCTCTTTGTATGTCTGAAATTTGATCTATAGTTTCGTCTCCATATATAACAAAATCATCCGCGTATTGTGAAAGAATTACCCGAGGCAATTGTGTGTCAATTTGTAACGTGACTACGTTAAACAGTAATGGTGACAGTGGGTCTCCTTGCGCTATTCCTTGGTGAGTGCTCCTACAAATCGTGCTGTCTTCAGTTTGTAGTACCAGGCGTCTCTCACTAAGAAAATTGTGTAGGTAAGTGCAAAATTTTTTGCCGACGCCAAGCACATCCAGCTTCTGCGTAACTTGGTTAATATCAACTTTATTGTACGCGTTATCTATGTCTAAAAAACAAGCAATCATTGGTTTATTTTTTGTAAATCCAATCTGAATTTTTGTGCACAGCCGGGTCAAACTGTCTAGACTGGAGTGCCCTCTGCGAAATCCTACAGTGAATTTTGAAAACATCTTATTTTTCTCCAGGAACCATTCCAACCGTCTAGATATCATTAAATGGAAGATCTTGCAAGAGCACGATATAAGTGAGATCGGCCTCAGTGCTGATATGGATCCTGGATCACGACCCGGTTTTGGTATTGGTAGAATTTTAATATTGCGCCATTGTATCGGAACAAGTCCAGTACGAAAAAAAGAGTTGTATAAACCCACCAGAATTTGCTTTCCGGCGATCGGCATGTTTTTTATCATTGAATACGAAATTCCGTCCTCGCCCGGTGCGGTATCCTTCTTTTTCATACAGTTTTCTAGTTCGTGGACTTCAAATTCTGTTTCCAATTTGTCATTTTCTGAATTAAAATGTTGCATATTTGGTGATACGTAGTCAGGTGCTAAGTTGCATAACATTTCGTTAGCTATAGTTGCGGTTATTGGCATCCTCGTTGATCTGTAACCTTTTAACCATCTCATCCGACTCCACATTACCGATGCGGATGTATTTTCGTCAATATTATCACAAAAGGACTGCCAACTTTTTCTTTTTTCCTTGCGTATGGCTCGTTGCGCCTCTGCGACACATTCTTGGTAGTGAGTCCAATTCTGAGGTGTGGGATTTCTTCTGACTCGTGCTAATGCCAGACGACGTTTCGCAACGACTTTAGACAACTCTGGTGTCCAATATGGTTTTGGTTTAAAGTTTTGTGATGGGTCTGTGCAGAATTTTATGTCAGGGATAGACACATCAGCAGATTTTTCAAGTTTTTCTATAAATATATCGTAGTTCACTTGTGGATTATCAGTTAACTTGAATGTTTTAAATGTTTCCTCTAATTTTTTATTGTAATCCTCCCAATTAGCTAATTTAAAATTTCTCCGTTTTAGCGTACGGGCGTGACTGTTAAAATTAAGAGTAAACTTTACCACTAGGTGGTCACTACCTAAGGTTTCATTGGTAACTTTCCAATAAAATCAAAAAAGGTATGATTAGATTGTAGATGTATTCCTTTTTATGATAAAAATACTATATGACCGATTTGCGCTCGTGATAAAATAAAAATAGAAAATCAGAGAGGTCGCGATTTTCACATAACACAACTTTACGAAATAATTTTGTTAGCTAGAATATGTTGTTTATATAAAAAAATACCATTTGTAGCTAGAATATTTATCTGTAAATACAATCCATTCATTAGTTTACAAGGTTTCATGGAAAAACATATCAAAATGAATTTTCTTCTATTGTAATATGAAACAGTCAATGTCAAGGTCACGGTCGATTAGGCGATGCGTTTTTTTGTTTTATAATGCTCGCAAGTTGAAGGGTTAAAAAAATTGTTTTTCTCTCACTTAATTTTCCGCACTACCCATCTACCCTACTCACAATCCCAGGCATGACTGGTAGACTTTTTTTCAAAATTTTACACTCATTAAGTAATCTTAAATTTTAGATAATTTGGTAATCAAAAAACCATTTTTCTTACGTAACTTTTTTCATGTTCCATTCCTAAGAACCATCTTATAGAAAGAAAACACCATCAGTGCAATTCACTCTTTATTATAATTAAGTCAATATTGGATCTGCTTCATTAACGATCCGGGTTAAATCATTTCCCCATTACTAACACAACACGTCCTCGGGGCAGTTTTCCCAAACTTGACGTCGTTCCCTCTTAACGCACCGGTCATATTCTCTCACTTCACCGGCGGGGCAGAGCATCATCCGCGGGCTAGCCACACTTCCGTGTACTCCGATGTCCATGTACGAAGCACAAATGAGCAGTAGTAGTAGAATCAGTTTTACTTGCATTGTTAGTGCTTTTGATGCAGTTCAGCAAACTCCAATAGGGTACAGTAAGGACTCTTACAATAATGTGTGAGGCGAGCGTGGGATAAATCTCTTTATATAATGTATAAGTAATTGATTTTGAAATGCATGAACAATTAGTGCTTTTTTAATTAAATTACTCATAAAATAATAGGCACCTACATTGGAAACAATACACTTGGCGTGAAGGCATGGGAGTGGGATATATATCTTTATATATATATATATTTTTTAATAGAAAGCGCGTAATGTGGTACCGTTTCACTTAGGAGTAGGTGACTTACGATGCCCATGGACATTCTGTGATGCACGGGGATTGCGAATGCCATGCCGGCCTGACAGGAGCCTTTTCACGCCCCTTTTGAAAACCCCCAGGCTCTACTTGGGAGGAAATATATGAGCAGGGAGTGCGTTCCACATTTTCCCGGTTCTGTGAATGAAAGATCTACAGAACCGGTTGGTGCGCATCCTCGGTAGGTCGATTGTATAGGGGTGCATCCCCTGCCCAGTACGCGTAGTGCGGAGGTGGATTGGGGACGACGGAATCGCATTAAACAGCTCCTCCGAACGCTCCCCGTGAAATAGACGATAGAACACACTTAGGGAGCCGACGTCCCTACGGAGTTGCAGCGGTTCTAAGTCGCGGGACACCACAGGGTCATCCACAAGTCGCACGGCACGACGCTGGATTGAGTCTAGCGGCGCAAGCTGACATTTAGCTGAGCCATCCCACAGGTGCGAGCAGTACTCCAAGCAAGACCTAACCTGCGTTTTATACAACGTCAGTTTTTGGCCCGCCGTGAAGTACCGCCGCATCTTGTTGAGTACACCCATCTTTTTTGAGGCCAGCTTGGCCTTGCCCTCAATGTGGCGCCGGAAGTTTAAGTCGTGCGACAGTTCGACACCGAGGACCCCGAGGTGGTCACTTAATTTAATTTAAAGTATGTATTTTGAAAAGAAGGAGCTGGTGTGAACGCCGTTCTTTTCGCACTAAAAACGCACACTTGTGTCTTCGATGCGTTGAACACGACCAAGTTGCTACGGCCCCATTCGGCAATCGACTCGAGGGTTTGCTCGAGTTCGGACACAAGTGTTCGCCTCTTCCCGTCCACATCACTTCGTCTGGCTGAAGGGTGACTAGTGTAGGATCCATGCGCCGTACTGTCGTCTGCATAACAATGTATCTTGCCGAGTGGCAGCATATCATTGATATGCAGAAGAAACAGCGTGGGAGACAACACAGATCCCTGTGGTACACCGGCATTCACTGACATGGCGTCCGACGAGCATCCGTGCTGCTGCGCCCATGTAGGAAGTCGGTTACCCAGTCACAAAGGCCAGAGGGGATTCCGTACGCCGGCAGCTTACTCAAAAGCGCCTTATGCCAGACCCGGTCAAATGCCTTGGCAATATCGAGTCCAATTGCCAAGGATTCACCGTGCTCTTCAAGCGCTTCCCCCCAAAAGTGAGTAACGTACGCTAGGAGATCACCAGCTGACCGGTTTGGCCGGAAACCGTATTGCCGATCGCTGATGAGGTTGTTCGTCTCCAGGTACGTCATGAGCTGCGAGTTAATAACGCGCTCCAACACCTTGCAGAGGAGGGAGGTAATTGCTATGGGTCGGTAGTTTGACGGGTCAGAGCGATCGCCCTTTTTAGGGACAGGCTGAACGAAAGCTGATTTCCAAGCTGCCGGCAGGCGGCCAGTAGAGTACGAGAGGCGAAAGAGGCGCGTCAGTACTGGAGCCAGCTCAGGAGCACACTTTTTCAACACCAATGCAGGCACTCTGTCCGGCCCACTCGCTTTCCTGACGTCTAGGGTAAGAAGCTCCTTCCGCACAGTTCTTTTGTCGGTTGTACGGTTGTCACGGTTGTAGTTCTTCTTCAATTCGGATATATTTGGATCACGTCTGGCATTATATAATGTATAAGTAATTGATTTTGAAATGCATGAACAATTAGAGGACTTTTTTAATTAAATTACTCTTAAAATAATAGTTACCTACATTGGAAACAATACAATTGGCGTGAAGGCATGTGTAGCTAATTGTCTTCAGTGCTTCTTGAATCTAGATCGAATTCATTACCTACTGATTGTATAATATTTCAAATTAATTATATTGATTAATCATGGATTGATCACTAGAATATATAATAATATAATGTATAAGTCGCAAAAACAGTCAATGGAGCGATAGATAGTCCGGAAATGGTTCAAATGATATCATTGCGTTGTCCCTCGATACATACAAGAAAGCCGCATATTTTCATGGTTGATCGTATGAGCACCAACTACGCGAAAAATTCAGTATTCAATCGTTGTATGAGCACCTATAATGACTGTTTCATGGATATTGATATTTTTCATTTAAGAGGAAAATCTTTTGCGAAGGCTGTGGTAGACTCATTATGTACTACAGCGTTTGCAAAGGAATAACCCAATCTGGAAAAGGATAAGAAGGTACAAGGAGGTACGCTATGCACACTCACACACACACCCACTCACCCTCTCTCACCCTCACACACACACACATACATACATAAACACACACCCTCACTCACACACACGTAATTGAATATATATAAATTACTACTGCGCATATTCATTCTTAATCTTCATGTCTTTCACTATTAACCTGTATGCTCCTTTAATAATCACGTGTTTATTTTTATTTTTAAGGTTACTTTATTACTGTTTGTTTTGTACGTACTTATTTATAGTTAGCCATTTTTTATGTTAATAATGTTATGTCTCAAGGGGAACATTTGTGGGGGTAGGATAGGCCTATTGTTGTACTTAGTTATATAGTATATTTTGTCTTATTTATGCTATCTCTGTGGCTTCTCTAATAAATAAATAAATAAATAAATAAAAATAAATCCTGACATCTGACATTTTTGACATACGTGGGATGAATTAAACATTCTGCGATACACATACATAAAATGGGGTTTTCGAAAATTTACAGACAAGTTAATAAAGCGGTCAAATGCGAGTCGAACTCGCGTGGAGAGGGTTTCGTATAATTCCGTTTTCCATGAGCAATTTAAGTCTTAGGATTTTCGTTAAGATTTTCCTGTAAACTATAAGAGAGGCCCTATAACACGAGTGCCTACAATATACGTGCGTCAGGTATATCGTCAACCTCAGAAAATATGACCACATAACTGAGTACCGCACCAGGTTGAAGTGGCCTACAGTACTTACGAGCGCGTAGAAAACTCACATTATTTCCCTTCTACATTCCGTTTTGTTCGATCCGCGTGCTCCAGAATATCTCCGTTCGAAATTTCAATTTCTTTCGAGTACCGTGTGGGGCCGGTACTTTAAAAGAATAGCTCCACTGCATCTCTCCCCGTGCATGTCGTAAAAGGCGACTAAGGGATATGACTCCCTTCTTATATTACTAGGTGGTAGGGTTTAACCCACCCGGGTTGGTACCACCGCACTGAATGAAAGGTCGGTCGAAACGGCTATGTAAATAGTTTGTGTTTTCCTTCCAGTTCAGTGTAGCCGGCACGACCGAAGGGAAGCACTGACGTGGCACCAAGTTCACCCGGTGTTATGGGCTGATGTAGCCAACCGTGTCAGTTTCAATAAAAAAAAAAAAAAAAAAAAAAAAAGTCATGGTGCTTCTTTGAGGTCCATGAATGGTAACCTTCTTTGTGTCCCGATTCATTCCAGTACATTTTGTACCCATTATTTTGCTGTTGAATCAGCTCGTCTCTGGAACCAACTCCCTGCCCCTCTCCGTACTTCCGCTTCCCACAACAATTTCAAATCCCGTTTGAGGGAACATATAACTGTTTGATTTAAAATAATGTCTAACAACCACGGTAATTTAAAAACCCCATATATGTTTTCAAACCCGTAATGTATCCATGTGTGTTATCGCTTGTTTAGAAACTGCATTAGGTATGTATGTATGTATGTATTTGTTTATATGTGTATATTTATGTACTTTTGAACCTGTATTTATATCTATTACTAGCTTTTGCCCGCGGCTTCGCTCGCGTGAAATTCGTATTTCAAAGGAAGAAAGTAAGTAACTAAGACCGATCTGCGTTTAGGTAAACAATAAACCTTCTCAACTAAAGTAAGTAACTAACGGCGAGGCTTCAGGCTGAGCTGCATTCTGGAAGACAATAAACCTACTCGAAGAAAGTAAGTAACAGAGGGCGACGCCGAAGGCCGAGCTGCGTTCAGGAAGACCATAAACCTTCTCGAAAAAAGTAAGTAACTAAGGGCGAGGCCGCAGGCCAAGCTGCGTTCAGGAAGACTATAAAACTTCTCGACGAAATTAAGTAATTGAGAGCGAGGCCGAAGGCCGAGCTGCGTTCAGGAAGACGATAACCTTTTCGAAGAAAGTAAGTACCAGAGGGCGAGGCCGAAGGCCGAGCTGCGTTCAGGAAGACCATAAACCTTCTCGAACAAAGTAAGTAACTAAGGGCGAGGCCGAAGGCCGAGCTGCGTTCAGGAAGACTTTAAACCTTCTTGAAGAGAGTAAGTAACTAAACTTAACTAACTTTAACTTCTCGACGAAATTAAGTAATTGAGGGCGAGGCCGAAGGCTGAGCTGCGTTCGGGAAGACCATAAACCTTCTTGAAGAGAGTAAGTAACTAAGGGCGAGGCCGAAGGCCGAGCTGCGTTCAGGAGGACTAAACCTTCCCGATGAAAATAAGTAACTGAGGGCGAGGCCGGAGGCCGAGCTGCGTTCAGGAAGACGATAAACATTTCGAAGAAAGTAATTAACAGAGGGCGAGGCCGAAGGCCGAGCTGCGTTCAGGAAGACCATAAACCTTCACGAAGAAAGTAGGTAAGTAACTAAGGGCGAGGCCGAAGGCCAAGCTGCGTTCAGGAAGACTATAAACCTTTTCGAAGAAATCAAGTAATTGAGGGCGCGGCGGAAGGCCGAGCTGCGTTCAGGAAGACTATAAACCGTCTTGAAGAAAGTATGTAACTATCGCCCATAGTTACTTACCGTCAGCGTCTTCTAGGATACAGCTCGGCCTTCGGCCAAGCCCTTAGTCACTTACTTTAAAAAAATTTTTTTTTATGGAAACTGACACAGTTGGCTACATCACCTACAACATCGGTGATGTCAGCCCATAACACCGGATGAGCTTGGTGCCACGTCAGTGCTTCCCTTCGAAAAGGTTTATGGTCTTGTTGAACGCAGCTCGGCCTTCGGCCTCGCCCTCTGTTACTTACTTTCTTCGAAAAGGTTATCGTCTTCCTGAACGCAGCTCGGCCTTCGGCCTCGCCCTCAGTTACTTACTTTCATCAAGAAGGTTTATAGTCTTCCTGAACGCAGCTCGGCCTTCGGCCTCGCCCTCAATTACTTAGTTTCTTCGAGAAGGTTTATAGTCTTCCTGAATGCAGCTCGGCCTTCGGCCTCGCTCTTTATTACTTACTTTCTTCGAAAAGGTTTATACTCTTCCTGAACGAAGCTCGGCCTACGGCCTCGCCTTTGGTATGTTACTTACTTTATTTGAGAATGTTTATTGTTTATCTGAATACAGTTCACCCTCCGGCCCTGGCCTAAGTTACTTACTTTCTTCTTTTGAAATACGAATTTCACGCGAGCGAATCCGCGGGAAAAAGCTATCGATATTAAAATAAGAAACTTCAGTTAAAATAAATCAAATCCTTTAGATACCTAACTAAGTTAAATATTCCACCTATTAGCGTAACCAGAACTGAATTTTATTTAGCCTATCCTGTGTCTCGTATAGCTAAATGTGCGTGTACTAATTTTAATCGAATTTACATGATGGGCTTAAATTTTATGGAGGAAATTCATACATACATATTCGCCTCGCCCCGCTGCCCCCCCCGCCCCGCCCGTCCTGTGCACCGCACCGCAGGACGCCATATACATTCTCATCGTCATAACTTTTAAACTATTTGTCCAAATTACTTAGTGTAAAAGCCAAAGTTTATCTACTTTAAATACCAGAAGCGATAAAAGTTTGTATTTGGATAAGGATTAATTTAAACTATAAAATGTGCATTGTAAATACAGTATCCAAATTTAAATGTATTTATCGTTCACTATTTTGGCTATAGTGGCTTCCACATAAAAAGTCGATATATGCTGTCGCGGACTTTTTTTAGAACTATTTATGAGAAACAACGTCAACATACATTATCTTCGTGTAACTCTAACGGTTTACGCAGCGCACGCTGAGATAGCTCTCAGATGGCAGGATTTTTTCCGACTTCCTTGACATTTATCGATATACTTATTTGGGCCAATTTACACAATGTCTTTATAAATTATAGCCTATATGTTATTTTGATGTACTGTAAAGGCTCATCAAAATCTGTTCAGTAGTTTTTGCGTGAAAGAGGAACAGAGATCCATTCTATCATATTGCGGCTATTCAGTTCGCTCGCTGCCCGCTCGCCACTCTCCGCCCCTCCTCCGCGCGGCCGCCGCCGCCAGCTGCCGGCCGCCCCCTTGGTAAATACCTATAGTACTACGGCGGCGCCTACGGAACATATCGGTTTGTATGGGAGCCACATCTTAGCGTAACCGGAAGTGAATTTTATTTAGCCTATCCTGTGTCCCGTGTAGGTAAATGTACTTGTACGAAGTTTCATCGAATTCGGATGATCGGTTAAAGAGTTATGGTGGAACATACATACATACAGAAATGATTTCTAAAAATCGTAAATTTAGTTTTAGTATCATACACAGAGTCTACAAACCAAATATCTCAAAAAACAAAGCGACTTACTCCATGACCATCCCTTACAGATTTATTATTAGTAGTATAGTATATAGTATTGATTACTATGTTTTATTGTTTATTTTTATACTCTTAAAAAAAATGGTTTTTCTCTCATTTTATTTTCCGCACTACCCATCTACACTACTCACAATCTCTCACATGACTGGCAGTCTTAGCCTCAGTTTAGGCTTTAAGTCCGCCTTTTGTCACTTTATGTGCAATAAAGTATATTTTCATTTCATTTTCATTTCTATATTCCCTATATTTTTTTTCCAAATTTTACATACATACATACATACATAACTCACTCTTTTGTATCCCGACAATCAGGGTAAGCAGAGTAATCGGTGTTGTGCTATAAGTTCATACATACATACACATACATAACGTCACGCCTGCCTGCCTCCCAGTGGGGCAGGCAAAGACAACGGACCCAACCCACGCAAACAACCCAACCCCCACGCGCCACGATCCTGACTCACTTTTGCCGCCTCTTCCACTCTCATAAAGTCATAATACATACATGCTCGTCGGTTACGGGTACTACGCGCCTGACCCTTTTCGAGCACATGCCCGATCAGGTCCAGGTACGTGCGTCTAGGGCGACCCTTCCCGACCCTTCCACTAACATTCGCTCCATAGATTTCGTTTCATTAATCTCCTAGCATCCATTCTGCCGACACACATACTCCTCCTATTCCACACATACTCCTCTCAACGCGCGCATTTCGACATCATTTATCCTGCTCTCATGCTTCGCCTGCCATACCCAACTTTCACTACCATAAGTACTCTGGTAAATTAAAGCACAACACCGACCACCACGTTTAGCACAGTATACGGACAAGATAACTATCAAGCAGCAAGTGAGGCACGAAGACCCACCTGCTGCATGACAAGGTGGAAGGACCGCGCCAAGGTGAGAGGTGGCTAGCTTTTCGCCCTTTAGCGCGACATCTTGTCCTTATCCCTTAGTCGCCTTTTACGACATGCACGGGGAGATATGCAGTGGGGCTATTCTTTTTAAGTACCGGCCCCACACGGTACCAAACTATAAATTTTACACTAATCATAAATTTTAGATAATTTGGTAATCAAAAAACCATATTTCTTACGTAACTTTTTTAATGTTCCATTCCTAAGAACCATCTTATAGAAAGAAAACACCATCAGTGCAATTCACTCTTTAATATTGGTCAATATTGGATCTGCTTCATTAACGATCCGGGTTAAACACAACACGTCGTCGGGGCATTTTTCCCAAACTAGACGTCGTTCCCTCTTAACGCACCGGTCATATTCTCTCACTTCACCGGCGGGGCAGAGCATCATCCGCGGGCTAGCCACACTTCCGTGTACTCCTATGTCCATGCACGAAGCACTAATGACCAGTAGTAGTAGAATCAGTTTTACTTGCATTATTAGTGCTTTTGATGCAGTTCAGCAAACTCCAATAGGGTACAGTAAGGACTCTTACAATAATGTGTGAGGCGAGCGTGGGATAAATCTCTTTATATAATGTATAAGTAATTGATTTTGAAATGCATGAACAATTAGTGGACTTTTTTAATTAAATTAATCTTAAAATAATAGGTACCTACATTGGAAACAATACAATTGGCGTGAAGGCATGGGCGTGGGATATACACCACGGTGTTGCAGTTGCCCCCGTAATATTTTTAACTCACATAAGGGGGTTATTCTATATGTGAAACTAAACAACTTCTGTGAAGAAAAAAAATGTTTTGAAACAAAAAAAAAATTATTTTTTCCATACAAATTTTAATTACCTAAACTCAAAATTATGGAGAAAAAAAATTTTATTTTCGTCAAATAAAAAAGTCGTTGAACAAAAGTTGTTCTATTTCACGTACAGAATCACCCCCGTTCGTTTTACGGTTGGGGTTGCAACACCGTGTATATCTTTATATATATACTAGCTGAGCCCGCGGCTCCGCTCGCGTGAAATTCGTATTCCAAAGAAGAATGTAAGTAACTAAGGGCGAGGCCGAAGGCCGAGCTGCGTTCAGGTAATCGAAAAACCTTCTTAAAGAAAGTAACTAACTAAGGGCGAGGCCGAAGGCCGAGCTGCTTTCAGGTAAACGATAAACCTTTCTCAAATAAAGGAAGTAAGTAAGGGTGAGGCCGAAGGCCGAGCTGCGTTCAGGAAGACGACAAACCTTCTGGAAGAAAGGAAGGAACTAAGTGCGAGGCCGAAGGCCGAGCTGCGTTCAGGTAAACCAAAAACCCTCTTCCGCCTTCGGGCCTCGCCCTTAAAGACTTCCTTTCTTCGATAGAATATAATATCGTTTACTCAATCTATTTATTTCATAAAAATAAAAAAGTAATATTAATAACTAAAGAATTAAACCTACCTAACAAACATTAAAATAACTATCAAAACGGGCATTTTCAAATGTTTTTAGAGCACTTGCGGCATTACCCCGCTGGATGGCAAGGCTTACCCTTTGAATGAAGTACATAAGCCCTTGATGGCGGGACACCAGTTGCGTCAACCAGCTCAAGGCTCTTTTGGTTTCACTGCTCCACGGACCGAGGGTTTCAACCGCAAACGCAACAAATTCGAAATCTTGAATTATATTTCTATATTTGCTGCGTTTGAGGCTCTCCGCCCCAGCCTCGGCCGCACCAGCCGCTCTTGAAGATGTCCGAACGTGACTTGGAGCCAATGTGAGAACAAAAGTGGCGTCCCACATCAAAAAACTACCCTTAGTCCATGGCACTAAGGTGATAGCATCGGGCCTCTTGCCATCCAGCCGGGAATAACCGCGAGGTTCTAGGATGCACGTTATATTTGCCGTTAGAAGCGTGGACTTTATAATAAAATTTAAATTAAATTAACTCAATCTTAATATTAATTAACTTTATTCGAGATGGTTTAGCTTCTTCCTGAACGCAGCTCGGCCTTCGGCCTCGCCCTTAGTTACTTGCTTTCTTCGAGATGGTTTATCATTTGTCAGAACGTAGCTCGGCCTTCGGCCTCGCCTTAGTTGCTTACTTTCTTCAAGATGGTTTAGCTTCTTCCTGAACGCAGCTCGGCCTTCGGCCTCGCCCTTAGTTACTTGCTTTCTTCGAGATGGTTTTTCAATTATCCGAACGTAGCTCGGCCTTCGGCCTCACCTTAGTTACTTACTTTCTTCAAGATGGTTTAGCTTCTTCCTGAACGCAGCTCGGCCTGCGGCCCCGCCCATAGTTACTTACTTTCTTCGAGAAGGTTTATGGTCTTCCAGAATAGAGCTCGGCCTTCGGCCTCGCCCTTAGTTACTTACTTTCTTCAAGAATGTTTTTCTTCTTCCTGAACTCAGCTCCGCCTTCCGCCTCGCCCTTAGTTACTTTCATCGAGAAAGAATATCGTTTACGTGAGCGCAGATCCGCCTGCGGGCCCGCCTTTAGTTACTTACTTTATTTTTTTTAAATACGAATTTCACGCGAGCGAAGCCGCGGGCAACAGATATATAAATTTTATTGCACAAATGACAGCGACATAACATCGACTTTCAATTATTATTTTTATTTATCAAACAATTTGTCACCGGCCAGCTCACGTCGAGATGACAGTTCTCCGTTGTCAACATGACATTTAAAATTGTTTTTTACCTTTACTTTGGATTACGTGATTTTTATTATATTTTTTAATTATTATGTTCATCCGGGATATACACTGTCACTATAAAAAGTTTCGTCAAATTCCGTTCAGTGGTTTTTGCGAGATGCGCGTATAAATAGACATTTTTGCATTTACGATTTTATGATATGTATAGAAAGAATAGATATGTATAGACTATTGTGTTCAAGTTATAAAAAAGAAGAACTGTCATTTTCGTTGTATCTGCTTATTTTTAAATTTCGAATGAATATTTTATTCAAATTGTATTTGCTGCCAATTCTCAAGATATAATTATGTATTTTGGACTACGTGATTTTAAACGCGCAATAATGTTTATAATTATAATTTTTTTTTTATTTTTGTTATTTTTTTTTACGTATTATGTTAACCCGGCATATAAACTGCCACTATACAAAGTTTCGTCTAATTCCGTTCAGTGGTTTTTGTGTGATGCGCGTACAGACAAACAAACAAACAAACAAACAAACAAAAATTTTAAAAACTGTTCTAACATGTTCAGTATCTCATTTTAAGCCACCCTGGTTAGTTTTTTTCCGAATACATTCAATGTACAGACTTTCTTACCTCTACGATTTTATTATATGTATAGATATATATATTTTTTTTTAAAGAAAGCGCGACATGTGGCACCGTTTCACTTACGAGTAGGTGACTTTTTTTTTTTATGGAATCTGACACGGTTGGCTACATCACCTACAACGTCCGTGATGTCAGCCCATAACACCGGGTGAACTAGGTGCCATGTCAGTGCTTCCCCCTTTGATCGTGCCGGCTACACTGAACTGGTCGGAAAACACTATTTACATAGCCGTTTTGACCGACGTTTCATTCAGTGCGGTGGTACCAACCCGGGCGGGTTAAACCCTACCACCAAGTAAGATTAGGAGGGAAGGGACCTACAGTTTTACGAGGAATCCGAACCTCGGTCAGCATCCAGCGGTCAGCGGTCACCCATCCAAGTACTGACCGCACCCAGCGTTGCTTAACATTCAATAGCGACAGTTGACTGTCTGCACCACCGAGCTATCGAGGCTGACACGATGCCCATGGACATTCTGTGATGCACGGGGATTGCGAATGCCATGCCGGCCTGACAGGAGCCTTTTCACGCCCCTTTTGAAAAACCCCAGGCTGTACTTGGGAGGAAATATATGAGCAGGGAGTGCGTTCCACATTTTCCCGGTTCTGTGAATGAAAGATCTACAGAACCAGTTGGTGCGCATCCTCGGTAGGTCGATTGTATAGGGGTGCATCACCTGCCCAGTACGGGTAGTGCGGAGGTGGAATGGGGACGACGGAATCGTATTAAACAGCTCCTCCGAACACTCCCCGTGAAATAGACGATAGAAAACACTTAGGGAGCCGACGTCCCTACGGAGTTGCAGCGGTTCTAAGTCGCGGGACACCACAGGGCCATCCACAAGTCGCACGGCACGACGCTGGATTGAGTCTAGCGGCGCAAGCTGATATTTAGCTGAGCCATCCCACAGGTGCGAGCAGTACTCCAAGCAAGACCTAACCTGCGTTTTATACAACGTCAGTTTTTGGCCCGCCGTGAAGTACCGCCGCACCTTGTTGAGTACACCCATCTTTTTTGAGGCCAGCTTGGCCTTGCCCTCAATGTGGCGCCGGAAGTTTAAGTCGTGCGACAGTTCGACACCGATGACCCCGAGGTGGTCACTTAATTTAAGCGAAGTATGTATTTTGAAAGGAAGGAGCTGGTGTGAACGCCGTTCTTTTCTAACTAAAAGCGCACACTTGTGTCTTCGATGCGTTGAACACGACCAAGTTGCTACGGCCCCATTCGGCAATCGACTCGACGGTTTGCTCGAGTTCGGACACAAGTGTTCGCCTCTTCTCGTCCACATCACTCCGTCTGGCTGAAGGGTGACTACTAGTGTAGGATACATGCGCCGTACTGTCGTCTGCATAACAATGTATGTTGCCGAGTGGCAGCATATCATTAATATGCAGAAGAAACAGTGTGGGAGACAACACAGATCCCTGTGGTACACCGGCATTCACTGACATGGCGTCCGACGAGCATCCGTCCACGAGGACCTGAATGCTGCGGCCATGTAGGAAGTCGGTTACCCAGTCACAAAGGCCAGAGGGGATTCCGTACGACGGCAGCTTACTCAAAAGCGCCTTATGCCAGACCCGGTCAAATGCCTTGGCAATATCGAGTCCAATTGCCAAGGATTCACCGTGCCCTTCAAAAGCTTCCCCCCAAAGGTGAGTAACGTACGCTAGGAGATCACCAGCTGACCGGTTTGGCCGGAAGCCGTATTGCCGATCGCTGATGAGGTTATTCGTCTCCAGGTACGTCATGAGCTGCGTGTTAATAACGCGCTCCATCACCTTGCAGAGGAGGGAGGTAATTGCTGCGGGTCGGTAGTTTGACGGGTCAGAGCAATCGCTCTTTTTAGGGACAGGCTGAACGAAAGCTCATTTTCAAGCTGCCGGCACGCGGCCAGTAGAGTACGAGAGGCGAAAGAGGCGCGTCAGTACTGAAGCCAGCTCGGGAGCACACTTTTTCAACACCAATGCAGGCACTCTGTCCAGCCCACTCGCTTTCCTGACGTCTAAGGTAAGAAGCTCCATCCGCACAGTTCTCTGTCGGAACTGTACTTCTGGCATGGAGTTCTCACACCTAGGCACCGAGCATACCTACGGGAGTGGCAACCGTCGAGCGCTAATATATAGGAAAATTAGCCGCGTGTTAGAGCATTTGCACTAACATATAGCGCTGCTGCGGGATCGACCGTCAGTGCGCTCGCGACTTGGGAACGAAGAACACGTATATGTGCACTACGCAAAATGGCGATTTGTGCAGTTCGTGCGTGTCGAAAGAGCTCAAGATCATCAGGAATGACAAAAGATGGCGTAACCTTTCATAATTAGGTCATTTTAATGATAATACAATGCTTAAAGCGTGTAAAATACAAAAATTCCGCGAGCTAGGAGCACGACTGCGCGCCATACTGGGCGCGTACACATGATAGGCAAATTTGACAGACTGGAAAGAAATTTGAAATCAATTATTGTATATGGGTGTTGTTAGTTTTTTTATGGCAATGACATGGATGAATTCAATTTATAATATGTATTGTTATTATTTCTTTAATATTACGTTTTCTATTTTTTATAATTATAAAACAAATATACCTATACAAAACTAATATATTGTATATGTATTATTATAATAAGTGTATTATTATTATTATCAGTGATAGGAATAGGTAGGACTTATTTACCTAAACTTCGAGGAACAGAGTAAAAAATTGGAGACTTCCTTACGACAATATTTTTTTCCGGTTTAATAATACCTATTCATGGTGTTATAATTTCGCGATTTGGCCGCCATTTTGAACTTTTTAGTAACTGGACAGATTGCTTTCAAAATTGACATCTGGGTGTCAGTGTGGACTCTGAATACGAATCTGTAGTCAAATTTAAAAAAAGTAGCCGCCATTTTGAAATTTTTAGTTACTGGACCGATTGCTTTCAAAATCGATATCTGGGTGTCTATGTAGGCTCTGAATACGAATCCGTTGTCAAAATTTAAAAAAGTGACCGCCATTTTGAACTTTTTAGTTACTGGACCGATTACTTTCAAAATCGATATCTGGGTGTCTGTGTGGGCTCTGAATACGAATCTGTAGTCAAAATAAAAAAAAAGTGGCCGCCATTTTGAACTTTTTAGTTACTGGACCGATTGCTTTCAAAATCGATATCTGGGTGTATGTGTGGGCTCTGAATACGAATCTGTAGTAAAAATAAAAAAAAAGTGGCCGCCATTTTGAACTTTTTAGTTACTGGACCGATTGCTTTCAAAATCGATATCTGGGTGTCTGTGTGGGCTCTGAATACGAATCTGTAGTCAAAATAAAAAAAAAAGTGGCCGCCATTTTGAACTTTTTAGTTACTGGACCGATTGCTTTCAAAATCGATATCTGGGTGTCTGTGTGGGCTCTGAATACTAATCTGTAGTCAAAATTTAAAAAAAGTGGCCGCCATTTTGAACTTTTTAGTTACTGGACCGATTGCTTTCAAAATCGATATCTGGGTGTCTGTGTGGGCTCTAAATACGAAGCCGTTGTCAAAATTTAAAAAAAGTGGCCGCCATTTTGAACTTTTTAGTTACTGGACCGATTGCTTTCAAAATCGATATCATATTTTTTATGTTAACTACATATTGTTATTCAGAGCCCACACAGACATGTAGATATGGGTTTTGAAAGTAATCAGTCCAGTAACTAAAAAGTTCAAAATGGCGGCCACTTTTTTAAGATTTTGACAGCGGATTCGTATTCAGAGCCCACACAGACAAACAAATATCGATTTTAAAAGCAATCGGTCCATTAACTAAAAAGTTCAAAATGGCGGTCACTTTTTTTAAATTTTGACAACGGATTCGTATTCAGAGCCCACACAGACACCCAGATATCGATTTTGAAAGCAATCGGCCCAGTAACTAATAACTTCAAAATGGCGGCCACTTTTTTTAAATTTTGACAACGGATTCGTATTCAGAGCCCACACAGACACCCAGATATCGATTTTGAAAGCAATCGGTCCAGTAACTAAAAAGTTCAAAATGGGGGCCACTTTTTTTAATTTTTTACTACAGATTCGTATTCAGAGCCCACACATACACCCAGATATCGATTTTGAAAGCAATCGGTCCAGTAACTAATAACTTCAAAATGGCGGCCACTTTTTTTTAATTTTGACAACGGATTCGTATTCAGAGCCCACACAGACACCCAGATATCGATTTTGAAAGCAATCGGTCCAGTAACTAAAAAGTTCAAAATGGCGGCCACTTTTTTAAATGTTTACTACAGATTCGTATTCAGAGCCCACACATACACCCAGATATTGATTTTGAAAGCAATCGGTCCAGTAACTAAAAAGTTCAAAATGGCGGCCACTTTTTTTAAATTTTACAACGGATTCGTATTCAGAGCCCACACAGACACCCAGATATCGATTTTGAAAGCAATCGGTCCAGTAACTAAAAAGTTCAAAATGGCGGCCACTTTTTTTAAATGTTTACTACAGATTCGTATTCAGAGCCCACACATACACCCAGATATCGATTTTGAAAGCAATCGGTCCAGTAACTAAAAAGTTCAAAATGGCGGTCACTTTTTAAATTTTGACAACGGATTCGTATTCAGAGCCTACATAGACACCCAGATATCAATTTTGAAAGAAATCGGTCCAGTAACTAAAAAGTTCAAAATGGCGGCCACTTCTTTTTTATTTTGACTACAGATTCGTATTCTGAGTCCACACAGACGCCTAGATATCGATTTTGAAAGCAATCAGTCCAGTAACTAAAAAGTTCAAAATGGCGGCTACTTTTTTTAAATTTTGACTATAGATTCGTATCCAGAGTCCACACAGACGCCCATATATCGATTTTGAAAGAAATCGGTCCAGTAACTAAAAAGTTCAAAATGGCGGCCACTTTTTTAAATTTTTACTACAGATTCGTATTCAGAGCCCACACTGACATCCAGATATCGATTTTGAAAGCAATCGGTCCAGTAACTAAAAAGTTCAAAATGGTGGCCACTTTTTTGAAATCGCGAAATTAAAACACCATGAATATTATTAAACCGGAAAAAAATATTGTGTTAAGGAAGTCTCCAATCTTTAACTCTGTTCCTCGAAATTTAGGTAAATAAGCCCTACTTATTCCTATCACTGATTATTAGTACAACTTTTCAAAAATATTAAAACAACAGTCTTGTTAAATTTTTAAATATGTTTTTTGGATTCAAACAATAATATTCGTTCAGTAAAAACTATTTGAAATAATATTACAAATAACAATTTCAAAAGTCACAAATATACCGCACCATCATTGTCCGTCAGACTGGCATTCGTAGTGATCCCGTCAAGTTGCCGTCAAGCAAGGCTTCCGATTGGTCGGACGGTCGGCTCTTACTACCAGATACCCGAGCCAAGCCAGCGATAACAAACCTGTCGCTCGCCTTGCTCGCTCTGTCTCTCTCCATATCGCGGGGCGCGATATGGGTAACGGAGATAGACAAGTCACGTCATAAAAGATTAAATTGCGATTTCGATTTTCGTAGTAGTAGGGATTTTTGGCTAGCCGTGCTCCGATACAAACGCAGTAGCGTTGCGTCTCCCGTAGGTATTCTCCTTGCACCTAGGTATGGATGGGGGAGAAGCTCCCCCATCCATACCTCTTTTTGCGTGGGAATTCCCCGCAAAAAGAGATACCAGAAGGTCGGCTTTATCTTTTGCGGAGTGAGCGAGTGATCCTCCAGTGCGCTGCAGAGGTGGAAGTGAGGAGCGGCAGAAATTCGACTCGACAGATTTGGCGTGAGACCAGAACTCACGGCTTCCAGTTGGGTACCGGTTCAGCCTATCGCCAATTCTGCCGATATGCTCGAATTTAGCCCTGGCGATAGCCCTCTTGCAGGATCTGGAGAGGCGGTTGTAGTTCTTCTTCAATTCGGATATATTTGGATCACGTCTGGCATCATATAATGTATAAGTAATTGATTTTGAAATGCATGAACAATTAGAGGACTTTTTTAATTAAATTACTCTTAAAATAATAGTTACCTACATTGGAAACAATACAATTGGCGTGAAGGCATGTGTAGCTAATTGTCTTCAGTGCTTCTAGAATCTAGATCGAATTCATTACATATTTCAAATTAATTATATTGATTAATCATGGATTGATCACTAGAATATATAATAATATAATGTATAAAAGTAAATGCTGACACCTGCCATTTTTGACATACGTGGGATGAGTTAAACATTCTGCGATACACATATACATAAAATGGGGTTTTCGAAAATTTACTGACAAGTTAATTAAGCGGTCAAATGCCAGTCGAACTCGCGTGGAGAGGGTTTCGTATAATTCCGTTTTCCATGAATAATTTAAGACTTAGGATTTTCGTTAAGGTTTTCCTGTAAACTATAAGAGAGGTCCTATAACTCGAGCGCCTACAATATACGTGCGTCAGGTATATCGTCAACCTCAGACAATATGGCCACATAACTGAGTACCGCACCAGGTTGAAGTGGCATACAGTACGAGCGCGTAGGAAAACTCACATTCTTTCCCTTCTATATTCCGTTTTGTTCTATCCGCGTGCTCCAGAATATCTCCGTTCGAAATTTCGATTTCTTTCGAGTCATTGTGCTTCTTTGAGGTCCATGAATGGTAACCTTCTTTGTGTCCCGATTCATTCCAGTACATTTTATACCCATTATTTTGCTGTTGAATCAGCTCGTCTCTGGAACCAACTCCCTGCCACTCTCCGTACTTCCGCTTCCCACAACAATTTCAAATCCCGTTTGAGGGAACATATAACTGTTTGATTTAAAATAATGTCTAACCACGGTAATTTAAAAACCCCATATATGTTTTCAAAGCCGTAATGTATCCGTAATGTGTTATCGCTTGTTTAGAAACTGCATTAGGTATGTATGTATGTATGTATGTATTTGTTTATATGTGTATATTTATGTACTTTTGAACCTGTATTTATGTATTTAGTTGTATGACACTATTATTATCTATGTTTTATTGTTTATTTTCATAATCTTAAAAAAAAAATTCTCTCATTTAATTTTCCGCACTACCCATCTACCCTACTTACAATCCCAGACATGACTGACAGATAATCCCTTTAGGCTTTAAGTCCGCCTTTTGTCACTTTATGTGCAATAAAGTATATTTTAAATTCATTTTCATTTCTATATTCCCTATTTTTTTTTTCGAGGTTTTACACTAATCATAAATTTTAGATAATTTGGTAATAAAAAAACCATCTTTCTTACGTAACTTTTTTAATGTTCCATTCCGAAGAACCATCTTATAGAAAGAAAACACCATCAGTGCAATTCACTCTTCATTATAAATAAGTCAATATTGGATTAACGATCCGGGTTAAATCATTTGCCCATTACTAACACACCACGTCCTCGGGGCAGTTTTCCCCAACTTGACGTCGTTCCCTCTTAACGCACCGGTCATATTCTCTCACTTCACCGGCGAGGCAGAGCATCATCCGCGGGCTAGCCACACTTCCGTGTACTCCGATGTCCGTGCACGAAGCACAAATGACTAGTAGTAGTAGAATCAGCTTTACTTGCATTGTTAGTGCTTTTGATGCAGTTCAGCAAACTCCAATAGGGTACAGTAAGGACTCTTACAATAATGTGTGAGGCGAGCGTGGGATAAATCTCTTTATATAATGTATAAGTAATTGATTTTGACATGCATGAACAATTAGTGGACTTTTTTAATAAAATTTGTCTTACAATAATAGGTACCTACATTGGAAACAATACAATTGGCGTGAAGGCATGTGTAGCTAATTGTCTTCAGTGCTTCTAGACTTTATATTGAATTCATTACCTACTGATTGTATAATATTTCAAATTAATTATATTGATTAATCATGGATTGATCACTAGAAGATCGACGATTAAACGACGAGAAACGACGGATTAAATTAATGTTAATTGAAAAGAGTTATTACACTATTAAGGATGCATTAACTGACCGTAATTTTATCTAAGAGTTTGACTACTGTTTTTTCCACTAACAAACTTTGACAATTTGACATTGGATACACTTTGTATCATTAAATTTTTTTTATATGACTTATTACATCTCTTTGTAATAAATGTAAACTAATTTTTATTTATTTTTTGACTTGATATAATATGAAGTATCAAAATTGACGATGGCACTATACACCAGATATAGGTAATTTAAATAGGCAGTGTGGTCAGATTCTTCAGTATTCATGTTTATGCTGTAAATATTAATGCTCTTGTGAGCGGTAGTATGGGTTATTTATTTGTAAGTTACTATAATATAATACTTATAAGGTACTAACAAAACATTGTGACTTGCGAAGTTTGTTTGTCAGTTCTTCTTCGCATTGAATTTAGAACTGGCGGAATTTTCGACATGTCCAAGCGTAGGTTACCTACCTATGGATGAAATTATACAATAAACAATAATAAAGAAGATTTAGTGCATAAAAATAAATCCTGGCATCTGTCATTTTTGACATACGTGGGATGAATTAAACATTCTGCGATACACATATAGGTACATAATATGGGGTTTTCGAAAATTTACTGACAAGTTAATAAAGCGTTCAAATGCGAGTCGAACTCGCGTGGAGAGGGTTTCGTATAATTCCGTTTTCCATGAATAATTTAAGACTTAGGATTTTCGTTAAGGTTTTCCTGTAAACTATAAGAGAGGCCCTATAACTCGAGCGCCTACAATATACGTGCGTCAGGTATATCTTCAACCTCAGAAAATATGGCCACATAACTGAGTACCGCACCAGGTTGAAGTGGCCTACAGTACGAGCGCATAGGAAAACTCACATTCTTTCCCTTCTATATTCCGTTTTGTTCGATCCCCGTGCTCCAGAATATCTCCGTTCGAAATTTCGATTTCTTTCGAGTCATTGTGCTTCTTTGAGGTCCATGAATGGTAACCTTCTTTGTATCCCGATTCATTCCAGTACATTTTATATACCCATTCTTTTGCTGTTGAATCAGCTCATCTCTGGAACCAACTCCCTGCCACTCTCCGTACTTCCGCTTCCCACAACATTTTCAAATCCCCTTTGAGAGAACATTATGTTTTCAAACCCGTAATGTCTCCATGTGTGTTATCGCTTGTTTAGAAACTGCATTAGGTATGTATTTGTTTATATGTGTATATGTATGTACTTTTGAACCTGTATGTATGTATGACACGAATGTATTTAGTTGTATGACACTATTATTATCTGTTTTATTGTTTATTTTTATACTCTTAAAAAAATTTTTTTTTCTCTCATTTAATTTTCCGCACTACCCATCTACCCTACTCACAATCCCAGGCATAACTGGCAGATAATGACTTTAGGCTTTAAGTCCGCCTTTTGTCACTTTATGTGCAATAAAGTATATTTTCATTTCATTTTCATTTCTATATCCCTATTTTTTTTTTCAAAATTTTACATTCAGTAAGTAATCTTAAATTTTAGATAATTTGGTACCTAATCAGAAAACCATCTTTCTTACGTAACTTTTTTAATGTTTCATTCCTAAGAACCATCTTATAGAAAGAAAACACCTTCAGTGCAATTCACTCTTTATTATATATAATTAAGTCAATATTGGATCTGCTTCATTAACGATCCGGGTTAAATCATTTGCCCATTACTAACACACTACGTCCTCGGGGCAGTTTTTCCCCAACTTGACGTCGTTCCCGCACCGCACCGCACCGGTCATACTCTCTCATTTCACCGGCGCGGCAGAGCATCGTGAGAGATCATGAGATCATGACGAGGGATCCCAATCCTCCGAGGGGGGACGGGCGGTGACTTCACGTTTTCCCCTCTTTCCGCACTCGTCATGATCTCCTCTTATTTCACCGGGGGGGCAATATATCGGCGGCGGGTTAGCCAAACCTCC
Organism: Nematopogon swammerdamellus; assembly: GCA_946902875.1. Lineage (NCBI taxonomy): Eukaryota > Metazoa > Arthropoda > Insecta > Lepidoptera > Adelidae > Nematopogon > Nematopogon swammerdamellus. The sequence goes on along the minus strand of OX336337.1, from coordinate 25,255,496 downwards.
GTGTACTCCGAGGTCCATGCACGAAGCACAAATGACCAGAAGCAGTAGAATCAGCTTTACTTGCATTGTTAGTGCTTTTGATGCAGTTCAGCAAACTCCAATAGGGACTCGTACAATAATGTGTGAGGCGAGCGTGGGATAAATCTATTTATATAATGTATAAGTAATTGATTTTGAAATGCATGAACAATTAGAGGACTTTTTTTATTAAATTAGTCCTAAAATAATAGTTACCTATATTGGAAACAATACAATTGGCGTGAAGACATGTATTGTATTGTATTTGTATTTTTATTTATCATAATGTAAAATTTCACATGCGTAAAACTATTTATAATTAGGTATTACATGCCTGTTCCGAGTTTGACGTTACGTCCGCCCGCATTTCCGCGTCTTCCGAACTGGGTGGTTTTGTCCGGCTTGGAGGTGGACAAATGCCGCTCGGGAAAATCTAGGTATTAACCCGCGATTTGAAGATCCATGGTTTGTAGGAGTGGGGAAAGATATTTCCCGGGAGCCCGTTCCACACCTTTGCAGTGCGGCACAAGAACGATTTAGAGAATCGTGCAGAAGAACTCTTCTGTCGACTATAAAGGGGTGTTCCGCGAGATTATGGCGGATTTGGAAAAGGCGAACAGGATGAGGAGGGATAAGGGAAGCAAGTTCGTCAGAGCAGCGGCCAAAGTAGTACCGATAAAACAGGTTCAATGACCCAACAATACGACTGTGCTTTCGATAGTCGTTTAGCAACGTAAGTAGGTATTCACAACTTAACTAAATTAATGGTAATTCTGAAACTGTATCCATTATATATAAACAAATTTGGACCAATAATTTTTGCTTTGTAAACCAACTGACTACCTATTTTTTTGGAATACTCTCATCGCTTCAGTCTCTAGTGCTTCTAAAGCAAATTCATTGTCTACTGATTATTATAATACTCCAAATAAATTCGCCTCATTTTAAATTTTTACGACTTTAACAGTGGTAGGTACTGAAGACTTACATAAGTCGACGTTTCGCCCGCTACGTCACGGGCTTCTTGACTGCGGGAGTTCTTGGAGCCGACATCTGGTGCCCGTTGTACCAGACGTCAAACTGGCCAGACGCACAATCAACCAACCGTGTCAGTTTATGGAAACCGACACGGTTGGCTACATCACCTACAACATTCGTGATCTCAACCCATAACACCGGGTGAACTTGGTGCCATGTCAGTGCTTCCCTTCATATCATGTCGGCTACACTGAACTGGACGGAAAACACGAACTATTTACATAGCCGTTTCGACCGACCTTTCATTCAGTGCGCTGGTATCAACCCGGCCGGGATAAACCCTACCACCTAGTAAGGTAAGAAGGGAAGGGACCTACAGTACGTGGAATCCGAACCATGGTCGGCCTCCAACGGTCGAGCGGTCACCCATCCAATAAATACCGCACCACTGATCTACCGAGGCTGACAATTAATAATAGTTTAGTATGTACAGGCCCAATTGAAATAATATTAAGAAAAACGAAACACCACTACTGTAGATAAATGATTATTAGGTAATGCGGAGTGCTGGCCCCTACACTTATGTACGGGAGTGAAAGTTGGGCATGGCAGACGAAGCATGAAAGCAGGATTAATGCTGTGGAAATGCGCGCGTTAAGGAGTATGTGTGGAGTTACAATGAAAGATAGATTGAGAAATAGTGTAGTGCGAGAGCGCTGTGGACTGAAAGAAGATATAGTGACAAGGATTGAGAAAGGGATGCTTCGGTGGTTCGGTCATGTTGGAAGAATGGATGATAGGAGACTAACGAAAGAAATTTATGAAGCAAATGTGAGTGGAAGAGTCGGGAAGGGTCGCCCTAGACGCACGTACCTGGACCAGATCGGGCATGTGCTCAAAAAGGGGCACGTGCGTAGTACCCGTAACCGACGAGCATGCATGAAGAACATTATGGGAGTGGAAGAAGCGGGAGAGGTATGTCACGATCGTGGCACGTGGAGATCCGTTGTCTCTGCCTACCCCACCGGAAAACAGGCGTGACGCTATGTATGTATGTAAAAAATCCATCTAGGTAACTTTTATAAGGTTCCGTTCCTAATGCCCTTTTTAAACAAAACACCATCAGCGTACTTTAACTCTTTATTCTAATTCAGTCAACATTGTGTCTGCTTCAATAAAGTTCCGCGTCAACACAGGTGTAAGTGGGCACCATAGTAACAACTAAGTGTTGATTCACGGGGCAGAGCGGCTGCATTTTGGTGAAAAGTTGATATAGTTGTGGCTTCGGCTTAACACATAGGCCATATTCTAATACTTCACCGGCGGGGCAGCGCATGATCGGCGGGATAGCTGAACATCCTTGTACTCCGAGTTGCATGCACGAAGCACAAATGACCAGAAGCAGTAGAATCAGCTTTACTTGCATTGTTAGCGCTTTTGATGCGGTTCAGCAAACTCCAATAGGGCACAGTAAGGACTCTTACAATAATGTGTGAGGCGAGCGTGGCATAAATCTCTTTATTATTGCGTTAAAGCGTAAAAGCATTAATATATAAGGTCTTTCAAAATTAGTTAATAGTACGCTAAAGGGGGGTTCTGCATCATATAGGGAGTAAAACCTATTTAAAATTTTTTGGACCTTGGGCTTTTTTTATGTAAAATGTTTTTTATGTATTTAAATAAAAAAATATGTGGTTGATTTTTATAGCCTAATCGATTCAGTTTCATAACAGTAACAAAAAAGTCTTCATTACCATTTTGATGTAACACGTGTAAGTTGGTAAAAAAAATCAAATTCTTTCTATTCCATACTAATAAAACTAAAATTGTGGTTTTTCACAATTTCTGAAAGAAAGAGATCTATGTGTTGGAAGACGTTTTTGTTCCTGGCATGAAACTGAAACGATTAAGAAAAGAATTTTTTTTACATTTTACATTATTATAAAAATTTTTTTTATAAATAAAAATCTTTGTTCCTCAAAAGTGATTTATTTACGATACAGAACCCCCCCTTAGCGTACTATTAACTAATTTTGAAAGACCTTATATATAATATCTTGTTTTCCATGTGCTTAGAAATATTTGGTTCAACTGGCCAATTAGGGCTGTCACAACGCTACTTCAATTTGAAAATTTTGTACATTTTATGTTATTGACCTAGCATAACATAAGCATTATTTAATTAAACAAATAAATTGAACGCGCTCATTAGGGCTGCCACATATGAATGATTAGAAATAGAGTTCTGGGATATCATGTATGAAAGTAAATAAATATGTATTAAACCACGTTAAAATATGAGAGTGAATTGACCGCTAATTAGGGTTGTCGCTATTCTTTAATTTTTTTTTAATTAGTAAGTAATTGAAAGAAATTTTTTTTTTACAAGGTTTCCACATCCTACTAAGGGATCAATACGAGAAAGATGGATAAAAATAGTCCAAGATGATACATTGTTTAAGGGAAAGTGAAAATTTAAATTTGTGTAAAGTGAAATTTAAATTATTTTGTTTAAGTACGGAGGAAGAGTTATTTTAGTTGTGTTTGAGTCCAAAGTATACCTAATGGTTTTTAACCGACTTCCAAAAAAGGAGGAGGTTCTCAATTCGTCTGTATGTTTTTTTTTTTTTTTATTTTTTTTATTTTTTTTTTTGTATGTTTGTTACGCGATTTCTCCGTCAATTGAGGGCCGATTTAGAAAATTCTTTTTTTGTTAGTTAGGTCATACTTCCGAGGTGGTCCCATTTCAATTTTATCGAAATTGGTTGAGTGTTTTTCGAAAAATCAGCATAATACTATGGTGTGTGGTTACCTTCAGCAAAACTTTTGATGTGGTCGTATTCGGCAATTTTCAGTTTGATAAATTAGTATGGTGTGTGGTTACCTTCAGCAAAACTTTTGTGATGTGGACTTATTCAGCAATTTGCAGTCTGACACATATGGCGAATAATTCTGTACCACTTCAATCGATTTCGATTATTCAATTTCGATTATTCTTATTTATGTAATATTACTAAAAAGAATGAAATAAAAACTGTTTTAAAAAATATTAAACCGATTTCAAAAAAACAAAAAAACAAAAAGAACTAAAAAGTATTAAATACCTAATATTTTGAAATTTTCTCTGTTCTGTTGAAATACATGAATCGATATTTACTAGTGATACATATTCGGACCCTTGTTTCATGAATATTCTAAATTTGAAATTTTTTATCTTTTCCGACCGGCCAGGTGCGCTTAATTTATTATGGTACCTGACCGGTACCTACTGTACCGAGTACCATCGAGCTGGTCTGATGATGGAGACAGAAGGTGGCCATAGGAACTCCTAAACTACACATGATAAACCCATCGTGTTTGGGCTCGTTGCATTTGTCTTCACGAGAAATTTACTTTAGACCTAAGAGATTCTCAATTCGACAGTATGTTTTCTTTTTTTGGATGTTTGTTACGCGATTACTCCGTCAATTGTGGCCCGATTTTGAAAATTCTTTTTTTTTTTTATTTGAAAGGGGATAACCCTGAGGTTTTTGAAGTGAAAACTTCTTTAGCGGCGCTTGGCACTTTTTTAGGTGGGTAAAAAATTTATAACTCGCGACATCGCGTCAGCGTCATTTTTAAAATGAAACCTTAAGTCATTGCATTAAGGGTTAAGTTAGAGTGGCACGGGATCTGCCGGCACTCCCGGAGTGCAACTGTTAAGTAGGGTTCGGTAACACGTTTATGTCTGTCCATTCTACTAAGTTCTGCAAAATGAATGTAGGGTTCCGTAACAAATGCATGTCTGTCTGTTCTACTAAATTTAACATTTATTTCAAAATGAATGTAGGGTTCCGTAACAAATGCATGTCTATCCGTTCTACTAAATTTTACAATTTTCAACCAAGGTCCTCCGACGGTTATTTTATAATAAAAGTAGGGTTCCGTAACAAATGCATGTCTGTCCGTTCTACAAAATTTAACATTTATTTCAAAATGAATGTAGGGTTCCGTAACAAATGTATGTCTGTCCGTTCTACTAAATTTTACAATTTTCAACCAAGGCCCTCCGACGGTTATTTTATAATAAAAGTAGGGTTCCGTAACAAATGTATGTCTGTCCGTTCTACTAAATTTCACAATTTTCAACCAAGGTCCTCCGACGGTTATTTTATAATAAAAGTAGGGTTCCGTAACATGTTTATGTCTGTCCATTCAACTAAGTTCTGCAACATCACCTACAACGTCCGTGATGTCAGCCCATAACACCGGGTAAACTAAGTGCCATGTCAGTACTTCCCCCTTTGATCGTACTGACTACACTGAACTGGTCGGAAAACACAAACTATTTACATAGCCGTTTCGACCGACGTTTAATTCAGTGCGGTGGTACCAACCCGGTCAGGTTAAATCCTACCACCAAGTAAGATTAGGAGGGAAGGGACCTACAGTTTTACGAGGAATCCGAACCTCGGTCAGCCTCCAACGGTCAGCGGTCACCCATCCAAGTACTGACCGCACCCAGCGTTGCTTAACATTCAATAGCGACAGTTGACTGTCTGCACCACTGAGCTATCGAAGCTGACGTGGTCCTATTTTTAATTGGGTCAAGATCGGATTGGAAAGCGAGGCGGAATCGCGAGGCCGAAGGCCGAGCGATTCCGCCGAGTACATTAATAGCAAAAATTACTAAAAAAAACTGTGAAATAAAAAAAAAGTTTTAAAAAACATAAAACCGACTTCCTAAAAAAAGGAAAACTAAAAAACTATTTAAAATAAAAATATAAAAACCGCCTTCAAAAATATATGAAATAAAAACCTAAAAAAAAAAACGAACCCTAGAGTTGAAGGCGGTGCTAAAGCAAGCAAAAATGATGCATGAAAGAAAACATGAGTGGATGATAATATCCTTTGTGATTTGTGTAGCCTTTTTAGCACCGCCTTCAACTCTAGGGTTCGTTTTTTTTTTTTAGGTTTTTATTTCATATATTTTTGAAGGCGGTTTTTATATTTTTATTTTAAATAGTTTTTTTTCAGTTATATTTTTTTTATTTATTTTTTAAATAAATGCTGCACTCTTTATTTTATGTATGTTTGGTTTGGAGATTTTAAGTTTAGTCCAAGGCCAAGACTGCAGTTATTAATTCTTTATTATTAAGTTTAGATTTTTAGATATTATTCTAGGTATTAAGTGTAGGTATTATAAGAATACAAAACAGCTTTACTCGCGGTCGAAATACGAGCTGTGTGGCTCGACGTTTCGGGCCAAACGTATGGCCCATCATCATGAGCACTCTGGCCGAAATGTCGAGCCACACAGCTCGTATTTCGATAGTGAGTAAAGCCGTTGTTACTTCTAATGTCAAATAACCACGGTAATTAAAAAACCCATATACGTTTAGGTATTTATTTCAAGTTATTATAGTTCTGTATTTTAAGTTTAATAAATACATAAAAACGTTTTTTTCGATGAAATTCACTATCTGTTTTCTTCTATAATCCTTTAAAACGTCCCACTGCTAGGCACGGACTCTGCCCACTGACATAGGAGGTATTGTTTTTATTGTTGTTGTTTTATTGTTTATTGAGTATTCTTATGGCAGTCATATTGCACTCAAACTTGTCACAATTTGTTATATCCGGTTCGATTACTCGTACATGGTGACCAGTGGAAATCAGAAGCAGTTTACACAAAAATACCTTCATAGACCAGTGTGCACTAGTTACCTAACTTTATTTTTCTTCACCGGAGCGATCGTACCTATTCGTTATGAAATGCACGTATATCAATCCTTATCAAGGAAATAAATAAGTACATTAGTTAGTGCCCGGGATTTGAACCCGCAACTTCTGCATTGAGAAGCGTTACCACTAGACTACGGGCACAATTAACCATAATACCTACTCGTAAAATAATAAATCGAAAAATATATTTTTGGTAGACTAAGTGACAACCCTACGTATTCCAATGCACATGTTGACTGACCGGCCGGCGCCGCGCCGGGCCGCTAGTCGCTAGCTAGCGCTAGCTAGCCCCTCTCCCGCTCGCTTCCCGCGCGGCTCTGCGTTCCGCCACCCCGCTACCTTACCTCATACCTCAGCTATTGGCCGTCATTTCTCTGTATTCTTTCTTCATAGTGCTCACTCTATACATAAAATCTCTTTGTTTCCCCATACATTTTGAGAATAGGTATTAAAATGTTGTATGGAAAAAAGAAATTTTATTTTTGTTAAAATTTTTTTTTCGCCCCATAAGTTATTTAGTTTCACATATATAGAACCACCCCCTGATGTCAGTTAAAAATATTACGGGGGCAATTGCAACACCGTGTATATGGATCTTCACATTATGCGGAAGGTCAGACCTCAGGGCGAATTTGACTTTCCGAAGGCAGCCCCAACCCAGTTGAATGGCTCCAAACAAACCTGTATAGCTCCCCAAATATGCTCCTTGAAGTCTGCCACGACTGTGGCCGGATCGTACGCGTGGTCCGTCAGCACGGCAGACACCAGGTCTCGAAGCGCCAGGTCCAGCAGCTGCTGCAGCTGTGCGTCCACCGTGCGCCCCAGCAGTACCGGCAGTCTGGCCGGCGTTGCGCGCCGCTTCTCGCCTTCCTGCGTACGTATGCACACACATGCTAACTAATATAATTTTATACATGGTGTTGCAGTTGCCCCTGTAATATTTTTAACTGACATAAGGGGGTTATTCTATATGTGAAACTAAACAACTTCTGTGGCGAAAAAAATTTTTTTTTAAACAAAAAACAATTTTTTTTTTCCATACAAATTTTAAATACATCACTAGCTAGGTATTCTCAAAATGGATGAAGAAAAAAAAATTTTTTTTCTTCAAATTAAAAAGTCGTAGAACAAAAGTTGTTCTATTTCACGTACAGAATCACCCCCTTTCGGGTTTTATGGTCGGGGTTGCAACACCGTGTATATAGCTTACCTATGTCTAGGTATTTCTTTTTTTTATTGTTGAAACTGACAAGCTTGTCTACATCACCTACGACTACACGGAACTGGACGGAAAACACTAACTATTCACATAGCCGTTTCGACCGCGTTTCATTTAGTGCGGTGGTATCAACCCGGGCGGCATAAACTTTACCACCGAGTAAGGTAAGAAGGGAAGGGACCTACAGTTTTCGGTGGAGCGGTCACCCATCCAATACTGACCGTGCTCAGAGTCGCTTAACAACAGTTGACCGACCGCACCACTGAGCTACCGCTGAGGCTGACAAATCGAGTCGAGTACAGTGGCGGCTGGTGACCTATGGGACTGGGTGTGCGCTAGCTACTTAGTACTATACCCAAACGTGAATCTAATGGATACCGCGGTCTTGACTTATTTGCAAAAATTATGTACCCACCCAGCGTCCTAATTGCTCGAAGAACCAAAGCGACACTTCACTGCGCGCGCAGTGGCCACGAGCGAGCCGCGCCTCCCGCGCACCCGCGCGCGAGGCGTCGCCCGCGCCCGCCCGGCCAGACAGCGTGCGGTACTGATATTAATGTTTGTGTCGCGTCGGTGTCGCGTCCTTGCCGCGCCGGGCAATGAAGAAAACTTCACAATGTACATGTTAACTGACGAAAAGTCGTTCAAACTGCTAAAAAACGGATTTGCAAAACATCCCGGCGCGGTGGCGCGGCGATTGTCGGTCGACCGACGCGTCACGCGACGACGGGTCTCGCCCCGAACTGAGAGGCGCGGCGCGCCAAACAACGCCTGCCTAGCTCTTTGGGTGATTCCATTTTTTGACTTTAACTAAAATAGCGAAATATTTTCGTAACGCATTAATGTTTGTCGTAACATTCGAATATTTTATAAATTACCATTCGAATATGTATCAAATCGATATTCGAATAATTCAAATATTCAATTGCAAACTCGATCTGTTATATATAAGAAACAACCCATATTCCAAAAATGGACTCGCCTGTGGAGTCGTGCAACAGCGTATAGTGCGCGGGACGGATCTCGGCGTGTCGTCGCCGCAGCGGGCGACCCGCCACGCGAATACACTATACAAGTACGGTGCGGGTGCGAGGGAGAACACTGACGAACCGCTGCGGAGGCGACACGCCGAGGTCCGCCCCGCGCATTATACGTACATGTAGGTACTTAGCGCTTGTGTGTATCTTCGACCCAGAGTTTGGATCGCCCCCGCCGCGCCCGCGCGCTCCCGCCCGCACGTGCCCGCGGTCGGGTTCACGATCTCGGCTTACTTCGGCTCATCGTCGGCTGGCTCGGTCGCGACGTGTCGCACGCGCGTCTATCCACAATATACTGTCCTTCTTTTTCCGTCGTGTGTCACACGCAGAACGCAACCTTGTTCCACACATAATCGTATGAAGAGTGTTTTGTTTCACGCGGCGGGGCAGCGGCGTTAGACATTTTCTCATAGTATCAATACAAGAGACGTTCGCGGTGTTTTTTAATGCACTCGGCGGCGCGGCGGCGAGCTCGGCGGCGCGGCGATGCGTAGTATGTAGTACGTATTACGTACAGCAAAATCGTGCCTTGTTGTCTAGGAAATAGGAACGAATCCAGTTTGATATTTTTACTTCGATCGGTGATATTCATGGAAATGTTTAATATTTTAATTTGTTTATTTCTTTCGGGTGAAGGCGCTGTTTTGCGGTAGTGCGGCGCACGAGTGCACTTAAGGGCCAGCCGCCACTGGTCGAGTATATATATGTATATGAAGTTGTATGAACTTTTGTAGATATTTAGCTGTTCAAAATAAATAACATTTTATATGTAAGTACATAATTAACCTAGTTGTATAATTTTTTGTAGGATCTTCTTCTTCTTCTTGATGGGCATTTTCCGCATGTAGTCACTTTTTTTTATGATGTAAAGTTTCTTTCATCATTCATCATCAGCCTGTATCGGTCCACTGCTGGACATAGGCCTCTCCCAAGGCACTCCAAAGTTTCTTAATAAAATAAAATAATTAATTAAAAATAATGCACAAACAAGCTGTATCCTGACAATCGGCATAAGCAGTGTAATTGGTGTTGTGCGACAACAGCTAAGGTAAATTACAGCACAGCACCGAACATCACATTTAGTAGGTAGTTTTAAGTCTCTATATAAACCTATTATTAAGCCTACAGGCACAGATTACAAATAGTTACTTCGTAACAGATAAATCACTCCATAGAAAATAGATGATTAAAAAATCTTTCCATTGATATGAAACGTAGGTGTGTTTAAAAGAATTCAACACTCAAACAGAAAAAAATATATTCTGATGACTTGTAATTTTTGACTGAAGGTACTTTGGTTTTATTTATTTCTTTGTGGATTGGATTAAGTCTCAAATTTTTTATATGTTTGTGGCCTCTTACTGGCAGTATTCTCCTAAGAATTGATATATAATTTGTGTATGGCAATTGGCAATTTTGGGTTAGAAACAATTTTGAAAAAATGTTGGGGGTGTTTTATTTTTCCTGGAGTTCAAAAAATCTGTCCGTGCTTCTCAATAAGTTAATCATCATTGAGACTCCGAATTATGGGATTGAAACTTGGATTTTGGGTTTCCGAAATTGCGAATCATTATAATTAAGTAGGTATACAGTTTGCTAACAGGTTAATTAAGTCCGAGGCAAAGGATTAAATTAATGATAGATGTTATTTAATATTACATGAAAGTCCCTTCCCTTCTTACCATACTAGGTGGTAGGGTTTATCGCGCCCGGATTGATACCACCGCACTGAACGAAACCCGGGTCCAAACGGGTATGTAAATACTTCGTGTTTTCCGTCCAGTTCAGTGTAGCCGACATGAAATGAAGGGAAGCACTGACATGGCACCTAATTCACCAAGGTGTTATGAGCCAACCGTGTCAATAAAATGAAGAAAAAAAAAAGGCATTTCATTAACACAAATTCTGTAAGATTTTTTATTCATGGGGATATTCACACTGTAAAGACACTCGTATGTTTATTGCAATATGTGAAAATAACAAATAGGTTTTCCCACCTTGCACAGGTCTCGCAACAGCTGCAGATCGCGGTCCAGGCGGTGTATGGGCTGGCGCGAGGCGTGATGCGGTGACGAGAGCGCGGCATGACCCCATGCTGTCACCAGAGCGCCTAAGAGCAGTGTCACGAGCGCCAAGGCAGCGGCGCAGAGCGCTCCCGCCACGGCGGTCGCAACCGCCAGCATCGACCTGGCGTGGCGTGCTCACCGCATCACACTACACTCACCAATCACAATAGATAGCACTCAATTTTGGTCAGTAAAACACAGTTTTCATCCGGCAAACTGTACTTCACCCTAGCACCCGAACGATCGCGGTTTTTCTTGATTGATGGAGTTTGTTTGAGAGTGACAGCTGGCGCCTGGCTGACAGTGACAGTCAGTGTTGCCAACTCTTTTCTAGCTCGCCCACCACATGCGCCAGTCGAAACCACCAGAATTTCCCCAGATTTTCAGAAATACTCAAAAATAAAAATCGAACCCTAGAGTTGAAGGCGGTCGGTTATTTTTGCTTGCTTTAGCACCGCCATCAACTCTAGGGTTCGTTTTTTTTATTTCATACATTTTTTAAGGCGGTTTTTATATTTTTTGAAATAGTTTTTTATCCGCCTCGCTTTCCAATCCGATCGTGACCAAATTGAAATGGGAACACAAGGAAGGCACCGGCTTTAAAAAAAAATCAAAATCGCTTCACCCAGTCGAAAGTTCTGAGGTAACAAACATTCCGGTTTTTGAGGCTGTGTCTGGTTTTCAGAATAATGAAAAACCAGACAAAAGTTCTTTTCAGGATCTTCAAATAAAAGAGTAGGTACGATCATTTCCAAACAGATCAATTTAGTATAGTTACATAATAATTATTAATCACAGGACAGATGGTTGCATACAAAATAATATTACTAAAATAACAATTGAGATTAGTCTTCTTCTGAAGAAGAAAACGTCTCAGCTTCTTCGCATGGAATGGGTGCAGCATAAACACATTTGGTTCCAATTTTGTTTAACAGATCCTTGGGGAAAGTGTAGGTACGTGTTGCACACTTCATCGATTTAAACACTAGATATTTTGCACAACCACTAAACAAATCTGATCAAACCACCATACTCAGCACTAGACCCTAGATCGCAAATTTGGCCACCAGACGGGATTCCAAACCACCAGATCTAGTGGCGCTAGCACTAAGTTGGCAACACTGGTGACAGTTTTTTTTTTTAGTTAATTTATCTCTTTACTAGATAGACTTCTATGTCTTGTAAGGGGATGATCCATTGGCGACCCTACGAGCTAGCACGGTGTAAACTGTTGGCTTGTAGCACCAACTCGCGAAAACCATTTTATCGCCAGCCTAGAGCACGTGCGGTCGCTCCCGCAGTGCGAAAAAACTGTTTCAAAACTGAAAACCAAAAACTGGCTCGGCTGAGCCACTGGCGGTTTTTTACACCGCGGTTTTTTACACCGCAAGGATTTCGAGCATGACTGAAGAGCCAACAACGGTCTAAACCGTGGTACTTTAAAACCGCGGGTTTTAGGTGATCCATTGGCGGTTTACACCTTTAGCTCGCCGGGTCGCTGGCGAGCTAACGGTTTAGAACGCCAATGGATCACCCCCTTTAGGCCGCTTGCAGGGTAATCCGTAAAATTCGTATTCTGCGTATCCTCCGGAATGGATGTTCCATGTATGAGTGCGACAGTGCAAGGAAGATTAGGTCTGGTAAAGGTTAGAACATAGAATAATTATCCATGCCATAAATTCCGGTGTCTCAGTTTACTGTACGCCCCTTGCAGCAGTGGTGGTTCCCCAGGTGAAGCAAGTGAAGCACCGCCTCACTTAATTATCTTAAAGTAAAGAAAAAAAAACATTTCAAAATATCATGAAAGAAAATTTTAAAAAGTCTAAGTATATCCGATCCGAACTGATCACAACATTAGCGCGGCGGAGCGGCGTGCGGCGCGCGGAGCTGGTGCGACGCGTGCGACGAAATACGAGATGTGTTAGTGCATATATTAAACATGACTTGTCCACACGCGTGTGTTGGCGCAAATGCCGACATCATTAACACAGCACGCCCACGCACACAGACGTGACGTGTCACGTGCGGCATGGCATATGGTGACTCACCTCCGGCGCGGCGCCGAATCGCATAAGCTGATATCGCTTCACCAAGCCTAAAGACAACAGTTTGACCTTGAAGTCGTTGGATGTAGGGAGCACCTGAGGCTCTGATAAAAAATGCCGTCGAACGAAACACCTATATCCAATCAAAATAATGCAGAGCGAGATGAGGCGATTCACGTTTTCTAGTGTTGCCAAGTCGGCTTGTTTTACCTCCGTGATTAAGCTGATGGCGAAATTCGCCTTACTTAACGTAAGTTTCATAGCTCAATGGTATATGCTTTGCTTTTCAATCTAGTGACGTGCGTTCGAATCTCACTTTTGCGAATTCTTTTTCTTTTGTTTTTATGGTTCCGTGTCCGGTACGGGACCCTATTACTAAGCCAACGCCGTCTGTCTGTCTGTCCGTCTGTCTCTCTTTTATTTTATGTAATCCGGTATGGGTGGCTAAGTCGGAGGGGTCAAAGCGCATGTTCCGACCAGCCAATATCACCTCCGAGAAGGTAGGTGCCATACCGGAGACTTCCCTGGATTGCTGGCTATACTGGACTAGAGGAGAACACAGCCGAGGCTACTATGCGGCCATCTTACATCCAGTACGGTGGTACCAACCCAGTCGGCTAGAATTTGAGCCTACCACCTAGTAAGGGGCAAGGGAAGGGACCTACAGTTTTACACCGGTTCCGAACGTTGAAGCAGCAGGTGTAGGTATGCACGTAAATTTTTTCGTCAGAAAAAACTCATTGGTACACGCCGACCGGATTCGAACCTCGGACCTCTCGCATGAGAAGCCGATGCCCAAACCACTCGGCCACCCGCCGCTTGTCTGTCCGCCCGTCCGTCTGTCCAAGCCGAGGCCTGTATCTTTTGAACCGTAATTTGGTAGCCTGTTGAAATGTTCACAGAAAATGTGTTATTATGGCCGATATAACAACAAATAATAAAAATAAGAAAAAGTAAAAAAATCACGGGGGTTCCCATAGAAGAATCCAAAAAGTGTAAGCGCGCGCGCCATCTACCAAATAGATTATGAAGCATTTTCTAACCGTGACTAAACTAATATGAAGCATTTCATAACACGCCATCTAGATGGAGTGTTATGAAATGCATCTAGTGGCGCTAGCCACATAAAAACTTGATTTTCAATAGTAGAAAATTAGGTTTAGGTTTGTCAATTCATCATAAAGTAATAGGAATGTAGGTGGATTTTTAGTCGCCTCACTAAGATTTATAGGTCAAAGCCGCCACTGCCTTGCAGAGGTACGGAAAGGTCAGAATTAAGATTTTCAAGAACTCAAAATTGTGACCCAGGATCTGTGGATAAACCCCAATTTTTTTATTTTAACTGTGCACTTCGAGCTGTCAAAGTTGTTAAGTTGGGAGGACTGAATTCACCCCCTGCTTACTTCCTCACCTCTCCAGTCTCTACCGACGACGCTTAAAGTATGTGTATGTGTATTGGTGTATGTGTGTGTACTGAGTGGTGTCGGCGGAGCGGTGTGGAAGTAAGCGGGGCCCAAAGAGATTAAGAGGGTGGGTTTAATGTCTTTGGCGGGGCCTGAATTCAGTCCCAAGTCCCAACCCAACCTAACGACCTAACGAATGTGACGGCTCGAAGTGCATAGTTAAAAAAATGGGGTTATATTATGCAAAACCGAAAAAAAAAACGTATGTTGAGTAATAATATATTATACCTACACAGGCATTTATTTTTATTTAGCATTAATTAATTACCTATATCATGCGATTTGTTTTTATAAGTACCTACCTGGCCATCATCAGTTCATAACAAATTAATAAGGCTGTGTTTAATTTAGATTAGAGTATTTCCTTCCGCTCCAGTCAATGACGTATCACTTTGGCTCCAGTGTCTTCGGAGTGGGAGTTGCACAAGCAAGAGTACTGTTACAAGAAATATTGGGTTTGTGACATTTCATAAAACTTACACGCACATCTGCTACTTGCACGCACATCGTGCGTGATATCTTGGTTCTTACGACTCCACTGTTATAGAATCAGTCGTCTGGCAATCATTTTATTTTTATCTCGCTCCTTTTAAGCAATTAAAGGGAGATAAAACTAAAATGTTTGCCAAATATTATCTAATTGCTGTTATGCGTTGCGTTGGGGGGGGGGGGGGGGGGGGGGGGGGCGGGGCGGGGGTGTCATCATATCAATAAAAAAAAAAATTGGTTGTCTGTCGGTCGACAAGTCGGTTTACGGACGATAGTTTTACGTGATAACGTCATAAAATTTCTGCTGCCCTGGTACTTTAGAACCAGAGAGATAAATGTGTACAAGCCGACGCTTGGGCCGATTGGGCCTCTCTATCGCTCGTTACGCGCTCTCGCTTGCACACACAGGCTCAGATGGAACGTGACACTTTTTCGTGCGTGCAGCCGGTGTTCATCAATTTATCATACGTGACGTTAACACGTCAAAAACATCTGTCTGCCCTGCCCTGACAGCCTGCTGCCTGCAGTGCCTGCTGCCTGACTGATGGTTGTTCGTTCTATCTAATTAATTGCTCTTTCTCTTTTGTTCTGCTTCTTTGTTTGTTGAGGAAGAAAAGGAAGGAAAAGGCGTTGTTTGTTCGCAGTTCGTTCGTTCGTCGTCGTTTATCATCTGCGCGCGGCCGCCTATCGCTCGCTTCGCTCATAGAGTAATATTGCTCGCTGTACTAAATAAAACTAAAAGATTTGATTTCAGTAAAATTTTCACATCGCGTTCTCGTATTTTCTATTTCGTAAAGTGAAATCCGCAGTCTTAGGTATATTCATTGCCGCAGACCTTTTCGTAATTCATGCGTAGTTCGACAACTCCAAACCGCCAACTTACTACAGCGTGACGAGACGAGCGAGGTTGTTTTATCACAAAGTGCGGAGTTTTGTGTATTTTTTTTCCTTTCTGTGCAAAGTGCGTGACTCATTATTGTGGCTGTTGTTATGTTCGTCTGAGGGAAGCCCTAGAACTCTCCAAAGATGCCGATCCTTTTCTGTGCTGTGGCGCGCTGCGGAGACGCGGCGGTGCTCGCCAAGTACGCTTCCTGCACGGGGAACTTTGCCGAGGTCACAGAGCAGATTCTCGCGAAGATACCTCCGCACGACGACAAGCTTACCTACTCACACGGCGCCTATCTGTTCCACTACATCGCGGAGAGCCGCATCGTGTACTTCTGCATCACGGACGATGTAAGTGGGTTCTAATTGGAATTTTTGAATTTGAATGTCGACTGTTTTTGCGGGTTATTCCGTATTGGATTCTACATAACAATGCATCTAGGTATTGGTCTGTGGGCCAAGCTAGATGTCAGCGAAATTGAGTCCTGCCATGCGACAAAAATCCCAATGCTTGCTCACTAGGGCTTCTCAATATGTATTACAGATTCAAACTTCGGGTACCTAATCTACAGCCCCTACTTAGGACAGTAGGTACCCTGCTGTAATAATGAACATCGAGTTTTAGAAAGAGTTCAATCCGGTTGTAATTAGTAAAGCGCTGTCCCCCGAGAGACAACAACAATACATTGTCTCTTTCTAAAGTTTGATGTTCATTATTTACTGGCGGGTACTGTACGAGTTTTTGCTAATCAACAATTGGTTCAAAATAAATTGTAATCACGCCTGATATATACATATATAGTTCTTGGTGGGAGGACTGACGGAGTCAGTCCGGCGATCAGGTCCGCTAGGTTGGGACTATATCGCCTATCCCGGAGGGCAGGGGCGCCGACTTTTAGAAATCCTCGTGGGTGCTCATGCAATTTTTTTTTATTGAACAATCATCATCATCATCAACGTGTTGCCGTCCACTGCTGGACATATGCTTCTCAAATTTTTCATTAATTCTCCCGGCACCCGGCAGCATAGATTCGCAAAACGTTCGCACAATGTTTTGCATTTGCCGCATTTACACATTCGCACGATGTACCTACACATGTAGTGCTCCTATATTCTATTGCATGGTATAGAATAATATAGGAGTACTATTAACATTCGCTATTCGGTCGCGCCACTAGTGCGAATGTGTAAATGCGGCCGCTCAAAGGCTTGTAAGTAAATAAGGCACTTTTATCGTAGCTCCAATCCTATTACTGATCAGTTTTATATCTATTGTCGTGGGTGCTCCGCACCCACTACTCAACCCTCGTGGGTGCTGGAGCCCCCGAGCACCCACGTAGTCGGCGCCTATGCCGGAGGGGCTGGGGGGAATTAACTGCTGCTGTCGTCTACTCCCTGCTCATGGTGGTCCAGTCTGCCCGTCTTCGCTATATACTCCAATCATTTCTTCCAGTCGATTCCTCGAAGTTCTTCCTCACTGTAGTGGTCTTTCCCCAGTGTCTTCCATCGCGGTCCTGCATACATGGTGCACTGGCCGACGTAGTGAGCACTGGTTTCTATAACGCATAATCACGCCTGATGAAATATTTACCTGTAGCAACAGTGATCTGTTTGTTCTCCTTTGATCCCCACAGCCCACGGTTGCCATTACAGAACATCGAATACCGCGTGCACCTCTCCTAGAGACGCCCTGAGCGCGATTTCCCTACAACGCTGTTGAAGCCTGTGGGCGTGGCCTATGACTTACATATGTGTGTTGTGCGTGTGCATTTGTTTTGTGCGTGTGCCTACTTGCTCCTCTTTGTGTGTAGTGTCGATACTAACACACACACACACACACACACACATACACAGAGCTAGCAGCTCTGCGGGCAGTTATTGGGTTTCAAATATTATCGCTTAGGGCGTCTCTAGGAGGGGGCGCGCGCGGTATTCGATGCTCTGTGGTTGCCATTGTTTTTTTTTTCTGTAAACTTGCGTACAAATTTAGTACTCGTTTGCAGCAAACCATAATGAATAGTGCCCTTATATCTAAAGAGATGTGCTGGAAGAGAACCCATTGGATGAAATAATGTTATGAAATACCTACCTAATAAAAATATTGTGTTATTTATTATTTAGTAGTCATCATCATCATCCTGTATCGGTCCACTGCTGGACATAGGCCTCTCCCAAGGCACGCCACCACACGCGGTCTTCCGTAGTATTTCATCATTATTTTTCAGTAATTTTTCATCTAATAAATGGTTATTATTATTAAAATTGCAGGAGTTTCAACGATCGCGAGCTTTCCTTTTCCTCAACGAGATCAAGCGTCGGTTCGCGTCGCAGTTCGGCGAGACGGCCGCGACCGCCATCCCCTACGCCATGAACAGCGAGTTCGCGCGCGTGCTCGCCAACGAGATGAAGCACTACAGCGAGTCGCGCGACTTGGACACGATCTCGCGCGTGCACGGCGAGCTAGACGAACTCAAGAACATCATGGTTAAAAATATTGGTACGTTAGAGTCGTGCCTACATATCAAAGAATTGTCTGTTGAATGTAGGCTGATTAAAACGTAGATGGAAACAATTAATATGGACTCTGCACTTCATACTTCAACCAGTATTAACACATTCACACCGGGTTGTACCACCGGTGGCGTACTTGTAGGCTGTTCATGGGGCGGGGTGTACCACCGGTGGCGCACGCCACGTTCCTAGTATTGAGATTTATTTACCGACAGAGATTTATTAATTTTTTTTTTCTGATTTAACCACCTGCCATCGGAACTCTACCATAAGCAGATTATTTGTTGTTTGGGGTATGACGTCTGAGGTGGGCCATCCATTGACGGCTCTCCCTTTTGGTTGTTAGTGTCGAAGATCTAGGGTCAACACTTGGTGTCGTTTCAGCCTTCCAGGGCCGGTGTGGTCCAGGAGTGCCGTGGCCAGAATATTTGGGTGATTTTTTAGCCTCGTCTTGTATGTGGTACAATTCGACTGGATCTCAGCTTTTATGCACGCCACTTTGAGATGCTCGTGTATGTCATCGTTTTTAGAGAATCATTTTTTTTGTTTTTTTTTTTATGGAAACTGACACGCTTGGCTACATCACCTACAACGTCCGTGATGTCAGCCCATAACACCGGGTGAACTAGGTGCCATGTCAGTGCCTCCCCCTTTGATCGTGCCGGCTACACTGAACTGGTCGGAAAACACAAACTATTTACATAGCCGTTTAGACCGAGGTTTCATTCAGTGCGGTGGTACCAACCCGGGCGGGTTAAACCCTACCACCAAGTAAGATTAGGAGCCATGGTGCGTTTGATATGTTTCGAAGCACTTTGTTTTGGAATCTCTGCAAGATCTCAATGTTACTGTTGCTTGCAGTGCCCCACAACTGTATGCCATATGTCCACACTGGCTTGATGACCGCTTTGTAGATGAGGAGTTTGTTTGTCGCTAGAGATTAGATTTTCATGTTATGTACTCCCGCCCTGGGGATAGGAATGAGAGGCAAATAGGCACGCCGCCATTTTAAATCCCTTTCATTAAATAACCAGGTAGAGATTGTCTAATCATAAAATGAACGCTCCTCCACTTTGTTTACGCTCACATGCACAGTACGTTTACAGACACAATACGTGGCAATACACACAAATTTGTTCTTTGTCATTGGTCATTCAGTCTGATTCATTCACCGGCTAGATCTAGCCGGATCTGTTGGCCAACTAGTGCATTAATGACTCGACCGCACGACAGAGCGGACGTGTCGTTCCGTACAAAGCGCGAGCTCTCCGCCATACAAAGGCAATACGTGCACTGATCGCACAATTAGTTGAGCTACTAGTTGCGCGGGCGAATCGTAAAATCGCCGCATGCACACAAGTAAGTGTTGCAATAGGTATTTCCTATCCCACATTGAAACAATAAAAATTTGTGGAGGGGTGGTCATTTTTAGAATAGACGATCTCTAGTACAAGCCAAAATGACGCTGAAAAACCTGCTAATGGTCGAAAGACCGATCGCAAGTAGCTGTAAAATAATAAATTAAAAAAATATATACATTATAACTAAGTTTGCGTGAGTGAAGCCACTGGCGACAGGGTAGTTGTCAAGAAATAACTGAAATTTGGAATGAATGACGATTTCCTTTATTGCTCAACAATTTGTACAAGGCAATAAATAGGCGGACCTAATGCCGTGAGGCGTTCTATTCTTTTTTTATTTTGTTTTGTTTTTGTTTTTTTTTGGCTTTAGCCGGTTCCACTATGCCAACTCCATAGTACGTTTAAGATACATGTTGGTTCTCAGTCTATACTGGTCACTCCTAAGAACAACCGAGAACCTGAAAAATCGAATCACTTCTCCAAATTGTTTAGAGTTTGGTTTGATCAAACACTCATGAATTTAAAAAAACAGATCGAGACCCTGTCAACCCGCATTCGCCCGTGCTCCTCTTTCAAGGCGCCGCTTTCGCTGGTTGGAGTAGGATGCAACACAATCAATCAATTAAAAATTAGGTTTTTATTTTTTTTATTCCAAAACTACGGATCGAAACAAAAAAGTAAAAAGCTACGGATTTAGATATGTTCGAGTATTCAACAAATAAAATATATTTTTTTCAAAGCCTTAATTTGGTCACGTTGCCTTGGTTGCGTTGTTAAAAACGTAGGTAGGTACGTTTTTAAATTCAGAGGCATGTTCATGATTTTTTTTCTATCGAGCGAAGTTAATCTAATCATGTCTTCACTAAGCTATCGATCTGTGCTGATAGATGAACTATTACATATATTAAAACTGAATCTGTCAGGTGAGTAATATTGGTGGTAAACTTCTTGAAATTCGAGTCAGACGCAGCCTCACGTCACCTTAAGTCTATCAGTTTTGAGATAGTTCTGCGAGTCCCGCCGATCGCAGCTCTTCGTTCCTGGTACTGTAGAATGCAATAATTCAATAAATAATTCAATAATACTTCTTCACAAAGTGGCCATGACTCAGCAGTGCAACCATGCGCAGACAGTTAGTGGTATTAATACCATACAATGCGCATTACTATCTACTTGGCTACAATAAAAACAGCCACAAACTGTACTCAGTTTATCTCGGTACTGATTACAGACATTAAATTTAGTTTATGTATCAAACTGTCAATATACCTACTAAGTATATTTTAATGTGTGAATCATAATATTTTGTGTTGATATTCTTATTGACGAAACAAAATTATTATAATTATTTTTTATTTATTATGAAGAGATTATCAAATAAACGTGATTACCGAAAATTGTAAAATTAAATTAAATGACAAATATTATTTTAAATTTATTTGTAATTTTATAATGCAATATTTTTTTTTTTAATTGACAGCGCAACATTTGTCTCCGAGCCACCCATAAGGTGTCTAACGACGCCCATGAACATTCGCTCGTATGAGGGGGTTGCAATTCCATGGTGGCCTGACAGGTGCCTATTCACGGCCCTCTTGAAGGACCCGAGACTGTACTGGGGGGGAAAGTTTAATTGATTATTAAATAAAATAACATTACTTTATTTATTTTGTAAAAATAAAATGCAAATAATTTTTTTATCAACTGAAAATAATGGAGGTTCTCCATTAATTTTGTAGAACTCTCGACCGTGCAAATGTCTAAGTATTTACTATGTCCATATACAAATTTTCTCAAAATTTTCAAGCAAAAAGAGATTAAAGCTCGGACGGACGAACGGACAGACAGCGTAGGCTTAGTAATAGAGTCCCATACGGTACGAAACCTTAAACAAACAATTTAAACATTAAATACATTCCTACCAAAATAACCTCCCTTGCTTTTGCTCGTTATGTATGAATAAGAATTGGACATTTTTATTTATTATTTTTTTATTATTTGCAGAAAACGTGTCGATGAGAGGAGAGAGACTTGAGCTGCTCGTGAACAAGACTGAAAACTTAACCAACAATGTAAGTAACCTCTCTACTAACCAAATATTTATTTGTACTACTAGTAATTAGTTAGGAAACCAAATATTTTTCGTACTACTAGTGAGAAGTAAGATCTGCTTGTGATCTCTCAAAAGTTTAGATTTTAATTTAAAGTTGTAAATTTAATACATTTTATTCCATAACCGTCCTTGTTTTTTTACTATTCAAATAAAAACAAAATTACAAAAACAATATAGAATTAGAAATATGCAAACTTCTTTAAAGAGCTGCTACTACAATGTACAACACCATAATCACCAGCATGAACACCATAATGTAAGACGTAGTATGAGTTTCTCTAGAGCAGGAGACATGACTATGCAAAATATTCATAGACATTTTCCTAAATAAATCATTTTTTCATTCTCATTTTCAAACTCAGTATCTTTATATTATTTATAATTTAATTAAATTTTGTACCACCCTTAATCCGGCCCTGTTCAACTTCACACTGACACCTAGTGATATAAAGCATAACTATTACAGCATTGACGCCCATAGCACAGTATATATATGGCTAAAGCAGTATGGAAACTACGTACAAAACGATCGAAACGACGCACTCACACACACGCACACCTCAACAAGGCCCCGAAGCGAATGTCGCAAACAATCAGTCGCGGGTGCCGCGTCCGAGTGGTCGTGTTTGTTTTTGTTGCATGCGCCACGGACAGTCCGCGATCTTTTAGAATGCAAAAAAATGTTTACAAACGTTTTTCGACTGCTGTCACTTTATATTAACTTTGACAAATGTTGACAACTTTTGTCAACTTTTCTCATCTTTTGCCAACTTCTGTCACATTTTGTCAACTTTTATCGACTGTTGTCAACTCTTGCCAACGTTTTTTATCTTTTGCCAACTTCTGTCACCTTTTGTCAACTTTTATCGACTGTTGTCCACTCTTGTCAAGTTTTGTAAACTTTTGTCAACTCTCGGTAATTTATGTCAACTCTTGTCAACTTTTGTCAACTTTTGTCAACTTTTCTCATCTTCTGCCAACTTCTGTCAACTTTTATCGACTGTTGTCAACTCTTGTCAAGTTTTGTAAACTTTTGAGAACTTTTGCCAACTCTCGGTAACTTATGTCAACTCTTGTCAACTTTTCTCATCTTTTGCCAACTTCTGTCACCTTTTGTCAACTTTTATCGACTGTTGTCAAGTTTTGTAAACTTTTGAGAACTTTTGCCAACTCTCGGTAACTTATGTCAACTCTTGTCAACTTTTGTCAACTTTTCTTATCTTTTGCCAACTTCTGTCAACTTTTATCGACTGTTGTCAACTCTTGTCAAGTTTTGTAAACTTTTGAGAACTTTTGCCAACTCTCGGTAACTTATGTCAACTCTTGTCAACTTTTCTCATCTTTTGCCAACTTCTGTCACCTTTTGTCAACTTTTATCGACTATTGTCAAGTTTTGTAAACTTTTGAGAACTTTTGCCAACTCTCGGTAACTTATGTCAACTCTTGTCAACTTTTGTCAACTTTTCTTATCTTTTGCCAACTTCTGTCAACTTTTATCGACTGTTGTCAACTCTTGTCAAGTTTTGTAAACTTTTGAGAACTTTTGCCAACTCTCGGTAACTTATGTCAACTTTTGTCAACTTTTCTTATCTTTTGCCAACTTCTGTCACCTTTTGTCAACTTTTATCGACTGTTGTCAACTCTTGTCAAGTTTTGTAAACTTTTGAGAACTTTTGTCAACTCTCGGTAATTTATGTCAACTCTTGTCAACTTTTGTCAACTTTTCTCATCTTTTGCCAACTTCTGTCAACTTTTATCGACTGTTGTCAACTCTTGTCAAGTTTTGTAAACTTTTGAGAACTTTTGCCAACTCTCGGTAACTTATGTCAACTTTTGTCAACTTTTCTTAGCTTTTGCCATCTTCTGTCACCTTTTGTCAACTTTTATCGACTGTTGTCAACTCTTGTCAAGTTTGTAAAGTTTTGAGAACTTTTGTCAACTGTCGGTAACTTATGTCAACTCTTGTCAACTTTTCTCATCTTTTGCCAACTTCTGTCACCTTTTGTCAACTTTTATCGACTGTTGTCATGTTTTGTAAACTTTTGAGAACTTTTGCCAACTCTCGGTAACTTATGTCAACTCTTGTCAACTTTTGTCAACTTTTCTTATCTTTGCCCACTTCTGTCACCTTTTGTCAACTTTTATCGACTGTTGTCAACTCTTGTCAATGTTTGTCAACCTTGGTCAACTTTTGTCAACTTTCGTCAATATTTGTCATCTTTTGTCAACTTTTATCGACTGTTGTCACCTCTTGTCAATGTTTGTCAACCTTGGTCAACTTTTGTCAACTTTCGTCAATATTTGTGTACTTTCGTCAATATTTGTCAACTTTTGTCAACTTTTATCGACTGTTGTCAACTCTTGTCAATGTTATTCAACCTTGGTCAACTTTTGTCAACTTTCGTCAATATTTGTCAACTTTTGTCATCTTTTATCAACTTTTATCGACTGTTGTCAACTCTTGTCAATGTTTGTTAACCTTTGTCGGCTTTTGTCTACTTTTGTCATCTTTTATTAACTTTTATCGACCTGTGTCAACTTATATCGACTGTTGTCAACTCGTGTCAATGTCAACCTAACCTTGGTCAACTTTTGTCAACTTTCGTTAACATTTGTCATCTTTGTCAACTTTTATCGACTGTTGTCAACTCTTGGGGTTGTTTGTCAACCTTAGTCAACTTTCGTCAACATTTTGTCATCTTTTGTCAACGTTTGTCAACTTTTGTATACTTTTCTCGACTTTTGTGAACTTATAGCCACTTTCGTCATCTTTTGTCAACTTTTGCCAACTTCTCTCAGCTTTTGTCAGCTTTTATCATATTTTAACCACTGTTGTCAACTTTTGTCACTTTTATGAACTTTTGTCAGCTTTCGTTAACAAGGAGTTGACAAAAGTTGACAAGAGTTTACATAAGTTGACTAAAGTTGACAAGAGTTAACGAAAGTTGATAAACTGGACAAAAGATGGGAAAAGTTGACGAAAGTTGACAAACAGCTGACATAAGTTGACAAACGTTGACAAAATATGAAAAAAGTTGACAATACTTAGTTGACATTAATTAACAATAGTTGACGAAAGTTGACAAGAGTTGACAAAAGTTCACGAAAGCTGACAAAAGTTCATAAAAGTGACAAAACTTGGCAAAAGTTGACAATAGTGGTTAAAAGTTGACAGAAGTTAGTAAAAGTTGACAAAAGATGACGAAAGTTGACAAAAGTTGACGGAAGCTGGCCTAAGTTCATAAAAGTGACAGAAGTTGGCAAAAGTTGACAAAAATTTCCGAAAGTTGACAACAGTCGTTACAATTTTACAAAAGCTGATAGAAGTTGGCAAAAATTGACAAAAGATGACGAAAGTGGCTATAAGTTAACAAAAGTCGACAAAAGCCATAAAAGTAGACAAACGTTAACGAAAGTTGACAAAAGTTGATAAATGTTGACAAGAGTTGACATAAGTTACCGAGAGTTGATAAAAGTTCTCAAAAGTTTACAAAACTTGACAAGAGTTGACAACAGTCAATAAAAGTTGACAAAAGGTGACAGAAGTTGGCAAAAGATGAGAAAAGTTGATAAAAGATGACGAAAGTGGCTATAATTTCACAAAAATCGAGAAAAATAGACAAAAGTTGACAAACGTTGACAAAAGATGACAAATGTTGACGAAAGTTAACAAAAGTTGATAAATGTTGACAAGAGTTGACATAAGTTACCGAGAGTTGATAAAAGTTCTCAAAAGTTTACAAAACTTGACAAGAGTTGACAACAGTCAATAAAAGTTGACAAAAGGTGACAGAAGTTGGCAAAAGATGAGAAAAGTTGATAAAAGATGACGAAAGTGGCTATAATTTCACAAAAATCGAGAAAAATAGACAAAAGTTGACAAACGTTGACAAAAGATGACAAATGTTGACGAAAGTTAACAAAAGTTGACCAAGGTTGACAAAGATTGACAAGAGTTGACAACAGTCGATAAAAGTTGACAAAAGATGACTGAAATTGGCAAAAGATGAGAAAAGTTGACAAACATTTACAATGGTTGACAAGAGCTGACAAAAGTTGTAAACAATTTACAAAAGTTAATAAAAGTTGACAAAAGTCGAGAAAAGTTATATCAATTCATATTTATAGCAACCACGTTTTGAACTTATTATTGATGATTGATTATATTGATTATTTGATCATTACATTACAGAACCTAAATAAATGTTTTAATAAATAATAATTTTACAATTTTACAAAAAAAATTTGATTGACATCCCTAACGCTCCAATGGAGCGTAGGTACTTATTTTAACAAATAGGCCTAGTTTCCATACTGCTTTAGCCATATATATGCTGTGCCCATAGTAAATCACCTGCATTATTATTTTTTTTTTTATGGAACCTGACACGGTTGGCTACATCACCTACAACATCCGTGATGTCAGCCCATAACACAGGGTGAACTAGGTGCCATGTCAGTGCTTCCCTTCATTTCATGTCGGCTACACTAAACTGGACGGAAAACACGAACTATTTACATAGCCGTTTCGACCGACGTTTCGTTCAGTGCGGTGGTACCAACCCGGCCGGGATAAACCCTACCACCTAGTAAGGTAAGAAGGGAAGGGACCTACAGTTTAACGTGGAATCCGAACCACGGTCAGCCTCCAACGGTCGAGCGGTCACCCATCCAATCACTGACCGCGCTCAGCGTTGTTTAATAACAGTTGACTACTGACTGAGCTACTGCCTGGTAGGTGGCCTCCTTTCCCCCGGCGACAGTATTCTATATGAACAAAGCTTGTTACACCCCCTCTTCTCCCTTTTTTCTCTGTGGTCAGAACTCTCAGCGCAAAATTGTTAATCTTGCTCTCAATCTGTTTTTTCTATAGACTGTAAGCGATGTTATTGTGTGGCTAAAGTAAGTAGTCACTAAAGTACTTGTAATTAAATGTATAAAAAAATATACCCTGCGAAGTTTCTTGCCGGTTCTTCTTCGTGGGTGTAATCGAACCGGATAGAACAAATTGGGACAAGTTCGAGTGCAGTCTAACTGCAATATGAATGATAAATTTCTTTATTCTTTATTCATCATTCGTATGGTAGTACACTACGCTTGAATTTGTCCTGTTTAGTTTTTACAATACAATACTAATTACAATGTGTTATCCGTTTCAGTCCGTATCATTCCGAAACACATCGCGCGTCCTTCAAAGGTCAATGTTCTGGAAGAACATGAAGATGTACTTCATCCTGGGAGCAGTTCTGATCGTCCTCATCTACTTCATAGTGTCCATGGCGTGTGGTTTTAGGTTCCAGCACTGCTAACGCCGCCGTTGCAAGCTGCCAGTAGTGGTGTGAAGTTGGTTAGATATTCACGTTAAACTGTAGGTCCCTTCCCTTCTTACCTTACTAGGTGGTAGGGTTTATCCCGGCCGGGTTGGTACCACCGCACTGAACGAAACGTCGGTCGAAACGACTATGTAAATAGTTCGTGTTTTCCGTCCAGTTCAGTGTAGCCGACATGAAATGAAGGGAAGCACTGACATGGCACCTAGTTCATATGGAAACTGACGGTTGGCTACATCACCTACAACAGCCTTTCCCAAAAAATTTTCCCTGCAACCCGGTCATTTTATGCCTTCTACTTCGTGACCCACTAACAACCTAAAAGTTCAGTAGGTACCTATGCTGGTGTGTACATAGGTAAAAAAAAACTATTTAAAAAAATATAAAATCCGCCTTCAAAAATGTATGAAATAAAAAAATAAAAATGGAACCCTAGAGTTGAAGGCGGTCGGTTATTTTTGCTTGCTTTAGCACCACCGCCTTCAACTCTATGGTTCGATTTTTATTTTTTTATTTCATACATTTTTGAAGGCGGTTTTTATATTTTTTTAAATAGTTTTTTATTTCACAGTTTTTTTAGTAATTTTTATTTGCTATTAATGTACTCGGCGGAATCGCTCGGCCTTCGGCCTCGCAATTCCGCCTCGCGTTCCAATCCGAACTTGACCAAAAAAAAATGGGACCACCTTGGAGCTAGACTGAACCGAACACAAAAAGAATCGAAATTGGTTCACAATTGGGGAAGATATTGCCGAACATACATAAAAAAAAATAGATACAGCCGAACATAGAACCTCCTCCTTTTTTGAAGTCGGTTAATGGAACATATTTCAATGCCTGCTAGTTTTAATATTTATGTATTGAAAACGTAGGTATTTATTTAATCTTACAAAAATGTAATGAAATGAAAAAATAAATATAAAAACCTAAAATATAATAATGAGAAGTGTGGAGCTGTTTTTTGTTAAACCTTTGCTAAAAATTTCAAGTTGCAGGAAAAGATATTAATTTTATTCTCAGGTCCGGTTCGACTTCCAATCGGTTTCTATATTTATTTTTGAGGAACACCAGTGTTGAAAATCCTGCTTCACACTTATAGGTCCTGACAAACGGCATTAGAAATTTTATAGCTTCTTCTGCTAAAACTGGGTACTCCTGACGGCACGAAAGCCAAAAATCAGTGGTGTTTTCTGGAATATTTCTTTGAGTGCTGTGTCACACGAAATTTCAATAATAGACTCAACATCTGAATCCGGCCGGTATATATGACCAGTGTGTCCTCCCGGTTATGACGTACGGGTGTGAAACGTGGACTCTGACGGTCGGTGTTGTCCAAAGGTTGAAAGTTGCCCAGCGAGCAATGGAGCGAGCCATGCTGGGAATATCGCTACGTGATATGGTGCGTAATGAGGCAATCCGCCGACACACCAAAGTAGTCGATATTGGACACCGGGTGGCTAAGCTCAAGTGGCAGTGGGCTGGGCACGTTAGCCGAAGAGACGATGACCGATGGAGTAACCGTGTCCTACACTGGCGGCTGTGGACAGGAAAACGGAGTGTGGGAAGACCACCCGCCAGGTGGGACGACGACATTATGTACGCCGGCGGAAATCAGTGGTTCCGTATCGCTGAAGGCCGGGAGGACTGGAGGAAAATTGGAGAGGCGTATGTCCAGCAGTGGACGCTTACACGCTGACTGACTGACTGACGGACTGAATCCGGCAATTCCGACTCAGATTCAGATTCCATGTGCTGTATAAATGGGTTCCTTATTGCTGTTGCTATTGATTGGAGGAAAATGTTCCTTCAGACTAGCCTCCATCCCCCGTAAATGCTCCTTGATAGTCAGTCGCCGTACTATACGTGCCCTACCCGACATCGACCGTGGTACTGTGGTCGCCAGAAAATGCGAGACGCCGCCGCCTCCGCCGCGACCCGGTATTTTTTTTTCGTGGCCCGGTACCGGGTCGCGACCCATGTTTGGTAAACGATGACCTACGACATCCGTGATGTCAGCCCATAACACCGGGTGAACTAGGTGCCATCTCAGTGCTTCCCTTCGATCGTGCCGGCTACACTGAACTGGACGGAAAACACAAACTATTTACATAGCCGTTTCGACCGATGTTTCATTCAGTGCGGTGGTACCAGACCGGGCGGGTTGACCCCTACCACCGGGAAGGTGGTAGGCTCAAATTGCAGCCGACTGGGTTGGTACTACCGTACTGGACGTAAGATTGCCGCACGGCAGCCTCGGCTGTGCTCTCTCACGCTCTCTCTCTCCCCCCTAGTCCAGTATAGCCAGCACTCCAAAAGGTGGTCTCCGGTATGGCACCTACCTTCTCGGAGGTGACATTGGCTGGTCGTATCGTACGTGTTCTGGGCTCTCTAACTAAGCCACACATACCGGATTACATAAAAAAAAAAGTTAAATTCACTGGTTCTGAGAAACTGCCGAAACTAAAACATAATAATAATATTACCTACACTTTATGCCACTTAATGTGGCAAGGAAGGACTTATTGCCTTAGGCAAATTCCTCCAGTCAACCCTACAGTTTTACATGACAACCGAACCATGGAGAAGCTGGTGAAGGTATGCACGTTAATGTTTTACAAATCAGATAGATAAAATGGGAAAAAAACTCACGGTACACGCCGACGGAATTCGAACCGCGGACGTTTCGCGTGCGAAGCGACGCACAGACCACTCGGTCAACCGCCGCTCATGTGGCGAGCCAGGGGAGAGAGCGAGCGAGTAGATTGCTGCCCCATATTTGCATTGTCCCATTCATAAAACATCATTTTTAGATATCCCGTACGGAAGCCTATTACTAAGCCTTCGCCATCTTGTCTGTCCGTCCGCCTGTCCGAGAGCTGTATCTCTTGAACCGTAATAGGTAGCCCGTTGAAATTTTCACAGAAAATGTGTTATTATGGCGGATATAACAACAAATAAGAAAAATAAGAAAATGTTAAAAATTAAGGTGGCCTCCCATACAACAAACGTCCGAAAAATCGATTAGTCACACTATTGAATAATAGATGGCGCCACAGGCTTTCATACATTGCATTGTTGAAAGGCAAAAGGTAGCCGCTCAATTGCCAACGACCTCATTGAGGTGCTGTCATTTTCCCACCGTCAATTGCTATCGACCTCATTGAGGCTTCCCTCCGATCATCCTACATATCTTCGAAATTAAAATTCGAAGACCATGCCACCTGAGCGCATAGGCGGATAGATACGGAAACCTCCGTGCGCGAGTGGAACTTGCACATAAAACAGAGTTTTTTTTTATTTCATCGCTAAATTTAAAATAATCCAATTAAGTATGCAAAAAGGAACAAACATCCTGATTTAATAATTTAACAAAATGTTTACGTCAAGTCTGGTCAATCTACTCTAAAATTTATGAAAAACCTTAAACCTTGTCACACTCTCTAAATAAAGCCGTGGAACTCAAATATTACCCTGCATTATTCTAAGGTGTATTTCTAATTTGTGAGTGTACTGTATTTGTTAATTTAGAATGTTATTTACGAAAATGTAACAGAATATGTTGTTACATGTTCTGTATTTTTTCAGGATATTCAATACTATACCTCTATTTTTTTTAAAGATGTGGTTGATGGCAAATGTCATAGTTATTTAATGTTTGAAACCTGCTTATGGAAATTTTGTTAAGCAACCCTGAGCGCGGTCAGTACTTGGATGGGTGACCGCTCGGCCGTTGGAGACTGACCCACGGCCTTAGTTCCACTTAGTTCCGATTGGCGCCGATATTACGGTAGTGTCAGATGGTGCAGTGTAGACAACCATGTCAAACAACAATACGAAAAAAAAATAAATACTGTTATGGGAAACAATTTATGATCTGTCTACTTTAAGTGTTCCGGTGACGCCGCAACTTGACAGTAGGGTGAGCAAAAATTTTGCTATCTGCAATTTGCTGTTTGCAAGGGTGCCGTTGCTATCGGCACGGAACTGGGTACCGAGGATTGCGGCGGAAGCAGGCAAACTTTAAGCAGGCAGGTCATAATAGCAATGTGTTTATAGTTAAAGGCATTCCATATTCAAATCTATCGCAAAAGACAGAACAGACAAGAAACAACAGTGTTGCTTATGTTATGCATGCAAGCCATAGATTTAAGAATAAAATGTGATTGAATGATTATATAAATATCTTTTATAGAGCGTTTCAACTAAATCTTCCCTTCGCCGTTATGTTGGATCCACTGTTAGTGTCACTGTCAGTGCTTAAATTCGTGTTGCCAGATTGCGAAGATTATATTACCTAATAATTTAATCGGTATTTACCGTATAATAAATACGGTACATACCGATAATTACGGGTAAATCTGTACACATAGCAACCCTCAACGCTGTTTTGACAGATAGACAGTGGAGCCAACATAACGCCGAAGGGAAGATTTAGTTGAAACGCTCTCTAGTATATATTATGCGGTGCTTAGGTACATATTTTTTGGTAACATATTAGGTGTAAAAACATCAAATTATTTTCTGGAATTGAAAGTAAACTATAAACTTATATTCTACTTTTTATTTTGAGGCATTATTTTGTGTTCACATACATACACAGCGTCACGCCTGTTTGCTAAATGGGGTAGGCGGAGACAAAGAATCCTCGCGTACCGCAATCCTGCCTAATCCACCTCCGTCGCCGCTTTCACATACCTATTTTTTAACCGACTTCTAAAAAAGGAGGAGGTTCGCAATTCGAGTGTATGTTTTTTTATCCTAGAAATTTTTTCATCTGTGCAGGAATGAGAAATGAAAGTTCGCAAACTGAACGAATGATAGAAGTTTTGCTCGGGAAGAATGTTCAATTCGCGAAAAAATTTGCTCGTGAACGGGCGCACATCGAATGCTCACTAAGCAAACTTCGCATAATGAATGTTTTTTTAAAAATGTAATCTGGTATGGGTGGCTGATTCGGAGGGGCCAAAGCACATGCCCCGACCAGCCACTATCGCCTTCGAGAAGGTAGGTGCCATACCGGAGACTTCCCTGAGTTGCTGGCTATACTGGACTAGAGAACACAACCGAGGCTGCTATGCGGCCATCTTACATCCAGTACGGTGGTATCAACCCAGTCGGCTACAATTTAAACCTACCACCTAGTAAGGGGCAAGGGAAGGGACCTACAGTTTAACACCGGTTCCGAACGGTAAAGCAGCAGGTGTAGGTATGCACGTAAAAATTTTTTCGTCAGAAAAAAACTCATTGCTACACCTTGACTGGATTCTATCCTCGGACCTCTCGCACCAGAAGCCGTTGCTCAAACCACTTGACCTTTCTAAACGTGAGGTCGGGCTATAATTTACCTGAGTTCTTGCAGCACAACACAGACCGATTACTCTGCTTACCCCGATTGACGGGAAACGGTGTGATGGTGTTTATGTATGTATTTATTTAGCTAGTTTAACAAATTTAGCTCTATAGAATTCTGTGAAATACCATTTTTATCAAATTCCATGAATTCGATTAAATTTAATTGTGTTTAGAATTATGTATATAAAAGTATTACCTGTATAAAATATGTTTATCCAATCTGTATGACATAATTTCTCTCAGTATGGCAACACTCCTGATCAGTGTTCCTATCAATCTGTAAATTTAAATGGCTTGCTTTTTTTCAGTGCAAGTTTTTAGTTTTTGTTTTTACCATTTTCTTGGCTGTAAGGGAACAAAAGTACCAGATCAAAAACCAGTGGAGCCCTCAGGGACTCTGGGCTCTGAGGGAAAGAGAAGGTGAATATCTACTATGGGGCTGATATTAAATGAAAAACTCTAAACAAAAAAACAAAAATAAGAAAAAACCGATCCCCGGAGTCGGCGCCTGTAATAATTTATTATTGCTGGTACAGATATTCTATCTCACGAAGTCAGTTCGTCTATGAATGTTTTTAGGCGTGCACATGCACATTGCTTTAGTGTGCGTAACCTCGAGAGCGCTCAGTCACGAGCGCGACGCGCTCCACACACACAACACACACAAGCGCGCTTATCAGTACACATCACTACTCAGTTCTGGATTTCCCATTAGGCCGTATAGGCCGCGGCCTAGGGGCGGCAAACTTCAGGGGGCGGCAGATTTCCGAAGTCGCTAAAGAATATTACAAGTAACACTTGCGCTTTGGTATGTGTAAGCTGGTGTAAGCCGTCAAGTTCGTGTGCGATTATGGACGCAATACTCAAGCAAGTCACCTTGTGGATAGAGTTTTCGATCTATTTAAATACTAATTATCATTTGGGTAAAAGTTTTAAGTCCCCATTGTGAATTAGTAATACTCCTATTCTAGTGTTATTTGTGTTTTGTGCGGGCGGCGAAAGTCAAGTGGCCTATACTTAAGAACAGTACAAGTCCGGCACTACTACTACAACCAGAGACAAACAGACTTCGTCAGATAGAACATAAATGTACTGTTGGAAAAATATCGCAAGTTATTATGACAAAGGTTTTACTGGGAGTACCTTAATTTTATAGCCAGCTATACAATTAAACTCCTTGTATTTGTAAGTAGGTATAACATACTAACTGTGTGTAATGTTAACTACGTAGGTACTTATTGTGATATATTATCCTTTTTTTTATCACCTTGGTACTTGTATGTGTATGAAAATATAGTTTTTTTTATAATTTTGTTGTATACGATTATAGCAAATATCTAAGAATGTATCAAATTATGTAATAAATAGTATTTCTATTAAATGCTGTTTTAATTCAACATCAAAACTCTGACCACAACACCAAACTAAATAATCTGGAAGAGGAAAAGTACATAGAAACATTATATGCCTAATATTATGCCTTCACATTAAATTGTCATCACAAAATACATTCAAGGGATCGCATTAAAAGTTCCGATGCTGTGAATGCGCTAACTCTCCTCACTCAACGAGCTATTATGTTTTACTAGAGCTCCACTCGGGCAATGGTCATTGCTCCGCGGAGTTGAGGCACAATTTACGAATTGGGGCACATGAGAAACTAGTCGATTGCGAGCCGCCGAACTCGTAGCACGCGTCACCGCCTGCGCGCATCGCGTAATGCCCGGTCGGTTGTATTTCAATGCACATGTGAGATGTTGGGTTGGCGTTGTCGCTTACCGGCCGTTAGTCGCTCTCTCCCGCTCGCTTCCCGCCCCGCGCGAACTCCCCTCTACCGCTCGGCTCTGCGCTCCGCCTCCGCCACCACTACCTTACTTCATACCTCAGCTGGTGGGACGCCGTTTCGCATCTTTCTTCGTAGCGATAGCTCTAGTGAAACAAAATTCCTCATTGTCCACACTCGCGTATTTGCGGATATAAGACAAAAAGATGAACCACACAACACAAGTTTTAGTCATCGTGAGCTCAGTTTATTAGCTGATTTGGTCGGTTGTTTTGGATTTTTCGGAAGTGATGTAGGAGAAATGTTCATCTAGCTAGGTCCTACTGTACCTATATGCTTCGAGAAAAGGATGGTACGGCCGTGTTTGCTCGACTTGGCGGGGGCACTAGCGTGCGCGCCAGTGGCGGAGCAAGACCTAAATTTGATGTGAGCAAGATACATTTTGCGAGGCCCTCTCTGGTGGCACTAGAGGATGGATTTTATGGATTTTCACTGTCGAAATGGATTTCCGCTGCATGAACTTTCGAGGCGCGAGGCCCCTTGGGCCGCGAGGCCGTGGGCGGTCGCCCACGTCGCCCACGCCTTGCGCCGCCTCTGGTGCGCACAGATTATAGATCAGTGGTGCACAAAATATGTGCACACATCCAAAAGTGTGCAAGTACCTAGGTTGTGGAAAACAAATGTGTTGAAATTAAGTTAAAATAAAATGACACTTTTTAGGTTTCCGTATACCTACATCCATACGGAAGCCTAACTAAGCATACGCCGCGCGCCGTCTCTCCGTCCGTCTGACCGTCTGTCTGACCTTTTTTTTTATTCAATTCAATTTATTATCTTTATTAGGTAACAAGTTACACTAGGTTCGCCAAAATATACAATCTATCTATCTATACATATAATAAAATCGTAGACTTACCGTGTCTGTACATAAAATATTTTTGCAAAACAATAACTGGGGGACGGAAGGAATAAGTAATAGAACGTAAAAATATAGTTTTTGAAATTTTTGTCTGTTTGTCGGCTTGTTGGTTTGTTGGTTTGTTTGTTCGTTTGTGCGCGCATCACGCAAAAACCACTAATTGGATTAAAAATCTAATTACTAAAAAATATGAAGCTTTATTCCGAGTAACATTTAGTGTTTATTTCATCAAAATCAACCCACAGAATCAAAAGATATTAATATTTTAAGTTAGGTTAGAAAATATCTTATAGAACCACGCCGCCACCGCCCCGCGGCGCGGTGGCGGCGTTCGTCGCTCGCAGCGCCGCCGCCCCGCCGCGTCGTCGCGCTGAACTTTTGTTTAGTGTCATGGAAAAGAAACACGGCTGGAATTTCGTTTATTTCGTGTGTGCAGTTTTTATCTGTTTTTATTTTTATAATTATTTATATTATTAAATAAAAAAACACATCTTTTTTATGATATTTCGACAAATTTGTCGTCTTCAGATAAAATTGTTTATATATTTAATAAGTCAACTAACGATTGACAGATGGCGTTGTTATCTGGTAATTACATTGATTAGTTCTTTTATCCTCTGATTTCATTTTTAGGGTTCCGTATCCGGTACGGGACCCTATTACTAAGCCTACGCCGTCTGTCTGTCTGTCTGTCTGTCTGTCCGTCCGTCTGTCTGTCCGAGGGCTGTATCTCTTGAACCGTAATAAGTAGCCCGTTGAAATTTTCACAGAATATGTGTTATTATGGCCGATATAACAGCAAATAATAAAAATAGGAAAAAGTAAAAAATTCACGGGGTTCCCATAGAAGAAACCAAAAAAGTGTATGGGCGCGCTCCATCTACCGAATAGAGCGTGAAGCATTTTAACTAATCATGACATTTAACTAATATGAAGCATTTCATAACACACCATCTAGATGGCGTGAGTGGCGATAGCCATGACATGGCGATACGGAACCCTCGGTAGCTCAGTGGTGCGGTCGGTCGACTGTTGATAATCATCAAGAAGCATAAGAAGAATTAGTATTAAATATAAAAGCATGTAATAAATAGTAAAACATATTTAAGTATGTAACCTGAGGCTGTGACTTACTGATTGGTCACTGTCATTGGTTGGGTAGCAGGCTTAGATCTAAGTTTGATTTGCTTTTCGCACGGTCAGCTATACGTGGCTCTTTCCCGTATTAGTTATTCAAATAATTTATATGCACACATTCCTGGATATTCTACTTCTAATATAGTTTACAGAGAAGCGTTATTGTAGATTATAAATTACCATTGGTTGCGGCTTCACTTCACTTATGTAGGTCGAATCAAATCTATAACCTGCCCAATTAAAAAACACCAAAACAATTGAATCATACTAACGAACGGACAGGCAGAGTCACGTTGCGTTTTATACAGAGGCGGACTAGCAGCCTTAGCCGCCCTAGGCTGTTTAGCACCAGCCGCCCCGATTCAATGCAGCCGCCCCTTTCAAGTTTACAGCATAGATACAAATGTGAAGTTGTACGAAAATCAGTATTGCGTTCGGTTCAACCTGCCAGAAATATAATTTTTCTCGGTTTATTTTACATAATAGCAAAAGTATTTTTTATAAGTTTTGCGGCAATATTGACCTTATCGTCATAGCTAAATTATGTTGTCCGCGTAAATAGTGCGTCGTCTCCGCCGCCGCGCCGCCCGCGCTCACCACTCCCGCACGTCGAACGCACTTGCTCCGGCCGGCACCCTTTCTATTCTGTACCTGCGCTCACTGCTTCTAGCAGCAGGTACAGATTGGCCGCCTCTAATATCTGGCCGCCCTAGGCCCGGGCCTAGTCGGCCTTAAGGAAAGTCCGCCTCTGGTTTTATAACAGGCTGAGAAGGATCAAGTCCACGCGGACGTAGTCGCGGGCACAGCTTTTTTTTTTTTTTTTTTTTATGGAAACTGACAGGGTTGTCTACATCACCTACAACGTCCGTGATGTCAGCCCATAACACCGGGTGAACTAGGTGCCATGTCAGTGCTTCCCCCTTTGATCGTGCCGGCTACACTGAACTGGTCGGAAAACACAAACTATTTACATAGCCGTTTTGACCGACGTTTCATTCAGTGCGGTGGTACCAACCCGGACGGGTTAAACCCTACCACCAAGTAAGATTAGGAGGGAAGGGACCTACAGTTTTACGAGGAATCCGAAACCTCGGTCAGCCTCCAACGGTCAGCGGTCACCCATCCAAGTACTGACCGCACCAAGCGTTGCTTAACATTCAATAGCGACAGTTGACTGTCTGCACCACTGAGCTATCGAGGCTGACAACAGCTAGTAGGTAATAACAGCTAGTAGGTAATAAATGAGGTAGGTACTTACTTAAACGTTTACAGTTTTATGTGGTTCTATCATAGAGAAGGTTCTTTAAGGTCCAAACAAGAAATAGGTGCGACATATAGGTATGGCGCCGAGCCACCAATAAGGTGTCTGACGACGTGACGACACACATAAACGTTCGGTCGTATGCGGGGGTTGCGAATGCCACGCCGGCCTGACAGGTGCCCATTCACGACTCTCTTGAAGGACCCGAGACTGTACTTAGGGGCAATATATTGGCTTCGCATCGTGGAATCTTTGAGCCTGTGTTACCACCTTTGCCACTATGACCATTGCACTGTGGAATTCGATCCCCTCATCCCACCCTCCACCTGTTCGCATTCGCCAAATCCGCAATACTTACTCTAACGAATCCTCGAACGGATCAACCCTTTGTAGTCGACAGAAGAGTATTCAAACGGCACGGTTCTCTAAACCGTTCGGTTCTTATGTCGCACTACAAAGGTATGGAACGGGCTTCCGGGGAATATCTTTCCCTACTCCTACAATCCATGGATCTTCAAATCGCGTGTGAACGACCTTTCTCTATACCAGTCTATTTCGCGTACACGCCGGACCAGGACCTCCTCGGGATGAAATTGGCTGTGCCTGAGTGAGGCTTCTACCTTGGGCTCAGTCACCCAGTTCAGGATATACCTACTGGCGTAACTATTTAGTAATCTGTGCTACTGGGAGGGAATACCCAAAGAGTTTGTATTACGTCGCTGCGCAGCGACGTAATACAAACTCTTTGGGAATATCATATCGCTACGTAATATGGTGCGTAACGACGCAATCCACCGACGCACCAAAGAGTCGATATTGGACGCCGGGTTGTTAAGCTCAAGTGGCAGTGGGCTGGGAACGTTAGCTGAAGACACGACGAACGTTGGAGTAATCGTGTCCTACACTGGCGATCGTGGATAGGAAAACGGAGTGCGGGAAGAACACCCGCCAGGTGGGACGACGACATCACGTACGTCGGCGCGGAAAGCAGTGGTTCCGCACCGCTGAAGGCCGGGAGGAAAATTGGAGCAGTGGACGCATACTAAGGCCCACTTGCACCAACACAAATTTAATATAATATAAACCAGTTTAACTCGCTAAACCAGTTTAAGCTAGCACCCTTTGACTGTGGGAACCGCGTTTAAATCCATAACTCGCTACTTAACTTTAAACTCGTGTTGGTGCAAGTGGGCCTAAGTACTACAAATTTGGTTTAGTTGTGTGCCTCTCACAGTGTCTGTCTGTCAGCCTCGGTAGCTCAGTGGTGCGGTCGGTCGACTGTTGTTAAGCAACGCTGAGCGCGGTCAGTACTTGGATGGGTGACC
The DNA here is from genome assembly GCA_946902875.1 of Nematopogon swammerdamellus. Lineage (NCBI taxonomy): Eukaryota > Metazoa > Arthropoda > Insecta > Lepidoptera > Adelidae > Nematopogon > Nematopogon swammerdamellus. The sequence continues at coordinate 25,216,480 of OX336337.1, read as the reverse complement.
GCTCGAGCGTTGGAGGCTAACCGTGGTTCTGATTCCACGTAAAACTATAGGTCCCTTCCCTTCTTACTAGGTGGTAGGGTTTATCCCGCCCGGGTTGGTACCACCGTACTGAATGAAACGTGTCGGTCGAAACGGCTATGTAAACAGTTCGTGTTTTTCGTCCAGTTCAGTGTAGCCGACATGAAATGAAGGGAAGCACTGACATGGCACCTAGTTCACCCGGTGTTGTGGGCTGACATCACAGATGGGGTGTTGTAGGTGATGTAGACAACCGTGTCAGTTTCCATAAAAAAAATGTCTCTTTAATTTTCTTTAAGCAACAATATAACCTTGAGTACCAAGAGCGCAGGAAATACAGAAACGTTGTTCTTTTTTTTTTTTTTTTATTTAATCCGGTATGGGTGGCTGAGTTGGAGGGGCCAAAGCGCATGCTCCGACCAGCCAATATAACCTCCGAGAAGGTAGGTGCCATACCGGAGACTTCCCTGGATTGCTGGCTATACTGGACTAGAGGAGAACACAACCGAGGCTGATATGCGGCCATTTTACATCCAGTACGGTGGTACCATACCAACCAAGTCGACTACAATTTGAGCCTACCACCTAGTAAGGGGTAAGGATCTTGAATTATTCTACTGACCGTACAAGCTAGGTTGTATGAGGAGCGTACAAATGTGGAATGAGTGAGACGCCCTCGAATTCCCTCGCGCGAATGGCCCATTGACGAGGACTCGGCCCGAAGTTGCCCGAAGTTGGCCGAGGAATGTCGAGGTTGCGCGCAGCTTTCGGAAACGGAAGAAGGGACGGTTTGGGGGCGTCGACCGCTTTTGGGAGCCTTGCGTGGGAAAAAGTCGATAGAACAATGGCACAGAAAGTAACCTTTACAGACATCAAATATCTAATTTATGCCTGTGCCTCGCAGATTGGGATTCAGATTCAGTTATTTATTTCGCCATTTGTTAAGAACACACAACGATAACAATATTTCATTGAGACATATGCATATTCAGTATGGTTCTTCATATTTTTTTTAGGTTTCCGTAGGTATCCCTTACGGAAGCCTATTACTAAGCCTACGCCGTCTGTCCGTCCGTCTGTCCGTCTGCCCGAGGGCTGTATCTCTTGAACCGTAATAGGTAGCCGGTTGAAACTTTCACAGAATAAGTATGTGTTACTATGGCGGATATAACAAGAAATAAAAAAAATAAGAAAATCCTAAAAAATTAAGGGAGGCTCCCATACAATAAACGTCCAAAAATTTTGATTAGTCACACTATTGAATAATAGATGGCGCCACAGGCAATGTTGAAAGACAAAAGATAAGCGGATAATAGCGGATAGATACCGAAACCTCCGTGCGCGAGTAAAACTCGCACTTAACAGATTGTTTTTGTCGTGTCCCGTTCAGCAGTGCAATCTATCTATACTATAAGGAAGAACCGGGTAAGACACCTTACAGAGCTTTTTTTAAATATAACTTACATACTAAGTTTTCATAATGTTAAATCGACACCTGATTAGAATAACATTGTAACCCTAGTTACCATGTTTTATTTCTATTGTATGTAAAATAGCAAAAATAAAAACTCTTTTTTTCTATCAATGAACCGTATTCCTAGCAGCATTAGGTCCAAAGTGTAGAGCAAAACGTTTTCATTGTAACTGATTGTGGAATTCATTTGAGAAGTAACAAAATGGTAACATGACTTACAATAATTAGACTCGCTTATAGTACAATATTCTATTAGTATAATAGTGGTAGCGATTTATTAAAGGAAGAACATGTTAAGTAGACTTACAATCTTATTCCTACACACACAATTACTATAATCATGTATAACTATGATCATAATAACTAAGAATTTCCATTGTAACTATTGATACAATTTTATTCTTCCAAACATCTATTTTTTGCATTGTAATTGATTCAAAATGGGCTTTCTAACTACTTTAACGAAAACGAAATACCTATCAGATAAAACTCCTCAAACATGGAAAAAACATTACCGTAAAAAGAAAACAGAATTTTTCATACAGAACGAGTTAGAAATTTTTCGAATTTTGACAAATTTTGTTTATGCTCTCCTGTAAACCTAGCGAAATCAAATTACAATGTTATTCTAATCAGGTGTCGAAATATAACATATGTACTCTAACTACATTGCTATGCTAGAAAATACATAAAAAATGCTACTCTCCAGTCTGTTATACATCACCATGAAACTAGACATAAAAATCTGTTATGGTACGTTGACACGATGCGAGGTTTCACGCACGAGAAGCATGCCGCCTTCTCGAACGAGAAAACTCGCATTCGTGAAGCGTTCGTGGAACTGTTTACACTATTCCACATCTCGTTCGAGCTCGTCTGTGTTTCTCTGTTTTGACAGTTGCAAAAATGGAGTCTGTAGACGAAGGTTTGGCGTGTATTGGTACAATTTTAGCGTTTATTATAACACTGCGTTTGATAGGAAACAAAATAAAGAAGAAAAAAACAGAAAAGATCTTTTTTTTTTATAGAAACTGACACGGTTGGCTACATCACCTACAACATCCGTGATGTCAGCCCATAACACATTGGTGAACTAGGTGCCATGTCAGTGCTTCCCTTCGGTCGTGTCGGCTACACTGAACTGGACGGAAAATACAAACTATTTACATAGACCTACAACATCGGTGATGTCAGCCCATAACACATTGGTGAACTAGGTGCATGTCAGTGCTTCCCTTCGGTCGTGTCGGCTACACTGAACTGGACGGAAAATACAAACTATTTACATAGACCTACAACATCCGTGATGTCAGCCCATAACACATTGGTGAACTAGGTGCCATGTCAGTGTTTCCCTTCGGTCGTGTCGGCTACACTGAACTGGACGGAAAATACAAACTATTTACATAGGTAGCCGTTTCGACTGACCTTTCATTCAGTGCGGTGGTACCAACCCGGGCGGGTTAAACCCTACCACCTAGTAATATAAGAAGGGAGTCATCTGAGATCTATTGTTGTTGTTGTTGTTGTTTATTGATCATTCATATAGCAGTTAGACTGCGCTCGAACTTGTCACAATTTGTTCTATGTGGATAAGGAAATGGATAATTATCCTTCCTTCCTTATATATATATATATATATATATATATATATATATATATATATATATCTCCTTATCTCCTTATTACCTATAATAAAATCCAACGTCTGCTTTCTGTCTGTCTGTCTGTCCGCTTATAACTCGAGAACCACTGAACCGATTTTAATAAAACAAAATTCTACGTATAGCTTGGTTCTTCCCATCAACTATAGGCTACTTACTATCACGCTAAATGGTTTATGAGGTTAGCAGTGAAGTGAAATATGAGAGCGGGCGGAGCCGCGGGCACAGCTTCTAATAAATATTATATAAAGATGTGCCCGCGGCTCCGCCCGCTCTCATATTTCACTTCACTGCTAACCTCATAAGCCATTTAGCGTGATAGTAAGTAGATAGATGGGAAGAATCAAGCTATCCGTAGAATTTTGTTTTATTAAAATCGGTTCAGTGGTTCTCGAGTTATAAGCGGACAGACAGACAGACACTCAGACAGAAAGCAGACGTTGGATTTTATTATAGGTAAGGAAGGAAAGGATAACTCAATCATTTGCACATCAGTCCACTTTGTCATTCATGGTGCTGTAAACAAAGAAAAACCACTAAGAAAAAACTTTTTTGCACCAACAAACTTCGTGCGAGACGCTCCTCTCGAACGCCAACTAATAAACATGCATGAACTCGTTCGCGCGCGAACGACGCTGCGTTCGTGCACGCATGCGAGCTTGCGAGAACTGTCTACACGGTGCGTGAATGCGTTCGAGAAGCATTTCTCGTGCGTGAACTCGCATCGTGTCAACCAGGCATTAAGTGCGACTTTTACTCGCGCACAGAGGTTTCCGTATCTATCCGCTATTATCCGCCTATCTTTTGTCTTTCAACATTCAATGTATAAAAGCCTGTGGCGCCATCTATTATTCAATAGTGTGACTAATCGATTTTATAGTACGTTTAGGCACCCGCCGCTATAGGGTTTATCCCGCCCGGTAGCAACCCGGGCGGGATAAACCCTACGACCTAGTAAGGTAAGAAGGGAAGGGACCTACAGTTTTACGTGGAATCCGAACCACGGTCCTAGGTGCTTAGTGTCTTAACTGAGCTCGGCAGCCTTTAAAAATATTTTAAGGCCGGTTGGAAGTATCGACAGTGCGACACGTGGACGTGCCTAGGTGGCGGCAGATTGATCCCGCTAGCCTAGGGTGCTGCCCCTTGCGTCCCGCACCTCACCCCCCTCCCGCGCACGCAGTTACTACGGCCGTCACTAGAGAGTGTACGTATACGACCGATACCGTCCAACTCCAAACGCGCGCCGTCCCACGCGCCTAGTGCTCGCGTCTGCCGTGGCGCGGCGTTCGCGGAGAAAGCGCGCGAAACACGTGACGGGCGCGCTCGTGTGTGTCTATGGTGTTGTGTTATATATTCGGTGGTTTTGTGTTTATATATTGTGTGACGTGATGTGCGTAATGAATACTGAAGGTGCGATGCGCGCACGGCCGCATCGGAACGATGCGATTGTCCTTTTGTTTTAAACCGATCACGATGTGGAGCGTGAGTAACGAACTGCATGCATTGAAATATTAATTTAATTCACGTTTGATTGATTCCCGTCTGCCGACACAACAATGCACCATTGAATAGAAAATTGAAGATACCTAATTAGATTGAAAACACGAATACAACGAAACGGATCGGTAGCGCGGAAGGGCGGAAGAAGCAAGAGCAATACTTACAGATAAATTAACACTTTGCTTAATCTAATCATACATTCAATTCCTATAGGAATCTAATATGTTTAGCTAGAACTTTGTCACATATCGGTTTGACAAATCCAATGTAAGTGTGAGACTAAGCTTATGAGAAAATATTCCAGTTTTGAACCTTCCTGACCCAAGCAATCATCAAAGTGAGATATTTGCAAACTCTACGATATAAGGAAACTAATAAGGAAAAAAAAACAGTTTTACTAGATTATTGAATAAGACTATTAGACGAGTCTTGCTTCAACTGATCGTGAAATCAGTTAATAGATACATAACATAACTATATTGAAAAATATCGAACCGATCAAGTAGTTTTCTGAATGAATATTTTGTCCGAACCTCTTTCTAGTCTCACTTATATTTTTTTTACATTTCGCTACTCACGTAAAACAACAATGAAAATTACCTTTCAGTAAACAATAATGGATCCAAAGCTCACTCGAAGCTTTCGTGAACAAATCAACCCTAAGTGAACTCAAGATGTTTTGTGAACAAAACTCAATGTTAGTAAACAAAATTACCGCATGTGTGACCGTAGGGTATTGCCGAATATGGCCGCGAGTGAACCTGGAAAATCATTCCGACCACACAATAAATAGTGCACCGAGTGTAGTATAAGTTTACATGATCCTGAGAACCGGGAAAATTTTGTCAACGTAAAGGTACATTTCGTAGTGTATGCAAATTCCTGAACGAAGACTAATGGAGCTAGTTCCTGAGCGAAACGAGAACATGGATAATGTTGCCAAATACACGATAGTATACAACCGTGCATGAATGAGCCCCGAACGACGGAGAAAGAAACATACTCCGACGTAATGGACGACATTTTCAAAAACTCTTAAAGTCATAAACGACAGACAGAGGAACTGTTTCCAAAGCAAAATCATGTAAAGTTCTCAAAGAAAGAGAAGGGACCAAATCTCACGATGGACGACAGTTCCCCGGATCTCTCGCTGAAGCTTCGGCGGGGCTCCAGCGATTCCAGGGACTCCTTCTACATGGACTTCGCTCAGGGAATCGATTCGGATATCGAGGAGGTCACCACTATAGAAAGGGTGGCCCCCGAACCTCCTGACGAAGACACCCTTAATACACCATCGGGGATGGACGACAGTGGGGAGATTCCACCTTGGTAAGTTCCGGTTTATGACTACTAGAGGTTTCTAAAATGGGAGTAAAACCATTAGGGTAAAACTGTCTTTCTTGAGCGTAAGCGGTTCCAATTCCTTGGTTTGTCCTTGACCTTGTCTAGTCTACCAAGCCGCAGATTTTGACCGAGATATACGTACTCTTCAATCTATTCGGTCACTTCTCCGTCAATAACGATTTGTCCTCCCGTCATATCCTCGGTGTCGCCATCACCTTGGTTTTGTCCCGGTTCATCTTCAGACCCACGTTCATCGACGCTGCGCGCTGTATAAAGGTCTTCCAGCATGGTCTGAAGCTGATCTCGGGAATTTGACAGAAGGACAATGTCATTAAGTGAATCTAGATTATGTCGTTTTATTTAGAATTGGTTGTAATGGAATCGTCATGCCTTGTAATATGCTGTTACCGACGAGTTTGCAAATAAATAAATAAATAGAAAACGAACATATTTGGAAGAAATTGGGCTGATGAGTCTAATAAGTCCTCAATCTGGCTCGTCTGGTAGTCGTAACGATACCTACGGGGTTATTCAAAATAGAAATGAGTATTTCAGCAAATGCTGCTCATTAATCTTCTTCCTAAAGCAAGGGGAATCCTTTGAAGCAAACCGCATCATACATTTCCGACAGCTGTTTGCAATGCTGGCCGCGATGAATTACAAGCAGTCTCCTGAAAATATGAAAGCAGAGATTATCAGCCACTAACTACTTTGTATATGAATTTCCACAATCGTAAACGAAAAATTCTCAAAATGTGCCAAACAGACTGTGGCTTTTTGACTATCGTCAATAAAAATAAAATTATCATGGTGTACATTACATATCACCGGAAAATTAAAGGTCGATAAATATAAATAAAATAATTATGAAGTACTTACCTAGTTCATTTAGCCCTTGCGATGCCCTTGCGGCATGAAAACTATTTTGACGTCTAAATCAATCCGGGAAAATATGGACCGCACTCCCTGCCCATCTATTTCCTCCCAAGTAGCCCGGTGTTTTTCAAAAGGGGCGTGAAAAGGCTCCCGTCAGGCCGGCATGGCATTTGCAATCCCCGTGCATCACAGAATGTCCATGGGCATCGTTAGACACCTACTTGTAGGTGACACGATGCCACATGTCGCGCTACGCTATCCATAAAAAAAATACAAAAAATCCCACGAGTGCTAGAATGAAATTTTACACAACTTAAAACAGGCTTTTAATTTTAATGTTTTTAAAGATTGTATAAATCTTTCGTTTTAACGTTTTAGTTGTGTGTATGGGTTAATTACAAATGTAGGTATATTGTCTGAAATAAACAATACATACAAAATATTATATTCTGAAAGCTGCACTGATGGTGTTAACAGATATACGAGTTAGTACGCATGTTTCAACGTGTAGGCATCGTACGGACTGTAAGCATCGTACGTACCGTAAGCATCGTACGGACCGTAAGCATCGTCGGCATTTCCGGCTGCGACACGTGCCGTCAGTCCGGTCATCCGGTGCCGACGAGTGAGCGCACTTCTATGGCAAACCATACAAGATAACTAAAATCTGCCGCTGACGATGCATACAATCCGCACGATTCCGACATGTTGAACCTAGCCTTCAATCAATATACTCAATGAAAACTAACCAACGCCTACGCGGGCATTCGCTGAAACTGAACTGTATCAGAACCAACACCAATCCCAGAAAGCATTTCTTGACATATAGATAGTGGTAGGTACACGCATGGAATTGACTCCCAGAAGAAGCTATCGCTAAGCGAAGAGCCTCGACGACCACCTTAAGAAGCTCTCGCTGAGTGGTTGGATCAAGGGCCAGATCCGGGCAGGGCTATTCGTAGGTACGCCAAACAGAGATAGTATGCCAAACAGAGATTATTAACTAAGAACTGGGAGTGTCCTATTTGATTTCCTACGAATAGACCTACCAGGCGGGACAGTGCTATTCGCAGGTATGAGGTATTCGTAGGTACGAACTGCACTATCCGAGTTGGTTTAAAAAAAAATAACCAGGGATAAATTATAGAAGATGCGTCGCTAATGTTGAGGCGGCGCATGTCGTTTTTGTTACGTTTCGTTGAAAACTCCCATAGTGCAGTTTGCATACCTGCATGCAGGTTTACCACAGAGCATGGAATATCGTTCCATGTTCTGTGAGGTTTACCTACGAATAGACATGCCCGATCGGACAGGGCTATTCGTAGGTATACCTGCATGCAGGTATACCTACGAATAGACACTTCCGCCAGATCCAGAAGACAGCCCTGCTCGACACCGCGCGTATAGTCCGGAGATTCCTCTCTTTGGGACCCGACCATCGGTAGCCCGGGCTCGCTCCGCCGCCGCCGCCGGTGGTGGAAAATCCTTTAGTTTTATATTTAATTTGTATATTATGTTTTTTATATTTTATATTCTAATGTATACTAAATAAGTTTAAAAAAAATGTGTGAATAACTATTAGATGTTCTAAATTAGAACATACATATATATGAAGGTAAGCGTTTCTCATGTGACTTAAGAAGATATACCTACACGTTTCTCGCAAGGTAGTCGAAGGTATGTAATACACGTTTTTCTCACAGAGTTTCCTCCAGAAGCTATAAGCTGGCAGGGAACAAAGGGACGAAAGAAAATGAAGAGCAAAAGAAAGTATCCTATGTCAGCACCATTAATCCTGCCTTTCATTGGAGGGCAATTCCTCGCAGTTCCGCTCGCTTGCGCCGCCGGAACAACTTTTCTCTCAGACACGCGAGGAAATGTTTCTCTTCTACGGGGATAATCCTTATTTTAATTTCGCCGGTACTCTTCCCGTCACTCCGGGAAAACTCTTCGCAAACTTTCATTAATTTACTTTTACCATTGATCTAGAAGTACCTATATGTATCTGAATAGGCTTCTTTAGATTCTAGAGCAAACAAACAAACAAATATATTATTGACATTATAATTTTTTTTTATGGAAACTGACACGGTTGGCTACATCACCTACAACATCCGTGATGTCAGCCCATAACTCCGGGTGAACTTGGTGCCACGTCAGTGCTTCCCTTCGGTCGTGCCGGCTACACTGAACTGGACGGAAAACACAAACTATTTACATAGCCGTTTCGACCGACCTTTCATTCAGTGCGGTGGTAACAACCCGGGCGGGTTAAACCCTACCACCTAGTAATATAAGAAGGGAGTCATATCCCTTAGTCGACTTTTACGACATGCACGGGGAGAGATGCAGTGGGGCTATTCTTGGTGGTATTTCAAAAATATTATTACTTAAAAAAAGACTTAAAAATACAGCGGCGACCTGGTCTAAAATCGGTCACGTGTTAAGGGAACGTTCCCTTAACATGGTAAGCCAAAATCACCCAGTTAATATTTATTGGGTGATTTGGTGATTTTTCACTTTATTCGTCCAAAAAAGTTTTACAGCCTGAAAAGCCTTAGGCATTGTACCGTGTGGGGCCAGTACTTTAAAAGAATAGCCCCACTGCATCTCTCCCCATGTATGTGGTAAAAGGCGACTAAGGGATATGACTCCCTTCTTATATTACTAGGTGGCAGGGTTTAACCCGCCCGGGTTGGTACCACCGCACTGAATGAAAGATCGATCGAAACGGCTATTTAAATAGTTTGTGTTTTCCGTCCAGTTCAGTGTAGCCGGCACGATCGAGGGGAAGCACTGACGTGGCACCAAGTTCGTCCGGTATTATGGGCTGACATCACGGATATTGTAGGTGATGTAGCCGGCCGTGTCAGTTTCCATAAAAACAAAAGGCATGCTTCGATGTACCTAACTTCCGTATTACACTATCCCTACATCGATCCAAATTTCCGCAAATCGCTCCGCATCATCCCTCAGAATAAAGACATTTACCCCGACCCATAACAATATTTTGCTTTCATGAGCCCCCACGCCTCATAAATCAAGTTAAACGCGCCGCAGTATGTATTTAAAACTATAGGGGGGAATGTTTCTGCCTATTCACAGTGAATATGCATTTGTCCTCCCGGTTATGACTTATGGCGTACGGGTGTGAAACGTGGACTCTGACGGTCGCTGTTGTCCAAAGGTTGAAAGTTGCCCAGCGAGCAATGGAGCGAGCCATGCTGGGAATATCGCTACGTGATACTGGATCTACGCACCATGCGTAATGAAGGCAATCCGCCGACGCACCAAAGTAGTCGATATTGGACACCGGGTGGCTAAGCTCAAGTGGCAGTGGGCTGGGCACGTTAGCCGAAGAGACGATGACCGTTGGAGTAACCGTGTCCTACACTGGCGGCCGTGGACAGGAAAACGGAGTGTGGGAAGACCACCCGCCAGGTGGGACGACGACATCAAGTACGCCGGCGGAAATCAGTGGTTCCGTATCGCTGAAGGCCGGGAGGACTGGAGGAAAATTGGAGAGGCGTATGTCCAGCAGTGGACGCTTACACGCTGACTGACTGACTGACTGACATGCATTTGTAAGTCATAAGTACATAAATCATTAAGCGAAGGCAAGTTTTTGGAAAAAAATTGGTACCTACCAACATGACTATAATATTATTGTTATCCTGTCATGTCATATTACGTTAAGTGAGCTAAACTAGTATATAGGGTTTATAACTATTCTCTTGGAAATGACTGTAAGATTTGGATGAAATTTTGCATTTAAATAATGTTATTTTTTTCAAATTTATCTCGATAATTGTAGACCCCGAGCGAAGCTCGGTCGCCCAGGTACTTCTTATAATCAATACAAATAATACATCTCTAAGGGATGGTCATGGAGTTTACTTTGTTTTATGAGATATTGCGTTTGTAGACTCTATGTATGATACTAAAACTAAATTGACGATTTTTAGAAATATTTTCTTTATGTAGTTATGTATGTTCCTCCATAACTCTTAAACTGATCATCCGAATTCTATGAAACTTACTACAAGCACATTTAGAGTTACTTGACAAGCTAAATAATATTCAGTTCCGGTTCCGCTAAGATGTGGCTCTCATACAAACCGAATTGTTCCGCGCGCCGAAATAAAGGTACGGCAGCGGGCTTACTTACTTTCTCCTTTTTAAATACGAATTTCACGCGAGCGAAACCAAAAGCTATAGCTTAATTTTTAATAAGCAGGTACTTATAAATAAATAATAAAGAAATCGAATAAACAACAATTCCAAATAAGGAGTTATCGAGATGGGAAAGAGAAGACAGTTGGCAGTGCAATACTTTGACAACTCTACCACCTTGACTTCATATGCTATCGTTGTTCTAAGAATCTCCCCACCTGCTTCCCTCGTAGACAGACGGAGAGGGTGGAGGTGATGCCGGGGTGCAGCAAACTGCAAAGCTTATTTCATGCTAATTTACCATCGTCTGTCTGCGGGGAGATATAATTTGAACAGACGTTCCGCACGTGGGTTTTAGGGTTCCGTATCCGGTACGGGGCCCTATTACTAAGCCTACGCCGCGCCGTCTCTCTGTCCGTCCGTCCGTCCGTCTGTCCGAGAGCTTTATCTCTTGAACCGTAATAGGTAGCCCGTTGAAATTTTCACAGAATATGTGTTATTATGGCCGATATAACAACACATAATAAAAATAAGAAAAAGTAAAAAAATCATGGGCTTCCCATAGGAGAAACCATATAGTGTATGCCCGCGCGCCATCTACCGAATAAAGCATGAATCATTTTAACTAATCGTGAATTTTAACTAATATGAATCATTTCATAACACGCCATAAATGGCGTGAGTAGCGCTAACCATCACATGGCGATACGGAACCCTCGGTGCGCGAGTTCGACTCGCACTTGGCCGGTTTTTTAAGATTCCATACAACCACCGTACGGGTAAGTACGAAAGTCTATTACTAAGCATACTTCGCGGATTACGTCTGTCTGCCCTATCTTTTAAGGGCTGTTTGAGCGCCGAAAAACCCCACTGTGCAGCTCTTCCCTTGCATGTCGTAAAAGGAGACTAAGGGATAAGGACAAGATACTGCGCTATAGGGCGACAGGCTAGCCACTTCTCACCTTGGCATGGTCCTTTCACCGAGTCATGTGGCAGGTGGGTCTTCGTGCCTTGCTTGCTGCTTGATAGTTATCTTGTTTTAGGTTGGTATTGTGCTGTAATTTACAAGAGTAGAATAGAATAGAATATCCTTTATTGTACTTAAATGTAAATTTTACAAAAAGCGTACTTATTACCTATGGCAATCTCTGCCAGTCAACCTTCTTAATTGAAAACATAAATAAAGGTAGCAACAAAAGAAGAGAAAATGAAAGAAACTTAATACTAACGAAAGTTAATTAATAAAAGTATACAAGCAGACGTCAGGCATAATAAATACAGTTACAGTAATATAATATATTACATAAATATAGGGCATATTAACATACTAAATAAGAATACATAGACGCATACTTATATATGTATTATGTACTAACAATAGATACTCGATAAATAAATTACATAAACTGCTTAGATAAATCTATAAATAATAAATAAAGTCACCTTATTCCTTGGAGATATAAGACGCTTTCAAGCGCTTTTTGAACGTGGCCAGAGATGGAGATGTTCTTATTTCTGGTGGGAGATTGTTCCACAGGCCATCACAGACATCACATAAAATGATTCAGAATAGCTAGAAGAGCTGTGTGAAGGGATGAGAAGAAGGAGATTGTCAGCTGACAAGAGTACTTGAAGCACAACACCCACTGCTCTGTTTACCCCAATTGTCAGAATACAGAGTGTGGTATGTATTTTCTGAGCCGTAATAGGTTGCCAGTTGATGTTTTCTGGATTATTGCCTGCTACCTTACCTTTTTTTCGGCGCGGAAATTTTCGGCCTGTATGAGAGCCAACATCTTAGCCTAACCGGAACTGAATTTTATTTAGCCTATGCTGTGTCACGTATAGTTAAATGTGATTGTACTAAGTTTCATCGAATTCTGATTATCGGTTTAAGAGTTATGGAGGAACATACATACCTACATACAGAAAATATTTCTAAAAATCAATTTAGTTTTAGTATCACACATAGAGTCTACAAACGAAATATCTCATAAAACAAAGTAGTTAAATTACTCCATGACCATCCCTTACAGATTTGATATAGATTATTATTATATTAGCTATGTCCGCGGCTTCGCTCGCGTTAGACTCGGTTTGGTCGTCTCTGACTCAAATATGGTTGAGAGAGGCAATGGCTGACCCTCGCGTGATGCTCGTGAACGGGTGCGGCAGATATTATTGGAATGGTATACCTATGTATACACATACTACTTATCTACTCGAAGATTTCGATTTTGTTCGAGTCAAAAACATAACAGCTTCTTAGTTTGAGATGATCTTTGTTTGAATCAGACGCCCAGACGGAAATGATTTTAATCGGAAAATTCTCTCGATTCTCCATCCTTCACCCTTCGTCCTTTCGTGGCCGTCGACTCTTTAATGAAATTCTTCGTCCCTCATTAACTGACGTACCGATATCCTTCCGGTCTCGTGCTTGCTGCTCGGTTTTAATTACGTGGATACAGGGTTCATGCTGGCTCTGTTTGCGAAATCATAGTGTCTTTGTAGCAAAACATTGTGACTTTAGATAAAAAGAATAACCCTCCTTTTGGCCTCAACCAATATTAAATTCTAAAAAAAATTCATAATATCATGTGAGACGAATCCAAAGACACACCTTTATTTGACCAGTTAACACGGTCCAGTACTTCAGGACCGAGTTGACCCTCTAATTTACCCTCTCTTCCCCTCCACATCTCTCACCCCATCCCCCTCTCTTTCCCCTACTCCATCTCTGTCCCCCCCCCCCCCCCCCTCGACCCATCGACCCCTCGATCGAAACCTCGACCGTTCTTCCTCATCAAACAATACAAATAATTGATATGCGGTGAAGATGAGCGCGACGATGACGGTGACGTTAAGTTTTTTCTGAGTTTATTCCCCATTTCCATAGCGCGCCTAAAGAAGTTCAATTTATTTCATAACTTGCGTGTAAAGCTACTTCTTATATATAATTACTAACTTGTGTCGAGCGAGGGCAGCGTAAGAAGGCAAAGAATAGAATAGAAGAGTTTACATACTTATTCTTGGACTCCACAAAGATAAAATTTACAAACATAATGACAGCGTGGGTGGGGTTACCAGAAACTACTCAAACAACCTCTAGGAAAGAACTCTTCAAGAAGGGTTACCAGAAACTACTCAAACAACCTCTAGGAAAGAAATCTTGAAGATTAATCCGCACACTGTATCCTCATATTACTACTTGTGGTAGTACCGTGTGGGGCCGGTACTTTAAAAGAATAGCCCCACTGCATCTCTCCCCGTGCATGTCGTAAAAGGCGACTAAGGGATATGACTCCCTTCTTATATTACTAAGTGGTAGGGTTTAACCCACCCGGGTTGGTACTACCGCACTGAATGAAAGGTCGGTCGAAACGGCTATGTAAATAGTTTGTGTTTTCCGTCCAGTTCAGTGTAGCCGGCACGACCGAAGGGAAGCACTGACGTGGCACCAAGTTCACCCGGTGTTATGGGCTGACATCACGGATGTTGTAGGTGATGTAGCCAACCGTGTCAATTTCAATAAAAATAAAAAAAACCTACTAATCTAAACATTTTTGGGTTTTCGTACCCCGTATGGAAGCCTATTACCAAGCTTACAACAACGTCTATCTGTCTGTCTGTCCGTCCGTCCGATGGCTGTGGATCTTTGGAACCGTAATAGCTAGCCGGTTGAAATCACATAATATGCGTTATTTTGGCTGATATATCTATCAATAAATAATAAAACATTGAAAAAGTAAAAAATTAAGGGGGACACCATACAATAAACGAAAACCTCGGTGCGCGAGTCCGACTCGCACTTGACCGGTTTTGTATTGTCTACATCAGGCCATCGAGGACTTCGACAACTTCAACATAGGATGTTATTTCAGCGGGCGACTGTTTGTCTGCTGGCAGCGTAGCAACTAGCGAGGATATCAACACCGAAGTCCTTTAACCTCGAAGATAAACATTGGCCCACCTTTGGTGTATTTTTACGCTATTGTAGAAGAGAGGCCCTATTCCAAGTTGTCGCGACGAAACTTTAACAAAATTTGTTTATACTGGAAACTGACATGGTTGGTCTGTGATGGCAGTCTATTATCACAGCTTGGCGAACCTCATCCCTCTTGCCCCCGATCCGTATTCGTCACACCCGCCGGACTCGCTCGGAACATCCATAATGTTGTTGATACATAACTTCTGAGAACGCATCGCTTTTCGAAATTGTTCCTATGTCGTTCGGCGAAAATATGGAACTGTCTTCCGGCGAGTGTGTTCCCAACCACCTATAACCTGGGAATCTGTCAAACAAAAGGCGTGTTAATAAATTAGACAACGACCTCTTTGTCCGCCTTGTAGATGGCATGGCGCCTCTCTGGGCGTGGTTTCGCGAGGAGTGGTGCTATTCGCTGTGTCTTAATCGCTAACGGAGCAGCGCCTCTAGTGATTTTCGAACTTCGTTTCTCCACAAAATGGTGCGGAGAACACAGCGTAGCGTAGTACGTGGTGTAGGTTAAATCTTCTGATAGGGGTACTGAACTGATCATTAGTTTGCACGGGTCATCAGAATGCTCAGATGCACGAAGCAACTGTGGGAACACCAATCTATCTTGATTGGTCTTGCTTGGCCAATCACGTCGCGATCGTTCGTTCGTACGCAGGCATGGCGCGTCGCCACGCGCCGCATTGTTTTTTTTTTTTTTTATGTATTCCGGTATGGGTGGCTGAGTCGGAGGGGCCAAAGCGCATGCTCCGACCAGCCAAAATCACCTACGAGAAGGTAGGTGGCATACCGGAGACTTCCCTGGATTGCTGGCTATACTGGACTAGAGGAGAACACAACCGAGGCTGCTATGCGGCCATCTTACATCCAGTACGGTGGTAGCAACCCAGTCGGCTACAATTTGAGCCTACCACCTAGTAAGGGGCAAGGGAAGGGACCTACAGTTTTACATCCGTTCCGAACGGTGAAGCAGCAGGTGTGGGTATGCACGTAAATTTTTTCGTCAGAAAAAACTCATTGGTACACGCCGACCGGATTCGAACCGAGGACCTCTCGCATGGGAAGCTGAGTTGCTTGCGCACAAAGCTTTCACGATGCGATATTTCGTCGCGCTCAACTTGGAATCGAGCTAATGTTAAGGCAATTGTTTTCCATGTCTATGGACTATTTCTGGTGTCTGCAAGGGGTGGAAATGGGCGTATTTTCTTCCGTCGGCGACGTTTATTACTGTAGGAATGTGATGGGGAGTGGTAATTCCTTCTGCGACGGAAGAGCTGCGGAATAATTATTTCGTAGAGTGTGTAATTGAAGGAGGTGAGGGTAAGGAACACTGATGCGTGTTAGAGAGAGTGTAGAGTTTTTTGAGATTTCAGATTAAAATGAGGAGTCAGTGATACAAATTTTCGGTGATTTTTTTTTTTATGTAAACTGACACGGTTGGCTACATCACCTACAACATCCGTGATGTCAGCACATAACACCGGGTGAGCTTGGTGCCACGTCAGTGCTTCCCTTCGGTCGTGCCGGCTACACTGAACTGGACGGAAAACACAAACTATTTACATAGCCGTTTCGACCGACCTTTTATTCAGTGCGGTGGTACCACTCCAGGCGGGTTGAACCCTACCACCTAGTGATATAACAAGGGAGTCATATCCCTTAGTCGCCTTTTACGACATACACGGGGAGAGATGCAGTGGGGCTATTCTTTTAAAGTACCGGCCCCACACAGTACTTAGTACTTAGAGTCATTTAACCGCCGTCGGTCGGAGGTAAAAAGTCAGGAGAAAGCATTGTTTCCGTATCGCTGAAGGCCGGGAGGACTGGGGAAAAATTGGAGAGGCGTATGTCCAGCAGTGGACGCTTACACGCTGACTGTGTCACGAATAGTTAAATGTGCTTGTGCTAAGTATCATCGAATTCGCAAGATCGGTTTAAGAGTTATGGAGTAACATACATACATACAGAAAATATTTCAGAGTCTACAAACGCAGTATCTCATAAAACAAAGTAACTTACTCCATTACCATCCCTTAAAGATTTATTATTTTTATTAGTAGGTATTGATGATGATTGATGATTGAATAGTTACTAGGGGTTTGGAATAGACAATGTTGGCTAAGGCTCTAAATATATTAGAGAGAATTTTATTAGTAGGTATTGATGATGATTGATGATTGAATAGTTACTAGGGGTTTGGAATAGACAATGTTGGCTAAGGCTCTAAATATATTAGAGAGAATTTTTTTTTAAATATGTGAAGAGATAGGTGACATTTTCTCTAGAATTCGAAAACTTACTCCGGCTGATGATGAAGAGATCTTAATGTTATTATTTTAACCACCTACCTCGTCATTTACGTGTCTAATAAATAAATAAATGAACAATACCTAATTCAATCAATACTGTTTATTATTTCAAGAATTCGTCAACAGTTAATTAAATCTATAAACAGTGACAATGTGTTCCAGAGTCAGCTGAAAATATTTATTTTAGATAATCCATTCTATAAATTAAATGATTTTTTTTTATTGTGAATAAACAATAATGTTGACTTGGACGATTCAAATGAATCTTTTTGTATGTATTAATTTGACTGAACCCTATGTTCTTGGTACTTTATTCTCTTTTTTAAAGATATTTTTTTACTTATTTTTATTTTTATTAGATATAGTATGTTATAGTTAACATAATTAAAAATTAGCATCTAAGTTATATTTAAGCATTTTTTTAAAAAAAGCTCTGTAAGGTTTCTTGCCCGATTCTTCCTTATAGATTGCATTGCTGAACGGGATAAATCAAAAACTATGACGAACCAATATGCATATGTCTCAATGTAATATTGTTATTGTTGTGTGTTCTTTATGGCGAAATAAATATCTGAATCTGTTATTGTCTTAAGAATATTTCGAAAGAATGACGTCATCAGAAGAAAAATCTGCCCTGCTCAGAAGAATACAGATTAGTCATTCCCATCACTCCAGATGCCATCATTTCTGAATCAGTCACTCTGACTCACATTTTGGCAAATTTCTCGCTATTTAAAGACCCATGGACACATTCTTTGAAATTGGATACACGCTAATAATTTTTATATTCTGGAACTGTACTAGGTATTCCCCGTGGATTCGTGAGCATGAAGTTTATAAGCGAATTTATTTTTTAATTTTTTAATATAACTCGTTATGGGTGGCTGAGTCAGAGGGGCCAAAGCACATGGTCCGACCAGCCAATATCACATTCGAGAAGGTAGGTGCCATACCGGTGACTTCCCTTTGGATTGCAGGCTATACCTGGACTAGAGGAGATCACAACCGAGGCTGCTATGCGGCCATCTTACATCTAGTACGGTGGTACCAACCCAGTCGGCAACAATTTGAGCCAATTTTACACCGGTTCCATCATGGATCTGGCCAAGGGATCTTCTGAGATCGAAAGTTCTCAGTAGATCCACACCTTCAAAACTGGATCTAATGAGAAATACATATCTCACTAGATCCATCATCTTATTTCTATCTCATGGTAGATATTCTTAGATTGTTTATGATTATTTTATGTTTTTATTTTTTATTTTTGCTTCCATTATTATTTTGTCTAATTTTATAACTAAATTGTTATTGTAAAACCTGAGTGCATCGACACAGGCGAAAGCCTAGTGGTGCACTCGGAACGTCTATCAAATGTGGTTTCTAGACTTAAGAAAATGAAATTGTTACTAACCTTCTCAACAATAAAAAAAATTGTAATTTGGAATTTGGAATCATGGATCTGGCCAATGGATCTTCTGAGAATGATCCGAAATTTCACGCGAGCGAAGCCACAGGCAAAATGTAGTTTTCCATAAATCAAAAGAAGCGATAAACAAGCACACTGATGCAGCAGCGAGAAACAAATCCGTGAGCGGTCATATTTTTTCCGTGGACGTGTTAATGGCCTTTTTTTTGTGAGTGGTTCCTCCTCTCATCTTAGGGATGATTCATAGAATATCTACGCCTGCGCGTTGTAGAAGTGTCACAAATAATTTTTATAAGTATAATTTCCTGAGACAACAAAAATTACGTGCATACCTACACCTGCTGCTTCACCGTTCGGAACCGGTGTAAAACTGTAGGTCCCTTCCCTTGCCCCTTACTAGGTGGTAGGCTCAAATTGTAGCCGACTGGGTTGGTACCACCGTACTGGATGTGAGATGGCCGCATAGCAGCCTCGGTTGTGTTCTCCTCTAGTCCAGTATAGCCAGCAATCCAGGAAACTCTCCGGTATGGCACCTACCTTCTCGGAGGTGATATTGGCATGTGCTTTGGCCCCTCCGACTCAGCCACCTACATATGTCGGATCACATAAAAAAAACATACATACATATCACAAGCTGTGTCCCGACAGTCGTCGGGGTAAGCAGAGTAATCGGCGTTGTGATGCAAGTACTATGGTATGGCATGGCAGCGCAACAGCGACCACCACATTTCGCAAGTATTCGGACAAGATATAACTATCAAGCAGCAAGTAAGGCACGAAGAACCACCTGCTGCATCAATCGGTGGAAGGACCGCGCCAAGGTGAGAGGTGGCTATCCTGTCTCCATTTAGCACCGTATTTTGTCCTTAATCCTTAGTCACCTTTTACTACATGCTCGGAGAGAGATGCAGTGGGGCCTATTATTTTTAATCACCGGCCCCACACTACACGGTACGATTTTCTATATGCCTGTAACCTTGCCTGTAACTTTGGGAGTGAAAATACGCTAGTTTAGCGTGAGTGTGAGCCGAGGTTTTTCCAGCCGCAAAGCGGAATCCCTTCTTACTCTTTACTAGCTTTTGCCCGCGGCTTCGCTCGCGGGAAATTCGCATTTAAAAAGAAGAAAATAAGTAAACCCGCTCCGTACCTTTTTTTCGGCGAAATCTTAGCGTAACCGAAACTGAATTTTATTTAGCCTATCCTGTGTCACGTATAGTTAAATGTGATTGCACTTGAAGTTTCATCGAATTCGGATTATCGGTTTAAGAATTAAATGGAGGAACAGACATAGATATATACATACAGGAAAGATTTCTTAAAATCGTCAATTTAGTTTTAGTATCACACATAGAGTCTACAAACGCAATATCTCATAAAACAAAGTAAATTACCCATGATCATCCCTTTCAGATTTATTATTAGTATTTATTCTTTATTCTTTATTCATCATCCATAGACAGTTACACTGGAATCGGATTAGTCATATTTTAACATTTAGCCTACCATAGATGATCTATCGAATCTAGCTTCGCCTTACCCGATAATTGTTTCGTGTATGGGAATTTTGGCCTCGATCGACGCATGCGTCGTCGTTCCGGCGACCGGAGCGCCTGAAAAGCGATTCGTTCAGTTTTGCTTGCGACGTTTCGTCAGGCTAAATTCCAAATTTGTTTACAGAATTCGAGTTTGGACGAAAAAAATCCGTTTAATAAGAGTTGATTTTTAGAGGTTTCCCTTCTCGATGAGGCTAAAATTGGCCCACAGCGTTTTGCAGAGTTGTGCTACAAGTACTCTTGTAGCACAACACTCACCACAACGTTTAGCAAAGTATTAAGGTGCGTACAGACATCGCGAGGCATGCGGCGCGAATGGTTCGTCACGCATGCCTCGGGCTGTGTGGACGTGAGTGCTCACTGTGAGCATTCGCCGCGTACGCTCGTTGCGAGGCTGCCTCAGTGCGAGCCGTGCGTTCCGTGTGGACGGCGCACGCAACACAATAACAGCCGTCCACACGGAACGCACGGCTCGCACTGAGGCAGCGCGTTAATTGCTTCGCAACGAGCGTATGCGGCGAATGCTCACAGTGAGCACTCACGTCCACACAGCCCGAGGCATGCGTGACGAACCATTCGCGCCGCATGGCTGCGTCAGCTTGAGCATGTGCGTGCGTGGTTGTTCGCGTGCTCAGCTTGAGCATGTGCCGTTCAGGAGTTATGCACAAATGTTGCGCGCATGCCTCAGGTTGAAGCATGCGTGACTAACCGTTCGCGCCGCATGCCTCGCGATGTCTGTACGCGCCTTTAGGACAAGATAACTATCAAGCAGCAAGTAAGGCACGAATGCGTTCCAACGTTATAGGTGGCTATCCTATCGCCATTTAGCACGGAATCTTGTCCTTATCCCTTAGACGCCTTTTACGACATGCACGTGGAGAGATGCAGTGGGACTATTCTTTTTAAGTACCTACTAGCCCCACACGGTATTTTACTTTAAATTTATATTTGCCTTATTTATTTAAAATAAATAAAACCGTTTAATAAAATTAAAATAAGTACATTTTCTATTGAATAACCATTGTAAGTACCTACCATGTGGGGCCGGTACTTTAAAAGAATAGCCCCACTGCATCTCTGCCCGTGTATGTCGTAAAAGGCGACTAAGGGTCTGTACTCGCTCTTCTCATATTACTAGGTGGTAGGGTTAACCCGCCCGGGTTGGTACCACCGCACTGAATGAAAGGTCGGTCGTAACGGCTATGTAAATAGTTTGTGCTTTTCGTCCAGTTCAGTGTAGCCGGCACGACCGAAGGGAAGCACTGACGTGGCACCAAGTTCACCCGGTGTTATGGGCTGCCATCACGGATGTTGTAGCCGTTGTAGGTGATGTAGCGAACCGTGTCAGTTTCCATAAAAAAAAAAAAGGATTTCACAAATTTTTACCCGAATGTGCGAAACAAAGAAGCAGAAGGAGGGTTATGTTTTTTGACGAGCACGGCATAGGAGTGAATTTAAGTTTGTAGATTAGTCCCCATTTATATATTTGTATAGAGTGTATGTAAATAATAATTGGTCACGGTCCCCCGCTGTTTCACGCGGCCCATAGCGTTCCATCGAGAATTAATATTTTTTTAACCGACTTCCAAAAAAGGAGGAGGTTCTCAATTTGTCTGTATGTTTTTATTTTTTTTTATTTTTTTTTATTTTTTTTGTATGTTTGTTACGCGATTTCTCCGTCAATTGAGGACCGATTTAGAAAATTCTTTTTTTGTTAGCTAGGTCATACTTCCGAGGTGGTCCCATTTCAATTTTATCGAAATTGGTTCAGTGGTTTTCGAAAAATCAGCATAATACTATGGTGTGTGGTTACCTTCAGCAAAACTTGTCATGTGGTCGTTTTCGGCAATTTTCAGTTTGATAAATTAGTATGGTGTGTGGTTACCTTCAGCAAAACTTTTGTGATGTGGACTTATTCAGCAATTTGCAGTCTGACACATATGGCGAATAATTCTGTACCACTTCAATCGATTTCGATTATTCGATTTCGATTATTCTTTTTTATGTAATATTACTCCTCCTCCTATTCATGATATTTTTCGTACTGTTTATAAATTCCAATGCCAGACGTCCACATTTTAATCCTGACCTGGGAAAAATGCTTATTTTCAGTGTTACAATCCCTTCTTACCTTACTATGTGGTAGGGTTTATCCCGGCCGGGTTGGTACCACCGCACTGAGCGAAACGTCGCTCGAAACGGCTATGTAAATAGTTCGTGTTTTCCGTCCAGTTCAGTGTAGCCGGCGCGAAATGAAGGGAAGCACTGACATGGCACCTAGTTCACCCGGTGTTATGGGCTGACATCACGGATGGTTTAGGTGATGTAGCCAACCGGTAACCGTGTCAGTTTCCATAAAAAAAAGTACATTTTGTATTGCATACTTGACAGTATGTATTTTACAAATGTTTACCCGAATGCGCGAAGCAAAGAAGCATAAGGAGGGTTCCAATGCCAGACGTCCACATTTTAATCCTGACTGGGGACTAATTCTTATTTTCAGTGGCACATCAATCCTTCGAGGAAAAAAAAATGACACGATTTTTTTCCGAAATATTTTTTTTTTTTTTTCCAAAAAAATTATTTCGAAATTTTCAAAATCTCATATCAACAAATACGTCTCGATAAATTCTGCGTCGATTGAGCCCACTCACTGACCCTCGTAACCCTTATATCAACAAAGTTATAAGCATTTTTGTGTATAACGCAAAATCGATCCATTAAACATTTCCAATGTTAAAATTTCCCTACATTCGTAAACAAACAACACACATTTCAACAATAAAATAATTTATAGAAGAGAAAGAATGTCTCAACACAGCTGATGCTGAATCTAGTGAATATTTTACTAAATTCTGTAGGTCGGGCTGTTAGCCTACAATGCAAAAAACCTATGTAGTAAATAATTCACATCTCCTAATCTCTACTTCGCAAAGTTACTGAACGTAATGTAAATGCCATTTCCATGCACGTATATTTATTCTTGTTCCTTGGATGATGAATGTGGAACGGCTGGCTGGGAGGGGGAAGGGGTATCCTCGCTTGAGGTCGGGTGACAAGTTTACGAGATCTCAGCGCGTGAGAAGAGCACATTCTCTTCACACGTGTGAATGTTGAGATAGTGGGAATTCCGGGGGAGATTCGTTTTGTTTGGCACTGACGTTGATTGAAGCTGTAAGTGTGGGACCGGGGCGGCACTTATAAAGAATTGCCCCACTGCATCTTTCCCAGTGCATGTCGTAAAAGGTGTCTAAGGCATAAGGCAAAGGGCGACAGGCTGGCCACCTCACACCTTGGAACGGTACTTCCACCGAGACACGCAGCAGGTGGATCTGCTTGCTTGATAGTTATCTCAGGAATACCTATCTTGTCAGCCTCGATAGCTCAGTGGTGCAGACAGTCAACTGTCGCTATTGAATGTTAAGCAACGCTGGGTGCGGTCAGTACTTGGATGGGTGACCGCTGACCGTTGGAGGCTGACCGAGGTTCGGATTCCTCGTAAAACTGTAGGTCCCTTCCCTCCTAATCTTACTTGGTGGTAGGGTTTAACCCGCCCGGATTGGTACCACCGCACTGAATGAAACGTCGGTCAAAACGGCTATGTAAATAGTTTGTGTTTTCCGACCAGTTCAGTGTAGCCGGCACGATCAAAGGGGGAAGCACTGACATGGCACCTAGTTCACCCGGTGTTATGAGCTGACATCACGGACGTTGTAGGTGATGTAGCCAACCGTGTCAGTTTCCATAAAAAAAAAAACCTATAGAAAATCGTACCGTGTGGGGCCGGTAATTAAAAATAATAGACCCCACTGCATCTCTCTCCGAGCATGTCATAAAAGGCGCCTAAGGGTTAAGGAAGGACAAGATACGGTGCTAAAGAGAGACAGGCTAGCCACCGCTCACCATGGTGCGGTCCTTCCACCGAGTCACGCAGCAGGTGGGTCTTCGTGCCTTACTTGCTGCTTGATAGTCTATATCGTGTCCGACCGAATACTTTGCGAAACGCGTTGGTCGGTATTGTGCTGTAATTTG
The DNA here is from genome assembly GCA_946902875.1 of Nematopogon swammerdamellus. Lineage (NCBI taxonomy): Eukaryota > Metazoa > Arthropoda > Insecta > Lepidoptera > Adelidae > Nematopogon > Nematopogon swammerdamellus. The sequence goes on along the minus strand of OX336337.1, from coordinate 25,192,117 downwards.
CCATGATTTTGACATGAATTTGCCCAGAGTCCTTACAGCACAACACCGACTACTCTGCTTATCCCGTTTGTCGGAAGACAGCGTGTGGTATGTATGTGTAGGTACCGTATCTTGTCCTTTTCCCTTAGTCGTCTTTTACGACATGTACGGAGAGAGATGCAGTGGGGACTATTATTTTCAAGTACCGGCCCCACACGGTACGTTTGGTTATATTGTACCAGATATCTTGCTAACAACATCATAGGCTGTATTTTTTCATGGAAACTGACACGGTTGGCTACATCATCTACAACATCCGTGATGTCAGGCCATAACACCGGCTGAACTAGGTGCCATGTCAGTGCTTCCCTTCATTTCATGTCGGCTACACTGAACTGGACGGAAAACACGAACTATTTACATAGCCGTTTCGACCGACGACGTTTCGCTCAGTGCGGTGGTAACAACACGGCCGGTATAAACTCTGCCACCTAGTAAGGTAAGAAGGGAAGGGGCCTACAGTTTAACGTTGAATCCGAACCACGGTCAGCCTCCAACGGTCGAGCGGTCACCCATCCAAGTACTGATCGCGCTTAGCGTTGCTTAACAACAGTCGACCGACCGCACCACTGAGCTACCGAGGTTGACTGTATACATTTGTAATGCTTTCTGTTTCCAGAATCAAGATAATTCCACATTCACCTACTTACCTGTAATTCCTTACTCATCTCAGAATAACCTTGGCCAAATATGTTCCGACTTCACCGAACACGTGAACACGCGTTTCGCCTCAGGAACTTCATAGTGGCAAAGTAATTTTTTTATTTTTATTTTTTCATGTAAACCAGCATGCGTGCCTATACCGAGAGACCAATGGTGCAGTCGACAGAGCCAAAATTACCTCTCCTCGCGAAACCACCCTCAGTTAGGTGCCATGCCAGCAGCCATGCTGTTGCTAGGCTTTCTAGCCCGTTAATACGACGCTTGAGGACACCCTGGTTAAAGGATTCAGGAAATACACTCGCCGGAAGACAGTTCCACACTCTAGCGGTGCGACAAAGAGACGATTTAGAGAACCGATGGGTACTCAAAAGCCCAATGTCAACAACAAAAGGGTTGGGCCAAATGAAGGGAAGCACTGACATGGCACCTAGTTCACCCGGTGTTATGGGCTGACATCACGGATGGTTTAGGTGATGTAGCCAACCGGTAACCGTGTCAGTTTCCATAAAAAAAAAGTACATTTTGTATTGCATACTTGACAGTATGTATTTTACAAATGTTTACCCGAATGCGCGAAGCAAAGAAGCATAAGGGAGGGTTCCAATGCCAGACGTCCACATTTTAATCCTGACCGGGGACTAATTCTTATTTTCAGTGGCACATCAATCCTTCGAGGAAAAAAAAATGACACGATTTTTTTCCGAAATATTTTTTTTTTTTTTTCCAAAAAAATTATTTCGAAATTTCTAAAATCTCATATCAACGAATACGTCTCGATAAATTCTGCGTCGATTGAGCCCACTCACTGACCCTCTTAACCCATAAATCAACAAAGTTATAAGCATTTTTGTGTATAACGCAAAATCGATCCATTAAACATTTCCAATGTTAAAATTACGATTTAGAGAACCGATGGGTACTCAAAAGCCCAATGTCAACAACAAAAGGGTGCTGAGTCTCTCTGCGACGAGTCATGCGGAGCCGTCTCTTTTTATTTATTTATTTTAGAGCCGTCTCTAGGTGCCACGAGACTGGCACAGAAGGAACAAGTCACCGTGATGCGGAGCTGCGGTCAGGGGAGCTAAATTGCAATTTGTGTCAGCAATGTAGACCGGGACAGAATGGATAATTTTGTTTTATGTAATCCGGTATGGGTACAAAGCACATGCTCTGACTAGCCAATATCACCTCCGAGAAGGTAGGTGCCATACCGGATTCCCTGGATTGCTGGCTATACTGAACTAGAGGAGAACACAACCAAGGCTGCTATGCGACCATTTTTTTTTTATAGGCAGCCGGCGCGGGTATCTGTGCCCAATACTTCAACGGAAGATCAGACACAGCCAATAACACCGTTCCTCGCGAAACCACGCTCAGAGAGCCGCCACGCCGGCTATGAGGCGGACAAAAAGGTTGTCGTCTAATTTATTGACACGCCTTTTGAAGATTCCCAGGTTATAGGTGGTGGGGAACACACTCACCGGAAGACCGTTCCATATTTTCGCCGTTCGACACAGGAAAGATTTCGAAAAACGATGTGTTCTTAGTAGTTGGGTGTCAACAACATATGGATGTTCCGAGCGAGTCCGGCGGGTGTGGCGGAGACGGATGGGGGCTGGAGGGATGAGAGAAGCCAATTCATCAGAGCAACGTCCATGGTAGTACCTATAGAACAGGCTAAGAGAACCGATTGTTCGCCTGTGGCCCAATGACTCAAGTCTCTCCGTGAGCTTGGGATCACCAATTAGACGGATAGCACGGCGCTGGATAGAGTCCAAGGACGCCAATAAGTAAAGAGGGCATCCACCCCACAGATGGCTACAGTACTCCATCACCGGGCGAACTTGCGCTTTATATAGCATAAGGAGCTGCGCCGGTGAGAAGAACCGTCTGCTGCGGTAGAGGACGCCTAATTTCCTAGAGGCAAGTGTGGCTTTGGACTCTATGAAACCCCTAAAACCCACATCCTTGGTCAATTCCACGCCCAGGAGGTCCAATCTGTCATTGTTAGGTATGGCCGTACCCTAGAACGTAGCTTGGAAGGGAAACCGGTCGGCCTTGGTAGAGAAGGCGCATGCTTGAGTTTTGCTGACGTTGAAATCAACAAGGTTCTCGCGGCCCCAGGAGGCTACCTTAACGAGAACATCGTCGACTCTATTAACTGTTTGACGTCGAGCATCATCTATGCGCACATCTCTAGCAGTCCAGTCTTTAGCGTAACCCTCGTCGGCGGTGCTGTCGTCTGCATAACTGTGAATGTTACCTAGGCACAGTAGGTCGTTAATAAATAACAGGAATAATGTAGGCGACAGCACCGAGCCCTGTGGAACGCCAGCGTTTATTGGGAAATCTACCGATTTTGCACCGTCAATGTTTACAAATATGGATCGGTCTCCCAAGAAGCTGGCGATCCAATTGCAGAGGGATGAGGGAATACCGTAGGCCGGAAGCTTGCTGAGGAGACCACGGTGCCAAACGCGATCAAAAGCCTTAGATATGTCTAAGGCAACTGCCAGCGACTCTCCAAAGTTGTCTAATCTCTCAGCCCACACATGCGTGACATATGCTAGAATATCTCCTGATGATCGCTGTTTACGGAAACCGTACTGCTTGTCATCAAGGAGTTTACAAGTTTCTAGATATGTCAGAAGCTGGGTGTTAATAACCCGCTCCATAACCTTGCAGAGGAGAGAGGTTATCGCAATAGGCCGATAGTTTTTGGGGTCAGCAGAGTTGCCTTTTTTGGGCACTGGTTGGACCGCAGCCTTTCTCCAGCAAGCAGGCACGATACCGGAGGAAAAAGAGCGCCTAAAGAGACGAGTGAGGATAGGTGTCAATTCAAGTGCACACATTTTAAGCACACGCGCAGGAACGCCGTCAGGACCACTACTCTTGGAGGCGTCCAACTGACGAAGACTTTTGAAGACCGCCCTGTTATGGAATCGTACCTCACGCATCGATTTATCGCATTGAGGTAACGACGGAGGGGTAGCGCTTTGGTCGTCTAAGGTCGAGTTGGAAGCAAAAAGGCGAGCGAATATATTCGCCTTCTCCTTGGCAAGGATAGCGAGTGTACCATCGGGACGTTCTAGCGGGGGGGTTGCAGCTCGGCAGAAGTTACGACCGATAGAGTTCGCCAGGGACCAAAACGCACGACTCCCGGTAGGACAGCGTGCGAGTTTTTGGCTTACTCCTCGGTCGTGCTGAAACTTGGCCAAATCAAGCACACGCTTGCTGGACTTGACAGAAGCATTATAGGCACGCCTCGACTCCACGGACCGATCGCACAGCCACCGCTTGAAGGCCTGGTTCTTCGCCTCGACAGCCAAGCGGCATTGACGGTTGAACCAGGGCTTCTGCGTGCCACCGATGGGAACCACAGAACTTGGAATAAAGTATTCCATGCCCTGTATTATCACCTCGGCGACAGCTTCGGCGCTCTGAGACGGGTCCGCGGACCGAAAGCATGTCTCCTGCCAAGGATAACCTCCGAAAAAAGTGCGGAGGTCGTCCCATTGTGCGGACTTGTAGTGCCAGACAGTGCGAATACTACTCTCGCGTGTATCCGCATAGTACGCAGTTGGCACTGTTGTGGATACAAGGCAGTGATCTGAATTCCCCAGTGGGGCTTTCACAACAGCCTTGTACCCCTTTGGCTCCGAAGTCAACACAAGGTCCAGCAAGTTTGCCCTATGCGACGGGTTCCTAGGGACTCTAGTTATACCAGACACAAGCTGTGTCAACCCGTGCGCCATGGCGAAGTTATATGCATCCTTACCAGCAGCATCCGTGGTGCAGGAGCCAAGCCAATCTCCATGTTTGGCGTTAAAGTCTCCCAACATCACAATTTCTGCTGTAGGTAGTTGGCAGAGCACTCTGTCGGCCGAGCTGCTGAGATACTCAAATAGTGCGGCACTTTCCTTCGCACCTAAGTTGGGAGAGCGGTATACACCCGCGTAAACTCTTACCACGTGGGGAAGGTTGACGCGGATCCATACGACTGGAAACTGAGGATCTTCGAAAAGTGTGAGCCGTTTAACAGAAACGTCAGACCGACCATACACACATACACCACTCTTGGCTACAAATCTTTCGAAAAGATTGTATCCAGGGATGTCCAGGTTTGTAGTGTGTTGGGCGACCTGAGTCTCTGTTAAAAACAATAGATGTGGTTTTGCTGTCTGCAGATGTTGGGCGACAGCATTAAAGTTAGCTCGTAGACCGCATATATTACACATGTCTACTTTAAAGTGTTTGGGAGACGTGGGAGTCGCACTTAAAGCGGTGAATTTCCTTTTGTTTCTTGGCATGAGGTTAGTTTTGAGGGAAATGAAAAAATGGAGCAAGCAGGACGAGATTTGGGGAGCGGTAATATTTAAGACAGCTCAAGTGGGCTCTCCAAGAACACTGTCACAAGGGACGAGAGGACCCCCAGGCCCCCACCTGACGAGGATGCACCCCGGTCTCCCCAGGTCACCATGCCTCAAGATGCACCTCCGTCAGGATTTTTCGCTGGCTGATAGGGCAGCCCCCGACGCAGGCTGGTGCGACCGCCCGTGGCGGGCCCCTGTACTATCCGCGGGCAGGTAACGACATAACTCCTGTTGCACCAGGCTCTCCCTGGCCCGAGAGACAGTGCAATTGGGTAGTGAGCCCTCATTGTTGGCTGAAATAATATCCACTCCCCTCCTCTCCTCCGCTTGCTCGGTCCACCGACCCGGCTGACTCGTCTGCTGGCCTCCAAGTGCAGCAAGCTGCATCAGGAGGTTGCGCCTACGAGCTGTGGTACCTACCCGGACGACACGGTGGAAGACCTGTCTACCATAAGTATTCTGTTGTTCATGTGGCACCACCCAGGAGGCACGTGTGACTTTAGGACCTTAAGATGTCACGGACGCGAACAACAATTACCCCCCAAAGTACCCCTTACATCCAGTACGTTGGTACCAACCCAGTCGGCTGCAATTTGAGCCTACCACCTAGTAAGGGGCAAGGGAAGGGACCTACAGTTTTACACCGGTTCCGAACCGTGAAGCAGCAAGTGTAGGTATGCGTAAATTTTTTCGTCAGAAAAAAACTCATTGGTACACGCCGACCGGATTCGAACCTCGCATCTCTCGCATGAGAAGCCGATGCCCAAACCACTCGGCCACCCGCCGCTTAAGATTTATTGAGCTGTATCTTCCGGAGTATATGACCTCGGACAACGCGTGTGACAGACAGACGGAAGGACTTTATAAGAAGAAGGATTTTATAACTAACTTACGGAACCCTAAAAACAAACAAGCATTTGTATGAACTTGTACACAGAAGTCTAAAATCTTCCCAGTATCAATATTTCCTACTTATACAAGCGTCCGCCACGCGTGCCACCGAGCCACTCATATGAATCTGCTCCGCAGACCTCTTTATCAGGGTTGCCAAATGGTTCAGTTGAAAAAAAACGGATATTTTTCATCAAAGGGCTTTTGATTTTTCAGTGCTTCATAATTTTTTTTTTATTATAACCTAGTTATTTAAAGAAAAGGATTGAAAATGGCGGCGCTCCTATTTGCATCTCACTCACACAGTATTGCCGTCTAAAGAAAATAAAGCAATTGTTCCAAGACAAAAATTTGCAAATAAAAAATATACTGTGCAAAAAAACATTTGCATGCCGACTTTACAACGCTATTTCTTTAAATAACCAAGTTATGCTTAAGTATTTCCATTTTTCTTACTGGCTTATCAGTCTCTGTTAAGAAAAAGTAAAGGGGTTTTGCTTTTAAGTGAATAATATTATATGACCTTTACTTTGGAAATGGATTGAGAGAAACAGTAATAAATAAAATGGTTGAATTGATCGAACTGTTCGCAAAATCTAAGAACATAAAATGTTCTTTAAAAAAATAACTATTCGCGTTATATGATGAAAAAAACCGGACATTATGATGCCCGGTATTTCATTATTCTGGTGAACGGACTCAAGCCTCAAAAACCGGACTGTCCGGTCCAAAACCGTACATCTGGCAACCCTGCTCTTTATCCGGGGGGAACTGTTACCTACGATTCGGTCGTACTCGTACAACCAATCAGCTGCGAATTGCGATTGACAGGGTAAGTGCAGGACGGTCGCATATCTATCACGGCGAAGAGCGATGTTTGCTTTTGAGACGCAGTTTTGTTACAATATGCGGTTAGTGCCTCGGTTAGATCAGTAATTTTGAATGCCAAATCGAATTAAAATAACCGCATTGGAGGGTGACCTTCGTTCGGATTACACTTAATACCTACATATCACACACGCTGAATCCCGACAATCGGGGTAAGCAGAGTAATCGGTGTTGTGCTGCAAGAACTCTGGTAAATTACAGCACCACACCGACCACCACGTTTCGCAAATTATTCGAACAAGATTCAATCGATCAAGCAGCAAGTAAGGCACGTAGACCCACCTGCTGCATGACTCGGTGGAAGTACCGTGCCAAGGTGAGAGGTGGCGAGCCTGTCGCCCTTTAGCACGGCATCTTGTCTTTATCCCTTAGTCGCCTTTTACGACATGCACGGGGAGAGATGCAGTGACGCTATTCTTTTTAAGTACCGGCCCCACACGGTACTACTACGGTACACTTAATACCTACTTCCATTTTTACCTTACTAGGCGATAGGGTTTAACCCGCCCGGGTTGATACCATCGCACTGAATGAAATGTGGGTCGAAACGTCCAGTTCAGTGTAGCCGGTACGACCGAAAGGAAGCACTGACATGGCACCTAGTTCACCAAGGTGTTATTGGCCGACATCACGCATGTAGTAGGCGATGTAGCCAACAACGGTGTCAGTTTTCATTAAAAAAACAGTCAGTTAAAAAGTACAGTCTCGGGTCATTCAAGAGATTAATATTCGTGTATCGTAAATAGACACCTGAGTTCGTAAAGAATGCTGCAAGGCATTAGACTCGCCTTTTGTGTGACCCTTTCTATATAATGGTATACAATAAAGTTAATTTTCATTTCATTTCATTATTTCCTGCCGGTAACTGTACATACCCGTATGCATTAGTTAGATCTTCGTCACTTTCTCGTGGGTAGTCTGGCGTCGTCCTATCCCACAGCAACGAGCAACATCCGGCCGGCTCGCTGTTGTCACTAACTTTGATTCTGGTTTATTTTAAGAACACAATATGTAGACCCGATGGCGAAATGGCAACGCGCTGGCGGCTCAAGCCGAAGTTCCAGGTTCGAATCCTGGCCGGGACGTAATTTTTTCTTTTCATTTTCGGCTTTGCATCCATCTATGTCGGTGATCCAGGGTTGTCGGTGTTGTGCTGTAATTTAAAGAGTATATCTGCAGTACAACTTCCATTACTCTGCTTACCCCCATTATCGGGATACTCCCCCTTTGACCAAAGTTGCTCACGACGGGGGAAGGGGGGGGGGGGGGGGGGATCCTGTAATTTGTACAGTGTGGGGCCGGTACTTTAAAAAGAATAGCCCCACTGCATCTCTCCCCGTGTATGTCGTAAGAGGCGACTGAGGGATATGACTCCCTTCTTATATTACTAGGTGGTAGGGTTTAACCCGCCCGGGTTGGTACCACCGCACTTAATGAAAGGTCGGTCGAAACGGCTATGTAAATCGTTTGTGTTTTCCGTCCAGTTCAGTGTAGCCGGCACGACCGAAGGGAAGCACTGACGTGGCACCAAGTTCACCCGGTGTTATGGCTGACATCAGGGATGTTGTAGGTGATGTAGCCAACCATGTCAGTTTCAATAAAAAAAAAAAATCCAAAAGTGCCCAGACGAGAGCTCGCACGTAGCCCTTCAGTACAGATTACTTCGGGTAGCCGCACCTTCTGGTCTCTCGCCAAATCCATCGGTCGGAATTTCTGCCGTCCTGCTACACCTCCGCTGGAACTCGCTATGCTCGCGAAAGAAAAGGCGAATATCTTTGCACGCCTTTTCGCATCCAACTCAAACATGGACGACCTGAGCGCCAACCCCCCTTCATTACCCGATTGCAGGCGTATGATGGCAAATATTCCGTTCCACTCCAGAGTTTTCTATAAAACGCTACGTGAGTTGGATATTTCGAAGAGTAGCGGGCCTGACAGCGTCCCGGCGGTCGTCTTGAAAAATTGTGCTCTGATATTGGAGCCAGTCCTCATCCGCCTACTCAAACGCTCCTATTCCCCCGGTTCTTCCCCCGCCTTCTTACTGGAAGAGAGCTTCGGTCCAGCGATCCTCAAGAAGGGGGGACCCAGCGAATCCATCGAACTATGGCCATATCGCGATAACCTCACTTTTGAGTAAGGTTATGGAGCGTATTGTCAACTCAGTGCTCTTGACGTATTTAGAAGACTCTAAACTTCTCGACGACCAGCAATACGGCTTCCGCAAGCAACGGTCGACTGGAGATCTTCCATACGTACGTCACGAATTTGTGGGCTGAAAGGTTCGATGGTTTTGGGGAATCGCTCGCGTTCGCTTTGGACATATCCAAAGCATTCGATCGCGCCTGGCACCGGGGACTCTTAAGCAAGCTTCCGGCCTACGATTTCCCTACAAAACGGTGCACTTGGATCTCCAGCTTTTTGAGCGATCGGTCGATCTTTGTCACCCTAGATGGTGCCTGCTCGCCCGACTACTCAATCAATGCTGGTGTTCCACAAGGATCTGTGCTGTCGCCTACGCTGTTTCTATTGTTCATCAACGACATGCTCTCGCTCGGCGAAATACATTATTACGCGGACAAAAGCATGGTGCACAAAGGGTTCATCATGGACTGGAAGCTTAGAGAAGCCTCACCAACAAACCCGAGACGCGAAACTGTTGCTCGGGTTAACCAGGTTCTCGGAAAAGTATCCTCTTGGGGGAAGAAGAACTTGGTCAACTTCAACATAGCCAAGACGCAAGCTTGTGCCTTCTCTACTAAGGCTGATCCGTTTCCTCTCCAAGCCACTTTCCAGGGCAGCCAAGTCTCCAAAAATGGTAGTCTGGGCGTCCTGGGTATGGAGGTGTCCAGGGATGTTGGGTTTCGATCGTAAATAGAGTCCAAGGCGAAACTAGCGTCTCAAAAATTAGGGATCCTTTACCGATGTCGGCGATTTTTCACGCCGCCGCGCCGGTCCAACTGCTTACACTCTATAAAGCACAAGTAAGACCGATGATGGAATATTGCAGTCATCTTTGGGAGGGTTTCCCTGAGTACCTTCTTTCAGCCTGTGATTCTATTCAGCGACGAGCCATTCGTCTCACTGGTGACTCAAGGACCTTCAACCTCTAAAGCACAGACGTATGGTTGGGCTATTGAGCCTGTTTTATCGGTAATAAGGCCGCTCTGCAGGACTTGCTTCCTTTATCCCTCCTCCTCCTGTTCGCCTTCGCGAAACCCGCCATACTCTCGCGGAACACCCCTTTGTAGTCGACAGAAGAGTTCTTCGAACTGCACGATTCTCTAAATCGTTCTTGTGCTGCACTTTGCAGAGGTATGGAACGGGCTCGCCTGAGTCTTCGACCTCGGGCAGAGCCAGTTCGGAAGCAATAGGAAAAAAAATTGGTCAGGAGGTATGGGGTCCCTTAGGTTGGTAGGTAGGTATGATAAATATTCCTGCCGACCACCGACTACCCGGCCTATTCCAGCCAACCTGGTGTTTGGCAAGCTGAGGGTTTGAACCCCCCCTCGGCACGCCTATGGGCTTCCGTTTGTATACGGAACCAAAAAAAAAAAAAACTGGCGGAATTTTCGACATATCCAAGCGTACCTAGGTTACCGTACCAACATACTCGTACCTAAGGATGAAATTGTACAAACTGCAGATTGAAACGTATGCACAACGATGTAGGTAGGAGCGTCGGCACAGCAAGGCTGGTAGACATAAGTGGCGAATCAATTCGCTTCCTGGGGGGCGGCGGCGGGGCGGCTGATGATGCCGCCATCTGCAGTCCGCGTCGCCGCCGCTGATCGTCCGGAGGTGTTGCGAACATCCTGCGCAGAGAAGGACGACAATGTGGCAGGTGCTTAATTAACGCGCGATTTTATGAGTGATAAAGTGACAAAGATCATTTGGGGACCAACAATGCTGATTACTGAAGAAAAAGAGTAAGCGGAGGATTTTATACATACATACATAATTTTTTTATGGAAACTGACACGGTTGGCTACGTCACCTACAACATCCGTGATGTCAGCCCATAACACCGGGTGAACTAGGTGCCATGTCAGTGTTTCCCTTCATTTCATGTCGGCTACACTGGACTGGACGGAAAACGCGGACTATTTACATAGCCGTTTCGACCGACGTTTCATTCAGTGCGGTGGTATCAACCCGGGCGGAATAAACCCTACCACCTAGTAAGGTAAGAAGGGAAGGGACCTACAGTTTTACGTGGAATCCGAACCACGGTCAGCCTCCAACGGTCGAGCGGTCACCCATCCAAGTACTGACCGGGCTCAGGTTTGCTCAACAGTCGACCGACCACACCACTGAGCTACCGAGACTGGCAATACCTACCGCACGCAGTATCCAGATAATTGGGGTAAGCAATTTAATCGAAGTTGTGCTGCAGGTATACTCATTTAAATTACAGCATAACACCGACCACCACGTTTAGCAAAGTATTCGTACAAGATAACTATCAAGTAGCAAGTAATGCACGAAGACCCACCCGCTGCATGACTCGGTGGAAGGACCGTTTCAAGGTGAGAGGTGGTTATCCTGTCGTCCTTTAGCACCGGCATCTTTACCTTATCCTTTAATCGTATTTTATGACATCACGGGGAGATATGCAGTGGGCTATTTCTTTTTAAGTACCGCCCCCACGCGGTACTTAAAAAGAATTAATAAAACAAAAATCTATTTTTTTTAAACTTACACGATTGACTACTTCACGCACAATACCCGTGGTGTCAGCCACCTTGGTAAACCAGGTGACATGTCAGTACTTCGCTTTGGCGGTGTCGGCTAGACTAAACTGGACGGAAAGCACGAACTATTTACATAGTCGCTTCAACAGACCTTTCATTGAACGCGGTCGAGTTAAACCTAATAAGGTAAGAAGGGAAGGGACTTTTAAGAAAGGGAAGTTTTATGTGCGGAATTCGAACCACACAGTTAGCTTCCAACGCAACGGTCGGACGGTCGCCCATACATGTTCAACTGAAACATAATTTTAAAAGAAATTATGCAGCTAAAATAAACTGTTAACTTAAAAGTTAATTTAAAAAATAATATGAATTAAATGAATTAAACGAATGAAATTAAAATATTATTTATTTCACAGCACACAAATAGTTGACAAAAGCTGGACTTAATGCCTTGTGGCTTTCTCTACCAAGTCATGCTGTTGGTGCAAAAAAAAAACGGAATACAAATTATTATAAACTAAAACCGCTCACTCTGAAATAGCAACATAATGCAAAACACATGATATACTAGCTTTTGCCCGCGGCTTCGCTCGCGTGACATTCGTATTTAAAAAGAATAAAGTATGTAAGTAAGCCCGCTACCACTCACGCACTCTATGTACTTGCGCGCGCTAACTACCTACCGCCCGACGGGCCGCCGGCGGTCTTTTTCAGTGGAAATCCGTCAGCCGCGCAAAGTATATATATAGACGCTCGCCCACGCAACTGCGCGCAGCTGCAAAGCAATAACCACTTTATTGGCGACGTGAAACAGTAGGCTATTAAAGCCCGAAGGTAGGAACATTTTCTATGGAGTGATTTATCTGTTACGAAGTAACTATTAAGTAATCTGTGCCGCTACCTTAACTTTATTTCGGCGCGCGGAACAATTCGGTTTGTATGAGGGTCACATCTTAGCGTAACCGGAACTGCATTTTATTTAGCCTATCCTGTGCCGTCAAATTCAGACGATCGGTTTAAGAGTTATGGAGGAAAATAGATACATACAGAAAATATAATGTACCGTGTGGGGCCGTAACTTAAAAAGAATAGCCCCACTGTATCTCTACCCATGCATGTCGTAAAAGGCGACTAAGGAATAAGGACAAGATGCAGTGCTAAACGACAGGTTCGACAGGCTCGCCACCTCTCGGCACGGTACTTCCACCGACCGAGTCATGCAGCAGTTGGGTCTTCGTGCCTTACTTGCTGCTTGATCTCTTGTTAGAATACTTTGCGAAACGTGTTGGTCGTTGTTGTGCTGTAATTTACCAGAGTTCTTGCAGCACAACACTGATTACTCTGCTTACCCCGATTGTCGGGATTCAGCGTGTGTGATATGTACAATGTATGTATGTATATGTATGTACAGAAAATATTTCTAAAAATCGGCCATAATAACTTAATAACTAACACATTATTCTGTGAAAATTTCAACGGGCTACCTATTACGGTTCAAGTGATACAGCCCTCGGACAGACAGACAGACGGCGTAGGCTTAGTAATAGGGTCCCGAACGACGGATACGGAACCCTAAAAACATGATGAAATCAGCGATTTTTTTCTTGCATTTTTATTTTTTCAGAAAACCTCTCCCATATTTACATGTCGAGCGTGACATCCAGGGCCAAAGCTGACGAATAAACTATGTGCCCTAAACAACCCTACTAGAGACCAACTTCAAACATACACGCGTCCAAAGAATTCAATATGACAGAACGAACATACAAATTTACACATAAGCATACAATTATCAATGAATATATATTAAATATATATATATTAAATGCAAAACAAAACAATACTATTTAATTAATATAAATCTAACTAAACATATTTTAATAAACTAACAAACTAACTAACTAATTTGCGTGATCCCCAACATAAACTTTGACCTCTTAGATTTAGGGGTTATAGGGTGGGTGAGTCGGCGGATTTCCTCGTTTTTTTTTTTATGTAATCTGGTACATAGGTATGGGTTGCTGATTCGGAGCGGACAAAGAGCATGCTCCGTCCAGCCAATATCACCACCAAGAAGGTAGGTTCCATACCGGAGACTTCCCTGGATTGCTGGCTATACTGGACTAGGAGGAGAACACAGTCGAGGCTGCTATGCGGCCATCTTACATCCAGCACGTTGGTACCGACCCAGTCGCCTACAATTTGATCCTACCACCTAGTAAGGGGCAGAGGGAAGGGACCTACAGTTTTACAATCGGTTCCGAACGGTGAAGCAGCAGGTGTAGGTATGCACGTAAATTTTTTCATCAGAGAAAACTCATTGGTACACGCCGACCGGATTCGAACCTCGGGCATCTCGCATGAGAAGCCGATGCCCAAACCACTCGGCCACCCGCCGCTCGTTACGCGCCATATCACTTAGCGATATTCCCAGCAGTATAAGCACAGAGCACGAAATACCGCGCGCCGCGCCTCCTAGAGACGCCATGAGCGCGATTTCCCTGCAACGGCGTTGAAGCCTGTAGGCGTAGCCTATGACTTACATATGTGTGTTGTGCGTGTGCATTTGTTTTGTGCGTGTGCCTAACTTGCTCCTCTTTGTGTGTAGTGTAGATACTAACACACACACACACACATACGAAGCGCTAGTAGCACTGCGTCCAGTTATTGGGTTTCAAATATTATCGCTTAGGGCGTCTCTAGGAGGGGGCGCGCGCGGGGGGATATTCCGTGCTCTGTGAGTATAATATACATGTACGATCGTATATCTATTTCGCTAACTCATTGCCCTAGGAATAGACCCCCTTTTCAGTGCAGGCGACCCAAAACAACAATATTTTTTTTATGGAAACTGACGCAGTTGGCTACTTCACCTACAACATCCGTGATGTCAGCCCATAACACCGGGTGAACTTGGTGCCACGTCAGTGCTTCCCTTCGGTCATGCCGGCTGCACTGAACTCGACGGAAAACACAAACTATTTACATAGGCGTTACGACCGACCTTTCATTCAGTGCGGTGGTACCAACCCGGGCGGGTTAAACCCTACCACCAAGTAATATAAGAAGGGAGTCATATCCCTCAGTCGCCTTTTACGACACACACGGGGAGCGATGCAGTGGGGCTATTCTTTTAAAGTACCGGCACCACACGGTGCGGCAATATAAATGGCTTATTGACTTCTTTCTCGATGAGCTCTCTGTCTTTTTAAACTCTTCGCTTCACACATGCGGTGCCCCGCCCGCCTCCGCGGAGAGCCCGTCTGTGGCCCGGGCAGAGAACGCAGAACAAAGGCCCAGAAAACAATACACGCGGGGCGTTGCGGCGCGCCCGCGTCTACAGCCACCTGAATGCAAGAATAACACCCCCAGCGTGGCGTCCCGCCGCACAGTGGTTCGTCCCCATACAAGACGTTGGACATAAGATCAAACAATTTTTATGACGAAATTAAAAAAAAACGAATATGCCAATGCTAGTAAGATAGTAAGCGTATTAAATATTGCAAAATAGTAAAATAATAGGTAAAATGTGTATATTTGTTATAGGTTTAAGCATTAGTTAATTAAGTTACAAAGAGCTCGGGATTGACACCCGGGGTGTATGTAATAAATAACTCAATAAAAAAAAAAAAAAAAAAAATATGCCAATGCATCCTCCATTGAAGGGCAATACATATTGTCATATTGATTAGAGCAATAGTTAAGGAGTAAATCGAAAAATAACTGTTTTCTTAGTATGGGAAGCAACACATAAACTTATGTTTCTTGTGATTCCCTCCTTGTTTCAATTTGCGGTTTTCAGTATTGGTTTATATATATTTTATGCTATATTTTCTCCAAAGATACATGGTGCCCCTTATGTGCCCCTTCGGAGATAGGATGAAAATTAAAATCCTATGTCCAACGACTTGTATGGGGACGAACCACTATGCGCCGCCACCGCCACGTGTCGGAACAATGGCTCTAGGTTTTCTATTTTCTGGGGTTATTCCGCGCAGCCTCGGCGTATTTACGCGTTTCTGTCGTCTACGGTCGCTTGTTTGTTTTTCACGAAACAAATAATTTGTGACTCGATGTAATCAAGATGACATCCCCTCGCCGGTTTGGGTATGTGAGTAAGATCCAATCAGCATATTTTACAGATTCTTGAGTATTGAATGCTTATGGTGTAAATATTAATGTTCTTGTGAGCGGTAGTATGGGTTAATTATTGTAAATTACTTTGGTGTCAGGATCTGCCAGCAGCATACATGTGTTTGCGGTGAATTGGTGAGGACGTTAGGGCATCATGGTCTTTCTTGCTCCAGGAGTGCTGGCAGGATATCTCGCCACGCTGACATCAACCGTATTCTAAAGCGCTCCCTTGCATCTGCGAATATGCCTAGTATGTTGGAACCTCTTGGCCTGTCTAGAGACGACGGAAAACGGCCAGACGGTCTCACACTCTTGCCGTGGAAGCAGGGGAGGGCTTTGGTTTGGGATGTCACGTGTGCCGATACCTTAGCTCCTAGTCATGTAGTGGGCTCTAGTCAGGTTGCTGGCTATGCCGCAGCAAAGGCAGAAAAAGCGAAACATCTGGAATACAATACTATTAAGCAGCACTACGAGTTCGTTGCCTTTGCTGTGGAGACTCTTGGGGTGTGGAGTCCGGACGCTAAAGACCTCGTGAAGCAGCTAGGTCAGCTGCTTATTGAAGCGTCCGGGGACCGTCGTGCCAAAGCGTTCCTCACACAAAACATCAGCCTCGCCATCCAGCGCGGGAACGCGGCGGCTGTCCTCGGGACAATGAATGATGTCCCGAGGATGCAGGAATATTTTTATTTAATTTAAGTTGTTACATTTCTGTTTAATTTAATTTTTCTTTGTCAAATAAAAAACATATTTTTTGAAAATTGGCGCATTGAAGATATTTTTGTTTTCACAACCTACCGTAATTAAATAATAAATAAATATAATTTATCACATTTACATAATTTATACTAAAGTATTTAATATAAACAAGCTTTATTATAATACTTATAAGGTACTAACAAAACATTGTGACTTGCGAAGTCTGTTCTTCTTCGCATTTGAATTTAGAACTGGCGGAATTTTCGACATGTCCAAGCGTAGGTTACCTACCTATGGAAGAAATTAGACAATAAACAATAAACATAAAAACATAAACACGAATAAACTATAAGAATATAACTAAGTAAGTACTCTGTAGGGCCGGTACTTAATAAGAATAGCTCCTGCATCTCTCCCCGTGCATGTCGTAAAAGGCGACTAAGGGATAAGGAAAAGTTGCCGTGCATAACGGTGACAGGAGGCTAGCAACCTCTCACCTTGGCACGGTGTTTCCACCGAGTCTTGCAGCGGGCTTTACTTACTGCCTGATCTGAGTTATCTTGTCCGAACACTTTGCTAAACGTGGTGATCGGTGTTGTGCGGATACGACGTGTGGTGTGTATGTAAATATTTATTTATCGATCACCATAAGTTCACGAACGACAATTTTATTATTTTCCAACCCCTTGCATACTTTCAGCGGCAACTTTCCGGCTGAATACTAAAGAACGTAAACAGTACCTAAATAAACTTATAATACACCAGGCAAAGAATAAAAAAAATAGAACTGTTACTACTTATTTACTTCGTATTCAACCTATATCCTTTAAAATTTAAGATCATTATGAAGGTAAGTAGGTACGGCATGCGGCCGGTACTTAAAAAGAATAGCCCCAGTGCATCTCTCTCCGTGCATGTCGTAAAAGCCGACTAAGAGAAACGGATAAAGTGTCGTGTTAAAGGGCGATAGGCTAGCCACCTCTCACCATGGCACGGTCCTTTCACAGAGTCATGCAGTAGGTGGGTCTTCGTGCCTTACTTGCTGCTTGGTAGTTATATTGCCCTAATCCATTGCTAAACGTGGTGGTCGGCGTTGTGCTGCAAGTACTCTTGTAAATAACAGCACAACACCGACCATCACGTTTTGCAAAGTATTTGGACAAGATAATTCTCAAGCAGCAAGTAAGGCACGAAGACCCACCTATTGCCTGACTCGGTGGAAGGACCGTGCCAAGGTGGGAGGTGGCTAGTATGTCGCCCTTTAGCACGGCATCTCGTCCTTATCGCTTAGTCGCCTTTTACGATATGCGTGAGGAGAGATGCAGTGGGGCCATTCTTTTTAAGTACCGGCACCACCCACGCGGTACACATGACAAAGGTATTTACTATCATATTTGTCTTTCTTACGTTTTGTTTACAGACGTCCAGAAATACCAGCCTTGCGGCTATAAAATCCAGACGTCTATCCCTGCACTCTTGCGAGTACATTGATCATGTATGCCAGATCGAGGCCCCATATAGCTGTACCGTTCTTCCGAAATAATCCCATGGGAAACACGAAACACAGACTGAAGCCTTTCCCCAGCCGATCCGAGCCACCACCCGTCCACCCGAAGGAACCCTCGACCGAAACCGAGAACCGGGGGTGAAGCCTTCACTGCCACTGGGGTCCGCACCCTATCCAACCACAGCCGGTGCCCAAGGCCTCAGCGTATTGTACTAGCCGACAGCTTTTGTTTTCACCAGCTATGTATATGCGTGGAAGTGCATATGACCACCACCTAATGTGTACCGGGTATCCACCGGTCTTGAAGAACTTATAGCGTCTTTGACTCGTGAGAAATCCAACCCACATCCACATATAAGTGTGTGTTGCACCGCTATACTGATCTACATTATTCGCATGTCTACCAATTATCCACATTGGTTACGGAGCTCTAAGTGGTTCACCACTCGCAGCTTTCGCTTTTCGCTTATTCCCGTGTTTGATACTTCGAAAGAAGCACCAGGGAATCAACGCTAAACCACAACCCCTGAGAGACCAACACCAGTGTTCAGTGCAGAAACACGAAGCATTCTGGGGCTTTTAGCGGTACACATGACAGAGATATATAGACGCACATTGGAAATGTCTTCCTTATACACTCTATCGTTTTGAGTTCTGTCTCTCCAGCGAAGAGAACACACCGCCAACTATGCCGAGACCCGCTAACACAGTTCACATGCGAGCGTGAGACAGTTCATTGTTCAGGCGCCAGATTTAGGTGCGCACAAACATTGGAAAACACAGATCCAAGTTTTATGGAAACTGACACGGTTGGCTACATCACCTATAACATCCGTGATGTCAGCCCATAACACCGAGTGAACTAGGTGCCATGTCAGTGCTTTCCTTCATTTCATGTCGGCTACACTGAACTGGACGGAAAACACGAACTATTTACATAGCCGCGACGTTTCGCTCAGTGCGGTGGTAGCAACCCGGGCAGGATAAACCCTATCACCTAGTAAGGTAAGAAAGGAAGGAATCTACAGTTTAACGTAGAATCCGAACCACGGTCAGCCTCCAACGGTCGAGCGGTCACCCATCCAAGTACTGACCCCGACCGCACCACCCACTGAGCTACCGAAGCTGACAAGTGCAAGAATTAAAAGGGCTGGACGTTTGATCGGCGCGTTCTTGGCTCGGTCTCTTGATTTCAAGGTTCGAGGTTCGAGTCCGGCCGACACCCATTAATGTTTTTTTTTGTGACAGAAAAAATTACGTACATCTGCTGCTTCACCGTTCGGAACCAGTGTAAAAACTATCCCTTGATTCTAGTCGGTAGGTCCAAATTGTGCCCAACTGGGTTGGTATCACCCACAGAGCATCAAATACCTACCGCGCGCGCCCACTACTAGAGACGCCCTAAGCGATAATATTTGAAACCCAAAAACTACACGCAGTGCTGCTAGCGCTTCGTATGTGTGTGTGTGCTAGTATCGACACTACACACAAAGAGGAGCAAGTTAGGCACACGCACAAACAAATGCACACGCACAACACACATATGCTCGCACATATGTAAGTCATGGGCCACGCCCACAGGCTTCAACGGCGTTGTAGAGAAATCGCGCTCAGGGCGCCTCTAGGAGGGGCGCGCGCATTTGATGCTCTGTGGAATCACCGTACTGGCCGTATGATGGCCGCATAGCAGCATCGGCTGTGTTCTCTATTTCAGTATAGCCAGCAATCAGTGTGTCATGCCAAAAGCAATGAGTTCAAAAGGCGTGTCAATAAATTAGACGACGACCTGTCCGCCTCATAGCCGGCGCGGCGCCTCTCTGAGCGTGGTTTCGCCAGGAATGGTGTTATTGGCTGTGTCTGATCGTCCGTTGAAGTATTGGGCGCAGACACCCGCGCCGGCTGTCTATAAAATAAATGCAAAGGGAAGTTTTCGGTTTTTACGGTATTTTTTTTGAAAGCGCGACATGTGTCGCCGAACCACCCGTAAGGTGTCTAACGAGGCTCATGGACATTCGGCCGTATGCGGGGGTTACGAATGCCATGCCGACCTGACAGGTGCCCATTCACGCCCCTTTTAAAGGGCCCGAGAAAGTACTTGGGCGTACTCACAGAATAATGTTATTGTAGCGTATATTCTAATAAATAATAATAATAAAAAAAAACATAAAGTAAAAAATTCATGGGGGACCGTGAATTTTTTATGACATTTAAAAAAAAATTGTTTTGTTTTGTGCACAAGTTGTATAAAAAACAATTCAAAACCCGACTTACCTTAAAAGCTTAACTTATTTGCAAAGGAAGTAGGTTATATGGAATGGATCGATAAAGCTAAATTATTAAAATGTGAACGTGTTAGCGCCTTCTTCGTGTTGGAAACAGCTTACGAACTGTTATCTGGGTTAGGGTAGCCTTAGGGTTGTTTACGAACTACGCTTTAAGGGGATTTGCAATTAACTAAGCAGTTAAGTCGAATTTCCTGTGTGGAACATTCATAATCCTTTTGGCATCTTAGTTGTAGTGAAATTAAATTATACATACTTAATTGGACAATAAATAAAAAGTGACTAAAGGTCTCTACCAGTCAGTCATGTCTGAGATTGTGGGTAAGGTTGGGCAGTGCGAAATAATCAAATTTAAAATACGGTGGGACACCCGGTTGGAACGAAGTTCCTTTCGTTACATATTACGTATTAAATAACATGCAAAATTAAATAAATTAACAACCCACTGCATCTCTCCCCGTGTATGTCGTAAAAGGCGACTAAGGGATATGAATCCCTTCTTATATTACTAGGTGGTAGGGTTTAACCCGCCCGGGTTGGTACCACCGCACTGAATGAAAGGTCGGTCGAAACGGCTATGTAAATAGTTTGTGTTTTCCGTCCAGTTCAGTGTAGCCGGCACGACCGAAGGGAAGCACTGTCGTGGCACCAAGTTCACCCGGTGTTATGGGCTGACATCACGGATGTTGTAGGTGATGTAGCCAAACGTGTCAGTTTCCATAAAAAAAAAAAAAACTAAATGTGAACACCAGAACCACTCTAGATTTTTACAGGAAAGAGCCAATTTACATTCACTGTACGCTGATTATTACAAAAGCTGTCACGTAGGTACCTAAACCCAAAAGCTTGGGACCCAACGTCACGTGTGCGTGTGTACAGCCGACATTAAAAGAAATACATAGTAACCCCGAAACGGCATGCGTGCACAGTGCACACCATTCTTATAAGAGTGGTATACATAAGACAAAAGATTAGCACATAATGCGCTATATGTTGCTCGCGGTCGTTCATTTCCAAAAACAAAATTGGGTGGACGAAACAGAACAGAACAGAACAGGACAGAAAAGAACAGAACAGAACAGAAAAGGACAGAACAGGACAGGACAGAACAGGACAGGACAAGACAGAACAGAACAGGACAGGACAGGACAGGGCAAGACAGAACAGAACAGAACCGAACAGAGCAGAGCAGAACAGAACAGGACAGGACAAGACAGAACAGGACAGGACAGGACAGGACAGGACAGGACAGGACAGCACAGAACAGAACAGAACAGAGCAGAACAGGACAGGACAAGACAGAACAGGACAGGACAGGACAAGACAGCACAGAACAGAACAGGACAGGACAGGACAGGACGGGGACAGGACAGGACAAAACAGCACAGAACAGAAAATAACAGAACAGAACAGAACAGAACAGAGCAGATCAGAACAGAACAGAACAGGACAGGACAGGACAGGACAAGACAGAACAGAACAGAACAGGACAGAACAGGACAGGACAAGACAGGACAAGACAGCACAGAACAGAACAGAGCAGAGCAGAACAGAACAGAACAGGACAGCACAGGACAAGACAGAACAGAACAGAATGGCACAGAACCGAACAGAACAGGACAGAACAGAACCCCGTACCCCACCCGGTCCCGCTGCTCTTACCTCAGCCTCCCCGTTCTTGTTTTATTTTTGTAATCTAGTACCTATATACCTACATAACATTTTGTCATAATAACGCGCATTGTGGCGCAAATTCGGATCCGGATTCTCTAAAAAGCGCTTGGTCCTTACGTATAAATTTACTAATATTTGTTTGCGTCGTAAGGCAAAAATAGTAGTGCTAGGTAGTCCGTACGGATTGATACCGCCGCACTGAATAAGGATCGCTCGAACAGAACTGATATGTGAAATATTTAATATTGTTTGAAATAAATGCATTTTGGATCTTCTAAAATTGTATGCATTGTATGAAAGTGGCAGCTTTAGAGATTTAAATTGAAAGCCATTCCCGACTCCCTATTCGCCCTTGCTCATGCGTAGTCACGTGCCTTTACACGTGGTCTATCTGCCTCAGCCATCGTGAATGTATATTTTAACACAATGAAGGATTATTATTACGTAGGATTATTATTTGTCAGCCTCGATAGCTCAGTGGTGCAGACAGTCGAATGTCGCTATTGATGGTTTAGCAACGCTGGGCCGGTCAGTACTTGGATGGGTGACCGCTCGATCGTTGGAGGCTGACCGTGGTTCGGATTCCACGTAAAACTGTACGTCCGTTACCTTTTTGCCTTACTAGGCGGTAGGGTTCAACCCGCCCGGGTTGGTACCACCGCACTGAATGAAACGTCGGTCGAAACGGCTATGTCAATAGTTCGTGTTTTCCGCCCAGTTCAGTGTAGCCGACATGAAGTGAAGGGAAGCACTGACATGGCACCTAGTTCACCCGGTGTTATGGGCTGAGATCACGGATGTTGTTTAGGTGATGTAGCAAATCGTGTCAGTTTCCATAATTTAAAAAAAACCACAAGCAGTGTCCTGACTGACAAGACCTCGCCTAAGACTGCCCTGCCTACAACCTAGTATAGAGGGAAGGGATCTACAGTCAAGTGATTTCTTCCAGTCAAAGATTGACCGGAAGAAATCACTTGTAGTGATAAGTTCGCCTTTGCACACTCCTGTATTTCTTGTTTCTTGTCTTGTAGCGTTCTTCCTTTAATTTGTGTGTAATAAAGAGTTTCTATTCTATTCTATTCAGCTTCAACGATGGTCGAACGGTGACCCATTCGAGTTCTGACCGCACACCGCCGTGCTAACGAGGCTGACAAAGTACCTGTTACTGTTCTATAGTCAGCATCGCATCGTGGCGCGGGGAGAGCTGCTCTACTCGAATAATGAAGATAATTGGATACACAGCGAGCGTTACGACATGAAAAGCATCATTCCCCCGTGATATTGAAGCGGCGGGCTATTCCTGTGGTAGATGGATGCTTAACGCATATAGCGTTATGATTTCGAACTGCGAAATGTGTTAAATTAGTGCGTTGTGACAGAATATTTTTTTGTCTTAAATTAAGTTTTCAACCGACTTCCAAAAAGAAAAGGTGGAGGTTCTCAATTCGTCTGTATGTTTTTTTTTTATATTTCGATTACCTTCAAGGTTTGTTACTTACTTGAAAATCACAGAGGAAGAAAAACTCGAAGGCTTTAATTAAATTATGAATTAGTCTAACATTTTCGAAAACAATAGGGAAAATAGGGCCTTCCTTATAGTTTACAGGAAACCTTAAACGTAATCCTAAGTATTAAAGTTCTGACGGAAAACGGAATGTTACGGAATCCTCTCCACGCGAGTTCGACTCGTTTGACCGCTTTGTTTGGTCATTTTAGGCCTTCTTACTATGACCACCACTTTAGTGAATACATTTATTGAGTTCGTATGGGTATGTCCTATATTAGAAATAGCTGAGCCCGCGGCTCCGCTCGCGTGAAATTCGTATTCCAAAGAAGAATGTAAGTAACTAAGGGCGAGGCCGAAGGCCGAGCTGCGTTCAGGTAATCGATAAACCTTCTTAAAGAAAGTAACTAACTAAGGGCGAGGCCGAAGGCCGAGCTGCTTTCAGGTAAACGATAAACCTTTCTCAAATAAAGGAAGTAAGTAAGGGCGAGGCCGAAGGCCGAGCTGCGTTCAGGAAGACGACAAACCTTCTGGAAGAAAGGAAGGAACTAAGTGCGAGGCCGAAGGCCGAGCTGCGTTCAGGTAAACCAAAAACCCTCTTCCGCCTTCGGGCCTTGCCCTTAAAGACTTCCTTTCTTCGATAGAATATAATATCGTTTACTCAATCTATTTATTTCATATAAATAAAAAAGTAATATTAATAACTAAAGAATTAAAGCTACCTAACAAACATTAAAATAACTATCAAAACGGGCATTTTCAAATGTTCTTAGAGCACTTGCGGCATTACCCCGCTGGATGGCAAGGCTTACCCTTTGAATGAAGTACATAAGCCCTTGATGATGGGACACCAGTTGCGTCAACCAGCTCAAGCCTCTTTTGGCTTCACTGCTCCACGGACCGAGGGTTTCAACCGCAAACGCAACAAATTCGAAATCTTGAATTATATTTCTATATTTGCTGCGTTTGAGGCTCTCCGCCCCAGCCTCGGCCGCGCCAGCCGCTCTTGAAGATGTCCTAACGTGACTTGAAGCCAATGTGAGAACAAAAGTGGCGTCCCACATCAAAGAACTACCCTTAGTCCATGGCACTAAGGTCTCTAGCATCGGGCCTCTTGCCATCCAGCCGGGAATAACCGCGAGGTTCTAGGATGCACGGTATATTTGCCGTTAGAAGCGTGGACTTTATAATAAAATTTAAATTAAATTAACTCAATCTTAATATTAATTAACTTTATTCGAGATGGTTTAGCTTCTTCCTGAACGCAGCTCGGCCTTCGGCCTCGCCCTTAGTTACTTGCTTTCTTCGAGATGGTTTATCATTTGTCAGAACGTAGCTCGGCCTTCGGCCTCGCCTTAGTTGCTTACTTTCTTCAAGATGGTTTAGCTTCTTCCTGAACGCAGCTCGGCCTTCGGCCTCGCCCTTAGTTACTTGCTTTCTTCGAGATGGTTTTTCAATTATCCGAACGTAGCTCGGCCTTCGGCCTCGCCTTAGTTACTTACTTTCTTCAAGATGGTTTAGCTTCTTCCTGAACGCAGCTCAGCCTGCGGCCTCGCCCATAGTTACTTACTTTCTTCGAGAAGGTTTATGGTCTTCCAGAATAGAGCTCGGCCTTCGGCCTCGCCCTTAGTTACTTATTTTCTTCAAGAATGTTTTTCTTCTTCCTGAAATCAGCTCCGCCTTTCGCCTCGCCCTTAGTTACTTTCATCGAGAAAGAATATCGTTTACGTGAGCGCAGATCCGCCTTCGGGCCCGCCTTTAGTTACTTACTTTCTTTTTTTTAAATACGAATTTCACGCGAGCGAAGCCGCGGGCAACAGATATATACATTTTATTGCACCAATGACAGCGACATAACTTAGACTTTCAATTATAATTTTTATTTATCAAACAATTTGTCACCGGCCAGCTCACGTCGAGATGACAGTTCTCCGTTGTCAACATGACATTTAAAATTGTTTTTACCTTTACTTTGGACTACGGGATTTTAAACGCGCAATAATGTTTATAATTGTTAATTTTTTTTTTTTGTTAATTTTTTTTACGTATTTTGTTAACCCGGCATATAAACTGGCACTATACAAAGTTTCGTCTAATTCCGTTCAGTGGTTTTTGCGTGATGCGCGTACAGACAAACAAACAAACAAACAAACAAACAAACAAACAAACAAAAATTTTAAAAACTGTTCTAACATGTTCAGTATCTCATTTTAAGCCACCCTGGTTAGTTTTTTTCCGAATGCATTCAATGTACAGACTTTCTTACCTCTACGATTTTATTATATGTATAGATATATTAGTCAATTATGATAAGTAATTATGATGATTATTTTATATCGCCTAACCCAAATAAAATAATTTGATATTTTTGTCATTATTCCTTGCTTGAGCCCTAATACACCAATCGATAACCTGAAACTAATCGCATTTAACTTAAAATAGCTTAAATTTAAATGGTGCCCTTTTTCACAGAACATGCAGTTAAATTACTTGTATTTCTAAGGACTGTAGCGGTAGTAGTTGTTCGCAAGTTAATGTAAACTGTAGCTGTGTCTCTTCTTTATTCTAGAAGAAGAAATAATAGACAGACAATGAAAATAAGGTGTACGCATATCTCTTATGTCTGCATAATATGTAGTTCATTCATGTCTGATAAGATTCGTTACAAATAATGCGCAAATAGACGGTAGCGCTTTATGCCACAGGCGTTATCGGCCAAGTAGCGGAATATTGACATTCTGATTTTCGTGGGAAATGATTATGCAGAATGTCATCAGCAGGATGGAGGCAATCTATCCGCTATGCGCTGCTGGTATAATGCCGTCATAAGTAAGAGGGCGACATCTACAAAATTCTCAAAATTGTTTTGTGGCATCGTTGGAATCTGAAAAAATCCTACAATTCGAGATACGAAAAGAACACCTCGTTTCTGCACCCTTAACTATGATTTTCGTATGAAGAAAAGGCGGCTTCTACAGACATTTCCTAAAACATATAACACTCCTATTTTTGCGTCGGGGGTTAAAAAGAGCGGCGTGTGCAAAATGTAAAGGTACTCGTTTTTTTTATGACAGGTGCCGCGGCCTGACAGGTGCCGCGGGTCCTACAATAGGGAAGGAAGGATATTCATTCATATATTGACATACGTTACACGGTCGGTCGTCCGTAGAAACTTTATCTCGCTTTTTTATTAGGACTACGTATCTATCAAACGAAGTCACTTACATGGCACCTAGGTACAACAGAAAAAATATGCTTTGAATGTGACAGCCAAAACCATAAATATGTAAATCGATAAAGTGGTTTTCGAGTTATAAGGATATTCATGTAAATGACCATGGACATTCGGTCGTATGCTGGGGTTGCGAGTGCCATGCCGGCCTGACAGGTCCCTTTCACGCCCCTCTTGAAAGAATCGAGACTGTACTTGGGGGGAAATATATGGACAGGGAGAGCGTTCCAGAGTTTCCCGGTTCTGTAGAGGAAAGATCTGAGAAGAGACTCGTAAATAAGGCAGCCTCTATTTGTAGAACCCGCCTTTTTCCTCTGTTTTCTAATGGTTTGAAACCGGCTGCAACAAAGACAGGAAATATATTTATCCATGGATCCACCAGTAGATTAAAGAGGAGGGGAAAAATTATCCATGAATCCACCTGTAGATTAAAGAGAAAAAAAATATCCCTGGATCCACCTGCGGAGCCGACTGTGGGTCCAATCAAGTGGATGGATGGAACATTTTGAGGTATATAAATTAAATATAACATAGTAATTTAAAATAATTCAAATTCAAATATTTATTTCGCCATAAAGAGCATTCAGTCAGCGTGTATGTATGCGTCTACTGCTGGACATATGACTCTCCAACTTTTCTTCAGTCCTCCCGGCCTTCAGCGGTACGGAACCACTGATTTCCGCCTACGTACTCGATGTCGTCGTCCACCTGGCGGGTGGTTACACATAGAGAACAGACAACGTTGAAAGTATTTCATTTCATTGAGTTGAGACATATTTTTCCCGCCGGTCCTACTGATTACACTCTATAAAGCACAAGGTAAGATCGGTGGTGGAATATTGCAGTTATCTTTGAGAGGGTTCCCCTGAGTACCTTCTTTCAGCCTTGGATTCTATTCAGCGACGAACCATTAGCCTCATTGGTGACTCTGTACTCACAAAGGACCTTCAACCTCTAAAGCACAGACGTATCGTTGGGTCATTGAACCTATGTTTTATCGGTACTACTATGGCCGCCGCTCTGACGAACTTGCTTCCCTGATCCCTCTTCCTCCTGTTCGCCATCACTAAACCCGCCACACTCTCGCGGAACACCCCTTTGTAGTCGACAGAAGAGTTCTCCGAACTGCACGATTCTCTAAATCGTTCTTGTGCCGCAATGCAAAGGTGTGGAACGGGCTCCGAAAGAATATCTTTTCCCACTCCTAAAATTCACAGATCTTCAAATCGCGGGTCAATAGTCTTTCCCCAGCGACATTAGTCCACCTCCAAGCCGGACTGGCACCTCCTCGGCGGTGAAATTGGCTGCGCCTGAGGCTTCGACCTCGGGCACAGCCAGCTAGTTCGAAAGCAATAAAAAATGCATATTCAGAATGGTTCGACGCCATTTATCACTTTTCATCCGCTTAGAGAGTGAATGCTGTCCTATCCTTTAAAATCCTATCAAATAAGAATATTGCTGGCAGCCTGGCTGGAACTAGCTCCAGCAAATAACGTCGCTGTCGCCTTCGTCTTGTACAATCTACGACAAATTGCCTCTGAAAAGCACTACACAAATACTATACAATACTTGTGCAAACGTACTTGAAGGTGGACTATTGGCGCCACGGTTTGCTATTGGCGCCAGTGACTGTCGGGTTTGAGATGGCGGTGTAAAGTTGTTATGGTAGGAATCTCTTATAATTGTTTACAATCTTAACAAATATTTACGGGGTTTTTAGGGTTCCGTAGCCAAATGGCAAAAACGGAACCGTTATAATTTCGTCCTGCCCGTCCGTCCATTCGTTCGTATGTCACAACTATTTTACTCAGAGACTATTGGGACTATATAGATGAAATAGGGAAGGAAGGTGTATTCCATGAATGGCTACACAATGGTGTGGTGAAATTAAGAAATAAAATTAGGGGTGGCCCAATATAATGTACATTTAACTGAGGGATGAAAAAAAAAATTCAATGCACAAGTTTGCAGGAAATCTTTGGTTTTAAAAAAATATAAAAAAGTTTCCAAATAACATTCTGGTTTAAGTTAATATTTGATGAAATATGCGCTTCTAAACTCGTAAAAAGTGCGTGTCCCTAACTTTTCAACTATAAGATGGACAATTCTGAACAAAAAAATAAGGTGGTGGAACTTAAAAAACACTTTCAAAGATTTTTGGTTTGAATAAGAAGAAAAAAATTAGGGGTGGAACACCATATTATATGTATTGTTTATTGTTTATTTAGCCTCTCTTGGCCTCTCTTTAACACTGCGATCAGATTTGTCATATTTACATTGTAACATTCCGCCAGTTCGATTATCACAGCGAAGAAGAACTGACAAGAAACTTCACTGAAATTTTTTTCACTTTAACTTAGGCTTGAATGGAAAATTGCAATGCACATAAGCGTCTAGGGTATCGTTGGATAGGTTTTACAAAAAAAAATAAAGAAGTTTCAAAATCGCACGCGCGTTTTGAAAACCGATGGATCGTTTGGTGCCGATTCCTCATCGAAAATTACAACTATTCCTGTTCGCCTGCATATACTTCTCCCACATCCCAAAGGTTAGTTAGAATAGAATGCGTCACGGCATTAAGCTCACCTATTGTGCCTAATGTGTATAAATTGATGTTTGATAAAGAAAATATTTGACATACATACAGATGCTAGATGACAGATCGCCTGCATGTACTTCTCCCACATCCCAAAGGTTAGTTAGAATAGAATGCCTCGCGGCATTAAGCTCGCCTGTTGTACCTAATTTTGATAAATTGGTGTTCAATAAAGAATATATACATACATACATACATGTTGGGAATTGCACGACAAGTTCCAACTCCCACTCCTTGACATTTACCTGTCAAATTCAAATGTTGGCCCAATACGCATCGCATAAAATAAACTGCTAAAACCTACCTTC
Source organism: Nematopogon swammerdamellus (assembly GCA_946902875.1). Taxonomy (NCBI): domain Eukaryota; kingdom Metazoa; phylum Arthropoda; class Insecta; order Lepidoptera; family Adelidae; genus Nematopogon; species Nematopogon swammerdamellus. Next base: position 25,162,639 of record OX336337.1, on the reverse strand, counting down.
ATAAAATTAATACCTAATTAATAACCTACCTACAAAATAAAAAAAAATACTAGTCATTCACATGCACGCCAAGGAGGTAAAAAAATTTGCAAAGAACAATTCCAAAATCAAATAAAACTCAAAATCACTATAAATAAAGTTAGAAACCAAACAAAAACTAACATTAAATAAAAACGGTGAAGTTAAGTGAAAGTTGGCGAATATTCCTGTAAGTACCTTCATTTATTTATGTATTTATTTATTTAAAAACTCGTCGGTAACACCCAACGGTAACACCACATTACAAGGCATGACGATCCATTACAACCTTTCTCCATGTGGTTCGACGAATTTTCATATAAAATAGCATAGGCTCGAACACACACAACCACATGCGTGGGTGAAACGCTCTATACCGTGTGCCAAGAAGATAAGCGCTCAAATTTTCAATAGACTCAACTCTACCAGTGGTAAATATCCACGTGTAAAATATGACTGGATCTCGATAAATCGCTTCCGCGGACGAATTGACGGCAGGAATCTGCAATATCGGCAGATAACGCCTTTGAGGAGAATTCCTGATCGTGGAATTCTAATATCCTGCTGTCTGACGTCTGTCGGCACTTGGCATTCCTTCAATATTGTTACCTTTGAATGGCGTTCGAGAATCTTGAGCCAACAGCCGTGTTTATATTAAACTAAGTGAGTAATATATTATTAGGTACAAATTGGGCTAAGTATATTTATTTACCTATTTATATTAGAAAACATACAGCCATTCACAATATTGATACACTTATTATTATTTTTTATGCCTAAAGTATGGCCAATTACATGTTTCCCTGATTGGTTTTTTTTTATTTATGTTTGCGTAGGGCATAAACTTAGGTGTCTAAAGGTATGTGAGGTGTGGTGTTTTGTGGTGTGTTGTTGTGTGGTGCGTAGTGTGTATATGAGGGTGTGTGAGGGTGTGTGAGGGTGTGTGAGAGAGTGAGAGGGTGTGTGTGTGTGTGTGTGTGTTTGTGTCTCTATGTATTTAATTTTTTTTTTATATTTAAAATGTATAATATGATGTTAAGTATATTAATGTTTATTTTTATTTTTGAGTTTAAGTATCACAGCAGCAATGAAACAAAATAATGAAAGAAAGAAATTTATTGCTCACAAAAATATTACAATAATGCTTAATACAGATGTACTGTACAAAATTGTTTGCGTTATATACCTTTGCTCACTGAGTGCATTCCCATATCGGGCATGGTACATAGGTTCGACTTATGTCTCGTGCTAAGTAGCTTATTATAATAGAGGAAAAAAAAAAACAAAAACCATGACCTCTAATTATAATAATAAAAAAACCCGTGTACAAAGTAATAATGAAATACAATAAATAATGTGAGAATAAATAAACTGCTAACATGAATAAATCATTCATTAATACAGGATATTAACAGCCAGTACATTAATTTCGCCAGCGCAACCCTCATGTTTTACCGAGACAAAAAAGTAAATAAAGTTTTTTTTAAGGGTCTAGTTTTCGAGATATTAATATTTAAAGTTTATGTTTTCGTCAAGTGTAAATTGACGCGCGCGGGGGGACGGTCGGGGTCGAAAAACTCACGCCGCGCTGCCGCCGCCGCCCCGCACATCTCTTCTCCGCGCACTCGTCCTTGCTCGCTCACTCACCGCGCGCCTTTCATTCCCACGTTCGTGCGGAACATTAGATCCCTTTTACACTAAATAAATCAATTACTTTGTATGCAAACTTTCACTTTTTATTTAAAGGGAATTCAGAAAAAAGTTATTTGACTTTTTTGTTACTATTGATCCCAATAATCATTTCCTCAATGTAATGTAGTGGCCGTTACAACAACCTGTATAAATGTGAACGACTTTGAAAAGGAGATTAACAAACCCGTGAGCGTTCAAGCCAGTACTGCCTCCTATTGAAAACGGAAAAGGAAACACGCGGCCGGCACTTGGCCAGGTCTCATGCACTCTATGTACTTGCGCGCGCTAACTACCTACCGCCCGGCCGACCGCGCCGGCGGCGATCCATAATTCAGTGTGCTGCCGACAGCCGTGCGGAGCATACCTACGCGCGCGCTCACGCTACTGCTTTCAGCTGCAAAGCAATAATCACTTTACACTCGATCGTTTAGGTACATTTTCGCACGCAGCGATTGGCGATGTGAAACATTAGGCTATTAAAGCCGTAGGTATGAAACTTTTTCTATGGAGTGATTTATCTGTTACGAAGTAACTATTAAGTAATCTGTGGCTTGGCGCCCAGAGCGAACTACGCTTCCAGACTGCTTGTCTTGTACATACGTCATATCATAACCCCCGCGCCCCCTTGCCGAGCCGGGCGGCGGAGACCCGGCGCCAAGCAGACTGCCTGCCTGCTACAGTACTGGTTACAGCCATAGTTTAAACGGACTAGTTAAACAACTTCATACGAGCGCTGTCCGTGTCCACAACAACTACTTACATTCTCACTTTCCTAGGAAGAGATATGAGCGTTTGGACGAATTACGTCAGCCTCGATAGCTCAGTGGTGCAGACAGTCGATTGTCACTATTGATTGTTAAGCAACGCTGGGCGCGGTCAGTACTTGGATTGGAGACCGCTCGACCGTCAGAGGCTGACCGTGGTACGGATTCCACATAAAACTATAGGTCCCTTCCCTTCTTACCTTAACTAGGTGGTAGGGTTCAACCCGCCCGGGTAGTGTTTTCCGTCCAGTTCATTGTAGCCGTCACGACCGAAGGGAAGCACTGACATGGCACCTAGCTCACCCGGTGTTATGATCTGACATCACGGATGTTGTAGGTGATGTAGCCAACCGTGTCAGTTTCAAAAAAAAAAAAAATAATTACGATTTTTAGGTTTCCGTATTTATACGGACGCCTATTACTAAGTTTTAATGGGCCCTATTAACGCTGCGATATGCAAATTTGAGAAGAAAAGGAGATTTTTGCAATTTTAAAAAATTTATTTCAGAGAAAGCAGGCCACACAGAAAAAATATAAAAATTGATCACGAAAGCCAAGAACAAAGAGAACTTTTTTTTTTTATGGAACGTGACACGGTTGGCTACATCACCTACAACATCCGTGATGTCAGCCCATAACACAGGGTGAACTAGGTGCCATGTCAGTGCTTCCCTTCATTTCATGTCGGCTACACTAAACTGGACGGAAAACACGAACTATTTACATAGCCGTTTCTACCGACGTTTCGTTCAGTGCGGTGGTACCAACCCGGCCGGGATAAACCCTACCACCTAGTAAGGTAAGAAGGGAAGGGACCTACAGTTTAACGTGGAATCCGAACCACGGTCAGCCCCCAACAGTCGAGCGGTCACCCATCCAATCACTGACCGCGCTCAGCGTTGCTTAATAACAGTTGACTAACCAACCGCGCCACTGAGCTACCGAGGCTGACGAATTTTCTTATCCCTTAGTCGACTTTTATGACATGCGACGGGGAGAGATGCAGTGGGGCTATTCTTTTAAAGTACTGGCCCCACACGGTACTTTATAGAGATATAGATATAGAGAGTGGGGCTATTCTTTTAAAGGACCGGCCCCACACGGTACAAAATATTTAACAATTAATTAACAATAGTGTGTTTAGTATTTGCTCATACGGTGGTATTATCGAGTAACGAAGGGCAGATGTTTATAACAAAAAAAGAAAAAAAAAACTAAAAAAAAATAATGTCTTCAAACCAAACCTTACTTTAAAAGACGGCCTTGTACATCCTAAACTATGGCCACACTATCCCGTATTTGTACAAGCAGTGCATCTACACAAACGCTGCAAAAGTACAGCGCATTCAGACAAACAAAACACAGACAGTGCAGCAGCGCATAAAGACAAAACGTAGACACACACAGCGCAGACACAAGGTGTGTAAGTACAACTCGGTGAAGTCGCATTAGACAGCAGCCATTTTCCACGTTGTTGTCCACTACAGTCACGGATTACCAATATTGACTACAGTAAAGCCGAGTTCACATTTAATGGATATACAACGTGTCCCAAAACTCAACGTCAAGCGGGAACCAGGGAGTAGGCCAGTTTATGACTACCCAGGGAGAAATAAGAAAAAAAAATCTGATTCATTTATTTTTTTAGAAAAAAGAACTGAATATTTTTTTTGGTAAAACTACAGGCATTCTGGTTTTATTTGGGATAGTACCTATCAATAGCAGAGTTCTTTAGGCTTCCAATATAAAAATTTGAACAATTACCTATATTTATTTTACCGTGTGGGGCCGGTACTTTAAAAGAATAGCCCCACTGCATCTCTCCCCGTGTGTGTCGTAAAAGGCTACTAAGGGATCTGACTCCCTTCTTATATTACTAGGTGGTAGGGTTTAACCCGCCCGTGTTGGTACCACCGCACTGAATGAAAGGTCGGTCGAAACGTCTATGTAAATAGTTTGTGTATTCCGTCCAGTTCAGTGTAGCCGGCACGACCTAAGGGAGGCACTGACGCACGTGGCACCAAGTTCACCCGGTGTTATGGGCTGACATCACGGATGTTGTAGGTGATGTACCTAGATAACCGGGTCAGTTTCCATAAAAAAAAATTGCTTTGTAGTCCTAGTACCTAAAATGTTGTACGAGATGTAAATTTTCAACATTTTTCAAAAAATGCTCATATCATAAAAACAAATGACTCCGATTTTGTTTTCTTATTTTTGCCAGGGTAGTCATAAACTGGCCTACTTCCTGGTTCCCTGACGTTGAGTTTTGGGACATTTTTGCAATATTTTCATGTAAATTTTCTTACTTTCCATATGACCACACTAGACTTGCGTCATGAGGAATTTAATAAATTCTTCGTCGGGGAAATGATGCGCCACCAAAACTTTGGTTGATTTCAATATTGACTAATTGACTACAATACAAATTTATACCTAAAATCAGTATTGAATATTTAAAACCTTACGTATTCTAAAAATCGTTCTCTAATGGAGACAATGTGGACGCTGTTCCGAGTACGATTTTTCTTTTTAGCATGTCGCCCTTATGCATGGCATCTTGTCCTTATCCCTCAGTCGCCTTTTACGACATGCACGGGGAGAAATTAAGTGGGGCTATTCACACCTGCCCGCTAGCGATTATCGCAATAATAGCGGTGGCCGCAGTTCTGTCTCACTGGACGCATTGAGAAGTCCGTTAGCGAGTGAGACAATGCAAAACCACCGTAAAAACTGAAAGTGCTCTAGCGGCGAGCTTTCAGAACGCAACTGCAGGTGGCGCCAGCGGCGCGGCGGCGCGTGGTGGTCGTGGCTTGAAAATAGCCGAGTCTCTGTGAAACAAGCGCCATTGATCCTGTGCTGCGGCAACGGGGCGGGCGGCGCGGCGCAGGGTAGGGGCGGGCCGCCCAACTGTGCACACTTCAACCATTAATCAACCAGTTATTCTTGACTGACAATATAAGTATTCGCCCTAGAAGTCCAGCGAAAAGCCTTAACGCATTAATCCATTGTTACCGGCCAGATTAGAAATATGACATTTGTCCATAAGCCTACTGAAGTTACAGTTTAAATCAACAATACCAGCGAAACAAATACAAATTAAAAACACCAAATATTTAAAACTAGCTTTTTCCCGCGGCTTCGCTCGTGTGAAATTCGTATTTAAAAAGAAGAAAGCAAAGCGTACCTTTATTTCGGCGCGCGTAACAATTCGGTTTGTATGAGAGCCACATCTTAGCGTAACCGGAAATGAATTTTAATTAGCCTATCCTGTGTCGCACATAGTTAAATGTGCTTGTACAAAGTTTCATCAAATTCGGATCATCGGTTTAAGAGTTATGGAGGAACATACACACATACATACATACAGAAAAGATTTCTAAAAATCGACAATTCAGTTTTAGTATCATAAATAGAGCCTACAAAAGCTCATAAAATAAAGTACCTTACTCCATGACTATCCCTTACATATTTATTATTAGTACTTATTATAGCGAGCGATATATTGACACAACAAGTGGTAAGTAGGTGATCGTTCTTGTTTCAGACATATATTCGTGAAAGTAAGTAAGTGTCTGCGTTGCAGTATGATGTTTTTTGTCGAATACGAACGGTCATTCTAAAATTAGGTTATCTAAATGTCGATTATAAATTATAATTAAAAAAATATAAAAACCGCCTTCAAAAATGTATGAAATAAAAAAATAAAAATCGAACCCTAGAGTTGAAGGCGGTCGGTTATTTTTGCTTGCTTTAGCACCACTGCCTTCAACTCTAGGGTTCGATTTTTATTTTTTTATTTCATACATTTTTGAAGGCGGTTTTTATATTTTTTTAAATAGTTTTTATTTCACAGTTTTTTTAGTAATTTTTATTTGCTATTAATGTACTCGGCGGAATCGCTCGGCCTTCGGCCTCGCGATTCCGCCTCGCTTTCCAATCCGATCTTGACCAAAAAAAAAAAATGGGACCACCTTTCAGTCTGAACCGAACACAAAAAGAATCATCGAAATCGGTTCACAATTGGGGAAGATCCTCCTCCTTTTTTGAAGTCGGTTAAAACATATAACACTCATATTATCTCCTAAATCTATGTGTAATAAATAAATAAGGGATTGATCACACCGAGGCTTGGCGCGCGCCATATAGGATTAAAAGTTGTTTTGGAGTTGTACACGTTGTAATATTTCACTAGTTCACTAGTGTTTGTACCTACTAGGTAAATTTTTTTTTTATTTGATTTTGTTATTGCTCCTTGACAAGAAATGCACCAGAGTGTAGCGAAAGCGAACGCTGTTGGAGTACGGCTGCCGCCTACTCCAGGGAATTAAGAGTACTACGCGCGTACTACAGATAAAGTTTCTATATTCTATAACTAGGAGTAGAGTTTGTAGTAATGTTCGTCCTATACCGTCCATTTCACTCAGCTGCAGGCAGCTGCATGTCTGCAGGCAGGTGAAAGGTTCTTTTTTAGGATTCCGTCGCCAGCTATGGTGGCAGGGAGAGGGACCCTTATAAAATCGGTCCGACATGTCTGTCCGTCACAGACTGTAGCTCCTAAACGGTTCTAGCTATCTTTATGAAACTTCGAATGTGTACATTTTCGAAAGCAACCAAATTTAAGGCGATGTGAGGCTGCGTCTGACTCGAATTTCAAGAAGTGTACGTATATTACTTACCTGGCAGATTCAGTTTTAATATATGTAAAACTTCATCTATCAGCGCAGATCGATAGCTTTTTGCAAACACGATTTGATTAACTTCGCTCGACAGAAAAAAAATCATGAACATGCTTCTGAATTTAGTTATAAAAACGTATTTAAGGCAACGTGGCCAAATCAAGGCTTTGGAAAAAATATATTTTATTAGTTGAATATGTATCTAAATCCGTAGCTTTTTACTTTTTGGTTTCGATCCGTAGTTTTGGAATAAAAAAATAAAAACCTTATTTTTGATTGATTGATTGTGTTGCATCCTACTCCAACCAGCGAAAGCGGCGCCTTGAAAGAGGAGTACGGGCAGGTGTTCTCAACTATAATTTATAGGGCCCGTAAAGATTATAAAAATAATAAAAACATTCTAATACATCAATTAAGTAATATCGTTGAAAAGGACTTAAATATTAAGTCAACCTCGGTAACTCAGTGGTGCGGAGCGGTCAGTACTTGGATGGGTAACCGCTCGACCGTTGGAGGCTGACCGTGGTTCGGATTCCACGTAAAACTGTTGGTCTCTTCCCTTCTTATCTTACTAGGTGGCAGGGTTCATCCCGCCCGGATTGGTACCACCGCACTACATAAAACGCCGCCGGTCGAAACGGCTATGTAAATGAAATGAAGGGAAGCACTGACATGGCACCTATTTCACCCGGTGTTATGGGCTGACATCACGGATGTTGTAGGTGATGTAGCCAACTGTTAGTTTCCATAAAACGCCTTTTGAAGATCCCCAGGTTACAGTGTGTTGCCAACTTGCCACACTCACCGGAAGACCGTTCCATATTTTCGCGAAACGACACTTGAACAATTTCCAAAGGGGATGCGTTCTGGGAGTCAACAGCATATGGATGTTTCGAACGTGTTCGGTGGGTGTGGCTGATACGAATGTGTGCAGGAGGGATGAGGGAAGCCAATTCATCAGAGCACCGGCCATCGTGGTACCTATAAATCAGGCTAAGTGAACCGATTGTTCAGTGCATTGTGATTCTAATCTTAACAATTTATTATCTTAACTAGCTTAGGAATTGTAACAAAACTTTATAAACTCCACAGACAAGAGAGGGTTAAATAATATTATTCATCAACCGGAAATCAACATCCGTCAAAATTGCGGAAATCGACCGTTGCCAAACCCAAGTGGAAATAGACCGCCATTTTCTATCTGCCATTTTCCAGCGACCGAACTTGTGTGTGCAGTGCGGATTTTAGGGGTGGATTCGACGTTTTACTCTCGAGGGAGTGGACATCTGTCTCGTGTGTTTGTTTGTAGGATTTTTCTTTTTATTATAACCGCATTGGGTGATTGAGCTTTAGTTTGGAGTTTCGGGGTCTCCAGTTCGACTTGCAAGCGGATTAAAGTCTCTGGAGAAAATATATTTACCCCCGAGTAGTAGGGAACAGGGAAAGATATTCCTCGAAAGCTTCGAGGGCAGGGATTGCATCCCTATACGCTGGACTTACCGTGAATGCGTACGAATCGATTCTGCAGATCTTTCCTTTACAGAATCGGTAAACTCTGGAACGCTCTCCCTGCTCATATATTTCCCACCAAGTACAGTCTCAAGTCCTTCAAGAGCGGCGTGAATGGGCACCTGTCAGGCCGGCATGGCATTCGCAACCCCCGAATACGACCGAATGTCCATGGATACCGTTAGACAACTCATAGGTGCCTCGGCGCCATATGTCTATTGTTTATTGTATAATTTCATCCATAGGTAGGTTCGGTAATTCCGTAATTCGGTAATTCGGTAGTCGAAAATTCCGCCAGTTCTAAATTCAATGCGAAGAAGAACTGACAAACAAACTTCGCTTGCAACTTGTCGAGCTTACAATAAAAAAAAAGTCCGCATTGACGATTTATAAAATCTTGCTCATGATAATGCTTTTGTCTTCGACACATAATGTCAACAATATTACATTGATGGATGACACACATTAAGAACGTCGTCGGCGGAAATCAGTGTGGTTTCGTACCGTTGAAGGCTGGCAGAACTGGAAGAAAATTCGAGAGGCGTATGTCCAGCAGTGGACAAGTAAACGCTGACTGACACATTTCAATTAGATAATAAGCGGCGGGTGGCCGAGTGGTCAGGGCGTCGGCTTCTCTTGCGAGAGGTCCGAGGTTCGAATCCGGTCGGCGTGTACCAATGAGTTTTGTTTTCTGACGGAAAAATGTACACCTACTGCTGAAGCAGTAGCAAGGGTGAACCCTTGCCTTGTCCCTTCCCTTGCCCCTTACTTAGTGGTAGGCTCAAATTGCAGCCGACTGGTTGGTACCACCGTACTGAATGTAAGATGGCCGCATAGCAGCCTCGGCTGTGTTCTTCTCTAGTCCAGCAATACAAAGGGAAGCCTTCTTTATTCTTTATTCTTTATTCTTTATTCGTCATTCGTATGGTAGTACACTACGCTTGAATTTGGCCTGTTTAGTTTTTACAATCCGGTTCGATTACACCCACAAAGAAGAGCCGGCAAGAAACTTCGCAGGGTTCTTTTTTAACGTCTTCAATTACAATACATTGTGACTAGCTACACAATAGACACCGCTTACAGTGTTAAGATATAGTTTGAGAGCTATGGTTCGGCTTCGATATGGCATTTACCTTCTCAGAGGTGGTATTAGCTGTTCGGAGCATGTGCAGTGCCCCTCTGGCTCAGCCATCCCTACCGGATCAAATATCGCAACAATAAGTTAAACCGACTGTTGTCTTGAAAAGCCCCGTTGGGATGGCCCACTATTCCATTGCCCCTTGAATTTACACTACCTTCTCCCCCTATAGATCCACCTCTGAGTCGATTCCCATACAGACGAGCGAGGCTTCATTCGATTTCTGCGCCAATCGAATCCGGAACTGCACGCCGCCATCGTGCCGACTGGAAAACCATTTCCGGTGGAAAAGGCTGTTAATTTTCACGACGATAGGTTCTAGCTAGACCAATCTGCGAAATGCTAGACCAATCTACAAACTGTTAAAATTTAAGTCAATCTTTATTGACTTTATTTTGATTTGAAATTACAAAACTGAATCAAATCCACAGTACATCTTTTAGATCTGCAGAAATGCTCAATACCTATTTCATATCAATTATAGACATCGTATAACATCCACAACATTGAATATGCGTTGTCTTCCTTCACCAATGTTTGCATCTTCTCCTGTAGGTTCTTCCTTAGGGCAAGCCACCTTTTGTTTTTTTTTTTTTTTTATGGAACCTGATACGGTTGGCTACATCACCTACAACATCCGTGATGTCAGCCCATAACACAGGGTGAACTAGGTGCCATGTCAGTGCTTCCCTTCATTTCATGTCGGCTACACTAAACTGGACGGAAAACACGAACTATTTACATAGCCGTTTCGACCGACGTTTCGTTCAGTGCGGTGGTACCAACCCGGCCGGGATAAACCCTACCACCTAGTAAGGTAAGAAGGGAAGGGACCTACAGTTTAACGTGGAATCCGAACCACGGTCAGCCTCCAACGGTCGAGCGGTCACCCATCCAATCACTGACCGCGCTCAGCGTTGCTTAATAACAGTTGACTAACCAACCGCGCCACTGAGCTACCGAGGCTGACGAATTTTCTTATCCCTTAGTCGACTTTTACGACATGCGACGGGAAGAGATGCAGTGGGGCTATTCTTTTTAAGTACCGACCCCACACGGTACAAATGTTTGAAATGGTTTCCTATTACTGCCTAGTCTTTGTACCACACCTATAAGTCAGACTAAGGGGACCGATTTCACAGTGCATTTGATTGGGATTATAGTCTTAAAACTTTTATTATTGTACTAGCTTAGAAATTGTAACAAAACTTTATAAACTTCACAGACTGAGAGATCGACCTGTGTTGCGGTTTTGACTTTCTGATGAACACATCGAGTACAATAACATTGTCCTCTTCTACATTGTCGTGCTAAAATGACTGCTGCACTGCACAAATTTAGCTCGCCTGACTTGCTTTTCATACTCCAGTCATAAAACTAATGACTCGTCACATCTCCAAACGCTAGAATGCACTGCTGACTCTCCAGCGCAGCGGGATTTGGTGAACTAACTGTGATTTACGATATGTCTGTGAGATGCTCCGCCATCCCGTCTGCCGCAAATTTATTGCCCAATCTAACTGTGTCTCCCCTTCCCAGCCATACCACCACGCGCCGCAGCAGCCCGCAAGTCGAGCACCTATTGGGCAACCACTTGTCTCTTCTGGTTCAATTATTTAGAAACACTAAAGGTAAATTAGGATGGACTGCCTTGCTGGAGCTATCCAATGTATCTTGATTGTCTAAAATTAATTCTAATAAAGTCGGTCGATCGAAATACGTTTTTACCGAACGGCGCCGATCGACCGACATAAAACTAATTAATTATAAGAGATTACTGGTGTACTTTACTGGATTACTGGTTGATTCTAAACCTTAACAGCTCTCTCTTAATTCTTGCTTAAAGTTCTTGAACTTTCCGTTGAAGAAAATGTAGGTCCGTTCCACAGAGCATGAAATGCGCGCGCCCGCCCCTACTAGAGGCGCCGTGAGCGCGATTTCTCTACAACGGCGTTGAAGCCTGTGGGCGTGACCTATGACTTACATATGTGTTTTGTGCGTGTGCATTTGTTTTGTGCGTGTGCCTAACTTGCTCCTCTTTGTGTGTAGTGTCGATACTAGCACACACACACAAACGAAGCGCTAGCAGCTCAGCGTACGGTTATTGGGTTTCAAATATTATCGCTTAGGGCGCCTCTAGTAGGGGGCGCCCGCGGTAGGTATTTGATGCTCTGTGGTCCGTTCCCTTCTTACCTTACTAGGTGGTATGGTTTATCCCGCCCGGGTCGGTACCACCGCACTGAATGAAACGTCAGTCGAAACGGCTATGTAAATAGTTCGTGTTTTCCGTCCAGTTTAGTGTAGCCGACATGAAATGAAGGGAAGCACTGACATGGCACCTAGTTCACCCGGTGTTATTGGCTGACATCACGGATGTTGCAGGTGATGTAGCCAACCGTGTCAGTTTCCATAGCAAAAAAATGTATGAAGAACTTATGAGAGTGGAAGAGGCGGCAGATCACCGGCAGATGTGTGTCAGGCAGGATCGTGGTACGTGGAGATCCGTTGTATCTGCCTAACACACTGAGAAACAGGCGTGACGCTATGCATATTGCACTGGCACTTTGCCGATGCAGAACTCTACTTTTTAATATCCTGTTTGCAACGAGAATGTTTATGGGTGAGGCCACCAGGATCCCCTAGAAGGATCCCCCAGGGGATCCTGGTGAACTCATCGGTTCATCAGGATCCCCTATAGGTAAAAGTAAGTTAAGTCGCTTTCACATTGAATATTTTTATAAATACGTTTACAGCTTATCTTTGGAAAGATCTCTTTAGAAGCTAGTGCTTCGTTTGTTCTTTTCCCGAGGCCTTAAAAGTCCTGTCACAAGGTATTTTCACGCTTTAGAACTCTTCGCATTGAATGGTTGTGTTGTTCTTCCAATCTCTTCCCTACTCCCTACTTCTTATAAAAGGGAACGTGTCTGTATCTATGTTTGAGGTACCTCAACTCTGGAACCACTGAACGTATGTATGTTTATCCAACCGCTGTTTTGTCCACAGCTGCTACGGCATCCCTCCCAACAACATGTCGGGCGGTTCCCGCGGGACTTGCGCCGGATTGCCCATGGAGCCCTGCCCCGAGGATGTGGAGGCTGGTCCGCTGCCCAGCCCCTCGTCGCCCGGCGCCGCCCTCGTCTCCCCGGAGACTCTCAGCAGACACAGCTCGCCGGGACCTCATCCGGCACCGTCTACATCCTCGCACAGAGTTCAGCTGCCATCGCCGACCAGGTAAGATATTTCTTTGTCAGCCTCGGTAGCTCAGTGGTGCGGTCGGTCGACTGTTGTTGACCGCTGGAGGCTGACCGTGGTTCGGATTCCACATAAAACTGTAGGTCCCTTCCTTTCTTATGTTACCAGGTGGTAGGGTTTATCTCACCCGGGGTGATACCACCGCACTGAATGACACGTAAGTCGAAACGGCTATGTAAATAGTTCGTGTTTTCCGTCCAGTTCAGTGTAGCCGACATGAAATGAAGGGAAGCACTGACACGGCACTTATTTCACCCGGTGATAAGGGCTGACATGGGCGCACAGTCAAATAATATGTGCCTCGTCCGCCTCGGTAGCTCAGTCGTGCGGTCGGTCGACTGTTGTTAAGCAACGCTGAGCGCGATCAGTAATTGGATGGGTGACCGCTCGACCGTTGGAGGCTGACCGTGGTTCGAATTCCACATAAAACTAGGGGATCCTGGTGGCCTCACCCCCTTTTTACATTACTAGGTGGTAGGGTTTGTCTCGCCCAGCTTGGTACCACCGCACTGAATGACGCGTCGGTCGAAACGGCTATGTAAATAGTTCTTGTGATCCGTCCAGTTCAGTGTAGCCGACATGAAATGAAGCGAAGCACTGACATGGAGCCTAGTTCACCAAGGTGTTATAGGCTGACATCACGGATGTTGTAGGTGATGTAGCTAACAGTGTCGGTTTCCATTAAAAAAAAAAGTGCAATGTGAGTGGTTCCCTTTGGTCGGCTGTGCTACAACATAAATGATTGTCCACAGATTGCCGTCACCCATGTCCGTCTCGATGGGCGGCTCCATGTGCGCGTCGCTGCCGCCCGCGCTCTACAGCTCGCGCGCCCCCGCGCCCCTCCCGCCGCTGCGTCGCGCGTCGCGCGCGCCCAACGCCTTCCAGCACGTGCATGTCATAAGCGCGTGAGTTCACAAATCGACATTTTTCCTAATTGGTGAAGGGATATCTGTTGTAAAATGGAAATTTATACACTTTACAATTATTAAAAAAATAATTTATGTAAGTACTTGTAACCTAACAAAATTATTACAAGTTCAAATTAAGTCTCTTAAAAAGCTTGAAATACTAGTTAAATAATAAAATAAAATAAAAAAAAAACCCGACACATAACCGGGGACCGCGGATTTTTACTTTTTCAGGGGTTTTGATGTGTAGAGGTTATTTTTAATTAATTGGGTTGGAGCTGTTAGTTCGTTTCTTATTTACCTGCTAACCTGTGTATGACAGCAGATATAAACAGAATCCAACCATTCTCAGTTTGTGTTTCATTAATTACCTATTGTCCCATACAAACTGTAAACGAATCAACTCAAGGAAAGCTTTTCCTGCCATGATATCATCAACATAAAAGCATTTTTCATAAATATATACATTTCCGTATAAGCCAGTTTCAAAACAATGACATCACGTCGAGTATGTATAAACAGGCAAGAGGTGTATGCGGTCTCGCAAAATATGAATGAGAATAAAACTCGCCTACTTTAAATTGGCGGATCGCTCCAAACATTTGACCATACGGAGAAAGTGTCTCAAGTTGTCTGTCGGCGTTGCCACGTGAAGTTAGTCACGGCGTACACACTCGGCATCTAAACGGTGGAGTACCAGCGACTCACAACGTAATAACAGGATGGTTGCCATGCCAACAGCCCAAGAGGATAGGGGAAGAAACTCCCCTTCTATAGCGGGGCGGGTGCGGCGAAGGGAGGGCAGGGCGAGGGGGGTGGGGGGAGCTGAGGGAAAATGCCAAAGAATTTTTCGCACGCGCTTCTGAATAAAAGTGCAGGATTAGTTAAGTAGATTTTTCGTTACGAAATTGGCTAGACCCGTTGACGGAAAAGCTAGACCACATTGCTTGAACCTATCTAGTGCTCAGCTTTGGTATTTCAACTTGCACTTAGTGCTAGGAATAACATTATGTGACCGCCTTCAGTTTTTATATTTTTTTAAATAGTTTTTTATTTCACAGTGTTTTTAGTAATTTTTGCTATTAATGTACTCGGCGGAATCGCTCGGCCTTCAGCCTCGCGATTCCGCCTCGCTTTCCAATTCGATCTTGACCAAATGGAAATGGGACCACACGGGAAGCACCAGCTTTCAAATAAAAAAATAATCATCAAAATCGGTTCACCCAGTCGAAAGTTCTGAGGGGACAAACATAAAAAAAATACAGTCGAATTGAGAACCTCCTCCTTTTTTTTAAGTCGGTTAAAAATACAACCATTTATTATATGTAATTAAAGATAGAACAGACGGACGGACAGGCGGTGTGGGCTTAGTAATAGGGTCCCATATGGAATTTTTTTTTTACCAGACAGCTCTCTATGTACAACCTAAGTTGAAGGTAATTGCGGCCGGTTTTATGTAAGAATACAAACCTGTGCTACAAACTGCGCGTCAGTTTTTCCTTCACTATTTTTTGATAAAATAAAAATGGAAACCTTGAAGAAACTAACCCAAAAGCAAACTGTTATTTATTGAATTTTTTTTAATTTATTAAAAACGGTTTACAAGCTTAGTCGAAAACATAACACGTACGCGGGCGGCCATTTATAATGTAACCTAATGCATGTCGCTAACGAGAAAATTCAAATAAATAATTTAGGCTTTCGGGGGCAGAGTAAATAACCCCTGCTGTTAATATTAAATGAGGTAGCATAAAATTAACGCATTAGTCGGTCAGTGGTGTCATCGTCTAGTCCCTTAGGACACTGGGGCAGTGGTTCTCAACCTTTTCAAGCGAATTAAACATGTTCTATTTTTTTGTGGATAGCGCGACATGTGGCATCGTTTCACCTACAAGTAGGTGTCTAACGATGCCCATGGACATTCTGTGATGCACGGGGATTGCGAATGCCATGCCGGCCTGACAGGAGCCTTTTCACGCCCCTTTTGAAGAACCCCAGGCTGCACTTCGGAGAAAATAGATTTATTTTTTTATTTAGGAAAAACAAACAATTACATACAAATGTAAGTTATGGAGACAGTAGAAACTATAAACAATTAGGTATGTAATCAGCGACGTTTTTAACAAATAGTTTACTTACTAATTAATTAATTATCTAATTAAAAGCGTACACACAATATAATTCACATAGCGCTTATAAGCTTATAAGCCTTTGCTGTGGAAACACTTGGTGTGTGGTCACCCGACGCAAGGACTTTCGGAAACGTCCTCGGAAAGCTCCTTATTGATAAGTCTGGTGACCGACGCGTCAAGTCTTTCTTTTTTCAGCAAATAGGCCTAGCCATTCAAAGTGGCAACGCAGCCAGCGCATTGGGTACTGTGGCGGAGTCGGAGGAATTGGACGAAGTTTTTTACTTACAGTAATCTTGAATGTTAGTATTTAGTTTTTCTTTATTTATTTATTAGGTTAATTTTGTCAATGTTATACATTTGTTAGTTAGGTTTTAATTATTTAGTTATGAATTAATATAAAGCAAGTACGTACTTAGTACTAACATATATATAAAAATATATATAATATTTATTAAAAAACGAAATTAAATGAAAATAATTAATACATATCAAATGTAACAGCACCACGAGAGCAGACGCCTCACTTTATGCATACTGTGCTGTGCCACACCACGCACGGGTAACATTCCACGAAGCAGCCTATCGAAGCGGAACCCAAACCAAACAGAATTAGGACAGACCATGAAGAAAAATAATAATAATAAAAATACCTAACCTAATAGTCTCACCTAATGTCAGCCTCGATAGCTCAGTGGTGCAGACAGTCAACTGTCGCTATTGAATGTTAAGCAACGCTGGGCGCGGTCAGTACTTGGATGGGTGACCGCTGACCGTTGGAGGCTGACCGAGGTTCGGATTCCTCGTAAAACTGTAGGTCCCTTCCCTCCTAATCTTACTTGGTGGTAGGGTTTAACCCGCCCGGGTTGGTACCACCGCACTGAATGAAACGACGGTCAAAACGGCTATGTAAATAGTTTGTGTTTTCCGACCAGTTCAGTGTAGCCGGCACGATCAAAGGGGGAAGCACTGACATGGCACCTAGTTCACCCGGTGTTATGGGCTGACATCACGGACGTTGTAGGTGATGTAGCCAACTGTGTCAGTTTCCATAAAAAAATAATTATAGATAACCTAATAGGCCTACCTAATAGATGGGCAGGGAGTGCGTTCCACATTTTCCCAGTTCTGTGAATAAGAGATTTATCTCACGAAGTCCGTTTGGCTCTGGTTGTAGTAGTGATAGCGCGCTTGTGTGTGTTGTGTGCGTGGACCGCGTCGCGATCGTGACTGAGCGCTCTCGAGGTCACGCACACTAAAACAATGTGCATGTATCGTACCGTGTGGTGCCGGTACTTTAAAATAATAGCCCCACTGCATCTCTCCCCGTGTATGTCGTAAAAGGCGACTAAGGGATATGAATCCCTTCTTATATTACTAGGTGGTAGGGTTTAACCCGCCCGGGTTGGTACCACCGCACTGGATGAAAGGTCGGTCGAAACGGCTATGCAAATAGTTTGTGTTTTCCGTCCAGTTCAGTGTAGCCGGCACGACCGAAGGGAAGCACTGACGTGGCACCCAGTTCACCCGGTGTTATGGGCTGACATCATGGATGTTGTAGGTGATATAAGCCAACCGTGTCAGTTACCATAAAAAAAATTAAAAAATAATGTGCACGCCCGACGACATTCATAGCCAAACGGACTTCGTGAGATAGAATATCTGAGCTCCTGAATGAACCTGAATTTGTCAGCCTGTTTAGCTCAGTGGTGCGGTCGGTCGACTGTCGGTCGTGATCATAAGCACACCTGGGCGCGGTCAGTACTTGGATGGATGACCGCTCGACCGTTGGAGGCTGACCGTGGTTCGGATTGCATGTAATACTGGACTAGAGGAGAACACATCCGAAGCTGCTATGCGGCCATCTTATATCCAGTCGGCTACATTCGAGCCTACCGCGTAGTCATGGGAAGAAGTCACGGTCATGGGAAAGCACCTGCAGTTTTACATCGGTTAGACTACGCGGGACGGATCTCGGCGTGTCGTCGCCGCAGCGGGCGACCCGCCACGCGAATACACTATACAAGTACGGTGCGGGTGCGAGGGAGAACACCGACGAACCGCTGCGGGGGCGACACGCCGTGATCCGCCCCGCGCATTATACGAAAGTAGAAGCATGTTCTTTTTATATTTATATTTATAACTTCGTTTTATATGTCGCAAAAAATATGTCCCTTGCCCTAAATAAATATAATTATTCACACTTTGAGAACCTCGGTCCTAAGGGGTGGGATCGTAGGATCCCCTTCAGGGTTGGGAGTGGCTGTTTGGCGTGTTAGTCTCTCAATAACAGAGCTCGAGCGAGTAAAATATCGGATTTTGAAATTTGAAACGTGATAACATTGCTCTATTTTTACCCGACTGCGAAAAGCAAAAAGCAGGGTTATATTTTTCGAAGTGTATGTATGTATGCATGTATGTATGTAGATAGATAGATACATAGATAATGCTTTATTGCTCAAATAAACATTCAACAATAATAAGTAAGTACACTATAAAATGTACATAAGGTGCAAAGGCGGACTTATCCCTCACGGAGATTTCTTACGGTCAACCTTTGGATGTTATAATATTAGATTAATATAGTGAAATGTAAGTAGGTAGGTAGTAGCAAAAGAGTTGAGCGCCAGAATTGAAGATAAAATAATAATAAGAATACTTATTGTCGTATATGTCTCAATAAGAGTACACTATTTAAATTTTGTGGCATATTTTTCTCGTGCAAGTGGCAACTATGAAATTTGACAGCTGAATTTTTTTAAGAAATAATCGACCCAGTTTCTTCAAATTTGTTGACCACTCTTGAATGGAATATTTGACAGATTAGGTTTTTTTTTTTTTATGTAATCCGGTATGGGTGGCTGAGTCGGAGGGGCCAAAGCACATGCTCTAACCAGCCAATATCACCTCCGAGAAGGTAGGTGCCATACCGGACACTTTCCTGGATTGCTGGCTATACTGGACTAGAGGAGAACACAACCGAGGTTGCTTGCGGCCATCCTACATCCAGTACGGTGGTACCAACCCAGTCGGCTACAATTTGAGCCTACCACCTAGTAAGGGGCAAGGGAAGGGACCTACAGTTTTACACCGGTTCCGAACGGTGAAGCAGCTGGTGTAGGTATGCACGTAATTTTTTTCGTCAGAAAAAACTCATTGGTACACGCCGACCGGATTCGAACCTCGGACCTCCCGCATGAGAAGCCGATGCCCAAACCACTCGGCCACCCGCCGCTTTGCACTTGCAAGGTGCACTTTCTCTACCGAAAATTCCGCGTAGTTTGCGAGCGGTCTCAATCCCCATTTTTGTAATGGGTTTTCACAATGATAAAGCGTTCTTCTTTTGTGTAGCGCTACATTTTTAATAATCGGAACAATCATAGGTGACAGCTGTCAAATTTCAGAGTTGCCACTTGCACGAGAAAAAAATGCCACAAAATTTTAATAGTGCACTCCTATTGAGACACCCGATCACAGACTTTGCACCCGATACATATAAGTACATGCAAGTTAAATAAAAGCAAAACTTGTATTATTTTTGTATGTTTGTTATCACAACGGGGTGATCTGATCACAGACAAAGTTTACACCTGCTGCTTCACCGTTCGGAACCGGTGTAAAACTGTAGGTCCCTTCCCTTGTCCCTTACTACAACCTTACAAATTATACTACATTGTAGTATGTTTAATATACTAACATAATTATGTTGATACAAATTACGTATCAAAGTTTGACAAAGGCTCTTTACACCTGATACACTTAATTAATTAGTCTTTGTAGTCAGTATTAATCTTGCTCTCAAGCTGTGTTTTCGATAGACTGTAGGCGGTGTTATTATGTGGCTAGTCACTAAATTACTTGTAATAATATGTATAATAAAAAATAAAACCATGCGAAGTTTCTCGTCGGTTCTTCTTCGTGGGTGTAATCGAACCGGATAGAATAAATTGTGACAAGTTCGAGTGCAGTCTAACTGCCATAATATGAATGATCAATAAACAATACAATACAATGCAATACTAGGTGGTAGGCTCCAATTGCAGCCAACTGGGTTGGTACCACCGTACTGAATGTCATATGACCGCATCGCTGCCTCGGCTGTGTTCTTCTCTAGTCCAGTATAGCCAGCAATCCAGGGAAGTCTCCGGTATGGCACCTATCTTCTCGGAGGTGATATTTTGGTGGTCGGAGCATGTGCTTTGGCCCCTCCGACTCAGCCATCTATACCGGATTACATAAAAAAAAATCTACCTACTATTGCTATTCTATTCTATAAATAAAATTAGTTTTCACCACAGTATTTTTCTAGCACAACGCTTAGACATCCTAAATATTCGTATTTCAAAGTGTTTTCTAAGGATTACATTTAAGTAACAGGATTTCCACATGCCTACTTAAAGTTACCCAAACTGCCCGACCCATCGCGGCCTTGTTGAAATATTTTACGTCTTAGGGTCTTTATGTAAAATATTATTTCAGTAGACCGCATGTAAACCCCCAAGATGAACACACCTGTACCAACCTGTACTGTATGAATGAAATTTCGTTCGTCCACTGGAATTGTTCGCGGTGGGAGGTAGGTACGCAGGCTTTCAACGGATGAGACTCCGCTGTCTACCCTCGTCGACCTAAATACATTCATGAAAATACCAATTCATTAACTTTCAATTGAATATGTAGGCCTGAAGGCTTTTAGGGTAAGTGTGTTGGAAAAAAAGTTGAAAATATTTTGTAAACTCAATTTTTATTATGTAAATATGTTTTTGTGTTTATGTAATGAATCTATCCTATCTATATTAGGCGTGGACCCTACCACCGAGTAAGGTAGGAAGGAAAGGGACCTACAGTTTTACGTGGAATCCGAACCACGATCATCCTCCAACGGTCGAGCGGTCACCCATCCATGTACTGACCGCGCCCAGGCAACAGTTGACTGTGTGCACCACTGAGCTATCGAGGCTGGCAATTCCAAATATACATCGGACGGACGGACGGTCGAACAGACTGACAGACAGACGTCGTAGGCATAGTAATAGGCTTCCGTACGCTGCTGTACGGAAACCTAAATATGTAAATTATACAAACGTTACCTTGTCCACAGAGGAGACGCACTCGCCACGACCCTGTCGGCGCTGTACGGCAAACTGCTGGTGGTGATGGGCATAGCCTTCCCCATGGCCGAAGTCATCTCCACCTACATACCGCCCTCGTTCTACGACGTGAGTCTTCCTACAAACATTTTTGTATTCTTTATTCTTTAATCATCATCCATAGACACTACACTGCACTCGGATTCGTCACCCGACTACGGCGAAGCAAAAAGGAGGGTTATGATTTTGACCGGTATGTATGTATGTATGTATGTTCAAAAACCTAAAAATACATTCAAACAATAGTAAGCGATTATAAGCTATGTGCCCGCGGCTCCGCCCGCTCTCATATTTCACTTCACTGCTAACCTCATAAGCTATTTAGCGTGATAGTAAGTAGCCTATAGTTGATGGGAAGAATCAAGCTATCCGTAGAATTTTGTTTTATTAAAATCGGTTCAGTGGTTCTCGAGTTATAAGCGGACAGACATACAGACAGACAGAAAGCAGACGTTGGATTTTATTATAGGTAAGGAATAAGGAATAAGGAATAAGGAATAAGGAAAGGAATAAGGATAAGGATAGGGCAAAGTGGAAAGAATATAGACACGGCGCTCCTGTGTGTGTGTGAGTTTGCTAACGCTACCTGTACTTACGCACACAGGAGCGCGTGTCTATACGCATTACAACTACAAGTATGGCTCACCCGCGCTCGTGAGATGAAACATTTGTATGGTAAAGCGGATCTACTGAACCCTCCGTGCGCGAGTAAAACTCGATCTAACACGGACGCACCAACCGGTTCTGTTGATCTTTTATTCACATAACCGTGAGAATGTGGAGCGCACTCCCTGCCCATCTATTTCCTCTCAAGTACAGCCTGGGGTTTTTCAAAAGGGGCGTGAAAAGGCTCCTGTCAGGCCGGCATGGCATTCGTAATCCCCGTGCATCACAGAATGTCCATGGGCATCGTTAGACACCTACTTGTAGGTGAAACGATGCCACATGTCGCGCTATCCATTAAAAAATAAAAAATAAACTTGACCAATATTTTTTTATGTAACTGACTGGACTGTTAGATATAATTTGTATGTGTCGGCAGGGATTCTACCTGTACCTCTACATCGGCAGTATGGTGTTCCTACTGTACATGTACGTGGCGCTGGCGCGGGACAGATCCAAGTCTTCCGCAGCCAACAACGCGCTCGCGAGTGAGTATTCTAATTTTTACCTGACTACGGCGGAGCCAAAAGGAGGTTTTATGAGTTAAGCGTGTATTGTATTGTTTATTGATCATTCATAATATGGCAGTTAGACTGCACTCGAACTTGTCACAATTTGTTCTATCCGGTTCGATTACGCGCGCCCACGAAGAAGAACCGACAAGAACTTCTCAGGGTAACATTGTTCTGAAACACTGGTTCAATATTTCGAAATGTTCCTCAACACGTTTTCTCTCGCACCACTTTTCAACACCGTTAATATGTTTTAAAAGCTTTTTATTTTAGCCGCTAAGAATTCAATAACTCCGAACTGATTTTGTCGTGCATAGCAGTTCATAATCCGGGGCGAACGTGGTGGTCGGTGTTGTGCTGTAATTGACCAGAGTTCTTGCAGCACAACAGCGATTACTCTGCTTACCCCGATTGTCGGGATTCAGCGTGTGTGATATGTATGTATTTATAATTCGGGGCGACGACGGGACGACGGACGCGGACGGTCGAACTGGAGGAAATTTTTGTACTGTAACATTATGTTTTTTTAGTTTTAATTTGTTATATTTTAATTAAAAAAATGCTCCTGAAAATGTGAGCTGAATGTTCAATCGAATAGAAGCTCTTTTTTTATTGGTTCCGAACTAGCTGGCTGTGCCCGAGGTCGAAGCCTCAGGCGCAGCCAATTTCACCCCCGAGGAGATGCCCGTCCGGCTTGGAGGCGGACTATTGTCGCTGGGGAAAGGCTATTTACCCGCGATTTGAAGATCCGTGGTTTGTAGGAATAGGGAAAGATATTACCCGGAAACCGGTTCCACACCTTTGCAGTGCGATACAAAAACGTTTTAGAGATTTGTGCAGTCTGAATTGTTTTTATTGATTTTTTTTGCACGGATTTGAAAGAAAATAAGTACACAAAAAGAAACAAATACTGGAGTGCGCTAAGACCGAGTTAAGCATAAATATTATTTACTGTTTACCAAAGCATTAACAAATCCAATACCAAAGGTAAGTCTGCGGTATGGCACCTACCTTATCGGCGGCGATATAAGGCTGTTCTGAGCATGCGCCCCTCTGACTCAGCCACCCATTCCAGGATTTAAAAAAATCGCTATACTCGACTATATAAATTTATACTCCATCTAACCTCGTTTTATTTTTATTCTTTGTTTCGTTACAATTTACAACTTTTAACTTTTCCCTCCCGTTACGTCGAAATCCTTTGTGGCGGCCGCCAACTGCCTTTGCGGCTGCTGCACGGATCGTCAAATGAATGCAATAAAAAAATAAAAAACCGGCCAAGTGCGAGTCAAACTCTCGCACCGAGGGTCCCGTATCGCCATGTCACGGCTAGCGCTACTCACGTCATCTAGATGGCGTGTTATGAAATGCTTCATATTAGGTTAATGTTGTGCTTCATAATCTATTCGGTAGATGGCGCGCGCGCATACACTTTTCGGTTTCTTCTATGGGAACCCCCGTGAATTTTTTACTTTTTCTTATTTTTATTATTTGTTGATAAATCGGCCATAATAACACATTTTTTGTGAACATTTCAACGGGCTACCTATTACGGTTCAAGAGATACAGCCCTCGGACAGACGGACGGACGGACAGACAGACAGACAGACAGACAGATAGACAGACGGCGTAGGCTTGTAAACATCCGCGCTTTGAACAAAGTGGCAAATTGCCACACTCTCTATCCGACAATCGGGGGGTAAGCAGAGTAATCGGTGTTGTGCTGCAGGGTACTCTTGTAAATTACAGCACAACACCGACCACCACGTTTAGAAGAAAGGCTCCGGCTTGAGCCGCCGGCACGTTACCGATTCTGGTATCGGTTCGATGACATCAGTTGCTGCTAAGTTCAGTCTACTTGAAAAAAAAAAGTTCTAAACTTCTGAAGATAATATTATTCTTTGCTGTGTAGGTACACATCCAGGTCAACCACAATTTAAAGTTATCGTGAAATCGATTCTCCACGGTAACGCATTATTGAAATCTAATTTTATCGATCGAATTTTAACCCCAACCACCCACGTCGCGTCCGTTGCATCACTCATATTTCATTCCCTATATAGTTTTATAGCTTGATTTGGTGACGCAATTGTTTCCTCTTTGATTTTGACCTTCTTGCTTACACCAACACCATCCAACACTAAGTGAATGCTTTTTGATAATAATAATAATGTGAAGGATAAATTTGATAAAATACATTATGTTAATCAGAAAGAAGACATGAAAAGAAGTCAACGTTGAAAAGGCTCCTGTCAGGCCGGCCGGGCATTCGCAATCCCCGTGCATCAAAGAATCTCCATGGGCATCGTTAGACACCTATTTGAAGCCACATATCGCGCTATCCATAAAAAATCAGCTACATTAGTGGGATTCAAGTGAGAATCCGTTTAGTCTTATTAAATCTTGGAGCTTCTTGGCTAGCGAGCGTCGTCGTAGCTCGATGTCAAGATGTATTCAAGCTTGCAGAAAAGGCATAACTTGAAGAATTCCAGTGAAAAACTCATAACCCCTCCTTTTTAGGGTTCCGTATCCGTCGTACGGGACCCTATTACTAACCCTACGCCGCGTCTGTCTGTCTGTCCGAGGCATAGGCGCCGACTACGTGGGTGCTCAGAGGCTCCAGCACCCACGAGGTGTGAGCAGTGGGTGCAGAGCTCCCACGACGATAGATATAAAAACTGATCAGTAATAGGATTTGAGCTACGATAAAAGTGCCTTATTTACTTACAAGCCTTTGAGCGGCCACATTTACACATTCGCACTAGTGGCGCGACGAATAGCGAACGTTACTATAGTACTCCTATATTATTCCATACCATTCAATAGAATATAGGGACACTACATGCGTAGGTACATCGTGCAAATGTGTAAATGCGGCAAATGCAAAACATTGTGCGAACGTTTTGCGAATCCATGCTGCCGGGTGCCGGGAAAATTAGTGAAAAATTGGAGAAGCATATGTCCAGCAGTGGACGGCAACACGTTGATGATGATGATTGTTCAATAAAAAAAAATTGCATGAGCACCCACGAGGATTTCTAAAAGTCGGCGCCCCTGGTCCGAGGGATGTACCTCTTGAACCGTAATAGGTAACCAGTTGAAATTTTCACAGAATAAGTGTTATTATGGCCGATATAACAACAAATAATAAAAATAAGAAAAAGTAAAAAAATCACGGGGTCCCCATACAAAAAACTAAAAAGTGTATGCGCGCCATCTACCGAAAAGAGCTACCGAGGCGCAAAGAACGAGTACCACCATCACCGCACTGAATGAAAGGTCGGTTGAAACGGCTATTTAAATAGTTCGCGTTTTCCTTTCAGGTCAGTGTAGCCGGCACGACCGAAAGGAAGCACTGACATAGCACCTAGTTCACCCGGTGTTATGGGCTGACATCACGGATGTTGTAACTGAAGTAGCCAACCGTGTCAGTTTCAATAAAAAAAAAAATCAAAATCAAGCCTTTATCCAAGGCTGATGTAGTAACCGCCTCTTCCCCTGCCACATCAGGGCCGCAGCCGCCGTCGGTCTGCTTTGAATTTCTAATTTAAATAGCGCGTGAAACCGACGAGGGAAAATAGGAAAAAAAAAGAAAAACCGGAGGCCGCACGGCGAAAAGCGTTCGCGGCGGCGGCGCGGCGGCGGTGGAAAACAACAAACGGTTTTGAGAGAAACGCATTTTTCGCATTCCGTGTGGAGTTCGGTACTTAAAAAGAATAGCCCCACTGCATCTCTTCCCGTGCATGTCGTAAAAGGCGACTAAGTTATTCTTGGTGTTTTTATTGGCAGCGCGACATATGGCGCGGAGCCAGCCATAAGGTGTCTAACGACGCCCATGGACAAAATTAATAATCTTAAAAGTGGATCGTTTTGCATGCGTTTTTTTTTTAAAAGCTTGAAATAAAAGTTACATTACAATAAAACAAAACCCCCGACCCTTAAAAAGTACAAAATAGACCGCTAAGTAAATAAAATATAAAAACTCAGAGCTGCGCGGGAATTTCCTTAGCGGTCCCCCGACTCCTTTAAGTAAGTAAACGGAAATTATGTTTTTAAATTTTAATTATTAAAGTACACACAAAAGGGAAAACCAAGCAAAAAGTGTTTTCTCTCGAGTGAGTTTGTCATCAATAAATTGTGACTATAAATTTTTTTTATAATTTAATTTTCAGCCTCTGTAGCTCAGCGGTGCGGTCGGTCGGTAGTGATCGTAAGCATACCTGGGCGCGGTCAGTACTTGGATGGGTGACCGCTCGACCGTTGGAGGCTGATCATGGTTCGGATTCCACGTAAAACTGTAGGTCCCTTCCCTTCTTACCTTACTAGGTGGTAGGGTTTATCCCGCCCGGGTTGGTACCACCGCACTGAATGAAAGATCGGTTCAAACGGCTATGTTAAATAGTTCGTATTTTCCGTACGACCGAAGGGAAGCACTGACATTGCATCTAGTTCACCAAGGGCTGACATCCCGGATTGTAGTAGGTGATGTAGCCAACCGTGCCAGTTTTCAGAGAAAAAATACGGAGTTACATATTTAAAGAGTTATTTCACTTCATGCGTTGTAGATTTGCATACGGGCTCGTCTGAGCTGAAAATAATGGAGGGAGCATGGAAAAAAGGATATCCCTGAAAGCATAGATCTGAAAGCACGTTAATACTTATGAGCGATTGGATATCACGGATCACCCGTTTGCAATGGTCTCGTTTCCATAATACACAAGAGAATTTCCCTATGATTTTACTGATCATTAAACATCTAATTTTTCTACTGTCCCTGAGAAATATTGATGATGGAGAACATCATATTAAAAAACTTTTACCAATTCCACGGAAACCAGTTCCCTTTAAGGAAGCTTTGGGGTCCATTACTGTGTAAAAAATAAAATTAAAACATGCATTTTATACAATTTAAGTATTCTTTATTTCTATTGCGCAGAAGCGGCAGAAGCGGCGGCCTCGGCGGCGGCGAGCTCGTCTGAATCGGATTCGTGTTCGTCGCGAACGGCGGGCAGCGCGAGCGCGAGCGCTAGCGCGAGCGCAACTGTGACGCCCCCCGCGCTGACGCATTCGCACGCGCTCGCCAAGCGCATGTCGCTCGGGTTCGCGCTCGCCACTCGCACGCATCACTATGGCAGCTTTTATCTGCGCATGGGCGCGGTCGGTGAGTACTTTTTTCACGTCATGTTATTCTTGAAGGCCTGAATTTTTTTTTTTTTATATTATCGTGTAAACGGTCTAGACGTACTGACTGAGTAATGTTGAACAGAACCTATCACAATCAAAGCTGATAATAGGTTTTTTTGTCACTCCAGATAATCGCATGCCGAATCATATGAATAAGCTGGAGTGACTAAACATCCTTTTAAATTTTTTAGTTTTAATTTTCTATCATCAATCAATACTCTGTAAGGGATGGTCATAGAGTAAGTTACATACTTTGTTTTATGAGATATTGCGTTTGTAGACTCTATCTATATATGATATTAAAACTAAATTGACGATGTTAACAAATCTTTTCTGTATGTATGTATGTTCCTCCATAACTCTTAAACCAACCATCCGAATTCGATGAAACTTAGTACAAGCACATTTAACTATACGTGACACAGAATAAGCTCCTCAAAATTCAGTACCGGTTCCGCTAAGATGTGGCTCTCATACAAACCGAATTGTTCCGCGTGCCGAAATAAAGGTACGGTAGCGGGCTTACTTAATTTTCGTCCTTTTAAATACGAATTTCACGCGAGCGAAGCCGCGGGCAAAAGCTAGTATAAAATAAATTTTTTTAAATCTAGTTAAGTAGTCTTGTCGGATGATCTTAAAAGACTGTATCCTCCTTGTTAAAAGTACTCGAAAAGGTTGCAATCGCAAGTGATTTCACCTCGTCGATGACAGATTATGATGGAGCTAAGTACAGTTTACACCTATTTTTATTATAGCGTTTATTTTATAGTTTATAGTTTTATTTTGTATCAATTTGATTGAATGGTGTTTTTAAACATCATGCATACTTAATGAGAGTATACTTGAGTTAATAATATCTATAAAATAAATATATAACAAACGATCGTTGAACTTATGCTGTCACTGCAACGCACACACCCGCCGCGCGGGGACGTGTTCAGAATAAATTCTCGGACGAATTTAGTCCGGAAACTTTGTGCATAAAATTATTGATATTCTGAAGGTGCTGTCGACCGTCCCCGCGCCGCACGGGTCGATGAGTCGGAGAGGCTAGCTAGACGAACATTTTATAGCGTATTATGCAAATTTGTTGAAGGGACGATTTATACAGATTAAATCAAAACAAAATATGTAGGTAGTCTTTATTGCATAAAATTAAATACATCGGACACAAAAGGAGTTTAATGCTATGTGGCTTTTTTTACAAACAAACTTTTTTTTTAAACGGACAGGGTTGGCTACATCACGTACAACATCCGTGATGTCACCCCATAACACCGGGTGAACTAGGTGCAATATCAGAGTTTCGTTTCATTTCATGTCGCCTACACTGAACTTTAACGGAAAACACGAACAATTTACATAGGCGTTTCGACCGACGTTTCATTCAGTGCGGTGGTAGCAACCCGGGCGGGATAAACCCTACCACCTAGTAAGAAGAGAAGGGACTTATAGTTTTACGTGGAATCCGAACCACGGTCAGCCTCCAACGGACGCGATGCGGAAATAAACAGCCCATGAAGACGTATAATGTAACTAAATATAAGGATAATTAAATGTTGCATTACTTATATATATATTTTTATAAGTAATATAACATTCTATCTATTAGTCATTCAGCGTGTAAGCGTCCACTGCTGGACATACGCCTCTCCAATTTTCTTCCAGTTCTCCCGGCCTTCAGCGACACGGAACCACTGCTTTCCGCCGACGTACTTGATGTCGTCGTCCCACCTGGCGGGTGGTCTTCCCACACTCCGTTTTCCTGTCCACGGCCGCCAGTGTAGGACAGTTACTCCAATGGTCATCGTATAATCAATAAAGAATATAATACATACAAACATTATATAAATGGACATTATGACACAATAGTGTTAAAGAGAGTAGGTATTATGGCCGTTTGGAAGTCACTCCAGCAGGTTGCAGTTTGCCCAATCCGGGCGAGCGAACGCCGACTGTACTGCCACAAATGGAGCGCCGGCTCTGTAAATTGTAACGAAGTCCGTTTGAGCTGTTGAAGTTCGTTCGGTGTGAACGCACCAGAATATCAATAGAAGAGTTTAATAAAGAGTAGCCGGCACGACCGAAGGGAGGCACTGACAGGCACCTAGTTCATTATGGTGTTATGGTCTGACATAACGAATGTTGTAGGAGGGTATCCCATACAGATAGAACAAATTGTGACAAGTTCGAGTGCAGTCAAACTGCCATATGTATGATCAATAAACAATACAATACAAGAAACGTGTTTTTTTTCAACGTTTTTGTTTTGTGCGGAATCTTCTGTGCGCGACTCCGACTCGCACTTGGCCAGTTTTTTACCACCTATTCAGTTCTGTAAAGTGATCCTTAGATTTAAGTTTACGAAAGCATGGTAAACATTAAATGGTTTAAAAATAAAATAGCCATTTAAAATTTAAAAGTCCATTAAAAATCTTTCATCGCAGCCTCACCACAAAAGTTTACTTTCATCTTTTCTTTTTTTATTTCAGAACCTTAAAAATGGCTGTAAATTTATACGCATTTTACGAGCTGCTCGAACAAGCCCATCAGCGCTCATACACACATCCACACTCGAACACAATAAAGAGGAATATTAGGGCAGTAAACCGCAGCTGTGGGTGGCATAAAAAAATACAGACGAAGGATAATCTCATTCGGGATCCGGTAAAAATTCCTAAAATGGTTTAGTCTTAGAATACAGCCATCGGACGGACGGACGGACAGACAAACAGACGGGCGGACACACAGACAGACAGACGGCAGACTTAGAGTAAAAGGCTTCCGTACGGGTATTATCATAATATTTAAATGCAAACTTTCATACCTACAATCATAATAACACAAAATCTGCACCCCACACCTAAGTAAAAGAACAAACGGAGCTTAGCGATACAGATGCGAGCCTAGTGCCTAGCTCTGACTGACTGAGCACACATACCGTTGTAAAATAAATAAATGTACTTTCTTTCCTCGTCCTTCCTTATCCTTACCTATAATAAAATCCAACGTCTGCTTTCTGTCTGAGTGTCTGAGTGTCTGAGTGTCTGAGTGTCTGAGTGTATGTCTGTCTGTCCGCTTATAACTCGAGAACCACTGAACCGATTTTAATAAAACAAAATTCTACGGATAGCTTGATTCTTCCCATCAACTATAGGCTACTTACTATTACGCTAAATAGCTTATGAGGTTAGCAGTGAAGTGAAATATGAGAGCGGGCGGAGCCGTGGGCACAGCTTGTTTACTATAAAACACATCTGAATGTATCTTTAATTAAATTTACTCTGTAGTAATTATTGTCTCTTAAAACTGTAGATCCCTTCCCTTGTCCCTTACTAGGTGGTAGGCTCAAACTGTAGCCGACTGGATTGGTACCACCGTACTGGATGTAAGATGGCCGCATAGCAGCCTCGGTTGTGTTCTCCTCTAGTCCAGTATAGCCAGCAATCCAGGGAAGTCTCCGGTATGGCACCTACCTTCTCGGAGGTGATATTGGCTGATCGGAGCATGTGTTTTTGCCCCTCCGACTCAGACAGCCATACCGGATTACATAAAAAAAAACTCACTAAATGATTTTGTTTCTTTGTTTGTTTGTTTGGGTACGAAAACCTAAAAGTTTTTTTATGTAATCCGGTATGGGTGTCTGAGTCGGAGGGGCCAAAGCACATGGTCCGACCAGCCAATGTCACCTCCGAGAAGGTAGGTGCCATACCGGAGACTTCCCTGGATTATGCAAATATCGTAAATACCTATACAAACAATGTATAATATTAGTACACAGAACATAGATAAACATTGAGACAAATAGGTACAACATGAATAAATCATTTGAGGGTGTTTGGTCATTGGCAATCTATTTTAGGACCAATGATTTTAGGACTTACTGGGCAACCCTCCATCGAACCTAAAGAGAAGAGTTACGTCATAAAGCTGACAGTAAAAAAACTCATCCGGGACTAGGGTTACCAGATGCAAAATTGAGAAAGGAGGACATTTACTCAGGAAAGGTTCGAATTAGAAAAATGTTGCAATAAAATAAAACATATTTTAACTATGCATTTGTACCGTGTGGGGCCGGTACTTTAAAAGAATAACCCCACTGCTTCTCTCCCCATGCATGTCGTAAAAGGCGACTAAGGGATATGACTCCCTTCTTATATTACTAGGTGGTAGGGCTTAATCCGCCCGGGTTGGTACCACCGCACTGAATGAAAGGTCGGTCTAAACGGCTATGTAAATAGTTTGTGTTTTCCGTCCAGTTCAGTGTAGCCGGCACGACCGAAGGGAAGCGCTGACGTGGCACCAAGTTCACCCGATGTTATGGGCTGACTTCACGGATGTTGTTCTGATTGGTTGAGTGAGATCGTTTCTCATACTCACATCGGCGAGTTTGTTACGCCAGTAACAAACTGAGCGGGTGAATGCATCGCGGGCGGGAACTTTGAATAATAATAATAAGGTTTAATTCAAATAAGGAGGACAATTCGAGGACGGAAGAAGGACGTTTCTATTTGATCCGAAAAGGAGGGCGTGTTGACCGTTGGAGGCTGACCGTGGTTCAGATTCCACGTAAAACTGTAGGTCTCTTCCCTTCCTACCTTACTCGGTGGTAGGGTTCAACCGCACAGAATGAAACGTCGGTCGAAACGGCTATGTAAATACCAGTACTTAGTTTTGTATTTTCCGTCCAGTTCAGTGTAGCCGGCACGATCGAAGGGAAGCACTGACATGGCACCTAGTTCACCTGGTGTTATGGGCTGACATCACGGATGTTGTAGGTGATGAAGCCAAACGTGTCAGTTTCGATAAAAAAAACGTGTCCTTGTTTGGGATAACGTCTGGTGACCCTATCCGGGAGCCGTGCAGAGGAAGTAAACGCGGTCGGATAGGATAATAAAAACATTGGACACCCTTTACGAGGCTCGCGTGAACATGGATTGAATTAACTTTTTACGCTCGGCTTTATTCATAGTTCGCTGAATCTTAGAGCCTGTGGAAAGATGTAGCAATATAATAAGATAAAGAACAAAACAGTAAAGATTGGCACCACCGTACTGGACGAGCGATTGCCGAATAGAAGCCTTCTCCCCTAGTGCAGTGTAGCCGCAGCAATTCAATGGGAGTCTCCGGTATTGCACTTTTTCGTAGGTTATATTGGCTGGGCGGAGCATTTGCTTTGGTCCCTCTGACTCGGCTACCCATAGGTATCGGAGTGTATAAAACAAAAGCTTAGCTGAATGTTAAACATGTATATTGTTGTATGGGAACCCAAATTAATTCTTCACTTAAAATTTTTTTTATTTGTTGTTTTATCCGCCAAAATAACACATATTCTGTGAAAATTTCAACCGGCCAGCTATTACGGTTCCAAAGATACAGCCATCGGACGCACGGACGGACAGACAGACAGACAGACGGACAAACAGACGTACGGAAACCTAAAACCTCTCATACATAATAGGTAACTACTATCTGCATACCGTATGCACATTTGAAACCATGAATCAACTCGTATTTTGTCTCACAACAGTAAATAGCGGCTGTTACAGCTAGCCCTCCATCAGGCCTCACGCACTCGTACTTGCGCGCGCTTATTACCTACCGCCCGGTGGACCGCCGGCGGTCTAATTCAGTGGAAATTCGACAGCCGCGCGAAACTTACCTACACGCTCGCCCACGCTACTGCGCGCAGCTGCAAAGCAATAATCACTTTACACTCGATCGTTTAGGTACATTTTTGCACGCAGCCATTGGCGACGTGAAACAGTAGGCTATTAAAGCCGAAGGCATGGAACTTTTTCTATGGAGTGATTTATCTGTTACGAAGTAACTTTTAAGTAATATGTGCCTCCACTACGGCCGACTAATTACTCAATATAGCCACCGTGCTCCCACATGCGTGAAAGCCTCGCGCGAGTGCCTGAAGGCTCTAGTGGCGTATAGATGCTCATTAGTCGCCCCGCGAGAGCCGGGTGTGAATGCTCGAGGGCCGGGTGCGGTGAATGCTGTCGCCGCCTGTGCCGGAACACTCCGCTCAAAGCCCTGTCTGTCCTTCACGTCCCGCCAGCGCACAGAATGTTGAACGCGCCAAGTACGCGAACGTATAGACAGGCATGGACAAACTACGGCCCGCGGGCCATCTCCGGCCCCCGGGTCAGGATAAAAATGTGTTGTAAAGATGGTTCTCTACAGTTATAATTCGTCACGCACGCGCTCTAATACAATCTGTCACGTAAAAAAAACGGCCAAGTGCGAGTCGTCCTCGAGGGGGGGGGAGGGGGAGGTATGCTCGATTTTTTTATATTTTCTTTAATATCTTTAAACTATGCATTTTAAAATTATAACACTCTAACTTAAACTTACAACCCTTTCTATTGATAAGTCACATTATGATGCACTTGGAAAAAATATTTTTAACTTTCGAATTTGTCCCCCAAAATTATAATAAATTCATTTATGCTATACGTTGCGATAGAGCCATCAAACTTTGTATTTGTACCAAATTTGGTCCAGTAGATGCGGAGAAAATAAGCTGTGACAGACGGACAGACAAACATAAGAGTGATCCTACTAGGATTCCGGTTTTTTTCTCTTTTGAGGTACGGAACCCTAAGAAAAACTAGAAATACACGTATGAAATCATATTTTTTATTTATTGTTTCACCTAAGCGTTACGTAACAAACACGTTAACATAACAATCAAGATAGGATGGACCAAGGATGTGGGTTTTAGGGGTTTCATAGAGTCCAAAGCCACACTTGCCTCTAGGAAATTAGGCGTCCTCTACCGCAGCAGACGGTTCTTCTCACCGGCGCAACTCCTTATGCTATATAATGCGCAAGTTCGCCCGGTGATGGAGTACTGTAGCCATCTGTGGGGTGGATGCCCTCTTTACTTATTGGCGTCCTTGGACTCTATCCAGCGCCGCGCCATCCGTCTAATTGGTGATCCCAAGCTCACGGAGGGACTTGAATCATTGGGCCACAGGCGAACAATCGGTTCTCTTAGCCTGTTCTATAGGTACTACCATGGACGTTGCTCTGATGAATTGGCTTCTCTCATCCCTCCAGCCCCCATCCGTCTCCGCCACACCCGCCGGACTCGCTCGGAACATCCATATGTTGTTGACACCCAACTACTAAGAACACATCGTTTTTCGAAATCTTTCCTGTGTCGAACGGCGAAAATATGGAACGGTCTTCCAGTGAGTGTGTTCCCCACCACCTATAACCTGGGAATCTTCAAAAGGCGTGTCAATAAATTAGACGACAACCTTTTTGTCCGCCTCATAGCCGGCATGGCGCCTCTCTGAGCGTGGTTTCGCGAGGAATGGTGTTATTGGCTGTGTCTGATCTTCCGTTGAAGTATTGGGCACAGACACCCGCGCGGGCTGCCTATAAAAAAAAAAAAAGGAGAAGAGTAAAAATTACTCGACACAGGGTATGAAGGTTTATATAGTTTAGTCCAGCCCTTATCTGATTACATTCATAAACTAACTTAACTAACAAAATTGTAAAAAAATATATATTTTTATTTCTTATAACCAGCCCTTTTGAGCGATATGCCACTTGATGCACTTGCAATTATTATTTTTTGGCTTTAAAATTTTTGCCCCCTAAAATTTACCCCTATAATCGAATTTACGCTATACGTCCGTGATTGGGTCATCAAACTCTGTACATTTACTGAATTTCAACTTTTTTGGTACTGTAGATTCCCCGAAAATAGGCTGTGACAGACGGACAGACAGACAGACAAACAGACACAATAGTGATAATTTTTTTTAAATTTATTTAATTCTTTATTAGAAAACAGACAGCCTAATGACAAACAGATATTGAACATAAGTTGTATATACATTGAAGTCTGGCCACTTTTTGTTTCCCTGATTAGACTATAATTTAGTGGGATCAAACGTGTGTGTGTGTGTAGTGAGTGTCAATGCAGTGAGTGTTGTGTAATGTAGTGTCGTGTAGTGTAGTGTAATGTAGTGTAGTGTTGTGTAGTGTAGGGTAGTGTAGTGTATCCTATAAGTGTTCAGTTAGAGCGGTCCAATAATGTCATGGCATATATGATCGTACCCCCTATCCTGTCCTTCGGGGCAACTCCACGCCCTTTTCACTCGAGGAGCTGAGTTCAGTGGGATCCGACCGAGGTTTACTGGAACCATGTAAACTGAGCGACTTTGTATGGGAATTCGCTGGATTCCTGGTGGGCTTTGGTTTAAATTCATCTGCTCTTGGTAGAAATCCATTTCTCCTAAGGAATAGATATCCCGGGGATCCATTTGCTGCCTTAAATATTCGGATTGGGGATCTTGATTCTCGTATTCAGGTTTTAGGCCGTTTTGAACCAACCTCTCAATAAATATTGAATCCATAGTCTCCTGAGAGACCACGCTCGATGCACAAACTACCAGCAATAGCAGAATCAAGTTAGTTCCCATCTTTGCAATTATTGAACGAACGTAGATAT
Source organism: Nematopogon swammerdamellus (assembly GCA_946902875.1). Classification (NCBI taxonomy): domain Eukaryota; kingdom Metazoa; phylum Arthropoda; class Insecta; order Lepidoptera; family Adelidae; genus Nematopogon; species Nematopogon swammerdamellus. The sequence goes on along the minus strand of OX336337.1, from coordinate 25,126,565 downwards.
TTTCAGATGAAGGGACTTGTTAATGCTGACACAACTCAAAAGAGAGTAGTTCAGAAGAGATTTGGACACACAATGACGAATTAACTAATTATTTATTATAAAGCTAATTACCATGAAAATAATACACAGGCAATTTTTAATAGAGTCGGTCGATAGCGTTCGAATATAGTTAATCTGTAATTATTAAAATTAAATGTGACTGTGTCGAAATTATTACAAAATACAATTTAATTAAAATTTCTAGAATATATAATTCCACCTGCTATTAAGCTACCGTAAAATGGATAAAAGTTGAATAGTGCAAGCCAAATGCAAGACGTGAAGCGGCAGAATATGAAACAGCCGCAGAAGTAGCGCGATCAGTGCGTAGCTACCACAAGTAAGCGCAGTTCCGCGTACTTGATCGCCGCCCATTTAAAATCGACTTTCATTATTGATGTCGTGGAAATTATCAAGCTAAAAAAATTCAAGCACATTACAACTCAAAAGCGATAGACGCACAAAGGGTTTTTTTATTGCTGATGACAAATCCGGGAAAGAATCCGCGTGTGAATGCCGCAGGGTGCTTGCTACGCGGCGCCCGCGTCGAGTCAAATCCGTGCATCCGCTATCGGTGCGCCTAGTCCAACTCGCACTTGGCAGGATTTATTTTCGACCTCTTGTTAAATGAAAGTTTGCATATTATGTTTTTTTCTGTTGTTCCTTTCAGTAACATGGCAATCTGTTTCAAAAACAATAAGCCATTTATTTGTTTGATTTAAGTCAATCTGTATATGTTGTATTTTTTTGGGAGTTCCTAATTTTGAAAGATTCAGTCTCGAGATATCGTTCCGTTTCAGTCGCACATGTTGAAGGCCACCCTCTTCGCTCAACGCCTGTGCAGGTTTCAAGTTTTCAAGCAAATTGAGACCCAAGTACCCCTGAGCAAAATTTTTACATAAACAAGTGCGAGTTGAATTCGCGCACCGAGGGTTCCGTATCGCCATGTCATGGCTAGCGCCAATCACGCCATCTATGGCGTGTTATGAAATTAGTCAAATGTCATGATTAGTTAAAATGCTTCATAATCTATTCGGTAGATGGCGCGCGCGCATACACTTTTGGGTTTCTTCTATGGGAAACCCCGTGAATTTTTACTTTTTCTCATATTTATTTATTATTTGTTGTTATATCGGCCATGATAACACATATTCTGTGAACATTTCAACGGGCTACCTATTACGATTCAAGAGATACAGCCCTCGGACAGACAGACGGACGGACGGACAGACAGACAGATGGCACAGGCTTAGTAATAGGGTCTCGTACCGGATACGGAACCCTAAAAAATATTCAAGTGGTTGATATTTTTATTACGAAGTAGGTCAGTGGAGATTATCAACCATCCATCAGTGGAAATAATTTTCACTAATAACGTAAGCCCCTTTTCGTTTATTTAAGACTAGCTGAGCCCGCGGCTCCGCTCGCGTGAAATTCGTATTCCAAAGAAAAATTTACTAAGTAACTAAGGGCGAGGCCGAAGGCCGAGCTGCGTTCAGGTAAACCAAAAACCCTCTTCCGCCTTCGGGCCTCGCCCTTAAAGACTTCCTTTCTTCGATAGAATATAATATCGTTTACTCAATCTATTTATTTCATAAAAATAAAAAAGTAATATTAATAACTAAAGAATTAAAGCTACCTATCAAACATTAAAATAACTATCAAAACGGGCATTTTCATATGTTCTCTTAGAGCACTTGCGGCATTACCCCGCTGGATGGCAAGGCTTACCCTTTGAATGAAGTACATAAGCCCTTGATGGCGGGACACCAGTTGCGTCAACCAGCAGAGGCTCAAGCCTCTTTTGGCTTCACTGCTCCACGGACCGAAGGTTTCAACCGGAAACGCAACAAATTCGAAATCTTGATTTATATTTCTATATTTGCTGCGTTTGAGGCTCTCCACCCCAGCCTCGGCCGCGCCAGCCGCTCTTGAAGATGTCCTAACGTGACTTGGAGCCAATGTGAGAACAAAAGTGGCGTCCCACATCAAAGAACTACCCTTAGTCCATGGCACTAAGGTGATAGCATCGGGCCTCTTGCCATCCAGCCGGGAATAACCGCGAGGTTCTAGGATGCACGGTATATTTGCCGTTAGAAGCGTGGACTTTATAATAAAATTTAAATTAAATTAACTCAATCTTAATATTAATTAACTTTATTCGAGATGGTTTAGCTTCTTCCTGAACGCAGGTCGGCCTTCGGCCTCGCCCTTAGTTACTTTCTCTCTTCGAGATGGTTTATCATTTGTCAGAACGTAGCTCGGCCTTCGGCCTCGCCTTAGTTACTTACTTTCTTCAAAAATGTTTACCTTCTTCCTGTACGCAGCTCGGCCTACGGCCTCGCCCTTAGTTACTTGCTTTCTTCGAGAGGGTTTATGGTCTTCCCGAATAGAGCACGGCCTTCGGCCTCGCCCTTAGTTACTTACTTTCTTCAAGATGGTTTAGCTTCTTCCTGAACGCAGCTCGGCCTTCGGCCTCGCCCTTAGTTACTTGCTTTCTTCGAGATGATTTTTCAATTATCAGAACGTAGCTCGGCCTTCGGCCTCGCCTTAGTTACTTACTTTCTTCAAGATGGTTTAGCTTCTTCCTGAACGCAGCTCGGCCTTCGGCCTCGCCCTTAGTTACTTGCTTTCTTCGAGATGGTTTTTCAAATATCCGAACGTATCTCGGCCTTCGGCCTCGCCTTAGTTACTTACTTTCTTCAAGATGGTTTAGCTTCTTCAAGAACGCAGCTCGGCCTGCGGCCTCGCCCATAGTTACTTACTTTCTTCGAGAAGGTTTATGATCTTCCAGAATAGAGCTCGGCCTTCGGCCTCGCCCTTAGTTACTTACTTTCTTCAAGAATGTTTTTCTTCTTCCTGAACTCAGCTCCGCCTTCCGCCGCGCCCTTAGTTAGTTTCATCGACAAAGAATATCGTTTACGTGAGCGCAGATCCGCCTTCGGGCCCGCCTTAAGTTACTTACTTTCTATTTTAGAAATACGAATTTCACGCTAGCTAAGCCGCGTGCAACAGATATATAAATTTTATTGCACCAATGACAGCGACATAACTTCGACTTTCAATTATTATTTTTTTATTTATCAAACAATTTGTCACCGGCCAGCTCACGTCGAGATGACAGTTCTCCGTTGTCAACATGACATTTAAAATTGTTTTTTACCTTTACTTTGGATTACGTGATTTTTATTATATTTTTTAATTATTACGTTCATCCGGGATATACACTGTCACTATAAAAAGTTTCGTCAAATTCCGTTCAGTGGTTTTTGCGAGATGCGCGTACAAATAGAAATTTTTGCATTTACGATTTTATGATATATATAGAAAGAATAGATATGTATAGACTATTGTGTTCAAGTTATAAAAAAGAAGAACTGTCATTTTCGTTGTATCTACTTATTTTTAAATTTCGAATGAATATTTTATTTAAATTGTATTTGCTGCCAGTTCTCAAGATATAATTATGTACTTTGGACTACGTGATTTTAAACGCGCAATAATGTTTATAATTGTTAATTTTTTTTATTTTTGTTATTTTTTTTTACGTATTATGTTAACCCGGCATATAAACTGCCACTATACAAAGTTTCGTCTAATTCCGTTCAGTGGTTTTTGCTTGATGCGCGTACAGATAAACAAACAAACAAACAAACAAACAAAAATTTTAAAAACTGTTCTAACATGTTCAGTATCTCATTTTAAGCCACCCTGGTTAGTTTTTTTCCGAATACATTCAATGTACAGACTTTCTTACCTCTACGATTTTATTATATGTATAGATTGTAGAAGTAAACGTGGCCGTCCAGTGTGCCCACGCGTACTCCTTATCTTGAGTCTGTGTAGTTACCCCTGGGGGTACGCGTACGACTATTTGGGAACAGCTGTCCTAGATCTACCTACGCCTTGTCAAGCAAGAGAAGATCGAAACAAAGTATAATCCACATAATGTCTCCTCATATGTATCTTAAAAAATACTCAAGAATTATCTCCTCTCTGTGCAAAAGTAAAATATATTATACCACTCCCTCAAAGGTTCGAACACATAACGCACACACAGCACGATCACACATCCAACATTCACCCACACACCCTCACCCTCACACACACACAAACACCCTCACCTCACACACACACACGCTTGTCAATTGTATGTTATGTTATTTAGTCATGTTAGTTAGTTATATTTTTTTGTGTAATATGTTGATTGTCATTGTTGTTTGTTTTTATTAGTCTTGTCCTTGGTTGGAAAGGGGAGCACCTGAAAATCAGTTTCGCTGTCTCTAGTAGTGAGTCAGCTGAGTCGGCTCCCTTTTCGTCACATGTTATATGTTTGTTTGTGTCTTATTATTTGAGTGGTTGTGTGACGAAAAAATTAATAATTTCATTTCAAAATCATTTCATTTAATTTCTTCCACAGACCTCTGGTCTTAGAATTGGTCTTTTTCTTTGGCCGCGCGCACCTCACTTCTGCGCCGCAGTATAATGTATACAACTGTTGCAGAGTCACTAAATATTTCAAAAGGGTAATTAATCCCTATGGTTTTTGAAAGAAAAGTATCCCTCTAAAATATTTTATGTTTATTTGTTAGTGCTAAGCACGTACTCGCTTTATATATATTGCTGCTCGCAAAAAATATGCGACATCAGTAACTAGAGCCTCATCGCCCGCAACAGCCTTCCAGACAAAGCATCCCTCGCGGCTACACCGAAACTCTACACCGCTGCACTCGAGACTGGCTTATACTTAACAGCCGACTTACTAGCCTACGGAATATCAATACTAATAATAATACATCTGTAAGGGATGGTGATGGAGTAAGTTACTTTGTTTTATGATATACTGCATTTGTAGACTCTATGTATGATACTAAATGTAAATTGACGATTTTTAGAAATCTTTTCTGTATGTATGTATGTATGTATGCCCCTCTATATCTCTTAAACCGTTCATCCGAATTCGATGAAACTTAGTACAATCACATTTAACTATACGGGACACAGCATAGGCTGTGAAAATTCAGTTACGGTTACGCTATATGTGACTCTCATACAAACCGAATTGTTGCGCGCCCCGAAATAAAGGTACGGTAGCGGGCTAATTTACTTTCTTATTTTTAAATACGAATTTCACGCGAGCGAAGCCGCGGGCAAAAGGAAGTAAATAATATATGGTGCACAGTTGGAGGTATCCACTTTTAACTACAGGAAAAAATTGGCCAAGTGCTAGTTTTACTCGCGCACGGAGCGTTCAGTAGATTCTCCATACCACACCTGTGAAAAAAACATAAACCGTCTATGTTTTGTCTTTCTACAATGCAAAATATAAACACCTTTGGCGCCATCTATTATTCAGTAGCGTGACTAATAGATTCTTAGCACGTTTCTTGTATGGGGACCCCTTAATTTTTTAATTTTACGTTTTGAAAGAGGATTAGACGTTTTTAAGCTACTCGTTAACCGTTTTCCCAAACTAACCAATTTCAGTTTAAAATGGGTTCGATGTACCTAAATACATACCTATGTGAAAGTGCTTATTCTACAATGATTTTTTTTTATGGAACTGACACGGTTGGCTACATTTCCTACAACATCCGTGATGTCAGCCCATAACACCGGGTGAATTAGGTGTCATGTCAGTGCTTCCCTTCATTTCATGTTGGCTACACTGAACTGGACGGAAAATACGAACTACTTACATAGCCGTTTCGACCGACGTTTCATTCAGTGCGGTGGTACCTACTCGGCCGGGATAAACCCTACCACCTAGTAAGGTAAGAAGGGAAGCGACCTACAATTGTACGTGGAATCCGAACCACGGTCAGCCTCTAACGGTCGAAAAGAATTTCATAAAATCTCAATACAGGTCGTTACTATCGAATAAGTCACCTTGTTGACGCACTGCGTTTGGCAACAAGTTATATTGACGGTGATATTGACAGAATTGTAAAAGATAAATTAATGAAAAAAATTGGTTGTCTGGAAAGTCGGTTTACGGACGATAGTTTTACGTGATAACGTCATAAAGTGGTAAGACTACTGTCAATTTCTGCTGCCCTGGTACTTTAGAACCAGATAAATGTGTACAAGCCGACGCTTGGGCCGATTGTGCCTCTCTATCGCTTGTTACGCGCTCTCGTTTGCACACACAGGCTCAGATGGAACGTGACACTTTTTCGTGCGTGCAGTCGGTGTTCATCAATTTATAAGACGTGACGTTATCACGTCAAAACAATAAAAATAAATGTAAGAAAATATCCGCTATATTTTTTTATTTTTCCTTTAATATATTTGAAGACCGATAACATTTAGGTTCTATGGTCCGCCAGTTTATGTCGAAATATTATTTGGCCCGAAAACGTATCGGTACTAAAAAATAAAAAAAATAAAACGAAATATTTTTTTTATACAAGCATGTTTTAAAAAGGTTTTTTATTTAATTTTTGTGTAAATTTCCAGCTTATAATATTATAGCTGTTTTGGTTTTGGAGCTAAAGAGCTCTGACAGACGGACGGACAGACGTATAGGGTTCCTGGATTTACTGCGGATATGTTTGGCCCGAAACGTCGAGCAACATAGCTCGGAAAACGAGCGTGACTGACCGTGAGTGAGGCGATTTCAATTTTAGCAAATTAATTTGTATCCGTAACGAATGCATTCGTGTGCGAAATTTCCACGCTTGCTCCTACAATGTTCAAATAATTTGCCTAACTTTCGTCACAAACCTCGAAGAATTCTCATTAAAAAAGGGTGTTTTATTAATTATTTTTTTTATACAAAGCGTGACATGTGGCGCCGATCCACCCATAAGGTGTCTAGCGACGCCCATGGACATTCGGTCGCATGCGAGGGTTGCGAATGCCATGCCGGCCTGGCAGGTGCCCATTCACGCCCTCTCTTGAAGGACCCGAGACTGGACTTGGGGGGAAACTGTACTTGTACTTTACGTGGACAGGGAGAGCGTTCCAGAGTTTAACGGTTCTGTGGAGGAAGGATCTGCAGAATTGGTACGCATCAGTGGTTCGGATTCCACGTAAAACTGTAGGACCCTTCCCTTCTTACCTTACTAGGTGGTAGGGTTTAACCCACCCAGATTGGTACCACCGCACTGAATGAAACGTCGGTCGAAACGACTATGTAAATAGTTCGTGTTTTCCGTCCAGCTCAGTGCAGCCGGCACGACCGAAGGGAAGTTCTCACATGCCACCTAGTTCACCAAAGCTGACATCAGGGATGTAGTAGGTGATGTAGCCAACCGTGTAGTTTCGAAAAAAAATATATATAAAAAAAATTTCTCATGTTTGAAAACAAAGTGTTGTACAATGCAAAAATATACTGATTTCAAACGCAAAAGCCTAATATTGTTTTATTTGCATGATCAGTCCCTTTTCTAAGCCGTTGTTACATGAGAATATTTGTTCGTGTATTGTCAAGTCAGAGACATCCAATTTCGTTTTGACGCGCCACGCTCCGATACAAATCTCGGGCAAATTGAGAACCGAATAAATTCGGTGAGTGAGCGAGTACATATTATATGTAAATAATATGCTTTAGATTTAGTGTAATTTTTTATTTTCATATATTATAATTTTTTTGTAATTTAATTAAATTTAATTTTATGACAAAACATTTCATATTAAAGCTTGGTCAATCAAATTAAAATTACTTAGGCCCACTTGCACCAACACGAGTTTAAAGTTAAGTAGCGAGTTATGGATTTAAACGCGGTTCCCACAGTCAAAGGGTGCTAGCTTAAACTGGTTTAGCGAGTTAAACTGGTTTATATATTAAATTTGTGTTGGTGCAAGTGGGCCTTATACTAAACAAAACAAACAAACCTTAAAAATAATTAACCTCTCGAGAGACTGCCACGATCCGGGTTGACCTACCGCCAGAGTCATAGAGAAACAATTCCCTCGACTTCGCTAGATAAAAAATTTCATCCAAAGAGGCCGACGACGACGAGGGAAAAGTTCACTGAAAAAACGGTTGAGTAGTCAGTTAGTAAGTAACTAAATTTTGTGTAATATGTTACAAAACAGTTTAGTTGCTGCGGTGACTACAAAACTAGCAGTTACCACAACTAAACCGAGCTTAGTAAGTCAGTTTGATTGCTTCCTACTTAACTGTTTGTTAAAGAAAAACCGTTTGTTGCATAATAGCTAAATAGATTTATCATAATAGCTAAATAGATTTATGTATAGCTGAATTAGTAGAGGCAAAATAGCTCACGTTTGGTCACGTGTAGCCAAACAATTCAGTGAACAATTAATTTTGTAAATAGTAGCTATTACTTCGGTAGTTGGTTACAAAAGAGGGTTTTACTTAATTGTGGTTAGTTGCCGCAACTAAACCGGTTTAGTTAACTTTATTTAGTACGTACCAAATTTAAGTAAAAAACGACTTTACTAAACAGTTTAATAAAAAAAAAATTCTCCAAATGTTCCCATGACACTAGCGGCGTTACCTCGCTGTACCGCCAAGCTGATTCGTTTCAGGAGGTACGCCAGGGCCTCGGCAGTCACCCGGAATAGTCAGCATAGGGTTTTTTTTTAGATTATATTTCGAAAATGAGGTCTAAATTACATACTAGATTTTTCTTTAGCTACCATTAAGAATAACACCAATTACGTTTTTTTTTTTTATGGAAACTGACACGATTGGCTACATCACCTACAACGTCCGTGATGTCAGCCCATAACACCGGGTGAACTAGGTGCCATGACAGTGTTTCCCCCTTTGATCGTGCCGGCTACACTGAACTGGTCGGAAAACACAAACTATTTACATAGCCGTTTGGACCGACGTTTCATTCAGTGCGGTGGTACCAACCCGGGCGGGTTAAACCCTACCACCAAGTAAGATTAGGAGGGAAGGGACCTACAGTTTTACGAGGAATCCGAACCTCGGTCAGCCTCCAACGGTCAGCGGTCACCCATCCAAGTACTGACCGCACCAGCGTTGCTTAACATTCAATAGCGACAGTCACGAGTCAGGCGACAGTTGACTGTCTGCACCACTGAGCTATCGAGGCTGACAAACACGCGGTACATAAACCTAGCGCGCGAGTTCAACTCTCACTTGGCCGATTTTATTATAACGTCATTTTAAAATTGAAAATTTTCCATTTCACGGCAAAGCCTTTGCGAGTGGTTGCAATAAATTGAAGTGTAAAAGGTTTTTTACGTCGCGCCGATATTAAAAGCCTCCCGGAGGCTGTATCCCGCCCGGCTCCAGACTCAGTAACTAATTTAACGAGAGGACGGCGTCTATGTACATGCATTCGAGTATGTATGTATGTACTATACTGATGTACAAGGGCGCCGACTTTTAGAAATCCTCGTGGGTGCTCATGCAATTTTTTTTTATTGAACAGTCATCATCATCCTCATCCACGTGTTGCCGTCCACTGCTGGACATATGCTTCTCCAATTTTTCACTAATTCTCCCGGCACCCGGCAGCATGGATTCGCAAAACGTTCGCACAATGTTTTGCATTTGCCGCATTTACACATTTGCACGATGTACCTACGCATGTAGTGTCCCTATATTCTATTGAATGGTATGGAATAATATAGGAGTACTATAGTAACGTTCGCTATTCGCCGCGCCACTAGTGCGAATGTGTAAATGTGGCCGCTCAAGGGCTTGTAAGTAAATAAGGCACTTTTATCGTAGCTCAAATCCTATTACTGATCAGTTTTTATATCTATCGTCGTGGGTGCTCCGCACCCACTGCTCACATCTCGTGGGTGCTAGAGCCCCTGAGCACCCACGTAGTCGGCGCCTATGATGTACGTGTATATATCAGATATTTACCAAAATATGTCTGGCCGGATATACCGGATTTACTATCGGCGATTTATTTTTTATTTCAAAATAAAACACACAATTTGAATGAAAATGCTGTGGATCTTTATAAGTAAAAAGTTAAATTGCAAATAAAAAAAAACCGACACATCAAAAAGTAATAAATATTGCCGCTTAATTAATTTAAGGCGTCGGGGGACCGAGTTAAATTGTTTCTCTTACACAGACTGAGGCGTCAAACTTAAAAAAATCCCTCCTTTTGCGTCGGGGGTTTTTAAAGCATTTTCATCCAAATTGTGTATTTTATTTTGAAACCAAAAATTTTTGTCGCCGATGGTAAAATAATATTCCAAAATTCAGACCAATCCAACTTACAACCATGCGCGCCACTCAGCGATCTCATGATATTTTATTTTTAATTTTTTTATTTCTATAGTTTTAATTTATTTTAATGTTCTCTAGATAAGCGCACAACAAATGTCTGCCTAATATTGTCCACAAGTTCATCTGCGAGACAGATATTTCTAGTGGAGAGCATATGTAAAAAAAAATGTGTGTTTAAAAAATAAATAGGTAAATAAAAATAAATGTCGACATCTGCAGCCGATGAAAGCACCCAAAGAATGTCGACATCTTCTGCCATAAGCGGTAACTCTCCGCATAAAGGTGAGACCCCACCGAGCGAGACTGCATTGCAGCGGAGCGTTTCAGTACAGCGCGGCTCCGCGGCGGAGGCGGGGCGGCGCACAAAACATTATTTGTGTGTTGAAAACTGCACTACGTACGCATCAGCGCGGCGCTGACGTGTAGTGCGGTCTAACTTTAATTCAGCGGCGCGGCGCGGTAAATGCTTGATCACCCGTCTAGCCAATATTGCTGTGATCTGTTGTATGTACCTACCTATGTATCTATACTGTAGATTTATCTGTTCATTTAATATTGGAGTCAGAGAAAAGGCAGAGACTTATTGAGCTCAATGGAGCTTGATTTTCAATAGATTGGGTCCGGCCTTACGAAATCAAAGTAAGATCTCGTATAATGAAATGAGTAAAATTAGATTACCAAGAGTCAAGGACGAGGTCCGGCTCTACAGCGCGGCATATAAAAAACGACCGAGTGTAATGTTATGAACATGCGGCTAAAGAAGTGAAACTTTAATAAAAAAAAAAAACAGCCAAGTGCGAATCGGACTCGCGCTCCGAGGTTCCATACCACCACACAATGTATTTGTGTTAGGTGTTTACCAAATAATTGTGTTGTCGAAAATGACGAAAAGCTTAAATAAAAACTACAGCAATGGTTTGACTATCAGGCAAACCATTGGTTCTTATAAAATGTTTGCTATTAAAAAAATTTTTTTTTTGCCGCTGCTATTAAATTGTCGAAAAAATCTGCAGTTTTCCTGCAATCTATAAATGATACTCCATATTTTAGTTAATTATTTTTTTTGTGTTGATATATGTTGATACCATTAATACATTTCCCTCCGTATTATTGAATAATTTATTACAAAACTATAATACTTCTTATTATAAAGTGATATGTATATTTTCTTATAATATAAAAATATAATAAATTCATTAAAACTATAATACCTAACCCTCTGTCTGTTCCGCGATAGCATTATCGTAAGTCAAATCGACGACCTAAATAACAACAAAACACAATTAGTAGCTCGTACCCTCGGGTCCCGGCGCCAGGCGATTGCCAAAACTTCGATAATTCCACTTTGCCAAACTACCGGCATATTTTACTAAAAGTTGTAGGAGAGGAACTAATCCTGAGCGCGCCACAACCGTTGATGTATTGAGGAGCACAATAAAGGTAGGGCTTAATTAGGAACGGTTACCAAAGTGAAAACGGTTCTCGTTACATACGTGCATATGGTCACGACTGTTTCCCCAGTGGGACAACTGATCTCCACTTACCACGATCCTGACCGGCTTCTTCTACTCTCATCTCTCATAATGTTCTTCATATATGCTCGTCGGTTACGGGCATTACGACTCTTTTTGGGCTCATGCTGGTGAAGATGTGAATCTTCAATTTCCGACGTGTCCCGCGATCTAAAACCACTGCAACTTCGTAGTGATGTCGGCGCTCCAAGTGTGTTCTATCGCTTATTCCATGGGGAATGCTAGGAGGAGCTGTTTAACGCGATTCCGCCGTCCTTTTTCCACCTCCGTATAACGCGCACTGGCCAAGGATTGCATTTCTATACGCTGGACCAATCAGTTCTGCAGATCTTTCTTCCACAGAACTGGTAAACTCTGGAACGATCACCCTGCCTACATGTTTCCCTCCAAGTATAGCCTCGGGTCCTTCAAGAGAGACGTGAATAGGCACCTGTCAGACCCGCGTACAATCGAATGTCCATGGGCGTCGATAGACACCTTATGGGTGGCTCGGGGCCACATGTCGCGCTTTCTATAAAAAAATGTTAGAGATCGTCTAGGGCGACCGCTTCCGATTCTTCCAAGTTCCACGCACATTCGCTTCATAAATATCTTTCGTTAGTCTCCTATTCCCCTATTGTTCTGCTTCCAACATGGCCGAACCTCCGAAGCATTCCTTTCTCAAATTCCTGACACTATATCTTCTTTCAGGCCACACCACAGCGCCATCTCACTACACTGTTTCTCAATCTATCTTTCATTGTAACTCCAAACATGCTCCTCAACGCACGCACGCACGGTTTTCGTTGCTCGCGTAAATCAAAAACACAATTTTATAAGCCCAAATCCCTGGCCTACTTTCGCGAAAGCAACGATTTGGATAAACATGTTTCGGTGATAATCGATTTATGGAGGATAGCTTATTCTCCGGTATAAACACATTATATTTTCACTTACTAAACGCGGTTTTTTAGGATAGGCTTACTGGATTTTACTTCCATCCTTTTTGGGATAGATATAATATGTATTTTTAGAATGAGAGTAAACTTTTGTGCTACGTTTAGTAAAGAGCAGATCACGTAAATAGAAAAGTGCCCATTTCATCCTACCACTAAGTCCTCATAAGTTACATACTGAAGAGGATTTAATTGGTAACAAAAGATGTTTGTAAATATGTTCTACTCACCTAGACCGCCCGGTTTGGCAAGGCATCTAGCCTGGCTAGATGACTTGCATGAGCAAATTATTCCTCCAAAAGTTGGCGCAAAGTACATGGTGCACTGTGCGGCGTACACATGATAGCCACTTGCATGCGGAAACAATTTGTCCAAAAGTTTGCACATAGGATATGTGTGTGCGGCGTCTATACGATAGCAACTTGCATGCTCAAACAGGCCCGTCCTTGTCCAAACACACCGTACAAACGTTGTACAACCCCGTACAAACCGTTTGCGCATTATACGGTTATGCTGTCTTAACATACATGCGTGTTTATGCAAATTAGAAGTTGTTCAACTAAGATTGAGTGTGTAGCTGGACCTTTATAAGCAATTTTATTCCTTGATTTTGTGAAATAACACACCCCGGGAACCTTGTCCTGGCAAGATGGGTCCCTGATTCTAATTCAAGAAGGCAGGACTTTCTCGGTGAGAGCCAGTGTAGCAGTAACCTGATATTATGAAAGCCTAAAGATAATTTGAAGGTTTTCCGACAATCAAAATTAAATACTTAATTAAAACTAATTTAGTTCCATCAACACCCTGAATTCTCGGACGAACCTCAAAAATTCAAGCAAGACCTAGTTTCAACAGGAATGTTGCAGATTTTGGGTAAGATAAGCGCCACTCTGTGTTCTGTTGGTCCTCTCCCCGGGCACGCGCTCGTACTAAGAACCTACATTGTTAAAACATGTTGTTTCAGCGTTCGGGATAGGATCCATGATCTACTCGGGTTTCGAGTTCGGCCAGTACTGGGAGCTGGAGCGGAACACCAACTGTCACAATGTTCTGTTGGTCCTCACACAGGTCACGCGCTTGTACCAAGAACCTACATAGTTCAAACATAACTGTTGTTTCAGCGTTCGGGATAGGCTCCATGATCTACTCGGGCCTCGAGTTCGGGCAGTACTGGGAGCTGGAGCGGAACACCAACTGTCACAATGTTCTGTTCGTCCTAACACAGGTCACGCGCCTGTACCAAGAACCTACATAGTTCAAACATAACTGTTGTTTCAGCGTTCGGGATAGGCTCCATGATCTACTCGGGACTCGAGTTCGGGCAGTACTGGGAGCTGGAGCGGAACACCAACTGTCACAATGTTCTGCTGGTCCTCTCACCGGTCATGCGCTTGTACCAAGAACCTACATCGTTAAAACATAACTGTTGTTTCAGCGTTCGGGATAGGCTCCATGATCTATTCGGGCCTCGAGTTCGGGCAGTATTGGGAGCTGGAGCGGAACAACAACTATGACAATGTTCTGTTGGTCCTCTCACCGGCCACGTGCTTGTACTAAGAACCTACATAGTTAAAACATAACTGTTGTTACAGCGTTCGGGATAGGCTCCATGATCTACTCGGGCCTCGAGTTCGGGCAGTACTGGGAGCTGGAGCGGAACACCAACTGTCACAATGTTCTCCTGGCGCTTACTCCGGCTACACGCATGGCCTTCATCTTCATTCAGATGTATTTCATCTTCCTCAATAACGAGGTCGGTATCTTGATTTTATTTCAATTTGACGGTCGCTCTTTTCCAAAGGTTGAAAGTTGCCCAGTGAGCAATGTAGCGAGCCATACTGGGTATATCTCTACGTGATATGATGCGTAATGAGGTAATCTCCCGATGTACCAAAGTCGATATTGGACACCGGGTGCCTAAGCTCAAGTAGCAGTGGGCTGGGCATGTTAGCCGAACAGACGACGACCGTTGGAGTAACCGTGTCCTACACTGGCGGCCGTGGACTAGAAAACGGATGTGGGGAGACCATCCGCCAGGTGGGACGACGACATCAAGTACGTCGGCGGAAACCACTGGTTCCGTACCGCTGAAAGTCGGTATGTGCGTCGGCGGAAAGCAGTCGTTCAGTAGGACGGGAGGGCTGGAGTAAAATTGGAGAGGCGTATGTCCAGCAGTGGACGCTTACACGCTGACTGACTGACTGACCAGTGAATTTGGGGTCGAGTAGCGCTATCTAGCGGACACAGTGAGCATCGTGTAGCACTGTAAAGTCTAATAAGTAACAACAAATCTCTTTGAGTAACAACTAAGTTAATACCTTGGACATGTGTCAGTGGTCAGATTCTTAACTATTCATATTTATGCTGTAAATATTAATGATCTTGTGAGCGGTAGGATGTGATAATTATTTGTAAGTTACTATAATATAATACATACTTATAAGGTACATACTAACAAAACATTGTGATTTGCGAAGTTTGTTTGATTCTTCGCATTGAATTTAGAACTGGCGGAATTTTCGACATATCCAAGCGTCGGTTACCTACCTATGGATTCTTTATTGTTTATTTATCCTCTCTTGGCAGTACGCTGCGCTCAGATTTATCATATTTACATTATAACATTCCAGATGAAATTATATAATAAAAAATAAACATGTAATCCAAAGGTGGTGGGTTCGATTCACACTTCGAAATTATCTGGTGCTGGCTGAATTTTGTGTTTCGATAATTTTCAGCTTACACGTTGTTTATGTGAAATTAATGTTAATTAATTCCTCCTCCCTTTAGCTTGCACTACCCATATTTCTTTTTCTGCATTTTATTGGAAGAAACCACTTGTAGTGATAAGTCCGCCTTTACGCACTCCTGTATTTCTTGTTTCCTGTCGTGTACTGTTCTTCCTTCAATTTGTGTGCAATAAAGAGTTTCTATTCTATTCTATTAATGTTTTTGACTCTGTTTTGATTGCAGATGAAGGTGTATAAACATAAGATAGTTGCCAGATTCGGGCTCATGCACATGGTGGGTACGAACCTCAGCGTCTGGCTCAACGTGCTCGTTCAGGAGACCAAGCACGAGATTCTCACCTTCTACGACCCTGAGAACCGCACTATTGGGTTGTCGCATAGACTTGGTACGTACATACATACAAGGTACTAACAAAACATTGCGACTTGCGAAGTTTGTCGGTTCTTCTTCGAATTGAATTTAGAACTGGCGGAATTTTCGACATGTCCAAGCGTAGGTGGAACGAGCTCCCAGGGAATATCTTTCCCCACTCCTACAATCCACGGATCTTCAAATCGCGGGTTAATAGCCTTTCCCTAGCAACATTAGTCCACCTCCAAGCCGGACTGGCACCTCCTCGGTGGTGAAATTGGCTGCGTCTGAGTTTGCGACCTCGGGCAGAGCCATCCAGTTCGGAAGCAATAAAAAAAAGGTTACCTACCTATGGATGAAATTATACAATAAACAATACATATCACACGCTCTATTCAGACAATTGGAGTAAACAGAGTAATCGCTGTGCTGCAAGGACCTCGGTAAATTGCAGCACAAAATCGACCACCACGTTTCGCAAAGTTGTCGAACATGATAACCGCAAGTAAGGCACGAAGACCCACCTGCTGCACGACTTGGTGGAAAGATCGTGCCAAGGTGAAAGGTGGCTATTCTGTCGCTCTGTAGCACGGCGACAGGTACCCATCGGTTCTCAAAATCGTTTCTTTGCCGCATCGCTAGGGTGTGGAACGAGGTGTGGAACTGTCTTCTAACTAAACTTCTAACTGTGTGATCTAGACAGCCTAGCAACAGTCCCCAAATCTGCTGGCATGGCGCTTCACCGAGCGTGGTTTCGCGAGGAGAGGTGTTTTTGGCTCCGTCGACTGTACCATTTGTCCCTCGACACAGTCACCCATGTTGGTTGACATAAAAAAAACAAAGTGCAGTACACGGTAGTATAATGCATATCCCGCTTTAGAAAGAGACAATCCGGTTGTAGAGCGTCATCCCTGTCGCACGAATTCGCGCGTCTCTGTGCGACAGGGACGACGCTCTGCAGCCGGATTGACTCTTTCTAAAGCCCGATGTGCATTATTTACTGCCACGTGTGTACCATCCTTTCTGCTGAAGTTAGTTAGGCTAGGCATCGTGTCACTTAGAACAAAGACGCTATATCGACGTCCAGACGGGAACATCAGTATAATTAGTATAACAAGGTCGCAGGACAGTGTATCGTGTAGTGTACGCTCCGATGTGATTTGGGTGTTGCTCTGTGCTACTGTGACTGCCGAGTGCCGCCGACCACTAAACGTTGTAAGCAAACCGCAGGGTTGTCAGCTCGTTGCGAATAAAATGAAGATTACTTTTGATGGATTAATTGAGAACGACGATATCAAACTTTGAATTCGTCAGCTTCGGTAGCTCAGTGGTGCGGTCGGTCGACTGTTGTTAATCAACCCTGAGGGCGTTCAGTACTTGGATGGGTGACCGCTAGGCCGTTGGAGGCTGACCGTGTGGTTCGGGTTTCACGCAAAACTGTAGGTCCCGTCCCTTCTTGCCTTACTTGTGGTGGTAGGGTGGTAGGGTTTATCCCGCCCGGGTTGGTACAACCGCACTGGATGGCTCGCACCGGTCGGAACGGCTATGTAAATATTTCGTGTTTTCCGTCCAGTTCAGTCTCCTCTTGCATCACACATCTCAACGAGTCCGATAAAATAGCAGACAGCCCTGGGCACGTGTCGACAAGTTGGACCCGGACCCCGGACCCACACTAGCCTCCCGAGTCCCGACTGCACTATTCCGCCACATCACCCCCTCTGCATTCCCTCTCACCCTAGCTGCCGTTGCCCACCCTCGCCAATCGATATTCCACAATACGACGACGTTAAGAGGAAACTCGGGCGTAGTGTTGTTCATACAAAAAGGAATATAGCACTTTCCTGGATACGTAGTCATTGTTGAGACTAGAGCAATATTAAAAAAAAACCGGCCAAGTGCGAGTCGAACTCGAGCACCGACGGTTCCGTATCGCCATGTCATGGCTAGCGCTACTCACGCCATCTAGATGACGTGTTATGAAATGCTTCATATTAGTCTTTTACATGATTAATTAAAATGCTAAATAATCTATTTGGTAGATGGCGTGCGCGCATACACTTTTTGGTTTCTTCTATGGAAACCCCCGTGAATTTTTTACTTTTTCTTATTTTTATTATTTGTTGTCATATCGGCCATAGTATCACATACCTATTCTGTGAAAATTTCAACGGGCTACCTATTACGGTTCAAGAGATACAGCCCTCGGACAGACGGAGGGACGGACGGACGGCGAAGGCTTAGTAATAGGGTCCCGTACCGGATACGAAACCTTAAAAAAGCAAAACGTACAGATGCAATAATGTTTTTGCTTCTAATACAGTTTCTGAAAAAAATCTTCCAGTTTTTGATTAGGAAACAGGGGAATACGAAACCTATTTTGTATGAT
Organism: Nematopogon swammerdamellus; assembly: GCA_946902875.1. Taxonomy (NCBI): domain Eukaryota; kingdom Metazoa; phylum Arthropoda; class Insecta; order Lepidoptera; family Adelidae; genus Nematopogon; species Nematopogon swammerdamellus. The sequence goes on along the minus strand of OX336337.1, from coordinate 25,108,376 downwards.
GTCCTTCGCCCATTAGAGGAGATGATGGACTGTAGAGCGCGATAGCAACATAGTTCTCCTTAATATTTCTCGCTGCCCGCAATTACTTTTGGTATCGAAATTTAAAGAAAGAGTAGATCTATGTCCCTATAATTTCTGTTATCTTAAAAAATTTTAAAATTTGTCTGGTAGTCGTCTGATCACGGCGGTAAAAACGGGTAATTTTTTTAGGTTTTTGGAAGGTCATAATTTTTTTGGTAATTATTTTTTGGAAAAAAAGTAAAGAACAGGGACATGCCTATAGTAGATCTAGATTTTATAAAAAAAAAAAACCATTGCTCTGGAGGCATTATCCAGGAAGGAAAAAAGGGAATACGTTTGTATGGAGAAAATGCAGTCCGCCTACCCTCTTAATAATATTCAGTGGATACTGGGCTGAACATTTCAACACGCAATCAAAGCGTGGCTTGGTTACACGCAGTTTATGTGGGTGACTATTGTTTTTATGCAATCCGTTATAGGTGGCTGAGTCAGAGGGGCCATAGCACATGCTCCGACAAGGCAATATCATACGAAGAAGGTGCCATACCGGAGACTTGCCTTTGGATTGCTGGCTATACTGAACTAGAAGGCAACAAAGCCGGGGCTGCTATACCACCACCTTACATCCAGTACGGTGGTATCAAACCAACCAGTTATATACATGGTCTTACCACTTAGGCTACCTATTACGGTTCAAGAGATACAACCCTCAGACGGACAGACAGACGGCGTAGGCTCTTAGTAATAGGGTCCCGTACGACAGATACGGGACCCTAAAAACGACGGATTCTAAAAAGCCCACTGTCAACATCAAAAGGGAACACAATAACAATAGGATCATGCAGATTTTTAAATTTTTTTGTAAAGTAGGTAAACTTGTGAACTATTTTTAGGTTTCCGTATCCCAGACGGAAGCCTATTACTAAGACTCCGTCGTCCGTCCGTCCGTCCGTCCGTCCGAGGGCTGTATCTCTTGAACCGTAACAGGTAGCCCGTTGAAACTTTCGCAGAATATGCGTTACTATGGCGGATGAAACAACAAATAAGAAAAATAAGAAAAAGTTAAAAATTAAGGGGGGCCCCCATACAAGAAACATTTTATCAAAATAGATTAGTCACACTATTTAATAACAGATGGCGCAAACGACTTTTATACATTGCATGCATTGTTAGGTGCTGTCATTTTCCCACCGTAAAGTGCTATCGAACTCATTGAGGCGTCTCTAAAAGATAGCCGCTTCTTAATCTTTGGTCGTTCCAAAAAAAGAATTTTCAGAAGTTTGATGTTTGACAGATCACTTTTAAAAAATAAAGATTTTCATGCGGTTTTTTTAAAAAAAGCTTGAAATAAAAGTTAAATTACAAATATAAAAAACGCCCGACCCTTAAAACGTCAAAAATAATTACCGCTTAGGAGTCGGGGGACCGCTAAGTAAATAAAATATAAAAACTCAGAGCTGCGCCGGAATTTTTCTTTTCTTTACGCTTTTAATTATAAACTGCTTACGTTCTAATATGTAACGATATGATAACGAAGTTAGCCTCGGTAGCTCAGTGGTGCGGTCGGTCGACTATTGTCAAGCAAACCGGAGCGCTGTTGCGGAGCAGTACTTGGATGCTTGATCGCTTGACCGTTGGAGGATGACCGTGGTTCGAATTCCACGTTAAACTGTATGTCCCTTCCCTTCTTACCTTACTAGGCGGTAGTGTTTATCCCGCCCGGGTTGGTACCACCGCACTGAATGAAAAGTCGTCGGTTGAAACGGCTATGTAAATAGTTTGTGTTTTCCGAGTTCAGTGCAGCCGGCACGATCAAAGGGGGGAAGCACTGACATGGTACCTAGTTCACCCGGTGTTATGGGTTGACATCACCGATGTTGTAGGTGATATAGCCAATCGTGTCAGTTCCCATAAAAACAAAAAGAAACACAAGTTTACTACACAATGTACTGTATCACATAATATAAAATTTTCCAACATACTTTGCAAGATCATTTGCTTCTAAGGATCAATTTTCCCTCGCCCGCTTGCAATCTCAGCCGACGAAGAAACTTCCTCGTTTTCTTTGTCTCTCCGAGTAAATTCCTCCCTCCTATTTCTACGAAAATATTGTATTACCAATTTGTTTCGTTGCCGACGCGGGCACGCTCGTAGACGTCACAGAACTTGAAGCGAGTAGAAGACGTAGCCGTGGTCAAATTGTAGACGAACTGCAGGTCTATTCTTGTAAATTCTGACAGCGGACTCAGCGCTGATGTGGCGCTGAGAGCCACTTTAGTAAGTGGCTCTCAGCGCCACAACAGCGCTGATTCCGCTGTCAGAATTTACAAGAATAGACCTGCTGGACGGAAAACACAAACTATTTACATAGGTTTCGTCCGACCTTTCATTCAGTGCGGTGGTATCAACCCAGGCGGGTTAAACCCTACCACCTAGTAATAATAGTAGAAGGGAGTTATATCCCTTAGTCGCCTTTTACGACATACACGGGGAGAGATGCAGTGGGGCTATTCTTTTAAACTACCGGCCCCACACGGTAAAAACCGTGATAGGGAGATCTTGAACCGTAATAGGTAGCCCGTTGAAATTTTCACAGAATATGTGTTATTATGGCCGATATAACAACAAATAACAAAAATAAGAAAAAGCAAAAAATTCACGGAGGTTCCCATAGAAGAAACCAAAAAGTGTATGCGCGCGCGCCATCTACCGAATAGATTATGAAGCATTTTAACTAATCATGACATTTAACTAATATAAAGCATTTCATAACACGCCATCTAGATGGCGTGAGTGGCGCTAGCTAGCCATGACATGGCGATACGGAACCCTCGGTGCGCGAGTTCGACTCGCACTTGGTAGGTTTTTTATTTCTATGTTGATAGATTTTAACTTTCTTCTGTCAATTCGTAGTTTTGCATTAAAAAATTAAAACCAAATTATCGCGTAAGCTAAAAAAATTCGTGCGATTCACGAAAATTTACAAACTCACAAATTTGATTACTCGGACCGATCGTCATACCTAATAATATGTATTGGTAGTATAATAAATTAATAATTAATTCGTCTACTAGTTTTGTATGCTCTGTGGTAAACGTACCTACCTACCTACTGTGACTTTGCACTTTTGCCTCTCCCTTCGTATCACGGTACACCACAAAATGGGGGTCGACTGTCTCTCTTGATAGAATAGAAAATTTGTTAGCTTAAGAAAAATACACACATACACGACATCACGCCGCAACTCTATCTCTTCAACAAAATGGATCCCTCTGTCCGAGAGTCAGCAAGTTATTTCCTATTTAAAAAAGGGGCTAAAAATGGCTTTCAGATATTGGCCGGCAAAGGCTGAAGATCTTTTACGAACAGTAAAATAGATAAATTATTAATAAGACTACCTATGCAACCAATGACGTATTTTGTATGCAACATTACATAAAACAAAAAAAAAACAAAAAAACTATAACAAATTGGGTACATTATATAGATAAACACAAATATAAATAGACTGCAGACCATTTCACACCCACATGCTCGCACACACACAATCAATATAAAATATAATATAAAAAAAATTATGTAAACTAAGTAGGTATATGGCTGACAGTTACCTGCATCCTGTGACACGTCGAATGCCAGTTTAGGATGCAGGGATCGTCTCTTTTATATAGTACTAGCTGAGCCCGCGGCTCCGCTCGCGTGAAATTCGTATTCCAAAGAAGAATGTAAGTAACTAAGGGCGAGGCCGAAGGCCGAGCTGCGTTCAGGTAATCGATAAACCTTCTTAAAGAAAGTAACTAACTAAGGGCGAGGCCGAAGGCCGAGCTGCTTTCAGGTAAGCGATAAATCTTTCTCAAATAAAGGAAGTAAGTAAGGGCGAGGCCGAAGGCCGAGCTGCGTTCAGGAAGACGATAAACCTTCTGGAAGAAAGGAAGGAACTAAGTGCGAGGCCGAAGGCCGAGCTGCGTTCAGGTAAACCAAAAACCCTCTTCCGCCTTCGGGCCTCGCCCTTAAAGACTTCCTTTCTTCGATAGAATATAATATCGTTTACTCAATCTATTTATTTCATAAAAATAAAAAAGTAATATTAATAACTAAAGAATTAAACCTACCTAACAAACATTAAAATAACTATCAAAACGGGCATTTTCAAATGTTCTTAGAGCACTTGCGGCATTACCCCGCTGGATGGCAAGGCTTACCCTTTGAATGAAGTACATAAGCCCTTGATGGCGGGACACCAGTTGCGTCAACCAGCTCAAGCCTCTTTTTATGGCTTCACTGCTCCACGGACCGAGGGTTTCAACGGCAAACGCAAAAATTCGAAATCTTGAATTATATTTCTATATTTGCTGCGTTTGCGTCGGCCGCGCCAGCCGCTCTTGAAGATGTCCTAACGTGACTTGGAGCCAATGTGAGAACAAAAGTGGCGTCCCACATCAAAGAACTACCTACCCTTACCCTTAGTCCATGGCACTAAGGTGATAGCATCGGGCCTCTTGCCATCCAGCCGGGAATAACCGCGAGGTTCAAGGATGCACGGTATATTTGCCGTTAGAAGCGTGGGCTTTATAATAAAATTTAAATTAAATTAACTCAATCTTAATATTAATTAACTTTATTCGAGATGGTTTAGCTTCTTCCTGAACGCAGCTCGGCCTTCGGCCTCGCCCTTAGTTACTTGCTTTCTTCGAGATGGTTTATCATTTGTCAGAACGTAGCTCGGCCTTCGGCCTCGCCTTAGTTGCTTACTTTCTTCAAGATGGTTTAGCTTCTTCCTCAACGCAGCTCGGCCTGCGGCCTCGCCCTTAGTTACTTTCATCGAGAAAGAATATCGTTTACGTGAGCGCAGATCCGCCTTCGGGCCCGCCTTTAGTTACTTACTTTCTTTTTTTTAAATACGAATTTCACGCGAGCGAAGCCGCGGGCAACAGATATATAAATTTTATTGCACCAATGACAGCGACATAACTTCGACTTTCAATTATTATTTTTATTTATCAAACAATTTGTCACCGGCCAGCTCACGTCGAGATGACAGTTCTCCGTTGTCAACATGACATTTAAAATTGTTTTTTACCTTTACTTTGGATTACGTGATTTTTATTATATTTTTTAATTATTATGTTAATTCGGGATATACACTGTCACTATAAAAAGTTTCGTCAAATTCCGTTGAGTGGTTTTTGCGAGATGCGCGTACAAATAGACATTTTTGCATTTACGATTTTATTATATATATAGAAAGAATAGATATGTATTGACTATTGTGTTCAAGTTATAAAAAAGAACAACTGTCATTTTCGTTGTATCTACTTATTTTTAAATTTCGAATGAATATTTTATTCAAATTGTATTTGCTGCCAGTTCTCAAGATATAATTATTTACTTTGGACTACGTGATTTTAAACGCGGAATAATGTTTATAATTGTTAATTTTTTTTTATTTTTGTTATTTTTTTTTACGTATTATGTTAACCCGGCATATAAACTGCCACTATACAAAGTTTCGTCTAATTCCGTTCAGTGGTTTTTGCGTGATGCGCGTACAGACAAACAAACAAACAAACAAACAAACAAACAAACAAACAAAAATTTTAAAAACTGTTCTAACATGTTCAGTATCTCATTTTAAGCCACCCTGGTTAGTTTTTTTCCGAATACATTCAATGTACAGACTTTCTTACCTCTACGATTTTATTATATGTATAGATCTGTGTTTTGTTGTAAAAATAAAGTATTTTGAATTTTTTTTTTTTTTTTTTTTTTTATTGATACGCGAGACACTTGGCGCCGTCAGCATGGATTGTTGAGCCGACGACGCCCAAAAGCATTCGTTTTAGAACGGGGGCTGCGAATGCCGTGCCGGCGTGACAGATGCCTTTTTACGCGTCTCTTGAATGATCCCAAGTCATACACTGAAGGAAACACATCAGTAGGAAGTGCATTCCAGAGTTTCGCAGTGCGGAAGATAAAAGAAATACTGGAGCGCTTAGTCCGCACTTTAGGCAGCTCTACAGTATAGGGATGCATTCCCTGTCTGTTACGCGTGGACCTATGGTGAAATGGTGAAGTCGGAATTGTTTCGAACAGCTCCTCAGAGCATTCACCGTTGAACAGTCGATAGAACACACTTAGTGAACCTATGTCTCTACGGAGCTGCAAAGGTTCAAGTTTGCAGGACACTTCAAAGTCGTTAACTTGGCGAACTGCACGTCTTTGGATCGAGTCTAACAAGCCAAGTCGATACTGAGCAGCCCCACCCCAAAGATGCGAGCAATACTCCACGCATGACCTCACCTGCGACTTATACAGCAGCAGGATTTGGTCAGGCGTAAAGTATCTCCGCGCCTTGTTCAGGACGCCCAGCTTTTTAGAGGCAAGCTTAGCTTTGTCCTCGATGTGACGGCCGAAGTTGAGTTCGCGGGTTAAGTCCACTCCAAGGATACTAAAGTGGTCATCGACGTTCAACCTTGTGCCCTGGCATTCGGGAGCTGAGCGAAATGGCGATTTTTTCGCACTAAACGCACACGCCTGTGTTTTAGTTGCGTTGAACTGTACCAGATTTTCCTGGCCCCATAATGAAATTAGGTGCAGGGTTTTCTCAATTTCAACAACAACACTACGCCTGCCCTCCTCCACTTCCTCCTTACTGGCACTGGGGCGGCTGCCGTAGCGTCCGTGTACCGTGCTGTCATCTGCATAACAATGAATATAACCAAGGGATAGTAAGTCATTGATATGCAGAAGGAACAGCGTAGGCGATATCACGGAGCCTTGTGGAACGCCAGCGTTCACAGCCATGGCATCGGAGCAGCAGCCGTCTACTAGGACCTGAATACTGCGGCCATGCAGGAAGTCGGCGATCCAGTCGCACAGATCGGAGGGGAGGCCGTAGGACGGCAGCTTGGATAGAAGTGCCTTGTACCAGACGCGGTCAAAGGCCTTTGATATATCTAGACCAATAGCCATAGCTTCACCAAAGTCTTCAAGCGATTGACCCCAGAGGTGGGTGACGTACACTAGTAGATCCCCGGCCGAACGCTTTGGCCTAAAGCCGTATTGCCTGTCGGAGATGAGGTCATTGGTCTCTAGGTACGTCATTATTTGAGCGTTAATAACTCGCTCCATCACCTTGCAAAGCAGGGAGGTAACCGCTATCGGACGATAGTTGGCAGGGTCTTGAATTTGAATTTGAACTATAACGCCAGCGTTTCCCAATGAGGTAGGCAGAGACACATACGATTTGTAGGGTCACTCAGTCTGTTCTACAGGTACTATCATGGACGCTGCTCGGAGGAACTTACTTCCCTTATTCCTTGCCATCCAACCTATCTTCGCAGCACTCGCCGCAGAGAAACTGGGCACTCTTTTCTTGTTGACATTGGGCTTCTGAGAACCCATCGGTTCTCAAAATCGTTTCTTTGTCGCACCGCTAGGGTGTGGAACTGTCCTCCGGCGAGTGTGCTTTCAAACGTCGTATCAACGTTGAGTTAAGTCTCTTGATTGTCCTAAGTTAAGAAAACGATACATTTCCTAGTCCCTTACTAGGTCGTAGGCTCAAATCGTAGCCCGCTAGGTTAGTAGGTACCACCGTATTGGACGAAAGATGACCACATAGGTAGCAGTCTCGGCTGTTTTCTCTAGTCCAGTCCCGAATGCTTTAACCTGGGTGCCTTTAAACGTAGTATTAACAGGCTAGACAGCCTAGCAAAGCAACAACAGTCCGAAAATCTGCCGGCATGGCGCCTCACTGAGCGTGGTTTCGCGAAGAGAGGTGTTTTTGGCTCCGTCGACTGTACCATTGGTCCCTCAAAACGGCCACCCGTTTACATATAAAACACCGTCTTTCTGTCTGTCTGTCTGTCCGTCTGTCTGTCCGAGGGCTGTATCTCTTGAACCGTAATAGGTAGCCCGTTGAAATTTTGACAGAATATGTGTTATTATGGCCGATGTAACAACAAATAATAAAAAAAATTACAAAACGTAAAAAACTCACGGGGTCCCCTTACAAGAAGCTAAAAAGTGTATGCGCGCCATCTACCGAAAACAGTATGAAGCATTTTAACTAATCCATAGATGGTGTGAGTGGCGCTGACCATGGCATGACGATACGGAACCCTCGGTGCGCGAGTTCGACTCGCACTTGTTCATTGTGCCTCTTATTTGATCAATCAATCATCAATCAGTACTAATAATAAATCTGTAAGGGAAGGTCACGGAGTAAGTTATTTTGTTTTATGAGATACTGCGTTTGTAGACTCTATGTATGACACTAATACTAAATTGACGATTTTTAGAAATCTTTTCTATATGTATGTATGTATGTTCCTCCATAACTCTTAAACCGATCATACAAAATCTATGAAACTTAGTACAAGCACATTTTTATAACTACACGTGACACAGGATAGGCTAAATAAAATAAAATTTCGGTCATGCCGAAATAGACAAGACAAAGACAAGACAAAGATATTTATTAGCAAATCATAGAGCACATAAATACAGAGCTGAAAATACACAGTGCACGTACACTCCACGAGGCACTTCAATACATACTCGTAAGTAACTAAAGCACTTACTTAGGATACAAATTGTGTAGGTACTTATTTGTTATATTATTTGTTATGTATTATATGTAGTTATGTACTATTTGTTATATTATTTGTTAATAAAGGTACGGGTACGGTAGAGGACTTACTTACTTTGTTCTTTTTAATACGATTTCACGCGAGCGAAGCCGCGGGCAAAAGCTAGTACATAATATATAGCGAAAGAAACTTCGTTGCACCCCGGTGTCCCGCGACACCTATCGTCTTTTTTTCGACCTCTACGTGTTTTTCATGCGTAGCGACTGGATTTAATGTAGAGCAAACTGAGTAATGCGTCACTCAGTGTCACATCACATCTATGTGCTGTACCTAGAACGATAAAAAAGGTATGGACCCCGAACCCTATCCTCGCCAGCGTAACACGATATAAGTAAAAGCATACTTGTTTCATTGGACGGTCGCGCGCTAGCCCGTCAGTCTGTCATCGGCTGCGTTCGCAAAAAGCTGTTTAAAATGCCCGCATGCTCTGTGTTTACGTGTAAAAACCTTACTACAGCCAAGTTTAGTCTGCACAATAGTGGAATATCTTAGCATCGGTAAGTACACTCCGCTCCCCGCAACTCGGCGACGCTTGTTCTCATACAAGCATTTGACAGTCCGGCGTCCATACCTTTATTATCGTTCTAGTGCTGTACCTATCTATGGAGCTAGAGTTTCACGCGGGCTGTCACTCTCGCATCGGCTCACGATGTTCGCTCGACCGAGTCACGTGACATGTAATCAGCGAAAGCGTCTTTGATCAGGCGCGGAAACACGCGGAGTAAGCCGGCACGCGACCGGATGCCTCTTGAAATCAGTTATTTATGCCTGCTCGATTGCTCTTCCTGAGGGCAATGGCCTGATGCCAATGATAATATAAGGTGCTTTGTTATTTATGTCAAAAATTTCGGGAGGGTTACATAGACAGTCAAATAAACACGTTACGCAAAAAAAAATCTATGTTTTTAGCATTACTTTTCGAGAAATTTAACAATACATGTTTGCTACCTAAACATTAACCTGTGTGTAACAGCAGTTAACTTGCATTGTACGGGGTCAATGAGCGTACTATGTTCAAACGCAGAACAGCTGTTTGTTGTAAGTAAGTCACAAGGTCACTATGATTGGTTTTTACAGCTACTTGATTATTTTTTTTGATAGGAGAAAAAAGGCTCCTATAAGTCATTCTAAGCGGCGGGTGGCCGAGTGGTTTGGGCATGGGCTTCTCATGCGAGAGGTTCGAGGTTCGAATCCGTTCGGCGTGTACCAATGAGTTTTTTCTGACGAAAAAATTTACATGCATACCTACACCTGCTGCTTCACCGTTCGGAAGCGGTGTAAAACTGTAGGTCCCTTCCCTTGCCCCTTACTAGGTGGTAGGCTCAAATTGTAGGCGACTGGGTTGGTACCACCGTACTGGATGTAAGATGGCGGCATAGCAGCCTCGGTTGTCTTCTCCTCTAGTCCAGTATAGCCAGCAATCCAGGGAAGTCTCCGGTATGGCACCTACCTTCTCGGAGGTGATATTGGCTGGTCGGAGTATGCGCTTTGGCCCCTCCGACTCAGCCACCCATACCGGGTTACATAAAAAAAAAAGTTTTTTTCTTACGTGAAGTGTTTATTTGAGTGCGTATGTAACCCTCCCGAAATTTTTAACATAAATACTTAACGAAGCACCTTATACTTATATGTAAAAATGCTTCATACTGTTTTCGGTAGATGGCGCTCATGCACTTTTTAGATTCTTGTATGGGGACCACCGTGAATTTTTAACTTTTTCTTATTTTTATTATTTGTTGTTATATCGGCCATAATAATACATATTCTGTGAAAATTTCAACGGTTCAAGAGATACAGCCCTCGGACAGACAGACGGACAGACAGACGGACAGAAAGACAGACGGACATAAAGACAGACAGACGGGGTAGGCTTAGTAATAGAATCCCATACAACGGATACAGGACCCTAAAAAGCAGTCAAGAGCGAGTCACGTTTGCGCAAATTATGGTTCCGTACTAAAACAAAAATATGTTTTTTCCTCGAAAATATTACATTGTCGCAAATCTTTTCCTGTAATATATGGCTTAATATCTACTAACCCTGCGAAAGTTAAAATTTTAGCTTTAGAAACCTAGGAGAATAGGGGGGAGGGGGGACGGTCATTTTTTGTAAAAAAAATTTAGCTAGGTATATCATTAAGTCGTCTATTAACACCAACCGTAGCGCGTAGTAGTTTCTATAAGGTTTTTAGGTTTCCGTATCCCGTACGGAAGCCTATTACTAAGCCTCCGGCGTCCGTCCGTCCGTCCGTCTGTCCGAGGGCTGTATCTCTTGAACCGTAATAGGCAGCCCGTTGAAATTTTCGCAGAATATGTGTTACTATGGCGGATATAGCAACAAATAATAAATAAAAGAAAATGGTTAAAATTAAGGGGGGCTCCCATACAACAAACGTCCGAAAAATCGATTAGTCACACTATTGAATAATAGATGGCGCCACAGGCTTTTATTTTTGTAAATTTCGATCCTTCGCTCATGCGCTTTTCAAATTTCTAATGAACTTTGAAAAGCGTGCGATCGATAGATATAACAAATGGTGTCATTTTGCTTGCATTTTGCATTTTGCCATTCAAATTATCTTTAGTTCCTGAGATCAAGTCTTCAAAGTTCACGCGGAAGAAAAAATCGACATGCCATTTGTAAACACCGAATGTCGTGTAGACAACGTATCTACCCCTTTTATAAACATTTAATATCATTGCCTGATGCAATGTGGGTAAACCGGCTAATATTTATTATATTACAAGCTGTGCCCGCGGCTCCGCCCGCTCTCATATTTCACTTCACTGCTAACCTCATAAGCTATTTAGCGTGATAGTAAGTAGCCTATAATTGATGGGAAGAATCAAGCTATCCGTAGAATTTTGTTTTATTAAAATCGGTTCAGTGGTTCTCGAGTTATAAGCGGACAGACAGACAGACAGACAGAAAGCAGACGTTGGATTTTATTATAGGTAAGGATAAGGAAAAGGAATAAGGAATAAGGAATAAGGAATAAGGAATAAGGAATAAGGAATAAGGAATAAGGAATAAGGAATAAGGAATAAGGAATAAGGAATAAGGAATAAGGAAGGAAGGAAAAGTTGAGCGATCAATCACACCAATCAGTGTTATGTAGGTCATTGTGGGGCGCGTGCGTTTAGGAATTTTTTTATTGATTAATGCAGTAGGGTAGTTCGAGAAGTCAGTAGGGTAGTTCGAGAAGTTTAGAAATAGAAATAGAAAATCATTATTTAAATATAGTGAATTTGTTCAACGAAGAAAAGTAATTTATACATCGGATATATACCTTTATATATATATTTTTTTTATGGAAACTGACACGGTTGGCTACATCACCTACAAAATCCGTGATGTCAGCCCATAACACCGGGTGAACTTGGTGCCACGTCAGTGCTTCCCTTCGGTCGTGCCGGCTACACTGAACTGGACGGAAAACACAAACTATTTATTACAACAAATTATTCACTTTGATGAAAATGGCCTAGGCGCAGCTCAATGTGCCTATGCTAGGGACACATTGGTGCTGTTTTCAAGCCTAGCCAATAATAGCTTATAAACGTCCTTATCCTTCCTTAGCCTTATCCTTCCTTACCTATAATAAAATCCAACGTCTGCTTTCTGTCTGTCTGAGTGTCTGTCTGTCCGCTTATAACTCGAGAACCACTGAACCGATTTTAATAAAACAAAATTCTACGGATAGCTTGATTCTTCCCATCAACTATAGGCTACTTACTATCACGCTAAATAGCTTATGAGGTTAGCAGAGAAGTCAAATATGAGAGCGGGCGGAGCCGCGGGCACAGCTTTGTGATGGGGTATAAGCTGGGCGTGGGTCGAATGAAACGGCTGAGTAAGATCACACAATTTATTGAATACTATTTGGCTACGTCAAACACGGACTTCGAATTACACCTTATATCTAAACACGTAATTTCCAATCAAATAACCTTACCCTAAACACCTTAATACTACACACTAAATTTCAAAGAACAATCTTACTTACTAACAGTCTTATCTTATATACCTAATCTAGTGGGCGCCAGACGCTCTTCGTTGCCGGGTGAGCGTCTACCCGTAATTTCCTAGCTAGCTCGTTATTATCCGTGTTTGGATCGGATTAGTACACTCCAGTATTCATAACCCTCCCGATATGACGGATTGGCGGGGCACGGCGGTGGATCCGCGGCCGCTTCTAAACGTGCCCGCTTCTCCTTACTACACTACACGCAATATCTACTATGAATCAACTTGTCTCACATTAGTACACAATATAACTTTATCAAATTTTCGACACCCGGACTTGCCGCACTCTGTGCGTGGGTCTCACGATTTACTCTCTCATTACTGTTACACGATGTATAAGGATTATCAGAAATCTGGCTAAATCTAACAGGGTTCACTTTAGTACAAAATGTAAAGTGGTCAAACTTTCAACACCCGGACTTGCCGCACTCTGTGCGTGGGTCTCGCGATTTACTCTCCCGTTACTATTGCACAATATACAAGAATTATCAGAAATCTCACTAAATCTAACAGGGTTCACTTTAGTACAAAATGTAAAGTTGTCAAACTTTCAACACCCGGACTTGCCGCACTCTGTGCATGGGTCTCGCGATTTATTCTCCCGTTACTATTGCACAATATACGAGAATTATCAGAAATCTCACTAAATCTTACAGGGTTCACTTTAGTACAAAATGTAAAGTTGTCAAACTTTCAACACCCGGACTTGCCGCACTCTGTGCATGGGTCTCGCGATTTATTTTCCCGTTACTATTGCACAATATACAAGAATTATCAGAAATCTCACTAAATCTTACAGGGTTCACTTTAGTACAAAATGTAAAGTTGTCAAACTTTCAATACCCGGACTTGCCGCACTCTGTGCGTGGGTCCTACCATTTACCTTTACCTTAATCTTTCGTAATACACACAAATTAACTAATATTTTGTTATACCCAACAAGGTTCACTTTAGTACACAATAACGTTATCAAACTTTCGATAATATACTGTGGGACTGACTCGCTGCGCACTGCGCCCGAATCCCGCAAGGTACTCGTACACCAATATTACACGACCGTCACACGAAATTTCTCAACGTCCAATTTATTATACCTACCCAGTTCACGGACAAGGTCGGTACCGGACCACGTATATGTTTCACTAAATAATACGCTATTTCTCTTGCATAATTTCGGGAGAACTGGTCTTATCGCTCCTTAAACAATTCGTTTTAGGACGAGGTGCGATATTATTGTCCTCTGCACTTCCACTCGGCACGGCTATCTACTTATTCGAACGTTCGAGAACCACGTGGCAAGCGGGTTCCCGCGCTTCTCCGTCGGCTCGCGTGGCCGCACGACGGCGGGTCCGACGCGCGAGGGGGGCACCGCACGCCTATCCGTGCCCGTCCGCTCGGCCACAGGACGTCGCACGTGGGTTGCCGTACCGCACTCGAAGATATACTTGTATTACTCTGTTTCACTTATCTGCGACGTAGTCTCGTCCGCCGGACCGCGGGGCAGTGCACCCGGCGTCTCCGTTCGCTGGCCGTAAGCAGAGAGGGCGTTCCGGAAGGCCTGCAATCACATCGTTGTTCTGTTTTAACCTTCCGTCGCCCCTTTCGCGGGAGTGGGTTCGCTCCCGGCGACCGCGGCGAAATAAATATTGCTGCCATTCGGCCACTCACCCTCTCTGTTGTCTGGATCTTTGTTAGTCCTGTGCGACGTTCGACTCAGCTTCACTTCTTTAGCTCGACGGTACAGCGCGTATCACTCTCGATTTAATATATGTCGACCTCGTTTCTCAATGGCGGTAAGATGTCTGCCGGTCGAACACGTTTCCTTTCCTCACCTGCACTCGTGGTGCTCTGCGCGGCCTGTCGGTAAGCCGGCTCACTACGTCGCTTAGGTTCCTTGCTGCGTGTCCGCGGTACGTAGCTATCTGCGCTCTCTTCCGCCAGATGGCGCAGCGCTGTTATTTCAGATGTGCCCATATGCCCGTTACAGCTTCCTTATCCTTCCTTCGGGTCAAGGTATCAAGCTGAAATACCACCGGCGGCGCGGCGCCGCGGCGGGGGCAGGGAGAATAATAAAAAAAATTAAATTAAATTTTAAATTATTAAAATTGTTGCGCGTTTAAAATCACGCAGTCCAAAGTACAGGTTTCTTGGTCGTTGTTTTTGCGTCAACTGGCCGGTGACGAAATATTGGATTCATGGAACACAAAAAAATAAAATAATTTCAATTTGACAACGAAGAACTGTCATCTCGGCGTTAACTATAAAAATGAATGTTCGTTCATTCGTTCATCTTCTATCCGATTATGATGAAACTTTCGTGGGTTGTTGTGCGCGCACCCGCGAATGTAAAGAAAACTTAAAAAAGTTCAAATTAATTTAAGGGATGCTTTTCGTTACGTTCATTCTAATAATCGGCACAACAATCAACGCTGACGGCACGGCGGCGGCGCGCGGCGCCGACGGAACCCTCGGTGCGAGAGTCAGACTCGCACTTGTCCGGCTTTTTTTTTTTGTTCCGTTCAGCAATGCAATCTTTAAGGATGAACCGGGCAAGAAACCTTATAGAGCTTTTTTTTATTGTTTTGTTAACATAAATTACACACTAAACTTTAATTACGTTTAACATACATAATACATCTAAGCAAACAATTAAAAATAATTTATCCATAAAAAAAAAAAATACAATATGCACGATATTAATGGTCGGAACTAGGACAGTCATTTTTTTTTATGGAAACTGACACGGTTGGCTACATCACCTACAACGTCCGTGATGTCAGCCAATAACACCGGGTGAACTAGGTGCCATGTCAGTGCAGGAAGCACTGATCCTTGAACCTTTGATCGTGCCGGCTACACTTAATTGGTCGGAAAACACAAATTATTTACACAGCCGTTTCGACCGACGTTTCATTCAGTGCGGTGGTACCAACCCGGGCGGGTTAAACCCTACCACCAAGTAAGATTAGGCGGGAAGGGACCTACAGTTTTACGAGGAATCCGAACCTCGGTCAGCCTCAAACGGTCAGCGGTCACCCATCCAAGAACTGACCGCACCCAGCATTGCTTAACATTAGCGACAGTTGACTGTCTTCACCACTGAGCTATCGAGGCTGACCATTGTACTGTCTCTAATTTACTTGAAAACACTAACTTAAAAAAAAACTAAAATCCATAATCGAGCTACGGGCGTATTGCGGCCGCGTTGGAAACACAGGCACCATTAGAAAGATATTTCCACCATTAGACACGCAAACACGCAATCCCTCCTCACAGGCGTATCTTTGTGCCGTCGACCGAACCTTCCTTTGTTCCCATAATTAGATCCCTTCTGCCTCTACTCCACTGAATTGGGCTCTGAGACGAACATTATAACATTGATGCTCCAGCACGATTTTAACTTGAGACTGTCATCGAGTTGTCATACTTCTTATCACAGAGAGTGCACTTGGACAGCGCTCCACGTTACACTGAGTCATTCACCAAGTCATCCAGCCGCAATAGTATAGGAGGCAGTGAAAAAGAAAAGCAAGTGATTTTCTTATGAAAGTGTTGTGCTTCTCCGATATCTAAATCTAGTTTCAGTTACTTACGTCAACGTCCGGCCAGCGACAGCTGTTGTCGTTTACCTAGAGGAGGCAACTAAGTAAATATGGAAAAAACAAGGGGTAATTTTTTTTTGGAAAGTGACACGGTTTGCTGACCGCTGTTACGGGCTGACATCGTGGATGTTGTTGGTGATGCAACATCCGCGATGTCACCCCGTAACACCGGGTGAACTAGGTGACCTGCTAATGACAAAGGAACTTTAGGTGTTAGGTCATAGTTTTTTTTATATTTGTAAACTTTAGGTGATGTTTTCAGATCAGTTATAGTATTTAAAACTATGCCAGACATAGGTCTGGAGGTTCGGATTCCTCGATAGTTTTTAAAACTATGCCAGACATAGGTAGGTAGGGAGGCTCTTTCGACTTCACATACAGGTCTTATACTTAAATACATCATTCAGGTGATATTGACATTAAGAAATTAACAGATGTTACACGCGCACCACCCGCCTCAACTCCGCTTGCCTCCACCCTCCCGCGCTCGGACCACGCGTCTGCACGCCCCCCCCCCCCCCCCGCTTCCGCTCGACTCCGCGCCACGCCACACCGCTTCCTTCCGTCATACATACGGTTGACTTGATTTATTTTAAACTTTTTTGTAGCGCATACTCTAGTAATGTATCTCGATTGGGAAGATTCGAGGCGAAAATATGACATTGATGTTCCGGCGCGATTACCAACTTGAGACTTGTCGATTTTGTGAAAATAGAACGAGATAGCAACGATGTGATGATTAGAGAGACAGTATGATGTGATCTATTGTTTGGTAAAGCTAATTACCATTTTCGCAATTTCATGAAAAATCGTGTAAGAGAAATTGATGTTTTTACCAGAAGAAGAACAAATATTTGATTCCTCCAAAAACATTTTACAGAAACGAGAAAATAAAATACAAGTATACTTGTAATATAATAAAATCCAACGTCTGCTTTCTGTCTGTCTGAGTGTCTGTCAGTCCGCTTATAACTCGAGAACCGCTGAACCGATTTTAATAAAACAAAATTCTCCGGATAGCTTGTTTCTTCCCATCAACTATAGGCTACTTACCATCACGCTAAATGGCCTATGAGGTTAGCAGTGAAGTGAAATATGAGACCGGGCGGAGCCTGCGGGCGGAGCCGCGGGCACAGCTTGTGTAATATAATTTACTAATTGAAGATAATTTAATTAGTTGGCTACATCACCTACAACATCCGTGATGTCAGCCCATAACACCGGGTAAACTAGGTGCCATGCACAGGTGCCATGTCAGTATTGTCAGTGCTTCCCTTCATTTCATGTCGGCTACACTAAACTGGACGGAATACACGAACTATTTACATAGCCGTTTCGACCGACGCGTTTCATTCAGTGCGGTGGTACCCACCCGGGCGGGATTAACCCTACCACCTAGTAAGGTAAGAAGGGAAGGGACCTACAGTTTTACGTGGAATCCGAACCACGGTCAGCCTCCAACGGTCGAGCGGTCACTCATCCAAGTACTGACCGTGCCCGACCGCACCACTGAGCTACCGAGGCTGACAATGGTGTTATATATGTGTGCGGTGGTGTAGAACGAATAATAGGTGATATGTGCGTGCGTGAGTGTGAGGGTGTGTGTGTTTGTGAAAGATATGTATTTACACGGTTTCATCAGCGCATGTATGTAGGCATGAGCCTAGCAGAGATCGTTGTTCATTACGAGGAGATTTGATCATCGTTTTTATTAGGTTTCCGTATACCGTACGGAAGCCTATTACTAAGCCTACGCCGTCTGTCTGTCCGTCCGTCCGTCTGTCCGAGGGCTGTATTTCTTGAACCGTAATAGGTAGCCGGTTAAAATTTTCACAGAATATGTGTTATTATGGCCGATATAACAACAAATAATAAATAAAAATAAGAAAAAGTAAAAAATTCACGGGGGTTCCCATAGAAGAAACTAAAAAGTGTATGCGCGCGCGCGATCTACCGAATAGAGTATGAAGCATTTTAACTAATCATGAATTGTGACTAATATGAAGCATTTCATAAACACGCCATAGATGGCGTGAGTGGTGCTAATCATGACATGGCGATACGGAACCCTCGGTGCGCGAGTTCGACTCGCACTTGGCCGGGTTTTAACCAATATTCTGATGCTGGCCCAAAATAAATATTCTCGGTTTCAATTTGAAAGTGTTTTGTATTGTCTGATTCTCGTATCGGTGGCGGGATGTCGTTGTTGGCTGGCAACCCTTCCTCAAACTTACGCCCGAGTCACCGAACCACCCGGGGGTCGGTGCCACTGAACCCCCGAGCTAGGGGGGTCTGACCCCGATCCGGGCGCGCCTGTCGCCTCCAGGCGACCGGGACTTCAATATGTCAAATTAAGTCGCGAGCGATTAGTTCCAGATTACAATATGCCAGATATGCCGGCTCGAATGCTAGCAGTGATCCATCAATATATGGAGGAAATTGATATTGATATTGTCAGTTAATTATGTTTACCGCCAATAAGTAATATTAACTTGTAAATAACAATGTTGGTAGGTGAAACCATATCGTGTGGGGCCGATACTTAAAAAGAATAGCCCTATTGTATCTCTTCTCGTGCATGTCGTAAAAGGTGAATAAGGGCTAAGGTGATAAAGGGTAAAAGGTGATAAAGGGCGATAGGTACCTTGGTACGGTCCTTCTACCGAGTTAGGCAATAGGTGCGTCTTCGTGCCTTCGTACTTACCTACTTAAGAATTATCTTGTCCTAATAATTTGTTAAACAAATAAAATGTTAGAATATTCTCTTAAAAAATTAAAACAAAACGTCCACTCCTATACTCAATATTAAATCCTGGAACTAAAGCTAGAAACTCATTGGGCCCACGTACACCACACACGCGAATCTGGGCGCGTCGGTCTCCATACATTTTATATGGAAGAGTGCAGCACGCAGTTTCATTGCGCCCACGCCAGCCCTACGCTACGCGACACACTGCGTGCTGCACTCTTCCATATAAAATGTATGGAGACCGACGCACCCACGTACGCGTGCGTAGCGTACGTGGGCCCAATGAGTTTCTAGCTTCAAGCTAGAAACTCATTGGGCCCACGTACGCCACACACGCGAATCTGGGCGCGTCGGTCTCCATACATTTTATATGGAAGAGTGCAGCACGCAGTTTCATTGCGCCCACGCCACCCTACGCTACGCGACACACTGCGTGCTGCACTCTTCCATATAAAATGTATGGAGACCGACGCGCCCACGTACGCGTGCGTAGCGTACGTGGGCCCAATGAGTTTCTAGCTTAACTCTCTTTGGCCCGGACTTCATGCACCCGTTTCTCCCCGGAGTTGACTAAAATAGGCCACTCCCACCGGTGCGAGCGACAGAGTGAGAAACGGATGCATGAAGTTCTCACTCTGTCGCTCGCACCGGTGGGTGTGGCCTATTTTAGTCAACTCCGGGGAGAAACGGATGCATGAAGTCCGGGCCTTTGGTGGGTGTTGTGCTGTAATTTACCCAATACTTTATCCGAGTACTTGCAGCACAGCACCGATTAATCTGCTTACCCAGATTATTGGAATACAGCGTATGGTATGTGTACGTTGTAGGTGAGGTGAGACCAAAGTGATGAGATGACATCACGGGTGTAGTAGGAGATGTAAGCAACAATGGCAGTGTCAATAAAAAAATCGGTCAAGCGCGAGTTTTACTCGCGCACGGAGGGTTCCGTAGATCCGCTACACCATACCTGTCAAAAATCCATATCCGTCTATCTTTTGTCTGTCTGCAATGCAAACCATCAGTGGCGCCATTTATTATTTGGTAGCGTTAAATTTGTACTAATTAATTCTTAGCACATTTCTTGTATAGGGTTTATATCCTTATGTTTTTACTTTTTGCTGTTTTTTTATTATGTGTGGGCATATCCAACATAATTACAGATATTTTGTGAAAATTTCAACCGGCTACCTATCACGGTTAAAAAGAAACAGTCTTAGGACGGACGGACAGACAGACAGACGGCGTAGACTTAGTAATAGGCTTCCGTATAGATACGGAACCCTAAAAAAGATGATAAATAACCAATCTGTTCGGCAGTTGGAGTTCCTTATGGATTTATTTTACTATCAGTTACGGCTGCCCACAAAGATACACACATAACATAAGCGAATAAATAGAACATCGTTCTCGCTACCAACTGTAAAACTCGATGGTTTTACTAGACTTCTGAACACTTTGGTAATATAAAATGTGTATCGTTTCAGCTTTCAAGAACTCGTTCTCGGATCAAGAGGTGACTGCGTCCCACCCCACCGCGGCTCACCTGCGCGTGGCGAGAGGGCTCAAGGGCCCTCATCACATCTTCGAGTGCCGCCGCACCAACATTATGGGCTCGCTCGTGCAGGACGCTTCTCCTTTCCTCTTCCCCTGCACCATCGAGTACTCGCTCATCTGCGCCGCCATCCTGTACGTCATGTGGAAGAACATATCTAAGTATCCATCAAAGAACGTCGCCGCAGCGATCGCGGAAGCCCGTCTTCTAGAAGGCCTCGCATACAGAAAGTCGCCGCACCACTACAGCGTCGACTGCGCCCGCGCTCACAAGGGACTCTTCTTCGGAATCCTCGTCCTAGTCCTCACCATCATCTCGCTCATCCTCTTCTTTGTGCTCGTCTCGAAGCGTGAGTATGCAAGTCTCGCGGTACTGGAAGTGAACGCTTGCGAGCTGGCGTTGTACGCGATGACGACCCTCGCCACGCTGGCGGGAATGGTGAGAGTGCGAAACCTTAAGTACGACGGCGACCGGAACCTCGAGCTCGACAATATACTGCTGGTCGGCGCGCAGACCGGCATGTTCATCTACGGCACTTTCACTATCATCGGCGGCCACTTCACGATCGAAAAGAACACGATACTGGTGCTGGTGACCGCGCTGTCCTCGCTCATCCAGACGACGTGTCAGACGATGTTTATTCTTGACGCGAGCCGTCGTTCGGCGAGGACCGCCGAGCAGCTGCGGCGCAAGCCGGGACGTGAGATTGTGACCTTCCTCCTGGTGACGAACCTGGCGATGTGGGCGATCAACACGCTGGAGAAATCTCGCGCGGAGTCACACCCGGTTCAGCTCCACTTCTACGGGCTATGGGCGTGGACGATCATCACGCATGTGTCGATGCCTCTCGCAATCTTCTACCGCTTCCACTCGACGGTCTGCTTGTGTGAGATCTGGAAGCGCGCCTACAAGATGAAGCCCGCCTACATGTAGCGGCTGGTGCGGAGGTACTGAGCGATTTACTCGACGGCAACTCGTGGATGAACAATTTAGTTTGCTTGTGCTGCTGATCGGATGCTGAAGAAGCACGGCATTGGTTTAAAATACCCAATAGGTACTCATAGATACATTTGAATAAATTCTTTTAGGCATTCATCATGTTTATTGAACAAATTCAGTGTGTCGAAAGTGCGTTCGTTCAAATTCATAGCAGACTTCAAGGCAGACTCTGGACTCATAATAAGAAAGTGTAGCATCCATTAATCCGTCTTTGATGATAAAGTGCATTGCGGTAAGACGACCCCAATACTGTGCTTACGTACGTCCGTGTGGGTCTACCGCAAAGACCCTATCAACTAGATAGACGCGGTTCTGAGGCTCTACGCTTGCTGCGCCAAAAGGAATATGAACTTATAAAGGAATACGATTGGCCTAAGCGCGCACAGGCGAGCGGTAAGAGGAAGCGTTGGATAAGACCCTAATGTGTTAAAAAGAGACAAATAGTTTTCTCGTCGTCTTTCTCCGGTCTACAAGGATTTTTAATTTTTATTTATTGGCCCAAAAACAAACAGAAACAGACAAGAAAATACAGAAAGATACACACAATAATTCAGTTTGCCTCCAGCATCGTTAGGCACGGATTAAACATGAAGATAAAGCGGCAACAATGCATAAAAGAATAAGAAATCAAAAACAAACAACAAGTTACAAAAGGAGAAGTAGTAGCGTAATAGTAGTAGTAGCGAAAGAAACAGGAGAAACAAGAGCTAAAACGAAAATATCAAACTACCCACATACACCTTGTCGGTATTGCAACCAAGGCAGAGGGGATGCGAGAAAATACTTATCGAGCACCGCGTCTATCTAGTTTGGCACGGTCTTGGGTCTATCGGGAATGAGTCCACTGGTGGCATATGAGCTCAAGTTGCTAGAAACCGGTTCCATGCTTCGATGTAGCGGCGTGTGCTAGTTTCCAAGTTTATTCCAATTTCATGTTAAGTTATTGTATTTGAAATATTTTAATCGCTGTTTATTTGTGTCTGTCAAATATGTGGGTGCATATACGGTCGTATTGATTGTCCGTGATCCCAACTGTTCATTGTATGCGGGTTGATTCAATTTAGATAAGAACAATGATGCTTGGCCGATTGTATATTGATTGTTCAGGGTCGACCATTCGGTGTATTGATAGTGAAAGCTCTCTTCCTATATAATTACGATAATACTCAGATTTATTCTCAATGTTAAGTCTCTTGATCGTCTCACGTTATGAAAACGATAAATTTCCTGGTCCCTTATTAGGTGGTAGGCTCAAATCGTAGCCCGCTAGGTTAGTACCACCGTATTGGACGAAAGATGGCCACATAGGTAGCAGTCTCGGCTGTTTTCTCTAGACCAGTCCCGAATCTTTTAACCTGGGTGTCTTCAAACGTCGTTGTATCAACGTGCTAGACAGCCTAGCAACAGTCCGCAAATCTGCTGGCATGGCGCCTCACCGAGCGTGGTTTCGCGAGGAGAGGGATTTTTGGGTCTGTCGACTGTACCATTGGTCCTTCGGCACAGCCACCCATGTTGGTTTACATAATAAAAAATAATAGGAAAATCCAAAGGGAAGTCTTCAGCACCAATAGCACTTTCTCGGAGATGATATTGGCTGGTCGGAGCATGTGCGGATTTTGTTATGCAATCCGTTATGATTAGCCGAGACAGAGGGGCCAGAGCGTATTCTCTGTCCAGCCAATACAACCTCCGAGAAGGTGCTATAGAAGAAAATTCCTTTTGGTTTTACATAAATAAAATTATATTCGTGAAATATTTTGTGCACAAGGCTCTTGTCGTATTGCAAATGTTTGAATGAATTGAAGGACCGTCAAGTCACTATGCAAATTTTGGGGTTTAGTTTTGTTTATTTGTTGCAATATTCTCGTACATTAAGTGAGTTATATAAATCTTACCTCAATGAAATCCTCAATGCTTCTTCCTTAACTCTGCTGTCCTTTGTTCTGTTTGTATAATTTAGTCCTGATATTAGTATGCTGTTGCTTCTATGATATGTTCTATGGCGTGTTACCTGTTAGACTGTTTCCTCCACTCGTTGATCCCTCCTGTGTCGTATCGTCAATACCTTCCCCTGTTCCAATCCAACTGTAGATATTACTAGAGTGTAGTTGTTATCTGCTGTCTCATGATAATAATTTATTTTAGAAGTTTCTATAAGTTTCATATTATTTTGATTAATGATTATAATATTTCAGAATCGTTCTAACTAGTATTTAACTTTTTGAAATAATGTTTCTTCTTCATCGCTAGAATGTTTTATTATTTTTTTATTTATATTTATCATGAGATAAAAGTCTTGCAGTTGTATTCCTTATAGCGCATATTTTATTAAGTTATTTAATATTCTGCATTAAGATAGTTAATAAAATAAGTAATATTATTTATTAAAGTTAGTTTTAGTAACTATTAGTTAGATTATTTATTATACCTAAGTATATTTTCTGCATCAGTTGCACGGGTGTATATAGCTGTCGATATATGTATTATGTATTTTGATGGTGTTTTATTAGTATTGTTAAGAAAAGCTCATACAATGACTCAAACGTTTATCTAATTAAAGTCACTATTCACTTTTATAATAGGTATATAACTTCGTGTGTAGTCGTGTAATTCCTAAAAAAATCTTTAAATCCATCTATACCTCCATTCATATATCTTCATTCTCATCTTTATTAAATAATGCTACTAAAAAAATAGGTCTTTCAAATTTTTAAAATTCGATATTAAAGGCATTAGCTATTTAAAATTGCAAATTGGCAATCTTCAATTTGGTTTTTAAGTATCAAAAGTCTAAAATAAGAACTGGTGTCTTCCAGTAGATGTAATTAATGTTGGTTTTTCAATTTGAAAATTATACTTTAAAAAAGCGCAGAATAAATCATATTTTTTTTATCACACATATTCTAATCATCGTGCATTATGTTTATACATAGTCACAAATATTCTCAGTAAATAGATATTTTTAACAGTGTTTTATGTTTTTAATTTGAAATTTATATATATTGAATTTTTTTTAACCATTTCTGTATTGGACGAAGGCTATTTTTTGCTCGATGCACAAAACCACATCATAACATAATTTTGTAATATACTATGACTTTTCCGAGTGTGCACATACACCTAATGGATGCATTATAAAAAAAAAATTATGAATTTAAAACTTTGCGGTCTCAAGTTTGCCTAAAATTGTCCAGTTTAATTTCTTTATAAAATGTGGACACATTTGTTCGACCCCACCCTTTAATCGTCGGATAACAGTTAACTTCAATGCTGTGAGACTTTAAGATCGATCAAGCGCGAGTTTTACTCGCGCACAGAGGGTTCCGTAGATTCGCTATACCATACTTGTCAAAAACAATAGCCGTCTATCTTTTGTATCTGCCATATCTAACTGCCTGTCGCGCAATCTATAATTGAGTAGCGTAAAGCGCGTAGCACGTTTCTTGTATGGGGACCCCTTGTTTTTTTACTTTTTTGCTATATTTGTTGGTATATCATCCATAATAACCTATTACATAATAAATAATATTACGTTTCAGAAGATACAGCCCTAGGACGAACGGACGGATGGGCAGACAGGCAGACAGACAGACGTTGTATACTTAGTAATAGGTTTACGTATGGATACGGAACCCTAAAAATTACACTTTACTGTTCTAAAATTATATATAATGCAATACTTCAATTATGTTCGAGTAATCATGGTTATAGTTTATATATCATTTTATTTACTAGTCATCCGTCGGCGGATGCGTGGTATTATCTATGCATAGGACCGTATTGGCTCCGGTTAAGTCTCATCCAACAGTTATTTGTCGGTTAAAATGACATTGCTCATACATTTGACAGGTAGTTAACATTTTAGCCGAAGGCTATGAAACTGGCTATAGATGCGCTGAAACGTTGTCGACGAAGTGTTTTGCAAGATGACAAAACTGTAAAATTTAAATTTTGCAACGTGACAGAACTGTCAAATATTGGTTATTTAGGATGACAAAACTGTAAAATTTGGATTTTGTAACGTGACAGAACTGTAAAATGTTGGTTATATAAGGTGACAAAATGGTAAAATTTTGATTTTGCAACGTGACAGAACTATAAAATGTGGGTTATATTATATAAGATGACAAAATTGTAAAATTTTGATTTTGCAACGTGACAGAACTGTAAAATGTTGGTTATATATGGTGACAAAATGGTAAAATTTTGATTTTGCAACGTGACAGAACGGTTAAAATGTTGGTTATATAAGGTGACAAAACGGTAAAATTTTGATTTTGAAACGTGACATAACTGTGAAATGTTGGTTATATAAGGTGACAAGACGGTAAAATTATTATTTTACAATGTGTCAAACCGTTTAATTTTGATTTCATAAGGTCAGATTATTTTACAAGGTGACTTTACAGAGTGATGAAACGGTAAAATTTTTATGTTTAAGCTTTAATTGATTTTATTCAAGGTAGTAGGGGTACCAACTAAATTACATAAACAGTCACTGATACTTACCAAATGTATTGTCGAAGCACCAAAGGCCTAGATATTTTCCTCACAAGTAACCTAGGAAAAATATGTCAAGTGTAGTGTTTTCTATGGATGTTTCTTAGAGAAGTAGTCAGTAGATACTTTTTTGACTTTGACTTTTAAAAATGGTATTTTGGATGCGAAGGTTACAATCTGGAAAGACTAGTGATGCGGAGAATAGCTAGATTTTTTCTAGATCTTTTTACCATGAGCTTATATACTTGTTGTGAAATAGATGGACACAAGTCACTTAGACCTAGAGCGATGAAAGTATTTTTTTAGAATTTTCGAAAATTTAAACGGATGATAAAACAAGGTGTTTTAATAGGAGGACAATATTTAATTTTGTATACATTTTGTAGTAGCATTTTTTTTTTCTTAGTCATAGATAGTCATAGCGTTAACTGCCTAATGATTTGACATTATTAGGATTATAAATGATTTCATTTGACCTTTGTATAATCTGCTAGCTATGTATATGTGACAGTACGGATATTGTAAACATGGACAATCTTACTAAAAGTGTATCTATTGTATTTATAAATATTCATGTACGCGTGTATTCAAACATGGCTAGGTCCTGCATTTGCCTTTCATTTTATATGTCCAATACGAATCGAGCCAAAGATTAATAATAAAATAACAAAATAGAAGATATTTAAAAATATATTAGCGTGAAATACAGTTTACGACACTATGTGAATACATTTTTTGGAATTTGAATCGCAGTTATAATTTTAACTTTATAGCGCGTTTCATCTAAAAGTTCCTTTCGCCGTTATGTTGGCTCCACTGTCAGTGTCACTGTCGGTGCTTAAATTCGTGCTGCCAGATTGTTATACTAGCTAATAATGTAATCGGTATTTACCGTACAAAGAACACGGTAAATACTGATAATTACGGTTAAATCTGTACACATAGCAACCCTCACCGCTGTTTTGACAGATAGACAGTGGAGCCAACATAACGGCGAAGGGAACGTTTAGTTGGAACGCTCTCTACGAGGAAATATTAAAATTCTGTGTAATACTTCTGTGTAGTACTCTAAATGGCCGATACTTTTTCAGTATGCAGATCTTTCATTGTATTGTTATTATTGAATCACTATTCATTTAATTATCTCTGTGTATAATGTATGTTTTTTTTATGGAAACTGTCACGGTTGGCTACATCACCTACAACCTCCGTGATGTCAGCCCATAACACCGGGAGAACTAGGTGCCATATCAGTGCTTCCCTTCATTTCATGTCGGCTGTACTGAACTGGAAGGAAAACACGAACTATTTTACAATAGCCGTTTCGACCGACGTTTCGCTCAGTGCGGTGGTACCAACCCGGCCAAGATAAACCTTAACACCTAGAGTAAGGTAAGAAGGAAAGGGGCCTACAGGTTACAGTTTAATGTCTAATTTACGTGCAAAACTACACCTGCTGCTTCAACGTTCGGAACAGGCGTTAAACCTGTAGGTCCCTTCCCTTGCCCCTTACTAGGTGGTAGGCTCAAATTGTAGCCGATTGGGTTGGTACCACCGTACTGGATGTAAGATGGGCGCATAGCAGCCCCGGTTGTGTTCTCCTCTACTTCTGTATAGCCAGCAAACCAGGAAAGTCTCCGGTATGGCACCTACCTTCTCCGCGGTGATATTGGCTGGTCGGAGCATGTGCTTTGGCCCCTCCGACTCAACCAACCATACCGGATTACATAAAAAAAATGTGGCTATTGTATCCATTGTTGCCAGGATTTCTGAATCTGAATGGGTTGTATCTGAAACTTTCCTCTTATCTCGTAGTGAAAAAAGTGAAATAAAAGCTGCGACTCAAATTACTTTGTCATACGAAACATTAGATACAGAGTAATGCCCAATAGTGCCTGCCGGAGAAGTCAATTGCGAGTTACGAGTAATTAAGGTCGTGATAAACGCCAAATACCTACGCAAAAACATGCAAAAAGTGCGGCAAAGTAAGTCCAAAACTGACCAATTGGCACACATTGAGAAAATTTAAAAAAACAGCAACATAAAATTTGGTTCCTTACCAACAATGTGGTTTGTTGCTATTTTAAAATAATGAGTAAAATTAGTATAAAAAAAAAATTCCAAAAAAAGTATGAATTTTTAAAAATCTGAGAATGTGTGTATTATTACAATTTTACAATAATCACTGATGCAAAGGTCACACAGCGCTGAGAGAACGGGCTTGTTGAAATTGTATTATTGTAACCACGACAGGAGATAAAAATAAAAAACAAAAAACGCCTACTCGAAATTAACGACGTAATTATCCATACGTACCTAAATGCACCTATCTACCTATCTTTGCTTACGTCAGTACCTATTTTTATTTTTATTTTCATCGATAGTCTATTTAGAGGTTTATAAATAGTGGTACATAAACTAAAATAATTTGCAATTTGAAATTCCCGTATGCTCAAGGCCGTTGGCGTTTGTCACTGCCTTAAGAGCGGACACTTCAATAAAGCCTAATGAACTTCATTTTTTTTTTTTTTTTATTGAAACTGACACGGTTGGCTACATCACCTACAACGTCCGTGATGTCAGCCCATAACACCGGGTGAACTTGGTGCCACGTCAGTGCTTCCCTTCGGTCGTGCCGGCTACACTGACCTGGACGGAAAACACAAACTATTTGCATAGCCGTTTCGACCGACCTTTCATTCAGTGCGGTGGTACCAACCCGGGCGGGTTAAACCCTACCACCTAGTAATATAAGAAGGGATTCATATCCCTTAGTCGCCTTTTACGACATACACGGGGAGAGATGCATCAGTGGGGCTATTCTTTTAATTTAAAGTACCGGCCCCACACGGTACATGTACCGGCCCCACACGGTACAAGTACCGGCCCCACACGGTACACTAGTGGTACATAAACTAAAATAATTTGCAATTTGAAATTCCCGGATGCTCAAGGTCGTTGGCGTTTGTCACCGCCTTAAGAGCGGACACTTCAATAAAGCCTAATGAACTTCATGACATCAATAAATTAAAAATTCAACTTTTTTCTTTCGAAATTTTTTTTTTAGCACTGGTCACCTATATTTAATCTAAACAAATTATATAATGACAGGTACGTAATTGGGCTTTCCTTATTACAAAAAAAAAAAAAAGAATTATAATAAATCAGTCACGATGTATTAGTTGGGAAAAGATAAATCCCCGAAAGACGATTTTGTATGGAGAAAAATAAGTTATGTCCATAGCCGACTATCATTGTCTCCCTCTACGGAGACAAGCCATGCTGCATCGTCATAGCCCCACTGCGACGTTGCTATCGCTTACTCGCTCTCGCTTGCCTACCGATCACAGGAGCGAGAGAGAAACAAGAAATCGCTCACCCTTCATCGGGCGACCGTCGCAATCTTCGTGTTTCTCTCTCACTCCTGTCATCGGTAGGCAAGCGAGAGCGAGTAAGCGATAGCAACGTCGCAATGGGGCTATGACGATGCAGCATGGCTTGGTCTCCGTAGAGGGAGACCAATGATAGTCGGCTATTAATTCATACTGACTGGAAATCTTTCAAAGTATATTTTTTATTTATTTTACGTTCTTTGTTATTCTTTATTTACACTTGCTTATTGGCTCAAAATATACGTTAAAAGTTTCGGGGATAAGAGTAACCGACAAGCGGGCTAAGGAGTAATCGGTGTTGTGCTGCAAGCAGGTACTCTTGTAAATTACAGCACAACACCGACCACCACGTTTAGCAAAGTATTCTGACAAGATAGTTAGGTATATCATGCAGTAATTAAGACACGGAGGACCACCACCTGCTGCATGACTCGATAGGACAGTGCCAAGGTGAGAGGTCCTATCGCCCGTTAGCACGGCATCGTGTCCTTAACCCTTAGTAGCCTTTTGCGACATGCACGGGGAGAGATGCAGTGGGGCTATTCTTTTTAAATACCGCCCCCACGCGGTGTGATTGGAAGTGTTTCATTAATAAACTCGTAACTTCATATCAAATGACTTGTCTGGCGGGATTTACTTACAAACAATATTTTGAACAGTGTACCTACGTAGCTTTCTAGTTGCAATGAAATGATAATTTATTATTGAATATACTGTAGAATTTATAGTGTTTATAAACATACAAAGTAAACTATACTTTTGGACTGTAGACTCTATATAGATTTGTAATTTTTTTATTTTATAATATAAATAAGGTATCTGGACATTTATGAAGAAATCGCTACGTCTCATGGGATGTATGAAAGCAAAATATAGGAAGTTTTGATATTAATATGTACGTATAAAATTCACTAAACTTTATATACTACGTAAGGATTTTTTGTTAGAAAAAAAAAAAACGATACCCGATAGAATTTATGTAAGAGTTTAGCTTTAAGCTCATTGCGATAACACCAATTTTTCAAATTGTCAAAAATCTTTACATGAGACAACATTTTTTTACAATTTACTGGAGTGTGAGAACTCGATGAGAACTATGAGAGAACGTGATTAAAATTAAAATAGCAATGTTAAAAAATTGTTTTATGGCGCCATATTTGAAAACAATTCAACATTATTTGACATTTGCTAAAAAATCAAAATATCTAGATTATTCCTTACCAACAAAGAGTTTGTATTACGGAGCTCAGCGACGTAATACAAACTCTTTGCTTACCAAATTATGAAACTTAAATAAAATAATAATTTGTGTTTGGGGAATCTTTTCTATACTTAAATATAAGGTGTTTCGCTGACCATGTCATTAACTACGGGAGGGTTACATACACACTGAAATAAACACTTTACGTAAGAAAAAAACATATGTTTATATGAGCATTTTTTCTCCTAACAAAAAAATTTAATCAAATAAGTAGCTGTAAAAACCAATCATAGTGACCTTGTGTGACTTACTTACAACAAACAGCTGTTCTGCGTTTGAACATAGTACGGTCATTGACCCCGTACAATGCAAGTTACCTACTGTTACACGCATGTTTAGGTAGCTAACATGTTTTGTTAAATTTCTCGAAAAGTAATACTATAAACATATATATTTTTTTTGCGTAACGTGT
The DNA here is from genome assembly GCA_946902875.1 of Nematopogon swammerdamellus. Classification (NCBI taxonomy): domain Eukaryota; kingdom Metazoa; phylum Arthropoda; class Insecta; order Lepidoptera; family Adelidae; genus Nematopogon; species Nematopogon swammerdamellus. Next base: position 25,077,210 of record OX336337.1, on the reverse strand, counting down.
TTATTTGAGTGTCTATGTAACCCTCCCGAAGTTAATGACATGGTCAGCGTAACACCCTATATATATAAATAGACTACAGAAAACGAATTTGTTGGGATTTTTTATTTATTTGAATACTTACTCAAGGCCCAAATAAATTCGATCTTAGCTGTTTTATATTTGTAAGCGTTTTCTGTGCGCTATTTCATAATTTTATTTGTTAAATTTGTAAATACATATTATGTAGTAGTTTAGGAATTATTCAGTTAATTGTTGTTAATTCTGCAAAATTATACTCACATTGAATTAAAATTTGTACTGCTATCCTATGATTTTGACAATATAAGGTCTGACTGAGAAAAAATGTTCCGGTAGTTTGACCGATTTTTTTTTAAATTATTAAAAAAAAATATTAAAATGGAAGAACTTTTTTTTATTATTTTTCCGTAATTATTATAACTGTAATAGAAGCAAACGTAAATCAAGAATAACTATAATAATATATTATACTATGACGAGCATGCATGAAGAACAATACGAGAGCGGAAGAGGCGGCAGAGGTGTGTCAGGATCGTGGCACGTGGAGATCCGTTGTCTCTGCCTACCCCACTGGGAAACAGGCTCGAGTTTATGTATGTATGTGCTATATTTTTTTCTGGTCAGCACAGTTAGGTAGAACAAAATTTCGGTAGAAATAATAAAAAAAAAAATTTCGTATCAAAGAATTTACTTTAAATTTCCCAATCTGTTTTCAAGGAAGTTATCAATTCAGATGCCGAGGCGACCGAAAACATAATTCATGATTTAGGGCGAATTTTGTAAAATTTGGAACTAAAATTTTTTTACACAATAAATAAAATGAATGTAACAATATTGTAACAGTAACAATACTTAGATGTAAGGAGCAGATAGTGATACTAGGTTTACACGTAGACTGGAGGGATGAGCCTCGATTTAAAATGCTTTGCTTAGTTGCATTTTGTAAGTAAGCAATGTTTCGCCGTCTTTGATGTAATCTCAACACAAATAAAACTGATTCGTATTGAACTTTGTTTTATTTCTATACATATGAATTAAATACTTTTTACACATATTTTTTATTGAACTTTGTTTTATTTCTATACATATGAATTAAATACTTTTTACACATATTTTTTACTATTCGTATTTCAAACGAAGAAAGTAAGTAACTAACGGCGAGGCTTCAGGCTGAGCTGCATTCTGGAAGACAATAAACCTTTTCGAAGAAAGTAAGTAACTAAGGGCGAGGCCGAAGGCCGAGCTGCTTTCAGTAAGACGATAACCTTTTCGATGAAAGTAAGTAACAGAGGGCGAGGCCGAAGGCCGAGCTGCGTTCAGGAAGACCATAAACCATCTCGAACAAAGTAAGTAACTAAGGGCGAGGCCGAAGGCCGAGCTGCGTTCAGGAAGACTATAAAACTTCTGAACGAAATTAAGTAATTGAGGGCAAGCCCGAAGGCCAAGCTGCGTTCAGGAAGACTATAAACCTTCTTGATGAAAGTAAGTAACTGAGGGCGAGGCCGAAGGCCGAGTTGCGGTCAGGAAGACGATAACCTTTTCGAAGAAAGTAAGTAACATAGGGCGAGGCCGAAGGCCGAGTTGCGTTCAGGAAGACCATAAACCTTCTCGAAGAAAGTAAGTAACTAAGGGCGAGGCTGAAGGCCGAGCTGAGTTCAAGAAGACGAAAACTTCTCGATAAATGTAAGTAACTGAGGGCGAGGCCGAAGAATATATAAATAAATAACAAAATAAGAAACAGTTAAAATAAATCAAATACTTTAGATACATAACTAAGTAAAATATTCCACCTATTAGCGTAACCGGAACTAAATTTTATTTCGCCTATCCTGTGTCTCGCATAGCTAAATGTGCGTGTACTAATTTTAATCAAATTTAGATGATCGGTTTAAATTTTATGGAGGAAATTCATACAAACATATTCGCCTCGCCCTGCCCGTACTGTGCGCCGCACCGCAGGACGCCATATCAAGACATTCTCATCATCGTAACTTTTAAACTATTTGTCCAAATTACTTAGTGTGAAAGCCAAAGTTTATCTACTTTAAATACCAGAAGCGATAAAAATATGTATTTTGATAAGGATTAATTCAATACCTACTATAAAATGTGCATTGTAAATACAGTAACCAATTTAAATGTATTTATGGTTCACTATTTTGGCTATAGTGGCTTCCACATAAAAGGTAGATATATGCTGTCGCGGGCTTTTTTTAAGAACTATTTCAGAGAAACCTCACCATACATTATGTTCGTGTAACTCTAACGGTTTATGCAGCGCACGCCGAGATAGCTCTCAGATGGCAGGATTTTTTCCTACTTACTTGACATTTATCGATATACCTATTTGGGCCAATTTACACAATGTCTTTATAAATTATAGCCTATATGTTATTTTGATGTACTGTAAAGGCTCATCAAAATCTGTTCAGTAGTTTTTGCGTGAAAGAAGAACAGAGATCCATTCTATCATATTGCGGCTATTCAGTTCGCTCGCCGTGCCTCTTCCGCGCCCGCACCGCCGCCCGCCAGCTGCCGGCCGCGCCCGCTTGGTAAATACCTATAGTACTACGGCGCCTACGGAACATATCGGTTTGTATGGGAGCCACATCTTAGCGTAACCGGAAGTGAATTTTATTTAGCCTATCCTGTGTCCCGTGTAGGTAAATGTACTTGTACGAAGTTTCATCGCATTCAGATGATCGGTTTAAGAGTTATGGTGGAACATACATACATACAGAAATGATTTCTAAAAATCGTAAATTTTGTTTTAGTATCATACACAGAGTCTACAAACCAAATATCTCAAAAATCAAAGCAACTTACTCCATGACCATCCCTTACAGATTTATTATTAGTATTGACTAGCTGAGCCCGCGGCTCCGCTCGCGTGAAATTCGTATTCCAAAGAAGAATGTAAGTAACTTAGGGCGAGGCCGAAGGCCGAGCTGCGTTCAGGTAATCGATAAACCTTCTTAAAGAAAGTAACTAACTAAGGGCGAGGGCGAAGGCCGAGCTGCTTTCAGGTAAACGATAAACCTTTCTCAAATAAAGGAAGTAAGTAAGGGCGAGGCCGAAGGCCGAGCTGCGTTCAGGAAGACGACAAACCTTCTGGAAGAAAGGAAGGAACTAAGTGCGAGGCCGAAGGCCGAGCTGCGTTCAGGTAAACCAAAAACCCTCTTCCGCCTTCGGGCCTCGCCCTTAAAGACTTCCTTTCTTCGATAGAATATAATATCGTTTACTCAATCTATTTATTTCATATAAATAAAAAAGTAATATTAATAACTAAAGAATTAAACCTACCTAACAAACATTAAAATAACTATCAAAACGGGCATTTTCAAATGTTCTTAGAGCACTTGCGGCATTACCCCGCTGGATGGCAAGGCTTACCCTTTGAATGAAGTACATAAGCCCTTGATGACGGGACACCAGTTGCGTCAACCAGCTCAAGCCTCTTTTGGCTTCACTGCTCCACGGACCGAGGGTTTCAACCGCAAACGCAACAAATTCGAAATCTTGAATTATATTTCTATATTTGCTGCGTTGGAGGCTCTCCGCCCCAGCATCGGCCGCGCCAGCCGCTCTTGAAGATGTCCTAACGTGACTTGGAGCCAATGTGTGAACAAAAGTGGCGTCCCACATCAAAGAACTACCCTTAGTCCATGGCACTAAGGTCTCTAGCATCGGGCCTCTCGCCATCCAGGCGGGAATAACCGCGAGGTTCTAGGATGCACGGTATATTTGCCGTTAGAAGCGTGGACTTCATAATAAAATTTAAATTAAATTAACTCAATCTTAATATTAATTAACTTTATTCGAGATGGTTTAGCTTCTTCCTGAACGCAGCTCGGCCTTCGGCCTCACCCTTAGTTACTTGCTTTCTTCGAGATGGTTTATCATTTGTCAGAACGTAGCTCGGCCTTCGGCCTCGCCTTAGTTGCTTACTTTCTTCAAGATGGTTTAGCTTCTTCCTGAACGCAGCTCGGCCTTCGGCCTCGCCCTTAGTTACTTGCTTTCTTAGAGATGGTTTTTCAATTATCCGAACGTAGCTCGGCCTTCGGCCTCGCCTTAGTTACTTACTTTCTTCAAGATGGTTTAGCTTCTTCCTGAACGCAGCTCGGCCTGCGGCCTCGCCCATAGTTACTTACTTTCTTCGAGAAGGTTTATGGTCTTCCAGAATAGAGCTTGGCCTTCGGCTTCGCCCTTAGTTACTTATTTTCTTCAAGAATGTTTTTCTTCTTCCTGAAATCAGCTCCGCCTTTCGCCTCGCCCTTAGTTACTTTCATCGAGAAAGAATATCGTTTACGTGAGCGCAGATCCGCCTTCGGGCCCGTCTTTAGTTACTTACTTTCTTTTTTTGAAATACGAATTTCACGCGAGCGAAGCCGCGGGCAACAGAAATATAAATTTTATTGCACCAATGACAGCGACATAACTTCGACTTTCAATTATTATTTTTATTTATCAAACAATTTGTCACCGGCCAGCTCACGTCGAGATGACAGTTCTCCGTTGTCAACATGACATTTAAAATTGTTTTTACCTTTACTTTGGACTACGTGATTTTAAACGCGCAATAATGTTTATAATTGTTAATTTTTTTTTATTTTTGTTAATTTTTTTTACGTATTATGTTAACCCGGCATATAAACTGCCACTATACAAAGTTTCGTCTAATTCCGTTCAGTGGTTTTTGCGTGATGCGCGTACAGACAAACAAACAAACAAACAAACAAACAAAAATTTTAAAAACTGTTCTAACATGTTCAGTATCTCATTTTAAGCCACCCTGGTTAGTTTTTTTCCGAATACATTCAATGTACAGACTTTCTTACCTCTACGATTTTATTATATGTATAGATGATTGATTGATGATTGATGATGATAATCTTTCGACCTAATTGTCGTTTTAACTTACATAAATATATAAACAATTTTATCTGACGACGACAATAGGTCGAAATATTATAAAAAATATGTGTTTTTCTAATTACAAATGTACTCGTAAATAATATTTCTATGCACACACATACATACAATTACAGACCACACGCTGTATCCCGACAATCGGGGTAAGCAGAGTAATTGGTTTTGTGCTGCAAGTACTCTTGTAAATGACGACAGCACAACACCGACCGCAAAGCAATATTGTTAAGACAAGATAACTATCAAGCAGCAAGTAAGGCACGAAGACCCACATGACTCGGTGGAAGCCGAGTTTGGCGCCGAGCCGCCCATAAGGTATCTAGCGACGTCCATGGACATTCGGTTGCATGCGGGGGCTGAGAATGCCATGCCGGCCTGACAGAAGCCCGTTCACGCCTCTCTTGAAGGACCCGAGACTATACTTGGGGGCAAATATGTGGGCAGGGAGAGCGTTCCAGAGTTTACCGGTTCTGTGAAGGAAGGATCTGCAGAACCGATTGGTACGCATTCGTGCTAAGTCCAGCATATAGGGATGAAATCCCTGCCCAGTGCGCGTTGTACGGAGGTGGAAAGGGGACGGCGGAATCGCGTTAAACAGCTCCTCCGAGCACTCCCCGTGGAATAAGCGATAGAACACACTTAGGGCGCCGACATCCCTCCGAAGTTGCAGTGGTTCTAGATCGCGGGACACGTCGTCGGGGTCATCCACTGGTCGCACGACTCGACGCTGGATCGAGTCCAAAGGCGCAAGCTGGTATCTGTGGCTACCGAGTTATTGCTCCCAATTATTTTGAATTGTTGACCTTGTCAGCCTCGATAGCTCAGTGGTGCAGACAGTCAAATGTCGCTATTGAATGTTAAGCAACGCTGGGTGCGGTCAGTACTTGGATAGGTGACCGCCGACCGTTGGAGGCTGACCGAAGTTCGGATTCCTCGTAAAACTGTAGGCCCCTTCCCTCCTAATCTTACTTGGTGGTAGGGTTTAACCCGCCCGGGTTGGTGTCACCGCACTGAATGAAACGTCGGTTGAAACGGCTATGTTAATAGTTTGTGTTTTCCGACCAGTTCAGTGTAGCCGGCACGATCAAAGGGGGAAGCACTGACATGGCACCTAGTTCACCCGGTGTTATGGGCTGACATCACGGACGTTGTAGGTGATGTAACCAACCGTGTCAGTTTCCATAAAAAAAAAACCTTACCATGACCTTGACTGATCATGCCGCTTAGTAAGTAGAAATCTACTAGATGTGTGGGTGGTTATCTCAAATAATGTGGGCAGGACATAATGTACAGTTGTCTTTGTGTTACGAAATAATTTCGTTCTTGAAACCAATATACTACTGCGTGGGTTCATATAAATAAACATTCACTTTTCGAATTCTTTTGTGTGCTTAATTTTGTCATTTTCACCCGACTACGGGAAAGTCTAAAGGAGGGTTATGATTTTGACAGCGCAGGTATCTATGTTTTTTTTTTATGTAATCCGGTATGGGTGGCTGAGTCGGAGGGGCCAAAGCACATGCTCCGACCAGCCAATATCATTTCCGAGAAGGTAGGTGTCATACCGGAGACTTCCCTGGATTGCTTGGCTATACTGGACTATAGAGGAGAACACAACCGAGGCTGCTATGCGGCCATCTCGCATCCAGTACGGTGATATCAACCCAGTCGGCTACAATTTGAGCCTACCACCTAATAAGGGGCAAGGGAAGGGACCTACAGTTTTACACCGGTTCCGAACGGTGAAACAGCAGGTGTAGGTATGCACGTAAATTTTTTCGTCAGAAAAAACTGATTGGTACACGCCGACCGGATTCGAACCTCGGACCTCTTGCACGAGAAGCCGATGCCCAAACCACTCGGCCACCCGCTGCTTAGAAGAAGAATGTGTGTATGTATGTATGTTACTGTACGTTTTTAGGGTTCCGTAACCTTATGAAAACCTATTACTAAGCATACGCCGTCTGTTTGTTTGTCGGTTCGGCCGTCCGTCCGGGCTGTGTCTTTAGAACCGTAATAGATAGCCGGATGAAATTTTCACAGAATATTTGTTATTATGGCGGATACGCCAGCAAAATAAGCAAAAATAAAAAAATATTGAGGGATACCCGTACAAGAAAAGTGCTAAGAATCGAAAGAGAGATAGATAGAAAAGTTCATTGCTCCAAAAACATTTTACAGAAACAAACGATAATTAATTTACCTACATGAGGGGCAAAGACAGACTCATCTCTTACAGATCATAATCGATCATTATAGATTAGTTAATATTCATGCTACTAAATAATAGATGGCGCTACAGGTAATTTGCATTGCAGACAGACAAAAGATAGACGAATATGGTTCTTTGACAGGTATGGTATAGCGGGTCTACAGAACCCTCCGTGCGCGAGTAAAACTCGCACTTGACCGTTTTTTTTTTCTAGTCACAGTTTTTTTTTCATAACATATTATCTTATAAGGTCACTTTGTTTTCACCTAAGTATATGATAGGTTATTTATTATATCGTTCATATTTTTCATCTTTTTCGTTCTTCTGCGTGTGCAAATTTTTCTTTATTTACATACTCGAAATTACTTGTTTTCACTTTGTTTGAAGTAGATGCTATTTAACGTGGATCTTTCATGACTCGACGTTAGCAGAAATGGCCACATACAAAGAGGTCAATTGCCAAAAATTCAAAAGAAGAAGAATCTAAAATTAACAATATCCAAGATATAAGAATGGGTAATAATTTGAAATTGAAAATTACTTCACTCGGACTTATGACGAATTTACTGAAATGGTCTCTATAATGAATGAACAAAAGAAGACATGGCATAATGCCTTACATTTTGAACCACTATCGATTCAACAAACGAAGACCTGGCTAATAACTAATTCAAATGAAGAATAACAACATCATACAAAAGACGTGGCTGCACGGTCAAACGACCTTCGCCTTTCCGTAAGGATAAAAAAAAACCAAAAAAAAATTACTGTTGCCTAGCGACCATTCGATATCGTTATTCAAAAGCGCGAAACAAAGAGGATATAACCACTGCGGAATCAATTTGTAACGGTTTTGTGAGTTTGATACATAGAAATATAGTTTGATATTACCTATTTTTGCTCTGTGATATTACTTTTACAAATGCCGAAACAGGAAAAGCCGGATTCGGATATAGAGTGTTGGTGGGTGGCACAGCGTAGCGGACGGGGCTGCTATTGTTTGCATAGGTAATTAAATACTTTATTTGACCACTAGCTTTTGCCGGCGGCTTCGCGCGCGTGAAATTCGTATTGAAAAGGAAGAAAGTAAGTAAGCCCGCTGTCGTACCTATATTTCGGCGCGCGGAACAATTCGGTTTGTATGAGCCGCAACAATGGCCGCATCTTAGCGTAACCGGAACGGAATTTTATTTAGCCTATCCTGTGTCCCGTATAATTATATGTGCTTGTACTAAGTTTCATCGAATTCGGATGATCGGTTTAAGAGCTATGGAGGAACATACATTCATAAATACATACAGAAAAGGTTTCTAAAAATCATCAATTTAGTTTTGGTATCATACATAGAGTATACGAAAGCAGTATCTCATAAAACAAAGTAACTTACTCCATAACCATCCCTTACAGATTTATTATTAGTATTGATTGATTGTTGATTGGTATTAAAGAAATAGAAATATATTAATTGCTCACAAAACTCGTACATAATGCTTACATAACACAGTTACAGTCGATGGGTACAAAAGTATAGGTTGCATAATATTCCCTACCATGCTCACTGGGTACATTCCCGTATCGGGCATGGAAGTATACGTTGGCGGAAAGCAGTGGTTCCGTATCGCTGAGGAGTGGAGAAAAATTGGAGAGGCTTATGTCCAGCAGTAGACGCATACAGGCTGACTGACTGACTGACTGACTAAAGCCATTGCTTTTGTAAGTGGTGTCCATACTCTAGAGCGTGTTTCAGGATAGGCTTGATAAACTTCAGGAATAGAAAGTAGAGTGTTTTCATTTTACGAAGGCACGAGGGGTACGAGGTAGGAAGTGGTGCGAGAGGCGACCGCGCGGAGCTCAGTAGAGAACGAACTCGGTGCCCGGTCGGTACACACGTTCTATACGTCTCCACGTTGCTCCGTCGAACCGAGTCGTTCCCTACTGAGCTCCGCGCGGTCTCACACCAGTTCCTGCCTCATTCCCCTCGTGCCTTCGTAAAATGAAAACACTCTACTCATTATTAGAAGAACAAAATCCTTATCACTCAAATCGAAATTTCGTGTTTTGTTTTTCATACAAGAATTGAACATTGTATTAAAAACTCGATGGACAGGTGGGTCTGGGGAGATTCGGCAACAGTGCTATCTAGTCTAGGGAGTGCAATGAACTAGTCCAGTCCCCTTTTTCTTTTATGTCATTCAACTTTAAGTGTTTGGAATTTACCTAGATGCAGTTTAATTCTTTTATTTTTATTTAATAAAGGCGGACGTTGACCGTCCACCAAATCTCGATGAAACTATTTTCACCAAAGAGTACTATAAAATCACCGAATCTGGGAAAACATTTCAGAGCTTTTCGTCTTCAATACGGACCCCTTTCGAAACCTGAAGTTACGAAACCTTATCCTGAAACACCTTAAAATCTATAATCTTTGAACTCATCAAACTGTCAGTGTCGAGTCCAATCAATCGACCTTACCTTGATATCCACAAATATTTTATGACAAGGTGTAACCTACTTTCAGTGCAGTCGTTTTATACTCACTCATTCACTGTTGAAGCTGTACGCTTGTGGAATAAACTGCCACGAGAGATACGTACTTCATCTCATCAACCATCCACTATTTAAAAAAACGGCTGCATGAAGTATATAGAACCTAGACGAATATTCTATTTGCTTTAACGTTGGATGTAGGTACTTTGTATAATATCAATATAATATCACTGCTATTTGGACAAAATGTATTGTATATGTTATATTTATGTATATATATTTGTGTATGTATGTAAGTAGGTATAAGTATATTTTATATGTATTTATTTATTTATATTTTATTTATATTTTGTGTAATAGGTATGTATATTAATAATATTATATATGTAAGGAAGGACAGAGCAAATTCCTCTTTCGAACTATCTCGTATGCCTACATGCTCATTATCTCACCCAAAGGTTAGTAGTAAGATATTGCCAATATTTGGCAATAAACTCTCCTTTTTGTACCTGTATTTTGTATATTGGTGTACAAATAAAGTATATTTACATTACATTACATTACATTACATTACATTACATTACATTACATTACTTTCTCCCCAGACCATCACAATGCTGGCACAAGTTTCCAGTGGACCAGCGGCCAATACACAAGTGCGAAGTGATCAAGAAACCAAAAATTCAGGTGCCTCTCGGCACAGGATTCCGCAACATGGTGCTGGCTTCGAAAGAGAAGAACCTTTACCCGGCCATCATGCAAAGTGCAGAATTTGAACGCCTTAAGCAACAAGCTAAGGTTTTTATTCAGTCTGTAGGTCCAGTCAATTTATGTATTTACTAGCGTTTGCCCGCGGCTTCGCTCGTGTAAAATTCATATTTAAAAATAAGAAAGTAGGTAAGACCACTGCCTGTATAACTTTATATCGGCGCGTGGAACAACTCGGTTTGTATGAGAGCCACATCTTAGCGTATCCGGAACTGAATTTTATTTCGTCTAGCCTATTCTGTGTCTTGTATTAAGTTTCATCGAACTCGGATGACCGATTTAAGAGTTATGGTGGAACATAAATAGATACATACAGAAAATATTTCTAAAAATCGTCAATTTCGTTTTAGTATCATACACTCGATCATACATAGAGTCTACAAACACAATATCTTATAAAACAAAGTAAACTTACCTGAGTGGTGCAGACAGTCGACTGTCGCTATTGATTGTTAAGCAACGCTGAGCGCGGTCAGTTCTTGGATGGGTGACCGCTCGACCGTTGGAGGCTGAGCGTGGTTCGGATTCCACGTAAAACTGTAGGTCCCTTCCCTTCTTACCTTACTAGGTGGTAGGGTTTAACCCGCCCGGGTTGGTACCACCGCACTGAATGAAAGGTCGGTCGAAACGGCTATGTAAATAGTTTGTCTTTTCCGTCCAGTTCAGTGTACTCGGCACGACCGAAGGGAAGCACTGACATAGCACCTAGCTCATCCGGGTGTTATGGGCTGACATCACGGATGTTGTAGGTGATGGAGCCAACAGTGTCAGTTTCCATAAAAAAAATGACCATCCCTTACAGATTTATTATTAGGAGGTTAGGTATATATAAATTGATGTATGCATGTCCAGTCTGCAAGTTAAAACTGTAGATCCCTTACCTTCTTACCGTACTAGGTGGTAGGGTTTAAGCCGCCCGGGTTAGTACCACCGCACTGAATGATAGGTCGGTTGAAACGGCTATGTAAATAGTTCGTGTTTTCCGCCCAGTTCAGTGTAACCGGTACGACGAGCGAAAGGGAAGCAATGGTATGGTTACCGACTAGTTCACCAAGGTGTTATAGGCTGATATCATGGATGTAGTAGATGATGTGGCCAACCGTTTCATAAAAAAAAAGTCATAATGAACTGGGCAGGCATTCTCGAACGTCCTACCGTCAACGTCGGTGACGCTGACTAGTTGTGTCTCTGTCTAATTATATGAAGCACTGACATAGCACCTAGCTCATCCGGGTGTTATGGGCTGACATCACGGATGTTGTAGGTGATGGAGCCAACAGTGTCAGTTTCCATAAAAAAAAATGACCATCCCTTACAGATTTATTATTAGGAGGTTAGGTATATATAAATTGATGTATGCATGTCCAGTCTGCAGGTAAAAACTGTAGATCCCTTACCTTCTTACCGTACTAGGTGGTAGGGTTTAAGCCGCCCGGGTTAGTACCACCGCACTGAATGATAGGTCGGTTGAAACGGCTATGTAAATAGTTCGTGTTTTCCGCCCAGTTCAGTGTAACCGGTACGACGAGCGAAAGGGAAGCAATGGTATGGTTACCGACTAGTTCACCAAGGTGTTATAGGCTGATATCATGGATGTAGTAGATGATGTAGCCAACCGTTTCATAAAAAAAAAGTCATAATGAACTGGGCAGGCATTCTCGAACGTCCTACCGTCAACGTCGGTGACGCTGACTAGTTGTGTCTCTGTCTAATTATATGAACTAGGCAGAGACATAACTAGTCAGCGTCACCGACGTTGACGGTAGGACGTTAGAGAATGCCTGCCCCGGTGGCCAGTATCATGCATGCATTTATCGCAAGTATTCTTCAGACATGCGCAGTAGCCAATCGCACATTAATCGGTTGCACACAGCTAAAACTTGGCATGAAGTTAAATCTATAGATCGTATTTTAACCCTAAATTGAGATAGGTATTTGGTAAGCTGGCTGGTCGTCACTGCTACGAGTATCTGACTGTAACCTGACATTGTTGCCTGCCACGGCGGCAGTGCCGGGCACACTGAACTGTGGGGCCACCGGCGGCGGTTATCTCGCACGTTTACCAGCACAAATACTCATCGATTTCAATTAATCCGAAAGCTTTCGGTAGTTAATGCACCCGACACGGCGCGGCCAAAAGTCCAAATTCAAATGCGGCCAAAAGTCCAAATTCAAATGCGGCCAAAAGTCCAAATTCAAATGCGGCCAAAAGTCCAAATTTGAACTCAAACGAAACGAACACGAACTATTATTATTACGTAGCTACTATAACACGGGGAGAGATGCAGTGGGGCTATTCTTTTAAAGTACCGGCCCCACACGGTACAACTTGAAGTGAAACCAAGATAACCCTTTTACTTAAGAAATTTATGACATTTACGACTCAGATACATGCTGGGGCTGAAAGTATACACTGAGTCACGCGATCTCGTGCCTAGTATAAAGAAAGTCAACTGGTTCTTACTTGCGTCGGGCCGACCACGCCTGTTCCCTTATATATAACCAACTCAAATATGCACTGTGATTCAAGGGCGGATCCAGGATTTTTTTCTGGGAGGGGTACAAGGTGCAGACGAGGAAAAAGTGATTTCATTTTTGTGATTACGGACAATGGGTTTCACTCACATTTTTTCTGTAATTTTAGTCATCTATTTTGACAACTTCTGATCATTTGATTTGCCTGTAATAAGTATGTACCGTGATGGTACTCCACAGTACACGAAACAATACGAACGTAATTGAAATTAAATGAAAATATTTATTTACTCATAAAATCTTACACTGCAATAAACTAGTCTCCTGCACTAGAAAATTTCTGTTTCGCAGAAAGCCTTTTATAATAATATACAAAGTGGCATTATTCATTTTGCATTTTCAATTGTAATGGGACTGTATTATTAAACTCCTTGCTCTTTGTCTATTTTTTAACCGGGGGAGGGGGGGGGGGGGGGGGAGGGGGGGGGGGATTTGCCCCCGTGCCCCTCCCTTAAATCCGCCCTTGCTGTGATTCATACAGTTGAATCGCTGATTGTTAAAAGGGGGGTATGATACACTTTTGGCCGAATTGACTATTTTATCGATTCAGGCTCTTTTTTTTTTTTTTTTATGTAATCCGGTATGGGTCGCTGAGGTGGAGGGGCCAAAGCGCATGCTCCGACCAGCCAATATCACCTCCGAGAAGGTAGGTGCCATACCGGAGACTTCCCTGGATTGCTGGCTATGCTGGACTAGAGGAGAACACAACCGAGGTTGCTATGCGGCCATCTTACATCCAGTACGGTGGTATCAACCCAGTCGGCTACAAATTGAGCCTACCACCTAGTTAGGGGCAAGGGAAAGGACCTACAGGTTTACACCGGTTCCGAACGGTGAAGCAGCAGGTGTAGGTATGCACGTAAATTTTTTCGTCAGAAAAAACTCATTGGTACACGCCGACGGGATTCGAACCGCGGACCTCTCGCATGAGAAGCCGATGCCCAAACCACTCGGCCACCCGCCGCTTACAGCGGCGGTGTTCTATAGCGGCAGCTCCATCGATGATTGTAAAAAGGGAAGGAATTCATACACAGGAAGTCATTTAATTGACAGCTTGAAAAATACGTTAATTGTTAAAAGGGTTGTATAGAAAATTAATGAATATAAAAAAACATTATAACATAAAATAATCACGAAACACACTAACTTGGATAAATTTTTTAATATATGTGACTATGTTAGAAATAAAACAGTTTCTTTTAAATATCTCGGAAAGTTGAAAATGTAACATACCCCCCTTTTAACATTCAGCGATTCAATTGTTGATCATGATCATGAGTGTGGAAGAAGCTTCAGAGGTATGCAGTGGCACGTGGAGATCCGATGTCTCTGCCCACCCCGTTGGCGTCAGGTCAGGCGTCATGTTATGTATGTACGTATTGTTGATCATGTTCAATTTTCTACCGCAGATCATAACCCAAGAGGAGAAGATTGCGGCGGTGCAAGCCGCGGAGGCGCGTGCGCACGCGGCGACAACTGAGTCTGAGCTGCGCAAGATGAGGCTGAAGGAGAATTTGCGGCCGCAGCCGGGCGCCGCGGTGGCGGGCGGCGAAGGCGCGGATCCGGAGCTCACCGGGCCGGATCAGGCCGAATACACCAGGGGGAAGGGCGAAGGTAAGCCACCACTCAAGTAACATTTTTGTCAGCCTCGATAGCTCAGTGGTGCAGACAGTCGACTGTTAAGCAACGCTGGGCGCGGTCAGTACTTGGATGGGTGACCGCTCGACCGATGGAGGCTGACCGTGGTTCGGATTCCCTTCCTACCTTACTCCGTGGTAGGGTTCAATTCAACCCGCCCGTTTGGTACCACCGCACTGAATGAAACGTCGGTCGAAACGGCTATGTAAATAGTTTGTGTTTTCCGTCCAGTTCTGTGTAATCGGCACGACCGAAGAGAAGCACTGACATGGCACTAAGTTCACCCGGTGTTATGGGCTGACATCACGGATGTTGTGGCCTGTAGGTGATGTAGCCAACCGTGTCAGTTTCCATAAAAAAAAAAAAAAAATTTTGGGTGCGTAATAGCTGACATGCTACATCGTTGAGCGTGGTCAATAGTGGTGTTATCGGCTAAGCCTGATCGTCTGATGAACTCTTGGGCACAGCCAACGAGCTTGTTCTACTTTTATAAAAATGTATTTAAACACGTTGTAACGAAATAAACGAAACAAATAGGGGAGTGGAAAATAATTTTAATAGGGAATAAACAAACGACAAAATAATGAAAGATGAATGTAAACTTAAAGACTACGAAGAAGGTTTATGTGATCACAGTCCTGCTTGGTGTTCGGTCGAATCTGGGGATCGTTTTAGTAGGTCAGGTGATGGGTGAAAGGGTGCAGCTGAGAGTGCACCGACAGCAAACACAGCCGCTTGATGTAGACGGGAAGGGTCCTCTTCAGCACCGCCTTGATGCGCAAATCTCAACGCCAGCGAGGAGCCAGCCGGTCTTATACAATTCTTCAAAAGGAAAATACTTCTGGTTCTTTCAAACAATGGCGATAAATAAAGATAACCACGGAAACAGGGCCGCCTAAATCGGCAAGAGCCGAAATGACTAATCCAGCAATCCGTAGACAATTGCCTTCAAATATTTCTATCCCGTAGACGAACTACCAAATTTTCATGTTAGCTGTCGAGAGAATCTCTTCTTCTTCTTCTTTTTTTAAATAGTGGCAACCAAACGAAGAGAGAATTTCCCCAGAACCAAAACAAATCTACCATCTCTGACATCTCGTATCTTTCTCCGCACCTGATCAATGCTTTCCCGTCGCCAGCTCTAAAAGAGGAGGAGATGGAAGGTCCCCGGCTGGCGAACCGCGTGATCCTCGCGTCCAAGGTCCACGCGATACGCGACGCGCAGCTCGTCGAGAGGAACCTCATCAAGAGGGAGCTGGCGGAGGAGGAGCGCAGGTCTGTAGTGCTATCACGCTCATTCTTACAACTCTCTTCTCTGAATGTCGAACGGAGTCGAACTGTCGCACGACCTGAACTTTCGTCGCCATATCGAGGGGAAGGCCAAGCTGGCTTCTATAAAGCTGGGCGTACTCAATAAGGTGCGACGGTACTTCACGCCGCGCCGGACCAAAAGAATCATTGGTCAACTCAGCCCACAGCCCACTCAGCCCGCGGGCTTAAATGTCCCCTATGAAATATGTATTTATTTTTTCATAGTCAACTCAGCCCGCGGGCCCAGTTAACCACTTTGAAACTCTAACTTAGCCCACAGCCTACTCAGCCCGCAGGTTCAAATAACCACTTTGTAATAAGTATTTTTTTTAAAGTCAACTCAGCCCCACTGCAAAACTTGCTAAACATGTTTTCAGTACCTAATGTTAATGTTAATCCAAGATATTTATATGACTGTAATGCTAATAGTATCCACTGTTGCTGCAAGGATGCTGCAATGCAAATTAATTATTTCGTCAAGTCGTAAAGAGAACGCATAAATTTTGTTTTAAATTTTATTTTTTTTTCAATTTTCTTACTGTCCACCTTTGGATGTTTGAGATTAGAGCGTGAGAATTGAAGATAAAATAATAATAAGAATACTTATTAACAATACATATGAGTACATGCTAGTTAAATACAAGCCATACATGTGTTAAAAACGTATTATACATTACAAATTATATAGAGTATATTTTATGCAACCACAGTCGAAAGCAAGCATACGGGCCTAATTTAATTTCTAATTAAAAATGTTTTGAAATAATATAATCTTTCATTCACTTAATAATAATGTATTAGATTTTCAAAGTGGTCAACTGGGCCCGCGGGCTGAGTTGACTATGAAAAAATAAATACATATTTCATAGGGGTCATTTAACCCCGTGGGCTTAGTGGGCTGTGGGCTGAGTTGACCAATGATTCGCAGCGGACGCTTACATCCTCCCCGAACGACCAATCACCTACGTTTCAATGAACAGTGAACGGTAGAAAAGAACCTGTATGGAGCTGCACGTTGTGGACTTACTTAGTGCCAACCATAACACTGTGTCCACAAACGACAACAACATGAACAGGAAAAGGTACAATAACAAACATAAAAAACCCTCGACCCTTAAAAAGCCAAAAATAATTTCCGTTTACTTATTTAAAGGAGTCGGGCTACCGCTAAGTAAATACCCGCGCAGCTCTGAGTTCTGAATTCAAACCGTTCACACAAATATTTGGGAGCAGCAGAGTCATTAAGTGTGCGGAAGAGAAGAGAGAGGGCGTGAGAGTTCCTGCGACCACGAACATCGAACCACTGAAGGCGAGCTCGATATTCAGATAATTGGTCGTACTTGCGCAACCCGAAAATATAGCGAATGCACTAGTTGAGGATACGGTCGAGTTTGTTGAGGAGATCCTCATTTAGGTCAAGATAACACACATCGGCCTAATCTAGAATTGGCAATAAGAGACATTAATTACTTTAGTACGATTGCACCTGTAGAAATTAATCAAGTTGAAATAAACCTCAGTAATATATTTTTTTCTAAGATAAAGAATTTCATTTTCTGTCTAATTCCCATTATTTATGGTAATGCGACCCATATATTCGTAAACCAGAGATATATGTCGAAACATCCCACAACAATTAATTTCTGTAGGTCGTGGGTAAATTTTTCATATTTAAGTGCCCAATGACCTTTGCATTACAGCATCCTTGCGGCAACAGTCGATGCTATTAGCATTACAGCTATAAATATCTTGGATTAACATTAGGTACTGAAAACATGTTTAGCAAGTTTTGCTGTGGGGCTGAGTTGACTATTAAAAAAAATACATACATATTTAAAAGTGGTTATTTAAACCTGCGGGCTGAGTAGGCTGTGGGCTAAGTTAGAGTTTCAAAGTGGTCAACTGGGCCCGCGGGCTGAGTTGACTATGAAAAAAAAAATACATGTTTCATAGTGGTCATTTAAGCCCGCGGACTGAGTGGGCTGTGGGCTGAGTTGACCAAAGAATGTCCGCCGCCACTAGCGAGCGATTTGGGCACTAAAATAGGTAATTTAATTATTTCGAGTGAACATCGAACTGGCGAAAAGAACTCGTAATCTCTAACGTCCTAACTCCTACCGTCAACGTCGATGACGCTGACTAGTTATGTCTCTGTCTAATTATATGAACTAGACAGAGACATAACTAGTCAGCGTCACCGACGTTGACGGTAGGACGTTAGAGAATACTGGCCCAGGTTGGCGGGCCGTATCGTAAAGTGACCAAAAGTGTAACTGGGGTCTTTTAAATGGAGCGTGAAAAGGGTCCTATCGAGCCGGCATATGGCTTTCGCAATACCCATGTATCACGCTGTCCACGAGCATCGTTAGCAAGTACACTTTTATTGTCAGCCTCGGTAGCTCAGTGATGCGGTCGGTCGACTGTCGGTCGTATCATAAGCACACCTGGGCGCGTTCAGTCGATGGATGGGTGACCGCTCGACCTTTGGAGTCGGACCGTGGTTCTGATTCCATGTAAAACTGTAGGTCCCTTCCCTTCTTACCTCACTAGGTGGCAGAATTTAACCTGCCCGGCTTGGTACCAACGCACTGAATAAAAGTTCGGTTGAAACTTCTATGTAAATAGTTCGTGTTTTCCGTCTAGTTCAGTGTAGCCGGTACGACCGAAGGGAAGCACTGACATGGCACCTGGTTCACCAAGGTGTTATGGGCTGACATCACGATTCACGAATGCAGTAGTTGATGTAGCCAACAAAGTGTCAGTCTCCATAAAAATTCAATTTGGTGGAACGATGGCGCTTCCAATAAAAAAGAGTGACCGCTTGCAGACTGGACAACATAATGGAGGAAAACCGACTGGCGGCGATCAAGCGCGCCGAAGGTGAGGAAAACTACCGCAAGCAGCTGCGTCTCACCAACCTGGGCGCTCTCAAGAAGCAGATACAAGCGCGCATTTCGTCGAAGGCCAGTATTTCAGCCATCTATTCCATTCCATCCATTTATATTCGAGCCATCCGTCTTGTTGGTGACCCGAAACATACAGATGGTCCGGAGTGTCGTGAGTCACAGACGATTTGTAACTTCGCTTAGTCTCCTTCGATCCACTAGTGGAGTTGAGTGGAGAAAAAAGTATCGTTCGATGTTTCTTTGTCGTACCGCTTTGGTGTGGTACTGTCTTCCGGCGAGTGTGTTTCCCGAATCCTTTAACCTCGGTGTCTTCAAATGTCGTATTTAACAGGCTAGACAGCCTAGCAACAGTCCGCAAATCTGCTGGTATGGCACCTAACGAGCGTGTTTTCGCGAGGAGAGGTGATTTTGGCTCTGTCGACTGCACCGTTGGTCTCTTGGCACAGCCACCTATGTTGGTTTACATCAAAAAAATATTTGTCACATGGACCGTAAACATTGGTTTCTAGTGGCAGAAGTTTGTGGGCACCTATGCTGATATAAAAATGGGCAATGGGGTCGAATTTTCAAATTTATTCTGAGTGCAAAGCCAAAGATCTTACAAATTTATCTGAATTAGAAAACGACTTACTTTATTTGTGTAAATATTTCAATACTTATTATGTAGGCTCAACGAAACCAATCATAAGTTTCTTTAGAACCTCCCAGCTATACGCTGCTGCTAACAAAAGCTTGGGTTTTACCTAGGCCTAAATAAAAATATCTGTCTTATTTTAACAGACTGTACTGTAAGTAAATATATGCTCTTCAAATTCTCTCAACCTTAATTTTGTCATATCGTTCAGCAACTTCTAAAACAATAAAATTAATATCATGAACGTAGGTGTATGCCATCCCGGCTCGAACGACCAAAACTGTGTGTGACAGATAATGGAGACGGAACGCATCGAGGAGGAGAGTATCAAAGTGAACCAGGCCAACATCACCATGCAGCTCGACGAGGCGCAGAAGCTGGCGGATAAGCACCACCGACAGGCGAAACTCAAGGAAGTACTCGATCAGTGTGCGTACTTAAATTTTGTTCACATTTGTTCAACTGAAACTGACAAGACTGGGCAATATATTTATCTCTCCTTTCGAATTTTCTTAGAGCTCAACGGACAGAAGCAGCATCCCTCTTATTATAACTGCCGAAATGGTGATCTGTTCCCAGTACGGTATAAACCCATGTCTCCTTAGAGGCGTTTTTGCGTTCTGCATTCAGAATTCATGTTTCGAGCACTTTCGCAACCCTATAGACCGAAGAGCTCGAAATATTCACGCTGAATATTTCGATTATGATATGATATTTGTGTCTGAGTCCTTAAAATCTGGACCGTTCTGCTTAGGCAATGCTGAGATCCTCTACTACAAGCAGGTGCAGAACGAAGAGGAGCGCATCTCGGATCAACGGGTGCAACAGTTCCTTAAAGCCAAGCAGGAGCGAGAGGCGAGGAATAAATCACAACAGGACGCAATCAAGGCCGCAAAGCAGAAGGGCATAGACCATATTGCTAAGGCGCAAAAGGTACTTTGTACTAGTGTAATAGGCAACATACGAGTAGTATCGGAAAAACTGGGTGTTTGTGTTAGTGCCACGTAACACACGACAGAGCTAAGGCAAGGCGCGGGTTTAAGTTGGGTATGGCGACGACTGGTGCGTCTTGACCATTGGCCGGACTGATGCACCAACACAAACACCCAGCTGTCCTTATCCTGGGTAAGGTTTACTTACCTAGGTAGGTACTTGTAGAGGTTAAAAAATCACATTATTAATCCTTGTTAGTAAAAGGTTAGGTGCTTTCTTTTCTGGGACTTTGTTTATAGTTAGTAAGTCTCAAACCATTGGTTTGAAACTCTCCTTGAGTTTCAAACCAAAGGTTTGAGAGAGACTTCGAGGGTTTCCTTGCTACTATTTCGATGCTGTTTAGTTAACAATCAGACGGATTTAAAGTAGACTCAAACCTGCAATGTACAGTACATCTTAGCTAATGAACCTCTTTGTCAATGCCTACAATAAGTACCTACAATCGCAGCACACGTCCTTTTTTCCAAGCTGCAGTGTCGAGGTGGATATTAGCCAAACTTCGAGAGATGAATCTTTCTGAAAAACAAGGCCTTCAGATCCTTGAAACCACAGGCCGCATAAGTACCACAAGAATAATTTTAAAGGGGTGGTTTTGGTCTTTAGGCGGAGCAAACATTGAAGGAGGAGTTGGAGCGGATCCGCAATCTGAAGATCCAGGCGGACGTCGAGAGGAAATTCCGCAAGATGGAGAGAGATGCAGCTATCAAGCAGAACAAGGAGCTACGTGATCTGCATATATCGAGAATGCAACAGGTTAATCTTTCTGGTTCTCAGCTAGGTCCATACAGCAAAACTTTATCTTTATAGGTAACGGTCTTTATTTTTTAACGCATTACCTGCGCTTCTAAGACCTGCCCACATGAGTATCGCCACGTCTCAAAGGTCGGTTAATAAATAATGCAGCATGGCATAGAACCTGACATGGTTGACTACATCACCATGTACATCCGTCAGCCCATCACACCTTGGTGAACCAGATACAATGTCAGTCCCTCCCTTTTGAGCTGGAATTGGGTGGAAAACATTAAAACATTATATTTATAGCCGCTTCGACCGACCTTTTATTCATTGCGGTGCTGCCGACCAGGTTATTTCAAATCCTCCATCTAGGTATTTAACAAGCTTTTTCCATGTTTTAATTGTGCAAAAGAGAGTATTTTAGATTTTATTTGATAAATTATAAATAATCTAAGTCATGATCGTCAGGAGCTAGGAATTTATGCGCAAAATTAGCATATAGCAATAAAGTAAATTATCGATTCATCTTGTGAGATCCTATAACTTGCAGCAAATCCTATGTTCCGCTACAGCATGAGTCAGAAAAGTCGCGTAGCTGATCCAATCAAATGTTTCTTGCTAGCTCTTCTCCGCTGTGATAATAGAACTTGCGGAATATACAATAAAATGTGACAATTCTGAGTGCTGCCTATGGATCCTTAATAAACAGCGATAGTGAAAATGAGTACTATGGGGCTGATATTAACAAATCATTGTTAAAAGCCCTAAAAATATTAAAAAAAAGGTGTCCGTGATCCTTCCTGTCCTGACATGTTGCTCCGTCTGTATCCGTCAGATCAATGACATCCACCGCCTGATAGCGACGGAAATAGCCAAGGACGAGCAGGGCTTCAACAACGTGGCGAGACAGAATGAGGAACACATGCTCAAGGAAAAAGAGGTATGTACTTATTGTGAGGCCTTAGTAACAGTTCATTCGGTATCTGAAAAGCTTTCAAGCGTTTGCTTTCATGTTTCAAGGTGCACGAGTGGTGCGAAAGAGCTCTAAAGACGGACTCTTAACACAGAATGTGTCTTGTGTTTATTAAGTCTCTCTCTTAAGAAAATAAAATTGTTACTAACCTTCTTCACAGTTAATTAATTAGTAATTTAGAATTGCGAAGGGCTGCAGAGATGCTCTTCAGAGGTCTCTTACCTTACCTAGAAGAAAACCTTGTACTAGTAAATAGTACTTATAAGGCTTATATTAACAAAATTCGTCTTCTGTTTTGACAGATAAAAGAGAAGCACAAGCGTGAGGTAGGGAAGCATCGGCGGGATATCACGAAGCAGATCAACGACAAGGAGATACATAGGTCAATTTTACAACTTTTTCACGCTCACTAAAAAATTAGCCATTAAGACCCTGATGAAAAGACAACTATTGACGGACAGTAAATGGATGTTTGCTAGGGAGTCCTAACAAAAAATAGTTATAGTTTCCTAGCATAGTCATAGTGTCATTTATCAGTGGGCAACGATAATGCTTGGTGGTATCAGGCCGGCGACACGGTTGAATGTATTGTGTAAGCAACCGCGCGTGCGCATGTGTGTGTTCCTGGGTGGTTGCGGGTCGACGGGAGCGGTCGGACTAACTCACGGGAGGTGACTCGTCGCACAGGCTGCTGCCTGCTGCGAGCTAGCATTTATTTATTGTTCTTTCGTTTAGCAAGCGATGCGGTGTGGCGGCGTTCGCCCGCTGTTCATCTTTCTCTTTCTCAAACCGAACTCTCACGCTCGCTCATTCCACCCGTACTCTGCGTTTACCAACCCTATCGTTCAAAGCGGGCTCAAGCTACATACGCATCTCCGTGCGTATCTATAGATCAACTAAACTCACACGCACAGGCTCATGTCGCTTCTGGGCGTTAGCCCTATATCTCTCTTCTGTGGTGGTATGCCGTGTGTCATAAAAAATTTCTTTCTCGTGGTCGCAGTTTCGGCCACCCGAATTCAAAGATAAATAGTAATTACTACGATAACCACATCCAAAATCTTAAGCCAATATTTTAGCCTGTCAGTCAGAGATTTTGGGTCCACCGCTGGACGGACACACTTGTTCAATCTTTTTTTTTTTAATGGAAACTGACACGGTTGGCTACATCACCTACAACATCCGCGATGTCAGCCTATAGCACCGGAGGAACTAGGTGCCATGTCAGTGCTTCTCTTCATTTCATGTCGGCTACACTGTACTGGACGGAAAATACGAACTATTTATATAGCCGTTTCGACCGACACGTTTCATTCAGTGCGGTGGTACCAACCCGGGCGGGATAAACCCTACCCCCTAGTAAGGTAAGAAGTGAAGGGACCTAAGTTTTACGTGGAATCCGAACCACGGTCAGCCTCCAACGGTCGAGCGGTCACCCATCCAAGTACTGACCGCGCCCAGGTGTGCTTAACAATAGTTGACCGACCGGACCACTGAGCTACCGAGGCTGAATCCTGCCGGCCTTCAGCCAAGCATCGATGCAGCCAAGTCGTTGCGTAGCCTTGCGTAGGCAAGATAGCGAAATTAAAGATAAACAAAATATTGCCGACATAATCCTTACAACAGAAGGAATGAACGATTCATTTATTTTTATTTATTTATTTATTTATTTATTTGTTTTAGGTACTTTCACAGAGAAGTTGACACAACACACGGCTTATCTACAACAGTTTACAGGAGCAGTCAACTCTCCAAAATAAAGTACACAACATGCTAACTAACGTGCTAACGAAAAACAATGTTGACTACCTATATATTTTCAGTATAAAACCATAAACAATCTCTAAACTATGAAAAATTGAAATAAAAACAAAGCAAAAAAGGAAAATAAACAAGATATAAAATTTGACGTCTGGCTAAATCTAAATCTACAATTTTGATACCTATAATTAATTACCTTCAGAAGATAAGTTAGACAAAACTGTTGTCACACTTTTTTTAAACCGAGCTACGGAGCTACGGATTCAATGTATAATGAATGAATGGCACAGGACGGAGGCGCGCGCGGCGTCGCGAGCCCAGGGCATGGCGCTGCGCCTCGAGCGGGAGCAGGGCTTGGCGCGCGAGCGGCGCGTGGTGCGAGAGAAGTTGCAGCAGATGCGCGACCAGCGCATACCCGAGCGCTATGTGAAGGAGGTCGAGCGGACGCTCGCCAATCGCGGCCAGTGGGTTTGAGCTGTCGCTCGCCAAGCGCGTCCAGTGGGTTTGAGCTGTCGCTCGCCAAGCGCGGCCAGTGGGTTTGAGCTGTCGCTCGCCAAGCGCGGCCGGTGGGTTTGGGCTGTCGCTCGCCAAGCGCGGCCAGTGGGTTAGAGCTGTCGCTCGCCAAGAGCGGCCGGTGGGTTTGAGCTGTCGCTCGCCAAGCGCGGTTAGTGAGTTTGAGCTGTCGCGCCGTCTGTTGGCAGTTGACAGTAGAAAGTTTTGACGATGCTCTACCTCGGGGCTCGAACGGCGTAAAGGACAACCAAACGCGACTTTCAGAAGCCAATATTGTTTTTTCTTTGTCTATACTTTTTTGTTTTTGACTGTACTTAAATGTAATTTAGAGCCAAAGTGCTTGAACTCCCATAGTGCAGTTTGCATACCTGCATGCAGGTTTACCTACGAATAGACATTCCCGATCGGACAGGGCTATTCGTAGGTATACCTACGAATAGACATTCCCAAATAGATACCTGCATGCCGGTATCAAGTTTTCCTTTATGACCAAGCATTACGAACAACCTGTCGTTCACAATCCTCAAAGAACCCTTCTGTGCAAGTATGTAAGGACGTAAGTCTAACTTAACGTAAAATTAAAAATAATTTATTGAACTAAATGACTGTTGCATTTGTTCATGGTTGTATAGGTCATACTATTAACGTACATATTAATAGTGTATTTAGCCTATGTATTTAGATAATTTTATCGATAATGTATAAAGCGGCCGATATCGGCCGCTCCGTAGGAGAAGGGTTTAATATTGACATAATTGAGCGCAAAAGAGTTTTTATGTATTAGTATTAATTTCGACGTATGCAATCCACTAATGATATTTAGCATTTCAGTGAAAGAAATGATTACGAAAGGACTATTTAAGGTTGTTGTATTACATAAATAAAACTTTAATACAAGCCATCAACATTTTTATTTTGTGTAAAATTGTTACAGTAATACCTGGGTGATACGTATTCAATAACCGACTAATAAAAAGCAAAAACATTATTAAAAAAAAAATACTGTCAACTCGCGTGGAGAGGGTTCCGTGAGGACTTTAAGACTTAGGGTTTTCGTTTAGGTTTTTTATGAGGCCCTATATTCCCTATTTTTTTTCTAAATTTTAGACTCAGTAGTTCCGAAGATAAGGGAAGGGTCCTTAAGTTGAATCCGAACAACGGCCAGTCTTCAACGGTAGAGCGGTCACCCATTCAAGTACTGACCGCGCCCAGGTGTGCTTATGATCACGACCGACAGTCGACCGACCGCACCACTGAGCTACCGATGTTGAGGTCACACTTGTTTCTGTAAAAATGTTTTGGGGGCAATAAAGTATTACTGTCTAACCTATGCCGTGTTATGTGTACCTACTTTATAGTGTGCATGGGTGTATGTGTGCCTGGGTGTATGTGCGTAGGTGTGTATGGGTGTGTCTCTCTGTGGCATCGTAGCTCCCAAACGGATGGACCGATTTGAATGGTTTTCTTATTAGAAAGCTGATTTAATCGGAATGGTTGTTAGCTATGTTTGTAATAAATTAATCAAGTAACTCTGGAATCAAACAATTTATTATCTTAAAAAGTAGACCGATTTAGATACGGTTTTTTTTAAGCTTGTAATAAACGTTAAATTACAATTTTAAAGAACCCCGGCCCTTAAAAATTCTAAAATAATTTGCGTATAATTACTTAAAGGAGTCGGGGGACCGCTAAGTAAATAAAATATAAAAACTCAGAGCTTCGCGGGAATTTACTTATCGGTCCACCGACTCTTTTGACTTTTTAAGGGTCGGGGTCTTTTAAATTTGTAGTTTAATTAAAAATACTCTTAACGTACCCACCTACGAGGCGACGAGGCACACTCACGCCTCCCGTGATTGCGCATAATACACTTCCTTTCTGTCTGCCGAACTAACTATGCATACAACAAACATATACAGTTGTCTCCCTGTCTACGCACGCAGTTGGGGCTTATTTGTATATCTATGGCATGTGTAGCGTAGGTATTTGTGTAGGTGTAATCAATGGGAGCTCGCGTGCGGAGCGTCGACCGACCCTCCCTCCATCCATGGTGTACAATGGCGGTCGGTGGTGTTTCGTTCGTTCGAGGCGCTCCATAAGTATAGGAGCGAGCGAACGACCGGCGACCGTCACCGCGACCCGACCAACAAAGTCAGTCGCCGACTGTCTGACAGCGTATACGCTCGTCGGTCGCGCCACGGCCGCCATCGCTCGACCGTTCACTTATTCCATATTTGAATATTATAATAAACAATCGAACTCTAGCGATAGACGGCGAACTGTGAGAGCCGCGCGGTTGATGAACAATTTTTTAATTTCGAATACAGCCGAAAGTGATTGGAGAGAAAGTGAAAGAACACAAAGGAGGTCTCGAGTGTTTTTGTTTTTCTTTCCGCGCGGGAAAGGGACAATGGTTTTTCTCGCCGCATAGAAACGATGGACTTAATGCTGTAATTTTCATCAAAAGGAAAATGAAAACGTTCGTATTTTGAAGTATTTCTATCTCATACCGTTGTTGTCGCTGCATTTTACTTTGTTGTTGTTTATAAGTAAGCGGTCTCGCTGTGATACGGCTTGTCATCGATGGTAATCTATTCCCAGGAAATGTTCGAATGAACCGATCTACTGCCTGGATACTAGCGTGTGTTGCACTTGTTCTAATGCACTTTGTAATTTGATGTCAACATGCATCAACACGCGACTGCAATAGCTGGCGAGTGGTTTAGTTTACCAACGTTCTAGGAAAAGGTACAAGTTTTATCTCTACTTCTTATAAAGGGAACGTCTATCTGTCTGTCTGTCTGTCTCTATGTATGTCTAAGGTAGGTCCGGTAAGGTAACTCCGGAACCACTGAACAGATTTTGATGCGGATTTGCACCAATGTAAAGAGTAGTTCTTGTTCCCGCTCCTGCTAGCCAAGTCGATGCTACCGATGTCGGCGATTTTTCACGCCGGCCGGTTCAAATACGTACCACTCTATAAAACACAAGTAAGACCGTTGATGGAATATTGCAGTCATCTTTGGGAGGGTTCCTCTGAGTATCTTCTTTCAGCCTTGGATTCTATCCAACGACGAGCCATTCGCCTCATTGGCGACTCTGTACTCACAAAGGACCTTCAACCTCTAAAGCACAGACGTATCGTTGGGTCATTGAGCCTGTTTTATCGGTACTACTATGGCCGCTGCTTTGACGAAATTGCTTCCCTTATCCCTTCTCCTCCTGTTCGCCTTCGCCAAAGCCGCCATACTCTCGCGGAACACCCCTTCGTAGTCGACAGAAGAGTTCTTCGAACTGCACGATTCTCTAAATCGTTCTTGTACCGCACTGCAAAGGTGCGGAACGGGCTCCCAGAGAATATCTTTCCCCACTCCTGCAATCCACGGATCTTCAAATCGCGGGTAAATTCTTTGGGGTAAATAGCCTTTCCCCAGCGACATTAGTCCACCTCCAAGCCGGATTGGCACCTCCTCGGCGGTGAAATCGGCTGCGCCTGATGCCGGAACTTCACTTGGCTGTATGCACACAAATATTTGGCAAAAATTTGAGGTGATATGATTTGTATATTGCCTAGAGCGAGGCAATATACAATCACGCTAAATGAACTTAGGGCTGAGCAGTATCAAATAAAGCACGGTATGAACGGAAATTTGTGTCGAATGGTAGTAATAGACGGCGTTAGCAGTTCTATTGTGTTGCGAGGGGCAGGGAGGGGGAGCGAGGGAGGGAGGGAGAGAGAGAATATAAGAGAAGCGATGGTATTTATCATTTTTGCGATTAAATCGGATTTGCTATTAAACCGAATCTACCGCGAGAGAAGCCGCGGGCAAAAGCTAGTATTATTATATGATGTCAAATCTAATTAGTTTAGGTACGTTAATTATTTACCTACAACTTTATATGATAAAAATGCAATCAATACTACCTAGTAAGGTATATGTATTTTTTTTTATGGAAACTGACATGTGCTGACATGGTTGGCTGCATCACCTACAACGTCCCTGATGTCAGCCCATAATACCGGGTGAACTAGGTGCCATGTCAGTGCTTCCCCCTTTGATCGTGCCGGCTACACTGAACTGGTCGTCGGAAAACACAAACTATTTACATAGCCGTTTCGACCGACGTTTCATTCAGTGCGGTGGTACGAAGCCGGGTGGGGTAAACCCTATCACCAAGTAAGATTAGGAGGGAAGGGACCTACAGTTTTACGAGGTATCCGAACCTCGGTCAGCCTCCAACGGTCAGCGGTCACCCATCCAAGTACTGACCGCATAGCGACAGTTGACTGTCTGCACCACTGAGCTATCAAGGCTGACATATTTAATTTTAGATTGAATGATTCCACAAATAGCGTTTTGGAAATAACAGACTGGTTTAGAAATCAATCTGGATTTAAGTTTTTTTTTTTATATAAAGCGCGACACGTGGCGCCGAGCTACCTATAAGGTGTCTAACGACGCTCATCGACATCCGGTCGTAAGCGGGGGTTGCGAATGCCATGCTAATTAAACTGTAAGCAATGCAATCCAGCGAAATATTTTGTTCATTGCTTTCGCAAGCAATCCAGTGAAAATTTTATTTTGTTCATTGCTTTCGCAAGCGGGCGCGGCGACGCGGGGTGTGGCGTCTATTGTTTGTAGAGGAATGAAAGAAAGATGTTTGTTTGGCAAACAGCTAAACAACATGAATAGCATGAGTTATGAATTCCTTCTCGGCGATTGGCCGGCCCGCAGCACCGCGCCGCCTTCGCGGCGGAGCGGGAGAGCAAACGTCGACAGAGGTATTCTTGGCCGCAATAGGTCGGTACCGCATAAACAACAGCATTTATATATTTATCCATATCCATCCATATATATATATATTTATATATATATATATATATATGTATGAACACTATTATAAATTCGAAAGTAACTCTGTCTGTCTGTTACCTTTTCACGCCTAAACCGCTGAACAGATTTCGATAAAATATTGTACGGAGATGAATTACATCCTGAGGAAGAACATATGCTACCTTTTGTTTAAAAAAACAAAGCCTTAAGTAAGGGGGTGAAATAGGGGATGAAAGTTTGTATGAGGAACCCAGCATTTCTCAAGTTAGGGATATGACAATTCATATATCTGTTAAGTTTGATCAAATCGCTATGCTTATGCTATACAACGTGTCCCAAAACTCAACGTCAAGCGGGAACCAGGGAGTAGGCCAGATTATGACTACCCAGCGAACCGAACTCGACGCAAGCGAAAGCTATGTATGACGTTGCTAATAAACATATTATTTTTAATTCAATCTAAATTCCCTGACTCCGAAAGCTATGTATGACGTTGCTAATGAACATATTTTTAATTCAATCTAAATACCCTGACTCCGAAAGCTATGTATGACGTTGCTAATGAACATATTTTTAATTCAATCTAAATACCCTGACTCCGAAAGCTATGTATGACGTTGCTAATGAACATATTTTTAATTCAATCTAAATACCCTGACTCCGAAAGCTATGTATGACGTTGCTAATGAACATATTTTTAATTCAATCTAAATACCCTGACTCCGAAAGCTATGTATGACGTTGCTAATGAACATATTTTTAATTCAATCTAAATACCCTGACTCCGAAAGCTATGTATGACGTTGCTAATAAACATATTTTTAATTCAATCTAAATACCCTGACTCCGAAAGCTATGTATGACGTTGCTAATAAACATATTTTTAATTCAATCTAAATACCCTGACTCCGATTGAGAACTTGACGCGACAATAAACAAGTTAGATATTTTAACGACATGCTAAGAAGCCGGAATAGTCACATTTGCAAGTCCAATTTTGATGTGGAGCAAAACGTAAAAATGTGGATACATTACGGACGAAAACGGATCCTGCGTCAAGAGACTGGTTTTATTTGAAAATATTGTATTTTTTATTCATATTACTAGCTGTTGCTCGCGGCTTCGCTCGCGTGAAATTCGTATTTAAAAAGACGAAAAAAATAAGTAAGTACGCTACCGTAATTTTATTCGGCGCGCGGAACAATTCGGTTTCTTTAAGAGCCACATCTTAGCGTAACCGGAACTGAATTTTAGCCTATCCTGTGTCCCGTATAGTAAAATGTGCTTGTATTAAGTTCCATCGAATTAAGATAATCCGTTTAAGAGTTATGGAGGAATACATACATACATACAGATCAGTCAATTTCGTTTTAGTATCATACATAGAGTCTACAAACGCAATATCTCGTAAAACAAAGTAACTTACTCCATGACCATCCCTTACAGATTTATTATTAGTATGGATTGATTGATGATAGCCATTTATTTTTAAAGGCCTGTTAGGTGCGAACTTTGTTCACAAGTAGCTAATAGGTTTCTATAGCCATTGCGTCTAGTCGCAGCTGTCCAAGAGAATACTATTGTCTCTAACGTTTGACTTCAAAATAGTTTTCATGTATGAAGGATTAAGTTTTTTTTTTCATTAATTGAGCTTTGTTTTCCGGAATAATCGCCCCGCGACAGCGTGAGTGAGCGACAGACGGGCAGACAGACAGTAGGTGTATGTAACCGATTTGTTATGAGAACCCTAAAAGAAGATGCCACCTACATAGATGCTGAAATATAGCACTAGCTGCGCCCGCGTCGCCGCGGCCCGCTCGTGTCGAAATGCTGTGATGTTATAACCATCCGGAGATAATGCTGTCAGATTGCATTGAACAACATCTTAATCTGTTGAGTCGTTCTCAAGATATAAGTCAACATACATACGGACGGAAGAAGTTGCATTTTACAATTTTAGCGCTGATCAGCTAACATACCTAAGAACATGGTTTTATATTTTCAAATTATTAAATTAATTTTTTTTTTTACATAAAGCGCGACATGACATGGCTACCTGTCACCCATAAGATGTCTAACGACGCCCATGGACATTCGGTCGTATGCGGTTTGCGATATATTTGTGGGGAAATTTATAAACAGAGAGATCGCTCAGAGAGTACCGGTTCTGTATAGAAACCCTAACATCTAGCAAGATAAGAAGGGAAGGGACCGCACAGTTTTACGTGCAATCCTAACCACGGTCAGCTTCCAACGGTCGAGCGGTCACCCATCCAAGTACTGACCGCGCTCAGGGTTGCTTATCAACAGTCGACCGACCAGGCTGGCATCAATATTGACAATTGTTTGTACTGTACAACTGACAATATTGATGAGCCAGCCGTTTAGTCAGACTAAATTTCACTTTAGTTCCCACCACAGAGCATGAAATGCGCGCGCCCGCCCCTACTAGAGGCGCCGTGAGCGCGATTTCTCTACTACGCCGTTGAAGCCTGTGGGCGTGGCCTATGACTTACATATGTGTGTTGTGCGTGTGCATTTGTTTTGTGCGTGTGCCTAACTTGCTCCTCTTTGTGTGTAGTGTCGATACTAGCACACACACACACACATACGAAGCGCTAGCAGCTCAGCGTACGGTTATTGGGTTTCAAATATCATCGCTTAGGGCGCCTCTAGTAGGGGGCGCGGGCGGTAGGTATTTGATGCTCTGTGGTTCCCACACACTCGTTATCTGTGTAGGTGGTACAGTGTGGGACGCAAAAAACTACTTTTCTTAAACATAAATTTATAACTAAAAGTAGCTCTGCGTAGGCTGATTAAACCGTAATATTATGCATTAATATTATGTAGCAATACCTATACTCGTAATACGCAATAGTACTTAGATAGCAGAAGGCTCGATTATGAGATTTTTTTTACATTTCGTTGCGTGATCAAGTAGATAGGTAGGTTTATGACAATTTTAGTACAACTTGACGTATCCGCTAGAGGGCCCTGCACCTTTTTTAGGATTCCGTATCCGGTACGGGACCCTATTACTAAGCCTACGCAGTCTCTCTGTCTGTCTGCCTGGTCTGTCTGTCTGGTCTTTCTGTCCGTCCGTCCGTCCGTCTGTCCGAGGGCTGTATATCTTGAACCGTAATAGGTAGCCCGTTGAAATTTTCACAGAATATGTATTATTATAGCCGATATAACAACAAATAATAAAAATGATAAAAAATAAAAAAATCACGGGGGTTCCCATAGAAGAAACCAAAAAGTGTATGTGCGCGCGCCATCTACCGAATAGAGTGTGAAGCATTTTAACTAATCATGACATTTAACTAATATGAAGCATTTCATAGCACGCCATAGATGGCGTGATTGGCGCTAACCAGGACATGGCGATAAGGAACCCTCGGTGCGCGTTCTACTCGCGCTTGGCCGGTTTTTCTCTATACACATATTTACTTACTTGTACTCAACGGCGCGCGGCAAACAATTTTGCAAATATAGACTGTAAAAGTGCTTGCCCCATACTAGGTGGTGGGCTCAAATTGTAGCCGACTGGTTTGATACCATTGGATGTAAGATGGCCGCTTAGCAGCCTCGGCTGTGTTCTCCTCTAGTCCAGTATAGCCAGCAATCCAAAGGGAAGTCTCCGGTATGGCACCTGCCTTCGTAGGTGATATTGGCTGATCGGAGCATGTGCTTTTTTCATTAAAAACAATTTGCTTTGGCCCCTCTGACTCAGCCACCCATACCAGCTTACGTATGAAAAAGTCGCTAATTCTACTAAGTATAAAAACGTCATAAACATTAGTATTTGAAAAGGGATAAGTCTTCATTAGCATTGTTATAGTTAATGGTGTTAAAAATAAAACATACATACATACATATCACACACGCTGAATCCCGACAATCGGGGTAAGCAGAGTAATCGGTGTTGTGCTGCAAGAACTCTGGAAAATTACAGCACAACACCGACCACCACGTTTCGCGAAGTATTCTAACAAGATTCAATCGATCAAGCAGCAAGTAAGGCAACAAGACGCACCTGCTGCATGACTCGGTGAAAGTACCGTGCCAAGGTGAGAGGCGGCGGCCCTGTCGCCCTTTAGCACTGCATCTTGTCCTTATCCCTTAGTCGCCTTTTACGACATGCATGGACAGAGATGCAGTGGGGCTATTCTTTTTAAGTACCGGCCCCACACGATACAATAAAAGTACCCATAAAACGGACACACTGTGGTATTTTACGAGATCGGCCTTCGAAGGCCTCTTATTTACACCCCACCGGTTGCGTCTGTTTGGGCGCCGTTCATCGACCCTGTTCGCGCCCGCCCTCGTGCGTTACTCGTTGGGCGGGCGCCGCGCGCCGCCCAGGGCTGGGGCGGGAAGCGGCGACCAGCCGTCTGCCTGCCTCTATAGAGAGGGGGAGGGAGGTGGTTGCGCCGCTCGATGCCGAAATAGACAAAGAACAAAGGACCCTGCGGATATAACGAAAACTCGCGTGCCATAGTGTATCTTTAGGGGGGGTTAATTTTGAATGTGGGGATATATGATACCTGAGGGCGTTTTACATAGATTTAAATTTTAATGATGATGATGATGCTCTGGGGCAACTCGACTGATTCGGAACGTGTCCTACTTCAACAAAAACGGGCTATTCGAGTTTTGGCTAGAGCTAAATTTAAAGAGTTCTTATTTTTAAATCACTAAAAATCCTCACGGTAGTGTCACTGATAATATTTGAGGTTATATTGTATGTACGATTGAATATTGAAAGCAACGAGAAAAAATGTTCACAGAATGAGTACAACACTCGCCACGGTGCCAGTCTAAGACCCGTGAGGCACCATAGTGCAATGGCAGAAAAGAACCCGCGAGTAATAGGCCCCAAACTTTATGAAAAGCTGCCTCAGTCACTAAAAGTTATTGAGAGTAATATTGTTTTTAGGTGTCGAATAAAGGAATTACTGTTGAACAAACATACATACATACATACATACCACACGCCTGTATCCCGACAATCAGGGTAAGCAGAGTAATCGGTGTTGTGCTGCAAGAACTCTGGTAAAATTACAGCACAACACCAACCACCACGTTTAGCAAAGTATTAGGACAAGATAACTATCAAGCAGCAAGTAAGGCACGAAGACCCACCTGCTGCATGACTCGGTGGTAGGACCGCGCCAAGGTGAGAGGGGGCTGGCCTGTCGCCCTTTAGCGCGGCATCTTGCCTTTATTCCTTAGTCGCCTTTTACGACATGCACGGGGAGAGATGCAGTGGGGCTATTATTTTTAAGTACCGACCCCACACGGTACTGTACAAACCTTACTGTTAAATCAACTTCAAAACCTTACTGTTGAACTGACAATTACGTGGTGCTACGGAAACCTCGGTGCGCGAGTCCGACACGAACTTGGCCGGTTTGGGTAAATAAAATCAACAAATATCTTTTAAATCCGCCAGACTTATCGGATCTCGTATCAGATGAATGATCTCGTCAACGGCAAAGATTTATGTCTCAACTTCGGTTTGGACTTTGGATCTACGCTCCACTTCACGTACTACATGTACAACCTTGTCGCTCTCAATGGCTTCCTACTAATCATTCGAAACACTATATAGGACGACCGAGGACTAATGTGGTAGAGTTCTACAAATACGTCTTCACTTCAGAATCGGTGCGCGTATCGAGTAGCTCGATTCCAACTACGACTTAAACATTCCATCGTCCGAACGCTGGTGTACTTTTTAACAGCTCCTACATCGAGCAACGTCGCGTCGTCGTGTCGTTCAAGCAATGCACTTACTTCTCAAACTCGAAAGTAAAAAGAAAGCAATGCATGTTCATGGGGCTCGAACCCATGAACTCTATTTATTTATTGTTTTGATCAATTCAAGAGTTATTTTCAATTTATTATGTTATTTTCCTATTCGTGCAATCCATGGATATTCAAATCGCGAGCCTTTCCCCAGCGACATTAGTCCGCTTTGGCCGAATTGCATCTCCTCTGGGGTGAAATTGACTGCCCCTGAGTTTCCGGCCTCGAGCACAGTCACCCAGTTCGGCAGCAATAAATCCAAGGAGAGAGAAGCGTTGGTAAGTATTATTAGTAGTAATGTTTCGTCCAACTCATTCGACTCCCCCACAATGACCAATAGGCTGGCAGCGTGAATCGCAAGACCTATTCGTTGAAAGACGAAATACTTGGAACGTCGATCACCAGACTTATCATAGAGAAACTTTCATTTCTTTGATTTATTTATTTTATAGACTACTAGCTGTTGCCCGCGGCTTCGCTCGCGTGAAATTCGTATTCCAAAGAAGAATATAAGTAACTAAGGGCGAGGCCGAAGGCCGAGCTGCTTTCAGGTAAACGATAAACCTTTCTCAAATAAAGGAAGTAAGTAAGGGCGAGGCCGAAGGCCGAGCTGCGTTCAGGAAGACGATAAACCTTCTGGAAGAAGGGAAGGAACTAAGTGCGAGGCCGAAGGCCGAGCTGCGTTCAGGTAAACCAAAAACCCTCTTCCGCCTTCGGGCCTCGCCCTTAAAGACTTCCTTTCTTCGATAGAATATAATATCGTTTACTCAATCTATTTATTTCATAAAATAAAAAAGTAATATTAATAACTAAAGAATTAAAACCTACCTAACAAACATTAAAATAACTATCAAAACGGGCATTTTCAAATGTTCTTAGAGCACTTGCGGCATTACCCCGCTGGATGGCAAGGCTTACCCTTTGAATGAAGTAAATAAGCCCTTGATGGCGGGACACCAGTTGCGTCAACCAGCAGAGGCCCAAGTCTCTTTTGGCTTCACTGCTCATGGACCGAGGGTTTCAACCGCAAACGCAACAAATTCGAAATCTTGAATTATATTTCTATATTTGTTGCGTTTGAGGCTCTCCGCCCCAGCCTCGGCCGCGCCAGCCGCTCTTGAAGATGTCCTAACATGACTTGGAGCCAATGTGAAAATAGGCCATGGCACTAAGGTGATAGCATCGGGCCTCTTGCCATTCAGCCGGGAATAACCGCGAGGTTCTAGGATGCACGGTATATTTGCCGTCAGAAGCGTGGACTTTATAATAAAATTTAAATTAAATTAACTCAATCTTAATATTAATTAACTTTATTCGAGATGATTTAGCTTCTTCCTGAACGCAGCTCGGCCTTCGGCCTCGCCCTTAGTTACTTGCTTTCTTCGAGATGGTTTATCATTTGTCAGAACGTAGCTCGGCCTTCGGCCTCGCCTTAGTTACTTACTTTCTTCAAAAATGTTTACCTTTTTCCTGAACGCAGCTCGGCCTACGGCCTCGCCTTAGTTACTTGCTTTCTTCGAGATGGTTTATGGTCTTCCCGAATAGAGCACGGCCTTCGGCCTCGCCCTTAGTTACTTACTTTCTTCAAGATGGTTTAGCTTCTTCCTGAACGCAGCTCGGCCTTCGGCCTGGCCCTTAGTTACTTGCTTTCTTCGAGATGGTTTTGCAATTATCCGAACGTAGCTCGGCCTTCGGCCTCGCCTTAGTTACTTACTTTCTTCAAGATGGTTTAGCTTTTTCCTGAACGCAGCTCGGCCTGCGGCCTCGCCCATAGTTACTTTCATCGAGAAAGAATATCGTTTACGTGAGCGCAGATCCGCCTTCGGGCCCACATTTAGTAACTTACTTTCTTTTTTTGAAATACGAATTTCACGCGAGCGAAGCCGTTATTGCACCAATGACAGCGACATAACTTCGACTTTCAATTATCTTTTTTATTTATCAAACAATTTGTCACCGGCCAGCTCACGTCGAGATGACAGTTCTCCGTTGTCAACATGACATTTAAAATTGTTTTTTACCTTTACTTTGGATTACGTGATTTTTATTATATTTTTAATTATTATGCTAATCCGGGGTATACACTGTCACTATAAAAAGTTTCGTCAAATTCCGTTCAGTGGTTTTTGCGAGAGCGCGTACAAATAGACATTTTTGCATTTACGATTTTATTATATGTATAGAAAGAATAGATATGTATAGACTATTGTGTTCAAGTTATAAAAAAGAAGAACTGTCATTTTCGTTGTATCTACTTATTTTTAAATTTCGAATGAATATTTTATTCAAATTGTATTTGCTGCCAGTTCTCAAGATATAATTACGTACTTTGGACTACGTGATTTTAAACGCGCAATAATGTTTATAATTGTTTAATTTTTTTTTTTTTATTATTTTTTTTACGTATTATGTTAACCCGGCATATAAACTGCCACTATACAAAGTTTCGTCTAATTCCGTTCGGTGGTTTTTGCGTGATGCGCGTACAGACAAACAAACAAACAAACAAAAATTTTAAAAACTGTTCTAAAATGTTCAGTATCTTATTTTAAGCCACCCTGGTTAGTTTTTTTCTGAATACATTCAATGTACAGACTTTCTTACCTTTACGATTTTATTATATGTATAGATTACAGCCTGATGATTTGACTTCGGCATACAAAGGACAGAATAAAAAAGAACTTTGTTACAAACACAATCTTAGGTTTTGTTTGATTACTATGCAATAACTTTCCCCCTCGTCCACGAACAGCTCAAAAGTTCCGTCGTGGTTAACTTGGAATAGATCTCTAGGTTCCAGACGGCCGTGGTCTTAGGTGTCGAGTGTCTAATAGCTAGGCTGTGCGTTGATCCTAGAACGTTGGTCATTGCGCAAGTCTAGTACGCTTTGGTGAGGTCACTGAAATATTATAAAAGAAAATGCTAAGATGTCAGACTAATGTTTAGTTCGAGGTCGAGGTCGCGGGATAGGGGAATGGAAAATTGGTGAGAGAACGAAAGGAAAAGACGTCGTCGTGGGCTTTATGCTGTTTATTGAGCCCAAGGCCAAAACTGAATAAAACGGGGGATCGTATACCGCAATAGGAGGTTCTTCACACCGGCACAACCACTTATATTGTACAAATCGCAGATTAGGCCGGTGATGGAATACTTCAGCCACATTTGGGAAGGCAGTACCGACTATCTGCCGGCGTCCTTGGACTCAATACAGCGCCGAGACGTCCGTCTGATGGGAGACTATATACTGAGATGGTCTAGCTAGAGTCTCTGATCCACAAACAATTTGTAGGGTCACTCGTCTATTCGTATAGATACTATCATGGATGTTATTCGGAGGAATTCCGTACCGCTGAAGGTCATGAGGACTGGAGAGAATTTAAGTGCGTCGCCGGGAGGACTGGAGAAAAATTAAGTACCTCGGAAGCAATCAGTTGCTCCATACCGCTGAAGGCCGTGGCGACTGGAGAAAAATTAATTACGTGGGAGGCAATAAGTGGTCCCGTACAACTGAAGACCGGGAGGACTGGAGAACAATTAATTACGTCGGAGGCAATTACTGGTTCCGTACTGCTGAAGACCGGGAGGACTGGAGAACAATTAATTACGTCGTAGGCAACCACTGGTTCCGTATTGCCGAAGACCGGGAAGACAAGAGAACAATTGTAAAGGCGTATGTCTAGCAGTGGACATATAAACGCTGATTGACTGACCTACTTTGCATTGATGTGAGTGAAGTAATGCATTTTCAGTAGAATTGAAGCATAGATGAATGTACCTGTATTTGCATAGTGAGAACATGGCATTAACATTTGTATGCCCAAATGTCATTACCGCTTTTGACTCAACTAACTGTCAGATCACGCCTCTCTTCATCTTGACGAATGTTCAATGATTTGTAAGGCTCAGTTCGAGACCTTGAGTAACTGCATTGCTTGCAGATTTTTCGATTTTGCACTGTATTGTATTGGTCATAAGAGTTATTGTAAAATTGTTGTCGTCAACTTCTAACGATAATATTATATCAACCTAGTCAAGTCCATCTTCTCTTTTTACTCTGGTGAAGGAAGGTTAGGGGTTCTGTTTCCATAGGAGTGCATCACCTTCTTTCTCTTTTCGTGTTTCTTTCGGTTTATAGAATACTTATTTATGTCAGAGAAAGTATGTACATTATAAATTGCGGTTAGAAATTGGTAGATTTTGAATGTGCAAGTGTCGATGGGTGAGTGACCACGTTGACATCACTGGCAATTACCACGATTAAGCTGCGTGCGCACAGTGTCAGTGACCATTTATAAGCGTGTGTAATATTAACACCTTGGCCAACTTATTTCTGCAATGGTGGTCGTGAAATTTACGAATCGTTAACAAATTTAGTTTTTTGGCATATAATGCAGAGGTTATCGGGGTGGGTGGGCTCGCGGTAGACTCGGTTTCAATAGCAAATAGGATTTAAACGCAAATATAAAAAAAACCGGCCAAGTGCGAGTCGAACTCGCGCACCGAGGGTTCCGTATCGCCATATCATTATCAGCGCCACTCACGCCATCTATGGCGTGTTCTATGTAATGCTTCATATTAGTTAAGATAATTCATGATTAGTTAAAATGCTTCATACTCTTTTCGGTAGATGGCGCATACACTTTTTTAGTTCTTCTATGGGAACCCCCAAGATTTTTTTTATTTTTCTTATTGTTATTATTTGTTGTTATATCGGCCAAGAGATACGATTACGATTACGGTTCAAGAAATACCTACAGCCCTCGGACAGACTGACATACAGACAGACAGACGGCGTAGGCTTAGTAAATAGCTTCCGTACGGGATACGGTAACCTAAAACTCGAGGGTTATCTTTGTCAATTCCTTCTTAAATTGTATGTGTTCCGTGTTTCTTGCTAGTGCGACTATTCGGTCTTATTCTTTGTTCCGTGCGTCGCCCCTCGTGGTCACCTATTCACTATCACCAATTTGACTAGTGCTCACCCCACGCAACTGCAATCACCCTCCCTATCAATGCACTTACAGCCCCTATACCCTCACCCCCTACTCTACTCACCCGTGCTCTCCCCCTTCGTGGTCTTCCCTCCTCCGCTGCGCTGAACAGTCTAATCTCCCCCTCCCCTGACCTCTTACCCCTTCGCCTATCGTGGCCGTTCGTCTCGGCTGAGGGATCAGGGACTTTGCGCATGTGTGTGTGCGTGAAGTTATCATACTGTGGCAGAGCCGACTGTCATTCGTCCTCCGTAGAGGGAGACAATGACAGTTGGCTCTGACTGTGGCAGTAATGTCGCGACAAGACCTAGTGTACTTTAGGAACAAAAATTTAAATTTCAAATTAAAGAAATGTTATTCACAAAACACAAGAAAAAATAAGTATAACAGATATATAAAACCCACCTGCTGCATGACTCGGTGGAAGGACCGCGCCAAGGTGGAGAGGTGGCTATCCTGTCGCCCTTTAGCACGACATATTGTC
Organism: Nematopogon swammerdamellus; assembly: GCA_946902875.1. Taxonomy (NCBI): domain Eukaryota; kingdom Metazoa; phylum Arthropoda; class Insecta; order Lepidoptera; family Adelidae; genus Nematopogon; species Nematopogon swammerdamellus. Next base: position 25,036,673 of record OX336337.1, on the reverse strand, counting down.
CTTATCCCTTAGTCGTCTGCAATGCAAATATATAATAATTGAAATAAATCGATAAAATCAACATAAATAATATGCACATGAAAAGTTCACAAAATAAGCTAAAAGCCCTATCAATATTATTCTCACGACGTGCGCAGGAGCACGTCACGTGGCCCAAGCTTCGCCGAAAGTTTGTCGTCCCGCCTCGGTCGCTCTCGTGCGTCTGTCTCGCTCGCACGCAAGCTTTCTGTCATTCAGTAAATGAATGTGTCGTCTCTTTGTCGCGCTGGGAGGAACGGAATGCGTTCCGGGATCTCAGGAGCAAAGCATTTAAATAGATATACGTCGGTTTTGATTTATCATTGTTGTCACGTGTTTTCTTAGGGTAAAATAGCTTTTGCGCACATATTTTACGTAACAAAAAGTCTATAAATTATAGTCTTTGCCTTCAAAACCCAGCGAAAACCCATTAAAGAATAAACTCTATTCTATTGGTATTGTTGCTTTGCAGTTTGATATTTTTAAATTTGTGCTAAACTAGACTTTACTAGAGTAGACATAAGGACATATTATATTAAATATATCACATGCTAATCTTACCGGTTACAAAGATATATTTTTTTTACTTTTAGCTAGATTTGGAGGGCGAGTACTATGCACTAGCTAGTGCCAGATAGTAACAGATATAAAGTTCAAAATAGTTTTCAAAATATTAGACTAAAATTAATGGTGGGTTATTGAAACATAATAATATAAGTATTCTGAAATATAAAAAAAATTAAAAAATATTGTGGAAATTTCGTACTCTCCTAAAGACGATACAAAATAAAAATTTGACAACGTTTTGACAATTGGGTCAATACACCCCGGAGCCAACTTAATAATTCCATATTTTTAGGGTTCCGTAGTCAACAAGGAGCCCTTATAGTTTCGCCATGTCCGTCTTTCTGTCTGTCTGTCCGGCTGTCTGTCCGCGGCTTAGCTCAGAGACCCTTATTACTAGAACGTTGTAAGTTGGTATAGATATACATATTAATAGCGCCAATTATACAAATAATGAAATAATTTATTTTGATAGGGTTCCGCAACTACCGAACCCTACACTGCACGTGACCCGACACGCACTTGGCCGCTTTTTATGTTGTATATTTTATTTGAGGTAGTTTTGAATAGCAGCTTTGATTTAATTTAATTGAAGAAAGAATTAAGAAATGTTTTTTCTAATTATTTTTAAAGTTTGTTTGTTTTGTTTTAGTTTAGGTAATTTTAATTTGATAGGTAGTTTTAGTTTCTATTTTAATTTAATTACAGTATTTTAGTTATAGAGATATTTAATATTTTTATGATGAAAATAAATTAACTAAATTTCCATTTTAACATAATTCGATTGCAAATCAATTTATAAAGTTAAAACCTTATTTTTAGGGTTCCGTATCCGTCGTACGGGACCCTATTACTAAGCCTACACCGTCTGTTTGTCTGTCTGTCTGCCGAAGGGCTGTATCGAAGCTGTGTTGAACTCTATCTTTTAAACCGTAATAGGTAGCCCGTTGAAATTTTCACAGAACATACTATGGCCGATATAACAACAAATAATAAAAATAAGAAAAAAAAAATGCACGGGGTCCCCATACAAGAAACTAAAAGTGTATGCGCGCCATCTACCGAAAACAGTATGAGACATGACGATACGGAACCCTCGGTGCGGGAGTTCCACTCGCACTTGGCCAATTTTTCGTTTTAAAATATTCCCACAGCAGCTAGAACTCCAATTTATAAAACTCTCATAACGCTAACATCCTGAAAAGAAAACAATAAGAACATCGTAGAGCAGTCGTAATTCCAAGAGACGTACGACATTCTATTGCGTTTGTATACTTATGCATGTGTGTGAATATCTTTCACGCGGCACTGATTGTGGTCTGCATATGTGTCGCGGGTAGGGTTCCCACAGTTATTACGATTGGAAGTTATCTGTCAGTCACGTCTTGTCTCTGGAGTGAAGTGGAGTGTTTCTACACAGTTGCAGCCATGTGAGTAAAATGGTTTTATAAATTTTTTGCACTTTTTTTTAGGTGCGTAAATTTTTATTAGACAAAGAAAAAATAAAATTAAGCAGAAATGTAACACCTTAGATTAAATAAAAATATTCCTGCATCCTCGGGACATCATTCATTGTCCCGAGGACAGCCGCCGCGTTCCCGCGCTGGATGGCGAGTCTGATGTTTTGTGTGAGGAACGCTTTGGCACGACGGTCCCCGGACGCTTCAATAAGCAGCTAACCTAGCTGCTTCACGAGGTCTTCAGCGTCCGGACTCCACACCCCAAGAGTCTCCACAGCAAAGGCAACGAACTCGTAGTGCTGCTTAATAGTATTGTATTTCAGATGTTTCGCTTTTTCTGCCTTTGCTGCGGCATAGCCAGCAACCTGACTAGAGCCCACTACATGACTAGGAGCTAAGGTATCGGCACACGTGACATCCCAAACCAAAGCCCTCCCCTGCTTCCACGGCAAGAGTGTGAGACCGTCTGGCCGTTTTCCGTCGTCTCTAGACAGGCCAAAAGGTTCCAACATACTAGGCATATTCGCATTTTTTGCACTTAGAATGGGTGGTGTATGGTATTAGAATAGAATATATTTTATTTCTGTTCAATATAAAAATTGTACAAAAGGCAGACTTATTACCTAAGGCAATCTCAGCCAGACATTTATTATAAGGGTAGCAAAACAGTGCCAGTAGTTTTGTACCGTGTGGGGCCGGTACTTTAAAAGAATAGCCCCACTGCATCTCTCCCCGTGTATGTCGTAAAAGGCGACTAAGGGATATGACTCCCTTCTCCCCGTTTTACCCGCCCAGGTTGGCACCACCGCACTGAATGTTAGGTCGGTCGAAACGGTTATGTAAGTAGTTTGTGTTTTCCGTCCAGTTCAGTGTAGCCGGCACGACCGAAGGGAAGCACTGGCGTGGCACCTAGTTCACCCGGTGTTATGGGCTGACATCACTGATGTTGTAGGTGATGTAGCCAACCGTGTCAGTTTCCATAAAAAAAAACAGAGAAGAAGAATGACACCAACTTAATACTAACAAAACAATATTGGTATTAATGATGGATTTTATTTATTAAATTTCCTTTAGTAATTAAAAAATAATAATTACGTGTATACCTACACCTGCTGCTTCACCGTTCGGAGCCGGTGTAAAACTGTAGGTCCCTTCCCTTGTCCCTTACTAGCGTGGTAGGCTCAAATTTTAGACGACTGTGTTGGTACCACCGTACTGGATGTAAGATGGCCGCAAGCAACCTCGGTTGTGTTCTCCTCTAGTCCAGTATAGCCAGCAATCCATTGAAGTCTTCGGTATGGCAACTACCTTCTCGGAGGTGATATTGGCTGGTCGGAGCATGTGCTTTGGCCCCTCCGACTCAGCCAACCATACCGGATTACACCAAAAATAATCTTTATAAACTCTGGAACGCTCTCCCTGCCCATATCCTTCCCCAAGTACAGTCTCGGATCCTTCAAGAGGGGCGTGAATTCAGTCAGTTCAGAATTCAATGTCAGGCCGGCGTGGCATTCGTAACCCCGCATACGACCTAATGTCCGTGGGCGTAGTTAGACACCTTATTGGTGGATCGGCGCCATTATGTCGCGCTTTCAATTTAAAAAAACACCATTGCATGAAATAATATCCAATCGAAGAAATGTAATTTTTGAAATATTGTTTATAGTATAATTTCATCAATAGGTAGGTAACCTACGTTTGGACATGTCGAAAAATCTACCAGTTCTACTTCAATGCGAAGAAGAACTGACAAACAAACTTGCTACATTTTCACAATATTAGTTATAGTACCTTATAAGTATTATAGTTACTTACAAATAAATTAACGCATACTACCGCTCACAAGAACATTAATATTTACAGCATAAACGTGAATACTTAAGAATCTGCGACCACTCTGCATATTTTTACATTATCTACATCTGTTGTATAGTGCTTTCGATAATTTTATACTTTTAGATATTATCAAGTCAACAACAATTTAGTATAAGTTTATTAAAAAAAAATGCAATATGTCATTTTAAAAATGTAAAGTTAAAAATTTATAAAATTAATGTTTAAATCATGTTCAATTTCTCGACCACACACCATAAATAAAAAACTGGCCAAGTGCGAGTGCGAACTCGCGCACCGTGGGTTCCGTATCGCCATGTCATGGTTACCGCCACTCACGCTAACTATGGCGTGTTATGAAATGCTTCATATTAGTTAAACGTCACGTCGTGAGTCATACTGAGAGTACGTTAGATATCGATGGTATTAAGCTCAGGTATTAAGCGAGTACGTGCTTAGTACTAACATATAAACATAAAAATATTACTCTACAATATCTAGACCCAACGAGCGACCCATCGAGCTAATGTATGTATGAAAAGGTTTTCCAACCTCACCTACACTTTATTTTAAATCAATCAGCTTTACTCACGGTTTCACTCCGAGCTGTGTGGCCACATAGCTCGGAGTGAAACCGTGAGTAGAGCTGATTGATTTAAAATAATGTCTAACAACCACGGTAATTTAAAAACTCACCTACACTATTAAAGTGTGGACTGTACCACACTAGGTATGAAGGTACAGTTGCTTTCGGAGTCATCATGAGCACAGATGAACAGTGGACTAGCATTGCACGCAAGTGTATAAAATTCGCACGATGCGTCCGAGTGAGCCCAACCAAAAGAGAAGTGTGTTATAGTTGCATATAATTTTAGCAAGCAGCGCTGTGCGAGCTGAATTGCACTTTATTGCGTCGTGGCAAGAGTAGCTATTTATATATGTGTCTTTGTAGAGTGATCCTTCTGTATGTTAGTACTATTAATGTATTCTGTGACTGTACGTAAGACATGTGCGAAAAATTATTAAACAAATAAAAGTTTAACAGTGGAACGAAGGCCGATGCATGCGCAGCTCGAAAGCACAATGTGCTCGTTTGATTGACTGCGCTGACTGCGCCGGAGTCGTTGTTATTGTTTGGCTCGCACGTGTCACTCGCAATATTAAGGTCAGAAGCACAGAAGTAGGAATATCGAGAACGGCCGAACAAGCTCAAAGTTGTGTCCACCACTTGCTCCACTAAAATAAACGTATGGCGCGGGATGTTGGCGGCCTTTTGTGGACACAAGAGCGCTGTGAAGTAAATTTACTAAACTAAACTAGCAAACTTTTTTAAAAGAAAATGAAGCTATCAGTTGCGGTCAGTTTTTTTTTTAAATGAATTAAGAAATAAAGATTCCGTCATATTTTTACTCGTTCTCGGGACTTTGGGAGGTCATAGGACCTTTTCATGGTATTAACTTTATCAAATAGTATTTTTTCTAGAACAAGGATACATCGTAAAATTTAATAAATTTTATTTCGTGCTGATAAAATCATAAATAAAAAAAAGTTACAAGGGTTTAAAGCTGGAATTTTGGTAATTTTCAAAAATAAAGAAAAAACATCGTATCTTTATACCACGTGACATCTGACAAAAGGTATCATGGGTCAAAACGTTGCAAATGACCCCACTTACCTACAAACAAATTTTGTCGGTCGATGTGCCGAACACGCTGTATATGCTAATAAATAAAGCGGGATTTCTACTGGCGACCGTAGACCGAACGTATTACGTAGGTACGTCAATATATGAATATCCTTATAACTCGAGAACCACATTATCTATTTACATACGGTTACACACTCTTACATTCTGTCACTTCTCAAGATAGTTTAAGGCTATAAATCAATGCTATAAATAAATCATAATGCTACGTGATCGGCGGCCTGAGCTGTGAGCAAAAAGTCACGCGAAACAGAACCACGGGCAAAAGCTAGTGTCTTATATCTTAGAAGATATTTGCAAGCATTTACTTACTTTGATTTTATTTAATAAAATTGGTTGTCTGTAAAGTCGGTTTACGGACGATAGTTTTACGTGATGACGTGGAATAATCGTAGTACATAGAGCAAAGATCAGTAATTCTATTTCCAGTAGAAAGATTAATCCATCTTGTGACTGGCCATCAATAAACTTCTGTCGTCTGATCTTGACAGTTTTACTTCTTAAGACGTTTCCATGGTAACTTTGACTATACCGATTGTGCTTGTGCCTCTCTATCGCTTGTTACGCGCTCTCGCTTGCACACACAGGCTCAGATGGAACGTGACACTTTTTCGTATGTGCAGCCGGTGTTCATAAATTTATAAGACGTGACATCATCACGTCAAAAGCATGTACTTACATGCATTATCAATATGTATTCTTGTTATTAATTAATTCAACTTCAATTCTCACACTTATATCTTGTGATAACTACCTACCTACATACATATATTACTTAACATATTTTCACTACATTTATCGTAACTAAAAAATCCAAAGATGAATAAAATATAATCTCGTATGAATAATAAAAATAATAAATGGAATAATGATCGTTACATAATACGTATATACCATCCTTAGGCGGAACGAGGGTTATATAATATACAATTTACAAGCTGTGCCCGCGGCTCCGCCCGCTCTCATATTTCACTTCACTGCTAACCTCATAAGCTATTTAGCGTGATAGTAAGTAGCCTATAGTTGATGGGAAGAATCAAGCTATCCGTAGAATTTTGTTTTATTAAAATCGGTTCAGTGGTTCTCGAGTTATAAGCGGACAGACAGACACTCAGACAGACAGAAAGCAGACGTTGGATTTTATTATAGGTAAGGATAATATTTATGGTTATAATGGCTATGGTTTAAATAATTTAATATCTACTGTCTAAATATCTATAACATATATCAGACTAGGGTTATAATATCAATGTTACCACCGCACTGATTGTGCTTAGGTTGATCGAGGCGGCTATGAAAATAGTTCGTTTCTCCGTCCAGTTCACTGTAGCCGACACGACCACCAGGCACCTTACAAGGCACCTAGCTCACCAAGATGTAATGATGTCTCGGATGTAGCCAAACGAGTCAGGTTCCATAAAAAGGACTGTTAACTTTTTTTTTTATGGAAACTGACACGGTTGGTTGGCTACATCACCTTCAACATCCGTGATGTCAGCCCATAACACCGGGAGAACTAGGTGCCATGTCAGAGCTTCCCTTCGATCGTGCCGGCTACACTGAACTGGACGGAAAACACAAACTATTTACATAGCCGTTTCGACCGACGTTTCATTCAGTGCGGTGGTATCAACCCGGGCGGGTGAAACCCTACCACCGAGTAAGGTAGGAAGGGAAGGGACCTACAGCTTTACGTGGAATCCGAACCACGGTCAGCCTCCAACGGTCGAGCGGTCACCCATCCACTGACCGTGCCCAGCGTTGCTTAACAATCAATAGCAACAGTCGACTGTCTGCACCACTGAGCTATCGAGGCTGACATAACTGAACTGAAATCACAATTCCATCTGCCCCGTAGCATCCGCCTTGATGGTACGGTTAAAAATGACTTTTTAATTATATTCTGTGTGGTTCGGCTGTGTGGGCGACGAGCCATCTTCCCCGAGCTTGCTCTATTCAAAGTTGGACTTTTTATCCGGTAGTGAATGGAAGCGGAATGGAGGCGCTCTGGCGGAGCCGCGGTGATGTGTAGAAATCTTTAGAGAAGCTAAGTGGATTTAAAATCGATTTAACAATTTTTTATGTGAAGCAATTCGTCAACCTCGGTAGCTCGGGTGTGGTATGTATGAATCGACGTTCGATCCTCGAAGTTAATCACACCGGGCAACTGACTTGACAACTTAGCTGACACGGTTGGCTACATCACCTGCTACATTCGTGATGTCAACCCATAACACCTTGATAAACTAGGCACAAGTATAGGCCCATAACACACACACCCAAATAAAAAAATATAATTCAAATAAAAAAAAAAATAACACAATTATGCCATAAAACCCACTAAACAAAATTATAATGAAAAAGAAAACAACAAATAAAAAATTCAGCTCGATTTGTTTTATACATAATTTTTTTTAACAATTCAAATAAAATATTTCGATCTTAAAAAGAGATAAAATTGTAACAATTAGAAAAAAATATTAAATAATCAATTCATTAAAAAAATAAATAAAAAAATCATACGCAATTCCCAATACCTTCAGACGTATTGAACGACAAAATAAATTATTTTCGTTGGTTCAGTCAACTGAACCAAAGAAAATTTATTTATTCTGTGGTACAGCCAACTGTACCAGGGAAATATTTATTTTACCGAAGTCCGGTCAACTGTACTACTGCATGAAACTTCAACCATGCTTCAGTCAACAGGACAATCCCAACTGTAGTACGGGGAAGAAGCGAAAAGACACGTCTGGAGGTAATGACTGGTCGCACTCTTTATTATCTCTTTGGAGGTGCGTTGCTTATTCGCTGAACACTGCGGGCCCACATAATGGCCGCGGGAAGGCGTCGGGTTAGGGGGGAGGGGGGATAGACAAATGATTAAAACCACTTGGTTGGGTGCACACTGCACAATGCGCTGTACGACTCTGTGGAAAAATTATATTGGGTAAATAATTTTCGTCTAACATGGATAATAATATTTGGCCGACGACGCTTCTGTCAACCGCGGGCCGAAACGTCGCGACGTTTCGGCCCGCGGTTGACAGAACCGTTCCGAACCAGAAGAAGTGTTCTATCGGTACCTATCTGTCAACCGCGGGCCCGACTGCAGCCAGGCACTCGCCGTGAAGATGGGCTGCACGTGCAATGTCTCCTCCAATTTATATTTGGGATAGTATAAAAAATAACGAAGAAAAAACTAGTACAACAAGCAAGTAACGTGACATTGCATGTAATATTACTTATTTATTTAAAAATTTTTTATTATTACAAACGCTCTTTACACCTGAATTCACCTGATCCACTTAATTAAGTCCTGGCAGTCAGAACTTCAAAAAAAAATTGGTTGTCTGTAAAGTCGGTTTACGGACGATAGTTTTACGTGATGACGTGGAAAATTCGTAGTACATAGAGCAAAGATCAGTAATAATTCTATTTACAGTAGAAAGATTAATCATCTTGTGACTGGCCATCAATAAACTTCTGTTGTCTGATCTTGACAGTTTTACTTCTTAAGACGTTTTCATGGTAACTTTGACTATACCGATTGTGCTTCTCTATCGCTTGTTACGCGCTATCGCTTGCACACACAGGCTCAGATGGAACGTGACACTTTTTCGTAGGCGGTGTTATTATGTGGATAGTCAGTCACTAAATGCTTGTAAAAATTATTATGAAAAAAAAGCCCTGCGAAGTTTCTTACCTGTTCTTCTTCGTGGGTGTAATCGAATCGGATAGAACAAATTGTAACAAATTCGAGTACAGTCATGCTGTCTAATGAATGCTTAATAAACAATATACAATATACAAATCCAATAATCGTTATAATTTATATACTAACGCTAATGGCAACACTTGTTGTCAAGATTTATCATTGGTTGACGCGAGGTGTAGTTTGGTTGCGTGTGTGTGCCTGCGGCCCTGTAAACGGCGAGGTGTAATTTTGGTCGCGGAAGGTTCTGACCCATTTTCTAGGACCCCTTAATATTGATGCCTCACTCTGTATTGCTTGCTGCGTTTTGTCTATACTTTTTTATTTCATCAGAGCCTGACCGACGAATATAATATGTAACCGTTCCGTACGGAGCGGCGTGATGTCGTGCGCGCGGCGCGGGGGAAACGCGGTGCGGGGGCGCGGGAGACGGGCCTAGAGGGCGGGAAAGCGGGAGGAAAATGAAAATCGGCGGGCGGCGCGGCGGCAGTACTCGCTCGCCGGCGCGCCGCGACGAGCGTGCTGCCGTCGCGAACCGCTCCGCGACAGTGTATCGATAGTTTAACGACAGTTTAACGACACCCACCGTGCCGTGCGTGCAACAGGGCGATGTGACCGCGGCCGCGCGAGCAAAAGACGCACCCTGTCGCGTCAAACCGTACGCTTCGCCGAGCCTCCGCCGCCGCCGACCACCGTCACCGACATTCAGTGTCAGAAGGTTGGTGGATCGTTTCGAGCGATTTTGAAATCGAAGTCTAAAAGCATAGGGTCCCTAATTCGGGGCGCCCCACAAGGTCAGTTAGGACCTTTGGCCGGCGAATGTAATCTAGGTCAGTGCAACGTGAAACAATGTGATTTTTGATAACGTGAGTGCATTACGGTAATTTAACGTGTGAGTGGGCACCGAATTTAAAGTGCGTACCGGCTGCTGTAATACATTTTGTTTGTATTTTAATGGCATATAATTTTGCGACCTCGAAATTGTTGATTCGTTCTTTGTTAAAATCTTTATAACAAAACAAGGTGTAGAATGTAAGGTCTCGTTTTTGACAATTTTCTCTAAATTAAGAAATAAGTACGTAATAATAAATAAATACTGGAAACGTGGTTAATTAAAAAGCACCCATTGTCATCGTTAATTCCCTCTCAGTCATCAGGGTTATATTGTTGTATATTGTTTATTAAGCATTCATTAGACAGCATGACTGTACTCGAATTTGTCACAATTTGTTCTATCCGATTCGATTACACCCACGAAGAAGAACCGGTAAGAAACTTCGCAGGGGTTTTTTTTTTCATAATAATTTTTACAAGCATTTAGTGACTATCCACATAATAACACCGCCTACAGTCGATTGAAAATACTGCTTGAGAGCAAGATCAAAAACAGATTTTTGTTTTGTTTTTGAAGTTCTGACTGCAAGGACTTAATTTAGTGGATCAGGTGTAAAGAGCCTTTGTCAAATTTTTGATACGTCATTTGTATCAACTCAATAATGTTAGTAATAAGTATACATACTACAACGTAGTATTGTCAAATAATAATAAAAAAAAAATAAAAAAAATTATAATAAAAATATTAAAGTACTTGAAGTATCAAGTTGTCAATCGGTGAGTAAATAAATTTGAGTACAAATAGTACCTAGTCATAATAAGTATACATACTACAACGTAGTATTGTCAAATAATAAAAATATAATAAAAATATTAAGATACTTGAAGTATCAAGTTGTCAATCGGTTAGTAAATAAATTTGAGTACAAATAGTACCTAGTCATGCGCTAACTAATTATGCAGTCAGAACCTCAAGATATAGTCCTGTCGACTAATGCCTCTTTTACAGTATAGTAGGCTTTCTTTACAAGAGTTGATTTTATATGTTTCTTAAACAAAGTATCATTTAGATTTTTTACCTCTTCTGGTATTTTATTATACAATCTAACACTGTTGCAAACAAAACTTTTCGACATTTTAGATGACCTGTGCTTCGTAATTAGAACATTATTTTTATGCCTAGTATCATGCTGGTGCATATCAGAGTGAAGCGTAGCATCCTGTATATATTTCCTAGCATAGCAGATATTTTGATAAATATAAGCACTGGGTAATGTCATAATTCCTATTTTATCAAATACATTTCTACAAGAGTCCCTCGCCCTCATACTGAGTATACAACGCAGTGCTCTTTTTTGAAGAATAAATATTCTATTAGATTCCGCCGCGTTTCCCCAAAATAATAATCCATAAGACATAAGACTATCGAAGTAAGCATAATACACAGTTTTAGCAGCTTGTATGCCACATAATTCTTTAATTTTTTTTATGGCATAACAAGCTGAACTTAGCTTACCAGCAAGCGTACATCACACAACTGCTTTCTGGTCAAACAAACCAAATCCATGCTCTCAGTTTATAATGGCACGAGTTAGACAAGATTCTCAATATCTAGTTTTTACTCGGAATTATTATCCAAAAAGATCGAAAGAACTACCAAGTTCCGATTTGATCACAAAATACTTTTGTTTCATACCTGAATGGACAAGTATGTATGCATATTTATTTGTACATTATATTTTATATATTTAGAATTTTTATGTATTGACCCAAGCATGGCTTTTATCTTACTATTATTAATAAGTATTCTTATTATAATTGTATCTTCAATTCTCAAAAGGTTGATTGTAATAAATCTCTATGAGAAATAAGTCCACCTTTGCACCTGATTAGAATGTTTCTTGAAGAATTAAAGCATTTTCTATTCCATTCTTCAGTTCTGGAGTCATACTTAGATAACAAAAGGTTTTTTCAGAGGTTCGACTATAAGATTTTTTGTTTTGACATGTCGTTTCGTAAGTAAACACATATTAGTATGGAGAAAAGATACAGTGCCTCTATCGGGCCAGTTGGTAATAAAACTGCCATAGAAATATTGACTTGAGCACGAGCACGCAACGATAATATTATGTTATATTTTAGTTTAGTTGGTTTAATTTTGTCCATTCTCTTATAATAGGGTTATTGTATTGTTTTAGATAGTTTAAGATTTTGTATGTTTAAAATATTTTGTTTATTTTGGTTTAGTAAATTTTTTTTTTTTCGTTTTAGCATTTAATTCATTACAGTGTTCGCAATTAACATTAATGTTTATTTATATATATTTTGGGGTTATGCTTAAAATCAGTGTCTTTCCGGTTATGGGAAGACATAAGCTGTGCCTGTAACCCATTCACCGAACATAACCTAGTTTGTTTATGGTTCGACCTCGAGCACAGCCACCCACTTCGGAAGCAATGAAAAAAGATACTATCGGAATTCCGATGTTGTTCGGCGGTCCGTACAATATCGGAATACCGAAAAAATACCGGTATTTCAAAACAATCCGGTATCAGATACTTGAATTACCGTACACGCTCTACTGATTTGATGGAACGTTTTTGAGGTGGAGGGAACTCAACATTTTTACGCCAGCATTATTTGAATTAAAAAATCGACTAAAACGGTTCCCACCAAGCAATCAGCTAGATTTAAAAGTGCTTGTACACCTTCCAAGCGCCGACGAGGCGCATCTGATTGTCGAGTTTGACTTCGTCTGCACCGACACGCTTATTTATTTTTATTTATTTATTTATTTATTTATTTATTTATTTATTATAGAATCAACATCTTTACAGTTACAATCAATTAAGTAGTAAAAACTTGTACAATATTAAAGACAATAACAGATTCAAGCAATATTGATATAGTATGGTTTAAACCACAGTATAGACGGAGAACATTTGAGTTGCATTGCAAGAAAGAGAGATATGTAATTATAATGCTAGATTGGTGGTGAAAAATAACAATCTAATGCAATGATTAAGTAAAGGAGCACTAAGCAATGCGTAGATATCTTATAGATTAAGCAAGTCCACAATTCACTTCATTTAGGTAAAAAACGCATTTAAATTTTTAGGTTTATAATAAACCAGTTTTAAAGCTAAAGTTAAAGTTCGAGTTCGCTCTTCACAGCACTGCCATCGTAAGTATAAATAATTTTACAAAATGATTAGATGCCGGACGAAGATGTTTCACAGGATGTTTGAGAAGTAGCTCGTGTATAATAGGATGTTCGGCACATCGACCGACAAAAATATTTGTAGGTAAGTTGGGTCATTTGCAACGTTTTGACCTATGATACCTTTTATCAGGTGTCACGTGGTATTGAGATACGACTTTTTTTTTCTTTATTTTTGAAAATTACTAAAATCCCAGCTTTGAACCCTTGTAATTTTTTTGTTCATGATTGTATCAGCACGAAATAAAATTTATTAGATTTTACGATGTATCCTTGTTCTAGAAAAAATATTATTTGATGAAGTTAATTAATACCATGAAAAGAACTTATGACCTCCCAAAGTCCCGAGAACGAGTAAAAATATGACAGAATCTTAATTTCTTAATTCATTAAAAAAGGTGACAGCAATTGAGAGCTTCGTTTTCTTTTAAAAAGTTTTCGGGGCTGAAGTGCATAGCGATTTTGTAACGGTAACATTTAACACTGACGTTCGCAAGTGATGTTTCACTGACCGTGATTTCCGACAGTCAAACTTTTTTTAGGTTTTAATAACTGTTTTTAAAACTGAAAAAAAAAAATTGTCCCACATTAGTACACATTAGTAATCAAACTCGAAACTCTGATATATGTCGGCCACCAGCTACTAGTTTTAGGGTTCCGTATCCGTCGTACGGGATATCCGTCGTACCCTATTACTAAGCCTACGCCGTCTGTTCGTCCGTCTGTCTGTCCAAGGACTGTATCTCTTGAACCGTAATAGGTAGCCAGTTGAAATTTTCACAGAATATGTGTTATTATGGCCGATATAACAACAAGTAAAAAATTCACGGGGGTCCTCATAAAATAAACTAAAAACAAATTAAAATAGATACTTTAGGTATTAACTACCTCACAAAAATGATTAATATGTGTTATTTATTATGGCCGATATAACAACAAGTAAAAAGTTCACGGGGGTCCTCATACAAGAAACTAAAAACAAATTCAGTGTAGCCGGCACGACCGAAGGGAATCACTGACGTGGCACCAAGTTCATCCGGTGTTATGGGCTGACATCACGGATGTTGTAGGTGATGAAGCCAATCGTGTTAGCATCAATAAAAAAAAAAAATAATAAAAAATAAAATAAAATATCAAGATACTTTAGGTATCAACTGCCCTACAAAAATGATTAAATAGAACAAGATATGATTTTTTTCACTTACACCCTCTTTTACACTGTAGTAACTAGTAGGGTGTATGTAATCGATATTTCTTTGTTATCTAAATCACATCTAAACTATTGAGTAAGATTTCCCTATAATGTGTAAATATGCATAATATTCCTTATAGTCGTCGTGAAACACTTACCATATCTATGTACATACATAATTCTTCTATTATATCGTATGCAAACCAGTGATGCAAACGAGATACTGTCACGACTATGTACCTACGACATTTAACTTCAAAGAGACCGTCCCACAGTCGTCGGGAAGGCGACCCAAAATAATGTACATACTAGGTCCATTCCATTACCACATGTACATATAGTAATGTTCTTTTGTGAACATGAACATCCTCAATATCATCGACGTATATATCGATGCTCAATATGGGACGAGGTCAAATGGGGTACCGCCCTTTGGTACACTGGAGTCGACTATATCCTAACAAGTAATGTTTAAAACTTAAAAGTTTCTAGCTCACTTGGTCACAGATTACTAAATTACTTGGTGCCCGAGATAGTTTATCTCTATATACCACTTAATACTTTGCTAAGTGTCTTTTTTTTTGTGGAAACTGACACGGTTGGCTACATCACCTACAACATCCGTGATGTCAGCCCATAACACCGGGTGAACTTGGTGTCACGTCAGTGCTTCCCTTCGGTCGTGCCGGCACTGCCGGCTACACTGAACTGGACGGAAAACACGAACTATTTAACATAGCCGTTTCGACCGATCTTTCATTCAGTGCGGTGGTACCAATCCGGGCGGGTTAGACCCTACCACCTAGTAATATAAGAAGGGATTCATATCCCTTATTCGCCTTATACGACATACACGGGGAGATATGCAGTGGGGCCATTGTTTTAAAGTACCGGCCCCACACGGTACAATATCCAAGTTACCACACATCCAGTTAGTACATCCAGGCCTAATTCAGTGGAAATTCGTCAGCCGCGCGAAGCATACCTACACGCTCGGCCACGCAACTGCGCGCAGCTGCAAAGTAATAATCACTTTACACTCGATCGTTTAGGTACATTTTCGCACGCAGCGATTGGCGACGTGAAACAGTAGGCTATTAAAGTCGAAGTTATGGAACTTTTTCTATGGAGTGATTTATCTGTTACGAAGTAACTATTAAGTAATCTGTGGTACAGCCAGCAGCAGCAATGCAAGAAGCTAGGTAGAAATGCATGTGCACACAACGTACATACAAACAACGGACAATTAACCAGTTTCTGTTAACTGCGGCAAATTGTCGAGTTGCCAGAAGACTGTGGACCGCTGCTGGGAGAATAGAACAGGAGTCCTCTGTAATTAGTAAATTACAAAGCGTTTTACCCTGACTGAGAACGCAAAGGAGGTTAATTATTTTTCGTTCGAAGAACCATTTTTTACCTTGGCCTCGTATATTTTACTTGTGTCTCCGTGTCTTTCGGGACTTATATTTACCCGACCTCTAAAAACTTTATCCGATTTTTACAATTTTTTATAAAGTTGTAAAACATTTTTTTTATAAAACCAGATCAACTACGTACCTGTCTTTTTTATTATTTTTGATATTCAAAGTAATGATTCAATAAAGCATAATGAACTTTATGAATTTGAAAACAATTTTTAACTCTGACCTCGTATATGTAATCTAAAGAAAAAATTACAGGTACCTACCTACATACTACGTAGATTAGTCTGTCCTTATTACAAGAAAAAATATTACAAGAATCAATCAATGTTTAGGGGGTGGAAAAACATAAAACCCGTAAGACGATTTTGTATGGATTCAAAAAGGCCGAGAGATGGCGCATTTAACTCGTTTTTCGGGGGGATCCTCCCCCGTTGCCCCACCGATGTGGTCGAAATTATCAAGGCCACTTGAGTGTTATTTGCGCCTTAAGAACATTCGATTGTTTCTCCCACAGGCCCACTTAGTCAATTTAACTCGTTTTTCGGGGGGATCCTCCCCGTTGCCCCACCGATGTGGTCGAAATTCAAGGCCACTTGAGTGTTATTTGCGCCTTAAGAACATTCGATTGTCTTTCCCACAGGCCCACTTAGTCAATTTAACTCGTTTTTCGGGGGGATCCTCCCCGTTGCCCCACCGATGTGGTCGAAATTCAAGGCCACTTGAGTGTTATTTGCGCCTTAAGAACATTAGATTGTTTTTTCCACAGGCCCACTTAGTCAATTTAACTCGTTTTTCGGGGGGATCCTTCCCGTTGCCCCACCGATGTGGTCGAAATTCAAGGCCACTTGAGTGTTATTTGCGCCTTAAGAACATTCGATTGATTCTCCCACAGGCCCACTTAGTCAATCTAACTGTTTAATTAGTTAAACGGAGAGCTCCGTCCCAAGTTGATCTACAATGCCAACAAAACATAGCAGGTACTATAAATACACAAGTGCATTGAGACATTAGATTTTCTTTCATAATAACCAAGGCAATCAAGATTAGCAGGTAATGAAAACAATTTTTCAAAACAAACAGGTACAAATTTCTAAATAATCGTACGTAACCAGAAAATATAATTGGAGAAGAAGATGGTACGACCGTGCTTGCTCGACTTGGCGGGGGCACGGCCGTGCCCCCAGATTTAAGACGATACGGAAGTTAACTTTCTCCATACAAAATCGCCTTTCGGGGCTTATGTTTTTTACTCCCCTAAACCTTATCAGATTTTTACAATTATTTTTTGTTGTAATAAGGACTAATGAACCTACGTTCCTGTCTTTTTAAGGTTAAGTTATGTATGACTCAATAAATCTTAATAAACTTCGTGACATAAAAAAATTAAAAATTAAATTTTTTTCGGTCGAAATAATTTTTTTTAGCTCCGGTGTTGTATATTTCATCTAAACAGAAACGACAAAAGCGGGAACGTAGATTAGACTGTCCTTCTATGACGAGAAAAAAATATTGTAAAACTCGGATAAGGTTTAGGGGGCTAGAAAATTGACGATGGCACTATACACCAGATATAGGTAATTTAAATAGTCAGTGTGGTCAGATTCTTCAGTATTCATGTTTATGCTGTAAATATTAATGCAATTGTGAGCGGTAGTATGGGTTAATTATTTGTAAGTTACTATAATATAATACTTATAAGGTACTAACAAAACATTGTGACTTGCGAAGTTTGTTTGTCAGTTCTTCGCATTGAATTTAGAACTGGCGGAATTTTCGACAAGTCCAAGCGTAGGTTACCTACCTATGTATGAAATTATACAATAAACAATAAACAATAAAACATAAATGCCGAAAGACGATTTTGTATGGAGAAAGTTAACTTCCGTCTCGTATTAAGTAAAATAACTGATTTATTATTTTAATTAATAGAATGTTAATCCGTTATCAACATAATAATGTTATCTGCATAAGCACCGTCGTCACTCCGTTCGCTTATAGTTCGAGAAATGTGACCTCTGAGAGTACATTCCCCCTATGTATCACAGAACCACACTTCACATTTTTCTACGTCAAAGACTTTCTATGTCACTGAGAGCCAAATTCCATTCATCGCCCTACTGCACACAGCTTGAGGGTAGAAACCTGGCCACTTGACCACCCTACTAACATCCCTCGTTTGTTTTAGTCTCCCTATAATATTCGGTGCACAAGGAATAAAAAATTCTAGAACTAATATATTTTCCTCCATTAAATTTCATAACGTTATATATTTTTTTATGTAAACCAACATGGGTGGCTGTGTCGAGGGACCAATGGTACAGTCGACAGAGCCAAAAACACCTTTCCTTGCGAAACCACTTGAATACATCCAAAAGTATGCTTGCTTTTTCCGAAATGGATGTTTGAACGTGTAGATGCATGTAAAATCTGTAACTTATTTTGCACTCTACTTAGGGGTCGTACCCATACTACGTGACCGATTTTACCCACTTTTTTACCCCCTCCCCCCCCCTTCTACCTTGTGACCTACCGTCGTTTGTGCTCAGACCCCCCCCCCCCCCCCCCCCCCCCCCCATTTTCACGTAGTATTTTAAATATTATAAATAAAGTAGCTATTTCTTGATAGAATTGTTTTTTTTTTTATTTATTTAAAATAACAATACACTCTCCAACAACTTTGGACGAGATATTCCCATATTGAACTTTAAAATAACTTTTCTTTATAAACAATATAATATATTGTAAAATATAACTGTAACTACGTGACTTGTAGGCTTTTTAAAAGTCTGAATGTTCGGCGATTTAACTTTGTAACAGGCACGTTATAATACCCACCCACAGGTTATAATAGTGCTTATTAAAAGTCAAATTGACAACTTCCATACAGAGCGAGAGTGGTCGCGCGAACAAAGACTTACACTTGATCGATTGGGTGATACTTACCTATTCTATCCTTTTTATTTCATTGGTGCACCGTTCGCATTTAACTCTTATGAGAGCGAAATTTAGAACCAGGGACTATTCTTCTCACCCCTCAAATTATAATGATTTTTCCTGTTCGTTAATGTGTACGACGTCACTACTGGATGCAAATCTAGATCTTTACCTGGATAGATCTTTGACAGCTGTTATTCTATACCACGCCACAGTAGGCATAGAATATTGAAGTTTATTTATTCTAAAGAAATCGAGATCAAAGAATGAAAGGTCGATCGAAACGGCTATGTAAATAGTTTGTGTTTTTCGTCCAGTTCAGTGTAGCCGGCATGACCAAAGAGAAGCACTGACATAGTCACCAAGGTGTTATAGGCTGACATTGTGGATTTTGTAGGTGATGTATCCAACCGTGTCAGTTTCCATAAATAAAAACTTATTAACCCGATCAAAGCCGTATTAATATTATGTTATAAACTTCCGTAAATTGCATAGAAATATGTTCTCTGTATATTTTTCACCACAAGGCGTTTGCTCACAAAAGATGTATAATATTTCGCAATCTCTTAGCTTCAAATGTGCTTCTAACGTAAACTTTTACGTTCTCGTGATGTCGAAATGGCATTCGATTTAGAATACTCTCTGTAGGCGCGCGCATGCATCGTGGCGTTAGCGACCGAGTAGAGTTGGGTTTAGGGTTATTTTGTTTATTACTTTACAAAGGGCTTAATGCAACGGTCTTTAACCGGAAGTACGCCGGCCCCAGGTAGCACGCGGTCTTACTTTTCTTAGGCGCCCGCACAAAGGCGTTCCAATAAACATAAAAAAATGAAAAGCGCGAATGTTTTTTTTATAAAAAATACATTTAGAAATCGTTGACTCCAGAAAATGTTAAAAATTGCCTAATGCTTTCCGGTTGTCATATGGATTATATAGCAGATTTTGTAAATTTGTCTGAAAATCAAAATAGTCCGGTATCCCCAATGATATTATATGTTAAAAAAGCCGCCAAGTGCGAGTTGAACTCGCGCACCGAGGGTTCCGTACCATCACACAATATTTATTTGTATTATGTACTAGCTGAGCCCGCGGCTCCGCTCGCGTGAAATTCGTATTCCAAAGAAGAATGTAAGTAACTAAGGGCGAGGCCGAAGGCCGAGCTGCGTTCAGGTAATCGATAAACCTTCTTAAAGAAAGTAACTAAGGGCGAGGCCGAAGGCCGAGCTGCTTTCAGGTAAACGATAAACCTTTCTCAAATAAAGGAAGTAAGTAAGGGCGAGGCCGAAGGCCGAGCTGCGTTCAGGAAGACGATAAACCTTCTGGAAGAAAGGAAGGAACTAAGTGCGAGGCCGAAGGCCGAGCTGCGTTCAGGTAAACCAAAAACCCTCTTCCGCCTTCGGGCCTCGCCCTTAAAGACTTCCTTTCTTCGATAGAATACGATATCGTTTACTTAATCTATTTATTTCATAAAAATAAAAAAGTAATATTAATAACTAAAGAATTAAACCTACCTAACAAACATGAAAATAACTATCAAAACGGCCATTTTCAAATGTTCTTAGAGCACTTGCGGGATTACCCCGCTGGATGGCAAGGCTTACCCTTTGAATGAAGTACATAAGCCCTTGATGGCGGGACACCAGTTGCGTCAACCAGCAGAGGCTCAAGCCTCTTTTGGCTTCTCTGCTCCACGGACCGAGGGTTTCAACCGCAAACGCAACAAATTCGAAATCTTGAATTATATTTCTATATTTGCTGCGTTTGAGGCTCTCCGCCCCAGCCTCGGCCGCGCCAGCCGCTCTTGAAGATGTCCTAACGTGACTTGGAGCCAATGTGGGAACAAAAGTGGCGTCCCACATCAAATAACTACCCTTAGTCCATGGCACTAAGGTGATAGCATCGGGCCTCTTGCCATCCAGCCGAGCCGGGAATAACCGCGAGGTTCTAGGACGCACGGTATATTTACCATTAGAAGCGTGGACTTTATAATAAAATTTAAATTAAATTAACTCAATCTTATTATTAATTAACTTTATTCGAGATGGTTTAGCTTCTTCCTGAACGCAGCTCGGCCTTCGGCCTCGCCCTTAGTTACTTGCTTTCTTCGAGATGGTTTACCTTCTTCCTGTACGCAGCTCGGCCTACGGCCTCGCCCTTAGTTACTTGCTTTCTTCGAGATGCTTTATGGTCTTCCCGAATAGAGCACGGCCTTCGGCCTCGCCCTTAGTTACTTACTTTCTTCAAGATGGTTTAGCTTCTTCCTGAACGCAGCTCGGCCTTCGGCATCGCCCTTAGTTACTTGATTTCTTCGAGATGGTTTTTCAATTATCAGAACGTAGCTCGGCCCTCGGCCTCGCCTTAGTTACTTATTTTCTTCAAGATGGTTTAGCTTCTTCCTGAACGCAGCTCGGCCTTCGGCCTCGCCCTTAGTTACTTGCTTTCTTCGAGATGGTTTTTCAATTATCAGAACGTAGCTCGGCCTTCGGCTACGCCTTAGTTACTTACTTTCTTCAAGATGGTTTAGCTTCTTCCTGAACGCAGCTCGGCCTGCGGCCTCGCCCATAGTTACTTACTTTCTTCGAGAAGGTTTATGGTCTTCCAGAATAGAGCTCGGCCTTCGGCCTCGCCCTTAGTTACTTACTTTCTTCAAGAATGTTTTTCTTCTTTCTGAACTCAGCTCCGCCTTCCGCCTCGCCCTTAGTTACTTTCATCGAGAAAGAATATAGTTTACGTGAGCGCAGATCCGCCTTCGGGCCCGCCTTTAGTTACTTACTTTCTTTTTTTGAAATACGAATTTCACGCGAGCGAAACCGCGGGCAACAGATATATAAATTTTATTGCACCAATGACAGCGACATAACTTCGAATTTCAATTATTATTTTTATTTATCAAACAATTTGTCACCGGCCAGCTCACGTCGAGATGACAGTTCTCCGTTGTCAACATGACATTTAAAATAGTTTTTTACCTTTACTTTTGATTACGTGATTTTTATTATATTTTTAAATTATTATGTTCATCCGGGATATACACTGTCACTATAAAAAGTTTCGTCAAATTCCGTTCAGTGGTTTTTGCGAGATGCGCGTACAAATAGACATATTTGCATTTACGATTTTATGATATGTATAGAAAGAATAGATATGTATAGACTATTTTGTTCAAGTTATAAAAAAGAAGAACTGTCATTTTCGTTGTATCTACTTATTTTTAAATTTCGAATGAATATTTTATTCAAATTGTATTTGCTGCCAGTTCTCAAGATATAATTATGTACTTTGGACTACGTGATTTTAAACGCGCAATAATGTTTATAATTATATATTTTTTTTTATTTTTATCATTTTTTTTACGTATTATGTTAACCCGGCATATAAACTGCCACTATACAAAG
This sequence comes from Nematopogon swammerdamellus, assembly GCA_946902875.1. Lineage (NCBI taxonomy): Eukaryota > Metazoa > Arthropoda > Insecta > Lepidoptera > Adelidae > Nematopogon > Nematopogon swammerdamellus. Next base: position 25,014,379 of record OX336337.1, on the reverse strand, counting down.
TTTCGTCTAATTCCGTTCAGTGGTTTTTGCGTGATGCGCGTACAGACAAACAAACAAACAAAAATTTTAAAAACTGTTCTAACATGTTCATTATCCTCATTTTAAGCCACCCTGGTTAGTTTTTTTCCGAATACATTCAATGTACAGACTTTCTTACCTCTACGATTTTATTATATGTATAGATGTACAAGAGTAATTGTGTTTTGGAAAATCACGAAACGCCTAAATAAAAACTACACCAGTGGTTTGACTGTCAGACATTCGTGCAGTTTAAATATACAAAAATATATTTATTACTAGCTTTTGCCCGCGGCTTCGCTCGCGTGAAATTCGTATTTCAAAGGAAGAAAGTAAGTAACTAAGGGCGAGCTGGGTTCAGGTAAACAATAAACCTTCTCAACTAAAGTAAGTAACTAACGGCGAGGCTTCAGGCTGAGCTGCATTCTGGAAGACAATAAACCTTTTCGAAGAAAGTAAGTAACAGAGGGCGAGGCCAAAGGCCGAGCTGCGTTCAGGAAGACCATAAACCTTCTCGAACAAAGAAAGTAACTAAGGGCGAGGCCGAAGGCCAAACTGCGTTCAGGAAGACTGTAAAACTTCTCGACGAAATTAAGTACTTGAGGGCAAGGCCTAAGGCCGAGCTGCGTTCAGGAAGACTATAAACCTTCTTGATGAAAGTAAGTAACATAGGGCGAGGCCGAAGGCCGAGCTGCGTTCAGGAAGACCATAAACCTTCTTGAAGAAAGTAAGTAACTAAGGGCGAGGCCGAAGGCCGAGCTGCGTTCAGGAAAACTAAACCTTCTCGATGAAAGTAAGTAACTGAGGGCGAGGCCGAAGGCCGAGCTGCGTTCAGGAAGACGATAACCTTTTCGAAGAAAGTAAGTAACAGATGGCGAGGCGGAAGGCCGAGCTGCGTTCAGGAAGACCATAAACCTTCTCGAATAAAGTAGGTAAGTAACTAAGGGTGAGGCTGAAGGCCGAGCTGCGTTCAGGAAGACTATAAAGCGTCTTGAAGAAAATATGTAACTATCGCCCATAGTTACTTACTGTCAGCGTCTTCCAGGATACAGCTCGGCCTTCGGCAACGGCCTTAGTTACTTACGTTTTTTAATTTATTTTTTCTGGAAACTGACACGGTATGACATTACCTACAACATCCGTGATGTCAGCCCATAACACCGGATGAACTTGGTGCCACGTCAGTGCTTCCCTTTGAGAAGGTTTATGGTCTTCCTGAACGCAGCTCGGCCTTCGGCCTCGCCCTCTGTTATACTTACTTTCTTCGAAAAGGTTATCGTCTTCCTGAACGCAGCTCGGCCTTCGGCCTCGCCCTCAGTTACTTACTTTCATCAAGAAGGTTTATAGTCTTCCTGAACGCAGCTCGGCCTTCGGCCTCGCCCTCAATTACTTAATTTCTTCGACAAGGTTTATAGTCTTCCTGAATGTAGCTCGGCCTTCGGCCTCGCCCTTTGTTACTTACATTCTTCAAAAAAGTTTATACTCTTCCTGAACGCAGCTCGGCTTTCGGCCTCGCCTTTAGTATATTACTTACTTTCTTTGAGAATGTTTATTGTTTATCTGAATCCAGTTCACCCTCCGGCCTTGGCCTAAGTTACTTACTTTCTTCATTTGAAATACGAATTTCACGCGAGCGAAAAAGCTATCAATATTAAAATAAGAAACTTCAGTTAAAATAAATCAAACACTTTGGATACCTAACTAAGTAAAATATTCCACCTATTAGCGTAACCGGAACTGAATTTTATTTAGCCTATTCTGTGTCTCGTATAGCTAAATGTCCACGTACTAATTTTAATCAAATTTAGATGATCGGTTAAAATTTTATGGAGGAAATTCATACATTCATATTCGCCTCGCCCTGCCCGTACTGTGCGCCGCACCGCAGCAGGACGCCATATCAAGACATTCTCATCGTCGTAACTTTTAAACTATTTGTCAAGTTAGACTATTTGGCAAACTAAAAGCCAAAGTTTATCTACTTTAAATACCAGAAGCGATAAAAATATGTATTTTGCTAAAGATTAATTCAATACCTACTATAAAATGTGCATTGTAAATACAGTAACCAATTTAAATGTACTTATGGTTCACTATTTTGGCTATAGTGGCTTCCACATAAAAGGTAGATAATATATGCTGTCGCGGACTTTTTTTTAGAACTATTTAAGAGAAACCTCACCATACATTATCTTCGTGTAACTAACGGTTTATGCAGCGCACGCCGAGATAGCTCTCAGATGGCAGGATTTTTTCCGACTTACTTGACATTTATCGGTATACCTATTTGAGCCAATTTACACAATGTCTTTATAAATTATAGCCTATATGTTATTTTGATGTACTGTGAAGGCTCATCAAAATCTGTTCAGTAATTTTTGCGTAAAAGAAGAACAGAGCTCCATTCTATCATATTGCGGCTATTCAGTTCGCTCGCCGTGCCCCCTCCGCGCCCGCGCCGCGCCGCCTCCGCACCGCCAGCTGCCGGCCGCCCGCTCGGTAAATACCTATAGTACTACGGCGCCTACGGAACATATCGGTTTGTATGGGAGCCACATCTTAGCGTAACCGGAAGTGAATTTTATTTAGCCTATCCTGTGTCCCGTGTATGTAAATGTACTTGTACGACGTTTCATCGAATTCAGATGATCGGTTTAAGAGTTATGGTGGAACATACATACATACAGAAATGATTTCTAAAAATCCTAAATTTAGTTTTAGTATCATACACAGAGTCTACAAACCAAATATCTCAAAAATCAAAGCAACTTACTCCATGACCATCCCTTACAGATTTATTATTAGTATTGATGATGATTGATATGACATAACTACAAAACAATTTATTCTTTTACTTGTGCTGTGAGACCTTGCTTCTTGCCAAATTTCATTGCTCTAGGTCAACGGGAAGAACCCGTTTTGATAGGTTTTGATTTGATTTGAGTGAGTTTGCGAATATCAAATCTGACATTATAATGGCCGTTTTTTTTGATTGCGTTAATTTAGAAGCTTATATTTTCTACACCTCGAAGAGATTACACACTTTAGTATTTCGTATTAATTTCAGTTTGATATCTTGATCCAATTCTGAGAAAAAGGGTCTTTACATACAAAACAAAAAAATGTTTTTTTTTTATGTCAAATAAATACAAAATTATTTTCGGATTTTTTCCTTTACTTGTACTGTAATACCTTACTTCTTACCAAATTTTATCATTCTAGGTTAACGGGAAATACCCTATAGGTTTTGATTTGATTTGAGTGAGCTTATGAGTATCAAATCTGACATTAGTGGCCGTATCTTTTGATTGCGTTGATTTATAAGCTTATATTTTTCTACACCTCTAAGCAATCATAGACGTTAGTATTTTGTATTAATTTTAACTTGATACCTTGACCCGTTCCTGAGAAAAATGGTCTTTACATACAAAACATGTAAACTTTTTTTTTATGTGATATAACTATCAATTTACAATTTTCGGATTTTTTCCTTTATTTGTGTTGTGAAACCTTGCTTCTTACTTAATTTTATGATTCTAGGTCAACGTAAGGTACCCTATAGGTTTTGATTTGTTTTGAGTGAGTTTGCGAGATCAAAATATAACATAAATACCCGTATCTTTTGATTGTGTTAATTTAGAAGCTTGAGTTTCCTACTCCTCTAAGCAATGGTAGACGTAAGTATTTTGTGTTAATTTGAACTTGATACCTTGACCCGGTCCTGATAAAAAGGGTCTTGACATACAAAACAAGTAACTTTTTTTTTATGTGATATAATTACATATTAACAATTTTCGCATGTTTCCCTTTAAGTGTGCTGTGAAAACTTGCTTCTTACCAAATTTTCACTCCAAGGAAACGCAGACCTTAGTACTTGGTATTAATTTCAACTTCATACCTCTTTGCGTTCCTGAGAAAAAGGGTCTGACAGACAGACAGACGGACAACGAAGTGATCCTATAAGGGCTCCGCATTTTCCTCTTTTGAGGTACGGAACCCTAAAAAAGGAATTAGATAGGTTATATGAGCTCCCAAAGTGGCACATTAAATACAAGACCACAGTCCTGTTTGAAGTTAGTCGCGCACCAACTACGCACGCGTTCAGACGTGCGTCGTCCTTCCTAAGTAGTTATCAGTTATACCAACCGCTACATAACTTGAATTCCCTCCCTTAATAATTGGAATAAGACTATTCGAGTCGGCGCATCACTCTAGTTCTTTCTGTCAACGTTTCAAGTTCGTGCCGTGTGTGAGCACCGAATGTCGTATAGACAACGTATCTGTCTTATAATATCATTGGGTATCCCACTAAAATGTATAGGTACTTAATCTTGATACATAAGTACTGTCCCTACTTGAAGGTGGCCGCTGGGCTTGACAGAAATATGGAAGTAGCTCTTGAGGCGAAAAGTTTTTATCGCTCTGTAAAAGGTCATTTTCATACAAGTAATAAAATGAATTTTCTATCGTACACCGTATTTATTATCCCAATAAATAAAGCGAAGTTTCTACGGCGGGCCTTGTAACGTACGTCAATATTTATGAATTTATGAATCCTTATAACTCAAGAACCACTTTATCGATTTACAATACGGCGGCGGGTGGCCGAGTGGTTTGGGCATCGGCTTCTCATGCAAGAGGTCCGCGGTTCGAATCCGGTCGGCGTGTACCAATGAGTTTTTGACGAAAAATTTACGTGCACACCCCAACGAATTAAATTATCGGGAAGTGGCATACAACGCACCGAATTGAGGCGCGCTATTGGTGAGCATTCAGCACACTCTCCAATCGTTGTCTCTCCTTTATACGTATCAAATTGCCATTTAACCGTCTTACTCTATCGACGTTCACAGAGCGGAAACGTAACGTGATGTATGAGGCGCTCGCGCACTTACGCTGTTTTAAATATTGGCAATATATACAAGAACTCCAATCGCACCTTTCTACCGGTAAAATGTATGACGAGGGCCCGTCCAGAAAGTAGAATGTCGTTGGCACACCCTACACCTGGCTGCTTCACCGTTCGGAACCGGTCTAAAACTGTAGGTCCCTTCCCTTGCCCCTTACTAGGTGGTAGGCTCAAATTGTAGCCGACTGGGTTGGTACCACCGTACTGGATGTAAGATGGCCGCATAGCAGCCTCGATTGTATTCTCCTCTAGTCCAGTATAGCCAGCAATCCAGGGAAGTCTCCGGTATGGCACCTACCTTCTCGGAGGTGATATTGGCTGGTCGGAGCATGCGCTTTGGCCCCTCCAACTCGGCCACCCATACCGGATTACATAAAAAAAAAAAAAACATTCTGCCACTTCTTAAGATGATTTTGAAGATGGTGACATCACGCTACGTCATCGGAGGGACGAGCTGTGAGCAAAAAGTCATGCGAAGCGCAGCCGCGAGCAAAAGCCATAGTAGTGTCCAATGTTTTAGAAGTTAGACCTGAGTCGACTGGCCTGCGAGCTCGAGCCAACGAAATTGCCTCCACCCAAAACAAGTCTTGACCATATTTTTAAATACGTAGTTTGCTATCCCATATTTTGCGCCACCGTGACGTGCTGTAACAAGAGTTGTCACAACTTTTACAGTAAATTCATTTCGTGCACCCAGCCCACCGACGTCAATATTTCGTGAAACGGGAAATAAATTAAATATTTAAATACTTTTTGTCTACCATGGATATTAATATTATTGGTATTTTGGGCACCATGGTGGGCACAGAACAACGATCGTTTGCTCTGTGATGGTGGGCATTCGCGGTCACTTTGGCCGACGACGTTTCGGACTGGCGCGTGCAGTCTATCCTTGGGGCGAGTGCCTGGGTGCGGTCGGGCCCGCGGTTGATAGAACACTGCCGGTGAAACGCGAGGGGCTGCGAAGATTGTAGATACAGCACTAGCTATTTCCCGCGACTTCGCTCGCGTTAGACTCGATTTAATAGTTAATCCGATTTAAATGAAAATATTATAATAAAATCTTTCTCTCTCCCGTCCATACTATACTTACTGTGATACTACTCGGCCCTGTTGCTATTTAGCGTGATGGTATATAACCTATAGTGAGCCTCGAGGACTAATCTTTTACATTGGTGCAAACCGCATCAAAATCTGTTCAGTGATTTCGGAGTTTAATTCAAACATACATAAATCAGACAGAAGTAGAGATAGAGATAGAGAAAGATATAGAGATATAGATAGAGATAGAGATAGAGACAGAGACATAGACATAGACAGAGACAGAGATAGAGACAGGGATAGAGATAGAGAAGAAGATAGAGAGAGAGAGAGTAGAGAAGAGAAGGATGTATGTATATAAATAGTTTTCCTAATAAATGTTTATAGTGACAAACTTTTTAAGTACAAACGTTTAAGACACTATATTTTTAGTTATATTTAATCAGTTTGAGTGTACCTATCTCAAAATATGAACCGGATACTTTTTATAAGGGGCATCGTCCGCGTCAAATGCAGTCATCGAAATGATTTAAGCGCTTCCGTATCGAATTTAGGAGGGAATAAAACATTTTCAGCCGCACCGTCCTGAAACCACTTGTTGATATAATTGCCCTTCGGCACATTGGGGTGGAAATGGAGTTGGGGGCAAATAAATTTACGAGATGCATCTTTAATTAATTAAAGAACTTTCTTTTTAACACGTTTTGACATTAAGTGCTTATTTAAAATAAGTTGTATGTAATTTGAAGCCGGCACGTTGGTTGGTTATACCTACTTGTTCCAAATTTAAAATTAAATATTGCCATTGGATTTCTTTTATGCAAGCCGCTATGGGTGGCTATGTCAAAGGGGATCAGTGGAAGAGTGGAAGAGTTTTATAATTTTGTGTAGATAAGATACCCTAGTCATAACTGTGATATTAGTTTTAAACTTATTCTGACAAATCTATTGAGGCTTTATATTTTTATATTTATTTTATTTTATTTTTATTTTATTGATTTAATTATAATGTAATTTGGTTTAGATTAAAAAAAATTACATATGTATTGAATTGAATTGATATTTGATGATTGTAATGAATTTTTAATTGATTTTAATCTAAGATTGTAAACTGTTAATTATTTTAATAATTATTTTAATTGTGACAATTTGAAAATTGAAATAGATTTTATGTAGGGGAAATTTAATAATATATAAATTTGGGCTAATTTTGGATACCTATTTATCCAATATTGTCCCTTGTCGTGATTGGGACTGAGTAGGTGTTTCGAATTTAATTTATAAATTGTTACTAGTTCAAGTGCAATATGTATTGCCCACGAATGATTTTTGAACAAATACAAAAATCCGACCAACCAATATCAACCCCGAGAAGGTAGGTGTTATACCATAGACTTGCCTTTGGATTGCCGGCTATATTGGACTAGAGGAAAACTAAGCCGAGGGTGTTATACGGCCATCTAAAATCCGTTACGGTGGTAGCAACCCATTCGGCTATAATCTGAGCCTACCACCTAGTAGAATGGAATTGCTGTTTTACACCGGCTCCGAATGGTGAAGCAGCAGGTGTAGGTAGGTATGCACGTAAACTTCTCCGTCAGAAAAACACTCATTGGTACATGTCGGCCGGAATGGAACCTCCGGCCTTGAGATGAAGGTGGTTAATAAGTAATAAAAATAATTGTTATCTTAAAAAGTGACCGATATGCATGCGGTTTTTTAAAAAAAGTTTGATATAAAGGTTAAATTACAAATTTAAAAACCTCGGCCCTTAAAAAGTAAAAAATGATTTCCGTTTACTTACTTAAAGGAGTCGGGGGACCGCTAAGTAAATACAATCTAAAAACTCACAGCTGCGCGAGAATTTACTTCCCCGACTCCTTTAAGTAAGAAAACGGAAATTATTTTGGAATTTTTAAGGGTCGGGGGTTTTAAATACCTATGTTTTATTCGTTGATTATATCTTTATTGTTTTTTTTTAATTTTTTTTTTATGGAAACTGACACGGGTGGCTACATCACCTACAACATCCGTGATGTCAGCCCATAACACCGGATGAACTTGGTGCCACGTCAGCGCTTCCCTTCGGTCGTGCCGGCTACACTGAACTGGACGGAAAACACAAACTATTTACATAGCCGTTTCGACCGACCTTTCATTCAGTGCGGTGGTACCAACCCGGGCGGGTTAAACCCTACCACCTAGTAATATAAGAAGGGAGTCATATCCCTTAGTCGTCCCTTACTTTTGCAATAAAGAAATAAAAAACCGAATTTCCGCTTGTTACGCTCGTTGTTCAATCCAAGCCGCGAAAGTGGCGTTTCGCTATTCTCCTCGCACCCGCGGAATAAACACCGTGCCTGCTTCTTGTATCCTCATATTACAAGAAGCAGGCCTTAACGCGAGCGAAGCCGCGAACAAAAGCTACTCTCTATGGAAAGCGAACACACAATACATACGTACGCGCGAGCACGAAGAGACATGCTCCCGGCATTCACCGGCGATATAATGGACTAAATAATGATTGTCGTTTTCAATGGCTACGCTATGCTAATAGCTCGTTCGAATAGACCAGGGGTTTTCAACCGGTGTGCCGCGGCATAAAGGTGTGCCGCGAGTGACATCCAGGTGTGCCGCGAATTCTAAGTAACTCATTCAAAATTTGCATGAAAACCGCGGAAGAAAAGAGCAAGCATAATTTGTTCGTCTATCTATACATATAGATAGATTATCCTCAATCCCATTTTCTGACTAATTTGTTTGAACACCTCAACAAATTTATTGACAGTTCGCAGGGAAATATTGAGAACATTTTTTATTTAACTAGCGTGTACTTACATGTATTATTCATATTAGCTCAACTCTTTGCTACTACCTACTTACATTCCACTAATCAAATCTCAAACATCCAAAGGTTGACTGTAAGGAATCTCTGTAAGGGATAAGTCCGCCTTTGCACCTTATGAAATTTTTCTAATGTACTATTACTGTTATTTATTGGAGCAATAAAGCATTTTCTATCTATTTATCTAACATTTTGACACCCTCAGTTAAAATGAGAGTTAGATAGATAGATAGAAATACTTTATTGCTCCAAAACATTTAACAGTAACAAACGATAAGTAATTTACATGAGGGGCAAAGGCGGACTTATCCCTTACAGGGATTTCTCCCAGTCAACCAGTCAGAGAGTTTTCACTGATAAATTACATATACATACATCGTACGTTAAATATTATATTGTAATTCGACAATAGTTTTTAGTTTTCTAAATTTCATATGCTTTCTGCATGAATATAAATGTGGTGTGCCGTGAAATTTTCGTAGATGAAAAAGTGTGCCAGTTGATAAAAAAGGTTGAAAAACCCTGGTATAGACCGAGAGTCACATCATTCATTATACAGGTTGTCCCGCATCATCGACCGGATTTGCTTATCACCACGGGATCCCTCATTTAATAAACTTCAAAAAACCGGCCAAGTGCGAGTCGAACTCGCGCACCGAGGGTTCCGTATCGCCATGTCATGGTTAGCGCCACTCACGCCATCTATGGTGTGTTTTATGAAATACTTCATATTAGTTAATATTCCTGATTAGTTAAAATGCTTCATACTCTTTTCGGTAGATGGCGCGCATACGCTTTATAGTTTCTTATATGGTTACCCCCGTGATTTTTTTACTTTTTCTCATTTTTATTATTTGTTGTTATATCGGCCATAACAATACATATTCTGTGAAAATTTCAACGGGCTACCTATTACGGTTCAAGAGATACAGCCCTCGGACAGACGGACAGACAGACAGACAGACGGCGTAGGCTTAGTAATAGGATCCCGTACGACGGATACCGAACCCTAAAAAAAGGTATGGGGACCCTCTTAATTTTTATTTATTTTTTCATTAGATTATGTTAGGTTACGTTAGGATATTGCCTTAAAATAACACACATTCTGTGAAAATTTCAACCGGCTACCTATTACAGTCGGACGAACGGACGGACAGACGGCGTAGGCTGAGTAATGTGGTCTCGTACGCATACGGAACCCTAAAAGAAACAAATCCTCTCTACCAAACAAATACTCTGTACATCATACGTATTCATGAATGGCCGCTCCTAGGCTACTTGTGTTGAGGTGAGCCTTGCTTGTCTGTTCTGTAGTCGCCATGATTTCAATTCCAATGCAAATAACATCGATTTCCCGACCTACTTTGAAGCGAGAGTGATTTTTGATAAGTCATCTCCATGCTTCGGAGCGCATTCAGCTTCTGTCAAAAGCTGATACTTTGTTTGAAGTCAAAGTAAAAAGTTTTGAAATTATCAATACTAATAAATTTTTATATATTAATATTATTTATAAAATTACACAATTAATACAGATATTTCGACTGTGTTGTCGTCATCAGTGAAAAATAATAATATTAATATATAAAAATTCATCAAACAAACATTTTGTAAATAAAAATAATTTATTGTCAATACTAATAAATAATACATCTGTAAGGGATGGTCATGGAGTAAGTTACTTTGTTTTATGAGATTACGCTTGTAGACTCTATGTATGATACTAAAACTAAATTGACGATTTTTAGAAATATTTTCTGTATGTATGTATGTGTGTTCCTCCATAACTCTTAAATCGATCACCCGAATTTGATGAAACTTACCGTGTCTAAGTAAGGGCTAAATAAAATTCACTTCCTGTTACGCTAAGATGTGGCTCTCATACAAACCGAATTGTTCCGCACGCCGGAATAAATGTACGGTAGCGGGCATATACTTACTTTCTTCTTTTTAAATACGAATTTCATGCGAGTGAAGCCGTGGGCAAAAGCTAGTAAATTACTAAAACATTACAATTCACAGTAGGTTTCTCACTGATTTTTCACAGTAGATATGTTTTAGACAGATTGACCATGCATGACTGACTGGCCATAGATGGTTACGATAGGTGGTTGTTTAAGTTTTTGACTGTGAAGGCCTTAAAAGTTCTTGAATCGACTAGACACGTCTGGCCGAGGATCTTTGACTTTTATGACTGGCGCAGACGTTTGTTTCCGAATATTTTTTGAGGGTTCTTGAATTCAGCCGTACCATATGCATGACGTACATGACTACAGTCAGCGCGTACGTTCGTGGCCTCCGGCAGGAAATCGAGAATGGAATGTATAGTGTTGTGAATCAATCTCTGAAAGTAACGACATTTACGAAACCTCTTTTTTATTTATGGCATTAAATTATTTATCTAATAAGGTTTTATTGCGTGGTTGAAGTACGAAGACAAAACAGGGATAATAGTTTAAAGATCTATCGGCCTCCGCACGCAGAGGCCACGAACGTGCGCGCTAAAAGTACAAGTGTTTCACAGAAAAAAAAAACTTATGTGGTGACATTTAGGGTTGGCAATTTGTTTTTAGGAGAAGTAACGTATTTCTGATTTCAGGGATGGCAAATAAAAAGTACAGTCTCATAAAAGTAATCAATACTAATAATAAATCTGTAAGGAGTGGTCATGGAGTAAGTTACTTTGTTTTAGGAAATATTGAGTTTGTAGCCTCTATGTATGATACTAAAGCTAAATTGACGATTTTTAGAAATCTTTTCTGTATGTATGTATGTATGTATGTTCCGCCATAACTCTTAAACCGATCATCCGAATTCGATGAAACTTTGTACAAGCACATTTAACTATATGGGACACAGGATAGGCTACATAAAATTCAGTTCCGGTTACGCTAAGGTGTGGCTCCCATACAAACCGATATGTTCAATCCGCGCGCCTTAGTACTATTACATAGGTTAGGTATTTACCGAGCGAGCGGCAGTTGGCGGCGCAGCGGCGCGGGGGCGGCGCGGGGGAGGCGCAGCAGCCGCACTATATAATATTCCTCTTTCACGCAAAAACTACTGAACAGATTTTGATGAGCCTTTACAGTACTATAGCTTATACATCAAAAAGACTATAATTTATAAAGACATTGTGTAAATTTGCCCAAATATCGATAAATGTCAAGTACTTAAGTACGTAAGTAAAAATCCTGCCTTCTGAGAGCTATCTCGGTATGCGCTGCATAAACCGTTAGAGTTACACGAAGATAGTGTATGGTGAGGGTGTTTCTCTAAAATAGTTCTAAAAAAATTCCGCGACAGCATATATCTACCTTTTATGTGGAAGCCACTATAGCCAATATAGTGAACCAAAAATACATTTAAATTGGATACTGTATTTACAATGCACATTTAATAGTTTTGAATTAATTCTTATCAAAATACATACTTTTATCGCTTCTGTTATTTAAAGTAGATAAACTTTGGCTGTTACACTAAGTAATTTGGACAAATAGTTTAAAAGTTACGACGATGAGAATGTCTTGGGGCGAGGCGAATATGTTTGTATGAATTTCCTCCATAAAATTTAAGCCGATCATCTAAATTCGATTAAAAGTACCTACTACACGCACATTTAGCTATACCGAGACACAGGATAGGCTAAATAAAATTCAGTTCCGGTTATGCTAATATGTGGAGTATTTTACTTAGATTAAATTCGTATATCAAAAGAAGAAACTAAGTAACTTAGGCCGGGACCGGAGGGCGAACTGGATTCAGATAAAAACAATAAACATTCTCAAAGAAAGTAAGTAACATACTAAAGGCGAGCCCGAAGGCCGAGCTGCGTTCAGGAAGAGGTTAAACCTTTTTGAAGAAAATAAGCAACAAAGGGCGAGGCCGAAGGCCGAGCTGCGTTCAGGAAGCTTCTCGATGACAGTAAGTAACTATGGGCGATAGTTACTTACTTTCTTCAAGACGGTTTATAGTCTTCCTGAACGAAGCTCGGCCTTCGGCCTCGCCCTCAATTACTTAATTTATTCGAGAAGGTTTATGGTCTTTCTGAACGCAGCTCGGCCTTCGGCCTCGCCCTTAGTTACTTACTTTCTTCGAGAAGGTTTGTGGTCTTGCTGAACGCAGCTCGGCCTTCGGCCTCGCCCTCTGTTACTTACTTCCTTTGAAAAGGTTATGGTCTTCCTGAACGAAGCTCGGCCTTCGGGCTCGCCCTCAGTTAGGTACTTACTTTCATCGAGAAGGTTTATAGTCTTTCTGAACGCAGCTCGGCCTTCGGCCTCGCCCTTAGTTACTTACTTTCTTCGAGAAGGTTTATGGTCTTCCTAAACGCAGCTCGGCCTTCGGCCTCGCCCTCAGTGACTTACTTTCATCAAGAATGTTTATAGTCTTGCTGTACGCAGCTCGGCCTTCGGCTTCGTCCTCAATTACTTACTTTCTTTGAGTAGGTTTATCGTCTTCCTGAACGCAGCTCGGCCTTCGGCCTCGCCCTCAATTACTTAATTTCCTCGAGAAGGTTTATAGTCTTCCTGAACGCAGCTCGGCCTTCGGCCTCGCCCTTAGTTACTTACTTTCTTCGAGAAGGTTTGGTCTTCCTGAACGCAGCTCGGCCTTCGGCCTCGCCCTCTGTTACTTACTTCTTCGAAAAGGTTATCGTCTTTCTGAACGCAGCTCGGCCTTCGGCCTCGCCCTCAGTGACTTACTTTCTTCAAGAAGGTTTATAGTCTTGCTGTACGCAGCTCGGCCTTCGGCCTCGCACTCAATTACTTACTTTCTTTGAGTGGGTTTATCGTCTTCCTGAACGCAGCTCGGCCTTCGGCCTCGCCCTTAGTTACATACTTTCTTCGAGAAGGTTTATTGTCTTCCAGAATGCTCAGCCTGTAGCCTCGCCGTTAGTTACTTACTTTAGTTGAGAAGGTTTATCGTTTACCTTACTTAACGCAGATCGGCCTTAGTTACTTACTTGCTTTCTTTGAAATACGAATTTCACGCGAGCGAAGCCGCGGGCAAAAGCTAGTATTTAATAAAATTTTGAATCATAATATTTGTTTGTGCTTTTCGCACCTTTCAGCCGTGGGGTGTGGACTTAAGCGGGGGGGTTTGATCGCAAATTGCTAGTAAGCTTATTGTGTAGACCGAGTTGAAAGATGAATTATAGTGAAAGAATTGTTTGCCGGAAATGCGTAGTTTCGGAGAAATTTTTTTTTGAAAAAAATATTTTTCATACAAAATTAATTTTCGATTTTTTATTAATTTTTTTTAATGCACCAAAACATTTATTTTGAATAGGAATTTATGCAAAAACGAAATGCGCCTTTAGGTTAGGGTTAATTTATAGAAGATGTAGCGACGCATCTTCTATAAATTAACCCTGGTTATTTTTTTTTTAAACCACCAAAACATTCACCCATACCACTTCCCTTCTTTTTACATACATTTATATTCAAAACCAATGTTTTTGTGACTTAAAAAAAAACAATTTTTTTTATTTTGTATGAAAAATTAATTTTGTATGGGAATTTTTTTTTTTCTCCGAAACTACTCATTTCCGGCAAACAATTCTTTCACTATAATTCATCTTTCAACTCGGTCTGCACAATAAGCTTACTAGCAATTTGCGATCAAACCCCCCCGCTTCAAGTCCAACCCCCAGCCGTGATATTTAGAGGTATTTTTGCATACACCATATGATGCAGTGAACGAGATTACTGAGATGCTGACAGTTTACGTTTCATTTCCCGCATTGTTTGAACTCAAAGTTGAAATAAAGTATTTTCGCCTACATACTTTAATGCTATTCAAAAGTTTAAATAAAATACAAGGATAAAAAATAACGTAAGACACTTTATTTTAAAGTAAGTACGGTTGGCAACTCTAGGCGACATTGATTTGAAAATCGAACGTTTTGATTTCTCTTATTCGCATAATTCTTGCGAGTTGTCGAGTCCGACTTTGCGTGTAGTTCGTTTTGCTACTTAAAAAAATATTATCGTTCGATTTTCAAATCTATGATGTCCATCGCTAAGAGTTTGTATTACGTCGCTGCGCAGCGACGTAATACAAAGTCTTTGGTCCATTGATTTGAAAATCGAACGTCTGCCTGCAGCCAGATCTTTGGCGCGGTCACATCGAAACACACGACCTCCATTTAACTTCACTATAACAACCTACAGCAGAACACTTTTATGTGGTCATTTCGCCTCCGGTCCATTGATCGGGAATGAATGGATCGATTCAGTGACATTTAAACGCCGAACTAAACTTCACAAGCTGTTATTGTTCTCTGGGTATTGTTACATGTTACAACGTAGGTATTTAGATTTATTTTTACAGTAGTTACCTACAAAGATTTAGCAACAAACATTGCTATAACAATATTCCGTAGAGTTTGTAAAATTGTAATGATTTTTCGTAATTCTTTCTTTTCTCCGTGTTTAAAAAACGAACTATATTTTAAAAGTAAAGAGCTTGCGCGTAGGTATTATTATTTTTAATCTATAATCATTTACTCAATGAAATAACATCTACGTAAACTACAGTTTATGTTGCATACAAGTTATACGATTAACATTCTTGAATTAAATTACAAATTTAAAAACCACGACCCTTAAAAATTCAAAAATACCGCTAAGTAAATTCCCGCGCAGCTCTGAGTTCTTATATTTTATTTACTTAGCGGTCCCCCGACTCCTTTAAGTAAGTCAACGGAAATTATTTTTTTATTATTAAGGGTCGGGGTTTTAGATAGATAGAAAACATTTTACACAAACAGACAATAAGTAATGTACGAGTACATGAGGGGCAAAGGCGGACTTATCCCTTAACAGGGATTTCTCCCAGTCAACCTTTGGATGTTTGAGAGTCGTATGTTGTGAGATATAAGTAGGTAGTAGCAAAAGACTTGAGTGTGGGAATGTATAATATAACATAAGGAAAATAACTATGATAAACTATAATATACACTACATATAAGTACGTACTAGTTAATTAATTAAACATATAAATTACTATTTATAAATTACATTAAATACATATGAATTACAATTTATATAATACATAATACCTAAATATATACATACATACTTGTCCATTCAGAATTAAAGGATTTTTTAGCTTTTGTCTTCACATTGACGGAGATAGTACAACTTTAAGTGTTTTTTGAATAACGGAAGCGACTTGCAGTGCCGTATACAGTGAGGTAGTAGATTCCACAGCCGAGCTGCGTGCACAGAAAATGAGTTTGTATAAAATCCAGTTTTATGAGTGGAAATGGCAAGATATTATTATCACTTGACCGAAGCGTTACACCGTGGGAAGATAAGTACTGAAAACGCGAAGATAGGTACTCGGGAGCAGAAGGGTTGTTGATACAAGAATAAAGGAGGCCAAGGATGTGGGAATTTCTGCGGAGACGGATTGGGAGCCACTTGAGACGTCGTCGGTATTCAGAAACATGGTCGTACTTACGTAGACCGAAAATGAAGCGTATACACATGTTTTGCAGACGCTCAAGCTTGTCCAAGAGTTCCTCAGTAACGTCCAGGCAACACACATCCGCATAATCAAGGATGGGGAGAAGCAGCAGGGGTTTTTATGTAATTTAACTTTTATTTCAAGCTTTTAAAAAAACACCGCACGACATGCACAGTTCCGAAAATCGGGCATAATTATACGTGACACAGGTTAGGCTAAATAATATTAAGTTCCGCTTACGCTAAGATGTGGCTCTCATACAAAGCGAATTGTTCCGCGCGCCGAAATAGGTACGGTAACGGGCTTCTAGACACCTCAATGAGATATAGGCAAAATTGGTTTATATAAACTAGTACGTTACAAACTACCAAATTGAATAAGACAGCACAATCACAACAAGCGTAGAACCACACAAACACTTTAGATCTTAATTAGACGATAGATTTAGCTGACACACTCGCCTACCCTTCATAGAGGGAGGTAGAGAAAATCTAAAACACTACCAGAGAATAAATATTTTTCTTACTCTTACTCTTACTCTTCTTAATTTCTTCTTTTTAATTACGAATTTCACGTGAGCGAAGCCGCGGGCAAAATCTAGTAAAAAATAAAATATTTCCTGAAGAAAATTCAAAGTCAAAGTCAAAAAGTCAAAACATTTATTTTGTCTTCATATTTAGTACACATAAGTAATTACAGTACATTCAATATTAAACAATCGTCAATTTCTTATTTCTAAATTAAAATTATGTCCATAGTACGAGTATATACATACAATAATGTATTTATCATATTAAAATTTTAAAGAAATTTAAATTGTAAAAGGTCTTTTCGTGTAGCCACTTCGTTAGTCCCGTTTTGAAATGTTTATTGTTTTCCAGGTTGCACAGGTCTTCTGGAAGTTTGTTATAAATGTTTATACTATTGAAGTGTACACCAGTTTTGTGTTTTTGTGTCTTATGTTTTATTTGCTGAATGTTTGACCTGTGCCTAGTAAAGTATCTGTGGTTCAGGCACTGGTATTCATTTCGTCTGTCTCTTACGTACATCGCAGTCTTCAGAACATAAACGTCGTACATGGTTAGGAGTTTTAGCCTTTTAAATATGGACTCACAGTGAGCATCCCATGCAGCGTTCGTCATGATCCGAGCCGCTTTTTTCTGCAACCTGAACACCCTCACAGCCTCCCCCGAGTGACCCCAGAACTCTAATCCGTATGACATTATCGAGTAGAAGTACCCAGAGTAAGCACTCTTGAGAGTGTCCAAGTCGCAGCACTTACAGCGTCCTCAGACAGTAACATGCTTTGCTTAGCTTGTCACATACTTTGTCTATATGCTCAACCCATCGTAGGTCTACAGTGAAGCCCAAAAATACCGTGGATACAGCAAATTCGATTATTTCATTGTTATATTTTATGAACATTTCATTGTCTTTTATGTTTTTACTTGTTATTGAAAAATTAACACAATGTGTTTTCCCACTATTCAGAATTAGACCATTTGCCGAAAACCATGCTCCGATTTCTTTTATAACTGTGTTAATTTTTTCTATTAGTTTATTTCTACTTTCGTCAGTAACAATAACATTTGCATCGTCTGCATAGAGCACCACAAGGCATGACAACATAACTAATGTGTATTCGGAAATGTATGTACTTCGGAAAGTCGTTTATAAATATAATAAATAATAGCGGTGCTAATATGGATCCCTGTGGTACTCCATACTTAGACACAAACGGCTTTGATATGACCGTGGTCATTTCTCCTTTTTTAGTTCAGTTTTTCATTCCATTTTATATCACATACCTACGTTCAAATAACTTAATCACAGGAGGAATGTAATGCTACTTTAAATTATCTTACTATACAAAAGCATAATAATATTTTATACTTAATAAAATTGATTTCATGTAGATAAATCTAAATCTAAATATACTTAGGTACTTAATATTTACATATGTACATACATACCACACACGCTGCATCCTGAAATTCAGGGTCAGCAGAGTAATCGGTGATGTGCTGCAAGAACTCTGGAAAATTGCAACACAACATCGACCACAACGTTTAGCAAAGTATTCGGACAAGACAAAGAGATTAAAAAGGCAAGAGTAAGAGTTTAATTTCTTTGGGACAAGATAACTATCAAGCAGCAAGTAAGGCACAAAGACCCACCTGCTGCACGACTCGGTGGACGGAACGTGCCAAGGCGAGAGGTGGCTATCCTGTCACCCTTTAGCACGGCATCTCGTCCTTATCCATTAGTCGCTTTTTACGAGATGCACGGGGAGAGACGCAATGGGACTATTCTTTTTAAGTACCGGCCTCACACAGTACTTAATATGTTTTCTTCACATATTTTGTTTAGACTCCACATTCACCTTGACATAGTAATATTATTGTCGCCCAAAATACTACCTCATAAATACCACAAATTCCAAAAGGCGGACGAGTTTGTAATAAAAATGTAATGTTTACATTCGAAAGTCGTTCGACTTGTGGAACTATTCAAACTATACCAACAACCTTGGTCATATCCCTCTTCTGTCCTCAGTTCTTGACCTTTACAACAATAGGGATGCTAGTTGATTTAAAAAATCGATGTCTTTATCGAGAGTTTTGAACTCATTTAATATCGATAAATTTTCGGAACCTGAACTTCGAAAACTCTTGAAAAAATGATTTTTTTCAAGAGTTCGATTAATCGTCTTCTAGTAAATGCATTAAAATTATTAAAGTAGGTTATCAATCAATCGATGGTAATGATGTAAGCAAGGTCAATTTTAAAGATATCAACTTTTTTAACAACTAATTATTTGCTTGTAATTTATTAATAATGAAATATGGTGCTGTTCCTGGCAGCAAATAAACGTGTCGAGCTTTAGAAAGAGACAATCCGCTTGTAGAGCGTCGTCCCTGTCGCACAGAGACGTGCAAGTCCGCGCGATAGGGAAGACGCTCTACAATCTTAACCCGCCACTAACCCGAGTGCACCAGCCTTGCGGCCATAGCACCCGCACAGCGCCGCGACCTCATCATGGAACAATCATTTGAGAGCCACTGCACGCAGGGAGGCCCGCTGCCTGAGCCGATGGAAGACGCTCTACAGCCGGATGGTCTCTTTCTAAAGTTCGACATACATTATTTGCTGCCGGGCCCTATACAACATTGATTTATCGATACATCGGTCCCAGCCGACCATGGAACGACCCTACTATTGAACTTGTACTGAAACCACGATGTTAATAACCGAGTTCAAAAAAAGGAGGTCTATTTTTATTGTCTTACATTTACTTCAACTTAGGGAAAAGTGCAAGTTTCATCAAAATCGGTTCAGTAATTTTCAAGCTATGGGCTGTGAAGTGTGTCAAACTGGCGAATAATTCTATACCACGACCACCAATTTCTGTAATTTTTTTTATGTGATATTAGGTACTAAAAAGGTTGAAATAATAAAAAAAATTATAAAACAAATTGATCCGACTACTACTTAGAAATAAATATAATTAAATAACACCATAAATTCATAGATTAAGCCCTTTTGTGCTTTTGTACCGCCTTCAACTCAATTATTTAATTCTATTATTCAATATCAATTATTTAGTTCTAAGTAATTGTTTTTGACGTGATAACGTCACGTCTTATAAATTAATGAACACCGGCTGCACGCACGAAAAAATGTCACATTCCATCTAAGCCTGTGTGTGCAAGCGAGAGCGCGTAACAAGCGATAGAGAGGCAAAATCGGCCCAAGCCGAAAGCGAACCAAGGGAATCCGATATTCGTTTGGTCGTTTATGTGATTTCGTGGCTCAGTGGTAAGAGTGTAGGATTTGTATTTTTTGACCATGGGTTCGAATCCCTCAAATTTTTTTTGGTTTTTTTTTTCTTTTTTAAGCAATGTTACGGTGTTTAAATTTTTTTAGGGTGTTTAGTTTTTTTTATAACCACCTAAGAATTATTTTCGGAAATACAAACGTAACAAAAACGACATGCGTAGTCTTACCACTTTATGACGTTATCACGTAAAACTATCGTTCGTAAACCGACTTTACAGACAACCAATTTTTTTTACTTACGACATTTTAGTGCGTACTACGATAAAAATATGTAGTCTACTCAAACATATTGTGTCTACTAACGGATGAACGTCTGCACTGATACATGCCATCTCGTGCCTAATATAACTGTGTACTTAGCTCATCCCTGCTCCTACCAACATTCCGCTACACATGCCTAGTTTGCTCGCCGTGCGGGTAGCTTCGAAAGAGGAGACGCAGACGAAGGGAAAAAGTGTACGGCGGGCAGTTAGCGGACGACCACGCGAGCGCTAGCCACGTCAAGTACGGAAGCAACGAAAATAAGGGATGTTGTAAGGGTTAGAAACGAGTTACGAACAGGAGTGTGTGTATAGTTAGTAAGATTGCGACAGTGACGTTTTAGAGTGAGTAGTTTTTAAGTTACTTCGTGAGGATTCGGACGCTGCAGAGCACGCCGGCTCTGCAGTCCCTGCGGTGGGGGACATCCGGCCGTTTGAGAGGATTCTAAAGACCTACTTCGCCCGGCGAGTGAGCAAATTACCTACGTTTTCTGTCCCTGCGCTAAGTACACGTTACAATAGTATGAAGTAAGCCAATCGGTACTTACTTGAGGCGCGCGTCGATCACGCCTCCTTTCCCCTCTAACCAAATCAAACGCTCTGTGGCCCCGAAGTCCCGACGATATCGATAAAGCCGTCGAAATTATCGACAACACCGAAATTAACAGGAGTCAGGAATCGTTTTTGTATCCCTACTCCCGGATGACATCATCGCCGGGACTCCATAATCCGTGTCCGGAATGTGAACCCGCAGCCCCGAGGACGTAACACCTTACACAATACAACGGATGTGTCGGTCGCCGGATTAGGAGCAGTCGGCCCACGCACTGGAATAATAAGCAAGGAAAGAGTGTTCATAGGATAGACAGGCTATTTTCATATATTGCATACAATATTACTTAGTACCTAACATGTTTATATACGGGTGTCCCCGGACTGGTGTAGTTCCTTTAAGAAGGCTATTCTAGGTATTCTCCAGGTAGGAAAACACGAATTATTTTCATAGTTGTTTCGACCGACCTTCATTCAGTGCGGTGGTATCAATTCGGACGGATTCAACTGTCCTGCCACTTAGTAAGGAAGGGACCTATAGCTTTACGTGGAACCCGAACCACCAAAGTCCGATCGCGCCTGGTGCTTATCTTCGACGATCGAACTCCGATCCATCGCACTATATAGCTACTGAGGAAGCTGGCATGCAATCCACTTTGGCGAAGATATCGGTGTTAAATGCATCATTGGTTTGAACCGCAATTTACCTAACGAAACGATCGTTTTCTTCTAATTTCTTATTTGGGCACCTATCAGGCCGGCATGGTATTCGCAACCGCCGCATACGACCGAATGTAGATGGGCGTCGCTAGACACCTTATGGGTGGCTCGGCGCCATATGTCGCACCTAGAACGATTGTCGCGCTTTCAATAAAAAAAACGTTGTGTTGATAGGTACATATCTCTTCAACACTTTTCAATTCTTTGTAAGAAACAGGCTCTAAGCTGGTCCTGCCTACACATCGATATCATATTTAAATTACAGTTTGCATTGATACAAGTAAATGCTGTCAATTAACAAGGTTAGAAGACAAAACCGCCGACCCTTAAAAAGTCAAAAATAATTTCCGTTTACTTACAGAAGTTCGGGGGATTGCTAAGTAAGTACCCGCGCAGCTCTGAGTTTTTATATTTTATTTACTTATCGGTCCCACAATTCCTTTAGGTAAGTAAACGGAAATCAGAAATATAGCTAAGAATCATCCCGATTAAACCAGCTTTCTAATAAAAAAAAAACGCATCCAAATCGGTCCATCCGTTTGGGAGCTACGATTCCACACCTATACACACATACACACACACACGTTAAACTTATAACGGAGGGGCCGTTTGCCTCGGGGGTTAAAAATAACGAATCTCTGTCGAAATTACCTATTTGGGTACCTAAGGCTTATACAAATAAAGGTTATATTTATTCTTTAATCAAAGTAACAAATTTTCCAACTCCCATTTAGTGCTAGAAATAACACCTTGTGCCAGACGGAACTAGTATGGGGATATGCTACATAGGTACATACACACATACATACAGCATGCTGTATCTCAAAACAATCGGGGTAAGCAGAGTAATCGGTGTTGTGCTGCAAGTACTCTTGTAAATTACAGCATAGCACCGACCATCACGTTTAGCAATGTATTACGACAACCAAACTATAGAGCAGCAAGTAAGGCGCGAAGACCCCACCTGCTGCTTGACTCGGTGGAAGGACCGTGCCAAGGTGAGAGGTGGTTAACCTGCCGCCCTTTAGCACGGCACCTTGTCGAATACCTTAGTCGCCTTTTGCGACAGGCGACATAGAGATGCAGTGCGGCCCCGCACGGCCCTTCCTAACAGTTCAATTAACAGATCTTAGTGACAATTAGCAAAATTAGGTACACGCCGCCGTGTCGGTGGCCTTCTAAGCATAAATTATATTGTAGAAATAACAACGTCAGCCTCGGTAGCTCAGTGCTGCCGTCAGTCGACTGTTGTTAAGCAACGCTGAGCGCGGTCAGTACTTGGATGGGTGACCGCTCGACCGTTGGAGGCTGACCGTGGTTCGGATTCCACGGTAAACTGTAGGTCCCTTCCTTACTTACCTTACTAGGTGGTAAGGTTTATCCCGCCCGGGTTGATACCACCGCACTGAATGAAACATCGGTCGAAACGCCTATGTTTGTGTTATCCGTCCAGTTCAGTGTAGCCGACATGAAATGAAGAGAAGCACTGACATAGCACCTGGCTCACCCGGTGTTATGGGCTGACATCACGGATGTTGTAGGTGATGTAGCCAACCGTGTCAGATTCCATAAAAAAAAAACGAAAACATCACTTTTCTAAAGTTCACCGAACTCGCTCAAGCACTTTTTTTTCAATTCACAAAACCCTTAGAGAAGCTCATAAAACCCAACACTCTAGCCGCCGTAAAGCACATTTCTCTAATAACACCCGGCTGTTGAATAGTACCTAATCCTAGTACAGCCGAACGAGCTTCTAACGATCATACCTCTGACTCCTACGTCCCTGAACATAAGGGATGTTTTCGCCTAAACTCTGGACCATTTGATTCCGGCAACGCTCCACAAAATCCTGGCAGTAGGGAAGTGGACGGAAATAGCGCGGCCTAGTCGCGCTAGGGAAATAATAAATGTTAGATGCGAACGTGACTCAGACTGAAACTGTAAATTCAGAAAGCTTCCTGGGGAATTTCCTAATTAACACCAATGGGACACTAAAAGCAACATTAGTTATCCAGTGGACACGCTGGAAGCCAATAATTTTAATAGCGGCATCGTCTTTGGTTGACGTATTAGCTCGATTCAAAGCAAAAGTAGTTAATGGCCTTGTGGTTATTACCATTATGGTGTTCGCGATTGTTGCAAACATTTTAGTTTTATCTCGCTCTAAACAAGCCATTAAAGGGAGACTAAACGGAAATTTTTGCCAAATATTTGTGTGCATACAGCCAAGTGAAGTGCCGGCATTAGAAATCTAATTAGATTTTCGAATAAATTGCTATCAGCAATATCATGATATCTCGTTCGTACAATGCGTGAATATGCTTAGAGAAAAATCACACTTTAGGAGAAGTTATCAGCTTAGAATAGTTTTGTGGTTGATGACTTGATGAGATGCGGTGTAGATGAGATGGTAGATCGCTCAATGATGGTAGACGACTGAGACCCGATCTATGAAGCATGTAATCTTAGAATATTAAGAGGTCTCTTGTAATTCTATAGCCACCAGACATCTAAACCTAAAAGGGTCTAAAAAGCGAATTTTTGGTTCAAGTGACGAAAATATTCCAATCACGTATTTACTCACGTAAGACCGATAGATAGGATACAAGATAAATATATCTTGCTATGAAATATAGTTACTCAAGGACAGTGATCCAAAATGAGATAATTTTTGCACTATACCAATAATCAAGCCAAGAATGAAGCGTGAATATATGAAATTGTTTTGCCAAACATTTTACAATTTAATTACTTTTTTCTAGGAGTAAATATGGTGGGAAGTCGTTTCACCTTTTTTCTCATCTTTTAATATATAAATAACTAGAACTTCGTAGGGATTCCGGCCGGCGCCCTAATTGTGTTCTATATGATATTCCATGGGGAATGCTCGGAGAAGCTGTTTGACGCGATCCCGCCGTCGTCGTTGTCCCCTTTCCACCTCCGCACAACGCGCACTGGGCAGGGATTGCATCACTATACGTTGGACCTGGATGGACCATGGATTCTGTAAGATCTTTTCTCCACAGAACTAGTAAATTCTGGAATGCTCTCCCTGCCCACATATTTCCCCCATAGTACAGTCTCGCGTCCTTCAAGAGAGGCGTGAATAGGCACCTGTCAGGCCGGCATGGCATTCGCAACCCCCGCTTACGACTGCATGTCCATGGGCGTCGTTAGACATATTATGGGTGGTTCGACGCAAGATATCGCGCTCCTATAAAAAATGTCCTAGGACTTTCCAAAGTTCCTATCTCATATATGTAGGATTCCTAAGATTCCCCAATGTTTTCCCCTCATTTGCACGACTAGTAGCTGAAACGTGTTTCGATCAGGCGTACGAACAACGCAATGTCACTCTACTAGTAGGTGTTTCGATCCTAGAGTAGGGTTGCCATTCGTCCCGGTACACCGGGACTTGTCACCGGTTTAGAATCTCAGTCCCGGTCGTTCCGCCTGACCACCAAATGTCCCGGTCGGGAACCAAAAGCCACTTAGTTTTATCCATACTAATATTAAAAAACTCGAAAGTAACTCTGTTGTCTGTCTGTTATCTTTTTACGCCTAAACCGCTGAAGAGATTTCGATAAATTTTGCACGGACATGTATTGCATCCTGAGAAAGATACCTATCATCTAAATTTAATTTAATAATATTAAATGTAAAAGATACCTATCATGTAAAATTTAATTGAATATTCATAGAACAGGTCCGCTCAAAGACAACCAACTTTTGATATAGTGTCCCGGTCAGTACCTGCACCTTTATGGTAACCCTATCCTAGAGTGTTTAGTTTGTATTACAGATGCGTGAGCCGATGAAAACCACGAAACAGAGCATTTATTCCTGGCCTTGTTTAGCGGATACTTTATTTCTTGCACGCGCTATTTGCACGCTTTGCCCCAATTTCTGAGCTCAACTCTCAACAAAAAGAGGCCGATGTTTAGCGTTATGACGGCGATAAATTTATTGTGCTCGAATTAAAATCTGAAGTTTGTAATTAATTACAATTTGTTTTACAGTCCAGATTTTCGTTCGCTAGCTTGCTGTACGCTTTGACTTTTCATACTAACGTAATTGAAATATTATTTGATTAAAATTTTTTTTTGTAACACCCGACGAGAAAAGAGGGGTGTTATAAGTTTAACGTGTGTGTGTATGTGTGTGTCTGTCTGTGGCATCGTAGCTCCCTAACGGATAGACGATTTGAATGCGGTTTTTTTATTAGAAATCTGGTTTAATCGGTATGGTTGTTAGCTATGTTTGTAATCAAGTAATTTAGTAATCAAAAAAAATATTATCTTAAAAAGTGGACCGATTTGCATGCGGTTTTTGTTTAAAAAGCTTGAAATAAAAATTAAGTTACTAATTTTAAAAACCCCCGACCCTTAAAAAGTAAAAAATACGTTTTATAATATAATCCGTTTACTTACTAAAGGAGTCTGTGGACCGCTAAGTAAATAAAATATAATAATCAGAGCTGCGCGGAAATTTACTTAGCGGTCCCTCGACTCCTGTAAGAAAACGGAAATTGTTTTTGACTTTTTAAGGGTCGGGGGTTTTTGATACATTTGTTCCTACAGAAGCGCAGATCTTGGATAGAAAACAAAGTCAAATTTTTACTCTTAGCCAAATAGTTTTGAAGTAATCGTTCGTTTATCGAGTACAGTGCACAGTACATATTATGCTCTTCAGGTTTTTCAACACACAGCGCACATAAAAAAGGTCAAGATTTCTCCAAGATCAGATTCAAATATTTCAATTCTAGTTTTTGCCTGTGACTTTCCTAGTGTTACATATTTTTTGGACCCTTTTCGCTAAGTCGGAACGAATCCCCACGCAATTTTATGTTACCAAGTGACCAATATAGGTACGTTGCCTGACTGAATAATGCTAGGCAATAGAGAATAAGTAATTATAATAGGTAGTAGAGAAGACGTAGAAATTACGATATCAGATCTATTTATTGTAACATCCCAGGTTTTGCTTGATCAAAGAAGCCTTAACCACCCTAAACACAACCATTAGATTCCTTAATCAGCCATGGTGTCAGACATTTTATAAAAATGGTCAGAAACGTGTGTCTGTCGCCAAGTATTAACTTGTAATCTATAAAGGACTAGCTTTTTCCCGCGGCTTCGCTCGCATAGCCTATGTCTTTGGCCTATGTCCAGCTTGAAGGTCCATTCTAAATATTGGTGAAATCATTTTAAATGAGTATTTTCGGAGATTACGTCCTACATCCAAACTTACAAATGTTACCTCTTTATAATATTAGTGTAGATATCCTCTTCAAACTTAGATTATTTTAGATGTTTAGATCTTTCCGAAATCCGCTCCCAAGCTTTACAACATTTCCAATTTCCTCCGTCTGCACACGGTAACCATATCGGATGGAGCTGCGAGCGCGAGGGAGGCCTAGTTCCAGCGACTGTCACTGGCGCCATCTGCCTTCGATCTAAGTAGGTGGTGCACTGACCCGCTGACCTGGTTAGTCGCTACCTGCACTCAGTACAACCCACACACGCCTACGACGGTTATGCCTCTACACGCAAGAAAACACAGGGCTGTCAGAACGTTTTACCCTTTGGGGAAGGGTTCGTAAGCGGGGTTACAGGAGATGATCTATTTTTGTACTCATATACAAACAATGGCCAGATTTTGAAAGGTTGGCAGTTAATCGTATCTTGACTTGACACTGATCAACGAGTTGACGGCACAGGTTCCGAAGTTGGACATATTTGGCTCCTGAGTTCGGGAGGTCGCAAATAGCGTCATGATGTACCTGAACCGCCAAATTCGTATGTATAGTGTATTGGGTAAATCTATATTATTGATGAGCTCCATCATGCGTTATATTTTGATGGTTTCTCTAACTAAGGGACATATCACGAGTGTATATTGCAATAATTGTTACTGTAGGGTTGTTGGGTGTTTGATCGCTTTTTGACTAGTATATTAATTATCTTCTCTATAAAAGCTACTTTGCAGTACTACTGAGCACCGTATACTGATATCGATTGCAGTTTCCTTCTTGGGTGTGTTCGATTATTTCGAGTTCTAGATTATAGGTCATGGTGTTGTAGTAACATCTGGATCTTGACATCTACAGGTTGGAGATGACACAATAGGAAAACGTGATGTGACATGTGAATCAGTGCGGCGAAAATATGCAAGTTGCAAGATTTTTTTTTTTTATGGAAACTGACACGGTTGGCTACATCACCTACAACATCCGTGATGTCAGCCCATAACACCGGGTGAACTTGGTGCCACGTCAGTGCTTGCAGTCAAAACACAAACTATTTACATAGCCGTTTCGACCGACCTTTCATTCAGTGCGGTAGTACCAACCCGGGCGGGTTAAACCCTACCACCTAGTAATATAAGAAGGGAGTCATATCCCTTAGTCGCCTTTTACGACATACACGGGGAGAGATGCAATGGGGCTATTCTTTTAAAGTGCCGGCCCCACACGGTGCAATATGCAAGCCTATGGGGTAAAATATGCAAGCTCTATTTTTTAGTATCTAGAACTATATCGTCACCAAGTTAAATAATTAAATTAGCTTCATTTAGCTCGTTCGTCTAAGAAGCACAATGTCTTACCAAAAACTGGCGACGTACTCACTCACTCAGTCAATCTTTGTCAGATATCATACTCTAAGTAAACTCAATTTCCTCACTGAGAATGAAACAAGTACGCACTGAGTTGTCCGTAAGTCTAATTGTGTCGCTCACAGCCCTGCATACCAAAAATACGTCTGCCAATAAAAATTAAGAAAACAAGGAAAAAGCAATAGAAATAATAGTCGGACTCGTTGTCATTTCGAATCCTTCTACAAGCTCGACTACCACAATTTCTAATTCTCTTTTCTTTTTATTTCATTCCTTTTTATTAGCAGTCAGGTTTTTTTTTAATTTAAACCTATTTATATGTTTTTATTTTTTAATTCTAAAACATTTATTGTGTAATAGTTTTTTAAGTTCTTGGCAACGATAGGCACCCCACTCGATGGCGTTTGAAGAACATTTGTTTGTACCTAGCGTGCGCTATTTTTTATATATCATATAACCTATTTATCAAAATCCATTCAGCCGTTTTGGAGCTACGAAGGAGAAAATTAACTCAACCACATTCAGTGTAACATATTACCTACCCAATACCCAACTTTGCGGTCGGTTAAAAAAGAGGGGGAGCTGCCTACAAATCGATTGTAACCTCGTGTGACATCCACCGGTACAACGTAACACGGGGGACTAGCGTGTGTTACATCAGGTCGCGTGTTGGCGCCTTGCGTCGCGTCACGTCGCGTGATGTACTCGGTGAGCGTAGCGCGTGGCTGGCGTGGCCAGCCAACCGTAGCTTGAGTGCAGCCTTCCACTTCAGAAGACCAATTGATCTATCTTTGAATAGATTCTTGGCAGTTCGTGTGCGCCAGCAACATGTGGCGAGGGTTTGTGGCATTTTATAGAGTTTGTCCAGTTGCGATCTGTGTTTCATAGAATTTTCTCCGGTATCAGTAGGCGGTGGTCGGCCTTCTCAAAGATTCTCGAGTGCGCGGGATAAGTATGCAATTAATAATATCGAATGGAAATCAATTTTCTTCTGAGGGTCGGTGAACACGCCTTGGGGGCAGCGTATTCTCCGCAGTTACTTCACCTGAAAGAAACACTGGTTGTGTGAGGTTCAACTGATGCCTGTTATTACACTGATAGAATGATTCGAAATACGGTCATGTTTTAGTATTCTTGATGTGACTCCAAGAAGCCCTTCTGATTAATAAATTGAACTCGTTCAAGAGTGTATTTTGAATTTCGTATGGTGATCCTTGAGTGCAGTTGTCAGAAAACTAGGAAGCATCAAGATGAAAAACATTATAAACTGGATTAAACATAAGCGACCTTCACTTCCAAAGGTCAATCATATAGTGACCTTATGTCCAAAGAAATAGAAAGAAAGAAAGAAAGAACGAAAAAAGTTTATTCAACTAAAAGTACAAAATAACAAGCAAGATAATAAAAATGTAAAATAATTGTTTTCAGCTGAAATGGAGCAGACACAGCACGATGCAAAACCTATCAAATACTTACGTAGTTACTGCTGGTTTTAAGTCTATATAGTCGATATTACACATTCTTATTCCGATTTGCAATAGATCAAACACAGATAACGATGTATCACCCAGAAATCCAATCAGTAACATCTCAATGATCAAACCGGTGGATACACAATGACGTGACAGTCAATGTTGATCTCCCGAGTCGCGACTGTCTCCGCTGACGGACCGGTCCTACCGGCTTAGACGTTTCTCGTACAATGAGGGAAATCTCGGCGGCACAAAAAACATCCGCGCACGGCTTTCTAGTGGACGACATTCATCAGCCGGCCAGCGAGCCGGGTTTTATCTATGGCAACCACAGACCAGAGTAGTTAATGGCTTGGTGGAACATCAAGTGCGAACATACATACAGGCATACCGCACGCTGTATCCCGACAATTGGGGTAAGCAGAATAATCGGTGTTGTGATGCAAGGACTCTGCCAAATTACAGCACAACACCGACCACCAACGTTTCGCAAAATATATTCAGGCATGATAACCATCAAGGGATCATTCTCAGAAGATCCATTGGCCAGATCCATGATGAATCTAGTGAGATATGTATTTCTCATTAGATCTAGTTTTGAAGGTGGGGATCTACTGAGAACTTTCGTTCTCAGAAGATCCCTTGGCCAGATCCATGATGGATCTAGTGAAAACAATCCGAAAATGGATCTTCTGAGAATGATCCCTATCAAGCAGCAGGAGAGGCACTCATCTGCTGCACGACTCAGTGGAAGGACCGTGTCAAAAGGTGGCTGGCCTGTCGGCCTTTAGCAGGACACCTTGTCCCCTATTTCCTCCCAAGTACAGCCTGGGGTTTTTCAAAACGGGCGTGAAAAGGCTTCTGTCAGGCCGGCATAGTATCCGAAATTCCCGTGCATCACAGAATACCTTATCCATGGGCGTCGTAAGTCACCCATTCGTAAGTGAACGATGCCACATGACGCGCTTTCCATAAAAAAATATGTATAAATTAATAATTATTATTGTCGAGAACATCTGTGGCACAATATGACACACATACCTATGTATGTACATGTACATACCCAGTGGGGTAGGAAGAGACAATGGAACTCCACGTGCCACGATCCTGCCTGACACACCTCTGTCGCCTCCTTCATACATAAGTTATGTATGAAGGAATGTAACATAACATACATGCTCGTTGGTTACGGGTAATACGCACTTGACCCTTTTTGAGCACATGCCCGATCTGGTCCAGGTACGTGCGTCTAGGGCGACCCTTCCCAACTCTTCCACTCACATTTGCTCCATAATTGTTTTTCTTTAGTCCAACATGACCGAACCACCGAAAATCTCAATCATTGTCACTATATCTTCTTTCAGACCACAGCACTCTCGCACTACACTATATTTTCTCAATCTATCTTTCCAATGAAATCCAATCCAATGAATCTTGTAAATGGAGATCTTTTATATTTTAACTGACACTCACATTCACTGAAATTCGGCGAAAAGTTGGTAGCACTAAGTACGTCCTTCACATAATTTTAGGAAAAGCAAAGGGATAGGCAATATCGTAGGAACTCAGAACTTTTATTGAATCTCCGACAAAAGTCATAGAAAAGTATTAGAGTCGTGATAACAATTCAAGAATGTATCAACAATTTCTGACAAAGGCTCTATACACCTGATCTTATTTATACATTAACTTTTGATTTTATGTCGTCAGCATTATCAACCTTAAATTATAGCTATTCTAGCTCCTAAACTGTATCTTAGCACTGGAAGCGGTGTCTATTGTGTAGCTAGTCACAATGTATTGTAATCGAAGCCGTTAAAAAACCCTGCGAAGTTTCTTGCCGGTTCTTCTTGGTGGGTGTAATCGAACCGGATTTTAAAAACTAAACAGGACAAATTCAAGTGTAGTGTAGTGTACGAATGATGAATAAAGAATAAAGAACAAGATACATTCCCTACGTTGTTGTATTGAACATTCTATTGGACTAATTGAAACTGTGTGAATGATACTTTTAAGTACAGGATCCGGGGTCCATTCATGGGATACACAGCAACATTTATTTCCTATGATGTTAATATTAATGACAAACTATCAGTAACAAGGACTCCTTGCCCGCCAGACCGATACAATGATGAATGATGGATGTTCATTCTTCGGCTTAAAATGAAATTAATTCCAAAAGTTAACTGGTATGATAACCTTTTTTTCGCATAGCTGAAATGAAATGAAAGTCATTACATATACCTACCTGGAACGGTATAAAAGAAATCATACATTTTTTACACACAAAAAAAAACATTATTTATGTTACCAATGAAAATTATACAAACAACATTTGAATTTAAATCAATGCACAAATTTTTTCAAATATTTCTTTCTCTTTATAAAAACACATATCCACAAGCCATTTTGTCAAACTTATGTAACTCTAAATGTTCTTATTAATTATTAACAAATCCTTTTAGCTATCATACATACAAAGCGTCACGCTTGTTTCCCAGTGGGTTAGGCAGACATAACGGAACTCCACGTGTCACGATCCCGACACACCTCTGCCGCCTCTTCCACTCTCATAATGTTCGTCGGTTACTGGTACTACGCACTTGACCATTTTTGAGCACATGCCCGACTTGATGATACGTGCGTCTAGGACGACCCTTCCCGACTCTTCCACTCACTTTCACTCCATAAATTTATTTCTTTAGTCTCATATAATCCATTCTTCCAAGTTGACCGAACCACCGAAGCATTCCTTTCGCAATCCTTGTCACTATATCTTCTTTCAGCCCACAGCTCTCTCGCACTACACTATTTCTCAATCTATCTTTCATTGTAACTCCACACATATTACTCATTTCAGCTATCAAGCAATCTATTATACATTTTGACAGATCTGTAATACTTAACATGCTTTTTAGATATACGGATAATTTTCGGCCCCCTATGTAATTAGCTGCCTTCATTCGACTGAATGCTGCGCACAGCCGGTTATCTATATAAAAACCGGCCAAGTGCGAGTCTAACTCGCGCACCGAGGGTTCCGTATCGCCATGTCATGGTCAGCGCTGCTTCATACTGTTTTCGGTAGATGGAGCGCATACACCTTTTAGTTTCTTGTATGGGGAGCCGTTATTTTTTTTTTACTTTTTCTTATTTGTTGTTATATCGGCCATAATAAAATAACACATATTCTGTGAAAATTTCAACGGGATACCTACTACGGTTCAAGAGATACAGCCCTCGGACAGACCCAGACAGACAGATAGACAGACAGACAGACGGCGTAGGCCTAGTAATAGGTTCCCGTACGACGGAACCCTAAAAAATGTACATAGGTATGGAATAACAAACTGAGACCACCCACTTATTCTCAGTGTAGTTAAAACAATGTAATGATCTTTACCGTGTGAAAATAAATACGAGGCCAGTCTCAGACGAGCTATTGTATGTGAGTCTGTCCTCTGCGTTTATGTTATGTCTGTATAAATTTGTGCTATCGCAAAAATTACCACTATCATTTACTTTGTCTCACCTAACGCTCTGCGGGCACGCACTAGTGAAAAGTTATGGCTCTGGAGTACCAGATTCAGATTCAGATATTTAATTCGCCATAAAACAAAATTAACAATATTTAATTGAGACATATTATGCATATTCAGTATGGTTCGTCATTTTTTTTTTCTTTTTTTTTTTTACCAAAATTCGGTTTGTCCCCATAAAATATAAGGCTTTCTACAAGACAATGCTTTCCAATAAGAACAAACAAAAAAAAACTTACTAGACTTATGCCTTACAGGGATTTCTCCCAGTCAACCTTTCGATGGTTGAGAGTCGTGTTGTGAGATATAAGTATGTGTGTGTGTTATAAGCATGTGTAATGTGTAAGTGTGTCTTATGGGATGACATCACGGATGTTGTAGATGATGTAGCCAACCGTGTCAGTTTCGATAAAAAAAAAACGTTCCAATTTGTCCCCCAAAATTGTTTAAAAAAATTCATTCATTCACGTAGCCACCCATAAGGTGTCTAACAACGCCCATAGACATTCGGCATTTTTAACCGACTTCCAAAAAAGGAGGAGGTTCTCAATTCGTCTGTATGTTTTTTTTTATTTTTTTTTTTATTTTTTTTTTTATTATTTTTTTGTATGTTTGTAACACGATTTCTCCGTCAATTGAGGGCCGATTTAGAAAATTCTTTTTTTGTTAGTTAGGTCATACTTCCGAGGTGGTCCCATTTCAATTTTATCGAAATTGGTTCAGTGGTTTTCGAAAAATCAGCATAATACTATTGTGTGTGGTTACCTTCAGCAAAACTTGTGATGTGGTCGTTTTCGGCAATTTTCAGTTTGATAAATTAGTATGGTGTGTGGTTACCTTCAGCAAAACATTTGTGATGTGGACTTATTCAGCAATTTGCAGTCTGACACATATGGCGAATAATTCTGTACCACTTCAATCGATTTCGATTATTCGATTTCGATTATTCTTTTTTATGTAATATTACTAAAAAGAATGAAATAAAAACTGTTTTAAAAAATATTAAACCGATTTCCAAAAAACAAAAAAAAAAAAACTAAAAAGTATTAAATACCTAATATTTTGAAATTTTCTCTGTCCTGTTGAAATACATGAATCGATATACTAGTGATACATATTCGGACCCTTGTTTCATGAATGTTCTAAATTTGAAATTTTTTTATCTTTTCCGACCGGCGTTTAATTTATTATGGTACCTGGCCAGTACCTACTGTACCGAGTACCATCGAGCTGGTTTGATGATGGAGACAGAAGGTGGCCATAGGAACTCCTAAACTACACATGATAAACCCATCGTGTTTGGGCTCGTTGCATTTGTCTTCACGAGAAATTTACTTTAGACCTAAAAGATTCTCAATTCGACGGTATGTTTTCTTTTTTTGGATGTTTGTTACGCGATTACTCCGTCAATTGTGGGCCGATTTTGAAAATTCTTTTTTTTTTTATTTGAAAGGGGATAACCCTGAGGTTTTTGAAGTGAAAACTTCTTTAGCGGCTCTTGGCACTTTTTTAGGTGGGTAAAAATGTATAACTCGCGACATCGCGTCAGCGTCATTTTTAAAATGAAACCTTAAGTCATTGCGTTAAGGGTTAAGTTAGAGTGGCACGGGATCTGCCGGCACTCCCGGAGTGCAACTGTTAAGTAGGGTTCCGTAACACGTTTATGTCTGTCCATTCTACTAAGTTCTGCAAAATGAATGTAGGGTTCCGTAACATATGCATGTCTATCCGTTCTACTAAATTTTACAATTTTCAACCAAGGTCCTCCGACGGTTATTTTATAATATAATAAAAGTAGGCTTCCGTAACACGTTTATGTCTGTCCATTCTACTAAGTTCTGCAACATCACCTACAACGTCTGTGATGTCAGCCCATAACACCAGTGCCATGTCAGTGCTTCCCCCTTTGATCGTGCTGACTACACTGAACTGGTCGGAAAACACAAACTATTTACATAGCCGTTTCGACCGACGTTTAATTCAGTGCGGTGGTACCAACCCGGGAAGGTTAAACCCTACCACCAAGTAAAATTACGAGGGAAGGGACTTACAGTTTTACGAGGAATCCGAACCTTGGTCAGCCTCCAACGGTCAGCGGTCACCCATCTAAGTACTGACCGCACCCAGCGTTGCTTAAAATTCAATAGCGACAGTTGACTGTCTGCACCACTGAGCTATCGAAGCTGACGTGGTCCTATTTTAATTGGGTCAAGATCGGATTGGAAAGCGAGGCGGAATCGCGAGGCCGAAGGCCGAGCGATTCCGCCGAGTACATTAATAGCAAAAAATTACTAAAAAAAACTGTGAAATAAAAAAAAAGTTTTAAAAAACATAAAACCGACTTCCTAAAAAAAGTAAAACTAAAAAACTATTTAAAATAAAAATATAAAAACCGCCTTCAAAAATATATGAAATAAAAACCTAAAAAAAAAAACGAACCCTAGAGTTGAAGGCGGTGCTAAAGCAAGCAAAATGATGCATGAAAGAAAACATGAGCGGATGATAATATCCTTTGTGATTTGTGTAGCCTTTTTAGCACCGCCTTCAACTCTAGGGTTCGTTTTTTTTTTAGGTTTTTATTTCATATATTTTTGAAGGCGGTTTTTATATTTTTATTTTAAATAGTTTTTTAGTTTTACTTTTTTTAGGAAGTCGGTTTTATGTTTTTTAAAACTTTTTTTATGTATATGTATGTTAAAAGTTCAAATTCGCGAAACTAACATTACTAGACATTATTCTACGCCGCTGAAAGTTGAAATTAGCTTGGAACTAAACAATTGAAGTGAAAATTACTGGCTATCGAAAACAGCACAGTACGATAAACACGCGCGTAGGTATAGCATCTAACTAATCAACATTCGAAAGCGAACACAAATAAATACATTCTTCCAACACAATGTGTACAAACAATAATGTGAGTGAGTGAGAGCGGGCATCCGCCGCCGCTTGAAGCGTTTCAGCGTTAGACGTTGGAATGCTTGATTGTGTGGCTCGTCCACGGACGAGAGAGTTGAGAGGGTTTGTTGCTAGCTAGCTATATTTCTAATAAAACATGTCAGCTCGGTAGCTCGGTGACGCAGTGGATACCGAGACTGAGATGGGTGTTAATGCGACCGTTGAGGCTGACCGTGGTTCGGATTCCAACTAAAACTGTAAGTTCCTTACCTTCTTAGATATCTTACTTTGAGGTAGGGCATTAACTCGACTTGATACCATCGCACTGAATGAAAGGTCTGCCGAAGCGCTATGCATGTAGATAGTTCGTGTTTTCCTTCCATTAGGTACAGTTCAGACGACACGACCAAAGGAAAGCACCGACGTGGCACCTAGTGGGCTGACTTTACGGGTGTAGTAGGTAGCCAACCATGTCAAGTTACATTAAAAATCAAATCAAATCAAATTATTAAAATCTTACTGCACATAAAATCGTCCATAAGGTAGTAATTAATGCCTATGGCATTTTCCGCCAACCTACCCTTTTTATCATATCCACACCAGGATAGGGGTAACGAACATAGTCATGATAAAATAATATAAAAAAGTAATAGTAAAACATTTAATAATAAAAAAAATATTTAAAAATAAATACGTTTTTTAATACTCGATCGCGCGGACGTGACTGACGCAATGTCACACCTACTTCGTTGACGCATGTCCCCAGTTGGTATGGGCGTACCCAGTTTGATCGACTCCTCTGAACTCTCTCTTCCGCGCTCGTCTAACGGACACGTGCGCATGTATACAGCCGCCGCCACGGACAGTCGCCGTCACAAGTCGGACGTGCTTTTAGCGAGCGTTGACTGACTACTCATGCGTCCAACATTGACGTTGTAGGTATATTACTAACAGGACATGCCTATAAGAACTGCATAAATGAATAAATTTTTAACATTATAAAATACTTTATTTCAGCCAACTAGGGCCATACAGTGAATAAGACACTATAAAAACATAATGAAAACTCAAACTAAACAATATTAAAATAGTTATCAAATGAATCTAAGGTAAAAGTACCTAGCACACTTGCGGCATTTCCCCGCTGGATGGCAAGGCTAACTCGTTGGATGAAGTAAGCCTTCGATTGCGGGACACCAGTTACATCGACTAGAAGCTTCCCGAGCTTCTTCAGGAA
The DNA here is from genome assembly GCA_946902875.1 of Nematopogon swammerdamellus. Taxonomy (NCBI): domain Eukaryota; kingdom Metazoa; phylum Arthropoda; class Insecta; order Lepidoptera; family Adelidae; genus Nematopogon; species Nematopogon swammerdamellus. The sequence continues at coordinate 24,976,969 of OX336337.1, read as the reverse complement.
ACTCCTGGCACCAGAACTCCACGGACCGAGCGTCTCTACCGCAAAAGCAACAAAGTGAAAACTTTCGGCAAGATCACCGTATTTATTGCGTTTGAGGTCCTCTGCCCTGTTCGCCCAGTTCGGTTATTTAAATAAATTCATTAACGTCCTCACTAAAGAGGTGGTCGAACATAGTAATAGCGCATAAATGACCAAACAACTATATTCGTTGCACGAAGTAACTATCAAAGAGTTTGTAGGTATTACGTCGAAGGAGCGCGCAGCGACGTAATACACACTCTTTGGTAACAGTAATCTGTGGCGTACGACACCTGAAAGCCATTGTCGTGCCTGCTGTTCCTGCGATCCTACTCCTTCGCCCGGAGCGAACCAATAGAAGCCGATATTCGTTTGGTCGGTTAAGTAACTTCTTAGCTCAGTGTTAAGCATGTAGGGTTTGCATTTTTTGGACCATGGGTTCGAATCCCACCAAATCTTTTTGGTTTTTGTTTGCTTTTTTTTTTCTTTTTTAAGCAATGTTACGGTGTTTAAATTGTTTTAGGGTGTTTAGTTTTTTTTATAACCACCTAAGAATTATTTTCGGAAATACAAACTTGTAACAAAAACGACATGCACCGCCTCAAAATTAGGTTAGGGTTAATTGTTTTTAAACCACCAAAACATCATTTATTTATCACTTCAAGGAGTGGTTCCGCAGGATCGCAGGAACAGCAGGCACGACAATGGCTTTCAGGTGGCGCACCGGTAATCTGTGCCGCTGCCCCGGGATACTACCAATTTGGTCCCGGTGACGCGCATTGAGTGCGGTCCAGCCAGCCCCCCCCTTGGAGGGACTCATAAAGGCGTTCTGAGTCCCCCCCTTGGAGTGCACCGACTCCGAAGATTGCCCCCATCTAGGTCTTGCGTCCGTCAGTCTGCGAACCTGATGGGAGACAAGACCACGTCACAAACAGCGACTTGTCGCCAGTTGTCGCCCCGGCGCGGTCCTCGCGTCCCGAATCGCCTCGGCGTCTGCATGCGTCAGTCTGTCGTCTTGCCTCACCTGGTCCATGGGAACGGTGGGCCAAAACTAGATGACCAGGTGAGGCGTATCTATGACCAGTGTGTCCTCCCGGTTATGAAGTACGGGTGTGAAACGTGGACTCTGACGGTCGGTGTTGTCCAAAGGTTGAAAGTTGCCCAGTGAGCAATGGAGCGAGCCATGCTGGGAATATCGCTACGTGATATGGTGCGTAACGAGGCAATCCGCCGACGCACCAAAGTAGTCGATATTGGACACCGGGTGGCTAAGCTGAAGTGGCAGTGGACGCTTACACGCTGACTGACTGACTATATTTCGATTATTTTTGTGTAGCAAATTAGTTAACTTGGGAGTAATTTGAATGAATATTTTAAAAAGATTTATTTTTGGCCACTTTAGTTTTTTTTATGGAAACTGCTCTCCGTGACACTGTTGGCTATATCACTTACAATATACGTGATGTCAGCCCATAACACCGGGTGAACTAGGTGCCATGTCAGTGCTTCCCTTCATTTCATCTCGGGTATACTGAACTGGACGGAAAACACGAACTATTTACATAGCCGTTTCGACCGACTTTTCATTCAATGCCGCGGTACCAACCCGGGCGAGATAAACCCTACCAACTAGTAAGGTAAGAAGGGAAGGGACTTACAGAATGAGATACTCCGTTTGTAGACTCTATGTATGATATTAAAACTAAATTGACAATTTTTAGAAATATTTTCTGTATGTATGTATGTTCCTCCATAACTCATAAACCGATCATCCGACTTCGATAAAACTATTAAAGGTACGGTGGCGGGCTTACTTACTTTCTTCTTTTTAAATACGAATTTCACGCGAGCGAAGCCGCGGGAAAAAGCTAGTATTATATGTGTTAACCAGACGCGAGGCACAATTTGAATTGTACAGTACAAATAGTAACGACTTTATTTTAAGCGGCGAGTGCTAATAAAACGGCTCAGAAGTCCGGAGAACAAAATGTTGGAAGCATGAAACGACTCGATATTCTAGGTCGATCTAAATGACGACTCTGACTGTGATCTCATCAGTCGGTTAGTACAGCGGTGTCCAACCGGTAGTACGCGGGCCCACGGTTATTTTTAGGCGCCGCCCCCGCGCGCATACAGACGTTCCAATAATAATTATTAAAAACATTGAAATAGTACCGCGAAAAATTTAAATACCAATACCTAATAATAAATCTGTAAGGGATGGTCATGGATTAAGTTACTTTGTTTTGTGAGATACTCCGTTTTTAGACTCTATGTATGATACTAAAACTAAATTGATGATTTTTAGAAATCTTTTCTGTATGTATGTATGTTCCTCCATAACTCTTAAACCGATCATCCAAATTTGACGAAACTTAGTACATTTAACTATACGGACACGGGATAGGCTAAATAAATGTTCATGTTACGCTAAGATGTGGCTTTCATACAAGTCGAATTGTTCCGCGCGTCGAAATAAAGGTACGGTAAGAGGGGTTACTTACTTTCTTCTTTTTAAATACGAATTTTACGCGAGCGAAGACACGGGAAAAGCTAGTAAAAAAGAAATTTTGAAATATGTTGGCTCTAGAATATGTTAAAACTTGCCTAAGCTGTCATATGGATTTTATAGCAGATTTTGTAAATTTGTCTGAAAATTTAAATATCCAAGTATCCCATTAAAATGTATAGGTACACAATCCTCCTGCGATCCACTAGGGGCGCAGAGTGGAGAAAAAAGTATCCTTCGATCCACTAGTGGATCAAAGTGGCCGCGCCGCTACTTGAAGGTGCTCGCTAGGCTTGACAGAAATATGGAAGTAGCTCTTAAGGCGAAACCAGTTGGACACCACTGACCGTTAGTAGATACTGTGAGATCTATTTTGGAACATTTTATTTGGTGTCGTGACACAGGGGCGGTTGATCTAGTTTTCAGTGCGTTTGCATCAGCTTGAGGTCAACGCTCGATATAGCAACAAAGCGCATTGTGAGAAAACACCTCTAACTTTTACATATTACATAATATTAAAAAGACTGGTGGCCGCCGCTTTATATGCAAACGAAGACCACCCATCTGCTGCCAAGGATTCTGTTGCATGAGCATGAATCGGTCAAAGGACCGTTCCAAGATGAGAGGTGGCTATCCTATCCAGTACGCATAGATATTATCTGTCGGATACAGAGTGTGGTATGCTATCTATTAGATAGGGAGTAGACACTCTGTATCCGAAACTCGGGATAAGCAGAGCAATCGATGTTGTGCTGAAAGAACTCTGGTAAATTGCAGTACAACACCGACCAACGCGTATTCGGACAGGATAAACTATCAAGCGGCAAGTAAGGCACGACGACGACCCACCTGCTGCATGACTCGGTGGAAGGCCCGCGCATAGGTCAGAGTTGGCTAGCCAGTCGCCCTTTAGCACGGCATCTTGTCTTATCTCTTAGTCGCCTTCTACGAAATGCACGGAGAGAGCCGTAACCCTCGCCGTAACCTAGTTTATAAATTTTAAAAATAAAGTAAGCTGATCCAACAAACAATAAAGGATTGAATGAAATGTTTTCTTTCCTCCGTTCTCGCCCCATTACCAAACCATTACAACACAGCGTACGCTCGGCCTTTGACCTCGGCAACAGTTTAAAATAAGAACAACATGAAACCCGATCGCTTCGACCTGTTAGGTTAGCAGCAACAATATACCTACTGGGTTCTAGCGTTTAGTTAGTTAGACCAATTCTTCGTTATTCTGAATATTTCATTAGATAAATAGGTCGATTGATGGATTGATTGATAGATTGATTTATTGATTGATATGAATGAAGGGCCTACTTCATTCAAAGGGTAAGCCTTGCCATCCAGCGGGGTAATGCAGCAAGTGTTCTAGAAACATTTGAAAACGACCCTTTTGATAGATATTTTTTAATGTTTGTTAGATAGGCTTTTAATTCTTTAGTCCTTAGTATTTCTTTTTTATATTTTATGAAAATAAATGCTTTTGAAGAATTATATAAATTATTTATTAACAAAGAATAAATTAAGGCTAAATAGTATATAAAGGAAACAAGATAAAATAAAAAATTATAAAACCCGACTCCTAAAAAATGAAGGAAACATCAGTAGAAAATGCTGTAGTCGGGCTATCTGTCTATTCGAATCCTTCTACACGCCCGAGTACAGTCTCGGGTTCTTCAAGAGAGGCGTGTCAGAACGGCATGGCATTCTCAACCACCGCACGCATAAACAGACAATAATTAATTTACATGAGGGGCAAAGACCTTACAGGGATTTCTCCCAGTCAACCTTTAGATGTTTGAGAGTCGTATGTTGTGAGATATAAGTAGGTAGTAGCAAAAGACTTCAGTGTGGGAATGTAAAATATAATATAAGGAAAAAAAATCTGAGTTATAAATTTTTTTAGAAAAAAAATTTACTGAATTTTTTTTTGGTAAAACTACAGGCATTCTTGTTTTATTTGGGACAGTTATCAATAGCAGAGTTATTTAGGCTTCCAATATAAAAATTTCAAATTTAATTTATATTTGCAAATTTGTAGTCGTAGTACCTAAAATGTTGTACGAGATGTAAATGTTCAACGTTTTTCAAAAAATGCTCATATCATAAAAAACAAATGACTCCGATTTTTTTTCTTATTTTTCCCTGCGTAGTCATAAACTGGCCTTCTTCCTGGTTCCCGCTTAATGTTGAGTTTTGGGACACGTTGCATAAGTGCTTTTTTTATGTAAAGCAGCATGGGTGGCTGTGCCGAGAGACCAATGGTGCAGTCGACAGAGCCAAAATCACCTCTCCTCGCGAAACCACGCTCAGTTAGGTGCCATACCAGCAGATTTGCGGACGGTTGCTAGGCTGTCTAGCCCGTTAATACGACGCTTGAAGACACCCAGGTTAAAAGATTCAGGAAATACACTCGCCGGAAGACAGTTCCACACTCTAGCGGCGCGACAAAGACACGATTTAGAGAACCGATGGGTTCTCAAAAGCACAATGTCAACAACAAAAGGGTGCTGAGTCTCTCTGCGACGAGTCATGCGAAGATAGGACGGGTGGCAGGAAATAAGGGATGCTAGTTCCGCAGAGCAGCGTCCGTGATAGTACCTTGGACAGGAACCATCGATATTTCAGAGCGTTGACTTACGCAACCATCCAATTCGGCTCCGCATAACACCCGCCACGTGCCTGCATATCTTGCCTGTTTACATTGGTGGCTAGCCGATATATAGGCAGACGTCGTTACTCCAGTTATATTCAGAATGCATTATCGCTCACCATTGTGTGTAGGAATAGCCACATTGTAATTGATGTCGGCCCTAGCGCCAGCTCAATTTACATAGTAATTAGTTTTAGAAAACCCTCTATGGATACACTCCCCTTGCTTCCGGCGCTCGGCCGAATACATTAACCTGACGGCGGCCGTTTTTAGTTCGCTGTCTTATTTTGATTTCAAATGTTCGGAGGATAGGGGTCGATGTGAAAGCGTTTAGTGGGACTAACTTGAGACTTAGAACGGCGTCTAAATAGTGTTGCAATGAATAGTGTATTCGGCCATCCGTGCATCCGCTGAATGCAGAATATTTGGCACGAGGCCTGGCCGAATAGCCGAATATTCGACAATTATTCGGCCTCAATTTAAAATTTTAAACAATAGTATTTGTGCGATTCTACATAATTTGTTTGTATCATAATTCGTACCGTGTGGGGCCGGTACTTTAAAAGAATAGCCCCACTGTATATCTCCCCGTGTATGTCGTAAAAGGCGACTAAGGGATATGACTCCCTTCTTATATTACTAGGTGGTAGGGTTTAACCCGCCCGGCCCGGTGGTACCACCGCACTGAATGAAAGGTCGGTCGAAACGGCTATGTAAATAGTTTGTGTTTTCCGTCCAGTTCAGTGTAGCCGGCACGACCGAAGGGAAGGCTGACGTGGCACCAAGTTCACCCGGTGTTATGGGCTGACATCACGGATGTTGTAGGTGATGTAGCCAACCGTGTCAGTTTCCACATGTTTGCCGACGACACACAGGTTGTGCTCTCCTTCCCCCCCGAGGATACATATGCCGCAGTAGACAAAATAAACGAGGACTTGACTGCCCTATCGGAATGGGCAGGGGAGCACAGCCTGGTGTTAAACCCATCCAAGTCGCAAGCAATCATCACCGGTACAAAAAGACAGACAGAAAAGATAATTTCGTTTGGACCAAATATAGAGATAAAGGGAGAGCCTGTAGAAATAGTTCAGTCGGCCAGAAATCTTGGCGTAATATTCGACTCACAACTTAGGTTTGAAGAGCATATGAAAATTAAAATAAAAAATTGTTTCTACAGGCTCAAAGTGCTATATCAAATCAGGGACTATCTGACTACTCAAGTTAGGCGAATGTTGGTGGAGGCGCTTGTAGTGTCGCAGCTTAATTACTGTGATTCTGTGTATGGTCCGTGCCTACTCAGTCGCACAGAGCGAGCGGTGCAAAGAGTACAAAATGCCTGCATAAGATATTGCTACTGTATACCCAGGAGATCGCACGTAACGCCTACTTATAATGAAAACGGTATACTAAAAATGAAACCGAGAAGAATACTACACCTTCAATGTTTAATACATAAAATAATAAAAACAGGGAAGCCTAGTTACTTGTTTGATAAATTTACATGGACACAACACACTCATACTCACAACACGAGAGCACAATGCTTCGCATTACAGGTGCCGATACACTCCTCTGCAGCGTTCAGAGGCAGTTTCAAGTACGCTGCAACAAAGTGCTGGAACGACATACCACCCCCGGTCAGGGAACAAAGCTACCAACGATTCAAGGTATCTTGCCAGAATCAGCTAATGGATATGCAGAGGAATGGTAAATGGTAAATACAAAATGCAGACAAGGACTGACGCACCCGCACACACACACACACAACCGCATAGGTTCATCTTCGCACCTTCAACGTTATATTTAACATACACCTCCTACACATCCATACCCTCCCTCATACCCGCACACCCCACCTCACACAAACGCCCTCTCTCACAAACATTCACACACACATTATTATCACTATTACTTTTTGCATTTTATATAACTATTTTCTCTTTTTTTTTTTTTTTATATGTAATATAAAATAATGACTATTTATACGCAAGATTGGCGCCACCTAGATAGGCAGGTCCCATCTGAAAAACAGCTCAGTTGGCACTATTCTAGCAAGAGTGCTAACTTGCAACATGCTGAGATGGGACCTATTGGCATGTTTACCATATGTTGAATTGTTAATTTGTAATGTGTTTTTTATGTGCTAATAAAACAATTTTCTTTCTTTCTTTCTTTCTTTCCATAAAAAAAAATAAAAAAATCTTACAGACGTTAGTATTTCAATTCAACAGAATGCCGTGTGGGGCCGGTACGTAAAAAGAATAGTCCCACTGCATCTCTCCCTATGCATGTCGTAAAAGGCGACTAAGGGATAAGAACAAGATGCCGCGCTAAAGGGCGACAGGCTCGCCACCTCTCACCTTGGAACGGTACTTGCACCGAGCCATGCAGCAGGTGGGTCTTCGTACCTTACTTGTATATGTATGTATGTATATATTCTTTATTGAACACCAATTTATAAAATTAGGTACAACAGGCGAGCTTAATGCCACGAGGCATTCTATTCTAACTAACCTTTGGGATGTGGGAGAAGTACACGCAGGCGAACAAGAATTGTTTGTGGCAATGTGTTAGACTGTAAAGAAATATGTATGATAAACTACATATGAATACTACATAAATACTTTAATAAGCATATATATATATATATAATAAACTTACTTATTATGTACATTAATCGGTGGTACCGTTGTGCAACACAATCAACTGAATGACAGGAGAGTAAGAGAAGGGGAGTAAACATATGTATGTAATATAAAATTGCACTTACTTCGGTAAGGAAAGGAGAAGTTTGTTTAAATTTATCTTAAATACATTCATAGACGTACAGGAGCGTAAATGCACGGGCAGATTATTCCAGAGGCGAGCTGTTTGTACTGTGTAAGAGTCCGTGTAGAACGTGCTTGAGTGAGCCGGTATTGCCAAGAGTAAGTTGTCAGCAGATCTTAAAGCCAGACCGTGAGAAGAAAGAAATTCAAATCGTTCACTCAAATATTTAGGAGCATCAGGATCATTAAGTGTGCGGAAGAGAAGAGAGAGGGCGTGAGAGTTCCTGCGACCACGAACATCGAGCCACTGAAGGCGAGCTCGATATTCAGATATATGGTCATACTTGCGCAATCCGAAAATATAGCGAATGCACAAGTTGAGAATACGGCCGAGTTTGTTGATGAGATCCTCATTTAGGTCAAGATAACACACATCGGCATAATCTAGAATTGGCAATAAGAGAGATTGAGCGAGCGTAATTTTTGTGCCAGTGGGAATGAAGTTTTGCAGACGCTTGAGAGAGTGCATGCTCCAGAAGACCTTACGACTGACCTCATTAACCTGCACACTCCATGTAAGAGAGGTTGCTGCTTGATCTATCGAATCTTGTTCGAATACTTTGCGAAACGTGGTGTTCGGTGTTGTGCTGTAATTTACCAGAGTTCTTGCAGCACAACACCGATTACTCTGCTTACCCCGATTGTCGGGATTCAGCGTATGTGATATGTATGTATGTATGTATTCGGCCTCATTTGAAAATTTTAAACAATAGTATTTGTGCGTTTCTACATAATTTGTTTGTATCTTAGACGTTTGTATTTCAATTCAATCAACAATAAAACGTTTGGTATTCGGTTTCAGGTGCGCGTGCGCGAGTTTGTCATCGCGATGCAGCGTTGCCCCTACATCCACGAGATGAAGGAGCGACTGCTGGGCACGCCGGGCGACCTGCCTGACTCCAGGGAGCCGCGTGTGGTGCCCGCCGCCGCGACCGGTGACTCGCAGGTCCCCACCATCGTCAAGGTGACTCTATATGTCGTATCTATACCCGCGAGATGAAGTAGCGACTGTCCGACTCGTCGGAGCCGCGCGTGGTGCACGCGATGCGCCCTCTGACTGGCAGGTCCCCACCATCGTCAAGGTGACTCTACATGTCATATCTATACCCGCGAGTTGAATTAGCGACTGTCCATCTCGAGGGAGCCGCGTGTGGTGCCCGCCGCCGCGACCGGTGACTCGCAGGTCCCCACCATTGTCAAGGTGACTCTACATGTCGTATCTGTACCCGCGAGATGAAGTAGCGACTGTCCATCTCGAGGCAGCCGCGCGTTGAGCACGCGATGCGCCCTCTGACTCTCAGGTCCTCACCATCGTCAAGGTGACTCTACATGTCATACCTATCTATAACCGCGAGATGAAGGAGCGACTGCTGGGCACTCCAGGTGAAATGCCTGGCTCTAGGATGCCCGCGTGGAGCCCGCCGCCCCGCCCGCTGATTCGCACGTCCCCACCATTGTGCGGGTGACTCTACATGTCGTGTCTACACCCGCCAGATGAAGGAGCGACTGCTGGGCACGCCAGGTGAAATGCCTGGCTCTAGGATGCTCGCGTGGAGCCCGCCGCCCCGCCCGCTGATTTGCACGTCCCCACCATTGTGAAGGTGACTCCACATGTCGTGTCTACACCCGCGAGATGAAGGAGCGACTGTTGGGCACGCCAGGTGAAATGCCTGGGTCAAGGATGCCCGCATGGAGCCCGCCGCCCTGCCCGCTGATTCGCACGTCCCCACCATTGTGAGGGTGACTACATGTCGTGTCTACACCCGCGAGATGAAGGAGCGACTGCTGGGCACGCCGCCAGGTGAAATTCCCGATTCTAGAATGCCGCGCGTGAAGCCCGCCGCCGCACCCGCTGACTCACAGGTCCCCACCATCATCAAACTGACTCTGTCTATTGTATCACACCCGCGACATGAAGGCGCGACTGCTGGGCGCATCTGGCGACCTGTCTGACTCGAGGGAGCAGCGTTTAGTGCACCCGCCGCGTCCTCGCAGATTCGCAGGTTCCCAACATCATCGTCAATAATATTCACATTTCACGTCAAGTATTTCAAGAGAGCTCGTAATTCTCCGCAGCTAGACTCAACCTCCCCTACAATCCACGGATCTTCATATCGCGGGTTAATAGCCTTTCCCCAGCGACATTAGTCCACCTCCAAACCGGACTGGCACCTCCTCGGCGGTGAAATTGGCTGCGCCTGAGGCTTCGACCTCGGGCAGAGCCACCCAGTTCGGAAGCAATAAAAAAACCTTCCCTTGCCCCTTACTAGGTGGTATGCTCAAATTGTAGCCGACTGAGTTGGTATCACCGTACTGGATGTAAGATGGCCGCATAGCAGCCTCGGTTGTGTTCTCCTCTAGTCCAGTATAGCCAGCAATCCAGGGAAGTCTCCGGTATGGCACCTACCTTCTCGGAGGTGATATTGGCTAGTCAGAGCATGTGCTTTGGCCCCTCTTACTCAGCCACCCATCCCGGATCACACAAACACTTTAGATCTTAATTAGACGATAGAGTTAGCTGACACACTCGCCTACCCTTCATAGAGGGAGGTAGAGAAAATGTAAAACACTACCAGAGAATAAATATTTTTCTTACTCTTACTCTTACTCTTACATAAAAAATAAACTCAAATCTGTTCCGGGACTTCTTTACTATCATTTTAATTAGTTACGTTTTGTTTATAGACGTCCGGAGATATCAACCTTGCGGTTAAAAAATCCAGACGTCTACACCTGCACTCTTGCGAGTACAGTGATCATGTATGCCAGATCGGGACTGTTCCGGGACTAAAGAACTCGCGTTGTTCCCCGCAGCTGAACTCGGAGGGCTACGCGCACACGTCGCCGCTGGTGGCGCGCGCGCCGCTCGTGGCGGCGGAGGAGAGCGAGGTGGCGGCGTGCGGCGACAGCGCAGCCGACGAGCTTCTCACACCGAGCGACCTGGTGCACTACCGGTGCTGCCAGGTCGACACTGCACCTAAGAATGCCAAGTAAGACTTTATTTTTAGGTTTCCGTATCCCGTACGGAATTCTGTTACTAAGCCTACACCGTCTGTCCGTACGTCCGTCTATCCGTCGTCTGTCCGAGGGCTGTATCTCTTGAACCGTAATAGGTAGCCCGTTGAAATTTTCACAGAATATGCGTTACTATGGCGGATATAAGAACAAATAATAAAAAAAAAAAAAGAAAATGTTATAAATTTAGGGGGGCCCCCTACAACAAACGTACAATAAAATAGATTAGTCACACTATTGAATAATAGATGGCGCCACAGGCTTTTATACATTGCAATGTTGAAAGACAAAAGATAGGCGGATAATAGCGGATAGATATTGTTGAATATTTACTTTTTCGAAATTTGAAAAGACAATTTAATTTTGGTTTTTCTTTTTTCATGACAGTTTTCACATTGACGTATTTGATTTTCAAATATGACATCCTTGTTTATGTTGCATTTGTGGACATAACATTGTTACCACGGTTCTGATTGTTTCCAGGGTTACGTTTACTCCCTTGGTTACCGTTGTTACTTCCTTGATTATCGTTGTGATTTCCTTGGTTACGTTTTTTGTACCAACAATCTAGATACGGATAGATACGGAAACCTCCGTGCGCGAGTAAAACTCGCACTTAACAGATTTTTAAATTTGCAATCCAGTATGGGTGGGCGAGTCAGAGGGGCCAAAGCACATGCTCCGACCAGCCAATGTGACCTCCGAGAAGGTAGGTGCCTTATCGGAGGCTTCACTTTGGATTGATGGCTATAATGGACTAGAGGGGAACACAGCCTAGGCTGCTATGTGGCCATCTTACATCCAGTATGGTGGTACAGAACCAGTCGGCAATTTGAGCGTACCACCAATTAAAGGGCAAGGGAAAAGGGACCTACGGTTTTACACCGACTCCGAACGGTGAAGTGCAGGTGTACGTATGAACGTAAATTTTTTCGTCAGAAAAAACTCATTGGTACACGCCGACCGGAATCGAACCTCGGACCTCGCGCACGAGAAACCGAGCGCGGTCAGTACTTGGATGGGTGACCGCTCGACTGTTAGAGGCTGACCGTGGTTCGGATTCCACGTTAAACTGTAGGTACCTTATCCCTTCTTACCTTACTAGGTGGTAGGGTTTATCCCGCCCGGGTTGGTACCACCACCGCACTGAATGAAACGTCGGTCGAAACGGCTATGTAAATATTTCGTGTTTTCCGTCTAGTTCAGTGTAGCCGACATGAAATGAAGGGAAGCCACTGACATGGCACCTAGTTCACCTGGTGTTACGGGTTGACATCACGGATGTTGTAGATGATGCAGCCAACCGTGATAGTTTTATAAAAAAAAAAATTAAAAAAAAACGGATCCTTAAAAATAATTAACTCCTGCTAATGAATTAATTATACATTGTGGTTTAATCACAGACCAGGAGAGTGGTCTGTAGTAATAGCATAGAAAAAAAGCCAATTGGCTATACTCTAAGTTATGGTATTATATGTGGTATTTGTCTAAAGCTATGCTTGTCATAACTATATTGATATCGTGTAGTTAAAAACCGAATTCATCAATCATCAATACTAATAATAAATCTGTAAGGGATGGTCATGGGGTAAGTTACTTTGTTTTATGAAATACTGAGTTTGTAGACTGTATGTATGACACTAAAACTAAATTGACGATTTTTAGAAATATTTTCTGTATGTATGTATGTTCCTTCATAATCATAACTCTTAAACCGATCATCCGAATTCGATAAAACTTAGTACAAGCGCATTTAGCTATACGAGACGCAGGAAAGGCTAAATAAAATTAAGTTTCGCTTACGCTTAGATGTGGCTCACCGTCACCACCGACCATCGATTTCCATTTTACCTTGACGACTTACTTTCTTCTTTTAAATACGAATTTCACGCGAGCGAAGTCGCGACGCGAGCAAAAGCTAGTCTTGTAATAAAGTGAGAATGCATCTCTACCCGTGCATGTCGTAAAAGGCGACTAAGGGATAAGGAGAAGATGCCATCCTAAAGGGCGATAGGTTAGCCACCTCTCACATTGGCATGATCCTTCTATCGAGTCATGCGGCAGATGGGTCTTTGATAGTTATCTTCTTGCTGCTTGATAGTTATCTTGTCCGAATACTTTTCGAAACGTGGCGTTCGGTGTTGTGCTGTAATTTATTAGAGTTCTTGCAGCACAACACCGATTACTATGCTTACCCCGATTTACGGAACACAGCGTGTGGCATGTATGTATGTAAAAACTCATCACATGACCAAACCCCAACCTCTATCAACGAGAAGCGAATTTGCCACTGAGCAACCACCCTGACTCAACCATAATTTTAAATTATTCTCATAAAATTTAAATAACCCATCAGCAGAGCTCCTGGCAAGCGGAAGTCACCTTCTGACCTGTTTCCAACAGCTGAAGGGTTTATTAGCAGAGTTGACGCTAAGAGAATAAACCCTCAGAGCATAATCGATGTAGAGCGCGCGTCTGCTGGCCCGTTCATACTGCGAAGTGTACGCTAATGCCCCATACAAGCTAATTGCACTGATGTACAGAGTGTGTCCCAAATAAGGTTACCTTACAGACATAGGTTAAGTATTATTGTAATTGAACCCAAAGAAGTTTTTTTTCTTCGAATTTTTATTTTGAGACAATTTTTTTTATATCTCCATGTATTTGGAAGTTGGGTGTGCGAAATGTATGTATGCAGAGCTCGAAAATTTTTATCCCAAAATAAAAAGTCATAGAACGATAGTTCTTTAGGTACCTATATGATGCCCCATTTCAGTATTTGGAAACATATTTGGGACACGGTTTTTAGGGTTCCGTATCCGGTACGGGACCCTATTACTAAGCGTACGCTGCCGTCTCTGTCTGTCTGTCTATCCGAGGGCTGTATCTCTTGAAGCGTAATAGGTTAAACCACAGAGCATCAAATACCTACTGCGCGCGCCCCCTACTAGAGACGCCCTAAGCGATAATATTTGAAACCCAAAAACTACACGCAGTGCTGCTAGCGCTTCGTATGTGTGTGTGTGTGTTAGTATCGACACTACACACAAAGAGGAGCAAGTTAGGCACACGCACAAAACAAATGCACACGCCCAACACACATATTTTATGTAAGTCATGGGCCACGCCTATAGGCTTCAACGGCGTTGTAGAGAAATCGCGCTCAGGGCGCCTCTAGGAGGGGCGCGCGCATTTGATGCTCTGTGGGTTAAACCATCCATATAACGTGGAGGAGCCAATTGGAGCAGGCCAGTCTCCACAAACAGCACCCGTTCGCGAGCATCACGCCATAGGACCAGCCATCGTCTCCCTCAACCATATTAAAATTTGAGGGTGATAGGCGCGCTCTATAACACTATTATTACTTCTAAGAATAAACCTATGAATAAATAACCCACGGAAGCTTTGATCAAAGGGCTTGCTGAATGCATGGACGAACGATTTCTACTATAAAATCATTATAGAAAAAAAACATCCCAACGCAACGCGCCTTGATAAATGATTTCACGCCTTATGCTTAATAAGTATAAGGTGTACTTTCTACTAGCTGCCCGAACACTTTCAAGAATTATTGCCCTGTCGAGGCTATAAAATAAACACCATGCAAATTGGTCCACTTCACCACCTGAATCCACTAGAAATAATCAAGTCATAAGCTATTAAATAAAACTGATAATTGGTAAATAAAATATATATTTGTCAGCCTCGGTAGCTCGGTGGCGCTACGAATCGGCGTTCAGTCGTTGAAGTTAAGCACACCTGGCGCGATCGGACATTTCATTGGTGACCGCCCGATCGTTGAGTCTGGCCGTGGATCGGTTGTTATGGTCCTTTCTTGAGTACTGCATTGTCCGCCTCAGGCCACATCCCAAAGGTTAGTTTGTAAAGAATGACGAAAGGCATTAAATTCACCTTTGGTGACTATTTTACATGCTAGCGAAGAATAAAGTATGTATTCATTTCGATTCAATAAGTTTATTTTACAAAGAAGTAGAACAATATTATAATTTTGTCGAAAACTACTAATGTATGATATTCCAACAACATCCTCGATAGCTCAGTGTGCGGTCGGTCGACTTTGGGCCGTGATCATAAACACACCTGGGCGCGGTCAGTGCTTGGATGGGTGACCGCTCGACCATGGTTCGGATTCCGCGTAAAACTGTAGGTGCCTTCCCTTCATACCTTACTAGGTGGTAGGGTTTAACCCGCCCTGGTTGGTAACACCTCACCGAATGAAAGGTCGGTTTAAACGGCTATGTAAATAGTTCGTGTTTTCAGTCCAGTTCAATGTAGCCGGCAAGACTGAAGGGAAGCATTGACATGGCACCATAGTTCACCAAGGTGTTGTGGGCTGACATCACGGATGTAATAGGTGATGTAGCCAACCGTGTCAGTTTCCATAAAAAAAAAAGATATAAGTATAAAGTATGATTATTTTAATTTATTACATTTTATTTTTAATGTTAAAAGCCTATTTTCATCTATCCCTACTTATAATGTATTTGATTCCGAAATAATCAAACATAATATGTTTATTGTAATCCTTCCTTACCTATAATAAAATCCAACGTCTGTCTAAGTGTCTGTCTGTCCGCTTATAACTCGAGAACCACTGAACCGATTTTAATAAAAAAAAATTCTACGGATAGCTTGATTCTTCCCATCAACTATAGGCTACTTACTATCACGCTGAATAGCTTATGAGGTTAGCAGTGAAGTGAAATATGAGAGCGGGCGGAGCCGCGGGCACAGCTATGTATATTATACATTCAGTATAAAACTACTAAGATATTCCAAGAACATATAAGACAAAGAATTGTTTGCACTATTAATTATTTCTCATCTGTAACCTGTAAGGATGCAGAAAATAATAATTATCTATTCAAAGTGTCCATTCAAGAATGCATTATCAAGAACAACGACGTAACCGTTCTAAGGACGCGAGAACATATTTTGCGATTGCAGCATCTTTCGTGATTAGCTTACTGATTAATACCTCATTAATATCAAATTAAAATTGAAATTATTTATTTACATGCAAAACAACTATTAACATTACTACACAATTCACATAAATACAGGATGTTCAACATTGTTTCTTCGTTCGTTCTTCTTTTTAAATACGAATTTCACGCAAGCGAAGCCGCGGGAAAAAGCTAGTCTATTATAATTTACCATATACCTATTAATATAAATGTAGAAAGATTCTACCTACATAAGTCATACATAGTAAATATCAAACTATATATCAGCCATAATATTATGTTTTTCGTAAAAAAAATTTTTTTTTGTCTTTTTTAATTTTAATTATTGATATTATTATGTTCCTTTCGCTATACAGTGTGTTCGGCACATGAACCGATAATTTTTTTTGTAGGTAAGTGGGGTCATTTGCAACGTTTTGACCCATGACACCTTTTATCAGATGTCACGTGGTAGGTATCGAGATACGATTTATTTTATTTATTTTTGAAAATTACCAAAATCCCAGCTATAAACCCTTGTAACTTTTTTGTTTATGATTGTATCAGCACGAAATAAAATTTATTGAATTTTACGATATAATCTAGCGCCATCTTGCCGCGCGTAACGGAATTAGCTCCCAAGTTATATAAGTTATTATTAAGTTATATTGTTTTTTATAAAGAATTTCATAAATGTTTATCAACTCCGAAGAATAAGGAAGCTGTGAAAGTTGGAGTACTCAGTCCTGGCCCGGTCTAGACTACTGCGTTGCATCTGCCAGGTACCTATTGTTAACAGCACTGATCACTTGTCAGACACTGCACAATCACTTCACTCAACTATGAAGTCGGGACAAGGTGAAGACGCCAGCGCGGACACCATCTGCACCAGTTGCCGTCTACAACTCTGGGACAACGAGTCGCTGACTTGCTCAGTATGTACAGCATCCTATCACTTGAATTGCATCGGTATGTCGGAAGCTAGCTTTCGCAAAATGAGGAGCACGACCAAAGCTAATTGGAAAGGCCCTTGCTGCCTGATCGCACCGAAGAGACTCGATGCAAACGAGTCGCCATTTGCATCGCCCGCATCCACACAACACCGTGGGACACCGTCAAAAGCCAGTGGTTCACAACTACCGGAGCGCGGAGCCACTACTAACGCTACGCTCGCAGCAGGAACACCACTCGAGCCTATGGACAACGAAAACATTCCACGTGTGTACTATGACCTCATCAAGACTGAAATGGGAAAATTGAAAACCGGACTTGAGGCACAATTCGCGTCGCTTAATGCTTCGATCGCAGAGTATAAGTCTTCTTGTGACGAATTAATAGTCAAACACCATAAACTGGAAGAGTCGGTACAGCTATTCTCGAACAAGTACGACGAGGTACTAGAGCGGCTTGCCGCGACGGAAAAACGAACGAAAACACTGGAAGCCGATAATAAAACACTAAAGGAACAGGTATCTTCAATAACACAAGAGCACAAGTACAATAGGCAGTGGGCACGCCGTAAGAACGTCGAGATTGTCGGAGTACCAGAACACAAAAGCGAGTCATTGCCTAACATCGTGACCACCATCGCAAAATCAGTCGGTCTTCAGCTTCGCCACGAAGACATCAAATTCGCCACTCGCGTACAGCCAATGCAGGCGGTGAAGGGAAAACCGAACTCGATCATTGTTAAACTCCAAAAACTTGAGCACAAGAACTCTCTTCTATCATGTGTTCGTCAAAAAAAGGGGCTTACCACCAAAGATATCGGGCTAACCGGAAACGCCACACGAATCTTCATCAACGAGCATCTGACAGTAGAAAACAAGAAACTGTTCAAAGATACTCGAGTTCAAGCAAAGGCGAAGGGGTTTTCTTTCGTATGGACGAGACAAACCAAGATTTATGTTCGCAAAAACGAGACATCTCCGGCGATACACATCAAAGAAGAGAAAGATTTAAAAAAAATATTTTAATCTTAATTTCTAGTGTATTAATTTTTAAATCATCTATATTCTATTACTCATTTATAAAATCAAAGCGTGGCAGCACTACATACCCACGCATTATGAACCATGGCACGCACACGCTAAGTAGCGGCCTCGAGATATGTGAGGGATTTTCTCGCTTCTTTCAAGGTGTCTTTGTCCAACCTTCTCCGGGACCTGGAACGTCGGGTGGAGTCAGCCTTTGTGAGAACATCAGCGATGAAATACATACCGTCGACCTCTCCTCACCATTAGTGCTGAAATACCTTAAGGCACTTAATCCTTCTAAAGGAGCAGGTAGTGATGGTCTGCCTTCATCTTTTGTTATCAGATGCGCGGAGAGTTTAGCATACCCTCTTTACGTTATATTCAAGCGATCAATTTCGAGCGGAACCTTCCCAAGAAAATGGAAAGAGGCGCTAATCACACCCATTCACAAAAAAGGTTCTAAGAGGCTGGTGGAAAATTACAGGCCAATTTCCATCTTGAATGTTTTCAGTAAGCTGTTCGAGAAGGTGGTGTATGACCAAATTTACAGCACTCTATCAAAGTCTATTTCTTATAGACAACATGGTTTTCTAAAGGGTCGCTCTGTCACCACTAATCTCGTGCAGTTTACAGAATACGTTTTGAAAAACCTGGACAACGGAATGCAGGTAGACGTGGTATATACCGACTACGAGAAAGCCTTTGATCGTGTCGATCATTCTATACTCTTAAACAAGCTCTCCGAGGTTGGTGTTCATGGTGATCTTTACAGATGGTTTTCCTCCTATGTCTCAAATCGCAGTCAGGCTGTTGTCGTCGGCGGAAATCGTGCTGATTATATAGAAATCCCTTCAGGAGTCCCTCAAGGCTCCCATTTAGGGCCATTGCTATATAATATATACACATACGATATATATAAATGTTTTCACAATGCCAAATTTCTCCTATACGCTGATGACAACAAGATTTCTGCAGCTATAAAAATTAATAATGACTGCTTTGAGCTCCAAGACGACTTGAACAGGGTAGCGGACTACTGCACTATAAATAGAATCAATAAATGAAGGAAAATGTGAACAAATAACTTTTACCAGGAACAAAAAACCCATACATTTTGATTATAAACTAAACAACTTGGTAATTCGTAAAGTGTCAGTGGTCCGCGACCTTGGTGTTATGCTTGACAGCAAGCTGCTCTTCAGCGATCATATTGACATGGTGGCAAGCAAAGCATACAAAAATCTAGGCTTTGTCATGAGAGTATGCAAGCCGTTTACGGACACACTATGCATTAAGTCAGTTTACTTTGCATACGTGCGCAGTGTCTTGGAGTTCGCGTGCAGCGTGTGGTCTCCACAATATGCAGTCTATAAGGATCGACTTGAGCGCATCCAAAAAATCTTCATTAGACATCTAAACTACCGATCTGGACGAACATTCGACACCTATGAAGAAGCTGTCCGTTTTCACAGATTGATGACTCTGGAGGAACGTCGTACAATTATGGACATGACACTTCTGCATGACATTGTAAACAGCACTATCGATTCCCCGGAAATTGTGGAGGCTGTGCAATTTCATGTACCAGCACGCCGCACGCGATCTTCTCAACTACTGCACGTCCATAATTTCCGGAAAAACTTCACAAGAAATACGACACTCAACCGAATTGCAAAAACATATAACTCTAAATTGTATGCCATTGACCTTTTCAATACTTCCAAGACGGGAGTAAAACGTCAGGTAGCGCAGCTGTTACAAGAAGGTTAAACACGTCAAACTGACCACACTCTCTCACATCGACATCATGCACATTGCACACACTCTCTCACAATCACACCCTCTCACACATGCACACACCCCCCCAATAAACACACCCTCACACAAATCCTCCTTCTTTCATCCCAGCGAAACCCTAAGTGGAGTGAAATTTTTAAATTTTTAAATTTTATAATTTTCAGAATTTTTAAATGTTTAAATGTTTAAAATTATTTATTTAATTTAATTTAAGTGTTTTTATGATGAATAGAATTTGATATTTTTTAATTTTAATTTTATTAATGAATTATTTATTAAATTAGTATATTTGTTGTAGGTAGGTATAGGTTATTATTTTAATTTTAATTTTATTTTTCTTATATAATTTTTGGCAAGATGGTAGTCGAAAAGAAAATTTGAAAATTCTAACTATGAAATCTATTATTAGCCAATTTGACATGACAATGTTCCATAATTTTATAATTTGATACATGTTGCTGTTGATTTCTTATACAAAAATAAATAAATAAATAAATAAGTATCCTTGTTCTAGAAAAATGTGACAGAATCTTAATTTCTTAATGCATAAAACAAAACTAAAAACAATTGAGTGCTTTATTTTCTTTTAAAAAGTTTGCCAGTGTACGCCCTTTCCAACGGTATACCACATGTCATACAAATAATTCACTATGTGGTCAAAATTAGGCACAGGGACAGAACAGAACGACAACACGGACACTAATCAGTGGTCACTTCCCGTATTGAGAGCGTTTTCAAGAGCATTTTAAACACATGTACCATGTAACATGTACCGGTCGCGCGGGCACTCTTACAAATTATCCCTAATTTTGTCGTTCTGTTCTGTCCCTGCGCCTAATTTTGGCCACATAGTGAATGATTAGTATAACATAACGTGGTATACCATTGGAAAGGGTGTAAACTAGCGAACTTTTTAAAAGAAAATGAAGCACTCAACTGCTGTTAGTTTTTTTTAATGAATTAAGAAATTAAGATTCTGTCACATTTTTACTCGTTCTCGGGACTTTGGGAGGTCATAAAACGTTTTCATGGTATTAACTTTATCAAATAATATTTTTTCTAGAACAAGGATACATAGTAAAATTCTATAAATTTTATTTCGTGCTGATACAATCATAAACAAAAAAGTTACAAGGGTTTATAGCTGGGATTTTGGCAATTTTCAAAAATAAAGAAAAAAAAATCGTATCTCGATACCACGTGACATCTGACAAAAGGTGTCATAGGTCAAAACGTTGCAAATGACCCCACTTACCTACAAAACATTTTTGTCGGTTCATGTGCCGAACAGCCTGTATATTATGTATTAAATAACAGGCACAATGAAATAAATTAACAACGTTTGAGAGAAATTAAATGAAAAATAAAAAAATCTGCGATGTCTATACTGCAGTAATATACATATACATAGACATACGCTTGTAAACACACAAACACACATACTGCAGCAAAAATGTCGTGACGGCTTTTAAATGTCTGCCTGCCCCCACTTTAATCCGTGAATTTCAGGTAAACATCTATGAAAACTAATATTACCAAACGTTTCGGTTTCATCAGAAAATAACAGGGCGACAGGCTTGCCACCTCTCACCTTGGCACGTTCCTTCCACCGAGTCGTGCAGCATGTGCGTATTCGTGCCTTACTTGCTGCTTGATAGTTATCTTGTCCGAATACTTTGCTAAACGTGGCGGTCGATGTTGTGTTGCAATTTTCCAGAGCTCTTGCGGCACAACACCGATTACTCTGCTTACCCTGATTGTCGGGATACAGCGTGTGTGTATGTAAATCGAAATAAGCGGCAGCGGCGCGCCGTATGAACTATGTCCCTGCAAGTACATTAGTATTATCGACGGAGTCCTAACAAGATTGCGCTACTTCACTAACGTAGTAATTGTCACAAGGCAGATCTAATTGCACGCCATGCAACATGCAACATGCAACAATGACCGACATTACTACGCGACACTAATGACAGTACTGACGAAAGAATTCAAATGTATAGACACGTTCCTATGTCGTACGGCGAAAATATGGAACGGTCTTCCGGCGGTGGGGAAGGTGGTGGGGAACCACCTATTATGGTTATAATAACCTGGGAATCTTCAAAAGGCGTGTTAATAAATTAGACAACAACCTCTTTGTCCGCCTTGTAGCTGGCATGGCGCCTCTCTGAGCGTGGTTTCGCGAGGAGTGGGGTTATTGGCTGTCTTAATCGTTCTTTGAACTTTTGGGCACAGCCACCCGTGCCGGTAGCCTATAAAAAAAAAATTATTAATTTTTTTAGGGTTCTGTCCCACAAAACAGAAAAAAAAACCGGCAAGTGCGAGTCGAACTCGCGCGCCGAGGTTTCCGTATCGCCATGTCATGGCTAGCGCCACTCACGCCATCTAGATGGCGTGTTATGAAATGCTTCATATTAGTTAAATGTCATGATTAGTTAAAATGCTTCATAATCTATTCACACTTTTTAGTTTCTTCTATGGGAACGCCCGCGAATTTTTTACTTTTTCTTATTTTTTTTATTATTTGTTGTTATGTCGGCCATAATAACACATATTCTGTGAACATTTCAACTGGCTGCCTATTCCGGTTCAATAGATACAGCCCTCGGACAGACAGACGGATTAACGGACAGACAGACAGACGGCGTAGGCTTGTAATAGGGTCCCGGGCCGGATACGGAACCTTAAAAAACGAATTTGGATTTTGGAGGACGATTTTTTTTTTCAAGGGCATCATGTAAAAATATATTATTAAAAAAAATATGCGAAAATCGAGCATTCGGTGCGCGAGATCGACTCGCACTTAACCACTTTTTTGTTTGGTTATATTTTCATTTCTCTTTATTTTATGTGGTATGTTGTGTGTATTCACTATATGCATAGGTGCCCTACTAATTATAACCGTATGAATAGTCAGTCTCTGTAGCTCAGTGGAGCGGACTTGGATGGGTGACCGCTCGACCGTTTAGGCGGAACGTGGTTCGGATTCCTCATAAAACTGTAGGTCTCATCACTTCTTACCTTACTAGGTGGTAGGGTTTATCTCGACCGGGTTGGTACCACCGCACTGAATGAAAGGTCGGTCGAAACGTCTATGTAAATAGTTCGTGTTTTCCGTCCAGTTCAGTGTAGCCGACATGAGATGGGCTTTTGAGAACCCATCGGTTCTCTAAATGGTTTCTTTGTCGTACCGCTAGGGTGTGGAACTGTCTTCCGGCGAGTGTGTTTCCCGAATCCTTTAACCTGGGTGTCTTCAAACGTCGTATTAACAGTCTAGACAGACTAGCAACAGTCCACAAATCTGTTGGCATGGCACCTAACTGAGCGTGGTTTCGCGAGGAGAGGTGTTTTTGGCTCTGTCGAATGTACCATTGGTCTCTCGGCACAACCACCCATGTTGGTTTACATAAAAAAATTAAATGAAGGGGTGCTTCCCTTCATGACATGGCACCTAGTTCACCCGGCGTTATAGGCTGACATTACCGATGTTGTAGGTGATTTAACCAACCGTGTCAGTTTCCTTAAAAAAGAAATAATAATAAAGTTATGAGTTTAAAATTATTATTTTAATAACATTATATTAATATTATTCGGATTTTAAATTATTCAAAATATGTAGTCATTAACTACATCATCCATATTTTATTTCATACCACTCCGCTCGAACATATTGACGACAGTATAGCACCTGGGTTACTGCTAAATCATGACCTAGAGAGGTCTTTAGCCTTCTCCCGAGAGTACGTAGTACTAGGTAACATTACTTCTTACCTTACTAGGTGGTAGGGTTTATCCCGCCCGGGTTGGTACCACCGCACTGAATGGAAGGTTGCTCGAAAAATAGTTCGTGTTTTCCGTCCCGTTCAGTGTAGCCGACATGAAATGAAGGGAAGCACTTACATGTCACCTAGTTCACGCGGTGCGGTGTTATGGGCTGACATTGCGGATGTTGTAGGTGATGTAGCCAACCGTGTCAGTTTTCATTAAAAAAATAAATAATAATAAAATTATGAGTGTAAAATAATTATTTTAATAACATTATATTCATATTATTCGGATTTTAAATTATTCAAAATATGTAGTCTGATGTCATTAACCACATCATCCATATTTCATTTCATAGCACTCCGATCGAACATCTTGACGACAGCAGCACCTGGGTACCGCCAAATCATGACCTAGAGAGGTCCTTAACCTTCTCCCGAGAGTACGTAGTACTAGGTAACATTCACCCCCCTCTCGCCCCGACTTCGTCCACACTTTAACGCATGCGCATTAAGACAGACGCACCCCAAATCGTTATCGCAAATTTCCATTTTTAAGTCCTCTAAATAAGACAGATTTACGTAGGGGTGATGTTTATGTTTCTGATAGTGCGGAGATCCGAGTGTGGGGTTAGATTTTTAATGCGCGTCTGTAATTGGGATCGTCTGTAATAGATCGAATCAGTATGTGTTGACAGGTTCACTTTATTTGACAGTTATTCACCATGATTTTTTTTTAATCGTTGTTTTAATTTCCTTCCATATTAATATCGTCCTCACTATTAAAGCTAAGTTTTTAAGTGTTACATTAAGATTTATTTTGTTAAATTTTAACAAATGCGATAAGCGCATAATGTTTGACTAACAAAATCGACTTAAATAAATAATCTAAAATGAGATCAACACAATATTCAACAAATACCAACATGATCGACGCTAAGCCATCAATACAAACTCTTCAAACTCAACACAATATTTTCGACCACCATGATCCACGCAAAACTGTCTATCAACATGATCGACATAACATATTATGATCGACACAATATTGGCAACCAACACTATCGACACTGAAATGGTCAATAACTAAATTTCTTCACACACTCAAAATTTTTGACCAACATCATCGATCCAAAACTGTCAATCAATATGATCAACACAAAATAATCAATCATTAAGATCGAAACAAAATTATCAAGCAATGCAATAGAGTCGCCACATCAAACGTCAAGCATGAATATGATCGACGCTAAAATTGTCGATATATCTAGTCGAGCAGCACTGTCGACCATCCGTACTGACTGTGTGCAATGGGGGACGCGCGCGCGGGGAGGGGGGCGGTGCGGGCGACACCGGGAGGGGCGAGGGGCGGGTCAGTGGGTCGCGCGCAGCCTCCAAGCTCCCTGGGCCGCGCCTATATCGACCCAGCCTCTCATCTACTCTCCGGGTGAGGCAGGGCCGCCGCTAGGGACGAGCCATTTCCGGTTCCGGTGTTGTGTGAAACTTTGAAAAGTTTGTAGAAAAAAAATTTTTTTTGGAGCGTAGTGTAACGAAACGAATAGAAGTTAAAATAAATAAAATACTAAGCTAATGAACAGAAGCAAGACGAAATTAAACGAATCGACGCGGGCCTAAGTGAAATGAAATGGAACTAAATTAAGGCCATACCCATAGCTGGCGGTTTTGCATAGAAAATGGTCGCAAGTCGGTGTTGTTTTTTAATTTTTAAAAATTTGTGGTTATACATTTTAAAAATCTACAACAATAGAGTTCTGTGCTTGTGGTTTAGTTACTTATCAGTGCAATCAAATTTTTGTTTTATTAATTCACTTTTGCGTCAGATGAAAAAAAATTATTTAATTCCGATTTTTTTCATCTGACGCAAAAGTGAATGAATAAAACGAAATTGTTATTGCACTGATAAGTAACTAAACCACAAGCACAGAACTCTATTGTTGTATATTTTTAAATTGTATTACCATTGAATTATCACAATCAAAAAAATAAATAAATACTAAACTAAACTACTACATTACATTACAATAATTTTTTACATGTTTTTTTCTTCCACAGTAACTAGGTGTATGTAACTTGTTTTAGGTAGACAGATAATTTTCACTTCCACCTAAACTGGCCATTGGTGGCTGTAGATACTATTAGGTGGTTGATACAATATATACTTGTATCTATTAACAAGTACAACTCACCCAGATGGGCAAGTAAAGCGTTTCCCGGTTCTAACAACGTTGAACAATACAACTTGAATCCTTCAGGAAATATGGCTGTCAACGTTATAATAACACTGTCAACTGATAAAACTATTGTCACCGCATATGGGGGGAGCATGTACGATAGGATTAATTATTGGCAACAAACAAGTTTCACGAGAATATGTTGTCACAATATGTCTAGTTATAAAATTGACTCTTCATACATACGTAACATCACGCCTGTCTCCCAGTGGGGTAAGCAGATACAATGTTTCACCACGTGCTATTCTTTTAAAGTACCGGCCCCACACGGTACAAAATTTCATCCATTGTACAATTTCATCCATAGGTAGGTATAACCTACGCTTGGACATGTCAAAAATTCCGCCAGTTCTAAATTCAAATTGCAAGTCACAATCTAGGTTGCTTACAATTTCAAAATTAACAAAAAATATGTACAACTGGAAGTTGTAGCCAAAAAACAATAATTTGCTAATTTAATCATCGATTCATTTGGAGACCAATTCGAAAATACAACATTCTAATAGGCCACCAAAAAGAGTGTCTCATTGGAATGCTAGTTGATTGAATTGATGTTAAGAAATTGACGAGAAGAGATGAGTGCATGACATTAAAGAGATAGCTGATGTATACTGGACTCGTGGACCAATTGATGACAATCTATTTGGAATCATAAATAAGATTCAAATGAAGGATTCTGTCGATTCTATTATAATAAATTTCATTTTCTGAATTGATTTGAGCACAAATGAGAGTGATTAGTTAAACAATATAAAAAAAAAACGGTCAAGTAAGTCGGAAACGCGTGGAAGGGTTTGGTACCATTTCATTTTTCGTGATAGAGCAAATAAAAAAAATATTTGTGGTTTATTGTTCGTTGTTTATTGAGAATTCTTATGGGCAGTAAGACTGCACTCGTACTTGTCACAATTTGATCTATCCGGTGCGAGTACGATTATACCCAAGAAGAAAAATCGGCAAGAAATTTAGCAGGGTATATATTTTTTTTTCATTATTATTATTACCAGTATTTTAGTGAATATACACATAATGACATCGATTAACAATTTTTCTGAGAGTTCTGACTAAAAAGTCTTATTAAGTGTATCAGGTGTAAAGTGCCTTTGTCAAACTTTGATAGGTAACTTGTATCAACTCAATTTAATATATGAGTTCAAATGTATTCCTCACATCATCTGGCATGACAACATCATCGATTGCCTATTTAGAGACCCCCATTTTAGTATAGATGCAATTTATAGAAAAAGAGGGTGCGCGCCTGAGCCAGCCACCCCTGTGTCGTCTGCGTGTTGGCCCCGCTCTGCGCAGCCTCCGTGCGCGGCGTCAGGGCGCTACTTGCGCGGGGCGAGTCGCATCCCCCGAACGTTTCCGCTCCTAAGAATCCCACCCTTACCAAAGTCCACATCGAAAACCCTCGCTTTACTCTCCCGGTGAGTCGAGCCACGCGTCCTATCGTTCGCAGTCGGCGGGACATCGCGGTCGTTGTAGAAATCATAATTTGCTCTCAAAAACTCCGATTCCTTTATGACGTCTCGGCTGTGATCTGTGAGGAAAACGTTAACGGTAGGGTGTGAAAGGCTGTGAGAAGTGAAGCCGAAGATGGGGAAGGAGAAGCACCCCCAGGAGACGGAGGTGAAGGTGGCGACGGTGGAGCTGGAGTCCGTAGACAACATGGCGACTCTGCCGGTGGGCCAGCACCGGCAGCAGGGCAGCGACCTGGCCATCGCTGAGAAGCACAATACCGCCAACAAAGAGATGGAACTAAAGAGCGTTCAACCTAAGCCGACGAAGAGGTAGAGATCGATAATCCTTTATTACGTAACAGGCAGAGGGCGCGACCTAAAAACAATTTAGAATATCAAATTGCACATACATTTAA
Organism: Nematopogon swammerdamellus; assembly: GCA_946902875.1. NCBI lineage: Eukaryota > Metazoa > Arthropoda > Insecta > Lepidoptera > Adelidae > Nematopogon > Nematopogon swammerdamellus. The sequence continues at coordinate 24,949,305 of OX336337.1, read as the reverse complement.
AACTATTTCAATATATGCAATCGATTTGAAATCGTTTACTCTCGCTCAAAACATTTCTACATTTGACACGCAGTTATAAAGTTTGACTTCGCATTAACTTTTCATTGGTATATTTACTGCGCAATTTATAGACGCTCTAACCATAACTCTTACCGTTATCTTGTAGACGAAAGTATTTATTTATTTTCACCGCCTAGAATAGAACGGAACAATGAATCGCGTCTTCTTAGGAATGAAGGGCAGTGCCCTCAAACTCTTTGTTGAAAACTCAAGCACGAAATCTTTAAAGTATTAGGTATTAATTTTAAGCTCGATTTTAAAGTTAGTTAAGGTATGATCCGGTATAAGACATTTATTTGATTGGAATTCACGTTGTTTTTCTAATACGGTGGTGTCATTTTCCTCAGGGGTCATCGACCAATCTTGTGCTATTATTTTAACAGTTACGAAGTAATGATTTTTCAGGTTTTCTTTGCAAAGTGTATGAATAATTTTTTTTCACATCTTATGGTCCACCAAATATTCATGAAACACTGTGTATTCTAATTCAAAATTATACTATTATCATAGGTACCACACAACTAAATGCGCACAGATCATTGAGGTATCATTATCAATTGCTTTGTTTATACGAGTACAACCAACGAACAGACATATCATTCCTAACAACAAAAAACAATTACTCAATATTTTTCCACAAGACCTACCTACATTTTGATTGTATGAATGCGTCAGAGGTAAAAAAACGGTCTTTTGTTTTCTTCCAGAACATCACTCTTCATCATCACCAGTTTCATCTACGCGAAGCTTTTAGTAGTGATATGCTTTGCTTACGTCTTCAGTGACGTCATCACCCACAACCTGCCCCTCTACTACTACGAAGCATTCTTCACTTATTTGTATGGCATGAGTATCTTGTTTTTGCTGTACGTCTTCTGCTTCTTGCTTCAAGGTCAGTACCCGGTCATCTACAGAGTTAAACAATTGTAAATTTGAAAAATATTAAATTTATAAATTAAATTTTATCCCTGTTATAAGCTTAACTAATTTTGTCTCTGACACGACGAATGTTTTAATTCAGAAAGCGCCTGCTGCAACGGCAGTCCACCCAAACCCAAACCGCCGCCAAAGGAAAAGAAACCAAAAAAGGAGAAAGAAAAGAAACCCAAAGACAAAGATAAGGAAGGCAAGGACGCCAAGGATGGAAAGAAGGATGCCAAATCCAAGGACAAAGACAAGGAGAAGGACAAGGAACCCCCAAAAGAGAAGCAGACCAAAGAATCCAAGAAGCAATTCCAGGTAAGTGCAGATGCGAATTACATTAACACTCGCAATTCAAACTATTTGCACAAAACAAGTCATGGTCATGACACATATCTCCACTAATAATTTAAGATCTTATGTAGGTACATCCATCACACTTATATGTTCCATATTCAAAATAATTATATTATGTTTATTTAGGGGATAATATAGTAATTTTTTATGTTGCTTCAGTGTGTTTCCCTATAGTTAACATTATTTTACATTTATTTAATCAATCATATTTGTTTTATCAATTCCCTGCATTATGATGTATTGCACACTCAAGGTTTACGCTTCTGCAAAATTTTGTTTTGCTTTCACCCGAGATTTTATCTACATTCTGTCCACGTGTCGGAGTTAATTTATTTGCTTCGTCCCCCACATACATGTTTGCATGCCCCCATTTTTTGTTACCGCCGGCTGTTTTTTTCTGTTTTTTCCATATCGTTTGGACAGGAGGTGTACCCGCGTAAGATGCGCGATAAAGTCCGCGACCAACAGTTGCAAATGGCCCTCTTGTATGCGCCTGAGCAGGTGAGGCTTTGTTCGGACGCAACTTGCTGCTTGGTGCACTCCTTGACTGCGTTCCATCGGAGGAATTAGCTTCAGATGTTGTATTTGTAGTTCGGCTGGATCCTTTTTCTCCCCTGTCATACCTAGCTTCTCTTGTTTTTATATGAAGACGCAATTCCAGTGTTTTAAATTCAGTCATCTTTTCTTTCAACGTCACCTACTAGATTAGTTATGAACAACATCTTTGTTTTATCTGATCCGAAAATCTAAAGAGTATATTTTATTGATTAATCCTTATGTGGTTAAAACAATCTAATAAAATGTATGTTTGTGTTTGCGCCAGAATCTTAAACGTTATTTTTCCCTAAATGTTTCTCCAATATTAGTAATTATAAAAATATTTCGTTATTGCGGCGCATAACAATCTTAAACTTCCATTTATTCTAAAATTAGTAGCTATTCATAACATCGGATAGCAGAACAAGCATAAACAAACAAACATATCACATGGATTATTGATTGTTTGGTAATCTGTGTTCGGTTTCAATTTAATCAATAACTTTGCTATAAACTGGATACTCGTCATTGCAATAATAACTTAATTTATAAACTTGATAAGGTAATTTTAACTGGAATTTCGGCTTCGTGTTATGTCGAAGTCCGCTTGTCCATTCTTGGTTGCACACCTCCATTAACTCAGCACGTTACGTTTGAAACAGCTTCGTATTGTTGTGTTTGGTAGTTCCATGTAGAGACTGCACTCCCGTAGGTCCAAGGCATACTTTAAATTTTTATTATAATTTAATTTATTTTCTTCTGAGTTTATTAAGTATTAGGTAGCTCTTGTCTGAAATTTCACTTGTGAAAAGTTTAGATTGAAATATACGTCGGCCATCAGCTACCACGAAGCCAAACAAGAAAGCGGTTGGCGTAAATGGCCAAAGATGAACAAACAAACTTGGGAATGTACATCATGCTACTCTGAATGAGGCTGTATGAATCTATGATCTAGCTTTGTTGAAGCTACTATCTTTATTCTTCACACCCGTCAAAGAACATGGCGGCTGATATGCTTAGAGCTCTTCACCGCTTGCTGACAAAGAAGGTAGATTATTCTGAGCATGTTTATATAGCGAGAACTAGTCACAGTTAGAAGGTCTAAAATTCAATTCGAACGCGAATTAGACCCTCTGGACCTTTTCTAAAATGTTGCCAAACAAACATATTCCCACGAATTTGTATAAAATGTTTGGCATAAGTTTAACACCATTATGGACTTTCTGTCAATATATCGAAATCGGGAATGATCAATATTACCTCGTATAGTTGTTTCTTTACCACTAATTAACAAGGAACTTAGGTGTCCACAATCGGCTACCAATAAGGATGAAATAGTCATGGATAAACTCTGTCCTCATGATAACCATGATGATGGTCGTAATGTGAAAAGCAGCAGCAGCAGCAGCAGCAGCAGCAGCAACAGCAGCAGCAGCAGCAAGATATCGTGGAGATGGAGTCGGGAGTGGTGGCGCGTCCGGGGCGCAAGCGCAAGACATCGCAGAACGATCATAGCCATGGCAGCTTCTTCCTGAGGATCGGCGCTATTGGTGAGTAGTGTATTTGTATTTAATTTTCTCCTGTGGGCAAAGCGAGCTTATTGCAGAATTTAACTCAATATAAATTTAGGAGAAAGGCATGTAAAAGCCAGAACTCCTATGAAAAATTGTTCTTGTTTTAGTTTAAGGTAGCTGGTACGACCAAAGTCATAACCACTTGCATGGCATTTAGTTACAAAGGAAGAAATTGTATTAGGCTGAAATTTAAAGTCAGATGATATAGCCGAACGTGTCAGGTTCCAATAAAAAACCATTTCCAACCAAATAAATTTTATCAAATACTTCTCCAGTGTATTCCTATTCTATAATACAACTGTACATTTTAGCATTCGGCTTGGGCACAATGATCTACAATGGCTTGGAGTTTGGAACATTCTTCGAGATCCCCTTCTCCTCCCCCTGCTACCTGATCCTGAAGGGAGTCAACCCAGTACTGCAAATGGTCTTCACTTTCATGCAGATGTATTTCATCTTCATGAACTCTAGAGTGAGTATCTATAACAATTTTAAAATGCCACATTTGTTGGCCCGTTGTCTCTATATGCAATATTGATTCCTTTTGTTTCTGTGGGTCACAAGCTATTTGAAAGAGTTTGATTCGTTTCGAAACCGTTTCGAAGCTTTTAGTATTTTGAAATCAAACTTCAGTAAAACATATTTTAAATACCAATTCACAAAATGAATAAAAACAGATTTCTTGATCTACCATATTAGAATAGATAGAATAATTCAATCATCAATTCATAGGAAAAAATAACAAAAATCAAATTTATTCAAGTATATAAAGTAAATACAACCATACACTAATACACTAAAACTAAAACTAATCTAAAATTAATATTCAGAAAACCTACAAAAAAATTATTTCTGAAAAGTCCGCCGAAGCGCCGTCTCTGCCGACGCGACGCCAAGAGTACCCAGTACGCTCGCCGCGTTACCCCTCTGAATCTCAATACTAATCCGCCGTTTAAGGAAGGCTTTGGAACGACGGGCGCCAGTCCTCTCCGCGAGAAGCTTTCCCAGCTTCTCCGTGAAAACCTTGATTTCAGACGACCATGGTCCCAAAGTCTCCACGGCGAAAGGTTGAAACTCAGATACAGAACGTATATAACAACACAGAACTATGAGTAATAAAGAAAGGGAGCCAGCTCATTCAGTTTCAAGTACACAGTGACGCACTAAAATACGATTCGTAGCTCCTAGGAACCAATGCTCTGTACAACTCACTACTCAACTATGTGGACTTCAAATATACTAAACTTTAAAATGGCTTTACAATGCAGCTGAACATCCATCGCTTCAAAGTGATCGCCCGCTTTGGTTTGATGCACGTCGTGGCTACCAACATATGCGTCTGGATTCGAACCCTGGTTCTGGAGTCTCTGAAAGAAATCACAAACTACCACCTCAACCGACCAGATGTTCCAGAGGACGGCATAATTTCAGGTTGGTCCTACAAATTTCGGTTCTCAAAATCATCAACTAGAAAAAAAAAACTGATCATATTGCTCATAACAATCGTCTTTGGCTTGCAGACTCACTACTTACACAGTAATAAACATTTCATGTCTTTCGTTTTCAATCCTCAAGAGTGGTTTTGTTTTCAATTTTGAGATGATTGCACTCGCATGATCATTGCAATTAATGGTGCATTGTAACGCATAGCTGTATTACTGTTTGATTTGTTGAATGACGTTGAGAAAATATTGCCGATTCAAACTTCAATATGAGTTCAAACCGATATTTCTGAATTTATCTCTTGCAGACCTTATTATTAGGTAGTAAGAAGGAACCTAGGATTAGGTTCTTCCTACAAACCTCAACACATGGTCCAGCCGGCATTATTCTAAATCTCCTACCCACATTCATGTAGGTAGCGAAATGATCTGTTCGAAATTGGCAGTATTTTCTCCAACCCGAGCCTGGATTTGTACTGAATGGAGTCGTGTGCCGTCCCCACCTTAGAGACGCTTCGTCGCCACACACTGCGCAACTCCGGCAGACAGGTGAACGTGGCTCCCGGTCTGACGACCACGGCTGCTACCACAGTGGCGGCGGCAAAGGCATTCGCCGGTAGACACGTGGTTAATGCTGTCACTTCGACCACCACCATGGCTAGTACGACTTCGACCACTAGTAAGTATCGAATGTTCTGAAATTTAACAAGGTTGCAGAGAATTGGTGTGTACGAGCGTATGAAGAACTTTTCTTTTCTTTCAATAAGGCAAGATATACTGAGACAAAAGAAGAAACGACCGGAAACTTTGAAGAATTTATAATTTTTATTTTTTTCACATCAATAGAAAATTCTATATAATCCTTCCTTACCTTTAATAAAATCCAACGTCTGCTTTCTGTATGTATGTATGTATGTCTGTCTGTCCGCTTATAACTCGAGAACCACTGAACCGATTTTAATAAAAAAAAATCTACAGATAGCTTGATTTTTCCCATCAACTATAGGCTACTTATTATCACGCTAAATGGCTTATGAGGTTAGCAGTGAAGTGAAATATGAGAGCGGGTGGAGCCGCGGGCACAGCTTATTACATACAACGTGATTGTTGAGTGTGATGTTCATTCATTAACACAGTTACATCCGTAACTGTGTTAACAACCCTGCATAATACTTAAATTTTACCGGTATTTAGATGGTCATCAACGCAGTAATATTGTGCAATAATTGTATAAAGCATTAATAATTACAAATCGATATTCCATTCATGACTAACCAACACGGTTAAATCAAAACTGATATCGCACTTCCCTTTGCTCTTTCAAAAGACATAAACGCCTAACACTTTGGTTTCAGCAACACCTCAACCGTTCCACGTATACGACAGTTACAATCCCGCGTCCAAACTCATAAAGGGAATTAAAAGCACCATAGGTTACGACGATTCCTTGGACTACCGCCACCAGGCGGGGAAGGATACGTGGTTCAACGACGATCCTTACACCACATCCTCCACTCTAGCTCCAGCTCTCGCAACCCAGGCCCCCACTTTCGCCACACAGACCCAGGCTGCCATGCTCAATGTCTTCCAATGGCTCTACACCACAACGCTCAAACCTTTCACCACCTCCTCTACTATAGCGCCGTCCACTGTGAAGGACGAATGGGGATTCAATGAGTACCGCGTGGACGAACCTCCTCATTCCCCAGGTTTGTCCTCAATGGTAGCTGCTCGACGTTTTCGTTCGCTGAGATTTTTCGTTGCGGCGCCTTCCAGAGGTCTCCTATCTCGTGGATTTTCAGTAGCGTTATGTTCTTGTCCTGCACCTTATCGCACCGTACTGTTTTGTTGTATATATAGTTCACGATGTTATTATTTCGCTAATTTGATAAACACTTATGTAATATTGCTGTTGTTGTATCAATTTGTTTTAGATAAGTTTTACTACTTGAATTGAGTAATTGAATTGTAATGAATTAGCGATTACTGTACAGTAAAGTAGAATTTGAAGTCTTATGTTGGGTTTTGTATAAAATATAGAGCGTATAAAATCGTATTGCATTATTTCAAGTGTTCTTTGATTTGAATTAATTTGCGAGTGTGTAAGTATGTATAATTGGTATTTTGCTCTGAACAACTCTGTAGCTGCACTAGTAGAATCGAGGTGGCTATAAGTGGTCCCAAAAGATGTTTCTTATCCTTCTAGCAGGCATTTTAAACAGCTGTTTTCTCCACAGCCCACAATGCGACCGAGATCTTTGAGTCATTCGACAGCCTGAACCCCGCTGCTCTTCTCTCTGTCTCCACCTACAACGCCTCTGCCTGCGGCCGCGTCAACATAATGGGGAACATTGTCCAGGAAGCCGCTCCTTATCTCTATCCCTTCATCATTGAGTACTCGCTCATTGGCGCTGCCGTCATCTACGTCATGTGGAAGCATATTGGCCGTTGTCCCAAGTATGTATACAAATGTTTTCTTGAATGACCCTAGTTGAATTGTAGCGTTCATACTTCCTGACTGCCTAACATACAATACCCGTGCTTGCTAATTTATCTTCGATTTGACAAATATTTTATAAAATTAATTCACCCACATGCACGAGTGCTTAGTTTGTAGAACACAATATAAACCACTGTATGATCACTGCTCGTTTTATACCACTTAGTTAAGGAGCTAAAAGCATGTACGGTGATCCTAGATAATGTAGAAACCCAATAATCAGTTGACACAGTAACGCCCTTTAAAGTAAGATATAAAAAGTAATTTCAGCAAGCACATGAACTAGTCGACGAATGAGGTGTACGCGTTTGGTTGCAGCTATGCCAACGAGGAAGATTTGGAAAGACGTCTGGAGGCTGTTCTGTCTCGCAGGGCAGCTGCACTGGCGGCGGCGCGTCGCGGCGCTCGCGTCGACTGCGCCGGCGCGTCCAAGGGACTCTTCTGCGGATTGCTGTTGCTAGTCGCCTCTCTCATCTGTCTCATCCTATTCTTCGTGCTCGTCAGACAGTCCAAGTTCGGATTGCTTGCCATCTACCTGGCCGATGTCTCGCATTGCGCTCTCATGGCACTGTCCATTCTGGCGATTATTATAGGATTCATAAGGTGAGTAAGAAGGAAAAACATTGCCGTAAAAGCGTTTATGTTTAGACTCATGTTGCTATCATTGTTTGTAAATAATGCGAATGATACCCATTGTGTTTTTTAAAATAGCATTTAAAATTCTATTTTGTTTACATTTTTCGTTGGTTTGGATTAAATTTGTTTTTCTTTTCTATTTTCCCCCACCCACTCCTTGAATGTCTCCCGAAACCATGACATTTTGTATATGTTTTCAAATCGTCTTATTTTCATCTCTGATGCATGATTTTCTCTTTCCATAACTGATTTGTTATTTTCTGATATCTTTAATTCTTTTAATCGTTGCATTTATTCAAACCGTACTTATCCATATATTACGCACTTTCTTTTATAATATTATTTTATTCATTCTTTTAATATACTCTTTCGTTATCATTGTTTCTTTTATGGAATCTGCTGCTGAATCCAACAATTTCTTCAATATGTACTACCTAAACTATCTTCAAACAGAGTGTCCGCAATGTCATGGAGTTACAATCCCCCCGATTCCTGCACCTCCTCTCTCCGCAGGGTGCAATCGCTCAAGTTCCGCTCCGAAGAGCAATCGGACCTCAACGACATTCTACTGCGCGTCTCGGCCTTCGGCCTCTTCGTCTACGCCGTGTTCAGCGTCATCGCTGGCAGCCTGGGAGCATTCACCAATGAACCAAACCTGCTCGTCATGATCACTGGCATTCTGAGCGTCGTTCAGGTTTGTATCTTATGTTGTGATCCTTACGCATTACACTAGCCTGACAAAAAACTGCTGACAAATACTCAAATAGTACTTCTTTTTAGGTTTCCGTATCCCAGACGGAAGCCTATTACTAGGCCTCCCCTCCGTCGTCTGTCCGTCCGTCCGTTCGTCCGTCCGTCCGTCCGTCCGTCCTTCCGTCCGTCTGTCCGAGGGCTGTATCTCTTGAACCGTAATAGGTAGCCCGTTGAAATTTTAACAAAATTATTTGTTATTATGGTGGATATAACAACAAATAATAAAAAATAGAAAAAGTAAAAAATTAAGGGGGGTTCCCATACAAGAAACATGTTTTTTTTTTCAATGTTTTTTTTGTGGTGCGGAAACCTCGGTGCGCGTACTTGGCCGGTTTGTTTTCTGGCTTTTGATAATATGCCAATAGATATGCCAGCTTCATCATGCATTAAAGATAACATAAAGTTGACTTTACTGTTATCGATTTAACCGTATGTAGGTGGAATTACATATTGTTAAATCAATTTCAGTTAGTAACCATGACACTCCGTCATATTATTCAAGAGATCAATTCATTATTACTGAAAAGTGGTTCATTCTGAGAGTTAAGTACCTACCTCAGAGTGCTGACAATAAATTATTATGCTGAGATGCTATAGCAAGTGGTTATTTTCGTGTTTTATGATTGCGTGTGTTCACTTTGTCGAAGGCCTTACTAGATTTCAGATTTACCACAGCTAAATGTTCTTGCCCGTTCTTTCTCGCCGAGTTAACTCAACACTGTGCAGATAAAGAAACATGATGACTTAATAATCTATTATTATTTCATCTATTTTATGACAATAATCTAGTTCATTAATAAACTAAAACTGATCAGTGCATGAACGTTGTATGTCGACAGGTGGTGCTCCAACTGCTCTTCATCGCGGACGTGTCGCGCCGCCGCGTGCACTTGCCGGAGCAGGAACGCAGCAAGCCCGCGCGGCAGGCGGTCACGTTCCTGCTCATCTGCAACGTTACCATGTGGCTCATCTACACGTTCGAGGCGCAGAAGGTTCAGGCCAATCCGGTGCGCATACATTTATTTCTCATCTACACGTTCGAAGCGCAGAAGGTTCAGGCCAATCCGGTGCGCATACATTTCTTTCTCATCTACACGTTCGAGGCGCAGAAGGTTCAGGCCAATCCGGTGCGCATACATTTCTTTCTCATCTACACGTTCGAAGCGCAGAAGGTTCAGGCCAATCCGGTGCGCATACATTTCTTTCTCATCTACACGTTCGAGGCGCAGAAGGTTCAGGCCAATCCGGTGCGCATACATTTCTTTCTCATCTACACGTTCGAAGCGCAGAAGGTTCAGGCCAATCCGGTGCGCATACATTTCTTTCTCATCTACACGTTCGAGGCGCAGAAGGTTCAGGCCAATCCGGTGCGCATACATTTCTTTCTCATCTACACGTTCGAAGCGCAGAAGGTTCAGGCCAATCCGGTGCGCATACGTTTCTTTCTCATCTACACGTTCGAAGCGCAGAAGGTTCAGGCCAATCCGGTGCGCATTTTTTATCGATCAAACATTTCTTATCGATGTTTACTACATTATTATTTCATATTTCTTTTGGGCTTCGTTTTTTTTTATGGAAACTAACACTGTTGGCTACATCACCTACAACATCCGTAATGTCAGCCTATAACACCGGGTGAACTAGGTGCCATGTCAGTCACTTCATAAAAAAAATCATCAAAATCGGTTCACCCAGTCGAAAGTTCTGAGGTAACAAACATAAAAAAAATACACTCGAATTGAGAACCTCCTCCTTTTTTTGTAGTCGGTTAATAAGTCTTTGTAGTCAGAACTCTCAGCAAAATTGTTAATCTTGCTCTCAATAAGCTGTGTTTTCGATAGACTGTAAGCGGTGTTATTATGTGGCTAGTCACTAAAGTACGTGTAATAAAATGTATACAAAAAAAAAAACTGCGAAGTTTTTTGTCGGTTCTTCGTGGGTGGGTGTAATCAAACCGGATAGAACAAATTGTGACAAGTTCGAATGCAGTCTAACTGCCATATTATTGGTCAATAAACAATACAATACAATATATTAGGTCGCGATACATACGAACATAATATTTCCGACTTATCGTGGGATTTTCCTATGTTGCAATGCTTGAAAATTAACTGAAAGCATCAAATAATTTCTAGGTACTTAAAGTTACTTTCCTTGATTAATGAATGACTCTGCTTGGGAATCTTATCTGGAACGGGGTATTACCAATATGAGCTGGACACGTCTTCAGAACTGATAATTATTTTGCCTACTTCTGCTTGCAATTGACTTTATCTAATTTTCTTATCTCTTTTTCGGCTTACTCGTATTTTTTAAAGTTATTTGTAAGCAAGTATGCCGCATTAAGGTCAATATTGGTGCCGGGGGACCAACGGTGCTCGATACAGTAAATTCCTTCCAAAAACTATTTTTTATATACTTTTACTTTTACTTATGATTTTATGTGGTCAGAATTATCAAGCTTAAACTATAGTTATTCTAGCTCTCAAACTATATCTTAACACTGTAAGCGGTGTCTATTGTGTAGCTAGTCACAATGTATTGTAATTGAAGACGTTAAAAAAAGAACCCTGCGAAGTTTCTTGCCGGCTCTTCTTTGTGGGTGTCTTCGAACCGGATTGTAAAAACTAAACAGGACAAATTCAAGCATAGTTTACTACCATACGATACGAATGATGAATAAAGGATAAAGAATATATCGTTACGGGGTCAAAGTACAAGTCCAGCTTGCCCATTCTCCATTAGCGATAATTCGACGATAATCACAAAAATAACGGTGGCCACAGCACTGTCTCACCAGACGCATTGAGAAGCCCTTTGGAGCGAGTGAAACTAATCATAAGAAATTGCTAGAAGCGTTCGAATTCCAAATTTGATAAGAGAACCCCGCTGGTCTCTTGATTTGTCTTTTCTCTTTATTTTGTAGCTATCATCCAACAATAATATTTAATTTTTATCTCCTTTCAGGTGCAATTGGACTTCTACGGTTTCGTCGCCTGGTCCCTTGTTCAGAGAATCACCCTGCCCCTCTGCATCTTCCACCGGTTCCACTCAGCCGTTACCCTCGCCGAGATATGGAAGACCAGCTACAAAGCGCGTCTTGAGTGAATTAGCTCCGTGGCAATTTTGGTTCAATTATTTGCGGGATTAGGTCCACTGGGATAAGCCTAGGACGGGGTTAGGCCTCTTAGATCCTGTTAGGTTACGCTAATTAGGTGTAATCGACTCCAATAGCAACGGCACTTGTAACAATTTATAGTTCGGCAGCATGTATCTCGTGTAATGTCTACCGTGGGATCGTGTTCAGTATTAGCAAACTTTAGACTCCCATATATATTGTTGTCCTGTTCATTTCTTTAAACATTCCATTGTTCAAGCACTGCTATTAGATTGATCTGCATGTTATAAAAGTTTTTCAGAATTCGCCTGTAATTGTGACGTCGCGGGAACCTTCATACTTAGTTACACCGACCGTGGCTGTAATTTCTCGAATGGTTTCACAGAACTCAAGTTTTGTATTGGAAAAAGATAATAAAATTCCGACTTTCGTTGTGAAACGTTCCCTCCTCGTTAGACATAATTTTTGTGTGCCATGATTTTAGATTTAAGGTTCACGAACAAGGCGGCGACTTTAGGTTTTCCGTTCGTTCTGTCCATGTCGCCGATTGAAGATTGTTTCTTAATTTTAAACTAAGCAGACAGTTTGTCGCATATCAGGGAACAATGGAACAACATCAACTTTTTTATAAACTCTATGGGTATTTCAAACGCAGTCCGAAGAAACAAGCTCACTAAAGAATGGAGAAAGTAATATTAATGATATTGAATAATATTATAATATTTCTATTTAACCATACAAATTTAAATGTTTTGTAGAAAATAATATATTGTTCGCCGTATTAAAGTTTAGATCATTAAAGTCGCGTTTGATCGAGAAAATCATGGATTTAAATCTATATACATAAAATTAAACGAATAGAGATTTACTTAAGAAATAAGTATACTGAAGACGGGACGTTTGCATTTCAAAGTACTTACCTACTTAAAATAGTATTGTAAGTAGAGGTTAAGAACATTTTTTAAATTATCCAATTCTAATAAACGAACAGTTGTGAGGCGCCGCGCGACGGCAGTCATTTGTAAGCGTTTTTTACAATTCGATGCTTTTGCTTGATTTCAATCAGTACAGGTCTATTGGCCTGCAAATGCAATGTGGTGGCCAAACTTTGCTTCTGCGAACTGCACGAGATCTGCGGAGAACGATAAATTAGACGGTCATGCGACATTTTGCGTCGATATCGGTGACTGTAGGAGGTTTATCGTTAGACTAAGCATCCTTTTGTTGTTGACATTGGGCTTTCGAGAACCCATCGGTTCTCAAAATCGTGGAACTGTCTTCCGGCGAGTGTGTTTCCCGAATCCTTTAACCTGGGTGTTTTCAAACGTCGTATGTACAGGCTGAATAGCCTAATAGCAGTCCGCAAATCTGCTGGCATGGTGCCAGTAGATTCGCTTTTTGGCTCTGTCGACTGTACCATTGGTCTCTCGGCACAGCCATCCATCTTGGTTTACGTCAAAAGATAGCAGAATGTGGTATCCACTAAAATCGACGCTTGCAGGGACAACTGGAATGGTTGAGATTGTAAATACTATTTTTAACCGTCGCTGCAAACTTTAATTCACTGAGATTTTGATCGAAGCGAAGGCTAGCGAGGAATTTAGTAAAAGCCGCTCGTAGTTTCTGTGAAGACGAGACGGAAGTTAACTTTCTCCATACAAAAACGTCTCGTCTTAACATCACGATTCAATAGATTTTACCTATTGTTACCCCAGTAAAATTGTTGATTGGTAGAAGATAATAAATAACTCATATTGTGGACGTCGTTAGTTTGGAAATGATGAGATCAACTTCTTACAATGCACCTCGAACTGTTTCGGAAAGGTCCCCTCGAACTTAGCACATCACTGTCGCTATATTTTCGTATGATTCTTAACGTGCAATCTATTTTTCTAGAGGCAACTTACACACGCATGCGTGTTGCGATTCGCTAATATTTTTCGTATCTCCGCTGAACGTGCCGAAAATGGTTTTCGAAGCTTTTGTAAAAATAGTTAACGTATTCGTAATAATTTAAAAAAAAGTATCGATATAATTTTTGTACATTACATTAAGATAAACGTGTATGATTTAACATAACTCTTCGACTGAGTGCTTTGCGTGTGAGGTTTCTGAGTGTCTACGTAACATCGATCAACCAAAACACTAGACAATGTAACTCACATAATATGCAAGCATGCCACAAAAACCGACAACATTTTTAAGATAATAGTAAACACAACGACAAAAGTAACAAAATACAACACGCGACGAAGAGTGCGAAAACTCCAACAGCCCTTTTAGAAGAACGAGACACATAATGCATTACTATCCCTAGTGTGAGCGGGATAAACGTACGTTGACTGAGTGCAAATGAGACGAGCCGATCGTTTCATCATACAGACCAGCCTGTACGCCGCTATACCGAGTCTGGTGTTGTGATGTGGTTGATCGATGCTGTGTAATTTGATTTTAGACTCTGTGGTGTGTCCGGCTGAATATACACTAGTTTGGATTTTGAATATTTATTTCCTAAAGATATTGTTAGCTGTGTCGCGTATGAGACAACTTTGTATCTAGTTAGGTTATCGAACTATGGTATAGTGAATGTCTAAATGTTCTCGCTCCCAGCCGCCGTAGAGTATTGGAAATGTGAAGCTCAAGATATGCAAAACTTTGCTCAAGAGATCTTGCGAAGTTGAATCAAGTCACTGCCGCTATAATAACCGTTTATTATTAAGTCCTTTTATAAATTTATATATGTCTACGTAAATCTTGTTCAATTTTGTTGTAGATGAGGATTTATCTACCGGAACGTTTGGAACGCTATACCTACGGACATTATGTAACGATAGAGCTATAGGTAGGTACCCACTATACTTGTGGAAGCATATTCGATGTGTCTAACTAATAGATACGAAAAACAAAGGAAATCTTCGGATGTTTCACTCTTAAGTATGGTTGATGTAATAATATGTCTATTTGAATAAATCAGAATATTATCTACATGTGATTGTCGCGTTTCATTTATCCCAAATTTCTTAGGTAATTGCTTTTCCCTTAACTTTGCGTAGTAGCATTGGGTTAACCTTTCTCAATTCAAATGCGTAATTTAAGAAATAAAATAACACATATGACCCTATGTGACATTCAGAAAAAATTATGTATGGAATAGGCTGTTCTCAGAGATGAAACTTATATAGATAAAATTGAAAAAAAAAATACTATACGAAATTTCATCCAAATCGGGGTTAGTCCATCTAGTTCTACTAGAGCCGTTTCCGAGAAACCAATTATATATTAATATATACCTAAATACACATATAGGTAAACAATAATAGCTCTCTTAAAGTAATAGGATATGATTAAGAACACCTATATACACTAGCGATATACAAGATTGACTAAAATTAAAATCTATTTACCATAGAAAAAATCGCTCGACAAGGCAATCAGCACTAGAATTATTTGACAAGGTAATAAATAGCATTTATACAAAACAAAAGATGACAGCGTTGTTCTGTGATCTATCAAAAGCGTTTGATGTTGTAGACAACTATTTAGTAATATAAACTGGAAGCATATGGTGTAACGGGACCCCATATAAAATCCTCAGGTCTTTTTTAACAGATAGAGTTAAAATTAACAAAAATAAGTGGATCAGGTCCGACAGGTCTCCATAGTTCTAAGCCAGGTAATGTTCGGATCGGTGTACCGCAAGGATCTGCCATAGGAAACTGTTTGTTTCTTGTATTTAACAGTGATATAGCATTCTGCCTAAAAATGTGCTGGGTATATTATTTGCAGACGATGTGCGCTGTCGTTGAGGCAAAACAAGTAAAACAGGTTGAGGAAGAGTTGTCATTAGTAATAATCAATATTCTTAAATGGGTCAATGCAAACGAACTCCTATTAAATTTCGTATTAAACTCATCCAAAAACAATTTTATGCGTTCTTGCGGCAGAAAGGTAAAATATGTTGAGAAATTAAATATTGTATTTATGATGGTAAAGATATAATGGAAACGGAAAAAATAAGATACCTAGGCTTTAATTTTGATTCTCAACTAAATTGCAAATTAGGCATTGATGGTTTTTGTGAAAGGTTAAATACGGCTATGTATGCGTTGCGATCAGCAATAAAGTCATGCTACTACAGACTCTTATTTTCATGCAATAGCATATCATACTCTGGGGTAAATCTACTGATGCAGATAGCGTGCTTATATTACCTACAGAAGAGAGCAATACCAGTGCTGGCTGGGATACCAACGCGTACATCCTGCCGGGATTACTTTAAACAGCTTAAAATACTACATAACTACTGTTGCCTTATACACATATATATATACACATATATAGTAATTTATGTGTATTAAACATGTATGGCTTATATTTTACTAGCATGTACTTATATGTATGTATTAATAAGTATTCTTATTATTATTTTTATCTTCAATTGTCACGCAAACTCTTTTGCTACTACCTACTTACATTCCACTATATTATCGAATCTCAAACATCCAAAGGTTGACTGTAAGAAATCTCTGTAAGGGATAAGTCCGCCTTTGCACCTTATGTAACTTTTCCAATGTATTTGTTACTGTTTAATGTTTACTGGAGCAATAAAGAATTTTCTATCTATCTATCTACACGAGTTGGTGATGTACGCAGGAAAAAACAAGGAATCATTTCAAACAAATGGTGCTACACACCTTCAATATGACACTCGAAATTCAAATAATCTCAAACGTATAAAGCACTCTGCAGCACTAGTTGAGAGGAACCCCAGAGTACTTGCCCCTCTAATGTTTAAGATACCTCTAAATATTAGAGACTTACATTGTGACAAGATATTCCGGCTCCAGGTAAAAAAAAAACTCTTGTTAGATAAAACTGTTAATAAAATATCAGAATTTCACCCTACGCAGGTTACGTAACATAATATGTTTTTTTATATATTAACATATTATGATATTATATAAATCAATTTCGAGTTGTAAATTGTAAGTACATAGGCTGTTCCGAAAATTGTTAGTGAAATGAAAAATAGTTAGAATATGAAAAAAAATTATTTACAGCTTTCAAAATATTTCCATCCAATCCCTATGCACTTATGCATTCGGGTGAACCAGGTTTCAAAACATTTAAAAAACGTATCTTGCGGGAGGTCGAAAAATAACCGCCGAAATTCTTCGACGGCCTCGTCTGCAGTGTTGAATTTTCGCCCGCGAAGCATTTTTTTAACGTGGGAAATAAAAAAAAATCGAATGGAGCTAAATCTGGGCTGTACGGAGGATGGGATAACCTTTGTACCCCCGAAGTTGTCAAATAGTCCATGTTTCTACCGGTGTGTGAGCGGGCGCGTTATCTTGGTGAAAAAGAATGCCACGGACGCCGCTCCTTGGGCGCTCGCTATTCAACTCCCCGAAAGCTTGAGGCAGACAAACTTCGCAATACCAATCTTCAGTTCAGCCTGAATCTCCCGATGTGTAATGTGTCTATTCTCCCGCAATAGCCACTCTACCCTGATGACGTTTTCATGAGTGACTGCAGTTGATGGTCGGCCGGGTCTGGGGTCATCGTTTAGGTTCTCTCGACCACGTTTAAATTCACGAAAACAATAAGTAACTGTTGCTAACGCAGGAGCAGACTCCTCAAAAGCAGCTTGCAAATTTTCGTGAGATTCCTTGAAGATTAACCCTAGTTTATAAGTATAGAATATCATAACACGAAAAGCTTCTCGCGAGACGTCCATTGTTGCAAATAAAATATGAGTGACGGATAACCGTTAAAAATATTTAAAAAAAGAACTACACATAGGTGGCCAATAATTTTCATCAAGGAGATTTGTATTTAAATTAGCCGTCAAATCAAAATAGTTTCAGAAAAAAAATTTTTTATTTATTCTGTGGCTAACAATTTTCGGAACAGCCCATGTATATGTTATTGTTACTGAAAATAAATACAATACAATACATATGTGCGCATTTTACACAGCACAATATTTATTTTTATTATAACAAAATCATTACTTCTCAGTACTTACCCAGCTGACTCAAAATGCACGTTTGAATTATAAGGAAAACCCGTCTTCTGTGTGTCATATTCATATTATAAGCGTCGTACCTACTAAATAGGTACCAGTATCAACTCGAAGCGGGTACGTCACACACGTGACAAACCACAACAAAAATGTATTTAGATATAAGTAAACTGAACGGAATGAGCAGTCGGCGATATAGTGTGAAGATGATTGGCGCGTGGTTTGTTGTGATCCTCTCGGTGGCCTTCTGCGCTTGCGCGCGAGGAGCAGGTATGAATATTATTATACTAATTTTTAAGTTTCCGGATTACCAGAGTAGGTTTAAAGACTTACATATTAAGTCGACGTTTCGCCCGCTACGTCACGGGCTTCTTCAGGGACTGCGGGAGTTCCTGGAGCCGACGTCTGGTGTCCGTTGTACCAGCCGTCAAACTACAACGGGCACCAGACGTCGGCTCCAGGAACTCCCGCAGTCCCTGAAGAAGCCCGTGACGTAGCGGGCGAAACGTCTTTAAACCTACTCTGGTAATCCGGAAACTTAAAAATGAGTATAGTTAATAACAGAGTAAACTTAAAAACATTGGTATGAATATTATTGTTTACCTGTCACATTAAAGATCTATGTATACAAAGTCAGGTACTGAAATATTATCAATAGTAGTATCACTACTGGAAACAAATGCGGAAGCTATTATACTATAGTCTGTTATTTTGAAAGATGGAGGAAAGTGACTTTTGGAGTGTTACAAGTTTCCGACAAATCTTAAATTGTCATGTAAAAGTTATCGATAGTTTTATCGATTAGTTTAGGTACAAATAAAATATTGTGAACTCGAATATTTTCCGAACTGTGAATTTGATTGACAAAATATTCAGCTATATCTAGCTAGAAAAAAGTTGAGTTGGCACCACCGCACCGCAGGTAGTGTATATGTGTGTGAAGGTGAGTCGTGTGTTTATGTCAGTCAGACAGTCAGTCGGCGTGTATGCGTCCACTGCTGGACATACGCCTCTCTAATTTTCCCCCAGTCCTCCCGGCCCTCAGCGCTACGGAACCAATGCTTTCCGCCGATGTACTTGATGTCGTCGTCCCACCTGACGGGTGGTCTTCCCATACTCCGATATCCTGTCCACGGCGGCCGTGTAGGACACAAATTACTCCAACGGTCGTCGTCTCTTCGGCTGGCCTGCCCAGCCCACTGCCACTTGAGCTTAGCCACCCGGTGTCCAATATCGACTACTTTGGTGCGTCGGCAGATTGCCTCATTACGCACCATATCACGTAGCGATATTCCCAGCATGGCTCGCTCGATTGCTCGCTGGGAAACCTTTGGACTTGGAATGTATATTTAAGTTAATTTAATATTATGGAAGTCAACGCTGGCAGTAAGAAAATGTTTTTTTGGCTTCACTGAGGGTGTGTTACTACGGGCTTAACTCTACCGGATTGGTACCACCGCACTGAATGAATGTCGGTCGAAGCGGATTTGTAAGTAGCCAACCGTTTTAGGTTTGTTAAAAAAACAAAATTTAAGAAAAAAGTGATAAAGATCGTGTGTGGCCGGTACTTACAAAGAATAGCCCACTGCATCTCTCTCAGTGCACGTCGTAAAAGGCAACTAAAGAATAAGGACAAGATGCAGTGCTAAAGGGAGTTAGGCTAGCCACCTCTCACCTTGGAACGGTCCTTCCACCGAGTCATGCAGCAGGTGGGTCTTCGTGCCTTACTTGCTGCTTGATAGTTATCTTGTCTGTATACTTCGCTAAACGTGGTGGTCGGTGTTGTGCTGTAATTTACAAGAGTACATGCAGCACAATTCCGATTACTCTGCTTTCTCCGATTGTCGGGAAACAGTGTGTGGTATGTATGATAAAGAGTGTCGCTATAACTAGGTTGCTGGTTTGGTTACAGTGATCAATGGGGCGAAAGTTGACGTTCGAGACTACCCTCAGGCTGTGTCGTACGGCGCATGCGTCGGCACTCTCATCAGCGAACGCTGGGTCCTGACAGCGGCGCATTGGTAAACCAACTTCTACATATTATTTTGTTATGGAGCTTGCCCTGGTTGGCTACATACTATCAGAATAGAATAGAAAATTGTTTATTGCTCCAAGAAACATTGAACAGTAACAAAGCACATTAGATCATTTTACATAAGTTGCAAAGGCGGACTTATCCCTTACAGAGATTTCTTACAGTCAACCTTTTGGATGTTTGACATTCGATTAATATAGTATAGTGGAATGTAAGTAGGTAGTAGCAAAAGAGTTGAACGTGAGAATTGAAGATAAAATAATAATAAGAATACTTATTTATGTTGTACAGTATACATGGTGAGGCGCCATGCCAGCAGATTTGCGGACTGTTAGGCTGTCTAGCCCGTTGATACGACGTTTGATGACGCCCAGGTTAAAGGATTCGGGAAACACACTCGCCGGGAGACAGTTCCACACCCTAGCGGTGCGACAAACAAACGATTTTGAGAACCGATGATTGGTTCTCAGAAGCCCAATGTGAACAACAAAAGGGTGCTCAGTTTCTCTGCGGCGAGTGCTGCGAAGATAGGTTGAATGGCAAGGAATAAGGGAAGCAAATTCCTCCGAGCAGTGTCCATGATTGTACCTGTAGAACAGACTGAGTGACCCTACAAATCGTCTGTGACTATATAAATGATTACATAGAAAAAAACATTGTGCTAAGTATACCTATTATCCAAGGCTGTAAACAGCCTCGATAGCTCAGTGGTGCAGACAGTCGACTGTTGCTATTGATTGTTAAGCAACGCTGGGCCGGTCAGTACTTGGATGGGTGACCGCTTGACCGTTGGAGGCTGACCGTGGTTCGGATTCCACTTAAAACTGTAGGTCCCTTCCCTTCTTACCTTACTAGTTGGTAGGGTTCAACCCGCCCGGGTTGGTACCACCGTACTGAATGAAACGTCGGTCGAGACGGCTATGTAAATAGTGTTTTTAAGTTTACACTGTTATTCATTATATTCATTTTTAAGTTTACGGATTAACAGTAGGTTTAAAGACTTACATAAGTCGACGTTTCGCCGGCTACGTCACGGGCTTCATCAGGAACTGCGGGAGTTCCTGGAGCCGACGTCTGGTGTCCGTTGTACCAGACGTCAAACTGCTCTTTTTCGAAGATTGTAGCTGTGGGTAGGTTGCACAATATTCGGCAGCGGTGTCAGATCGCGATCCGTACATCGTACGAAGTCCCGGCTGCACACAACACTCACTTTGTCTTCAGACGCTGGCTTGGCGGAAGATCTTGCAGATGTGTACTGTGACAGCAACGTCGACTTATGTAAGTCTTTAAACCTACTGTTAATCCGTAAACTTAAAAATGAATATGTAAATAGTTCGTGTTTTCCGTCCAGTTCAGCGTAGCTGGCACGACCGAAGGGACGCACTGACGTGGCACCTAGTTCGCCAAAGTGTTATAGGCTGACATCACGAATATAGTAGGTGATGTAGCCAGCCGTATCAGTTTCCATAAAAAAAAGGCTTTATTCAATAGTCACCTTGTTACTGGCATAGTCTAATACTACTTATATGGCCAAATTCTTTAATAAATGATTGCATTGACAAAACATTGTACTATATTCTATATCCAAGGCTGTAAACACTGTGGTAGTGTTAAGCCTTCTCGGTTCATTACAAAAATAATACAAAAACGTGTCTAATTTAAATAATTTTAAGTTCACTCAGTGTCAGTCTGTATGTCGAGTCGTCGCATAAAAATGGAACAAGGTCGATATAAAGCGGTTTACACAAGCGAGATTGTCAATAATTGATTCGTTATATGTATGTATAAAATGTTCCATTTAAAAGTTTTTTTTTTATGTAATCCGGTATGTTATTATAACCGATAATTTAACTTTTTACATAAATTGTTTCTTCGTGAAATTGTTAGAATGCGTGCCATCTTTAAGTAGGAAGACTGTTTTAAGATAAGACAGGTTACGATATTGCATTAATTAATCCTGGGTATTTCCAACACAAGCGAACGCAGTGATATTTGGATCAATTTA
This sequence comes from Nematopogon swammerdamellus, assembly GCA_946902875.1. Classification (NCBI taxonomy): domain Eukaryota; kingdom Metazoa; phylum Arthropoda; class Insecta; order Lepidoptera; family Adelidae; genus Nematopogon; species Nematopogon swammerdamellus. The sequence continues at coordinate 24,927,342 of OX336337.1, read as the reverse complement.
AAGTCGTTTCGTGCATATATCTGACAAAGATAAGGACTTGAAGCGTGATAAAACCAGCCATAAGGTGTCTAACGACGCCCATGGACATTCGGTCGTATGCGGGGGTTACGAATATCATGCCGGCCTGACAGTTGCCCATTCACGCCCCTATTAAAGGACACGAGACTGTACTTGGGGGGATATATATGGCAGGGATAACGTTCCAGTTTTTTTTTTATGTAATCCTGCATTGGTGGCTGAGTCAGAGGGGCCAAAGCACATGATCCGACCATCCGAGATAGGTAGATACCTCCGAGATGATAGGTGCCATACCGGAGACCTTCCCTTGGATTGCTGGCTATATTGGAGTAGAGGAGAACACAGTCGAAACTGCTATGCGGGGCCATCTTACATTCAGTACGGTGGTACCGACCCAGTCGGCTACAATTAAAGTCTACCTCCTATAAGAGGCAAGGGAAGGGGTCTACAGTTTCACACCGGTTCCGAACTATGAAGCAGCAGATGTGGCTATGCACGTAAATTTTACCACCAGAAAAAACTCTTTGGTACACGCCGACAGGATTCGAACCTCGGATCTCTAGGAAGAGAAGCCGACAACGCTCAGACGACTCGGCCAACCGCCGCTTAAAGAATTTACCGTTCTATAAAGACATGCACAACCGATTGGTATTCAACGCGTTTAGTCCAACGCGTAGTGTTGCAAGCCTAAGAGTAAGAAATCTTTTTTTTATTTTTATGGAAACTGACACGGTTGACTACATCACCTACGACATCCGTGATGTCAGACCATAAGACCGGGTGAACTAGGTGCCATGTCAATGCTTCCCTTCATTTCATGTCGGCTGCATTGAACTGAACGGAAAACACGAACTATTTACATAGCCGCTTCGACCGACGTTTCATTCAGTGCGGTGGTACCAACCGCATAAACCCTACCACCTAGTAAGATAAGAAGGGAAAGGATCTACAGTGTTCTCTGTAATGAATAAGTCCGCCTTATGTAAATGTTCTAATGTACTTATACCGAGGTTATGGCAGGAGGACAAATTGTTATTGACGGAGAAGTGATCGAACAGGTTGAAGAGTACGTATATCTCGGTCAAAATCTGCGGCTTGGTAGACAAGGTCTGCTAAAGGAGGTCGAAAGACGGATTCAACTGGGTTGGGCTGCCTTCGGAAAGTTAAAATTCGCCCTGAGGTCTGACCTTCCGCAAAATTTAAAGACCCGTATATATGACCAGTGTGTCCTCCCGGTTATGACGTACGGGTGTGAAACGTGGACTCTGACGGTCGGTGTAGTCCAAAGGTTGAAAGTTGCCCAGAGAGCAATGGAGCGAGCCATGCTGGGAATATCGCTACGTGATATGGTGCGTAACGAGGAAATCCGCCGACGCACCAAAGTAGTCGATATTGGATACCGGGTGGCTAAGCTCAAGTGGCAGTGGGCTGGACACGTCGGCCGAAGAGACGACGACCGTTGGAGTAACCGTGTTCTACACTGGCGGCCGTGGACAGGAAAACGGAGTGTGGGAAGACCACCCGCCAGGTGGGACGACGACATCAAGTGCGTCGGCGGAAAGCAGTGGTTCCGTACCGCTGAAGGCCGGGAGGACTGGAGGAAAATTGGAGAGGCGTACGTCCAGCAGTGGACGCTTACACGCTGACTGACTGACTTATACTGTTGAATGTTTATTAGAGCAATAAAGAATTTTCTATCTATCTATCTATCTACCTAAAGAGAAAATTATTTTTTTTTTTTTTACCCTTTTCAGGGCATATTGCCAAACCTTTTAATCGTGCCAACTGTGGACGGCGTACACAAACGGGGCGTAATAATGGTGTAAGAGTCCAGTACAACAACATCTTCAGGCAGCTCATGCGGTTGCCCAGACACTGCCGTGCATCGGGCATGTTTGCAGATGCAAGAGTGCAGGACTTTTACGCCATTATGCGCTCCAGGCTATTCTGATTCCGACAGAGACTCGTGATGAGCTCGAATGAGATTCTCGCAGGGCTTTCACAAAGCCTGTGCGGCGGAATGTTTGCCCACTAGGAAAAAATTATCACTTCACCCAACGGGGTATGAAATGTTTTTGAAGTGAACACTTCTTTAGCGGCGCTTGGCGCTTTTTCTAGATGGGTAAAAAATGTTAAACTCGCGTCAGATCCGTAGCCTGATCGAAAAAGCGTAAGATTCGTTGAAATTATGGATGAAAGTTGATTTTTCTGAGATATAAACTTTTTGATGTAAAATAAATTATAATAGTTCTGTAGTGTTAATTTTTTTATGTAATATAGATTGTCATGTTTGTCTACGATAGCGCAATAAATGAATATTATATTTTACCACATGAATGATAGTACTTTTATACTGATAAATAAAACAATTCGTGCGAAATTCCCTAACCATTCCAAAATATTAAAAAATGCACAACGTTGATGTTTAAGTTTTCACTTCTGCCGGCACTCCCGGAGTGTAACCCGAAGCTTTTTTTTTTATTGTGTATTGTGTATGTATTGTGAAGTGTGGGTTTTTTTGCCTGAGTAATGATTTTTTTATTATTTTTTATTTTGCCTCACAGCTACAGGCCGTGGTACAGATCTCTGTACGTGTTGAGCCTCCCAAGTGAAAACAGACGAAGGGATATCAAGAACAGCGTGATTCACCCCCGCTACCGGCTGGGCGACAACTTCGTCAACGATACCAAGTCGGAGATATACGCAACGTATGACTATCTACTGCTGGAGTTGAGGGAACCACTCAGGTACTGATTTTGACATTGGAAATGTCTTTTTGTTCGCTCCAGTGTAGGCTCCGATTTCACGAAACAGTGCGATCCCCTTATATCTCGGAGAGTTGTGAAGATATAATATTCATAAAAGGCTCAAAAGACGCGTATTCATGAGAGCTGTAAGGTGCAAAAAAGAATTATTTGGGAAAGTCGAAAACGAAAAAAGTTATGGCCGCAATAGTGAAAAAAAAAAAAAAATCCCATTTTTTTTATTTGGCGCTCAATATTTTGGAAACGAAGAATGATATCAAAAATTTGAGAAAACCTCCTCTGGACAATTTAGACAGCTACAATTTGAGCCTAAAACAGAAACGATCGGGTTAAGGGTTTGCCCTGTAGCCTAACCTTTTCGAAAAAAGTCAAAAAGTCAGAACGAAATTTTTTCGAATTCCGTAGATTCATTTCCAATGTGCTCGATAGTCGTGTGAGGCACGAAATCTGTGAATTTTTTTTACTTTACTTTTTATGATTCCTTACCACAGCGGACCACTGACATGTTGCCGGCTACACTGAGCTGAACGGAAAACAGGAATTTATTTACATAGCCGCTTCGATCGCCCTTTTATTCAGTGCGGTGGTAGCAACCCGGGCTGTTTAAACCCTAGTATCTAATAAGGTAAGAAGGGAATGAACCTACAGTAATACCTACGTCTATTTTTTTTTCTATATTTTTATTATATTTTGTTACAGTACCCTATGGGGCCACCAGTACTTGAAAATAATAGCCCCACTGCATCTCTCCCCGTGCATGTAGTAAAATGCGACTAAAGGATAAGGACAAGGTGCCGTGCTAAAGGGCGACAGGCTAGCCACCTGACAGCTTGGAACGTTCCCGCCACCGAGTCATGAAGCGGGTGGGTCTTCGTACCTTACTTGCTGCTTGATAGTTATCTTGTCCGAATTATTTGCTAAACGTGGTGGTCGGCGTTGTGCTGTAATTTACAAAAGTACCTGCAGCACAACTCTGATTACTCTGCTTACCCCGGTTGTCGGGATACAGCGTGTGGTATGTATGTATGTATGTATTTTGTTACATAGTTAATTATAAAATGATCACAAATATCCCTGTATGACATTCGCGGAAAACAAAACTTACAAATTTAAACTCAAACTAAATAAGTTTTGTGGTTTTCGTGGTTTTCGTGCTTGCTCACTGTTTCATTCGTCTATAGGTGGAATAACGACATGTGGTGGTTTGTGACAGAAACCAGTAGTCCATACAATTTCATAGTAAAAATGTTTTCACTTTGTCATGAATTGCTGCATGTCACAAATCAGCACATGCGTGTCTAGGCAGTGGCAAACATTTTTGTATAGACTAAGTGGACATTGAAAAAATGTCCAGTGAAGTTTCTTGTCAGTTCTTCTTCGCTGTGATAGAACTGGCGGAATGTTACAATGTAAATTTGACAAATCTGAGCGCAGTGTACTGCCAATAGATGCTAAATAAACAATAAACAATAAACTCCTGGCCCCTGTGGCCGTTCGACTGCCACCATGCGAAAAAAAACCATCTCGATTTTTTTTATCGAAACTGACACGGTTGGCTACATCACCTACAACATCCGTGATGTCAGCCCATAACACCGGGTGAACTAGGTGCCATGTCAGTGCTTCCCTTCCGTCGTGCCGGTTACACTAATATTGGTAAAATACAAAGTCGGATGAGTATTTTCGGAGATTACCTCCTACATCCAAACTTACAAACTTCCTCTTTATATTTGTGTAGATTAGTGTAGATTTATTTTTAATGGATCACTCAATAAATATATTCCAATACTAGGTTTTGCACGCGGCTTCGCTCGCGAGAAATTCGTATTTAAAAAGAAGAAAGTAAGTAAGCCCGCTACCGTACCTTTATTTCGGAGCGCGGAACAATTAGGTTTGTATGAGATCCACATCTTAGCGTAACCAGAACTGATTTTTTTTATCCTGTGTCCCGTATAGTAAAATGTGCTTGCACTAAGTTTCATCGAATTCGGATGATCGGTTTAAGAGTTATGTAGGAACGTACATACAGAAAAGATTTCTAAAAATCGTCAATTTAGTTTTAGTATCGTACATAGAGTCTGCAAACGCAGTATCTCATAAAACAAAGTAACTTACTCCATGGCCATCCCTTACAGATTTATTATTAGTATTGATTGATTAAAACCATAATTATACAAAACATTATCACTAAAAAATGTTAAACATAAATGTAACAACTACAATAATTATAAGTCCACTGAAAATACCTCAATTAAATTTTTATATATTTTCTAAAGGGTCTCGTCCCCGAGATGGTTCGCAGGACGGCTGCGGCGTTAGACCTAAATACGAGAGGCAACACTGGTTTCCAGTAGCGGCCACCATCCTGGAAACCACCTGGAGAACGGATGCCTTGTGTAAAATTTAATTTGCATTTCTTAAATTTTAAGGTCAGCGAGGCATCTCAAACTAGACGATGGACCAGAACCGCCAGCGGGCACCAAGGTCACCTTCCCCAGCCTGGACAGTTACGGAAATACAGTATGTTATTTTTATTTTATTTTTAGCAATTTTTTTTGTACCGTGTGGGGCCGGTACTTTAAAAGAATAGCCCCACTGCATCCCTCCCCGCGTATGCCGTAAAAGGCGACTAAGGGATATGACTCCCTTCTTATATTACTGGGTGGTAGGGTTTAACCCGCCCGGATTGGTACCACCGCACTGAATGAAAGGTCGGTCGAAACGGCTATGTAAATAGCCAGACAGCTTCTTTCGGAATGTTCTTCAATTCCTGTGACGAATTTGTTCAGCACTGATTTCAATTTAGGAAATGTGTATCCGTAAACCCAACTCTCGTCACCCGCTATGAGCCTCTTCATGAATGTATCGTCATCGTTGGCTTGTTTAAGGAGTTCCCGACAAACTTCTACTCGATGTTCCTTCTGCAGTTCGGTTATCAAACGTGGAACAAATTTCGCTGCAACTCGATGCATGTTTAATTTCTCGGTCAGAATGTTATGGCACGACCCTATTGAGAGCCCAACCTCTTCTGCAAGTTCTCTGATAGTCAGACGACGATTCGCCAGCACCGATGATAATAGATTTTCTAAATATCAGTGTCATCAGTTGAGGTCGAAGGTCTTCCTAGTCGAGAGTCATCTTTAACCGATTGAAACCACTCGTAACACTATGTACGACTTAGTGCATCATCTCCGTAAGCTTCTGTGAGAAGTTCAAATGTTTCAGTAAAAGTTTTTCTCAGTTTCACGCAAAACTTCGCGTTGCATCGTTGCTCCCGAAAATCGCACATTGTAATAAAAATCGCCACTAACGCTTAGACACCTTGCATTCAAAAAGCAATAACGCGGAAAAGAAGTGAGATATCAACAATACGTAAAGAGCAGTTTATGCGGGAAATTGTGACGAACACATTGTTGCCAACCGTACGACGCTACGATACTTCGTTGGCGCGCAATTTAAAAAGTTCGGTTATTTTTTGAACAGACGGCGTAAGAAGGGTGTCATATCCCTTAGTCGCCTTTTACGACATACACGGGGGAGAAATGCAGTGGGGCTATTTTTTTCAAAGTACCGGTCCTGTCTGTCATTATCTTAATCCCACTGGCTGTTGGGCAAAGCCACCCGTGCCGGTTATCTATAAAAAAAACAGAGTAAACGGTGTTGTGCTGCAAGAATTCGTTTGACTCGCCGCTCCACATTGACCATCATTGTAGCTATGACAGCAAAGACGGAAATATATTATGTACATTCTAATGTTTATGTTTATGTACCAACTCGTATTATTTATTAACAACAGGAAAATTGTTCAAGGTACTACATAAACCCAACTGTAATAAATAATGTTTAGTGAATACAAATTTTAATGACTACAGTACTGTGTGGGGCCGGTACTGTATTGTATTGTTGTATTGTTTATTGATCATTCATATGGCAGTTAGACTGCACTCGAACTTGTCACAATTTGTTCTATCCGGTTCGATTACACCCACGAAGAAGAACCGACAAGAAACTTCGCGGGGTATTTTTTTAAACATATTTTTACAAGAATTTAGTGCCCAGCCACATAATAACACCGCCCATGGTCTATCTAAAACACAGCTTGAGAGCAAGATTAACAATTTTGCTGAGAGTTCTGACTACAAAGACTTATTAATTAAGTGAATCAGGTGTAAAAGCCTTTGTCAAACTTTGATACGTAATTTGTATCAGCATAACTACTTAAAAACTACTTAAAAAGAATAGCCCCACTGCATCTCTCCCCGTGCACGTCGTGAAACGCGACTAAGTGGATAAGGACAAGGTGGCGTGCTAATGGGCGACGGAGTAGCCACCACTCACCTTGGCACGCTCCTTCCACCGAGTCATGTAGCAGGTGGATCTTCGTGCCTTACGCCGTGGAGGAAGCTTTCTTTGAAATAGTTGTATCCTTGTCGATAAAAATTACAAATTAAAAAAACCCGCGATCCTTAAAAAGTCAAAAATAATTTCCGTTTACTTACTAGGAGTCAGTCGGTGGACCGCTAAGTTAATTCCCGCGCAGCTCTGAGTATCTGAGAGCGGAAATTATTTTTCACTTTTTAAGGGACGGGAGTTTTTTAAATTTGAAATTTAACTTTTATTTTATGCTTTAAAATAAAGCAAATCGCTTCACTTTTCAAGATTATTAATTTCTTTATTACTTAATTACTTTATTATTTTGATTGCAAATATAGCTAAGAACCATACTGATTAAACCTGCTTTCAAATAAAAACAACCGCATCCTAACGAGCTAAGTACGATGATGCCACAACCACAGAACAGACACACCCATACACCCATACACACATTAAACTTATAAATAACACCCCTCTTTTTTAGGGTTCCGTATCCGGTACGGGCCTTTTTTTTTTATGGAAACTGACACGGTTGGCTACATCACCTACAACATCCGTGATGTCAGCCCATAACACCGGATGAACTTGGTGCCACGTCAGTGCTTCCCTTCTGTCGTGCCGGCTACACTGAACTGGACGGAAAACACAAACTATTTACATAGCCGTTTCGACCGACCTTTCATTCAGTGCGGTGGTACCAACCCGGGCGGGTTAAACCCTACCACCTAGTAATATAAGAAGGGAGTCATATCCCTTAGTCGCCTTTTACGACATACACGGGGAGAGATGCAGTGGGGCTATTCTTTTAAAGTACCGGCCCCACACGGTACAATTACTAAGTACAATTACGGGCCTATTACTAAGCCTACGCCGTCTGTCTGTCTGTCTGTCCGAGGGCTTTATCTCTTGAACCGTAATTGGTGCCCGTTGAAATTTTTACAGAATCATTGATTTTATAGGGGGTTATAAAATCAATGACAGAATATAATATATTGACTTTTTACCCGACTGCGCGAAGCAAAAAGGAGGGTTATTATAATTATATGTATACACAAGCTGTGCCCGCGGCTCCGCCCGCTCTCATATTTCACTTCACTGCTAACCTCATAAGCTATTTAGCGTGATAGTAAGTAGCCTATAGTTGATAGGAAGAATCAAGTTATCCGTAGAATTTTGTTTTATTAAAATCGGTTCAGTGGTTCTCGAGTTATAAGCGGACAGACAGACACTCAGACAGAAAGCAGACGTTGGATTTTATTATAGGTAAGGATTATAACAAGAGGTTGTCTTCAAGCGTCGTATTAACGGGCTAGACAGCCTAACAACAGTCCGTAAATCTGCTGGCATGGCACCTAACTGAGCGTGGTTTCGCTAGGAGAGGTGATTTTGGCTCTGTCGACTGCACCATTGGTCTCTCGGCAAAGCCACCCATGTTGCATTACTAAAAAAAAAAAACAAATAATAAAAATAAGAAAAAATCAAAAAAATCACGGGGTTCCCGTAGAAGAAACTAAAAAGTGTATACGCCATCTACCGAAAAGATTGAAGCATTTTAACTAATCATGAATTTTAACTAATATGAAGCATTTCATAAACACGCCATAGATGGCGTGAGTGGCGCTGACGCCCTCGGTGCTCGAGTTCGACTCGCACTTGCCCGGTTTTTTTTTCGTCGGGGTTTAATAACAACGACATTCTGATTGCAGATCTACTCGGAGGATACACTCCTCTACCACGGCGAGTTATTCACGCTGACAGACGCGGAGTGCGCGGCCCGCGTACAGTCCTTCGACCCGGCCACCATGCTGTGCGCGGTGGGCGGGGCGCCTATGCACTCCGGCGCGTGCTACGTGAGTGCCATGCCGCCATGCGCCATAGCTCTTCCATAATGAATGAATGAAGTGAATGGAACCAAGTTCGCTCGAAGCGAAGCACTGACATGGCATCTATGTAGTTACCAAGGCTTGTATGGCCAAACATGTTTTTTTTAATTTAAACTGACTTTTAGGTGCCATGTCAGTGCTTACCTTCATTTCATGTCGGCTACACTGAACTGGGCGGTAAACAGGAACTATTTACATAGCCGTTTCGACCGACGTTTCGCTCAGTGCCGTGGTACCAACCCGGCCGGGATAAACCCTACCACCTAGTAGTACCTTACTAACGGGAAGGGACCTACAGTTTTACGTGGAATCCGAACCACGGTCAGCCTCCAAAGGTCGAGCGGTCACCCCCGACCGTACCACTGAGCTACCCAGGCTGGCAAACTAGTAGTTGACAAACTAGCGTTGCTTCAGGTACTTGTGCTAGCCAAAGAGTTTGTATTTAAATTACTTGAATTATAATACGGAGTTACGGAGGGAATTGACGTCTTCAATTCCCTCCGTAACTTCTCGTTCTGACCACACTCCATCAGCAAAATATGATACATATCATCCTCCTTGGTTGGCTACACCAAATATAATGGAAAAGACGAAATGAAATGTCGAAAATGTTGAGTTTTGTTAATTCTTTAAGAAAATTTATGGTAAACGTATAATATACATAAGTCTCTATGATTTTCAATTCAGAAAGCTTTAGCCAAAATTCGACATACCGCGAGCTGAGGGGTCAGTCACTTAGGGAATCTGGTGTACAATTGTTTCGTAATCTCTGGTGACCTTAGGTGGGAGTCCGAGTAATCTGGAAATCTTAGGCGGTCCCGAGTAATCCCAGGGAATCTAGGAATCCCAAGGGAATCATTGGGAATCCGATCAAAGTCTTGGTAATCTTAGGTGGGAGTCCGAGGAATCTGGAAATATTAGGCAGTCTCGAGTAATTCCAGGGAAACTAGGAATCCCAAAGAAATCATTGGCAATCCGATCAAAATCTTGGTAATCACAGGTAATCTTAGGTAATCCTTTAGAAATCTTTGGTAATCCCTAGGAATTTTTGGTAGTCCTTAGAAATTTTACGAAATTCTAGAGTCTTTGGTAATCCTAGAAATCTTTAGTAATCCCTTAGAAATCCGTGGTAATCCCTTAGAAATCTTTGGTCGTCCTTAAATACTCTTGGTAATCCCTAGGTAGGAATCTTTGGAATCCTTGGGAATCTGGAAATCACGAGGTAATCCTGGTAATCTTGCCTACAGGTAATCTGGTGTACACTTTTTGCTCTAGTGACTAACCCCTCGCCGCGAGCACAGAGAACAACAAGTTATTGTCCTCTGTGCCGCGAGCGCAACTACGAGCAAAATCTGCTCTCTACAGTCGATCTATTAAACTTTTCCATAAGGATGGTCTCTACTTTACATACAAAGATATATACAAACATATAATATAACTTCAAGAACCCTTTCCCCAATGGGGTAAACAGAGATGCCACTCATGGATAAACCACTATTCTAACACATTTTCTCTATCTCTACTTTTTTTTTTCTTATATAAAAGGGAACGTCTGTCTGTATGTATGTTTGAGGTGAACTCCGGAACCAATGAACAGATTTTGATGCGGTTTTCACCAATGTAAAGAGTAGTTCTTGAGGCTCACTATAGATAGGCTATCATCATGCTAAATAACAATATGGATGAGTAGTATTAAAGAAAGTATAGTACCGATGAACGGAAGTTAGTGTCGAATGGAAGTACAGGATGGAGAAGGGAGAGAAGATGAAGGGGAGGTAGTGGGATCGGTGGAGGCGAGGGAGGGAAGGTCGGGAAGAGAGCGAAGGGAGCGAAGGGAAGGGAGGGAGGGAGGGAGGGAGGGAGGGAGAGAGAGAGAGAGGATATAAGAGAAGTGATCGATTATTATCATATTTTCGTTTATATCCCATTTGCTATTAAACCGAGCCTACCGCGTGGAGAAGGTAGAGAAGCACGAAGGGGAGGTTGTGGGATCCGTAGAGGCGAGGGAGAAAAGGGAGGAGAGGGGGCGAAGGGAGCGAAGGGAAATAAGGGGAACGAGGGAGAGAGGGAGGGAGAGAGAGTGATAGAGAATATAAGAGAAGCGATAGTTTATTATCATATTTGCGTTTAAATCGCATTTGCTATTAAACCGAGCCTACCGCGAGCGAAGCCGCCGTTCAAAAGCTAGTCAAATAATAAACAATATTTGTTCTCCAGGGCGACTCGGGAAGCGGGCTCATTGCGCAAGGCAAACTACTCGGAGTTCTCTCGTGGGTCGAAAAGGACGCTATCGACTGCGGCCCCGACCGCGTCATGGTAGCAGCCAGACTCTCCACGCCTGAGATCAAAGAATGGATCAGGAGTGTCATGCGTAAAGGAGATGCAACTACAGCTGTCGATTCGAAAGAAGAACAAAACTCAAAAACTGATGAGCCAACTGTCCAATTGCAGCGAGACCGAAAGTGGATTTGGCGAATTTGAATGTTGATTCCTTTGTAGAATTCCTAGATTATTTTGTTTTATTAAAATACTTAACAACTAACTCTATGTGATTTTCTAAAGTAAGGACCGATTGTGCAAATACAGACTTACCAATTAATAGTCACTTACGATAACGAACCGATACTATATAATATATATATATATAATCGAACCCTAGAGTTGAAGGCGGTCGTTTATTTTTGCTTGCTTTAGCACCCCCGCCTTCAACTCTAGGGTTCGATTTTAATTTTTTTATTTCATACATTTTTGAAGGCGGTTTTTATATTTTTTTAAATAGTTTTTTATTTCACAGTTTTTTTAGTAATTTTTATTTGCTATTAATGTAGTCGGCGGAATCCGCCTCGCTTTCCAATCCGATCTTGACCAAAAAACCACCACCTGACCAAAAGACCACCTTGGAGCTAGACTGAACCGAACACAAAAAGAATCATCGAAATCGGTTCACAATTTGGGAAGATATTGCTGAACATACATAAAAAAAAAATACATACAGCCGAACATAGAACCTCCTCCTTTTTTGAAGACGGTTAAAAATAACTAGTGATACTTGGTAGGACAGCGTTCGGGGAGATAGGAGGATAGATAGATAGAATAGATAGATAGAAAATGCTTTATTGGTCCAATAAACATTAAACAGTAATAAGTAGATTAGGAAATTTACATAAGATTCAAAGACGGACTTATCCATCAATGTCACCTCGCGCTGGAGGCCATTGCTACAAGAAACAAGGTAATGCTACAGTGGATAAAGGGCCACAGCGGATCCCGGGGGAACGATGCTGCTGATGAACTCGCGAAGAGGGGATCAAGCAGCAAACCAGAAGGACCCGAACCTCTAGTACCACTACCACACAACGTATCAACTACACATAGACAGATGGGCAGCGGGCAGTGACTGCAGACAGGCGAGGGAGGCAATGGCGAAGCCGGACCTCCGTCTCGCCAAGACGCTGCTCCGTGTCCATAGATCAAAACTACGCATAGTGATAGGTATGCTTACTGGTCACTGTACACTTAACAGACACCTCTATGTAATTGGAGTAACGGACAGTCCACTGTGCAGAGCATGCCTGCAGGCGGACGAGACACCCACCCACGTGCTGCTGGAGTGCGAGGAGTTGGCAGACATAAGGGCGAAGGAGCTGGGAGGCCCTACTACACTTCGAGAGGCGTGCCAAGACCCAAGGAGAGTGTGCCGCCTCCTGGAAGAACTCGGCTGGATGGATTAAGGCCGTAGGACGCGCAAAAGGCCTGCATGGAAGCGGGCTTAAGCGCGGAAAACGAGTCCACTATCATTATCAAGATTCAAAGACGGCCTTATCCCTTACAGAGGTTTCTTACAGTCAACCATTGGATGTTTGAGATTCGATTAATATAGTGAAATGTAAGCGAGTTGAGCGTGAGAATTGAAGATAAAATAATAACAATGAATACTTATTAACAATACATATGCTAATTAAATAAAAGCCAATCATACGAGTATGTTAATATGTACATATAAATTATTACTAAATATATAGAACATAATGTACAAACAAATATACATAGATTAGGAATTATGACTTTACCAACTGCATATGTTTACCAGAACATAATATGCTATGGCAGAAAATATATTCATGATTCCTCTCTTAAGACCGCGGTACTACAGCGTGCGCCACAATTTGCAAAATTTGCCACATTTTCGTTTCGGTTTTTTGTTCAACGAATTTCGAAAATATATATATTAAAAAATCCTGCCTAAAAGTTGACCATATTTAAAAGTTGGTGACAGATTTTTATTTTTATTTATGTCAATTAATATATGAAAAAAAAATCATAAACGTACTACTAAATGCTACTACTAAATACTCCGAAATGCTCTCTTGGTTTCGAAATTGCAGCATTCTAAAACATTATTTTGAGTTTATACTAATTGCAGATGACGTAAGATAAAATGCTACTTTTTTTGACAGATTTGGATATTCGTGTAATGTAAATTGGTTTAACAAACTTTGAACCAATCAATACTATAAAACAAGCGAACGATTCGCTATTCAACATGCGCCACATCAGTGCGCATTTTTGACGCTGTAGTACCGCGCTCTTAATTCCGACAATCGTACTTGTGATACACGATATAAGAATAATGTACAATTAATAAGACATAGTTTATCTATAGATAAACTATGTCTTATTAAACCTTAAAAAATCATTATTTGTAATAGTGTTAGATTTTATAAAAAACTGTCTCCAAACACAACACAATAAACAGCAACCGAAATTTTTGGTCGATATTAATAGTAATGTTTTGCTAGATGACTTTACAATGTGATTTATAAATTTATTTAAATGTAATGTAATGTGTTATTGTGATTATATATGAATGGGAATCGTAAATATGATATGAGCTTTAATATAGTGCATAATCCTAATAAAATTATTGTTCCTATTTTATTTCGAATCATATTTTCCTCAATTCAGATCTCTGGAATTGGTGAAATAGCCAATAGAAGAGTCTTGAATAATTTAATAAATCTTGATTTATTAAACCTTGTTTGGACTTATTGTGAGCTTAACTATGATTGATGAAATATTCTTTTTAAATATAGGTAACTTTGTTGTGACTTCATTTATTGTCAATAAAAATTTGTAATAAAAAGATTTCAATCTAATCGGTCGATAGGTAAATTATTTAAAAACACTTTCATATATTAGATTAGACTTGTTCCGAATAATTACCTAAGTAGTACCTATTACCTACCGGCCCAACAATGTTTGCTTACCCCGATTGTCGGCGGGATACGGCGTGGGGTGTGTGTGTGTTTGTGTGTGTATCGAACTTAATGTTCAAATGAAAAAAAATTTTTAACCGACTTAAAAAAAAAAGGAGCAGGCTCTCAATTCGACTGTATTTTTTTTATGTTTGTTACCTCAGAACTTTCGACTGGGTCACAGCATATATATATAGTGACTGGGTGAACCGATTTTGATGATTATTTTTTTATTTGAAAGCTGGTGCTTCCCTTGTGGTCCCATTTCAATTTGGTCAAGATCGGATTGGAAAGCGAGGCGATTCCGAGCGATTCCGCCGAGTACATTAATAGCAAAAAATTGCTAAAAAAAACTGTGAAATAAAAAACTATTTAAAAATATATAAAACCGCCTTCAAAAATGTATGAAATAAAAAAATATCCAACCCTAGAGTTGAAGCCGGTGCTAAAGCAAGCAAAAATGATCCATGAAAGAAAATATGAGTGGATGGTAGAGTGTTTTCATTTTACGAAGGCACGAGGGGTATGAGGTAGGAAGTGGTGTGAGACCGCGCGGAGCTCAGTAGGGAACGACTCGGTTCGACGGAGCAACGTGGAGACGTGTAGAACGTGTGTACCGACCGGGCACCGAGTTCATTCTCTACTGACCTCCGCGCTGTCGCCTCTCGCACCACTTCCTACCTCGAACCCCGCGTGCCTTCGTAAAATGAAAACACTATATCCTTTGTGATGTGTGTAGCGTTCTTTAGATGAAGGCGGTTTTTATATATTTTTTTATAGTTTTTTTATATATTGATAAATTAGGCTTGGTGAGAACTTTCCATTGATATGAAAGTCGACATATTAGAAAAATATTATTATTTCCAAATTCACTTTTGCGATCCATACCTATTAATTAAAGTTGAAGACCCCTGACATTGGTGATCAGTGAAACGTCGTCGTTGCCTCTCCTATAAATATTATAGCCTATAAATATTCCAAGCTTCAAGAAGATCGCTCGAACGGTTTAGAAGCTCCAGGCTGTAACAGACAGACAGATTGCTGCCTGACTGAACCGACCGATTTTATAAGGGTCCCTGCCAGCAGCGTCGGCTACGGAACCATAAAAACCGGCCAAGTGCCAGTCGAACTCGCGCACCGAGGGTTCGGTTAATTTTTTTTTTATGGAATGTGACACGGCTGTCTACATCACCTACGATACCTTCCGTATCGCCATGTCATGGTTAGCGCCACTCACGCCATCTATGGCGTGTTATGAAATGCTTCATATTAGTTAAATGTCATGATTAGTTAAAATGCTTCATATTCTATTCGGTAGACGGCGCGCGCGCACACAACTTTTTGGTTTCTTCTATGGGGGGGGGGTTCCCCCCATGAATTTTTAACTTTTCTTATTTTTTGTTATATCGGCCATAATAACGCATATTCTGTGAAAATTTCAACGGGCTACCTATTACGGTTCAAGAGATACAGCCCTCGGACAGACAGACAGACGGACGGACGGACATACAGACGGCGTAGGCTTAGTAATAGGGTCCCGTACCGCATACGGAACCATAAAAATGAGCATTCTATTTCGGTGAGTCTACATTCCACTGAAATGTATTGAGTAATTTATTTACGATAACAAACACATCGACGACGCCAAATTATCGAATGATGGTGAATTTTTAAAATGAACTAAGTAATGAAATAAACTATCAAGCGCGGCTTTTCATCATCAAAATCGTCGACCTTTGGACGTATGCGCGTGCTCTTTAGTCAAGTCTAACGCCAAGATGAAGAAATTCAGCATTTCCAGATTGAAGGGAAAAGTATCCCCCTTCTGGACAAAAATCATCAACGCAAACGGACAGGACACCAGGTGCAGAAATATCTTAGAAGTCACGCAATTCACCAGATGGATATTCCGAATGTTCGGCGTCGACACGTATGAATACTCCTTACTGCCCAAGAATAAAGTCAAAGCGTCCATCAGCCCCCTTGGATTTGTTTCCTGTGTATCCTTTTATCTCTTGTACGTTTGGTGTACCGTATATGCCACAATACACCGCGAGAATGTGATGAGTCCACTATACACAACCATGCTCGGTTACTACGGCGAGTACATCGAGACATTTCTATCGTTTCTACTGGTCACGTACTCCTCGCTCTGTTTCTCGTTTCGCAAAGCGGACATGTGCTTCTTTTATGAGGAGATCCTGAATATAGACCAAGCGATCCGTGAAGCCGGCATGCAATTAAACGAAAACTCTGTGAAGCTTCACCTCATCTTGATCTCCGGCTGGCATATAGTCGCCGGTGCGGCCAAGTACTTCGCTCTCTACTTCACATTTCGCTGCTGGAACTTGGAGACGCCGATTTGCAAGACGGTATACATGATGTATACGTTCAACGTGATGATGATGTGTCTGATGAAGTTTTTCTGCGTGAACATTATTCTTGAAATGCGCTACCGTTGCCTGAACAAAACACTGCTGTCCGTCGTTTACGGTGACGATACGGATGAGAAGGATGGTACAATCGTGCTGCGGGTCCAGGAAGCGGGCAGCCACAATAGAAAATCCACCTCGATCAAAGAGGCTACAGCTCTGGAAAAGGTTCGCGTTGTGAGTGGGACGTATTCGAGGCTTCATCGTCTGCAAATAACGGCGAATGAGAAGTTCGGGACGCAGCTTGTCCTGCTTCTACTGATGTCCTTCATCGCGATTATACTGAGCTTGTTTTACGTTATGGAGGCCACGGCCGGCGGGCTACTGCGCTATTTCAAGAGATACTGTTTTTTTGTCTTCTTCAACATCCAAGCGGCAGCTTTCAACAATTTCGTGGTATACTTCATCATTTATGCTTGCGAAAAAGTTTACTCCGAGGTGAGTTTTAAAATTAGCCTACAGTATTAATTGGTTCAAGTCATTATCAAAATATCTAGGTTTCCTTATTCTCCATTACTTCAGTAGAGGGCCCAAACGCTTATATTTTTTCATACAAATCAGTATAAAGAGGTATTAATCTGTGGAAATTTAATTTAAATAGAATAATAATATATATAAACATATTCAACCTATTTTGTGATCATATGAACCAATGCGTCATTCATGATACCTATTTGCAATACGTAAATTAAATGATGCACGCTGCTATTTCAGAAAATTCTTTCTCATTATCTCGTTTGCGGTTTATTCCCATTGTAATTCCCAATTAGTAATACGAGTAAGTTTTGAAAATGTATGTGTAATTTGTATTATTAGACCGCAAGGACACCTGGAATCGTCCATGACATCATTAATCATCAAATCAGCGAAGATATCACTGAAGCGGTAAGCGATCTCTTTTCTCAATGTTGTAGAACACAGAACAGCGATCGACGGCCGTTATACTCCAGCCGACCGATTGGATGTCGGTCGGCCGGAGGAACGGTTAATCAGTCGGAGGGTTGTATACGTACATTATATACTAAGTATTTCAAAGTAAATATGGATCGAAAAAGAAGGCATTTCTTCAAAATTTCACCTTTCATTGTCAGAGATCGGTATAAGAATTAGTTTAAGATGCAGTAAGTCAGCATCGGTAGCTCGGTGGTGATATTTTTTTATTGCTTCCGAACTGGGTGGCTGTGCCCAAGGTCGAAGCCTCAGGCGCAGTCATAATCACCCCCGAGGAGGTGCTAGTCCGGCTTGGAGGTGGACTAATGTCGCTGGGGAAAGGCTATTTACCCGCTATTTGAAGATCCGTGGATTGTAGGAGTGGGGAGAGATATTCCCCGGAAGCACCTTTGCAGTGCGGCACAGAAACGATTTGGAGAATCGTGCAGTTCGAAGTACTCTTCTGTCCACTACAAAGGGATGTTCCGCGAGAGTATGGCAGGTTTGGCAAAGACGAACAGGAGGAGGAGGGATAAGGGAAGCAATTTCATCCGAGCAGCGGCCATAGTAGTACCAATAAAACAGGCTCAATGACCCTGGATATGCATGGGCGTTCGGCCGTCGAAGTTGATGACACCGGCAGCGGTCGAACTTTGGATGGGTGACCATACTATCGCTGAGGCTGGCCGTGGTGTTCAATTCCCTTACCTTACTAGGTTAACCCGTTCGGATTGTGATCACCGCACTGAATGAAGCTCGGTCAAAACGGTTTTGTACGAGGTTCCTGTCCAGTACCTTTATCACGAGATTTAACCTACACCGCGTACTACGCTACGCCGTGTTCTCCGCATCCTTTTTTATGGAGAAACGAAGTTCGCAAATCTATCACTAGAGGCGCTGCTCCGTTTCTCCATACAAAATGATGCGGAGAACACGGCGAAGCGTAGTACGCGGCGTAGGTTAAGCTGGAAACTCATTGGGCCGACGCACACGTCTGCGACGTCCGCGTACGTGGGCGTGTGTGAACTCACTACGCCGACGCGGACGTTCGTACGTGTGGCACCGGGCACGTCAGTCTGGTTTTCGTACATAGTGCTCGTACAAATGTCGATAAAACAGCGTAGGCTGCTATGCGACTATCTTACTTCCAGAACGGTGGTACCAACCCAGTCGGCTACAATTTGAGCCTACCACCTAGTAAGGGGCAAGGGAAGGGACCTACAGTTTTACACCGCTTCTGCATGTAAATGTTTTCGTCAGAAAAAACTCATTGCTGCACGCCGACCGGATTCAAACCTCGAACCTCTCGCATGAGAAGCCCATGCCCAAACCACTCGGCCACCCGCCGCTTGCCCAAACCACTCGGCCACCCGCCGCTAAGAATGATTTATAGGAGCCTTTTTTCTCCTATCAAAAAAATTAAATCAAATAAGTAGCTGTAAAAACCAATCATAGTGACCTTGTGACTTACTTACAACAAACAGCTGTTCTGCGTTTGAACATAGTACGCTCATTGACCCCGTACAATGCAAGTTACCTACTGTTACACACAGGTTAATGTTTAGGTAACAAACATGTATTGTTACATTTCTCGAAAAGTTATGCTAAAAACATATAATTGTTTTGCGTAACGTGTTTATTTGACTGTCTAGGGTTACCCTCCCGAAATTTTTGACATAAATAACGAAACACCTTATATTATCATTGGCATCAGGCCATTGCCCTCAGGAAGAGCAATCGAGCAGGCATAAATAACTGATTTCAAGAGGAGGAGAGAATTTCTATCTATCTATTATTTATCTATAATTTATATCCCAAAACTGTCTTTATTACTAATACAGAAAGTTCGACAAATTGAATAATAGATATTACATTTGATCTAATATGTACTTCATTTCCACATTTTCTTTTATGGAAATTGACACTGACCGTGTGGGTCGGTGTACTTAGAAAGAATAGCTCCACTGCATATTATATCTGCGATACTTCCTGTCGCTATGGAATCAAAGCGTCTTGCCCGTATCGCGAACTTGGACACACTGACGCGCAAATGCGTGTGGCGTAGAAACTCACTAGCCACACGCGCACGCACACGTGGGCCACCTCCCTCCAATCGCTGACGTCGCTGACGAAAATCTGGGAACAGGGCATCGGCGTCGCGTGTGTCGCGTAGCGTAGGGTGGCGTGGGCGCAATGAAACTGCGTGCTGCACTCTTCCATATAAAATGTATGGAGACCGACGCGCCCAGATTCGCGTGTGTGGCTTACGTGGGCCCAATGAGTTTCTAGCTTTAATCTCGTGTTAAGGGTACTGCTGTCCATTGTAGCCGGCACGGCCAAATGTGCTTCCTTTCGGCACCTAGTTTACCAAGGTGCGATGGGTTGAGTGCGCGGGTGTAGTAGATCATGCAATCACACACGACAGGTTCTAAATGTTGATAATATTTTCGTTTCAGGCATCTTATCTCTCGCTGCAGCTTCTCCACCAGAAAACTAATTTTTCAGCCAAAGGACTCCTAAAACTGAATAGAGAATTGCTGCTCTCTGTAAGTTTGAGTCATCTTATCTTCTACTCGTTTGTATATCCTATAGTCCAAAGTTTTTTGTTTTTTTTTTTTATGGAAACTGACACGGTTGGTTATAAATCACCTACAACATCAAGGATGTCAGCCCATAACACCGGGTGAACTAGGTGCTTCCCTTCATTTCGCGCCGACTACACTGAACTGGACGGAAAACTGGAGGTTTCGCTCAGTGCGGTGGTACCAAACCGGCCGGAATAAACCCTACCACCTAGTAAGGTAAGAAGGGATAGTGTTGTCTGTGGTCGCCGTGTCCGGCCGAACCACATGATTCGACCTCCCGTCCACTTTGATCCACAGTATTGCTCTGCAGGTGTATCTATGAATTCTTTTTTCTCCTCTTTAATCCATTAAGGAGATTCAATAATAATAACAGTTTTATATGCCACCAGGATCCACAAACGAGAGGTACTTACATAAAATAATTATATTTTTCTATGCCACTTAGAACCACAATCCCCATTTGGGATATCAATCCTCTTTTGGGATAGGTTATTAATAGCTGTGTGGTCTAAATAAGAATAGGTTCATTTTATTTCAAAAACAGATTTAGTCAATTATTTGTTATGTTGGAAAACAATATTATTTCTCTATGATATCGACACATGATGCAGAGAAACAAAAGAACAATAGCGTGCAAAGGCAGACATATAAATAAACTATGGGAGATTTCTTCAAGATTTGATCATCTTTTGATACGAAGTTTAAAGAATCTGTTGAAGGAGAAAGAACGATGAACTGTTGAAGAACGTTGAAGGAATCAGATTTCAGAAGTCATACTGGACAACAGACAATTGCACACAAGCTTGTATTGTATAGTACCCGGAAGTAACACAGAATATAAATAGTTTGTGATTTCCGTCCAGTTCAGCGTAGCCGGCACGACCGAAGGGAAGCACTGACGTGGCACCAAGTAAAACAAAAAAAAAGTAAATAATGAAAATCGAGCTTTAGAAAGAGAGAATCGGTCACAATCGGCTAGCTTAGGCTTTGTAGAGCGTCGTCTCTGTCGCACGAAGCACTAACAGCCCGGTATCGGAACTCTTATAACAATTACCCCTTTTTGTAGTAACGCAGACGTTACAAATTGTTTTTCCAAATTTTCTCGAATGTTGATGTTTTTTTTTTCATCGGAATAATATTTTTTCTTATAAGTCTTTCGCTAAAGTCGATATAGATTTCCGGGAAAAAAACAAGCGTTTTTTTTCCCACAAAATGTTCCCGAATGATGATGTTTTTTCGCCGGAATCTTATTTCTAGACTAGACGTTAGATTAATTTTTCAACCCGAAGAATAGGTTGTACTTGGGCTGAGCTCTTACAGAGTTCGCAATAAGTATGATGGATGTGTTCCTGCGCAGGTTAGCGGATCTGTCACAACGTACCTGATCATACTGATGCAGTTCGCGACTGGAGGCACCATAGACGAAATTGTGGACTGGGATCACGGCGCTCGTGCGAATGCTACGTCGTCGACCAAAACATAAATTCACTCGAAACTTTAAAGCCATTTTTTAGTTATTCTATACCTATTCTTCTTCTTATATTTCTTCTTCGAGGTATTTGAAAGAAAGAAAAATTATTTAGTTAGGTAATGTCCTACGTCTATTTTTTACATAATACTATTATAACATTTTCTCCTGCTCCGGAGAATCTCTGGCTTGCAGGAAGGCTAGTTTTATTAAAATAGCATCTCGTAATTTTTTTTAACGAACTGGAAGGCCATTTTATCGACCTACTTATTACTTATGTTGTTAAAATGTTTGGATAATTCGCTAGATGGCGCTATTCCAAACATTACGATATTTTATGGGACCTCTTCTTAAATTGTTTACTTTTCCATTTTTTTTATTATTTGTTGTTATATTCGCCATAATAGCACCATAATATTATTCTGTGAAAATTTCAACCGGCTAGCTATAATAGCTTAGTATTTTTTATATAATTTAGTATTTTTGGAACCTTTAAAGGTTCCAAAGATACAGCAGCAGGACAGACAGACAGACAGACAGACGGCGTAGGCCAAAGATTTACTACCAGCAGAATATTGTAATTTTATTTTTGATTATTTACTTGGAAATTACAAGATAAAAATAAAAACAAAACTTTTGCAATACGCTGAAGATGACCACTGACACTTTTAGCGATAACAAAAACCAATAGCTACAATAATTTTAGATAGGTTGAGTGTAAAATGTGAAGGTTATTTTGTCGAAATAATATACGTAAGTGCTTCAATCAAAGGAATCAATTACTTCAAAGGTTGTAATTTTGTCCTCAAATGGGGTCGCCGAGCGATTATATATTTTCACCTTGAAATTAACTGTAACTTAATAATATGTGATAGGTGATGTTTTAGATAAATTGATGTTTTAGTCCTCGCGTATGTGGCACCGAACATCAATACATATATTATATATTATATTATATTACTAGCCTATAGTGTTTGTTCATTAGCGTGCGTGCAATAATATTTTGTTACACGATACCCACACACATTACAATATACCACACGAATTTATTACAAAATACCTGCTAAAAAAGAAATTAGCCCTATTTTCAATCGAACATACTGTAACCAACGAAATAAAAAGTGTGTGTCGAAAGTAGAATGTCGTTGACTGTAACGTTGTTTACTTACCTACATAGAAACGTAAGAGCAAAATAAATAGTGTCAAGAAAGATGGCGGACGGCGGGAGTTTGTCGCGTCGTCGTTGTAACTAGAAAAATATATTTTTGTGGTTCTCGCGGTGCGAGAACTTATACAACAGACGTTAAAAGCTACGACAGAATTGGCTGTATACTCTAATGAGTTTTGCCTGTTTCGGGAGACGAATGAATCTAAAAAAGAGCAAAATAAAAAAAAGTTGTTAAACTAGAGAAAATATCTACATTCCAAATATTGAAATCGTAAAAAAAATATGTAAGTAGGTACCTAGGTACCTACGCAGTTTTAGTGCCCCTAACTGCGTCTATCTAGACCCTTTTTTTAGCTCACTGAATGTAAATAAATTCTATGGATGTATACTTACTCAAAGAGAAATAATAGTCGAATTTGAATTTGAATTTTCATTTTGTAAATGTTGGAGGCAAAGTAATTTTTTTGTTTGTTTTATATTTACCGCGCGCGGGTGCGTAGTGAACTATATTTTTCAAGTCCGTATTTTCATCTTCGTCGTCTCGTCGTCTCTTAGTCTAAATTATTATTATCATCTTATTCATTTTCAAATATTGGCACCTAAAAAAAGTATTAAAGTGGTAGGTTAATTTAGGATTACTCTGCTTACCCCGATTGTCGGGATTCAGCGTGTGTGATATGTATGTATGTATATTAATTAGGACTTACTTAAAGTACTATATTTTAAAGTACTGATTAGTGAAATGAGGACACCACGGGAATAACGATGAAGGTCTTTTTTTTGTTTTTTTTTTAAACTGAGTATGAGGAAGTGTAGGTTTTGGCCCATATAATTTTATGGCAAAACAAGGCGGGGATAACCTTTAATATAAAACTAGTTTTATTAGCTTACTTATTATTTATTTATTCTATAAATTATTATTTATTATTAACTACTGACTATATAAATTATTTTTAAAATATATTTAATTTTCTTACTAAAATTTATATATAAAATAAATTAAAAAAAAATTTTAAAGTTTAAAAAAACTTTAAAATAAATAAATTTAATATAGAAATTAAAAATATAATATTTTATCTAACATTAATTATTATAAATTAAATAACATTTAATATAAAACTACTAGTTTAATTACCTTACTTGTATGTATGTATGTATATATTCTTTATTGAACACCAATTTAAAAAATTAGGTACAACAGGCGAGCTTAATGCCGCGAGGCATTCTATTCTAACTAACCTTTGGGATGTGGGAGAAGTACATGCAGGCGAACAAGAATAGTTTGTGGCAATGTGTTAGACTGTAAAGAAATATGTATGATAAACTACGTACGAATACTACATAAATACTTTAAATAAGCATATATTACTTATTACTTACCTTTCCTTATTATTCTGATAAAAATGTGTGAAAACTCTTAATTTATCCTAAATAAAATAATAAATATACTATATTTATTAACTCATCCGCTAAATGTGCTCATTTCCCTACATTTTTTTTTGACTTTCATCTTTTTTCCCTACAAAATTTAGGACATTAGGTGGTTTATTTAAAATTTTGGCTTGTTTCGAAAAAAATATTTAAAATTTTAGTACCTAATATAAAAGCCAGTTAAAATTCACATCTAGTGAATGTTGAATAATATACACTTCATTTAAGATTAACTGAATGAAATCATAGATTTAAACGTTTAAAGCCGTTTATCTCAGTTTGACAAAAACATGACCTTCATCGTTATTCCCGTGGTGTCCTCAAAGGGCAGGGCTATTCGCAGGTACGCCAAACATAGATTATTTAACTAAAAACTCGTAGGTTTGCCAAACAGAGATTATTAGATAAAATAAATTATTATATTAAAATATTATATATATATTTATATCTATATATAATTATATAATAATATATAAAACTTTATGTTGAACATTGTTTATTGTTTATTGTTTATTGTATAATTTCATCCACAGGTAGGTAACCTACGCTTGGACATGTCGAAAATTCCGCCAGTTCTAAATTCAATGCGAAGAAGAACTGACAAACAAACTTCGCAAGTCACAATGTTTTGTTAGTACCTTAAAAGTATTATATTATAGTAACATTTCGTGATTTACACAGTCAAAGGCTTTGGATAGGTCACAAAAAATGCCATAAGTATGCTGAGAGTTGTCTAGAGAGACGAGACGAGAGATAGAGAGATTATTTAATCTATATTAACATATTTATATATATATTTATATTTATATATAATTATATATTAAATAAGAACTGGGAGTGTCCTATTTGATTTCCTGCGAATAGATCTACCAGGCGGGACAGTGCTATTCGCAGGTATGAGGTATTCCTATGTACGAACTGCACTATGCGAGTTGGTTTAAAAAAAAAATAACCAGGGTTAAATTAAAGCCTGACCAGGAATATATGAGGGGCCGCCATATTGCGGAATTTCGTTGGAACTAATTTCTTACACTGGCCACAATTATGTTTGATGCTTGATAATCTGCTGTCAATGTCAAAATTGCGTCTGAACTGACATTTAGGTGAAACGTTATGTCATTGTAGTGAGATTGTCATGAATTGGCCGCCGTAATGTACAATTAAGTAATTATTTTATGTTCTATCACTTCTGTCTAAAAAACACTTTTTGACTTTACAGAAATACGAAACGTTCGAATAAAAATAGCTTAGGTTAAGTTTTTCTGAGCTAGAATTTTTATTAAAAAGTTTAGTGTTTGAGCAAGGTCGATAAATAATTTTTTTAATAATTTGTACACTTTGCTTCAGGACATATCTGCAGATACATGGAAAAAATGTTGTGAACATGTAAATGTCAAGGCTAGTTCTTTTTACATTGACATCAAAATATATATAAAAGATGCATTAAATTAAAATACATTTTGTATATCTTATTGTGTATTTCAGTGCAAAAGTACATTTTGAATAAAAACATCGGCCAATTCAATATGTGCGTTCTATACTGAATGTTGCTATATAAATCTAAAAAGTGGCTCCATTTTGACAGCTCTCATATATTCCTGGTCAGGCTTTAAAGAAGATGCGTCGATACGCGACGCATCTTCTGTAATTTAACCCTAACCTAATGTTGAGGCGGCGCATGTCGTTTTTGTTACCTACGTTTCGTTGAAAACTCCCATAGTGCAGTTTGGATAGCTGCATGCAGGTTTACCTGCGAATAGACATGCCCGATCGGACAGTGCTATTCGCAGGTATGAGGTATTCGTAGGTACGAACTGCACTATGCGAGTTGGTTTAAAAAAAATTACCAGGGTTAAATTACAGAAGATGCGTCGCTCGCTACGCGACGCATCTTCTGTAATTTAACCATAACCTAATGTTGAGGCGGCGCATGTCGTTTTTGTTACGTTTCGTTGAAAACTCCCATAGTACAGTTTGCATACCTGCATGCAGGTTTACCTGCGAATAGACATGCCCGATCGGACAGGGCTATTCGCAGGTATACCTGCATGCAGGTATACCTGCGAATATACAGTTCCGTCCTCAAATGATTCAACTATACTGGATTATAACAGTGAGCTGAAGTACGTGTAAACCAAATACGGGCTAATATTTTAATGTGTTACATTGTTTTGTCAGCTGTCGCGTGACAGAACATGATTGACAGGGCAGCTGTCAAAAGCACAGCAGTCAGCAACCAGGCTTTAAATTTTAACAACGCAGCTATTTTTTTAGCTGCTTCTGTTTTCACTTTTCTTGTTCCTGCTCCCAGTTCCTTCCTTTCAATCCTGTGTGGTGGCTCCTTCATGAGGAGCACTACCAAATAATGAAGTAAATTGATGTGCAAAGCAAATAGTAGTGCACTCGATATAACTGTGCGTGTTGACGGTGTCGGATTCTATTTTCCAATTCTCCAACTGCCATCTCCAGCCAAGATGGAAGTGCTCGTCACTCTGTTCTACCTGCTATTCTGCGCTTGTGTCGTTTACCCGCCAACCGAGTTCGTCTCGGCCGGGCTGACAATATCGCAGATTCTCGAGAGTTTCTTAGGCTCCGAGAACTCTGATTTCGTGACGCACCACGTCCGTCGCACGTGCGCGACCGCCGTGGTGCACGCTTGTCTCCCACTCGGCTATGCCTTGTGCCTGCTGTGCTCCGGATGGTGGCCGGACGGCGGTGTGGTGACGCATGCACTTCTAACGCTGGCTGCCACAATTCCACTGGGGACGTTTTACAAAGTGGTGGAGTGGTCCCGCGACGGATGGAAGGCTCACCCGCTTGCGAGGAATCTGATTGCTTACGCCAATGACAGGAACGATTGGTATTCTGTCGCTTCTAGCATCAATGATGAGTTTAAAAGGTGTGTACTTTGTAAATACCTAACAGTAGGTATATATGATCATGACCGTCCTCCCGGTTATGTATGACGCACGGTTGTGAAACGTGGATTCTGACGGTAGCTGTTTTTTTATTTTGTTTTTATTTATTTTTTATGGAAACTGACACGGTTGACTACATCACCTACAACATCCGTGATGTCAGCCCATAACACCGGGTGAACTTGGTGCCACGTCAGTACTTCCCTTCGGTCGTGCCGGCTACACTGAACTGGACGGAAAACACAAACTATTTACATAGCCGTTTCGACCGACCTTTCATTCAGTGCGTTGGTATCAATCCGGGCGGGTTAAACCCTATCACCTAGTATATAAGAAGGGAGTCATATCCCTTAGTCGCCTTTTACGACATACACGGGGAGAGATGTAGTGGGGCTATTCTTTTAAAGTGCCGGCCCCACACGGTACAGTTGTCCAAAGGTTGAAAGTTGCCCAGCGAGCAATGGAGCGAGCCATGCTGGGAATATCGCTACGTGATATGGTGCGTAACGAGGCAATCCGCCGACGTACCAAAGTAGTTGATATCGGACAACTACTTTGGGGTGGCTAAGCTCAAGTGGCAGTTGGCTGGACACGTCAGCCGAAGAGGTGACAACCACTTGAGTAACCGCGTCCTACACGGCAGCCGTGGACAGGAAAACGGGGGGAGACCACCCGCCAGGTGGGATGACGACATCAATTGGCGGAAACCAGTCGTTTCATACCGCTGAAGGCTAGGAGGACCGGAGGAAAATTGGAGAGGAATATGTCTAGCAGTGGACGAGTACACGCTGACTGACTGACTCACTAACAAATCCCTCCACAAGGTTTTTAAATTTCCTACAGCACAGGAATTAGCCACAAGAATTGTAAAGTATAAAGAAAAGACCGCATCAACTGTCATCCCAAGAAACTTGCAAAAATGCCCTTGCTATAACACAAAGACATTACGAAGCCTTGTAATGAAGGGGCCATGTCAGTGCTTCCCTTTGGCCACGCCAGCTACACTGAACTGAATGGAAAACACAAACTATTTACATAGCGGTTTCAACTGACCTTTCAGTACGGTAGTAACAACCCTGGTGGGTTAAACCCTACCACCTAGTAAGGTAAGATGGGAAGGGATATACAGTTATACGTGGAATCCGAACCACGGCCAGCCTCCAAAACGGTCGAGTGGTCACACATCCACGTTCTGACCGCGCCCAAGTGTGCTTATGATCACGAACAACAGTTGACCAACCGCACCACTGAGCTGCCGAGGCTGACAAATACATAATGCTAATATCGAAACAGCGCAAGATAATCGCCAGCCGACTGACCACCCCCGAAACAAGTGGAGCAATATTCTCCCAAGTCAGTGCTTTGTATGGCGCTTCTTGCTACTTTTTATTTTGCTGCTAAACCATATACACGGTGTTAACTTTTTTCGCGACATTTCAATTTTAATACCGAATATTAAACCATTTCGTATACTGATTATTTTGTGGTAAGTACTTAAAAATAAAATGTAAAATAGTTTAAAAAAAATTGCATATTTTATTCAAAATTTTACCTCAGCGACAATTTCTCTTTCGAATGGTGTAGCGAGCGCCGCCGCGCGCCGCGCGCCTGTGACCGTGCGTACCCAGCTGACTGACGACGTGTCGCGCGCTAGCTGTTGTATTGTGCCGATATGAATATGAATTTTTTGATTTATTTGAAAAATTATCCAGCTTTCGAATTTTTTGGTAATGCATTGCGATTCCTATTACGAAATACCATGTTTTTATACCAAATATAGAAATTGAAAATTTTAAAAGCAAAACTAAAAAAAAAATTACCCCCTTTTTCGGCATCAGTATGTGACCCAGAATAACCCCCTTTCGGGAATGTCGCCTATTTAGGTGAACACCGTGACAGTTCTTGCTGACAGAGTCAGTCCGGCGATCAGGTCCACAGGTTGAGACTATATATCGCCTAACGCGGAGGGGGTGGGGGGAATAGCCTGCTGCCATCATCAACTCCCTGCTCATGGTTGTCCAGTCTGCCTGTCTTCTCTGCATACTCCTCGTACAATAATTTCTTCCAGTCGATTCCTTCGAAGTTCTTCCTCACCGTAGTAGTCCTTTACCAGTGTATTCCATCTCGGTCCTGCATATATGGTGCACTGACCGACGAAGTGAGCGCTGGTTTCTGCCACCCCACATTTAGCGCAGCCGCTAAACCGTACATGTTTATACATTATGGGCTGTCCAGCCCAAATACAGCGCTGAGTCTCGTGAAATCTTCACTAGACTCAGCATAGGCTGTGTCCAGTCCTTTTTTTTCCCCTCTCTTCTCAAAATTTTTAAATGTGTGTGTTAATTTATGATATTTCCTTGTTATTTCTTGATGTTTAAATGTGTGTCAGTATGTAATAAAATAATGTAATGTAGGGGAAAAAATAAATATTTCTTATTTCTTATTTCTTATACGTTGCAGGGTAGACAAGATATCGATTCAAATGAACGCAGTTAGCAAGGTTGTCGCGACCAATGCTTGGATAATTAAGACCTCACAGTACACGGTACACTTCGCCCACCAGAGCGACTCTACGCTGGTCGCCGTTAATGTAAGTATTCTCACCATTATTCTAAAACGCTTGCAAGATCAATCATACCCACTAACCGGCTACTGCGACACGACCTATGATAGGTTCAGACAGTAGCGGGCCCCTCATACAAGCCAAAAAGCCCGGCTTGCCCTAGGTCAATCAAACAAAGCTCGAAAGCAAATCGAAAACGAAAACAGTCGACAGTACTTCAATTTCATTTTAAATGTCCCGCCACGTGCCATTCGCGCGCGCCCGAGGTCATTGAGTCGACGACGCGCCGCGCCGCGGCGACTCGTCGCTCGTTCGTTCGTTCGTAGCATTCGGAATTGCTCGTGAACTCTCGCCTCGATGCGATTGCTGAATCAGTCAATATACGAGCGTACATTAGTCATCTCGCTTGTTCCCGCTGTTATTCTAGCATTATTTTATTTCCTTCTCGTTCTCGAGTACCATACAATTTTTAGCCTAAAGACACCCATAGTGGTATAATAATATATGAGTATGTATAGCGATTAGTATGAGGAAATATGCTAAGAATAATTCGTTCCGTAGTGCGAAAGCGTACTCAGTATTAGTGCTATCTCAGTTTTTCAATAGAAGAACGACAAAGACGTGTCTACTGATGTCTAATGTAGGCGTAGAAGTTTGAAGTGATGGATCGGACGTTCGCGAGGATGTTCGTTACTAGTAGTTAATAATCTTTGGTTAGTTTAGTTTAGTTATATCCATGGCGGGTGGCCGCGGCGGCGGGCGGGACGTCGGCTCTCTCTTCGTTCTCTCTCTGGCATGCTGATATTTATGATATGTGTTGATAAGTCACAATAATTCTGTCAACCATAATATGCCTCCAGTGTGCTATTGATAATTTTATTATCAACAAAAGTCTTCATAGTAACTGCACTGCATAGTTTGCATAGATTTTTATAGATTTGCATAGTTTGCATAGATTTTTTAATTACCATTTTCTATAAAATTGTGATACAAGCATGTTTATTTCATTTACTGACTGACAGGACAGTCATATATTATATTTTGTATGAAATATTTGGCTTCGGCTTGCTCTACGATCTGACCCTAGGCCCGCCATTGGGTTCAGAGCCTTGGACATCCTTGGCGAATGGTATACTTGATTATGATTTAAAGAGTTAGGGCCCCTGGGCAGGCCTCACGCACTCTATGTACTTGCGCGCGCTAAGTGCCTACCACCCGGTGGACCGGCGGTCTAATTAAGTGGTAATTCGTCAGCCGCGCGAAGCATACCTACACGCTCGCCCACGCAACTGCGCGCAGCTGCAAAGCAATAATCACTTTACACTTGATCGTTTAGGTACATTTTCCCACGCAGCGATTGGCGACGTGAAACAGTAGGCTATTAAAGCCGAAGGTATGGAGTGATTTATCTGTTACGAAGTAACTATTAAGTAATCTGTGCCCTGGGCCCTGTTGTCACTGCGACCTAGGAAGATCTAAGTATTGTGATCTCTCAAAAGTTTAGAGCTCACCCCCAAGTCCGATTTCCACTATCAACCGAGTTATATTCTTGGGGTTGAGTGCCTGTATTTGGCATGGGTTAAAAACATAACCCCCAAGAATACGACTTCTACTGTGAATGAGCACTTCACATTCGCAAAGCATGTGTATGGGCGTTTCATCCTCTTGTCATACAGAACCTGCACACCGGTGTGTCTCTAAGGCCCATTCGGTGTAGGTGTTTGTTTAGTCTGCAGTGTCCTGTTGATAAGGTACTTTTTAGGATTCTTATGTCGTTTCAGTTTTAGTTTAACCCTAGATTCATAAACATACTTGGGAGATACATTATTCATAAACATTCGTCTGTCAGACGAATATAATATTTCGATGATTTTAGATTTCTACATTATAAAGGTACAATAAAATACATTAGAATTTTAAACTTTGTTTATTAATTTATTAATTAAAAGAAATTTAAGTGAGAAAAATACTTATTCTGAGCAATTAAGACATAACATTCCTCAGTGATCCATACATATGCATTTTTTACAATGGGTACAACATAACCTTCTCATTCGACGTTTTTTATAATCGCAAAACTACAATTTTTTTTTTCAGAGACCCACTAGGTTGTGCTTGAGCAGTGGACGAAGTTTCGATGAGAACTACTGTAATTTTCCTTTTTAGGCATCACCACAAAGTTGGCTTTACACGGAGCTGGTCACCCATCCTACAAAAATTAAAAAATTAAAAATATTTGTATAAATGTTACAAAAAATCGGTACCACATTTCATTTAATAAACTAATAATTTATACTTACCTTGAAATAAACTCGACTTCTGGAACAAATCATGACTTCAAATAATCACACTCGATCTACAATCGTAACACTATTCATAAACATTCGTCTGTCGACGACCAAATCACGCATGCGAGTCGCATGCGACCGGCGCAAAACTAACTAATAAATCATCTAGGAAGGTACTAAGGAGTTGAACTTTCTATCTTTTTCACTCTGAAAGTTATAACCGTTTACGTGTTTTTCGCGGTCTGTGAGACGAATGTTTATGAATCTAGGGTTAATACTTCGAAGTGAATTTTTTGCGTATGGTATACTTAAGCCTTACTGTTTAAGCTCACTCAGCCTTAGTTGCTACTGATGTAATTACTTACCCCTTTCAATGGAAGTTCCAATAATTTTTAGGTTTCCGAATCCGTATGGTACCCTATTACTAAGCCTATGTCGTCTGCCCGTCCGTCTTTCCTACCTTTAAACCAGCGGTGTCCAACCGGTGGCCCCCCGACAGCACGGGGCCTTATTATAAAAATTTAAATAATATAGCGATTTTTTTTTTAAATACCTTCACTCCAGAACATGTTAAAATTGCCTAATGCTGTCATACTGTCATATGGATTATAAGCAGTCAGCCTCGATAGCTCAGTGGTGCAGACAGTCAACTGTCACTATTGAATGTTAAGCAACGCTGGGTGCGGTCAGTACTTGGATGGGTGACCGCTGACCGTTGGAGGCTGACCAAGGTTCGGATTCCTCGTAAAACTGTAGGTCCCTTCCCTCCTAATCTTACTTGGTGGTAGGGTTTAACCCGCCCGGGTTGGTACCACCGCACTGAATGAAACGTCGGTCTAAATGGCTATGTAAATAGTTTGTGTTTTCCGACCAGTTCAGTGTAGCCGGCACGATCAAAGGGGGAAGCACTGACATGGCACCTAGTTCACCCGGTGTTATGGGCTGACATCACGGACGTTGTAGGTGATGTAGCCAACCGTTTCAGTTTCCATAAAAAAAAAAAAAGCAGATTTTGTAAATTTGTCCGAAATCAAAATAGCCAAGTATTCTTATATTATATATAATTCTTCTGTGCGTGTGTTTGTCACCTAACTCCGCCTAAACGGCTGGACCGATTTGGATGAAATTTTGTGTGTATACATACATAGATACAATTGAACCCGGTAGATGGCGTCGTAATAAATCCACACGGACGAAGTCGCGGGCACAGCCAGTAACCTATAAAATATATAGGTAAACCTCATACTGTTCCTATCTGAAGGTACCTACCTTGAGCCCTTGAGGGCTTGGACTGGGCTTGACAGAAATATGGAACCTCTTAAAGCGAAACCAGTTGGACACCACTGCTTTAAATGGCTGTATCTTTCATCTCACCGCCATGTCAGTATTTCCCTTTGTCTGTTCGCGCCTAATTGAACTGGACAGCTGAAGACACAGAATGCTTGCTCATCTTGCAGACGGACACACACGAGCTGTCGGCATCGGGGGAGAGTGGTACGCAGTACGTCAACATTGAGGTGCGCCCGGAGAGAGCCGGCGTAGGCTCGTTCTACATTCGCGTCAACACTATTGACTTTAGGGAGCTACAGGTTGGTTTTTTTAAATTTTTTTTTTTATGGAAACTGACACGGTTGGCTACATCACCTACAACATCCGTAATTCAGCCCATAACACCAGGTAAACTTGGTGCCATGTCAGTGCTTCCCTTCATTTCATGGTGGCTACACTGAACTGGACGGAAAGCATGAACTATTTACATAGCCGTTTCGACCGACCTTTCATTCAGTGCGGTGTTATCAACCCGGGCGGGTTGAACCCTACCACCTAGTAAGGTAAGAAGGGAAGGGACCTACAGTTTAACGTGGAATCCAAACCACGGTCAGCCTCCAACGGTCGACCCATCCGAGTACTGACCGCGCTCAGCGTTGCTTAACCATCAATAGCGGCAGTCGACTGTCTGCACCACTGAGCTATCGAGGCTGACATATCGTATGGGACCCTATTACTAAGCCTATGCCGTCTATCTGTCTGTCTGTATGTCTGTCTGTCTGCCTATCTGTCTAACCATAATAGGTAGCCCATTGAAATTTTCACATAATATGTGTTATTATGGCCGATATAATAAAAATGAGAAAACGTAAAAAATTTACAGGGGTCCCCATACAAGACACTAAAAAGTTTATGCGCGCCATCTACCGAAAAGAATGCTGAGCATTATAACTAATACATAGATCGGCGTGAGTGGCGCTGACCATGACATGGCGATACGGAACCCTCGGTGCGCGAGTTCGACTCGCACTTTTTAAAATTTTTTTTTTATTGGAAGCTCGACATTTGGCGCCGAGGAACCCATGAGGTGTCTAACGGCGCCCATGGACATTCGGTCTTATTCGGGGGTTGCGAATGCCATGCCGGCCTGACAGGTGCCCATTCACGCCCCTCTTGAAGGACCCGAGACTGTACTTGGGGGGAAATATATGAGCACTTAGCCGGTTTTTTATTTTTACCCGACTATGCCGAAGCCAAAAGGAGGGTAATGTGTTTAACCTGAATGTATGTATTCTTATTCTATTTATGCTACCTATGCATGAAATTATACAATAAACAACAAACATGCTGTAACGTAACACACAGATGCACGCAAAGTGAATTTTTAACCGACTTCAAAAAAGGAGGAGGAGGTTCTATGTTCGGCTGTATGTATTTTTTTTTATGTATGTTCAGCAATATCTTCCCCAATTGTGAACCGATTTCGATGATTCTTTTTGTGTTCGGTTCAGTCTAGCTCCAAGGTGGTCCCATTTTTTTTTTGGTCAAGATTGGATTGGAAAGCGAGGCGGATTCCGCCGAGTACATTAATAGCAAATAAAAATTACTAAAAAAACAGTGAAATTAAAAACTATTTAAAAAAATATAAAAACCGCCTTCAAAAATGTATGAAATAAAAAAATAAAAATCGAACCCTAGAGTTGAAGGCGGTGGTGCTAAAGCAAGCAAAAATAACCGACCGCCTTCAACTCTAGGGTTCGATTTTTATTTTTTTATTTCATAAATTTTTGAAGGCGGTTTTTATATTTTTTTAAATAGTTTTTTGTATTAATGCGTTTGTATCACTGTTCAATTTCAGGATAAAATGACCCGCCCGATCACCATTCTACCAAATGTCAGCTTCCAGGCCAGCGTCTTGGAGAAATTCGTAACAGTCTTCAAGCAGTATGTGGAGGCCAATCCGGAGTATATTTGCCAACAGGTGAGGTGGTATTATATTTCCATGGCATTCCATTCTTTGTTAAGAAAAATTTTATTTTATTTATTTATTTATTTATTTTAAACACTGACAGCTAACAGCTGGTGCGTGTATTCTGTTTATTAATTTATGAGTGCACTTGTATTGTTTTTAAGTATTTTTGTTTGTTTGTTTTTGGTTTTGTTTTTTTTTTGTCTAATTGGTTTTTTAAAGAATTAACCGAGGGGGCGCTGACGGTGTCCTCAGATAATTTGTTCCAGGCCCTTACGACCCGGTGCGTCAGAAAATGCTTCCTGGGGTTGGTTCTATGTGTGGGCCATTTTAGTTTTAATGAGTGACCGCGAAGACGTTCTTCAGTGCTCCTTTCGTACATTTACTGTAGACTTGGTACATCGTAGCATTCTTTTAGGATTTTATAGGTTTCTATAATGTCTCCTCGTTGTCTCCTTTCCTCAAGAGTTGTTAATCCCAGTGCCTGTAAGCGATCTTCATATTGTGACAATTGATGATTCATTCATGGAGTGGCCGTCCCCTTTCCACCTCTGCACCACGTGCACTGGGCAGGGTATGCATCCCTACACGCTGGACTTATCGCTGTCGCGTACTAACCGGTTCTGCAGATCTTTCCGCTACAGAACTGCTAAACTCTGGAACTGCCCATATATTTCCTCCCAAGTACAGTCTCGGGTCCTTCAAGAGGTGCGTGAATAGGCACCTGTCAGGCCGGCATGGCATTCGCAACCCCCGTATACGACCAAATGTCCATGAGCGTCGTTAGACACCTTATCGGCGAGACATGTCGCGTTTTCTATAAAAAAAAAGTGTCAGTGTGTAAATAGCTTCATATAATTTCAAATAAAAAAAATATCACTTTGTCATGAATTGCTCGCATCTGTCATCATAAATTTTGCAGTAAGTATGCAGTCTTTGGATGATGTTGATGAGTAAAGGAGTAATTTAGATTACTTAGTGACAAACATTTTTGTAAAGTAGACTTCATAAAAATCATTTCTTTCTTTCTTTCTTTCTTTCAAGTGCACATTGAAAAAATGTTCAGTCAAGTTTCTTGCCAGTTCTTCTTTGCTGTGTTAATCGAACTGGCGGAATGTTACAATGTAAACATGACAAATCTGAGCGCAGTGTTAGTGGCTAGAGATGATAAATAAAAAATACAATACAATTGTTTTCAAATACTTACCCATTGGAAGACAGAAGTGGCCTTAATTAAGAATTTTTTTATGTATCCTGGCATGTTGGGCTATTAATAGGCTACACCCATGATGTCACCTCATGAATAACACCTTGGTGAACTAGATGTCATGTCAGTGCTTACCTTAGGTCGTACCAGCTACACTGAACTGGACGGAAAACGCGAACTATTTGGATAGCAATTTCGAGGGACCTTCATTCAGTGCGGTGGTGGCACCAATTCGGACGGTTAAACCCTACCTACGTAACGTACTAACCTAAACCTACGTAACCTAACCTAACCTAACCTACCTTTTTACGTGGAATCCGAACCACGGCCAGCCTCAACGGTCTAACGGTCACCCATCCAAAATGTGATCGTGCCAGACGCCGCTTTCCTTTGGCGACCAAACCCCGGTACATTGCAACGCCCCCCCCGAGCTACCAGCAGCTGACTTATGCATAAATCGACAGGAACTGGAGTTATGCATCGGATGCATGCAAGCGCTGTCAAATGTGAAACTGCAAAAGCGCTGCCTGGACCCTCCGCCGCCGGAGCGTGGCTGCACTGAGTGCCATTGCAGGTTTGTGTTTTTCTCTATATTCATTAAAAAAATATCCGTTAGTGAAATATGGGTTCACCAACTAATAGGAGTGCGGAATATATTATATGTGTGTCATTCAGCCAGTCAGTGCAGTCCACTATATGTGTTGCTGTGTAAAAAATTCTAAAAAGAAGATGGCAGATGAACAAGTTTGTTTGCCGCGTCGTCGTAAATAAAAAGTATATATTTTTGAGATTCTCGCAATACAAGAAGAAAACAACAGACATTAGAAGCACAGGAAAGGCTGTATACTTTAATTAGTTTTGCCTGTTCCGAAAAGGGATGAATAAATAAAAAAATTATAAAATGTGTTCCTGTATTTAGGGCATAAGTCATTCTGCCATGAATGCATATGACAGTACCATGTTGTACACACTAAACAATAAACAACAATGACTCCTTTACAATTCTTTTAAATCTCCGAGTTCCGGTGCAGTTCCGTATGGGTTCCAGTACATACAAAGCATAAACCCATTGTATCTCTTCGCGCACATGTCGTAAAAGGTTACTGAGGGATAATGGACAAGATGTCGTGTTAAAGAGTGACCGGTTAGCCACCTGTCACCTTGACACGGTCCTGCCACTAAGTCATGCAGGAGATAACCGTCTTACTTGTGACTTACTTTTTGCTTGATCTTTTGTTTTTTTTTTTTTTGTACGGAATAAAATTATTATATAGCGGACGAGGGTTTGATGCGAACCGAAACGTGAAGCATGCGCGGGAAATTTAGAGTGGCCACTCGCTGTTCCCGACCTCGATTAATACCCTACTCTACTGCCGATGGGCCCGGATATGTTTGGTGAAACCAGCGCAAGCTTAGTTCCACACCTTCCCTCCTTGTAATACTAATACGACTTGTCCGAATGAGCACAGACACCTAATGGATGTATTATAAAATAAAATAAATATAGGGCTGGCATAGCCAAAAATGGCTATTAAGCCTCCGAGAGGTCTGAGGTTCGAATCTGGTCGGCGTGTACCAATGAGTTTTTTCTGACGAAAAAATTTACGTGCATACTTACACCTGGTACAAAATTTCCTTAATGTTTGCAGCATAATACTAATTACCCTGCTTACCTTGTTGTCGGGATACAGTGTGATGGTACCTCTGTTTATACGTATATTATTATATTGTACATAAAATAAAAGTCCTCCAAATCATCAGAGAGGCCATCAACCTGTCAATTGCACGGACCAGGAAAGGGCAAACCAGTAGCGGCTTCCAGAAGGTCAACTTTGTGAAACCTGGAGCCAATAAGCTGCCCAAAGATAGGACTAAACCTTCTTCAATTTTGGGAGCAGCAAAGGATTGGGAATTGTTGATGGACACACATGAGAAGCATTACCAAATGCCTTCGGAAATCTGTACCACAGCATTAAGGCCGGATATACTCATATTCTCAAAAGCGACAAAGCATGTAGTACTTGTTGAACTTACAGTTCCATGGGAAAGTAACATACCGAAGGACCACAACATCAAGCTTAACAAGTACTGCAACTTAGTAGACCGGATTGTGAGAAACGGATTCAAGACTGATCTCTTCGCTGTGGAAGTCGGAGCAAGAGGACTACCAGCGAAGTCGCTCTACAGTCTCTTCAAGAATCTAGGGCTCCCAAGATCGACGCTAAGCTCATATATGGAGAGAGCTTCGAAAACGTCACTGGAAGCATCCTACAGAATATGGATAGGTAGAGAGAGGGAGGTCGAGAGCGGGACTGGTGGTTTCCCCGCGTCCTAGTCAACGCAGACTAGCTGACGAGGGCTTGAAGCGAGCCGAAACGTGAAGCATGCGCGGGAAATTTAGAGTGGCCACTCGCTAGTCCTGGCCTCGATTAACACCCTCCTCTACTGCCGATGGGCCCGGATATGTTCGGTGAAGCCATCGTAAGCTTAGATCCACACCTCCTTTGGGGCCGGTACTTAAAAA
Source organism: Nematopogon swammerdamellus (assembly GCA_946902875.1). Taxonomy (NCBI): domain Eukaryota; kingdom Metazoa; phylum Arthropoda; class Insecta; order Lepidoptera; family Adelidae; genus Nematopogon; species Nematopogon swammerdamellus. The sequence continues at coordinate 24,888,295 of OX336337.1, read as the reverse complement.
GAATAGCCTCACTGCATCTCTCCCCGTGCATGTCGTAAAAGGGATAAGGACAAGATGTCATGCTAAAGGACGACCGGTTCGCCACCTCTCACATTGGCACGGTACTTCCACCGAGTCATGCAGCAGGTGGGTCTTCGTGCCTTACTTGCTGCTTGATCGATTGAATCTTGTTCGAATACTTTGCGAAACGTGGTGGTCGGTGTTGTGCTGTAATTTACCAGAGTTCTTGCAGCACAACACCGATTACTGTGCTTACCCCGATTGTCGGGATTCAGCGTACGTGATAGATCTGTAATGTATGTATGTATTGTTACAGGAGGCCAAATAATAGTCCGCCGTATCGATAGTATTATACACTTTTAATTAAGGTATTTCAGTACAAAGGGATAATTAGATTAAGGTATGCACGTAGTGTCGGTTGTGTCCCGGCAGGCCTCACGCACTCTATGTACTTGCGTGCGATAACTACCTACCGCCCGGCGCACCGCCGGCGGTGAATTTCAATGGGCTGCCCAAAGAATATAAACAGCCGCGCGGAGCATACTCACGCACGGCAGGCGCAGCTGCAAAGCAATAATCGCTTTACACTCGATCGTCAAGGTACATTTTCGCACGCAGCGATTGGCGACGTGAAACAGTAGGCTATAAAGCCCGAAGGTAGGAACTTTTTCTATGGAGTGATTTATCTGTTACGAAGTAACTATTAAGTAATCTGTGGTCCCGGCGCAGAATGTGTCGGCCCCCCGCGCCTCCTCACCTGCTTGCCTGTGCTCTCAAGTGCCGTGTCGGCGTGATGTCGTAGGTGTGCGTGCATGTGTGTCTCCAGCCGTATGTATGTGTAACAGTATTTATTATATTGCAGGCCGATGTGGTGCGTGGAGTGCGTGGCGCGCTGGTGGGCGTCGCGGCAGGACCGCACCGCTCTCGACACGTGGCTCTCGTCGCGCTGCACCTGCCCGCTCTGCCGCTCCACCTTCTGCCTGCTGGACGTGTGCCCCGCGCGCCTCCCGCGCGCACCGCCCCCCGTCGTGTAGCTCCACCGTCGTGGTGCGTGGAGTGCGTGGCGCGCTGGTGGGCGTCGCGGCAGGACCGCACCGCTCTCGACACGTGGCTCTCGTCGCGCTGCACCTGCCCGCTCTGCCGCTCCACCTTCTGCCTGCTGGACGTGTGCCCCGCGCGCCTCCCGCGCGCACCGCCCCCCGTCGTGTAGCTCCACCGTCGTGGTGCGTGGAGTGCGTGGCGCGCTGGTGGGCGTCGCGGCAGGACCGCATCGCGCTCGACACGTGGCTCTCGTCGCGCTGCACCTGCCCGCTCTGCCGCTCCACCTTCTGCCTGCTGGACGTGTGCCCCGCGCGCCTCCCGCGCGCACCGCCCCCCGTCGTGTAGCTCCACCGTCGTGGTGCGTGGAGTGCGTGGCGCGCTGGTGGGCGTCGCGGCAGGACCGCACCGCGCTCGACACGTGGCTCTCGTCGCGCTGCACCTGCCCGATCTGCCGCTCCACCTTCTGCCTGCTGGACGTGTGCCCCGCGCGCCTCCCGCGCGCACCGCCCCCCGTCGTGTAGCGCCACCGTCGTGGTGCGTGGAGTGCGTGGCGCGCTGGTGGGCGTCGCGGCAGGACCGCACCGCGCTCGACACGTGGCTCTCGTCGCGCTGCACCTGCCCGATCTGCCGCTCCACCTTCTGCCTGCTGGACGTGTGCCCCGCGCGCCTCCCGCGCGCACCGCCCCCCGTCGTATAGCGCCACCGTCGTGGTGCGTGGAGTGCGTGGCGCGCTAGTGGGCGTCGCGGCAGGACCGCACCGCTCTCGACACGTGGCTCTCGTCGCGCTGCACCTGCCCGCTCTGCCGCTCCACCTTCTGCCTGCTGGACGTGTGCCCCGCGCGCCTCCCGCGCGCACCGCCCCCCGTCGTGTAGCTCCACCGTCGTGGTGCGTGGAGTGCGTGGCGCGCTGGTGGGCGTCGCGGCAGGACCGCACCGCGCTCGACACGTGGCTCTCGTCGCGCTGCACCTGCCCGCTCTGCCGCTCCACCTTCTGCCTGCTGGACGTGTGCCCCGCGCGACTCCCGCGCGCACCGCCCCCCGCCGTGTAGCTCCACCGTCGTGGTGCGTGGAGTGCGTGGCGCTCTGGTGGGCGTCGCGGCAGGACCGCATCGCGCTCGACACGTGGCTCTCGTCGCGCTGCACCTGCCCGCTCTGCCGCTCCACCTTCTGCCTGCTGGACGTGTGCCCCGCGCGACTCCCGCGCGCACCGCCCCCCGCCATGTAGCTCCACCGTCGTGGTGCGTGGAGTGCGTGGCGCGCTGGTGGGCGTCGCGGCAGGACCGCACCGCGCTCGACACGTGGCTCTCGTCGCGCTGCACCTGCCCGCTCTGCCGCTCCACCTTCTGCCTGCTGGACGTGTGCCCCGCGCGACTCCCGCGCGCACCGCCCCCCGCCGTGTAGCTCCACCGTCGTGGTGCGTGGAGTGCGTGGCGCTCTGGTGGGCGTCGCGGCAGGACCGCACCGCGCTCGACACGTGGTTCTCGTCGCGCTGCACCTGACCGCTCTGCCGCTCCACCTTCTGCCTGCTGGACGTGTGCCCCGCGCGCCTCCCCCGCGCACCGCCCCCCGTCGTGTAGCTCCATCGTCGTCCGCACATGCTCGTCTGTGCTTCTTCTAACTCTGTATATGCTGCGCCGTCAAATACTTGTGCTTCGTTTTCGGCATTGAGTCGGGCTAGGGTTGCCAGACGCCCAGTAATGCGCGGGACGAGCCCGCAAAGCCGCTTGAAATCCCACATCATCACTCAGAATATCGTAATTGCCTGGCCTTATTGAATGGATACAGCGCGGAAAAGACAGCTTCCACCGTGTATTATTTGTAACTAGCTGTTTCGCTTCGCAGAAAACATGATATATCCTATATTCCAGGGGCTCCCAACCTGTGCGAAGGGGTTCTTAAATTTAACACCTGAATTTTTGGGACATTGCAGGAATTAATTTTGAGAGTATTCGTGTGCTTTCTCTACCTCTGAATATGCTGCGCCGTCAAATAATTGTGCTTTTCGGCATTGAGTCGGGCTAGGGTTGCCAGACGCCCCGTAATGCGCGGGACGAGCCCGCAAAGCCGCTTGAAATCCCACATCATCACTCAGAATATTGTAATTGCCTGGCCTTATTGAATGGATACAGCGCGGAAAAAACAGCTTCCACCGTGTATTATTTGTAACTAGCTGTTGCAGCGGTTTCGCTTCGCAGAAAACATGATATATCCTATATTCCAGGGCCTCCCAACCTGTGCGAAGCCCTGGGGTTCTTAAATTTTAGTATTTCTTATTTAGATAGATGAACCGATAAAATTCGTCCCGACCGAGTAAGATAAGAAAGGAAGGGACCTACAGTTTTACATGGAATCGGAACCACGCTCAGCCTCCATCGGTCGAGCGGTCACCCATCCATGTACTGACCGCGCCCAGGTGTGCCTATGATCACATTCGACAGTCGATCGACCACACCACTGAGCTACAGAGGCTGACAGTATATTTTTATGACGGTACGTACTGTAAACTTATTGCATCGATATGACTAAGAATTTGGATACATTTTCGGGCATCACCTGGATTCAACTAAGAATTTTTATAAATATTTTTTCTTAAGGCTTGTGATGAAGGATTATAGCCTTCGATATTTAGAATAAGAGAAATTAAGCTCATTTTACATGTTCCAAAATTTACGTTGCATTAGACTAGATGCTTAGCTGTCAATGTAGACACAGAATTAAAGCCTGACCAGGAATATATGAGGGGCCGCCATATTGCGGAATTTCGTTGGAACTAATTTCTTACACTGGCCACAATTATGTTTGATGCTTGATAATCTGTTGTCAATGTCAAAATTGCTTCTGAACTGACATTTAGATAAAACGTTATGTCATTGTAGTGAGATTGTCATGAATTGGCCGCCGTAATGTACAATTAGGTTGTATCTCATGCATATATTTACCGAATAGCAAACAAAAGAGGGACGTAAATATTATTCGTTCTGAACAAAAAACACTTTTTGACATTACAAAAATACGAAACGTTCGAATAAAAATAGCTTAGGTTACGTTTTTCTGAACTAGAATTTTTATTAAAAAGTTTAGTGTTTCAGCAAGGTCGATTAATAATTGTTTTAATAATTTGTACACTTTGCTTCAGGACATATCTGCAGATACATGGAAAAAATTTTGTGAACATGTAAATGTCAAGGCTAGTTCTTTTTACATTGACATCAAAATATATATAAAAGATGCATTAAATTAAAATACATTTTGTATATCTTATTGTGTATTTCAGTGCAAAAGTACATTTTGAATAAAAACATCGGCCAAGTCAATATGTGCGTACTATACTGAATGTTGCTATATAAATCTAAAAAGTGGCTCCATCTTGACAGCTCTCATATATTCCTGGTCAGGCTTTAGATGCATTTGTGTGTAGTGTACAGTACGGTCAGCCCTAAAAATGCAAATATGCCTGTCAGTCAGTCAGTCAGCGTGTATGCATCCACTGCTGGACATACGCCTCTCCAATTGTTCAATTGTTCATAGATGGCGCTTTAGTGGCCTTACCATGTCACTCTGCCCATCCCACTAGTTGGCGCCACTGTGTCGTGAGGTTCAGAGAACTGTCATTGGCCATTGAAAAATTATGTGCTTTATCGCAGTTATCTCAACATTTCGGTCTATTTCAGCAGTTAAATTTATATCATATACATATACCTACATATGACTGGAAATTCGATCTATTCCTTGAAAGGGGTTATACTAGAGATTATTTGGAACAATTTAACCCCCATCAACTGGGTTTCTTTTTACATAAAAAAATAAAATTTTTACTTTAAATAAAAATTTACATAACAATTAAAACAAAATTCATTTAAGACCTCTTATTTCCGAGATATTGAGAATTTTGGGCCGATATTTTGCCTGTCTTGTTTATAGATATTCATAATCTATGTTCTGCAAGAATGTCAATTGTTTTCTGAATTTCTGTTGAAAACTAGCATAAAATAGCCATAATCACCAATTAAAATAATCATAAATACTCTGTTGGCTCAAACTTGTCCTGCTGGATAGCTAGAGCCATCTTTATCATTGTAAAATTTGTGCTTGGCTCTGTAAAACACTTGAACATTACTTGAGAATGTTTAGGACCTATAAAAATTTAAATAGTGTGCGGAAATTTTTGAAAATGATCAGACACAAACCAACAAATTATAAATTCTCGGGAAGTGGCATACAACGCACCGAATTGAGAGGCGCGCTATTTGTGCTCATTCGGCACACTCTCCAATCGTTGTCTCCCTTATACGTATCAAATTGCCATTTAACCGTCTTACTCTATCGACGTTCACAGAGCGGAAACGTAACGTGATGTATGAGGCGCTCGCGCACTTACGCTGTTTTAAATATTGGCAATACAGAAGAACTCAAATCGCACCTTTCTACCGGTAAAATGTATGACGAAGGCCTGTCCAGAAAGTAGAATGTCGTTGACACAAACATGTGAAAATAATCTCTTTACTATGGAGTTATCGGCAGCTATTGACTGACAGTGCGGGCGGTAGACCTCACGGCACAGTGTCGCCATCTGGCGAGAAATTGAACGTTAGACCTCATTTAGTTCATTAAACTGTCAGTGCTATGCAGTGTAATACCAGTTGCTCTTGTTGTTAAGTGTGTTTATTATGACAGAAAGCTAGTTAGAGGCTTAGACAAAAATTGTGCGAGTATTTTTAGAGACTGCCGCAACTCTAAACCTGAGCTTAGAAAATATTATAAACTCTTAGTTAGCAAAGTATATTTTTGTATTTGTAATCATTTCTTAACACTCATTTCCTTGCAATTTTTTTACAAACTAAAAAAGACGGGAAGTCAACGGATTGCCCGTTTTTCACACCCCGCAAGTGTCGGGGTAAAATACTACCATATCTTTCACTTTCGAATGGAGTTAAGAGTCTTAAAGTGTTAAGAAATCAGAGTGGTCGACTGAATTACCCGTGGCTGTTAAGGGTTGCCATATCGAAATTTGAAAAGGTCAGAGATAAAGCCCGATATTCGTGACAAATTCGTGACAATTGAATATCGCAAAATGAAATCGAAAAATCATAAGTAATTACGTGAACTGTAAATGGTGCAAATGTGATGCGACCGACAAATTTTGATCCATAACAAATTCAGACAAAGTCCGTACGGACAGCCAAAAAGCTGCACCACAATCTAGACGTATGGTATCCCTACTTGCGGCCGACGAGAAGGCAACATAACCTTGCCACACACACTTGTCAACTGTGAACTAACGTCACATCGGTTTTTTTTTTTCAAATTAATTTCACATTTGGCAAGTGTGTGTAACAAGGTTGAGTTGCCTTTTCATCATCCCTGTGGCACACATTTGTATCTATGTCTATAAATATATAAGGTCTTTCAAAATTAGTTCAGAGTACGCTAAGGGGGGGTTCTGTATCGGAAATAGATCACTTTTGAAGAACAAAGATTTTTTTTTACAAATAAATTTTTTTTTAATGTAAATTGTAAAAAAAAAATTTTTAGTAATCGTTTCAGTTTCATGCCAGGAACAAAAAAGTCTTCCAACACATAGATCTCTTTCTTTCAGAAATTGTGAAAAACCACAATTTTAGTTTTATTAGTATGGAATAGAAAGAATTTGATTTTTTTTACCAACTTACACGTGTTAGATCATAATGGTGATGAAGACTTTTTTGTTACTGTTATGAAACTGAATCGATTAGGCTATAAAAATCAACCACCAATTTTTTTAAATAAATACATAAAAAAATATTTTACATAAAAAAAAGCCCAAGGTCCAAAAAATTGTATAAAGGTTTTACTCCCTATATGATACAGAACCCCCCCTTAGCGTACTCTGAACTAATTTTGAAAGACCTTATATAAGTGCTTCGTTATTCATGTCAAATGTTTCGGGAGGGTTACATACACACTCAAATAAACATGTTACGCAAAAAAATGTATATGTTTTAGCATTACTTTTCGAGAAATTTAACAAAACATGTTTGCTACGTAAACATTAACCTGTGTGTAACAGTAGGTAACTTGCATTGTACGGGGTTAATGACCGTACTATGTTCAAACGCAGAACAGCTGTTTGTTGTAAGTAAGTCACAAGGTCACTATGATTGGTTTTTACAGCTACTTATTTGATTTTATTTTTTTGTTAGGAGAAAAAATGCTCCTATAAACATATGTTTTCTTCTTACGTAAAGTGTTTGTTTAAGTGCGTATGTAACCCTCCCGAAGTTATTGACATGAATAACGAAGCACCTTATAATAAATACGATGTATAAATTGATCTTGGTGTCTAATATCTATAGAATAAATTTTACTTAAGTACTCGACTACTTTTGGAAAATACATCTGACGCAGGATGAAAACAAGTCACACCGACACAAACATCCAACCTTCCTTTATCCTGCGTCAGGCGTACCTATTATTGGTAATTTTCTTTTGAGTTAAAATATTTTTTATCTACGTAGCCTTTTTCAAAATTATATTTTTATACAAATGTTTTTTTGTTACCGTTCTAAATTCTAAGACTCCTCAAATATACTTAAGTTCATGTATTTTTTTTTCTTTTTAACTGAAACCAAAAGCGTGTAGTTTGTAAATAATTAGTTTTTTATTCTTACTTAATCTATAACTTTTGATGTGAAATTTACATGCTTATCTTACTAGGATTTCAAAGAAATCATGAAATTAAGACATATATGATTAGAACTTATATTATATGATGAATGGATTTTTGAGTGGAATGATATCGAGATTATAATTTTTTTTATAGAAAGTGTGACAATGTGGCACCGAGCCGTATAGCAATTTGTATTGATGTTTTTAACATGTTTATAGTTTTATTATAATATGTATTTAAATTACTTACGTGATTGATTACATAATTAATTAATGCTTGTTGTGTACACATGAAACTGTATTCCAATGTGTGATTTCAGCATGACACATTGCATTAATATGCTCAGTGAAATATAATAAAATATGAGTGTTTAAAAACAGGTATTTTATTTAAAAAAAATCTTACTTTAATTATAGTAAAATATATGTAGTTTGCATTTTATCTAATGAAAGAAATATAGAGCGAGTATACGCTTAGTACTAGCATTTTATAACAAAAATAAAAATATTTAATTGACAAACTTAAAAATATTCTGTAACAACTATTGAGAATAAAGTACAAAAGAATAATATAAACAATGCAATAATTTGCTAGAATATATAGAGGGATAAATAAATACCCGCCATAATAAACGCATTAAGCAAAAAAATATATATATACACGGTGTTGCAACCCCAACCGTAAAACCCGAAAGGGGGTGATTCTGTACGTGAAATAGAACAACTTTTGTTCTACGACTTTTTTATTTGAAGAAAAAACAATTTTTTTCTCCATACATTTTGAGAATAGGTACCTAATTAAATTTTGTATTTTTTTTTATTTTTATTGACAGCGCGACATATGGCGCCGAGCCACCCATAAGGTGTCTAGCGACGTCCATGGACATTCGGTCGTATGCGGGGGTTGCGAATGCCATGCCGGCCTGACAGGTGCCCATTCACGCCCCTCTTGAAGGACCCGAGACTGTACTTGGGGGGAAATATATGGAAAGCGTTCCAGAGTTTACCGGTTCTGTAAAGGAAAGATCTGCAGAATCGATTGGTACGCATCCGCGGTAAGTCCAGCGTGTAGGGATGCAATCCCTGCCCAGTGCGCGTGGTGCGAAGGTGGAAAGGGGACGGCGGGATCGCATTAAACCGCTCCTCCGAGCACTCCCCATGGAATAAGCGATAGAACACACTTAGGGAGCCGACATCCCTACGGCGTTGCAGTGGTTCTAGATCGCAGGACACTTCGGGGTCACCCACTTGTCGCACGGCTCGACGCTGGATTGAGTCCAGAGGCGCAAGCTGGTATTTGGCAGAGCCATCCCACAGGTGCGAGCAGTACTCCAAGCAGGACCTGATCTGCGATTTATACAGAAGCAGCTTTTGGTCCGGCGTGAAGTACCGTCGCACCTTATTGAGTACGCCCAGCTTTTTAGAAGCCAGCTTGGCCTTCCCCTCGATATGGCGACGAAAGTTCAGGTCGTGCGACAGTTCGACTCCGAGGACCCCGAGGTGTTCGCTTAATTTAAGCGACGTGCCTTGGAATGAAGGAGCCGGTGTGAACGCCGCTCTCTTCGCACTGAACGCGCAAACTTGTGTCTTGGAAGCGTTGAACTCGACCAAATTACTACGGCCCCATTCGGAAATAGAGCCGAGTGTGTGTTCGAGCTCAGACACAAGTCTTCGCCTATTCTCATCCACAACATACCGACTGGCTGAAGGGTGACTGGTGTAGGATCCGTGTGCCGTACTGTCATCCGCATAACAATGTATGTTGCCCAGAGACAGCATATCATTGATATGCAGAAGAAACAGGGTGGGTGACAACACAGATCCTTGTGGTACACCGGCGTTCACTGACATGGCGTCCGACGAGCAACCGTCCACTAGGACCTGAATGCTACGCCCATGTAGGAAGTCGGCGACCCAGTCACAGAGGCCAGAAGGAAGTCCGTAAGCCGGCAATTTGCTCAAGAGCGACTTGTGCCAAACCGGGTCAAATGCCTTGGCAATATCAAGGCCAATTTCCAAGGATTCACCATGACCTTCAAGCGATTCCCCCCAAAGGTGAGTGACGTACGCTAGGAGATCACCAGCAGATCGTTTTGGCCGGAAGCCGTATTGCCGATCGCTGATGAGGTCATTCGTCTCTAGGTACTTCATGAGCTGCGCATTTATAATGCGCTCCATCACCTTACATAGAAGGGAGGTAATCGCTATAGGTCGGTAGTTTGACGGGTTTGAGCGGTCACCCTTTTTGGGGACCGCTTGCACAAACGCCGATTTCCAGGCCGCCGGCACACGGCCATTGGAGTAGGAGAGACGGAATAGGCGCGTCAGCACTGGAGCCAGCTCGGGAGCACACCTTTTAAGCACCAATGCAGGAATCCTATCCTGTTGTATGGAAAAAAAATTTTCAACTGCAACACCGTGTATAGGTATCTATACAACTCAACGTCAAGCGGAGTTTGACGTTGAGAAAAATCAAGAAAAAAAATCGGAGTTTTTTTTTATGATATGAGCATTTTTTGAAAAACGTTGAAAATGTACATCTCGTACATTTTTAGGTACTACGACTAAAATATGCCAATATAATTGTTAATTTTTTTTTATTGGTAGCCGAAATAACTCTGCCATTGACCAGTATCTCAAATAAAACCAAAATGCCCATAGTTATATCATAAAAAAATATTAAGTAAAATTTTTTTCTTCAAAGTTTCAAAGATAATTATTTTTAGTTTAATTTGCCACTTCATAGTATAAAAAAAATGTACGTACACTACTATGGCAAGTTTTCAAAAAAGTTGGCGCGACTAATCAAGATTTCAAAATGATATAATACCTCCCACCTCATGCTTTAAAAAAGACATGGTACTTGCCAACATAAAATAATACCTTACTCAGTGAAAATTGCCTTCAGTGCCTATGAGACATGCATGATGCATGTTAGAATTTATATAGATAGGAACAGATAGTGATGCCATTCCGCAATTTTCAAAAGAAAAGAAGTTTAAATGAAACGAATGATAGATTTAAAAAAAAAAATTACTTACTATAAATAAAATGTTCGAACTGTCTGCCACCGGCAATAATACACGCGCGACACCGCTGAAAAAACGACCTTTTCACCAATCGTGCCTATCCTCGTAAATTGATCTATTGGACAGCCTCCGAGATTCCTCGACGTAGTTCGCCAATTGTTGATATGGGTTTCGAATAAACCTTGTCTTTCAGACAACCCCAGTAAAAGAAGTCCAGCGGATTTAAATCTGGAGAACGGGGCGGCCATAAAATTCGACCAAGGCGCCCAATCAAACGGTCTGCATACTCTTGGTTCAGATATTCTCGCACTGGATGGGCATAATGAGCAGGGCAACCATCATTTTGGTACCACATTGTACGTAAAATGTTAAATGGCACATCTTCTAGTAGATCTGACAGATGATTTTGAAGAAAATCTAGGTAAACTTCACCATTCAAGTTTCTTGGCAATTCAAATGGCCCAATAACTTTGCCGTTTAATATGTCAGTCCACAAGTTCAATTTAAATTGATACTGAAACTTGTCTTCCCTCATAAGATGCGGATTCTCGATACTCCAACAATGCAGATTGTGCTTGTGATTTTTCAAATAATTCGAAAAACTAACTCCTTCTCTCCACACTATCATCACTCTAGCACTGAAGGCAATTTTCAGTGAGTAAGGTATTATTTTATTTTGGCAAGTACCATGTCTTTTTTAAAGCATGACGTGGGAGGTATTATATCATTTTGAAATCTTGATTAGTCGCGCCAACTTTTGTGAAAACTTGCCATAGTAGTGTACGTACATTTTTTTTATACTATGAAGTGGCAAAGTAAACTAAAAATAATTATCTTTGAAAATTTGAAGAAAAAAATTTTACTAATATTTTTTTGTGATAAAACTATGGGAGTTTTGGTTTTATTTGGGATACGGATCAATAGCAGAGTTATTTAGGCTACCAATAAAAAAATATTAACAATTATATTTGAAAATTTGTAGTCGTAGTACCTAAAAATGTTGTACGAGATGTAAATTTTCAACGTTTTTCAAAAAATGCTCATATCATAAAAAACAAATGACACCGATTTTTTTTCTTATTTTACCCTGGTTAGTCATAAACTGGCCTACTCCCTGGTTCCCGCTTGACGTTGAGTTTTGGGACACGTTGTATATTATACAGGATGTTTCAGGATAGGGTTTCGTAACTTCAGGGTTTGAAAGAGGTCCACATTTGAAGACGAAAAGCTCTGAAACTTTTTCCCAGATTCTGTCATTTTATAGGTAGTCCTCTTTGGTAAAAATAGTTTCATCGAGATTTGGTGGACGGTTAATGTCCAATATTAAATAAAAATAAAATTACTAACATGCATGCTAACTAGTATGTTTTTTTACTAGTATGCTTAGTTATGTTTACTAGTATGCTTTACCGCGGATGAACTCCATGTAGCTAAATTCCAAACACTTAATTAATTTTAATGACATCAAAAGAAAAAGGGGACTGGAGTAGGTCTAGGTCATTGCACTCCCTAGACAGCGCTATTACCAAATGCCCCTATACTCACTGTCCATCGAGTTTTGATTACAATTTTAAATTTTTGTATAAAAAAAAATACGGAATTTCGATTTGAGTGATGATTTTTTTCTTCTAATAATGAGAACTTTCTGTTCCTGAAGTTTTTCAAGCCTTGTAGGGAAATGAATGAACTGAATGTTTATCTGGGCTATATCATTAATTTGATTACTTGTTTTGAGCTCTCTGATAATGAAAACACAGAAAATCTTAGAGAAAATTGTATTTTAACCAAATTATAATTCCTCCATTTTAAACCCGTTGACAGAGACCTCGTCTTCTCTATGTCAAACCGTATAAAAACCAATTGTAGTGTAGGCGGCCAGTCGCCAACAAGCCTATCCTGAAGCACCCTGTATATTAGCATTACTTTTCGAGAAATTTAACAAAGCATGTCTATGTCCTAACAATCAAAACGTGCCACTAGGTACCTAAACAGCTGATTATTTGAGCGCGCGGCACCTGAGCGCTCAAGGTCGTATCCCTCCTAAAATATTTGCAGTTAATATGGAAACACCGGACGAAAAATGAGATTGACTTCATCCTGGCGGACAAAAAGCGAATATTTGGAGATGTCTCAGTGCTAAACCGGTTTAAGACTGGAAGCGATCACAGACTTGTACGAGGCACTCTAAATATTAACTACAAGCTTGAACGGTCCCGTCTGATGAAGTCAACTCTCCGCCCAAATCTGCTCCAAGTCTCACAGAGCTCTGACAGCTTCGAGCTAGAGCTTAAAAATAGATTCGATTTGCTGGAAACCACAACGGACGTTGATGAGATGACCAACAATCTGGTGCAGGTCGTTCGAGAAGTGGGCTGCAAACATTTTAGAAATCAGCACAAGGGGAAACAGTCGAAACTTTCGAGTGAGACACTGGAAGCGATGAGACAGAGACGCGAGGCAATAGTTGATTCGTCAGGTCTTCGGGCTCAAAATGCCAAAATAAAGAAGCTGATACGACGCGACCTTCGCCTGCACAATACACGCCGTGTGTATGAGGCGATAGAGCAGAATAAGGGCTCCAAAGTGTTCGTGCAGCAACTGGGCAGAAGCCACCTGACGAAACTTAAAACTGCAGATAGTCGAGCTGTCTCATCGAAGCCAGAACTACTCACAGAAGTCGAAAAGTTCTACGAACGGCTATATGACTCACGAGCTGCTGCTCCTACAGTCCCCGACAAAGACGACCGACGAGCCAGATTAACCCGCCACTACACGGAGGATATCCCAGACGTCAACATGGGCGAGATCAGGATTGCTCTAGAGCAGCTTAAAAATAACAAGGCTCCTGGTGAAGACGGAGTTACTACAGAGCTTCTCAGAGCCGGGGGGACAACGGTCCTCAAGGAACTACAGATGCTCTTTAACTCTGTCATACACGGTGGCGTTACGCCAGAGTCGTGGAACAGGAGTGTGGTCGTATTGTTCTTCAAGAAAGGAGACAAAGCCTTGTTGAAGAACTATAGGCCCATCTCGCTCCTGAGCCACGTATATAAGCTGTTCTCGAGAGTCCTCACCAATCGTCTCGCCCGAAGGTTCGACGACCACCAGCCGCCAGAGCAGGCCGGGTTTCGGAGGGGTTACAGTACCGTAGACCACATCCACACCTTACGGCAGATTATACAGAAGTCCGAAGAGTATAATCGGCCACTGTGTCTCGCTTTTGTGGACTACGAGAAAGCCTTTGACTCTATCGAAACCTGGGCTGTTATGGAATCCTTACAGCGATGCCAAACCGATTGGCGATACATTGAGGTGCTGAAATGTCTCTATAGTGCCGCGACAATGACCGTGCAAATACAGGACCAGCAGACGAAACCTATCCAATTGCATCGTGGAGTCAGGCAGGGAGACGTTATATCTCCGAAACTGTTTACGAATGCATTGGAAGATATATTCAAGCTGCTGGATTGGGAAAAGCACGGCATTAATATTAACGGCGAGTACATTTCACACCTACGTTTCGCGGATGACATAGTCGTGATAGGCGAATCGCTGGAGGAGCTGAATCACATGCTGAACGGCCTCAATGTCGCCTCCCGCCGAGTCGGCCTCGGGATGAATTTGGACAAGACGAAAGTCATGTTCAACGAACACGTCGTCCCGGGGCACGTAACAGTTGGAGAGGCGACCCTCGAAGTTGTGCAGAACTATGTCTATCTTGGACAAACCATCCAACTAGGGAAGCCCAACTTTGACAAGGAGGCCAACAGAAGGATTCAGCTAGGCTGGGCGGGAAACTCTGCCACATCTTTTCATCCTCCATCTCACAGTCATTGAAGACGAAGGTCTTCAATCAGTGCGTTCTGCCGGTAATGACGTACGGAGCGGAAACGTGGACCCTGACGATGGGCCTGGTCCACAAATTTAAAGTCGCTCAGCGAGCTATGGAAAGCGCAATGCTCGGCATTTCTTTGACCGATAAAATCCGTAACGACGTGATACGTCAAAGAACTAAGGTAGTCGACATTGCTAAGAAAATAAGCAAGCTGAAGTGGCAGTGGGCTGGGCACATCTGTCGTAGACCCGACAACCGATGGGGTAGACGGGTGCTCGAATGGAGGCCACGTACAAGCAAACGTAGCGTGGGACGCCCCCCGGCTAGGTGGACAGATGACCTAAAAAAGGTAGCCGGGAGTGGATGGATGAGAAGAGCGGAAGACCGCGTGTGGTGGCGTGCCTTGGGAGAGGCCTATGTCCAGCAGTGGACCGATACAGGCTGATGATGATGATGGAAACACCTTATACAAATGACAGGCATTGTGTAAGTAAACTCATACTGCTCTGTCAAAAAAGTACCGGGAATTTATGATTTAAAAATCTATATTTAAATTTTGTAAATTTGGTAGCACTGTCCTTAGTTACTATGCCTAAAATGCGCGCGATCTGTCAAATAATTTGAATATAACGTTACGGCAAATTGAATTAGAACACCTCTATAGTGCGTCACGATTTTCGCAATGAAGCAAATTATTGAAAAACGAGTTTGCCTTACATTTTGTGTTGCGAACCGATTTTCGTGTGTCGACTCCCTAAAAATGTTTGAAAAGGCTTATGGTGAATCAGTTTTATGGGTCTTTCTCCGCCGTCGCAATATTTCGTGGACTTCGGTGGCACTTTTTTTTTTTTTTAATTTAGACATTCTCACAGGCAAAATATAATTTAGAATCAAATGGTAGTGGAGGGAACGAAATTGATTGAACGGTTATGAAGTTATTGAATTAAAAAAATATGATGTCCACCGAAATCAATATTTTAGTCACCGAAATCAAATCGTGTAATTACTTTATAACTTAACACTTTAAACTTTTTGACAAATTTTAGAAAATCTCAAAAAGTTATCGACCGATTTTGGGAATTCAAATTGCACTTTGAAGCCCTCCGGCAGACGCCCATCCGCGTACCTCTCATATCTGCGAAACTACAGGCAAATGTCACAATTTCATAAATCGGGGCACTATACTCGATCACGAAAACATAAACATTTTCAATGTTAAAAAAAAAAGTTTTAAAAAACATAAAACCGACTTCCTAAAAAAAAAAGGAAAACTAAAAAACTATTCAAAATAAAAATATAAAAACCGCCTTCAAAAATATATGAAATAAAAACCTAAAAAAAAAAAAACGAACCCTAGAGTTGAAGGCGGTGCTAAAAAGGCTACACAAATCACAAAGGATATTATCATCCACTCATGTTTTCTTTCATGCATCATTTTTGCTTGCTTTACAAATCACAAAGGATATTATCATCCACTCATGTTTTCTTTCATGCATCATTTTTGCTTGCTTTAGCACCGCCTTCAACTCTAGGGTTCGTTTTTTTTTTTTTAGGTTTTTATTTCATATATTTTTGAAGGCGGTTTTTATATTTTTATTTTGAATAGTTTTTTAGTTTTCCTTTTTTTTTTAGGAAGTCGGTTTTATGTTTTTTAAAACTTTTTTTTTATTTCACAGTTTTTTTTAGTAATTTTTTGCTATTAATGTACTCGGCGGAATCGCTCGGCCTTCGGCCTCGCGATTCCGCCTCGCTTTCCAATCCGATCTTGACCCAATTAAAATAGGACCACGTCAGCTTCGATAGCTCAGTGGTGCAGACAGTCAACTGTCGCTATTGAATTTTAAGCAACGCTGGGTGCGGTCAGTACTTAGATGGGTGACCGCTGACCGTTGGAGGCTGACCAAGGTTCGGATTCCTCGTAAAACTGTAAGTCCCTTCCCTCGTAATTTTACTTGGTGGTAGGGTTTAACCTTCCCGGGTTGGTACCACCGCACTGAATTAAACGTCGGTCGAAACGGCTATGTAAATAGTTTGTGTTTTCCGACCAGTTCAGTGTAGTCAGCACGATCAAAGGGGGAAGCACTGACATGGCACTGGTGTTATGGGCTGACATCACAGACGTTGTAGGTGATGTTGCAGAACTTAGTAGAATGGACAGACATAAACGTGTTACGGAAGCCTACTTTTATTATAAAATAACCGTCGGAGGACCTTGGTTGAAAATTGTAAAATTTAGTAGAACGGATAGACATGCATATGTTACGGAACCCTACATTCATTTTGCAGAACTTAGTAGAATGGACAGACATAAACGTGTTACGGAACCCTACTTAACAGTTGCACTCCGGGAGTGCCGGCAGATCCCGTGCCACTCTAACTTAACCCTTAACGCAATGACTTAAGGTTTCATTTTAAAAATGACGCTGACGCGATGTCGCGAGTTATACATTTTTACCCACCTAAAAAAGTGCCAAGAGCCGCTAAAGAAGTTTTCACTTCAAAAACCTCAGGGTTATCCCCTTTCAAATAAAAAAAAAAAGAATTTTCAAAATCGGCCCACAATTGACGGAGTAATCGCGTAACAAACATCCAAAAAAAGAAAACATACCGTCGAATTGAGAATCTTTTAGGTCTAAAGTAAATTTCTCGTGAAGACAAATGCAACGAGCCCAAACACGATGGGTTTATCATGTGTAGTTTAGGAGTTCCTATGGCCACCTTCTGTCTCCATCATCAAACCAGCTCGATGGTACTCGGTACAGTAGGTACTGGCCAGGTACCATAATAAATTAAACGCCGGTCGGAAAAGATAAAAAAATTTCAAATTTAGAATATTCATGAAACAAGGGTCCGAATATGTATCACTAGTATATCGATTCATGTATTTCAACAGGACAGAGAAAATTTCAAAATATTAGGTATTTAATACTTTTTAGTTTTTTTTTTTTTGTTTTTTGGAAATCGGTTTAATATTTTTTTTAAAACAGTTTTTATTTCATTCTTTTTAGTAATATTACATAAAAAAGAATAATCGAAATCGAATAATCGAAATCGATTGAAGTGGTACAGAATTATTCGCCATATGTGTCAGACTGCAAATTGCTGAATAAGTCCACATCACAAATGTTTTGCTGAAGGTAACCACACACCATACTAATTTATCAAACTGAAAATTGCCGAAAACGACCACATCACAAGTTTTGCTGAAGGTAACCACACACCATAGTATTATGCTGATTTTTCGAAAACCACTGAACCAATTTCGATAAAATTGAAATGGGACCACCTCGGAAGTATGACCTAACTAACAAAAAAAGAATTTTCTAAATCGGCCCTCAATTGACGGAGAAATCGTGTTACAAACATACAAAAAAATAAAAATAAAAAAAAAAATAAAAAAAAAAAACATACAGACGAATTGAGAACCTCCTCCTTTTTTGGAAGTCGGTTAAAAATAAATAAATAGTAGGAATTCATTCTTTATCGTACTAACGATAAAGTGAACAGAGCACAGACTGACCTCGCGCGTAAGGGACCCGCGACCGCCTACCGTTTTTGTCCGCCCGCCTCCTAAGATGGCTCAAACTGTAGCTTAATTCAATCCCGAGATACCATTTTTTCTGTTTCTTGAATAGTGAGCTCAAAAAAAAGTTATTGGTAAATTCTCGATACAAGTCGGCGAAAAAATTTTGAAATTTTGGCAAATTTTGGAAAATCTCAAAAAGTTACAAACCGATTTTGGTAATTTAAATTGCACTTTAAAGCCCTCCGGCAGACGCTCATTTTGACATGTGACTCATCTGCGTACCTCTCATACAATTTCTTAAATCGGGGCACTATACTCGATCACGAAAACATAGACATTTTCAATGTTAAAAAATCGTATCTCGATACCACGTGACATCTGACAAAAGGTATCATCTTAGATATAGTATGTTATATAATGAACACTTAGTATGTAAGTTATATTTAAAAAAAGGTCTGTAAGGTTTCTTACCCGGTTCTTCCCTATAGATTGCACTGCTGAACGGGACATGACAAAAAAAATGATGACGAACCATACTGAATATGCATATTATGTCTCAATAAAATATTCTTATTGTTGTGTATTCTTTATGGCGAAATAAATATATGAATCTGAATCTGGTCAAAAACGCTGCAAATGACCCCACTTACCTACAAGAAAAAATTGTCTGTCGATGTGCCGAACATCCTGTACATATATAGGTATCGCGAAAATCGGGGTATGCAGAGTAATCGGTGTTATGCTCCAAGTACTCTGCTAAATTACAGCACAAGACCGACCACCACGTTTAGATCAGGCAGCAAGTAAGGCACAAAGGCCCACCTGCTGCATGACTCGGTGGAAAGACCGCGCCAAGGTAGAGGTGGCTAGCCTGTCGCACTTAGGCACGACATCTTGTCATTATCCATTAGTCGCGATTTTACAACATGCACGGGGAGAGATGCAGTGGGACTATTCTTATTAAGTACCGACCCCACACAGTGATTTAATATGTAGGTATATATGGATTTATTAAAATTTATGTTGTACCCCTTGCTTTGGCTACATGCATGCAGACTAGATCTGTGAACTTAAAATTACCAACCCTAGCACAGGCTTAGCCAAGTTGGGTGACAACGTCGTCGCGCTAGTTCAGTTAACGTGTGGGGACTATTTTTAACCGACTTCAAAGGAGGAGGTTCTACGCTCGGCTGTATGTATTTTTTTTTATGTATGTTCAGCAATATCTTCCCCAATTGTGAACCGATTTCGATGATTCTTTTTGTGTTCGGTTCAGTCTAGCTCCAAGGTGGTCCCATTATTTTTTCAAATTACACTTGACGAAAACATAAATTTCAAAAATTTATATCTCGAAAACTAGACACTTTAGAGAAAAACTTCATTGAATTTTTTATCTCGGAAAAACATGAAGATTGCGCTGGCAAAATTAATGTACTAACCGTTACAACACAATGTATATATTATAACAATAACACTGCATGCCATAATATCTTAGTTTATGTTTAATATGTCGTATACACACCACACGCCGTATCTAGAAAATCTGGGTAAGCAGAATAATCGGTGTTGTGCTCTAAGTACTCTGCAAAATTACAGCACAACACCGACCACCACGTTTAGCAAAGTATTCGGACAAGATAACTATCAGGCAGCAAGTAAGGCACGAAGGCCCACCTGCTGCATGACTCGGTGGAAAGACCGCGCCAAGGTGAGAGGTGGCTAGCCTGTCGCCCTTATGCACGGCATCTTGTCCTTATCCATTATTTTTTTTTTTTTTTTTATGGAACCTGACACTGTTGGCTACATCACCTACAACATCCGTGATGTCAGCCCATAACACAGGGTGAACTAGGTGCCATGTCAGTGCTTCCCTTCATTTCATGTCGGCTACACTAAACTGGACGGAAAACACGAACTATCTACATAGCCGTTTCGACCGACGTTTCGTTCAGTGCGGTGGTACCAACCCGGCCGGGATAAACCCTACCACCTAGTAAGGTAAGAAGGGAAGGGACCTACAGTTTAACGTGGAATCCGAACCACGGTCAGCCTCCATTAGCGGCTAATGCTGACCACGGTCAGCATTAGCCGCCTTTTACGAAACGCACGGGGAGAGATGCAGTAGAACTATTCTTACTAAGTACCGACCCCACACATTGCTATAATATGTATGTATATATGTACTTATTTATTAAAATTTATGTTGTACCCATTCGGCTGACCAATTTCAAAACCTATTACATAGCAAGTCAGTGTCAGTTGCTAGGTTTCCAAATTATCATTTTTGGTTTGTTTATGTTTGTTGTTGTATGAAGAGGGTTGGCATTTTCATTTAATGAAACAAACCCTTTAAATAAATGAAAAAAAAATCATTTTTGGTGTCTGTTGATGTTAGGTATTAAAATTGGCATTCTTGAATTTTTCGCTTGCAACACTTACTTGCTAGGAATTTTGACAGGCAGTCACACAGTCACTTGCTGTCAGTCTTCGCAATATTATTGTCAGCAAAGAGGATATAACCACATTGTCAGTTGTGTTGTGTTGGTTGGTGGTTGGTTGCCTCGCATGTGATGATGGTCGGTGTGATGTGATTGTTTTGTATTTGATTTGTTTGTATTTGATTGGTTGTTTATGTGGTTCGCGCTAGAAATGCATGGAATGCTTTCTGAATGTAAATATGAGCAAATCTTGCTTTAAAACAACTACATACAAACTTTATTGCAATCTCGAAAATTACCCTTCTTTCTTTGATATTGCTAAAATAACTAAAAAAATTAAGACTACTAAAATTAATTTAAAAATTAAGTAACTACCTTATTTGTTTTTAATTCATAAACTAGCTTTTACCCGCGGCTTCGCTCGCGGTACTACCTCCTCCCTGCCGTCCCTACCTCTCTCGCTCCTGCCTTTCTATATCCCCATTCCTACAAACCACCGCCACTTCTACTGCTCGAAGTAAGGAGAGGGAAGGTATGGGCGGGTAGTGCGGTTTTATAAAACGTAAAAAAATATTAATTTCGATTCCATGTACTCCTACTTGGTTTTGAAATAACCGGGTGTAATAATATTTTATTACAATACAATTTCAAAACCAAGCAATTACATTTACTAGGTTTTTAAATTGAAAAAAAACTATATAATTAAAAATTATCACAAATTTTAAAACTGTAAGTGCAGCAATAAAAAAAATAGACAATTTAAGGTTAGGGGCTTCAGTTTAGGCCGATTGCACGTTATGGCATACTTTTTTTTGTGTTAAAATGCAAAGTTTGATGCGGCTGTTCGAAAACATGTTTTTGCACTCTCCTGAACATTTTTGCAAACAACACTTGCTAGATTTTGAATTTTGGCAGCCGCATTGTTTTGGCTACATGCATGTATTTTCATTCGCGCAGACAAGATCTGTGAACTTAAAATTGCCAACCCTAGCACAGGCTTAGCCAATTTGGGTGATAACGTCGCGCTAGTTCAGTTAATAAAAATAAAACAAAATACTGTTCCACATATTTACATTACATAAATTTGCATACTGTACCTACTGTTTTGTATTTGCAACTGTTAATTCGGTGTGCAATAAATACATTGCATTTCATTAAAACAGATTAATTCAGTTATTTAATAGACCAAAATATGTACTTATATTTTTAGAAAATAAAAAGTTAAAAGAAAATCCTTTTAAATAACATTTATTTTAACTAATATTCCTGAATGCTTTTTTTCAGGTTATGTATCATATGTGTGTGTTGGTAGGTGTGTGGGTATTTTTGGCAGTCAAACCGAACAATTGCACGACAAAATTCCAAAATCCAAAGCAAAGCGACGAGAAGAAAGATTTGAAGTACCTAATGCAATGGACCTCACCAAGTAAATCGCCATTTGTTGATATGGGTGAAGGCCAGAAAAATCGCAGGACAAAACTCCAAAATCCAAAGCAAAGCGACATGAAGAAAGATTTGAAGTACATACAGCAATGGACCTCACCAAGTAAATCGCCATTTGTTGATATGGGTGAAGGCCAGAAAAATCGCAGGACAAAACTCCAAAATCCAAAGCAAAGCGACATGAAGAAAGATTTGAAGTACATACAGCAATGGACCTCACCAAGTAAATCGCCATTTGTTGATATGGGTGAAGGCCAGAAAAATCGCAGGACAAAACTCCAAAATCCAAAGCAAAGCGACATGAAGAAAGATTTGAAGTACATACAGCAATGGACCTCACCAAGTAAATCGCCATTTGTTGATATGGGTGAAGGCCAGAAAAATCGCAGGACAAAACTCCAAAATCCAAAGCAAAGCGACAAGAAGAAAGATTTGAAGTACATACTGCAATGGACCCCTTCTTCTTCTTTGCTATTTCGTAAAATGGCTGAAGGCCAGAAACAATTTATAGCGGGTAACTGCCCGCACACAAACTGTTTTGTGACTCACGATCGTAATCTCCTTGGTGACGTCACGGCTTTTGATGTCATAGTCTTCGCTGGTACAGACCTCGTATCGGCGAAACTCGAGGATCTCCCACAGAAGCGATCACCTCACCAGAAGTATGCGTTCGGGTCGGTCGAGTCTCCGGATAACTATCCCATGTGCAATCCGATCTTCGATGGCTTCTTCAATTGGACCTGGACGTATAAGTTGGATTCGGACTCACGTTGGGGATACTTGATCGTGCGTGACAGAGAAGATAAAGTAATCGGTCCTAATGTTAATATGCATTGGATCAAAAATATGAAACCGATCGACGATGCGATGAAATTGAAGCTCAAGTCAAAGACAAAGGCAGCCGCCTGGTTCGTGTCAAACTGCGTCCCCAGAAGCGGCAGGGTGAATTTTGTAAAAGAAGTTCAGAGACATCTGCGACTGTTTAACCTGGCGGTTGACGTATACGGCAGTTGTGGTACGCTATCGTGCAGTAAAAGCAAAAAGGAGGATTGTTTGAAAATGCTGCAGAGGGATTATTATTTCTACTTTTCTTTTGAGAACACTTTCAGCGAAGATTACGTCTCAGAGAAACTATTGAACGGTCTGCTATCTGATACGGTTCCGGTTGTCTACGGAGGCGCCAACTACACAAGGTACGTACCCAGTTTAAGCGTTAGGAAACTTACATTGGAGCTGCGTTAAGGTAAACGAAAAACCTTCTCAAACAAAGTAAGTAACTAACGGCGAGGCTTACGTACTTACTTTCGTCTAGAAGGTTTATTATAGTCTTTCTGAACGCAGCTCAGCCTTCGGCCTAGCCTAGTTTTGCTAAATCAACCCTTAAATTAAAATAGGGGATGATTTCAAAATTAGATTTTAGGATTTTATAAAATTTTGTACGGAGATGAACTGCATCCTGAGGAAGGACATAGGCTACCTTTTGTCTCCCTAAAGGGGGTGAAATAGGGGATGAAAGTTTGTATGAGGAACCCATCATTTCTCAAGTTAGGGACATGACGTTTTATATTAAGGCTTTTGGTATGAAATAAAGAATTACGTGTTTCAGCGTTTTTGTTAAATCAATTTTAGGATTTTAGGATTTTAAATAATTTTATCCGTACTGGGGGTGGCTTTGAAGAGGGGGGTTGAGGAAGGGGGGAGGGGACCTTTATGAACGCAGATCGGCCTTCGGCCGCGCCCTCAGTTATTTACTTTCTTCGAGAAGGTTTATGGTCTTCCTGAACAAAGCTCGGCCTTCGGCCTCGTCTTTAGTTACTGACTTTCTTAGAGATGGTTTATCGTTTTCCTGAAGGCAGTTCGGCCTTCGGCCTCGCCCTCAGTTACTTACTTTCTTCCAGAAGGTTTATGGTCTTCCTGAACGCAGCTCGGCCTACAGCCTCGCCTTAGTTGCTTACTTTCTTTGAGAAGGTTTATAGTCTTTCTTAACGCAGGTCGGCATTCTGCCTCGCTCTCAGTTACTTACTTTTTCGAGAAGGTTTATTTTCTTTCTAGAATGCAATTCAGCCTGAAGCCTCGCCGTTAGTTACTTACTTTATTTAAGAAAGTTTGTCGTTTACCTTAACGCAGCTTGGCCTTCATAAATATAATATATATAATACATTTTGTCCAAATAGGAGTAATATTATTATATTGGTATTTGCAAAGTACCTACATCCAACGTTAAAGCAAATATAATATTCGTCTGGGTTCTACATACTTCATGCAGCCGTTATTTAAAATAGTGGATGGTTGAAGAAGTACGTATCTCTCGTGGCAGGTTATTCCACAAGCGTACAGCTTCAACAGTGAATGAGTGAGAATAAAACGACTGCGCGTGAGCAGGTATAGCTAGAAGAAGATTTTCAGCAGACCTCAAAGGTACACCGTGCGCACAGAGGTAGCTGAACCGCTCACTCATGTAATTTGGAGAATTGGGGTCATTCAGCGTGCGGAAGAGAAGAGAGAGAACGTGGGTATTCCTGCGGCTTCTTATATTGCCATTGAAGATGAGGTGAATCGGAATGGAGATTGTCAGTGGGTCCGTAGAATCGTTTGAAACCTAAATGATTAAGCCTGAATGGATAATTAAGCCTAAATGGTAAGAATGAAGCCTAAATGATTAGAAACACACCACTTTTTGTTTCATTTAAATAGACCAAGTAGTTTGGAAGTTACAGCACTGTGAAGTTCGTTAAATTTTAAAAATCTCGCACGGGTGCGCGGTAGCCGTGTGACGTCACTTGCCACACGCGCGCTCGCTGTCCGCGAGTGTTCTGCGTATCTGCCTAGTTCACGCCGAGGTTCACGCATTCGTTCAAAGTTTATTGGTGGGTCTAGGTGGTTCTGTGTTAAGATATCTCATCTGTGGTGATACAGTGATTATTATAAACTAGCTAAGCACGCGGCTCCGCTCGCGTGAAATTCGTATTTCAAAGAAGACAGTAAGTAATTAAGGGCGAGGCCGAAGGCCATGCTGCGTTAAGGTAAACGATAAACCTTCTCAAATAAAGTTAGTAACTAACGGCGAGGCTTCAGGCTGAACTGCATTCTAGAAAGAAAATAAAACTTCTCGAAGAAAGTAAGTAACTAAGGGCGAGGCCGAAGACCAAGCTGCGTTCGGGAAGACCATAAACCTTCTCGAAGACAGTAAGTAACTGAGGGCGAGGCCAAAAACCGAGCTACTTTCAGGAAGATCATAAACCTTCTCGAAGAAAGTAAGCAACTGAGGGCGGGGCCGAAGGCCGAGCTGCGTTCAGGAAGACTATAAACCTTCTCGAAGAAAGTAAGTAACAAAGGGCGAGGCCGAAGGCCGAGCTGCGTTCAGGAAGACGATAAACATTCTCGAAGACAGTAAGTAACTATGGGCGAAGCCGAAGGCCGAGATGCGTTCAGGAAAAGGGTAAACCTTCTCGAAGAAAGTAAGTAACTGATGGCGAGGCCGAAGGCCGAGCAGCGTTCAGGAAATTTATAAACCTTCTCGACGAAAATAAGTAACAAAGGGCGAGTCCGAAGGCCGAGCTGTGTTCAAAAAGACTATAAACCTTCTCGATTTAAGCAAGTAACAAAGGGCGAGGCCGAAGGCCGAGCTGCGTTCAGGAAGACTATAAACCTTCTCGAAGAAAATAAGTAACAAAGGGCGAGGCCGAAGGCCGCGCTGCATTCAAGAAGACTATAAACCTTCTCGAAGAAAGTAAGTAACAAAGGGCGAGGCCGAAGGCCGAGCTGCATTCAGGAAGACGATAAACTTTCTCGAAGAAAGTAAGTAACTGAGGGCGAGGCCGAAGGCCGAGCTGCGTTCAGGAAAAGGAAAAACCTTCTCGTTCAAAGTGAGTAACTAAGTAACGAAACCCCTCATCAAAGCCACCGCCAGTATGAATAAAATTATTTAATTTAAGGGTGTATTTAACAAAAACGCTGAAACACGTAATTATTTATTTCATACCAAAAGCCTAATTATGAATTATCATATCCCTAACTTGAGAAATTATGGGTTTCCCATACAAACTTTCATCCCCTATTTCACGCCCTTAAGGGTTGTTTTTTGAGACAAAAGGTAGCCTATGTTCTTCCTCAGGATGCATTTCATCTCCTTGCAATATTTTATCTAAATCTGTTGAGCGGTTTAGGCGTGAAAAGGTAACACACAGAGTTACTTTCGAATTTATAATATTAGTAGTAGTAGTATAGTAAGTAGTAAAGTATAGTAGCTTTATTAATTAATATTAATTATTATTATATTATCTTTATTTCACTTTTTTTTTAATTTCATATTAATTTTACATATCACACTAAAAAGTAATAAAAATACACAAAATTAATACAAAAATTAAATAAAAACGGTAATACCGCCGGCGGCGGGAGACAAACCTCCAAGCACGCCGGCGGGTGCAGCCCGTGGCTACGGAGCTCTCCGGGACGACGCGGGACTAGCTACGAGCGATAGGTGGTGGTACTAGTTACTAGACACGTAGGCCACCACCACCGCCATATCGGAGAGCTCCGTATCCGCCGGACTGCACGGCGACGTGACGCAGCTCTTCGATCCTTCTTCGGCCTCGTACGTGCGTCGCGGTCGCGCACTTTACCACCCGGCAGCGAGGACTGAAGATGGGGCGCGAGGCCCCGATATCCCAAAGCCGGTCGGGTGGTAGACGTCATCGTCCCGCCGTTGGTGGTGTGAGGGGAGCGCGTTGGTGGTGTGACGGGAGCGCGTCGTTGGTTCGCCGTCGTCGCCGGCAGACGCGGGCGATGGAGCGATGAACCGCGGTGGAAGGGGTGCGCCGTCGTCGAAGAAGTTGCAGCTCTATGTAACTGGACCCGGGGACTTCACGAAGAGGGCGAGACGGTGTTGTTCAGACGCGAGGCGACGCGCGGCACAGCGGCGGCAGTGGCGTCTGACGCGATGGCGCGCGGCGGCAGCGGCGCGCAGCACGCAGCGTCTGATGTCCCTCTTCAGGCTCGGCAGTGGTAGGTCGCCGGCCGTGTCCCCGTAGTCCTCTGCCGGGCTGTCAGCTGTCAGGTTATTGAGCGGTGTTGGGGACGCCAAGCAGCAGCGGTGGTGGTGGCCTCCCGGTGCCCCCATCCAAGAACAGCAGCTGCGCCGTTGGTTCTGGGTTCGCGTCTAGCGCGCGAGCTTGACATTTTTCCCCTCACGCTCTAATTTATAAAATTTTCCGTAAAGAGAAAAAAATTTCACCACCTGTCATTTTGACAGCTTTTCTTATTTTTTATTATTATTATTAGTATAGTATAGTATATAGTATAGTATAGTATATAGTATGGAAGTATGGATTACTAAAAAGTATGAAATACCTAATGTTTTGAAATTTTCTCTGTCATCATTGTATTGATATACATAAATCGATAATGTGATTCATATTCGGACCCTTTTTGACGTGATAACGTCACGTCTTATAAATTGATGAACACCGGCTGCACGCACGAAAAAGTGTCACGTTCCATCTGAGCCTGTGTGTGCAAGCGAGAGCGCGTAGCAAGCGATAGAGAGGTACAATCGGCCCAAGCGTCGTTATCACGTAAAACTATCGTCCGTAAACCGACTTTACAGACAACCAATTTTTTCATGAATATTCTAAATTTGAAATCTTTTCCGACCGGCCATATGCGCTTAATATATTATGGTACGAGTACCATCGAGCTGGTCTGATGATGGAGACGGAAGGTGGCCATAGGAACTCCTAAACTACACATGACAAACCCATCGTGTTTGGGCTCATTGCATTTGTCTTCACGAGCAATTTACTTTAGACCTAAGAGATTCTCAATTCGCCGTTTTTTTATGTTTGTTACGCGATTACTCCGTCAATTGTTGGCCGATTTTGAATATTCTTTTTTTGTTTGAAAGGGGATAACCCTGAGGTGGTCCCATTTTAATTTAGTCAAGATTAAATTGGAAAGCGAGGCGGAATCGCGAGGCCGGAAGCCGAGCGATTCCGCCGAGTACATTAATAGCAAAAAATTACTTAAAAAAAAATGTGAAATTAAATATGTACCTACTATTTAAAAAAATATATAAACCTTATTTAAAAATATATATAAATAGCCTTCTTTATCACCGCCTCTACTCTGGGGTTCGATTTTTTTTATTTCATACATTTTTGAAGTTGGTTTTTTGTAATTTGTTTCTACGAACAGTGCTTCCTCGTGGTTCGAATACTTGAAGTACGCTGAGAACGGGTGTACTTTGTGATAGAGGAGCCACTGAATTTTCAACCATTCCATTTTGGCACCATCAGTGGCAATCTTTCTATTGACTATGTTTTTCTCAAGTTTGTTTGTAGATAAGAAATCCTCAGATTTCATATCAATGCCATGAAAGGGTTTCTTCTTCCTGGCTGCAAGAACAACCTCTTTTCAATGACGTGGTTCAAATATATTTGGGAAAAAAAAAATTCGCGAGTTACCAGTCCATAATCTATGTCGCAGGGGAGGTATGAATGTAAGCTTAGGAAGAATTTGTGATAAATTTTTTCAATTGTGAATTGCTCAGATGCTACTACATATTGGCATATCAAAGCTATTTTGATGTTACTATTCCGTCCCCCACATTGATCTGAATACATTATTAGTGTCTTAGTTTTTACAATATTTTTTATGAAGTGAAGCAAGCAAGATCTAATCTCTTGTCGACCTCTAGATGCAATGCTCTCATTCCATGTGTACACACCTAATTATTTGTTTACAGCTGTCATAGTAAAATCACAACCAAAACATAGACCATCATGGTGTGATCAAACAATCGAAAAACAACAATGGCCTAACTGACTTAGGCTGTTGTTGTTAGCTCATCAGAAAAATATTAGAGCGCTGCCACCTAGTAGGTACATTTTTAACTTAAGTTAGGCCATTGTAATTACAAAGAGGATAGTTTAATATGCACATAAGCATGAAAATCTCAGTTACACCCTTTTTGTTGGTTAGGCCGATGTTGCTCTCAGTGCCTCAATTAATTATATAGTTAACTCTTGACTAGGTACTATTAGTATCTAAATTTTATTAACCCGTCGCGGCACAGCAGCATCAATTTGCTCATCAAACGGGCTCTTGCCACAGTCAATATTCACAGCCTCTTAGAACCCCCAGGCTTGAGCCGCGACGATGGTAAGAAACCCGATGGCATGTCTCTCGTTCCGTGGAGCCGTGGTAGAGCGTTGGTGTGGGATGTCACTTGTGTGGACACCCTCGCTCCATCACACCTTACCGGCTCCTCCCGCTCCGCCGGCTCCTTTGCTGTCAGTGTAGAAAACCTTAAAAAAGGAAAGTACTCAGACCTTGTGGGCCACTTTGAATTTCTAGCGTTCGCCGTGGAAACGCTCGGCGTGTGGTCTTGGGTATTGGTAAGGTATTGGGTAAACGCCTTGTCGATAAGTCGGGTGACCGTCGCGCCGGTGCTTTCTTCACACAACGTGTAGCGCTGAAGTTTCTGAGAGGCAATTGTGCAAGTGTCCTGGGTACCGCAGGGGAGTTAGAAGAACTGGGGGAGATTTACCTCCTGTCATAGCGCTCCCACCACCGCACCCCAACGCTCAACCCTCCTTTTTCTTCATTTATTTCTTAATAATTGTTATAGTTACCTATATGTAAGGTTTATTTTATTGTAATAATTTTTTAAGTTAGTTTAGATTTAATAACAGTGTTGCCATAATGTTCTCAATAAAGATACAAGATTTTTGAAAAAAAAAAACCATTGACAACTTGATACTTCAATTACTTATCTTAATATTCATATATTTTATTATTTTTGACAATTTAGACCTACTACATTGTAGTACGTTTAATATAATAACATAATTATGCCGATACAAATTAAGTACGTCTCTCCTAAGCGTGGTGGACGACTGGTTGTCAGCCGCCGATCGGGTACAGGTAACTGTACTCGTTTCGTTCTCCTTGATTATTCCAGGGCCTTTGACTGCCTCGATCACGATCTTCTACTTGCGAAGCTGGCCTACTATGGAGTATCCAAACATGCTAATCTTCTCATACAAAGTTTCCTATCGTGAAGATTTCAAATAGTCCGCAGCTCAGACTGCAACGATGAGGTCATCGAGGCTCTTTCAGCACCATTGCTTAGGGGATGTCCACAGGGTTCTTCTCTCTATCCGATCCTATATGCCACTTACACAGCCGATTATCCGAGATGCTTGAAGCATATGAAATGTGAATTGTTTGCAGATCACTCGCAACTTACCTTGTCATTTGATCCTTCAGAAACTAGAAACCAGTCGGTATAGAAACCAGAAGAGTGGCGAGGTATCACTAGGACATTGTCGTCACTAGAGCGAAGAGGAAGGCCGTGAGAAGAGAGGGGAAGGAATCGAGAGCAAAGGTATTCAGGGGCATCTGGATTGTTTAATACGCCATATAAAAGACTGAGGATGTGACAGTTCCTACGGAGACAAATCGGTAGCCACTCAAACTTTGCACGGAATTGAGAGACGTGGTCGTATTTACGCAGTCCAAATATGAAACGGATAAACAAATTTTGCAAGCGTTCAAGCTTGTCTAGAAGAATCTCAGTCAAATCCAAGTAGCAGATATCCGCATAGTCGAGAATTGGGAGTAGAAGGGATTACGCAAGAGCAATCTTAGTAGAGACGGGGAGAAGGTTCTGTAAGCGTCTCAGAGAATGCGCAGCATCAAACACTTTACGACTGACCAAATTTACCTGAGGCACCCACGACATTGATTGGTCCACGACAATGCCCAGGTTTTTCACTGTTGTGGAGAAAGGAATGTCGATGCCATTAAACGTAATCGCAGGCAATTTAGGAGCATTAATCCTGGATAATAATCTTGAACTGCCTACGATAATGACCTGCGATTTGTTAGGATTGACGTTAAGTTCATATGATTTTGTCCATGTACCTATACACTCTCGCAAGTTCCGCGTTCATGTTTTTAATAGTTTGGGACAGGTTATCCAACGAGCTGTGTAAGTAAACTGCAAGTCATCGGCATATAGGTGGTAGGAAGATGTTAGAAGTTTTGTAATAAGATTAATAAATACAGAAAACAATAATGGGGATAACACTCCACCCTGAGGTACGCCAGCAGTCATGTCATTCCAGCAAGAGAAACCATTGTCAATTCTTACACACAGCTGACGCCCGCGAAGATATGATTCGAACCAGTCTAGTGACACTGGAGATAAGTTAAGGGATTGCAGAATACCCATCATAATGTCAAAGTCGACTGTGTTAAAGGCATTACTGAAATCAAGTAATACGATAATTGTGAGTTCTTTATTTTCCATGCTAGGACGGATATCATCAGTCACTTTAACAAGAGCAGTAACAGTGCTGTGACAGGGACGAAAACCCGATTGCATAGGGTTCATTAAGTGGATAACAGAAAGGAAGTCAGCTAGCTGCTGGTGGACAATAGGTTCAAGGATTTTGGATAGGAGAAACAAAATCGATATCGGGCGATATCGATTTAAAGAGGAAGGGTTTCGCATTTTAGGAAGGGGAATTTTTTATTTATTTATTTATTTTTATTTATTTATTTAAGGTTCACCAACAGGTCGGACACATTTACATTCAATTATGTATAAGTACAACGTATTTAAAGTTATAGTGTGGACCCAATGACGGGCAAACACCTCTTTCAATATTTGCTGGCATCACATCCTTTCCTTTACCTATAATAAAATCCAACGTCTGCTTTCTGTCTGTCTGTCTGTCCGCTTATAACTCGAGAACCACTGAACCGATTTTAATAAAACAAAATTCTACGGATAGCTTGATTCTTCCCATCAACTATAGGCTACTTACTATCACGCTAAATGGCTTATGAGGTTAGCAGTGAAGTGAAATATGAGAGCGGGCGGAGCCGCGGGCACAGCTAGTAATATATAAAGATCATTTCTTCTACCCACTTAACTTATAACAGTTATAACAAAACTAAAAAAATGACTGCCGAGTAACTGCTCGCATGAAAGTACCAGGAGCCCATAGGAGCCAAACGATGCTGTGGCGAAACGCAACGCAGCACGGCACGACCCATCCAGCAGAGCAGTATCGTTTACTCTGTTGCACTCACATCACGACGCTACGTCCGTTTCGTCGTCGTCGATCGGCTCACGCATTCCGTATGAATGTAGTTACAACTTCTATCTACTAACATTTCAGCAATCAGCACTAATCGTTTGGCGAATAATGTTAGGTTTTATTTTTTTTTAATGCTGTGATTGGGTTGGTATTGGGCCGCGCCGCGATGCGCCGCGCGGCTCCGAGGCTCCGATGAGGTTTAATTATACTACCTAAGGTAACATAAAATACGGGCAAACAAACAAAGTGACTCTAACTTAGTTTCTTACATTTTACCTCGCATTTTACGATCTAGGTAGTGAAAGAGATTATATTATAATGTAAGGAATGAATAAAATTATAACTATAACTACTATGCCATATGACACTATAAACACTATGATGACGAAAAAACAATTTCAGAGGATTAACTATTATCAGATACCTAAACAATAATAGTAATAAGTTATTTCCCAGTAAGGAAATAAAAATAACTACGTGAATACAGAATAAAACTCCGAAAATACACAAAGGCACATCCTCAACATATAGGTAAGTCTGCAAGAAATAAACAATTAATAACTCACAATAAGCAAATAACAACTCGTATAAGTCGTGAACTATGAAATACTATATACATAATTCGCACAAAATATTATATTCTTCATGCAATAATCATCAATCATACAACACACCACTCGCCCTTACACACACGCACACGCCCTCACACACACACACACCCTCCCTCGTGCCTTCCTATTTACATAGCTTGGTAGATTGCTTTGAGATGCTCCTTATATTTGCGAATTTTAGTGGAAAACATGTCCAAATCATGTTTCTTAGTCAACTCATTGTATTCACGCGAAATGTTAGCTATAGGACTGTAATGAATGAATAACGAAAGCTTTCTTCCAGGCGGTAGGAAATGTGCCACTTGCCAAGGAGTGGTTGAGGATAGGGGTGATGAACGGTAGCAGTTCATCCCGGAGCAATGCGAGCATGTCCAGGCTTAAACTGTCCGCTCCCACCGCCTTGGTTGAGATGGATTTCAGGATCTTCTCAACTTCACAGTTGACGAAGACAAGTCACTTGACGAAACGTAAATAAACGGTGCTCCGATGTAGGCAACTTAGAAAGATAATTTATAGTTTCGGACTTGACCACATTATCGATGGTTACAGGGGGAGAGGAGAAATGCATGTTGAGAGCATTAATATCAATGTTGTGGTTACAGTCCGAAGGCTGCTTGCCCACACCAAGAGTTTTTACAAATTTTCAAGACTTAACAGGAGTGCTATTTTCAAGAGTGGAGTGAATATGGCGACCTTGAGCATCCCTGCACATCCTAGTACACCGATTTCTTAACAGCTTATACTTAATGAAGTTGTACTCAATCCGGTTACGTTTATGCTTGACTTTGGCTCTGTCCCTCTTTATCATGACACTCTTGATGGCATCTGTAAGCCAAGGGGCTGGCAGATGCTTCACACGCGTCGGACGTATCGGTGCATGAACATCGTAGAGTGCAATTACTCTCACAGTAAATGCCTCCACCATCTCATCGACAGTGGTGGCATCAAGCACAGACGACCAGTCCGTGTTGCGCGCATCCTCCCGTAGACGCTCCAGATTAATATTCTTGAAGTTGCGCTGCATGAGAACCTTCTTTCTGGTTTTAGGAGGGCGTATCTTGTATGATAGGAAGATTAGGTCGTGATGAAAAAAGCCAGGCGCTGTGCTGACGTGATCTGTAGAGGAAGTTAAAATGAGGTCCAGCAAAGAAGGCTCGCAGTTCGGAAAGTGATGCGTGGCATCAAGTGGAAGAATGTTCATGTTGACCGAGGAGACCAGAGACCGGAGCTTTCTGGCTCGATTATCATCCTTGATCAGACATGTGTTGAAATCGCCCATAATAATGCTGTGAGCATACTGAGGAGAGTGCTCTTCAAGGAACGATTCAAACGAAGAGAAGTAGTTAATTGACAGATTAGGGCTGTAGTATACTCCTAGAAGAATCTTAGTGTGATTTATGGTGATTTCTAAGAATATATATTCAGGTGATTCTGAATAAAGTGAAGGAGACTGGGCAATGACAGAGTAGGGAATGTGACTACGTAGGTATATTGCTACACCACCGTAACCCTTCCCCGTTCTGTCATTACGGATAAGCTGAAAACCAGGAAGAGAGTAAGAAGTAGAAGGTGGTGTGGGTTTTAAGAAGGTCTCGGAAACAAGGACTACGTGGATGTGCTTACTTGAAAATGTCCTGAGGAGATCGGCGTAGTGAGAAGGAATGCTCTGAGCATTAATATGAACGAAGTTAAAGTTTTTTGGATATTTGGAAAAAGTGGAATTAAGCTGCTCTGCTTAATTACCTACTTGCGAACAGAGTAGGGTGGCGACGAAATAAATATAGAAGTGCAACTAAACTTCTGCAAAACGTATGCCTACAGTTTGCATGACAAATGTACAAAGTTTGTAAACTATAATAGTAAGGACGAACTGAACACACTAGTCACAAGCACTACTTAGGGTTTCCTTTGATGCGGTTGGATGCCCGTATGCCCTGGTGCCCGGGTGGCTTATGCATGTCGCCGCCGCCGTCTGCGGCCGAGGCCGCCGGGTGCCGATCGGTCAGCGCCTTCAGCCCTGCGGGCGTCGCCACCTTGTGCCTCGCTCCATCGGGCAACTGGACAACGATGCGTCCCTCCTGCGTCCAGCTATGCGCGATCCCGAAGTGTTTCCGCGCCGCAAGGAAGACTTCGTGCCGCGTCCGCGTGAGGAACTCCGACACAGTCACGCCGGAGCCCTTGAGCGACGTCTTCGCCTTCCAAATTGCAGCGCGGCCGGTCAGCTCTGTGAAGCGAACGAGAACTGCGCGAGCTCGTGACGGAGTCCGGGGATTGCCTCCTAGTCGGTGACAGACCTTGATGGAACCACCACCGAAGTCTGTTAGCCCCATCTTATTCCGAAAAAGCTCAACTACTTTTCCGTGCAGATCCTCGTTCTTGCCTTCGGCAATGCCGTGAACGAGCAGGACTTTTGCTCTTGAACGCATCTCGAGACCATCCACGGCCTCAGCGAGGGACTCCACCTGCGCCCGGACGAGGGCGAGCGCCTTCCACATCTGCCGGAACATGTTGAATTCACCGGTGAGCGAGGCGAGCTCCGGCGGCTTGGCAGCGGACGATTTGAGTTGAGCTTCGAATGTGCTCATCCGCTCCTCCACCATCCTCTGCAGCTCCACCATGCCTGCCGCTAGCTCTGTAGCCTTCGCCATTACGACAAACTAAACTTTTTATCACTGTTGTACTCGCAGTTAAAAAAAAATGTACATTTATTTATGCTAAATTCGGTGCAAAGGAGCTGCGGCGAGTGACACCTTCACTACCACATCTAGATTTGTTGGTTGTGAGTTAAATGTGATGCAATAATTAGTGAAATTTTAACCTTTTGCCGTTGGAGCGGCCGATATCGGTCGCTTTATAGATTATTGTTTCTAATAATTATAAATAAATATTTAGCAGAGCAATAATTTTCAATGTGGTCTTCGCAACTACCCACAAACTACCTATATACCTATAAATCCTTACATATACATAATTACATATATACAATAAGAAAAATAAATATTATAATATACCTACATCAACTCATACTATACATACATACTTATATACATACTTTACATATATTTCAACTGGATTGTAGATGCAAGGGCATCGATGAGTATTTATATTTATTTTACCTACTCATTGCCATGTGGTATCAGAAATCGTTTGTGGATACGTTCTTTGAACATGTGGATAGTGTGAGAGCGACGTATCTCCTCAGGAAGCTGATTCCACATGCGAGCCGCACTGACTGTAAATGAGACAGTGTAGAACGAACTCGAGTGGGCTGGTATTGATACGAGTAAGTTGTCAGTGGATCTCAGAGAGAGACCATGAGAACAGAGAAAATTAAACCGCTCACTTAGGTATATCGGAGCAGCACGGTCGTTCAGTGTACGGAAGAGAAGAGATAAGACGTGGCTATTCCTGCGACTTCGAATATCGAGCATGAAAGCCACAGCGAAGCCCTTAAATGTGCGCACGAAGATATCAAAAGAACGCACCTTGAGGCAAAAAGCGGTAGAGACTGGATGGCCTACGAAATGCCTCCGCATTTCAACAAAATTGATGAGGTTAGCCGGACCTTAGGCAAGCTGTTGAATACTGAGAGAAGCAACGCTCCAACGCCATCGTCCAGAGATGAGATCATGAAATCCGCAGAGGAAAGATTCCGATCTATTACTGCTGAACTCATTGGAGTAAGAGGAAAATTGGTAGAGATAAAAACTCTTATCGAATCTCAGATGTGCAAGAGACAATCTACTGAAAGCAC
The DNA here is from genome assembly GCA_946902875.1 of Nematopogon swammerdamellus. NCBI lineage: Eukaryota > Metazoa > Arthropoda > Insecta > Lepidoptera > Adelidae > Nematopogon > Nematopogon swammerdamellus. The sequence goes on along the minus strand of OX336337.1, from coordinate 24,851,861 downwards.
CGACACCCCGCAAGCTGAGACTGAAAAGTTAGACATGGACCCACTACGGGCTGTCCTGGAACCCTTAATTATCAGAATTGAGAACTCCTTGATGTCTTCAACAGAGCGACACATGACTCCCCCAGTGGAATCAAACAACGAGATTACAAAGTCTATCACGGAGGTACTGAAGCCCCTGAACTCAAAGGTCGAGGAAATCAGGAATGCCGTGCACAGTTTGGGCGAGCGGATGCGAGCCGAGCCACAAACCGTTACTTCAATTTCGGACGAGTTGGCTCTGGCCAAGCTGCAGCAAACGGTGGATGGAATCGCCGAGGGAAACCGTGAGATTGTTAAAGCAATGAATGCGACCGAGTTGGAGAACAAGCGGATTAACGCAGCTCGTTCCTATGCCCAGGTGACAGCGGCGAATCTTGCTCCTGCACTCGGTCGCCCATTGGCTTCGAGCGATATGTGTCGCGCTGTCGCGGGTGAGGAACACGCCCTGATCGTTGAGTCTAAGGGTCAAGAAACATCAGAGCAAATAATAAATAAGATGGCTGACCTAAGATTGGACGAATTGGAGGTGGGCTTCACACGCGTAAGTAGGGCCAGAAACCAGAAGGTAATACTGGGCCTTCCATCAAGAGAGGAAAGGGACAAGATGAAAACGGTGCTAATGAACTTGAACCTAAAGGCGGAAGAAGCACGTCTCCACAACCCTATGGTTCTACTTACAAACATCCGGAAAACCCTAACTGATGAAGAGGTGATCAAACATCTATTCGCTCAGAACAAAAAGCTGATCACCAATGTCGATCATGCTGGAACCAGGGTGAAATTCAGGAGACCGGCCAGACATCCACAATTGATTCACTTGGCGCTGGAGGTGCCTGCGTCCATCTACAAGGTGTTGATGGAGGCAGGCTCCATCAGCCTCGGGCTAGGTAAGGTAAGAGTGTTCGATCAGTCACCCCTACTCCAATGTGGAAAATGCCTCGGATTTGGACACTCTTCAAAAATCTGCAAAAATCAGAGCCAAGCCTGCGCGCACTGCGGTGGCCCACACAAAATGTCTGTTTGTGAGGCCCGCAGGCAGGGAGCTGAGCCCTGCTGTTACACTTGCAAAGGAGAGAAAAGGACTGAAGTCGTTCACAGTGCGTACGACCCGAAATGCCCTGTGAAAAGCAAGTGGGATAGGATAGCAAGGTCCAGGATATCATATTGCTAAGGGCACAAATATATTAAGATTTGTCCAAGCCAACCTACAACGGTCGCAACTCGCTACGGAAGAGGCCATCATACAATCGCAGAAAAATCAGGCAGATGTCGTCCTGGTCCAAGAACCCTACATCGGAAATCGAGGCGAAATGAAGAACTACAGTGGCACTCGTGTAGTCCAGATGGTACAGTCCAGAGACAAACCGGTAAAAGCCGCCGTAGTCGTTACTAATGATAAAATTGGAATCAAAACCTACCCTGGTCTTCAAACCGAGAACATTGCTGTGGTAGTCCTAGATACGGGCAGTTGCCAGTTAGGGGTGATCTCCGCATACTTCGAGGGAGACCAGGATCTCGACCAATATTTGAATCGTGTCGGCCACATTCTGCGCAAACTCGAGCTCGAAGACATTATCTTGGGGGGAGACGTAAACGCCAAGAGTCTATGGTGGGGTAGTGCAACTGAAGACTCCCGTGGTCAACAATTGGCCGAATTCCTATCCGGACAGGACCTGCACATCATGAATGAAGGATCCCAGCCCACATTTGAGGTATATAGAAACGGTAGAGCATGCACAAGCATCGTTGACATCACGGTCTGTTCAGCATCCCTTCTGGGCAAATACACCGAATGGAAAGTGAGGACCGAACTGGTTACGCTCTCGGACCACAACGCCATAACCTTCAGGGTCAACTTCACGCATCCCGTCGTTGTACGTCCAAACCCATCCACTAGACGCTACAACACCAGGAAAGCAAATTGGGCAATGTTCAAAGAAGCAATGAAGGGCTCCCTTAAGGACAAAGAGTTGACCGTCCACACAGTGGAAATAATAGAAGAGCACACTATGGACGACATCGAGAACTGCATCGTGGCCTACTCTACCTGCATTACCGAAGCGTGCGATGTGTCGATTCCTCTTCTAAAACCAAATCGTCCCTACCGGTGCCCTTGGTGGACTGATGAATTAACTGATATGAGGAAGGAAGTCATACGGAGACGACGCAGGGTTAGGCATGCTTGTCCAACACGTAAATCAACCGTTGTTGAACAATACCTAGAAGCGCTCGAAAAATGGAAACTGGAAATGGTATCGGCACAAACGTTAAGCTGGAGGGAGTTCTGCTCTACTCAGGACAGGGAGAGTATGTGGGACGGAATCTACAGAGTCTTGAGAAGCACCTCCACGAAGGCGGAAGACTTACTACTGACCGATCCTGGAGGAAACATTCTTGAACCAAAGAGCTCTGCAATTTTGCTCGCTGAAACTTTCTTCCCTGACGACACCGAAAATGGGGAGAATGATAACCATCGCGAGGTCAGGACTTTTGTCGAGGACTCGGTGACGACGATGGAAAGGACTAATGTGGAAACCTGGTTCACCAACGAAGAGGTCAAAGCTGTGTTAACCAATATGAATCCTAGAAAGGCCCCGGGCCGGGATGGATTCACAGCCGACATCTGTGTAGCTGCAATCGGATGTAACGAGAATCTCTTCCTCTCCTTACTCAACAAATGCCTGAAGCTCGGTTATTTCCCAAAGTTGTGGAAGGACGCAACTATCTGCGTCATCCGCAAACCGGGGAAAGACGACTACTCCAACCCAAAATCGTATAGACCGATTGGGCTGCTCCCCATACTAGGGAAAATCCTGGAAAAGATGTTTGCGACTCGATTGCTGTGGTCAATGGGAGGACGGTCACAACTTAATTCTAAACAATACGGGTTCATGCCGCAGCGTGGAACAGATGACGCCCTCTACGACGTTATGGAGCACATGAAGAACCAAATCGAAAAGAAAAGGGTCATGGTGATGGTCTCCCTAGACATCGAGGGGGCGTTTGATAACGCCTGGTGGCCGGCGGTGCAGCATCAGCTGCTGCTGAAGAGCTGTCCCGTCGACCTGTACCGACTGGTCGGAAGCTACCTCTCCGACAGGCAAGTGACGTTGAGGTAGGCAGGAGCTGAGATCAAGAAATCCACTAACAAGGGTTGTATTCAAGGTTCAACATGCGGCCCTTTAATGTGGAATGTGATCTTGGACTCATTGCTGGCCCTGTTGGAGGGAATCTCTCGTGACATCGTTGGCGCCGAACTACACTTCCAAGCATTTGCGGACGATATCGTCATAGTCATGGCGGGGTCTGTATTCACAGAGGTTGAAACCGCCACCAATCACACTCTATCCAAAGTATATAAATGGGGACTAAACCACAAACTTAAATTCGCTCCACATAAGACCAATGCCATGCTCGTCACCCGGAGATGCAATGTTCCAGACCCGAAGATCGAAATGGCCGGAGAAATAATAAAGCGGACAAGAAAAATAAAACTGCTGGGGCTAACGATAGACGAAAAACTAACATTTAGAGAACACGTTGAAAACCAATGCAGAAAGACGGTCAATGTATCCAAAGCTTTATGTAGAGTAGCAAGGGCAACATGGGGTCTCAATCCCGAAATAGTTCGATCAATTTACATTTCGGTGATTGAACCGATCCTGCTCTGTGCCGCCTGCGCATGGGCCGACGTTACTAAAAAACTGTATATACAGAAGAAACTAAATGCGGTCCAAAGAATCTTTGCCATTAGGATATGCAAGTCCTACCGGACTGCGTCATTCACATCGTGTGTCACATTGGCACGTCTGTTGCCTCTGGATTTGAGAGCACAGGAAGCAAAGGAATTATACGAAGTCAAACGTGGAATGCCCCTCTACGAAGTAGCTGATCGTGAAGTGGAGGGGCGATTACCTTACACTAGGCTTCCCCATCCGGCTCTCCGTCTCCAAATAAAATACACACCTGTAGATAGACTAAGTCCGGAAGTGGAGAGCGAGCTCGAATTGGGAAGTATCCGAGTATATACGGATGGCAGTAAGATCCAGGGAAAAGTAGGTGCAGCGCTCACCTGCTGGGATGGAGACCGGGAAATACACCATCGGAAATTCCGGCTCGAAAGCTTCTGCACAGTGTTTCAGTCGGAATTATTCGCAATTCTTAAGGCGACTGACTGGGCACTGAAGCGTGGCACAACTGAGTCGGTCTGTCTGTTCAGTGACTCCCGGTCCTCTCTCGATCTCATTGCCAACTCCAGCACCCTCCATCCACTCGCAGCCGAAATACGTTCGACCATCTCGAAAATCTCTGAGCAGGGGGGCAGTGTTCGACTTTTCTGGCTCCGTGCCCACGTGGGCACGCCAGGAAACGAGAGAGCCGATTATCTGGCTAAAGAAGCGGCTCTGAAGAAGAAGACTGCCCCAGATTACTCAAATTTCCCACTATCGTACGCAAAAAGGTGCATTCGTGAACGCACTCTGGAGAAATGGCAACACAGATATAGCGACAGCTCCACGGGTGCGGTCACCAAACAGTTCTTTCCAGACGTTCGCACGGCATATCGAACCCTCCTGAAAACCCCAGCAAACTATTACCTCACACAGGCCTGGACCGGACACGGAGGGTTGGCTCACTACCTGCACAGATTCAAATTAAAGGACTCCCCAATCTGCGGCTTCTGCGGAGACGCGGAGGAGACAGTTGAACACCTGCTCGACAACTGTCCAAGATTCTCCGCCAAGAGGTCGGAGATAGAGATGGAGTTTGAGATGGAAGTCGTGTGCGGTAATTGGCCGGCCTTTCTGTCCGGAAAAAGGTCAAGCAAAAAATTTGCCAAATACTGCGAATATGTCATACAAAATGTAATTGTTTTAAACAAATAAGTCAAATATTAAAAAAAAAAAAAAAAAGTTTAATGTATATAAATAATATCAATCAATACTAATAATAAATCTGTAAGGAGTGGTCATGGAGTAAGTTACTTTGTTTTAGGAAATATTGAGTTTGTAGCCTCTATGTATGATACTAAAGCTAAATTGACGATTTTTAGAAATCTTTTCTGTATGTATGTATGTATGTATGTTCCGCCATAACTCTTAAACCGATCATCCGAATTCGATGAAACTTTGTACAAGCACATTTAACTATATGGGACACAGGATAGGCTACATAAAATTCAGTTCCGGTTACGCTAAGGTGTGGCTCCCATACAAACCGATATGTTCAATCCGCGCGCCTTAGTACTATTACATAGGTTAGGTATTTACCGAGCGAGCGGCAGTTGGCGGCGCAGCGGCGCGGGGGCGGCGCGGGGGAGGCGCAGCAGCCGCACTATATAATATTCCTCTTTCACGCAAAAACTACTGAACAGATTTTGATGAGCCTTTACAGTACTATAGCTTATACATCAAAAAGACTATAATTTATAAAGACATTGTGTAAATTTGCCCAAATATCGATAAATGTCAAGTACTTAAGTACGTAAGTAAAAATCCTGCCTTCTGAGAGCTATCTCGGTATGCGCTGCATAAACCGTTAGAGTTACACGAAGATAGTGTATGGTGAGGTTGTTTCTCTAAAATAGTTCTAAAAAAAATTCCGCGACAGCATATATCTACCTTTTATGTGGAAGCCACTATAGCCAATATAGTGAACCAAAAATACATTTAAATTGGATACTGTATTTACAATGCACATTTAATAGTTTTGAATTAATTCTTATCAAAATACATACTTTTATCGCTTCTGTTATTTAAAGTAGATAAACTTTGGCTGTTACACTAAGTAATTTGGACAAATAGTTTAAAAGTTACGACGATGAGAATGTCTTGGGGCGAGGCGAATATGTTTGTATGAATTTCCTCCATAAAATTTAAGCCGATCATCTAAATTCGATTAAAAGTACCTACTACACGCACATTTAGCTATACCGAGACACAGGATAGGCTAAATAAAATTCAGTTCCGGTTATGCTAATATGTGGAGTATTTTACTTAGATTAAATTCGTATATCAAAAGAAGAAACTAAGTAACTTAGGCCGGGACCGGAGGGCGAACTGGATTCAGATAAAAACAATAAACATTCTCAAAGAAAGTAAGTAACATACTAAAGGCGAGCCCGAAGGCCGAGCTGCGTTCAGGAAGAGGTTAAACCTTTTTGAAGAAAATAAGCAACAAAGGGCGAGGCCGAAGGCCGAGCTGCGTTCAGGAAGCTTCTCGATGACAGTAAGTAACTATGGGCGATAGTTACTTACTTTCTTCAAGACGGTTTATAGTCTTCCTGAACGAAGCTCGGCCTTCGGCCTCGCCCTCAATTACTTAATTTATTCGAGAAGGTTTATGGTCTTTCTGAACGCAGCTCGGCCTTCGGCCTCGCCCTTAGTTACTTACTTTCTTCGAGAAGGTTTGTGGTCTTGCTGAACGCAGCTCGGCCTTCGGCCTCGCCCTCTGTTACTTACTTCCTTTGAAAAGGTTATGGTCTTCCTGAACGAAGCTCGGCCTTCGGGCTCGCCCTCAGTTAGGTACTTACTTTCATCGAGAAGGTTTATAGTCTTTCTGAACGCAGCTCGGCCTTCGGCCTCGCCCTTAGTTACTTACTTTCTTCGAGAAGGTTTATGGTCTTCCTAAACGCAGCTCGGCCTTCGGCCTCGCCCTCAGTGACTTACTTTCATCAAGAATGTTTATAGTCTTGCTGTACGCAGCTCGGCCTTCGGCTTCGTCCTCAATTACTTACTTTCTTTGAGTAGGTTTATCGTCTTCCTGAACGCAGCTCGGCCTTCGGCCTCGCCCTCAATTACTTAATTTCCTCGAGAAGGTTTATAGTCTTCCTGAACGCAGCTCGGCCTTCGGCCTCGCCCTTAGTTACTTACTTTCTTCGAGAAGGTTTGGTCTTCCTGAACGCAGCTCGGCCTTCGGCCTCGCCCTCTGTTACTTACTTCTTCGAAAAGGTTATCGTCTTTCTGAACGCAGCTCGGCCTTCGGCCTCGCCCTCAGTGACTTACTTTCTTCAAGAAGGTTTATAGTCTTGCTGTACGCAGCTCGGCCTTCGGCCTCGCACTCAATTACTTACTTTCTTTGAGTGGGTTTATCGTCTTCCTGAACGCAGCTCGGCCTTCGGCCTCGCCCTTAGTTACATACTTTCTTCGAGAAGGTTTATTGTCTTCCAGAATGCTCAGCCTGTAGCCTCGCCGTTAGTTACTTACTTTAGTTGAGAAGGTTTATCGTTTACCTTACTTAACGCAGATCGGCCTTAGTTACTTACTTGCTTTCTTTGAAATACGAATTTCACGCGAGCGAAGCCGCGGGCAAAAGCTAGTATTCATATAAAGACTTGTGTCATGCGTTACAAGATAGGTTTAGAACCCTGCATGTCGCCACTGCATGTTCTCAGTGACGACTCTCGTATGCTCTCGTCTCGAACCGAGTAACGTATAGCTATCCTTTTCACGCTCATATTTTGTGTATGCGGATGCATGATATTATTCTATCTCTCTCTTTTACGGACGGACGGATACAAAAACGTGACCTGCCTGAGCGGCGCAGTGCGGCAGACTGACTGCTCGCGAAAGAGAGGGTGCTGAATGCTCACCAATAGCGCGCCTCAAGCCGGTGCGTTGTATGCCACTTCCCGACACTTTTAATTCGTTGCTCACAAGCACCAATCAGGGCCGCCACAGCCACCTTAAGTAGCTCATTTCCCCCAATTGAACAGGTAATTGTGTGATGTATATGTGTATAGGTATAGGTAAGTATAGGTATATGTATGTGTGAACGTGCTAGGGTATATGTGTGCGTGTATTAGCTCCCCAGCACGTAACTTGGCCTCTGTGCGAGCGGGACAGCGTTATACCAACGATCGCATGCGTATAACGCCGTCCCTCTCGAACAGAGGAGAAGTTACGTGCCGGGGCGTGTAAGATATTATAGTATATTATAAAATTAGTTAAGTTACGGTGTCTGTCCTCTCAAATTTTGTTATGTATTTTAAATAACTGGCTGACACATTGGACTGGATTACTGAGCTGAGCCCCAGTACTGTACTATGTGGTTATGTGTCCAAATGGATGCATATTCCTTCTGATGTTCCCCAAGGTTCTCTTTTAGGTCCTCTTCTTTTTATAATTTATGTAAACGACATCCTCGCTTGTTTGCGTTATTGTAAAATCTTCATTTTTGCTGACGACATGAAAGTAGTACTTGAAATTAAATCAACCAATGATGCAATCAGACTTCAAGAAGACCTAGCAAGACTCGAAGCCTATTGGATAGATAGTAAACTAGATGTCAATGTTTCAAAGTGCCTTAAGTTGACGTTTACAAGAAATGTCAATGTCATACCTACATCGTACGTACTTGGAGGTAGAACTCTCCAAGATGTACAATCTGTCAGGGACCTTGGGGTGCACCTAGATTCTAAACTCATATTTGATAAACACATTGAGGTTATAGCTACCAAAGCATCAAAAATGTTAGGCTTTATTCTTCGGCTGTCCAAAAACTTCAAAAATGATTCCACTATTAAAACTCTCTATTTTACATATGTTCGGAGCAACTTAGAAATCTTAAATCAACTTAAAATCAGGCGCTTCTTAAGGTGGTAGATGACTATTGTGAATGGACCAAAGGGATGAAGATAAAACCAGCGAAGTGCTACTGTTTGAGCTTAACCAGGAAAGGTTCAAAGTTTACCTCGAGCAATCCAGGTCTGACAGTAGCCGGAAAACCAATCGCAACCGTGGCTGATGAAGCTCCTTTTAAATTCTTGGGCAAAAGGATCACCAGCAGAGGAAAGGAGCATCCTACTGATGATATTGTCCAACTTTTCGAAGAGAGCCTCCGCCAAACTGACAATCTTCCCCTCCTGGGTACACAAAAGGCATGGATTTACGATAACTACCTGACATCAAAACTATCATGGCCATTTCTCGTCTACGACTTCACAAAGCAAAACCTGACTAAATTAGACTCGTATGTGACCAGATTCCTGAAATCATGGTTTGGACTGGCTCACCCGGCTGACTCGTCAACGCTATACAGATCTCACAATAACTTTGGACTGAACATTAAGAAACCGTCGATATTTTATCAAAAGGCGAGAATAGCCAAACGATGTATACTCAAAGACTCCAATGATAGCGCTATTCAAGCCTTACCCAACACATCACTATCAGATGAACTGGAATCGAGACTCGACTTCTACAAATCATTCCAAGTTGGTACACGCACCAATAGATCTGGATTGGGCATAGAAACAGCAAAGTCTGATAAAGAAATACTGAAAGGTTTTGCTCAGGAGGACATGGAACAAGGCTTCAAACTTCACGCCTTAAACCTAGAAATGCAGAATGATTGGCTAACAGTGGGTGACTTCTGCATCCCTCCTGCATTGAAGTGGAAATCCATAATATACAACTGGTCCCCTGAGCTGCTTAAGTTCTACTTAAATGCATTCCAGCTTACTCTCCCCGACCCGAGTAACCTAGTTAGATGGGGGAAATCTACAAATAGACTATGCCCGTCATGTAAGGAGTTCGTAGGCACGGCCAAACATTTGTTATGCGGATGCAAAATACTACTTGAGCGAGGCCAGTATTCCTACCGTCATGATAAAGTCCTCCAAATCATCAGAGAGGCCATCAACCTGTCAATTGCACGGACCAGGAAAGGGCAAACCAGTAGCGGCTTCCAGAAGGTCAACTTTGTGAAACCTGGAGCCAATAAGCTGCCCAAAGATAGGACTAAACCTTCTTCAATTTTGGGAGCAGCAAAGGATTGGGAATTGTTGATGGACACACAGGAGAAGCATTACCAAATGCCTTCGGAAATCTGTACCACAGCATTAAGACCGGATATACTCATATTCTCAAAAGCGACAAAGCATGTAGTACTTGTTGAACTTACAGTTCCATGGGAAAGTAACATACCGAAGGACCACAACATCAAGCTTAACAAGTACTGCAACTTAGTAGACCGGATTGTGAGAAACGGATTCAAGACTGATCTCTTCGCTGTGGAAGTCGGAGCAAGAGGACTACCAGCGAAGTCGCTCTACAGTCTCTTCAAGAATCTAGGGCTCCCAAGATCGACGCTAAGCTCATATATGGAGAGAGCTTCGAAAACGTCACTGGAAGCATCCTACAGAATATGGATAGGTAGAGAGAGGGAGGTCGAGAGCGGGACTGGTGGTTTCCCCGCGTCCTAGTCAACGCAGACTAGCTGACGAGGGCTTGAAGCGAGCCGAAACGTGAAGCATGCGCGGGAAATTTAGAGTGGCCACTCGCTAGTCCCGGCCTCGATTAATACCCTCCTCTACTGCCGATGGGCCCGGATATGTTCGGTGAAGCCATCGCAAGCTTAGATCCACACCTTCCTGCATCACAAGTTTGGAATCCACAATATTTAATTTACAAAAATAGATTAGAGAAGATCCAAAACAAATTCCTCAAATACCTTAATTATCGTAATTACTTAGCCTTCGATAGTCCTACCGAATGCCTTAAACATCACAAAATACTACCTCTGGAAATAAGAAGGGAAATTGCTGATATTTCCCTTCTAATGAAAATAGTAAGTCGTAGCCAACTCGTGGACTGTCCCGAGCTGCTAAGCCTTTTGCCTATTAGAGTACCAAACCGACCCAACCAAACCAGGAATACATCCTTGTTTCATGTACCACTCTGCCTAACAAGGTATCGGCAAAACTCATTTTTAATAAGAGCTACTAAAAAATTCAATAATGATTACAGTGAAGTGGATTTTTTCAGTGATGGATTGTGCAGGGTTAAGAGACTGGCATCAGTAAAATTTTTTGGTACGAGTACTTAATTATATGCACTAGGTACCTGTCAACCATGCCATAGTACTTCTTGGTCCATAGTTCTTCGTAGTAACTTTTATATTGGCTTGCGTATCAAATTCACATGTTTTATTGTAATTTCTTCTTTGGTGATTTTTTGCTTATTTCAGTTATTTTTGTTTTCACTCATATTCATTCATGGTTACATTTTTACTTTAATCACTAGTTTATTATTTAGTTTTTAATCTATTACATCACATTCTAAGTTATCTACATGGTTTGTAGTCATCCATCTGTTTTATGTTTTTTTTTTCTTATCTGTATCAACCTTCACCGGTGTATGTGTTTAATCATAAGTATTACTGTAATGTAATTAATTTCACTGTTGGTTGGTCTTAATAAATAAATAAAAAAAAAAAAAATAAATACTGAGCTGGTGTGTCGCGGCATAGGCTGTGCCAGATCCTTTTTTTCTCTGCACAATCGTATGTATATTAACTATATATTTAAAAATTGGGGAAAATAAACATTCTTTCTTCTTCTTCGAAGTTTGACAAAGGCTCTTTACACATGATTCACTTAATTAATAAGTCTTTGTAGTCAGAACTCTGATAAAAAAAAATTCAATATTGCTCTCAAGCTGTGTTTTCGATAGACTATGGGCGGTGTTATCATGTGGCTAGTCACTAAATACTTGTAAAAATATGTATAAACAAATACCCTGCGATTCTTGTCAGTTCTTCTTCGTGGGTGTAATCGAACCGGATATAAAAAATTGTGAGAAGTTCGAGTGCAGTCTAACAGCCATATGAATGATCAATAAACAATAATATACAATACAACGGACTTCGTGAGATAGAATATCTGTATCATCTTTGTATTGTTGCAGATTCATGCCAGACGGAATATACCTCAACGCCCGCGACTTAGGTGAGAAGAGGCTGGCACAGACAATGTACGACATCATGCAAGATCCGGAGTGGTACTACAGCTTCTTCAATTACAAGAACCATTACAAGTACAGCAACAGGAATGATCATAACGACACTAACGACTTCTGCGGCTTCTGCGCCTTGCTCAATGACCAGAAACGCGTGAAGGCGAGAACTGTGTATGGAAACTTCAGAGAGTGGTGGAATACTAAACCAACGAATAGGTGCTAAAACTTAAATTGTCGAAGTGTTACGTTTGTGTTACGATAGTATTACGTTAGTGCAGTGTGTGTTATGTATGTCCGTTCCTTCCACACTGCACTACCAAGCTGCACTATCGGTAGTGCTGTTTGGAATTTTTTGTCCCATCTGCACTACTGCACTACCAGCTGGTACAGCGAAACCGGTAGTGTCATTTGGAATGATTTCTTCCCTTTTGCACTACACACTGGAATTTTAAAGAGCCTTACTTTTTCATTCCCAACTGCACTACGAAACGATTGTGTATGCGTAACTCTTTGGTGCTCTTTGTGTTTTTCCTTATGATACCCGCACTTATGATTCTGAATTAGTTACTTTCTTTGAGAAGGTTTATCAATTACCTGAACGCAGCTCAGTCTTCGGCCTCGCCCTTAGTTACTTACATTCTTCTTTGGAATACGAATTTCACGCGAGCGAAGCCGCGGGCAACAGCTAGTAATCAATATGGCTCCATTGCAAGAATTTTGGTATTTCAAGAAAACATAAGCAAACGATTCAAAAGGGCAAAAGAAACATGGGCAGAAAAAGTCCGACTGAATTAACAGAGAAAAAAATTGTAGAAGCGTGTCAAGAAATTATAAAAAATTTACAAAATAATAATATAAATGCAGCAAAATTCTTCTCTGTTACTTACATACCATCATTTCATCAGAGAAACGGGTAAAAGAAATAACCTATTCTTCATTGGACCACCAACGACAGGAAAAACAATGTTGATGTCAAGCTTAGTATCCGACCACTTCAACTTCAGCAGACTGACGGGATTGGTGAGCAACAGCAGTTTCAACTTCAGCGGCTTCCTCCACACAAACGCCTGTCTGATGGACGAGTGTAAACTGACGGACAACCAGTTCGAGCAATGGAAGATGTTAGCATCCGGAGCACCAATGAGCACAGACGTAAAATATAAAGACAGAAATGACGTGGAAGACTGCGTCCTTTACTCGTGCAGCAATTTTCTAGTCGAAGAATACTGCAACGTACCGTGAGCAAAACAAGCTGTAGACGAAAGAACATTTACGTTCAAATTAACGGCGAAATGCAGCGCATATACGAACATATCTCCGCACGCGTGGGAGCGATGCTGGCAGGATTACGCACAAATAGAGACAGTGTGAAGGTGAAATAAAATAAAATATAAATATATATACAGTGTATCGTGAGTGAATGAAAAATAAATAAAAGTAAAATAAAATGGCGGAGAGTTAAAAAAATATATATGCCATAGAAGTAAAAATTAGATGTATACGAAAATAAAAAAAAATTGTATATCCATAGGTTAAGCCAAAACAAATTTTAAAATAAAAAAAAAATCCAAAAAAATATGTAAAAGTAAGAGAAGATACACAACTGTATGTGTCATCAATAAAATTGTAATCGATATAGAATAAAAGATAGGGAAGGTTGAAAATGGAGAAAAAAAAGCTGAAAGCACTTTTGTAACCGTAGAAATAAGTTAGGTTAAGTTTAACATTGCATAAATTGAATAAAGAATGGATGATTAACCCAAATGACTGTGTCTTTTTGAAGGGGGGAACATGAGCTCCCAAGTGGAGCGCGCGCTCCAGTTTTCGTCGCCTACCCATGGCTCCCAAGTGGAGCGCGCGCTCCACTTATTGCGCGCCTTTTGCGCGCCGCTAGTTTTAATTCATTATCTAATTCTACCAATTTTCCACCAAAACACTCAATACTGGTATCATTTCTTGGTTAAACTTACTAATAACTATTCTCAGACACGACTGGGCACACAATAACCTTCACACAGAAAATAAATAATGAAGTTGACAGAAAATAAAATGTCACTTTTGGCAGCTGACATTTCAACTGACCCTGGAATAGACAAAGATTGTACTCGTAAACGTTGTTCGGTATTCGATAGTTCGTTTCAATGCGCTTATTTCGGTATGCGATATGTAAGACGAAATTGTACAGTTTTGGTCAGAAAAAAAAAAAAAAAATGTCGAGTGTGTTTTGTTTTGCCTGGAGTTTAAAAAATCGGCCTGTGCTTCTAAATAAGTGAATCCTGAAGAGTTTGGTATCACTGAACGCGTAATTTGAGTACAAACAAGACTGAATAACGAGTATTGATGGATCGATCGATTGAGGCGGGATATTCGAATTTGTGTGGGAGCGCGCGCGCCAAAATTTTGCGTTTTTGAGCGCCGCTAAAAGGGCCTGGGAGCCAAGGGGAGTAGTACTATTTTCCCGTCAAAGGGACTCAAAGGGTGTTAGATTAGAAAAAAAAAAATAAGCCCAAGGTAGGTTGAGGAGGGCTCAAAGTTAGGAAGTTAGGTTAGTTTAAAAAAAAAAAAAATATTTGGAGTAGAAACAGAGAGGTGAGGGTGAGGAGAAGGTAGATAAGGATGTAAGGTTACTTTGAAAAAAAAGTCACCAGTATGGAAAAAAAAACTTAATCCCAAGTTAGGTTAAGTTCAAAAACGAGCATAAATAAGAGGTTAAATCACCAAAGGAGTAAATCAACCTCACTTGGGTTAAGTTCAAAAACTGCATTAAATGAGGTTAGGTTAGGTTTACATCCATAAAAGTGGGGTCTCCGATTTTTTTAAGCTATGGTAGGAAGGTAAGGTTTGGTAGTGCAGTTGGGAATGAAAAAGTAAGGCTCTTTAAAATTCCATTGTGCACTACTACAGTAGTGCAAAAGGAAAGAAATAATTCCAAACGACACTACCGGTTTCGCAACTGGTAGTGCAGTAGTGCAGATGGAACAAAAAGTTCCAAACAGCACTACCGGTAGTGCAGCTTGGTAGTGCAGTGTGGAAGGAACGTGTTATGTCAGCCCATAACACCGGGTGAACTAGGTGCCATGTCACTACTTCCCTTTTTGGTCGTGCCGGCTACACGGAAAACATGAACTATTTACCAAAGAGTTTGTATTCAGCGACGTAATACAAACTCGTTGCTATTTACATAGCCGTTTCGACTGACGTTTCGCTCAGTGCGGTGGTACCAACCCGGCCGGGATAAACCCTACCACCTAGTAAGGTAAGAAACATACAGTTTAACTGCCCATCGTTGCTTAACATTCAATAGCGACAGTTGACTGTCTACACCACTGAGCTATCGAGGCTGACAAAAGGTCTCCTAGGTCTAAAGTAAATTGCTCGTGAAGACAAATGCAACGAGCCCAAACACGATAGGTTTATCATGTGTAGTTTAGGAGTTCTTATGACAACCTTCCGTCTCCATCATCAGACCAGCTCCTCGGTGGTACTCGTACCATAATATATAAAGCGCATCGGGCCGGTCGGAAAACATTTCAAATTTAGAATATTCATGAAACAAGGGTCTGATCCACTCGTCTGTGGCAAGGACTTCAGAAGTCCGCTGTCAAAAGGATCGCATCTCTGGAGCGGACTCCTGCATTCCGATTTCGGCTGTGACGTATTTATTTGCCTTTATATGCCACAAACTATTCCCTTCCAGATCTAACTTGCACAAAGTGTAGGGGAAAGGACAAGGATGGCAAATCGCCACATGTTAATTCTCTAAACCCAAAGGATCGCATCTCTGGAGCGGACTCCTGCATTCCGATTTCGGCTGTGACGTATTTATTTGCCTTTATATGACAAACTACTCCCTTCCAGATCTAACTTGCACAAAGTGTAGGGGAAAGGACAAGGATGGCAAATCGCCACATGTTAATTCTCTAAACCCAAAGGATCGCATCTCTGGAGCGGACTCCTGCAGTCCGATTTCGGCTGTGATGTATTTATTTGCCGTTATATGCCACAATATATTACACAAATGTATGGTGACGTGGTTTCTCTTAAATAGTTAAAAAAAAAAAGTCCGCGCCAGCATATATCTACCTTTTATGTGGAAGCCACTATAGCCAAAATAGTGAATGATAAATACATTTAAATTGGATACTGTATTTACAATGCACATTTTATAGTTTGAATTAATCCTTATAAAATACAAACTTTTATCGCTTCTGGTATTTAAAGTAGATAAACTTTGGCTTTTACACCAAGTAATTTGGACAAAAGTTAAAAGTTACGACGATAAGAATGTCTTGATATAGCGTCCTGCGGTGCGGCGCACAGTACGGGCGGGGCGTGGGGCAGCGGGGCGAGGCGAATATGTATGTATGAATTTCCTCCATAAAATTTAAGCCGATCATCTAAATTCGATTAAAATTAGAACACGCACATTTAGCTATACGAGACACAGGATAGGCTAAATAAAATTCAGTTCCGGTTACGCTAATAGGTGGAATATTTTACTTAGTTAGGTATCTAAAGGATTTGATTTATTTTAACTGAAGTTTCTTATTTTAATATCGATAGCTTTTTCCCGCGGATTCGCTCGCGTGAAATTCGTATTTCAAAAGAAGAAAGTAAGTAACTTAGGCCAGGACCGGAGGGTGAACTGGATTCAGATAAACAATAAACATTTTCAAAGAAAGTAAGTAACAAAGGACGAGGCCGAAGACCGAGCTGCATTCAGGAAGAATATAAACCTTCTCGAAGAAATTAAATAATTGAGGGCGAGGCCGAAGGCCGAGCTGCGTACAGGAAGACTATAAACCTTCTTTATGAAAGTAAGTAACTGAGGGCGAGGCCGAAGGCCGAGCTGCGTTCAGGAAGACGATAACCTTTTCGAAGAAAGTTAGTAACAGAGGGCGAGGCCGAAGGCCGAGCTGCGTTCAGGAAGACCATAAGGGCGCGTTTATTTGACACGAATTATTACGTGCGGCCGCCGCGCGTTTGCCGCGCGTTTGCCGCGCGTTTGCCGCGCGTTCGCTGCGCTCTCGTGTACAGTAACGGCGAGGAATTTGAATTTTGTACGTAGTACATAAAGTCCACATTCGCCGTTTCTGAACACGAGAGCGCAGCGAACGCGCGGCAAACGAGCGGCAAACGCGCGGCGGCCGCACGAAAACTTTCGCGTCGTTTAACTGCAGCATAAACCTTCTCGAAGGGAAGCACTGACGAGGCACCAAGTTCATCAGGTGTTATGGGCTGATATCACGGATGTTGTAGGTGATGTAGCCAAATGTGTCAGTTTCCATAAAAAAAAAAAATTAAAAAAAGTAAGTGCCTAAGGGCGTGGCCGAAGGCCGAGCTGTATCCTGGAAGACGCTGACGGTAAGTAACTATGGGCGATAGTTACATACTTTCTTCAAGACGGCTTATAGTCATCCTGAACGCAGCTCGGCCTTCGGCCTCGCCCTCAATTACTTGATTTCTTCGAAAAGGTTTATAGTCTTCCTGAATGTAGCTCGGCCTTCGGCCTCGCCCTCTGTTACTTACTTTCTTCGAAAAGGTTATCGTCTTCCTGAACGCAACTCGGCCTCCGGCCTCGCACTCAGTTACTTATTTTCATCGGGAAGGTTTAGTCTTCCCGAACGCAGCTCGGCCTTGGGCCTCGCCCTCAATTACTTAATTTCGTCGAAAAGTTTTATAGTCTTCCTGAACGCAGCTCGGCCTTCGGCCTCGCCCTTAGTTTATTCGAGAAGGTTTATGGTCTTCCTGAACGCAGCTCGGCCTTCGGCCTCGCCCTCTGTTACTTACTTTCTCTGAAAGGGTTATCGTCTTCCTGAACGCAGCTCGGCCTTCGGCCTCGCCCTCAATTACTTAATTTCGTCGAGAACTTTTATAGTCTTCCTGAACTCAGCTCGGCCTTCGGCTTCGCCCTTAGTTACTTACTTAGTTCGAGAAGGTTTATGGTCTTCCTGAACGCAGCTCCGCCTTCGGCCTCGCCCTCTGTTACTTACTTTCTTCGAAAAGGTTATCGTCTTCCTGAACGCAGCTCGGCCTTCGGCCTCGCCCTCAGTTACTTAATTTCTTCGAGAAGGTTTATTGTCTTCCAGAATGCAGCTCAGCCTGAAGCCTCGTCGTTAGTTATACTTAGAGAAGGTTGAGAAGGTTTATTGTTTACCTAAACGCAGATCGGCCTTAGTTACTTACTTTCTTCCTTTGAAATACGAATTTCACGCGAGCGAAGCCGCGGGCAAAAGCAAGTAATAAAATATGAGTGCTTAAAAACAGGCATTTTATTTAAAAAAGCTTACTTTAATTTTAGTAAAACATTCTCATAACATGCAAAAAACCTTGATATTTTAATGCGGTACAAGCTGTGCCCGCGGCTCCGCCCGCTCTCATATTTCACTTCACTGCTAACCTCATAAGCTATTTAGCGTGATAGTAAGTAGCCTATAGTTGATGGGAAGAATCAAGCTATCCGTAGAATTTTGTTTTATTAAAATCGGTTCAGTGGTTCTCGAGATATAAGCGGACAGACAGACAGACACTCAGACAGAAAGCAGACGTTGGATTTTAT
This sequence comes from Nematopogon swammerdamellus, assembly GCA_946902875.1. Taxonomy (NCBI): domain Eukaryota; kingdom Metazoa; phylum Arthropoda; class Insecta; order Lepidoptera; family Adelidae; genus Nematopogon; species Nematopogon swammerdamellus. The sequence goes on along the minus strand of OX336337.1, from coordinate 24,833,528 downwards.
TATAGGTAAGGAATAAGGAATAAGGAATAAGGAAAGGATAAGGAAGGAAGGAAGGAAGGATTATGTAAGCTGTGATGATAACAATACTTTACTGCATTTTTAATCAAAATTGACATAACCTAACAGAAATAAAAAAAAAAACGTTTAAAAACCTACCTTTTTTGAAGACATGTTTCAAACAAATTATTATAATCCTTCCTTCCTTCCTTCCTTCCCCTATAATAAAATCCAACGTCTGCTTTCTGTCTGAGTGTCTGAGTGTCTGTCTGTCCGCTTATAACTCGAGAACCACTGAACCGATTTTAATAAAACAAAATTCTACGGATAGCTTGATTCTTCCCATCAACTATAGGCTACTTACTATCACGCTAAATGGCTTATGAGGTTAGCAGTGAAGTGAAATATGAGAGCGGGCGGAGCCGCGGGCACAGCTAGTGCTGGTAGGTATAAAAGTATATTATCTAAACTTCAAATACCTAACTAAAAGCATAGCGATAAACACAGTAAATGATCATATTATCTGATAGATAACAGTAGCATAAAATGATCTTTATTTGTAGAATCAATCAATCAATCAATCAATATCAATATCACACACGCTGAATCCCGACAATCGGGGTAAGCAGAGTAATCGGTATCGTGCTGCAAGAACTCTGGTAAATTACAGCACAACACCGACCACCACGTTTCGCAAAGTATTTGAATAAGATTCAATCGATCATGCAGCAAGTAAGGCACGAAGACCCACCTGCTGCATGAGTCGGTGGAAGTGCCGTGCCAAGGTGAGAGGTGGCGAGCCTGTCGCCCTTTAGCACGGCATCTTGTCGCCTTTAGTTGTCGTCCCTTAGTCGCCTTTTACGGCATGCACGGGGAGAGATGCAGTGGGGCTATTCTTTTTAAGTACCGGCCCCACACGGTACTACAACTATATACATATTATACCTACAGGGTGTAAAAATGGCGAGTGCATTAAATTTAGGAAATGATTATTGGGATAACAAAAAAGTCAAATAACTTTTTTATTAATTTTTTATGAATTTTTGTCAGCCTCGATAGCTCAGTGGTGCAGACAGTCAACTGTCGCTATAGGCCAGGAAACGAATGATTCTAGCCGGAAAGCTCGAAAGCAGAAAGTTTGACTTCGGAACCTTGTTCTGACTAGTTAGGAGGTAAACATACTAAAAGTCCCCACCACTGGGGGGTGCGCCCTAGGGGGGGAGCACAAAGAAGGCCCCATTTTTCAGTTTTTCGCTTATATCTCGAAAACAGTACATCATAGGAGAAACTGTTCAATTACGGAATAAGAGGTGATAAAATTTTCTACAACTTGATATATACATTTTTTACCAATTCTCAATCGTTGTCGAGATATAAGGTCCGAAAAAAGGCCGATTTTATTTGCAAATAAAAGCAATGTATGACAAAAACAGATTTTTGCTTTTATTTGCAAATAAAATCGGCCTCTTTTCGGACCTTATATCTCGACAACGATTGAGAATTGGTAAAAAGTGCATATATCAAAGTTGTAGAGAATTTTATCACCTCTTATTCCGTAATTGAACAGTTTTTCTTATGATGCACCGTTTTCGAGATATATGCGAAAAACCGAAAAATGGGACCTTCTTTGTGCTCCCCCCCCCCCCCCCCCCCCCTAGGGCGCACCCCCCAGTGGTGGGGACTTTTAATATGTTTACCTCCTAACTAGTCAGAACAAAGTTCCGAAGTTAAACTTTCTGCTTTCGAGCTTTCCGGCTAGACCCCTTATTTGAGCACTCATTTACTACACTACTATTGAATGTTAAGCAACGCTGGGTGCGGTCAGTACTTGGATGGGTGACCGCTGACCGTTGGAGGCTGACCGAGGTTCGGATTCCTCGTAAAACTGTAGGTCCCTTCCCTTCTAATCTTACTTGGTGGTAGGGTTTAACCCGCCCCGGTTGGTACCACCGCACTGAATGAAACGTCGGTTGAAACGGCTATGTAAATAGTTTGTGTTTTCCGACCAGTTCAGTGTAGCCGGCACGATCAAAGGGGGAAGCACTGACATGGCACCTAGTTCACCCGGTGTTATGGGCTGACATCACGGACGTTGTAGGTGATGGAGCCAACCGTGTCAGTATCCATAAAAAAAAAATGAATTCCCTTTAAATAAAAAGGTACAGTTTTCATACAAACTAATTGATTATTTTAGTTTAAAAAAAATAGGTAAAAAAACTTTTAAGTTAAACGGTTTTATTAAAAAAAAAACAGCTGTACAAAAAATTTGAAAAAAATCAGCTATACAAAAACTAGAAAATAATAAGGACACACACCTGGGCCTTATTAAGATTTTACGTCTGGGTAAGAAATCGTCAATACTAGCGTGCTGTATTCTCATGTCGGATGTCAAAGGGCACTTTGTGTCGCTGCGTCAGCGGAATAAGTAATAAATTGAGACTTTTAACAGACTAATATAAAAACGTGGGGCGCATGTTATTACGTATATTATACGCCCCACGTTTTTATATTAGTCTGTTCAAAGTCTCAATTTATTACTTACTAGCTTTTGCCCGCGGCTTCGCTCGCGTGAAATTCGTATTTCAAAGGAAGAAAGTAAGTAACTAAGGGCGAGCTGGGTTCAGGTAAACGATAAACCGTCTCGAAGAAAGTGAGTAACTTTTTGAGGCCGGAGGCGGAGTTGCGTTCAGGAAGACGATAAACCTTCTCGAAGAAAGTAAGTAACTATGGGCGAGGCCGAAGGCCGAGCTGCGTTCAGGAAGAGGATAAACCATCTTTAAGAAAGTAAGTAACAAAGGGCGAGGCCGAAGGCCGAGCTGCGTTCAGGAAGAGGATAACCTTTTCGAAGAAAGTAAGTAACTATGAGCGGGGCCGAAGGCCGAGCTTCGTTCAGGATGAGGGTAAACTTTTCGAAGAAAGTAAGTGACAGAGGGCGAGGCCGAAGGCCGAGCTGCGTTCAGGAAAACTGAAACTTCTCGAAGACAGTAAGTAACTATGGGCGAGGCCAAAGGCCGAGCTGCGTTCAGGAAGAGGATAACCTTTTCTAAGAAAGTAAGTAACAGAGGGCGAGGCCGAAAGCCGAGCTGCGTTCAGGAAGACGATAAACCTTTTCGAAGACAGTAAGTAACTATGGGCGAGGCCGAAGGCCGAGCTGCGTTCAGGAAGAGGATAAACCATCTTTAAGAAAGTAAGTAACAAGGGGCGAGGCCGAAGGCCGAGCTGCGTTCAGGAAGAGGATAACCTTTTCGAAGAAAGTATGTAACTATGGGCGAGGCCGAAGGCCGAGCTGCGTTCAGGATGAGGGTAAACTTTTCGAAGAAAGTAAGTAACAGAGGGCGAGGCTGATGGCCGAGCTGCGTCCAGGAAAACGATAAACCTTCTCGAAGACAGTAAGTAACTATGGGCGAGGCCAAAGGCCGAGCTGCGTTCAGAAAGAGGATAACCTTTTCGAAGAAAGTAAGTAACAGAGGGCGAGGCCGAAGGCCGAGCTGCGTTCAGGAAAACGATAAACCTTCTCGAAGACAGTAAGTAACTATGTGCGAAGCCGAAGGCCGAGCTGCGTTCAGGAAGAGGATGACCTTTTCGAAGAAAGTAAGTAACAGAAGGCGAGGCCGAAGGCCGAGCGAGCAAGACGATAAATTCTCAATGACAATAAGTAACTATGGGCAAGGCCGAAGGCCGAGATGTGTTCAGGAAGAGGATAAACCTTTTCGAAGAAAGTAAGTAACAAAGAAGTTACTTTCTTCGAGAAGATGTATGGTCTTCCTGTACGCTGCTCGGCCTTCGGACTCGCCCTCTGTTACTTACATTCTTCGAAAAGGTTATCCTATTCCTGAACGCAGCTCGGCCTTCGGCCTCGCCCTTTGTTACTTACTTCTTAAAGATGGTTTATCCTATTCCTGAACGCAGCTCGGCCTTCGGCCTCGACCATAGTTACTTACTGTCTTCTAAAAGCTTTATCGTCTTCCTGAACGCAGCTCGGACTTCGGCCTCGCCCTCTGTTACGTCCTTTCTTAGAAAAGGTTATCCTCTTCCTGAACGCAGCTCGGCCTTCGGCCTCGCCCATAGTTGCTTACTGTCTTCGAGAAGGTTCAGTTTTCCTGAACGCAGCTCGGCCTTCGGCCTCGCCCTCTGTTACTTACTTTTTTTCGAAAAGTTTACCCTCATCCTGAACGAAGCTCGGCCTTCGGCCTCGCCCATAGTTACTTATTTTCTTCGAAAAGGTTATCCTCTTCCTGAACGCAGCTCGGCCTTCGGCCTCGCCCATAGTTACTTACTGTCTTCGAGAAGGTTTATCGTCTTCCTGAACGCAACTCCGCATTCGGCCTCAAAAAGTTACTCACTTTCTTCGAGACGGTTTATAGTTTACCTGAACCCAGCTCGCCTTTAGTTACTTAATTTCTTCCTTTGAAATACGAATTTCACGCGAGCGAAGCCGCGGGCAAAAGCTACTGTCTTTATAAATTATAGCCTTTTTGATGTATAAGCTATAGTACTCATCAAAAGGCTCATCAAAATCTGTTCAGTAGTTTTTGCGTGAAAGAGGAATATAGTGCGGCTGTTCGGTTCGCTGTTGAATTTATAGGCCGCGCCTCCCCCGCGCCGCCGCACCGTGCCGCCACGCCGCCAACTGCCGCCGCTCGTTCGGTAAATACCTATGTATAGTACTAAGGCGCGCGGATTGAACATATCGGTTTGTATGGGAGCCACATGTTAGCGTAACCGTAACTGAATTTTATGTAGCCTATCCTGTGTCCCATATAGTTAAATGTGGTTGTACAAAGTTTCATCGAATTCGGATGATCGGTTTAAGAGTTATGGCGGAACATACATACATACATACATACAGAAAAGATTTCTAAAAATCGTCAATTTAGCTTTAGTATCATACATAGAGGCTACAAACTCAATATTTCCTAAAACAAAGTAACTTACTCCATGACCACCCCTTACAGATTTATTATTAGTATTGATTCCGCTGACGCAGCGACACAAAGTGCCCTTTGACATCCGACATGAGAAGACAGCACGCTAGTATTGACGATTTCTTACCCAGACGTAAAATCTTAAGAAGGCCCAGGTGTGTGTCCTTATTATTTTCTAGTTTTTGTATAGCTGATTTTTTTCAAATTTTTTGTACAGCTGTTTTTTTTTTAATAAAACCGTTTAACTTAAAAGTTTTTTTACCTATTTTTTTATTTACTCGTTTTTAGTTTGATTTTTTTCTTTCATGTTGTTCCCACGAGTATTAGACCAATAACAGACAACCCCCTCCCTGAGGTCCATGTAGTGGCGCAAGGCTCTCATACAACAAGATATAGCCAGCCTTGAAGATGAAACGTTAACGACGTATAATTTTTATCCACCCTAATGCCACACAGTCCTCGGCATGTTTCAAACGTTGACTTGGGTGGTGTATCGCTAACAACGTATCATTTTTAGCCACCCTAACGCCACACAGTTCTCGGGACAATACAGAAACCTTAACTTGGGTGGATTCAAACAAATATCCTGATGCTTATTTTTGTTTTATTTAAGTTCAACAGTCCACCTCCTGCCGCCATAATCAGATCCTCGTCACCAAGTGTATTGGTAGAAGTATGGGACACTCATCCAAACCAACCAAATGAACCCAAATTCGAGGGGGTTACTAGTAACAGTTGAAGAGTTCCACTGTCCACCTCCTGAATCCTTCATTAGACCCTCGCCACCAAGTGTATTGGTAGAAGTATGGGACACTCGTCCAAACCAACCAAACGAGCCCAAACTCGAGGGGGTTACTAGTAACGGTTGAAGAGTTCCACTGTACACCTCCTGACTCCATCATCAGACCCTCGTCACCAAGTGTATTGGTAGAAGTATGGGACACTCGTCCAAACCAACCAAATGAGCCCAAACTCGATGGGGTTACTAGTAACGGTTGAAGAGTTCCACTGTCCACCTCCTGACTCCATCATCAGACCCTCGTTACCAAGTTGAAATTATCATAATATTGTATTGTCACGAGAACGCAATGTGTGTGCAAAGTTTCATAAAAATCGGTTCAGTAGAAGTAGTTGAAAAAGTTGTCGCAAGATTTGAAACAAAGATAGAAACAAATATATACGAAGTCAAGCTAAATAAAACCGTTTAAAAATGATCTAATGACAACGGGCGGCGCGGAGGGGGGAAGAGCGGGTAAGACTTGAGCGCCTCGGACGGAGGTGTTGGCGGGAGGGGCCAGGGTTAGCTTTGTGAGTGGAGGATTGGAGGTCAGCAGGGGGAGGGTGCAGAGCGTCAACAACGCGTTAAATTACACTAGACGAAAACATATATTTTAAAAATTCATGTCTCGAAAACTAGGACACATGATTTGCTTTGACAGAGAAAAACATGATTTGCTTTTCTGTATAGGAAAAAAAACCCGACTACGAAAAACAAAAAAGGAAAATTAAAAAATAAAAAAACCCGACTGCGTAAAAAATTTGCATTAAATAAAAACTGAAAAGAAAAAAAACAAGTCCATGTAATATTGAATAACTACACCATTGAAATAGTTTCATGATCGATACACAAATATAAAACCAATTACTCTAATGCGGAACATAGCGACTTTAACAGTCGGGACCCATTTTTGCGAAAATTTTAATGGGTCCCGAATGTTAAAGTCGCTATGTTCCGCATTAGAGTTTATATTGGTTTTATATTTGTGTATCGATCATGAAACTATTTCAATGGTGTAGTTATTCAATATTACATGGACTTGTTTTTTTCTTTTCAGTTTTTATTTAAAGCTAATTTTTTACGCAGTCGGGTTTTTTTATTTTTTAAATTATTTCTTTTATATGTATAGTTTAATGAAATCACTCTGTATACTTCTAAAACCATATTGCAATAAAGAATCTTCCAAATTAAAAAAAAAACAAAAAAATTCATAACACGCCATAGATGGCGTGAGTGGCGCTAACCATGACATGGGCATACGGAACCCTCGGTGCGCGAGTTCGACTCGCGCCCGCTTTTTTTATTATTAGTTGGCACATCAGCCATAATATAATAACATATATTCTGTTACCTGTATACCTGTTATATTATATATTATATTATCCTTTCCTTACCTATAATAAAATCCAACGTCTGCTTTCTGTATGTCTGAGTGTCTGTCTGTCCGCTTATAACTCGAGAACCACTGAACCGATTTTAATAAAACAAAATTCTACGGATAGCTTGATTCTTCCCATCAACTATAGGCTACTTACTATCACGCTAAATAGATTATGAGGTTAGCAGTGAAGTGAAATATGAGAGCGGGCGGAGCCGCGGGCACAGCTAGTATTCTATAACCGGCTACCTATTACGGTACAAAAGATACAGCACTCGGACAGGCGAACGGAGACACAGACAGACTTTTTTTTTATGGAAACTGACACGGTGGCTACATCACCTACAACATCCGTGATGTCAGCCCATAACACCAGGTGAACTAGGTGCCACGTCAGTGCTTCCCTTCGGTCGTGCCGGCTACACCTGAACTAGAATGCGGAACTAGTTCCGCATTAGAGTTTATATTGGTTTTATATTTGTGTATCGATCATGAAACTATTTCAATGGTGTAGTTATTCAATATTACATGGACTTGTTTTTTTCTTTTCAGTTTTTATTTAAAGGTAATTTTTTACGCAGTCGGGTTTTTTTACTTTTTAAATTAACTTTTTTTATTTTACACTTTTTAGATAGGATTATAAGACGGTAAATTTCGCAATCTTGTCATTTCATTGAGGGAGTTAATATCGTTATTAAATAGCTTGCGGTGGTCTAAATACCTAAATAAGTAAGAGGCCCTGTTACAAAGTGCCCGTGTTGTCGTTCTATTCTGGTCTCTGTCCCTAATTTTGACCACATAGTGAATTATTTTCATGACATGTGGTATACCGTTGGAAAGAGCGTAAACTAGCAAACTTTTTAAAAGAAAAAAAGCTCTCAATTGCGCAAGGGGCACATGAAAGAACAAAGGAACGCTTGCGCTATAGATCAGCTGATTGTAAACGCGAAGTGGAATAACCGAAACGTAACAAAAACGACATGCACCGCCTCAACATTAGGGAATTTTTTTTAACCTCCAAAACATCACAGCTGATCTATAGCGCAAGAGTAAATTTGTTCTCTCCTGTGCCAGACCCCTCAATTGATGTCACTTTTTTTTTAAATGAATTAAGAAATTAAGATTCTTTCAAATACCTAAATAAGTAAGAGGTCCTTTTACAAAGTGCCCGTGTTGTCGTTCTATTCTGGTCTCTGTCCCTAATTTTGGCCACATAGTGAATTATTTGCATGACATGTGGTATACCGTTGGAAAGGGCGTAAACTAGCAAACTTTTTTAAAAGAAAAGAAGCTCTCAATTTCTGTCACTTTTTTTTTTTAATGAATTAAGAAATTAAGATTCTGTCATATTTTTACTCGTTCTCGGGACTTTGGGAGGTCATAAGTCCTTTTCATGGTATTAACTTAACCCTTTATAGGGCAGATTTTTTTTTTTTTATAATTTGAATTTTTGGAATCGGAGTAGGTTTAGGGGTGCATAGGGACTGGAATTAGTGTGATATTCACTTGTTGATTTATTCGGATTAGGCTGTAGGGGGGGTTCCATATGAAACCAAGACCATTTAGGGAAAAAAATTGGTGGTTTTGTTTGAAACCGTGAACGTTTAGGGAAAAAAATTATAAATAAAACCAAATCATAATTAAATAAGTTTTGTTTGAAATAAAAATGTTTTTGGTCTTTTTTACCATATAAAAGCTTACATTATTAATCAAAGAGACTAAACGGTAACTATTAATACAAAAATGAGTCCTTTGTGTCATAAAACCTCGTCCTCTTTGTTGAGTCGGTACTGCTGGTGAATGGTGATGGAACTGGTGATAGTATTGGTGAATCACTGATAATTGGAGCCAATGGCTGATGTGGAGTTATGTCCATGATATCCCTATGAAAGTCTCCTGTAGCTGCCAATCTCCGTGATATGATGTTCAAAGGGCTATAAATCCTCAGGATCTGAGTCCCCTCCAATATCGGAATTTTCAGTCGTCTATGCCTTCAATCCAACTGAGTAGCTGATCGTAGGGCATGTTCTCTAAATCTAATACTGGTATAGACATCTGAAATAAACAGAAATTAAATTACTGTAACTATTCGTAATGTAATTTAGGTTGCACTTATCGCACAAACCTCACCGGCCACCATACCTACACTTTGACACCTAATATCATCTTTGTGCAATAATATCTAAATAAACTGTTTTCTGACATAAAGTGATAATTCAACTTTGCAAAAGTTTACTGTAATAGCCCCAACTATGTAAAATAAACAAATGAGAATTTGAAATATGCACTTGTTCAAATTCTAACGTAAAATCGGTCTTCACTACCTGTTGAGTTAAAATCGTTATTGTACTTTATAGATGCAAGTTGGAATTAAGATGTATACACCAAATTGAAGGAAAATAACTAAAATATTCATTAACTTACCTTGAAACACGAAAATATATCGTTTTGCCACTAAATTATCATCATCAATACATAGTATAAAATAATAAAGCTTTCCGCCTCTGTCTGTATATCCGCTAACTCCTCCTAAACCACGCAACGGATTTTCATGCGGTTTTCACCATCAGTTAGATAATTTTTCACGGAAGGTTTATATGCGGCGCGGGGCGGCGCGGAGCGGCGCGGGACGGCGCGGAGCGGAGCGGGTCGGCGCGGTGCGGCGCGGTGCGGCGCGGTGCGGCGCGGTGCGGCGCGGTGCGGCGCGGTGCGGCGCGGGACGGCTCGGTGCGGCGCGGGGCGGCGCGGTGCGGCGCGGTGCGGCGCGGGACGGCGTGGAGCGGAGCGGGTCGGCGCGGGGTGGCGCGGGATTGCGCGGTGCGGCGCGGTGCGGCGCGGAGCGGCGCGGGGCGGCGCGGAGCGTCGCGGGACGGAGCGGCGCGGTGCGGTGCGGCGCGGGACGGAGCGGCGCGGTGCGGCGCGGAGCGGCGCGGGACGGAGCGGCGCGGGACGGAGCGGCGCGGTGCGGTGCGGCGCGGGATGGAGCGGCGCGGCGCGGAGCGGCGCGGTGCGGCGCGGTGCGGCGCGGTGCGGTGCGGCGCGGAGCGACGCGGGACGGAGCGGAGCGGCGCGGGACGGAGCGGCGCGGTGCGGCGCGGTGCGGCGCGGCACGGCGCGGCGCGGTGCGGTGCGGCGCGGAGCGGCGCGGGACGGAGCGGCGCGGTGCGGTGCGGCGCGGAGCGGCGCGGGACGGAGTGGCGCGGTGCGGTGCACCGCGGGCGGAGCATACGAACTTCACGCGAGCGAAGCCGCGGGCAAAAGCTAGTTTAATGATAAATGAGACACAGTCACTTCCCCAGGTCGTAAACACTTATGAGACAGAAAGCACAAACGTAACCACCAGTATGTTGCACTGTACCGAGGACATGTGAATAACTTCACTTTAGTGGTTTCATTTGTAGCTTGCGCCCGTTCAGGGACTACTCGTTTTAGCAATAAGGTCGACTACCAATGCAAGCATAAATGAAATACGAGCCTTAGTGTCAATCTTGTCGGGTGGTTACAGCCGCCATACTGATTTCGCTTCTGCCTTATAAAGGGTTAATCAAATGAGAGATGAAAGGATTGAGAAAGGGATGCTTCGGTGGTTCGGTCATGTTGGAAAAATGGATGATAACGAAAGACATTTATGAAGCAAATGTGAGTGGAAGAGTCGGGAAGGGTCGCCCTAGACGCACGTACCTGGACCAGATCGGGTATGTGCTCAAAAAGGGTCAAGTGCGTAGTACCCGTAACCGACGAGCATGCATGAAGAACATTATGGGAGTGGAAGAGGCGGCCGAGTTGTTTCAGAATCGTGGCACGTGGAGATCCGTTGTCTCTGCCTACCCCACCGGGAAACAGGTGTGACGCTATGTATGTAAATGGTATTTTTTCTAGAAGAAGGATATATTGTAAAATCCAATTAATTTTATTTCGTGCTGATGCAGTCATAAACAAAAAAGTTACAACTAATTTTGACCACATAGTGAATTATTTTCATGACATGTGGTATACCGTTGGAAAGAGCGTAAACTAGCAAACTTTTTAAAAGAAAAAAAGCTCTCAATTGCGCAAGGGGCACATGAAAGAACAAAGGAACGCTTGCGCTATAGATCAGCTGATTGTAAACGCGAAGTGGAATAACCGAAACGTAACAAAAACGACATGCACCGCCTCAACATTAGGGAATTTTTTTTAACCTCCAAAACATCACAGCTGATCTATAGCGCAAGAGTAAATTTGTTCTCTCCTGTGCCAGACCCCTCAATTGATGTCACTTTTTTTTTAAATGAATTAAGAAATTAAGATTCTTTCAAATACCTAAATAAGTAAGAGGTCCTTTTACAAAGTGCCCGTGTTGTCGTTCTATTCTGGTCTCTGTCCCTAATTTTGGCCACATAGTGAATTATTTGCATGACATGTGGTATACCGTTGGAAAGGGCGTAAACTAGCAAACTTTTTTAAAAGAAAAGAAGCTCTCAATTTCTGTCACTTTTTTTTTTTAATGAATTAAGAAATTAAGATTCTGTCATATTTTTACTCGTTCTCGGGACTTTGGGAGGTCATAAGTCCTTTTCATGGTATTAACTTAACCCTTTATAGGGCAGATTTTTTTTTTTTTATAATTTGAATTTTTGGAATCGGAGTAGGTTTAGGGGTGCATAGGGACTGGAATTAGTGTGATATTCACTTGTTGATTTATTCGGATTAGGCTGTAGGGGGGGTTCCATATGAAACCAAGACCATTTAGGGAAAAAAATTGGTGGTTTTGTTTGAAACCGTGAACGTTTAGGGAAAAAAATTATAAATAAAACCAAATCATAATTAAATAAGTTTTGTTTGAAATAAAAATGTTTTTGGTCTTTTTTACCATATAAAAGCTTACATTATTAATCAAAGAGACTAAACGGTAACTATTAATACAAAAATGAGTCCTTTGTGTCATAAAACCTCGTCCTCTTTGTTGAGTCGGTACTGCTGGTGAATGGTGATGGAACTGGTGATAGTATTGGTGAATCACTGATAATTGGAGCCAATGGCTGATGTGGAGTTATGTCCATGATATCCCTATGAAAGTCTCCTGTAGCTGCCAATCTCCGTGATATGATGTTCAAAGGGCTATAAATCCTCAGGATCTGAGTCCCCTCCAATATCGGAATTTTCAGTCGTCTATGCCTTCAATCCAACTGAGTAGCTGATCGTAGGGCATGTTCTCTAAATCTAATACTGGTATAGACATCTGAAATAAACAGAAATTAAATTACTGTAACTATTCGTAATGTAATTTAGGTTGCACTTATCGCACAAACCTCACCGGCCACCATACCTACACTTTGACACCTAATATCATCTTTGTGCAATAATATCTAAATAAACTGTTTTCTGACATAAAGTGATAATTCAACTTTGCAAAAGTTTACTGTAATAGCCCCAACTATGTAAAATAAACAAATGAGAATTTGAAATATGCACTTGTTCAAATTCTAACGTAAAATCGGTCTTCACTACCTGTTGAGTTAAAATCGTTATTGTACTTTATAGATGCAAGTTGGAATTAAGATGTATACACCAAATTGAAGGAAAATAACTAAAATATTCATTAACTTACCTTGAAACACGAAAATATATCGTTTTGCCACTAAATTATCATCATCAATACATAGTATAAAATAATAAAGCTTTCCGCCTCTGTCTGTATATCCGCTAACTCCTCCTAAACCACGCAACGGATTTTCATGCGGTTTTCACCATCAGTTAGATAATTTTTCACGGAAGGTTTATATGCGGCGCGGGGCGGCGCGGAGCGGCGCGGGACGGCGCGGAGCGGAGCGGGTCGGCGCGGTGCGGCGCGGTGCGGCGCGGTGCGGCGCGGTGCGGCGCGGTGCGGCGCGGTGCGGCGCGGGACGGCTCGGTGCGGCGCGGGGCGGCGCGGTGCGGCGCGGTGCGGCGCGGGACGGCGTGGAGCGGAGCGGGTCGGCGCGGGGTGGCGCGGGATTGCGCGGTGCGGCGCGGTGCGGCGCGGAGCGGCGCGGGGCGGCGCGGAGCGTCGCGGGACGGAGCGGCGCGGTGCGGTGCGGCGCGGGACGGAGCGGCGCGGTGCGGCGCGGAGCGGCGCGGGACGGAGCGGCGCGGGACGGAGCGGCGCGGTGCGGTGCGGCGCGGGATGGAGCGGCGCGGCGCGGAGCGGCGCGGTGCGGCGCGGTGCGGCGCGGTGCGGTGCGGCGCGGAGCGACGCGGGACGGAGCGGAGCGGCGCGGGACGGAGCGGCGCGGTGCGGCGCGGTGCGGCGCGGCACGGCGCGGCGCGGTGCGGTGCGGCGCGGAGCGGCGCGGGACGGAGCGGCGCGGTGCGGTGCGGCGCGGAGCGGCGCGGGACGGAGTGGCGCGGTGCGGTGCACCGCGGGCGGAGCATACGAACTTCACGCGAGCGAAGCCGCGGGCAAAAGCTAGTTTAATGATAAATGAGACACAGTCACTTCCCCAGGTCGTAAACACTTATGAGACAGAAAGCACAAACGTAACCACCAGTATGTTGCACTGTACCGAGGACATGTGAATAACTTCACTTTAGTGGTTTCATTTGTAGCTTGCGCCCGTTCAGGGACTACTCGTTTTAGCAATAAGGTCGACTACCAATGCAAGCATAAATGAAATACGAGCCTTAGTGTCAATCTTGTCGGGTGGTTACAGCCGCCATACTGATTTCGCTTCTGCCTTATAAAGGGTTAATCAAATGAGAGATGAAAGGATTGAGAAAGGGATGCTTCGGTGGTTCGGTCATGTTGGAAAAATGGATGATAACGAAAGACATTTATGAAGCAAATGTGAGTGGAAGAGTCGGGAAGGGTCGCCCTAGACGCACGTACCTGGACCAGATCGGGTATGTGCTCAAAAAGGGTCAAGTGCGTAGTACCCGTAACCGACGAGCATGCATGAAGAACATTATGGGAGTGGAAGAGGCGGCCGAGTTGTTTCAGAATCGTGGCACGTGGAGATCCGTTGTCTCTGCCTACCCCACCGGGAAACAGGTGTGACGCTATGTATGTAAATGGTATTTTTTCTAGAAGAAGGATATATTGTAAAATCCAATTAATTTTATTTCGTGCTGATGCAGTCATAAACAAAAAAGTTACAAGGATTTAAAACTGGGATTTTTTAATTTTCAAAAATAAAGAAAAAAATCGTATCTTGATACCACGTGATACCTGATAAAAGGTATGATGTATCAAAACGTTGCAAATGACCCCACTTACCTACAATCATTTTGTCGGTCGATGTGCCGAAAAGCCTGTATAATAAGAACTTTATCACAGCTCTACTAAAAGTTAAGTGAGAATGGTTGCTAACCAACTTTAAATCGTTACAGATCCTAAATGGTCATTCGAAATGAAAAATGGTAAGAGAAACCTAAAGATCATTTTCAAATACCTATTCAACGATACCCCACTTAACATAGTTAGTCAACTTTCATTTTTTTCTTTTTCACAATATGGCACCTAGTTGTCGCCATATTAAATTTTGATTACTGCCATGTCTTTAGTGACACTCGCAAGATTAAGACAAATCGATTGACGTAAGAATCATCAAAATCGGCCCACGCGTTTGGTCTCTAGCGTGCCACAAAGGAACAAACATACATACATACATATATAGGCTGATAAACACATTACCCTCCTTTGCGTCGCGCAGTCGGGTAAAAATAAGATAATTTTGTAATATATTGGGGCAAAGTGCAGTTTAGAATACGTACTAGCAAAACTTAGGAAGTCGAATATATGATTCTGAAAATATAGCATTAGGTATCGATCATAATTAATTATGTACTTGAACATAGTCAATCTGCTTTGATAATATGAACGAAAGGTCCTTCGAACACAATTAATAATACAGCCGGAGTCGGAGTCAGCAAAACTTCTTGAAAATCTAGCTGACTCCGACTCCGGCTGTATTATTAATTGTGTTCGAAGGACCTTTCGTTAATATTATCAAAGCAGATTGACTATGTTCAAGTACATAATTAATTATGATCGATACCTAATGCTATATTTTCAGAATCATATAAGTATTCGACTTCCTAAGTTTTGCTAGTACGTATTCTAAACTGCACTTTGCCCCAATATATTACAAAATTATCTTATTTTTTCCTTTTTTGTTTTTCGTAGTCGGGTTTTTTGTTTTTAATAATAGTTTTTATTTCACACTTTTTAGAACATAACATAACTCTACATTAATAATATAATGTTTTGTTTAAAATTCAATTTTGTTTTTAAATTAAATACTGTCATGTCAGCCTCGGTAGCTCATTGGTGCAGTCGGTCGACTCTTGTTAAGCAGTGCAGTGCTGAGCGCGGTCAGTACTTGGAGGAGTGACCGCTCGATCGTTGGAGGCTGACCGTCGTTCGGATTCCACGATACACTGTAGGTCCCTTCCCTTCTTACCTTACTAGGTGGTAGGGTTTATCCCGGCCGGGTTGGTACCACTGCACTGAGCGAAACGTAGGTCGAAACTGCTATGTAAATAGTTCGTGTTTTCCGTCCAGTTCAGTGTAGCCGACATGAAATGAAGGGAAGCACTGACATGGCACCTAGTTCAACCGGTGCTATGACTGTCATGTTGGTAATCTGTGCTGTCATGTTTGATTACATCATGTATGTACAATATGATGAGTATGCATAATATGTATAGAGGTATATTGTTATTTCTGAAGATAACTTTCTCAAATTAATTTATTGGCACCTGCGGTACAGATCTGAAAAAATTAATTATGAGAAACAAATTATCCACAGAAATAGCAATATAACTCTTTTTTTTATGGTAACTGACACGGTTGGGTACATCCAAAGAGATTAAAAGGGGCTGTCTTTGGGTACATCCATGGAGTTGGGGAACAACTCCATGGGTGCATCACCTACAACATCCGTGATGTCAGACCATAACACCGGGTGAACTTGGTGCCACGTCAGCCTTCCCTTCGGTCGTGCCGGCTACACTGAACTGGACGGAAAGCACAAACTATTTACATAGCCGTTTTGACCCACCTTTCATTCAGTGCGGTGGTACCAACCCGGGCGGGTTAAACCCTACCACCTAGTAATATAAGAAGGGAGTCATATCCTTTAGTCGCCTTTTACGCCATACACGGGGAGAGATGCTTACAGGTCTTAAAGAAAGAAGTTTAAATTATTAAGTTATTATTGGGCTTTTACTTGGAGTATATGAAATAAAACAAACACTCTTATAAATATAAAATTCGGATGGGTATTTTATTAAACCATTTACATAAATATACACATTACATATGATTTGTTTTATGTTTAAATGTAGTACATTTGCGCTGTTTATAGGAATAAATGACCTTTGCGTTTCTGTTCAAGAGAATTGAACTTATATGTTTCGAATACAACGTTTTTCTTCGGCATGAAGATATTTATCAAATTGTTGTAGTACCTACTTCTTCCACTGACTTAAAATTCTGACTTCTTCATATTGATCAAGAGATGTGAATTGTGTCAACAAATCCTTCAGGCTTCTCAATGCGTGAGAACATTACCTTCTCCGAATCGCTCTTCCTGTGAGCCGCTACAATCATGTACTTCTCAATTGTGAAATAACGCTGACCGCTCTGCCACAATGTAGAATAAATGAGCTAGTTGCATTTTATGTACCTATCATAAATTCCATTATTTTGCAAACAGACGTCAACAAAGATGGTTGTCATAGTAACCCCCCAACACAGATTACTGTCCCAGAGTTGACAGACTAGAGATGGTTTGCCCAACAGAACCACAGACCACCTTACCCACAGACCTAACCGGACCTCCTGACAATTCCTTTCCTGATCTGAGAGTACAATACTCTTTGGACAGGCAACCAAACTCTAGATGTCGCCATCCACAATGAAAACTAAGACCCCCCTGCATCCAGTTGACGTACTAGCACAGATTACCAATTGCGTACTAGTGGTTATATTCTCTTTGCCAGTTGACGTTTGCATGTAAACAAATGGCCGTCCCGTCTTCCCTTCTATGTACGTGATTATTTTTTGCTGATTTTCACAAATTCGTTATTAAGATTGAGTACTAACCTATCCTATGTCAATTTCGCAATGTTCTAGAACATTTTGGTATATCTTTCATTGAGAATCGACGCTTCTTCTAGGCGCTACGCTCTTTCTAACCCTCATACATACATACATACATACATACATACAAACATTCAGGCTAAACACATTACCCTCCTGTTGGCTTCGCCGTAGTCGGGTAAAAACATGAGGATTGCGCTGGTGAAATTAATGTACTCGCCGTTTTAACATCCTGTATATGTCCGGTGTTCATAATTTTTTTTTTATGTAATCCGGTATGGGTGGCTGAGTTGGAGGGGCCAAAGCGCATGCTCCGACCAGCCAATATCACCTCCGAGAAGGTAGGTGCCATACCGGAGACTTCCCTGGATTGCTGGCTATACTGGACTAGAGGAGAACACAACCGAGGCTGCTATGCGGCCATCTTACATCCAGTACGGTGGTACCGACCCAGTCGGCTACAATTTGAGCCTACCACCTAGTAAGGGGCAAGGGAAGGGACCTACAGTTTTACACCGGTTCCGAACGGTGAAGCAGCAGGTGTAGGTATGCACGTAAATTTTTTCGTCAGAAAAAACTCATTGGTACACGCCGACCGGATTCGAACCTCGGACCTCCCGCATGAGAAGCCGATGCCCAAACCACTCGGCCACCCGCCGCTTTATAAATGTTCGGTAGTTCCGACACTCGATCTGTTGCGTTATAAAGGTCAGTAGTAAAAGTTGGTCTGATACACAGAGCATCAAATACCTACCGCGCGCGCCCCTTACTAGAGACGCCCTATGCGATAATATTTGAAACCCAAAAACTAAACGCAGTGCTGCTAGCGCTTCGTATGTGTGTGTGTGTGCTAGTATCGACACTACACACAAAAAGGAGCAAGTTAGGCACACGCACAAAACAAATGCACACGCACAACACACATATGTAAGTCATAGGCCACGCCCACAGGCTTCAACGGCGTTGTAGAGAAATCGCGCTCAGGGCGCCTCTAGGAGGGGCGCGCGCATTTGATGCTCTGTGGTCTGATACAATCGACATCGCGGCAGTGTCGCCGCTAATGATAAGATAGCAATGTTTAATTTTGTCATTTCAACGTGAACATTTAGTCGTACGCGAACATTAATTTAATGCATCATTTGTGTTTTAAATTGGTATTATAAATTAAAACAATGACGGAACGCGCGATATCCGGAAAGACGGTCCTCATCACCGGAGCTGCGATGGGACTTGGCGCGGCTTTTGCTGAAGCATTTCTCAAAGAAGGAGCTAAGGTAATTAATTGCCTGTAACTACCTACGATTCTGATAGTCTGATTTCAAGTTTCATATATGTGTAACGGTAATTGCAACGTCGATAAATTGTCTAGGTAAAGAAATAAAGAACGATTATTTTTCACAGGAAGCGGGTTTAAACGGGTGGTTCTTAGGGCCGGTTTCGTAACTTTAGGATTCGAATTGACTCAAGACTTGAAGACGAAAAGCTTTGAAACGTTTTCCCAGATTTGGTCAGGATTTGGTGAACGGTGACGTCCGCCTTTATTAAACAAAAATAAAATCACTAACTCATGGATAGAAATGAGTAGGTATAACCCATTGACTTTATGGTATAACCCAATTTTTATAACTGGGCACTTCGAGCTGTCAAAGTCGTTAGGTTGGCAGGACCGAATAGCGGTCATTCACCCCTTCCTACCAATGTAGGTACTCGTATTTGCGGAAGCGATACTTCCCTATGTTCTGCGTATCGAGCAAAATTACTGTCGTTCGTACTATGCTATGATACACACGCCTCTCTGCGCATGTGTGCGTGCTGAGAGGAAGGGGTGAATAACCGCTATTCTCAGACTGGAGCGCAGATACTATACTTGGGGGGAAATATGGTGTATCTAGTAGAATTGAACTGTATGTAGGTAAATTTCCAACCACTGAGAGTTCAATGACATCAAAAGAAAAAAAGGGGGAACAGCACTGTTGCTTTGGCCACAGTGCTGTCCCCCTTTCCCCCCCCCCCCCCCCCCCCCCCCCCCCCCCCCAGACTCACTGTCCATCGTGTTTTCTTCATTTTCTAAATGTATTTCTTTAAGTATTTTTTTTTCTTCTCTTTAATCTGTTCACAGCTACCTGCCCCTTGCAAGACAGCTCACGCTAGTGCAGAGGGCAGGGGTTGATACTAAACATGTACAATGTAAAAACATTTATACCAATAAACATCTTTATCTTTATCTTTACCTAACCGCTTTACACTGTCGTATAGATAATAAAGTTTTAGGTGTTCTTTTTAACAACTGTTTAAAATACTCCAGCACATCGTCATGTTGGACATCTCGGAGGAGCAAGGCCGAGCTACAGAGAGTAGACTGCGGGGTGTGTACGGAGCGGAGGCGGCCTGGTTCACACCGTGCGACGTGGCCAGCGAGGAGCAGCTGACCGCCGCGTACAACGCCGCGCTGGCCAAGTTCCGGCGCATCGATATCGTCATCAATAACGCCGGTATTGCGCACGAGGACCAACCGCTGCAGATGATACAGATCAATCTTGTGAGTTTGACAGCTTGCTTCGGCAGCTGATGATCGAGGGGCTTTGCACGAAGATTCAAGAATGTCTCAGTTGTCAGGCATGAGTCAATTGTTAGCCTCGGTAGCTCAGTGGTGCGGTCGGTCGACTGTTATTAAGCACACCCGAGTGCGGTCAGTACTTGGATGGGTGACCGCTCGAAGGTTGGAGGCTTAACTGTGGTTCGTATTCCACGTAAAACTGTAGGTCCCTTCACTTCTTGTGTTTTTCCCGAATCCTTTAACCTGGTGGTCTCCCAACGCCGCCCGTATCAATGGCTAGACAGTCCAGGAACAGTCCGCAAATCTGCTGACTCTGACCGTGGCTTCGCGAGGAGAAGTGAATTGGGCTCTGTCAACTGCAAATTTGGTCCTTCGTAACAGCATGCTGGGTTTCATAGAATAAATGAACCTATTACCTATGTACTTGAATGGCTGACCGCTCGACCGTTGAAGGCTGGCCTTGGTTTTGATTCCACGTTAAACTGTAGGTCCCTTCCCTTCTTACCATACAAGTTGGTAGGGTTTATCCCGCCCGGGTTGAAACCACCGCACTGAATGAAATGTCAGTCGAAACGGCTATGTAAATAGTTTGTGTTTACCGTCCAGTTCAGTGTAGCCGGCACGACCGAAGGGAAGCGCTGACGTGGCACCAAGTTCACCCGGTATTATGGGCTGAAATCGCGGATGTTGTAGGTGATGTAGCCAAGCGTGTCAGTTTTCATAAAAAAAATGAAAATGAACCTTATTTTCTATCATTTATGTGACTGACAATTTCTCTCAACAGTCAGGGCTAGTTTCCAGCTCTTACAAGGCTTTGGAGGCGATGCGGGCGGACCGGGGCGGCGCTGGCGGCACCATAGTCAACGTATGTTCTGTCGCCTCACTCGGGATTTATCATATACTGGCAGTCTACTGCGCGACGAAGAGCGCTGTGCTTAGTTTCAGCAATTGTCTTGGGGTAAGTGAGTAAGGTTCGCGCGTTCGTGTCTCTAGGAGTGCGAGAATGTTGTGTGTGAGGGTGGTTGGGATATGTTGGGTGCAGTGGCAGGCGGCAGAGAGTTGAAGTACGGCGCGCCTACTGTAGCTGGCCATGAGGAGATGTTGGACGGCCTCTGCCGCTCGCTGGTGCAAGGCTTTTGGGGCGATCGGACTTTGGATGGGTGATCGTCAGATTTTTGAGGCTAGGTGGTGTTCAGATTTCACATAAAACTGTAGTTCGATTCATTTAACATACTAGGTAGTATCGTTAAACCCGTCATTGGTACCGCATTACTGAAGTAAAGTTCGATCGAATCGGCCATGAAAATAAGTTGACCTTTTCTGTTCAGTTTAGTTTTTTTTTATTATTATTTTTTTAAACTAATACTGTTGTCTACATCACCTACTACATCCGTGATGTCAGCCCATAGCACGTTGGTGAACTAGGTGCCATATCAGTGATTCCCTTCGGTCGTGTCGACTACACTGAACTGGGCGGAAAACACGAACTATTTACATAGCTGTTTCAACCGACATTTAATTCAGTGCGGTGGTACCAACCAGGCAGGTTAAACCCTACCACCTAGTAAGGTAAGGGAAGGGACCTACCGTTTTACGTGGAATTCGACGAACCGTCAGCCTCCAACGGTCGAGCGGTCACCCATCCATTCGCTGACCGCACCCAGGTGTAAAGTCGGTTAAAATTATTTTATTTTATTTAGAGAGACATACAGTTATAAATATTTCAAATTAATTTGTATTTTAATGTATTGTATATATTTATTGCACTAACATAAAATATGGGTAAGGGTTAACACTTAATGCCTCTAGGCATTTTCTAACAGAATACCTTTGGGATATGACAACTGCTAGGTGAGCGGCAGAAAGAAATATTTTTCTTTCAAAATGTTGTCTCATAATATGACAACACAGACCTACACTAAAAAAAAAATCTTTCAGATGGAAGAGCGTTACAAGGAGACAAAAGTGCGAGTACTGGCAATCTGCTACGGCGCCACGGCCACTACTATCATGGACAAGATTCCTCAGCGGGCGTACGACGCGGAGACGGCTAGGGACGCTTTTGTTCTCATACCTATGTTTCCTGAGCAGAGGTTTTTATTTCACTTCTGTTATTTGTTGCTAGGTACTATTTTTTTTTTTTTTGAAGGGAAAACTTCTTTAGCGGCTCTTGTCACTTTTTTAGGTGGGTAAAAAATGTTAAACTCGCGTCATCGCGTCATCGCGTCAGCGTCAGATTTATTTTTATTATTTAAAATGTAACCTTAAGCCATTGCATTAAGGGTTAAGTTACGAGTGGCTCGGGATCAATTCTGTTCGTCTCTCAGTGAAAGTGGGAATCCGATATTCGTTTGGTCGTTTATGTGATTTCGTGGCTCAATGGTAAGAATGTAGGATTTGTATTTATTGACCATGGGTTCGAATCCCTCAAATTTTTTTTTGTTTTTTTTCTTTTGTTTTCTTTTTTAAGCAATGTTATGGTGTTTAAATTTTTTTAGGGTGTTTAATTTTTTTTATAACCACCTAAGAATTATTTTCGGAAATACAAAGCTTTTTTTTATGTAATCTGGTATGGGTGGCTGAGTCGAAGGGGCCAAAGTGCATGCTCCGATCAGCCAGGATCAGGATTGCTGGCTATACTGGACTAGAGGAGAATACAACCGAACCGGCTATGCGGCCATCTTACATCCAGTAAGGTGGTATCAACCCAGTCGGCTACAATTTGAGCCTACTACCTAGTAATGGGCAAGGAAAGGAACCTAAAGTTTTACTCCGGTTCCGAACGGTGAAGCAGCAGGTGTAGGTGCACGTAATTTTTTTCTAATAATATACAAATAAAACAATTTACAATTAGTTTATCTATTTCCATGTTTGCACGTTGTTACAGTGTTGAAACAGCGGCAGCGGGTATGATAGAGGCGTTCAAACGCGGCGACAGTGGCTCCACCTGGCTGTCAAAAGACGAAGAGCCTCTACGAGATATCACCAGCAACGTGAGCGCTGGTAGAGAGATGTTTGAACAGAAGTAATATCACATCATTGATGTTTTTAACCCCGACGAAAAAAGAGGTTGTTATAAGTTTAACGTGTGTATGTGTGTGTCTGTCTCTGTCTGTGGCAAAATGTGGTCCGTCGACTAGACAATCGTTGTGCCGCCCATAGTCTTTCGGCGCATGGGTTGATAGTGAAAAGCCTCGACGACCACCTGAAGCTCTCACTGAGCATCGATGTATATTTAGAGATATGCCCATCCCATACATTACTCCCGAAAAAATACGTTCTCGACGAGAACTGTATAAATTGCAGATTTCATGGACAGCCGCTTCATACGGCGTGTGCAGCGCGTGTTGAGCGTAAGTCTTACTGTACCGAGTCTGTGGCGCAAAAGTGCGTGTATTCAGCATGCCCGGTTGCTGTTACAAGTATTGTAACAGCTCAGATCGAAATTACGTAAAGAAAGGCGTCTCCTTCCATCAGTAAGTATTTATTTTGCTGGTTTTTTTCTCAAATTTTATGTTAACAGATTTTTGTATACGTAATTAATATAAAGAGCGAACGAGAAAGAGTAAAGCTGTGTTTTATGCAAGAGTGACAGTGACAAACGTTGTTGTTTGTTTCGCCTGAGCATGTTATGACGTGTTAAGAAGCCATGCTGACATGTCACGGATTGTGTGACGTAGCTATCGCGTTCTCGTTCCCACTTGCCTATTGATCATAAGAGTGAGCGGAAATACGACAATCGCGCCGATGGGCGAGCGATGACAACTTTCTCGCTCACTCTTATCATCTGTAGGCTAGTGAGAACGCGACAGTAACGTCGTAGGGATCGCGTCACGTGACAGCATGGCGGCGTGTAAAATGCAAACACGAAAGTATCTCGTGGCAGGAGGCGCGGCGCGCTCCGATGCCCGCCGTTTACGGACATGAAACGACTATATGGTGTAAGTGTGTGCTTGTGTGAGTATCACAATACTGCGTGTGAATGTACGCACACTTGTTACGACGAAACATAGTACAGGTTAAATCGCGCGACGTTCGATCTATAAAATTAGACATCGATGTCACTGAGTGGTTGGGTCAAGGGACAGAAGGCAGCCCTGCTCGACACTGCGCGTATAGTCCGGAGGTTTCTCTCTTTGGGACCCGACCATCGGTAGCCTGGGCTCGCACAAACTCCATTTGTTTTATAATAATTTTATATATAATTTTTGTATATTTTAGGTATAGTTGTATGTAAAATTATTGTAAATAGATGTACAAATAAATTATATAATAATAATTGTATGAACCTACTTATGAAAAATAAATATAATTTCATTTAATTTTATTTCATTTCATCAATGAGTGTTTTTGAATGCGAACTTTAGGGAGCCCACTATGCAGTATGCATGGATCCATGGTATTATGTATGACACAAGATTGATTTTGATTGATTAAATCAAATATTTTTTTTCATTAGTAACAAATTTTGATACTAATGAAAAAAATTTATTGCATAATGCTGACTAATCTAAATTTACCATGAGCGCGTCTAGATAAAAGTTACTAAGATTTAATTTTCAAATATATTATTTGCGATTCCAAGATAACTACAATAAAACCGGCCAAGTGCGAGTCGAACTCGCGCACCGAGGAGGGTTCCGTATCGCCATGTCATGGTCAGCGCCACTCACGCTATCGTGCATTAGTTAAAATACTCATACTCTTTCGCTTCATACTCTTTCGGTAGATGGCGCACATACACTTTTTAATTTCTTGTATGTGGACCCCGTGAATGTTTTACTTTTTTGTTATTTTTATTTTTTTTTGTAATATCGGCCATAATTGGAAACACATATTCTGTGAAAATTTCAACAGACAGACGGACAGACAACAGACACACAGACAGACGGAGTAGGCCTATAATAGCCCTCCCTATTGATACGAAACCCTAAAAAGGTGAGATGTTACGTTACACCCGGACCCGACAGAAGCGAAGCTTCTCACGCTTTGTATGTAAAATCTAAAATTTATAATATAATTTCGAACGTAATAGCGCCATCTATAACACATTCCTTTCAACTTTTACAATGATACAACTTCAAAAGACTTTCGTAGATGGCCCCACGCGCTGCCCAGCCGATGAGGAGTGTTGTAACTTCCGTTCGTACTTTTTCGTACTTTTTAGGTTTCCGTATCCCGTACGGAAGCCTATTACCGCCTAGCCTACGCCGTCTGTCTGTCTGTCTGTCTGTCCGCCCGTCCGTCTGTCCGTCCGTCCGTCCGTCCGTCCGTCCGTCCGTCCGTCCGTCCGTCCGTCCGTCCGTCTGTCTGTCCGAGGGCTGTATCTCTTGAACCGTAATAGGTAGCTCGTGGACATTTTCACAGAATATGTGTTATTATGACGGATATAACAACAAATAAAAAAAAATAGAAAAGTAAAAAATTAACGAGGGTTCCCAATCCCATACAAGAAACGTGTTTTTTTATGGTGCGGAAACTTCGGTGCGCGAGTCCGACTCACACTTGGCCGGTTTTTTACAAACGCACTTTATTGACGTTTGACTTTTCTGAGTTAGGTCCCGTATTTGCCTCCCATCGAACGGTTCGTACCCGTTCCGTACTTGTTGCGTTGCCAGGCCAGACTTTAGACTTAAAGCGAACTGTACATAGTGGTTTGATAACCATTTATTAAATCATAAAAGAGAGGAAGATAATTCAGCTTCATAATCTTTATTTAACTGCTCGGCATAAACTAATATAAAGTCTATCTTATCGTGTCAATCAAGTTATGTTATATAATAGCAATTTATTTTAACAGTCAGTGAACATTACGTATTCTCCGAAGACAGTGCTTTCTAAATGTCTTTTTAATAATAATTCACTTTAAGCTGGCCTGAAAAGTTTAGTTTTTTTTTATTCATATATTTTTTTACCTGATTTTAAACGATGGGAGAACGCGAAATTACCGGAAAGATTGTCCTCATCACGGGAGCTGCGGATGGGCTTGGAGCGGCGTTTGCGGAGGCTTTTCTTAAAAATGGTGCTAAGGTAAGTCCCATATTTCCATGGTTTTTTAGAAAGTGACACCCACCCATAAGTTTTCTAACGACGAGCATGGACATTCAATCATACGCTGGGGTCTCGAATGCCATGCAGGCTGCAGGCCTGACAACTCCTGACACATTCATGCCCCTGTTGACTGTTGACTGTAATTTGTGGAAACATAATTAGACTAGCTGTTGTCCGCGGCTTCGCTTGCGTGAAATTCGTATTTCAAAGGAAGAAAGTAAGGACTAAGTGCAAGTTGGAAGGCCGAGCTGCGTTCTGGATGACGATAAACTTTCCCGAAGAAAATAAGTAACTAACGACAAGGCCGAAGGCCGAGTTACGTTCGGGTAAACAATATTCTTTCACGATGAAAGTACTAAGGGCGAGGCCGAAGGCCGAGCTGCGCTCACGTAAACTATAAACCTTCTTCCGTCCTCGGGCCTCGCCCTTAATGACTTGCTTTCTTCTATAGAATATAATATCGTTTACGCGAACGAAGCACGGCCTACGTCTTGCCCTTAGTTACTTTCTTCGAGAAGGTTTATTGTTTGCCAGAACGTAGGTAGCTCGGCCTTCCGCCTCGATCTTAGTTAGATTTTGCCCGCGGCTTTGCTCGCAGTAAACTCTGTTTAATAGCAAATCCGATTTAAACGCAAATATAATAATTAACGATCCCTTCTCTAACATACATTATATCTCTCTCTTTCCCTCCCTCCCTCCCTCCTTCCCTCTCCCTCACTTCCTCATTCCCTCTCCCTTCCTCCTCTCACTCCCTCTGACCTCTCCCCCTATCCCTTCCTCCCTACCTCCCTCCCTTTTAAGGGATTAATTTTCCTAAATTATTTTGTATTCTTTCATCCAGCACATCGCCTTGTTGGACATCTCGGAGGAGCAAGGCCGAGCTACAGAGAGCAGACTGCGGAGTGTGTACGGAGCGGAGGCGGCTTGGTTCACACCGTGCGACGTGTCCAGCGAGGAGCAGCTGACCGCCGCGTACAGCGCCGCGCTGGCCAAGTTCCCGCGCATCGATGTCGTCATCAACAACGCCGGCATCATGGACGAGAAGAGACCATTGAGGACTATTGAGATCAACCTAGTGAGTCATTTCAGTCTCATTCAGACTCAACACACCCACATTAATTTATATATCAAAACTAATATTAAATCTGTATGGGATGGTCACGGAGTAAATTACTTTGTTATAAGAGATATTGCGTTTGTAGACTCTAAAAACTATATTGACGATTTTTAGAAATCTTTTCTCTACGTTTTTTTATTTTGACGTGATGACGCCACGTCTTATAAATTAATGAACACCGGCTGCACGCACGAAGAAGTGTCACGTTCCATCTAAACCTGTGTGTGCACGCGAGAGCGCGATAGAGACCTGTGTGTGCAAGCGAGAGCGCGATAGAGAGGCATAATAGTAGGAAATACAAAATATATTTCTCCGTCTTTTGCGAGCCTCGAACCCGCGGTCCCTGCCACTATCACCGACCAGACGTCTTAACCACGCGGGCTAAATCGACCCATGTACCTATCGCAGCACATTTTCTCAACAGTATGTGAAGATTTCATTGAGCGACATCTAGCGTCCACATCTAGCGTCAATAGTAAATGAAATACTTCAGCGGTATTTACTTCATTTCGCAGTTAGGTTGCAACGTTGTACATGTAGATGGCGTTATGTAGGTTTCAGTCTCAACACGATATTTATATTGATAATTAATATTATTGGCTTTTTAGGTTTTTTAAATATAAATTAAACAAAAATAAATAGTCGTTATTTTCTCATATTTTTTATTAGTTATTATCACATCTTTATCATGTACTTAAATTAATTTTACATGGTAAATATCCGCCGGAACTGATTTTGTATCTGACTTCGCACTTTATATACTTTATGACGTCATCACGTAAAACTATCGTCCGTAAACCGACTTTACAGACAACCAATTTTTTTTTATGGAAACTGACACGATTGGCTACATCACTTACAACATCCGTGATGTCAGCCCATAACACCGGCTGAACTAGGTGCCATGTCAGTAAATGTAAGTATGTATGTTCCTCCATAACTCTTAAACCAATCATCCAAATTCGATGAAACTTAGTAGAAGCAAATTTAACTATACGCGGCACAGGATAGGCTATAAAATTGAGTTCCCGTTACGCTAAGATGTGGCTATCATACAATCCGAATTGATCCGCGCGTGGAAAAAAAGCAGTAATTGAGCGCGCTACCAGGCCTCACGCACTCTATGTACTTGCGCGCGCTAACTACCTACCGCCCAGTGGACCGCCGGCGATCAAATTCAGTGAAAATTCGACAGCCGCGCGAAACATACCTACACGCTCGCCCACGCTACTGCGCGCAGTTGCAAAGCAATAATCACTTTACACTCGATCGTTTAGGTACATTTTCGCACGCAGCGATTGGCGACGTGAAACAGTAGGCTATTAAAGCCGAAGGTATGGAACTTTTTCTATTGAGCGATTTATCTGTTACGAAGTAACTATTAAGTAATCTGTGCCGCTACCGTAGTAGCGGGCTCAACAAACCTTTCTAAATTAGGGTTATGGCACTTTTTATTGCCGCTTATTAAATTTTGTAGAAATAATGTTTCATTTTGTCGCGTACCACCTCGAAGCATTCCGCGTAGAGTCTTTTCATTTTACGAAGGCACGAGGGGTATGAGGTAGGAAGTGGTGTGAGACCGCGTGGAGCTCATTAGGGAACGACTCGGTTCGACGGAGCGACGCGGAGACGTGTAGAACATATGTACCCACCGGGCACCGAGTTTGTTCTCTACTGAGCTCCGCGCGGTCGCCTCTCGCACCACTTCCTACCTCGAACCCCTCGTGCCTTCGTAAAATGAAAACACTCTACCACTGGTGGTACGCTTACCATAGATTGATAACTGGCTGGTCTAAGACAAATAATTTCAGTGTCAAATAAATTTGTGAAATAACTTTATGTCGAGATTTCTTGGCGGAAAATGAATGGGCGCACTCCTTCGAGATGTTCTTCTCACTTATCATGTCACCGTATGACGGCACGTACTCATCAAATAAATACCATAAAGATAGCGTGGCGTGGAGACACGGTTATCGAAGCATAAATACGAGTAGATAGTGTTTTTATTTTACGAAGGCACGAGGGGTACGATGTAGGAAGTTGTGCGAGAGGCGACCGCGCGGAGCTCAGTAGAGCATGAACTCGGTGCCCGGTCGGTACACACCACAGAACACCTATTAATAGTGCACACGTTCCACACGTCTCCGCATCGCTCCGTCGAACCGAGTCGTTCCCTACTGAGCTCCGCGCGGTCTCACACCACTTCCTACCTCATACCCCTCGTGGCTTCGTAAAATGAAAACACTCTACCTCTGGCAACAGAGACAAGGCCTCTACCACGTAGGCTCGAGCTGCTCAAACTTGTAAATCTAAATCAATAACGTCACACCTGTTATCTAATGGGTAGGCAGAGACAACGGATCTCCACGTGTCACGCTCCTGACACACCTTTTCCGCGAACAGGACTTTTTCGGGACTACTAACTTTTTTTTTTTATGGAAACTGACACGGTTGTCTACATCACCTACAACATCCGTGATGTCTGCCCATAACACCGGATGAACTTGGTGCCACGTCAGTGCTTCCTTTCGGTCGTGCCGGCTACACTGAACTGGACGGAAAACAAACTATTTACATAGCCGTTTCGACCGACCTTTCCAGTGCGGTGGAACCAACCCGGGCGGGTTAAACCCTACCAACTAGTAATACAAGAAGGGAGTCATATCCCTTAGTCGCCTTTTACGACATACACGGGGAGAGATGCAGTGGTCCTATTCTTTTAACGTACCAACTTCACCCTTTTGGTGCACATACCATTTCTAGTCTATATAAATAAAATAAATAATAATAACGTTTTAATAATATTTATTATGTTGTAGCTAACTTAATTTAAATTTATTTAATAAATAACAAAAAAGTAATACTAATAACTAAAGAAATAAACCTACCTAACAAACATTAAAATAACTATCAAAAGGGGCATTTTCAAATGTTCCTAGAACACTTGAAAAGTATTAATTTTATTAATACTTATTTAATTTTTAAATTCATATAGTAATTACAAAATTTTTTTTATTGAAATAATTGTTATATATTGTTAGGGTTCTATCTAGAAGCCTATTTATTAAGCATACATCATATGTCTGTATGTCCGTGGTTTGTATCTTTAGAACCGTGATATGTAGCGGGTTGATTGTATTTTCACAAAATGTATGCATGCATTATAGTCTAT
The DNA here is from genome assembly GCA_946902875.1 of Nematopogon swammerdamellus. Taxonomy (NCBI): domain Eukaryota; kingdom Metazoa; phylum Arthropoda; class Insecta; order Lepidoptera; family Adelidae; genus Nematopogon; species Nematopogon swammerdamellus. The sequence goes on along the minus strand of OX336337.1, from coordinate 24,803,490 downwards.
TTTTCTCGCAATTCTCTCGCTAATTTATTATATATATTAAGGCCGGCCGCATACGTTCGTTTTCCGTATTCGATTTCCGAATTCGGTTTCCGTATTCGGACACTCTACTGCAGTTATTTCATACAAATAGTTCTCAAGGCCATTCCTGGCGTTCGTTTCGGTAGCTAACCCGTGCGTTCGGAAAACCGCACGGAAAAAAACCAATGACGTCATCCGGAACGCAGCGAACGCCTACCGCACACGGACTTCTTGTTCATTAATAATCTTGTTCATTGAAAGCAAGTATGCAATAGCTATCGATTCGTCGTCATCCATCTTGTCGTGCGTTCACGAAGGCGTCACTGAACGTACTGGCAGTAGAAAATTCCGAATGAGAAAAACAGAACGTCTGCGCTAGGTGCTCGGAATTAGGAGTCGGTATTCCGAATTCGGAAATCGAATACGGAAAACGAACGTATGCGGCCGGCCTATTAGGTATATTAAATATTATACTTTTTTTTATTTCTCTGTTCTATGGTTTTTCTGATGAATATTCTTCTTGTGCCTGGTTAGATATTTGTTTATAGATAGGTATTTGTGGTCTAAACAATTGTACTCACCAGGGTTGTTCGATTCCTTTAAAAATTACTCACCTAACATTCCTCTCAACAGTCAGGGCTGGTGTCCAGCTCATACAAGGCGCTGGAGGCGATGCGAGCGGACCGTGGCGGTGCTGGTGGCACCATAGTCAACATATCCTCACTAGCTGCCGTCACACCGCTGTTTACCCTACCAGTCTACTGCGCTACCAAGGCTGCCGTCCTCATGTTCAGCAATTCCATTGGGGTGAGCTGGTTTTATTTATAAAGTTTAAGACGATATCCATAGCTGGCTGCTTCGCATAGAAAAAGGTCGTAAGTCGGTGTTGTTTATTAATTTGAAAAAATTAATGGTAATGCAATTTAAAAATCTACAACAATAGAGTTCTGTGCTTGTGGATTAGTTATTTATCAGTGCAATAAAAATTTCGTTTTATTCATTCACTTTTGCGCCAGATGAAAGAAATGATTTAATTTAGATTTTTTTCATCAAATCAAATTCAAATCAAATCATTTATTCGTAATCATATTTCATATTACAAGTCAAAGGCAGGTATACAATATAGAATAAAAATATGTATAATTCATCTTTATTTATTATTAGCCATATTTTGGCATAACTCAGTATCGGTAGGGTTAGCGACGACATCCGTCAAGTACTCACCTAGAGAGTAGTACGCTTTACCAACCAGAAACTCCTTGAGTCTGGATACAAATATTCCGTCCGAAGCGGCCTCTCGAATTGACATTTTCAATCTGTTGTAGATCGTGGGGCCAATCACAAATACCGACTTCTCGCTCTTGGTGAGTCTGTGTTCCACACTGCGTAATTGGTTGCGGGATCGAGTGGGATAGTTGTGACTGACCCCATTGACCTGAAACATGTGTGGGTTCCGCCTTACAAATTTTGCCACCTCCATGATGTAGGCTCCAGGCAGTGTGATGATTTTGAGTTGTCGGAACAGATCGCGTGTCCAATGGCACTCGAGCTAAAGTGCGAACAGCACGCTTTTGCATGCGAAACACTCTGTCTCTGTCGGCGGCTTGTCCCCACAGTTCAATCCCATAGGTGGCTGTCGAGTGAAAGCTAAGAGAGGTTTCGTTTTCTTTTTTAATTAATTTCAGTTCTTAATTATTTTTATCTCTGTCTCTCAATGTGGGTTTTATACAATAAAAAACACCAATAAAACAATAGGTACATGATCATTCAATTTATTGATCAAACAAGACGATCACTGTCTGGAAGGTTGCACGCTTCCATGTAAGAAACTAAATTGTGACGCTAACGCATGCATGAATTTGTTCGCATGAATTTGCCGTAGCTAAATATCGTATCGTCGCGTCGGTACGTATCATCTTCATTTTATTCCTCACAAAATCACAGCCCGCGCTGAACGACGCGCTTTCGAGATAGAGTTACGCGACAGAAAGAGAAGCGAAATGTAGGTGGTTATCGTGGTTAGGCATGCAGCTCTGTGCGAGTCAATTTGTACTTTATCGCGTCGTCGGAGAGTAGCTATTTCTTTCTGAGTGTTTGTACAGAGATGCTTCTGTACGCCAGTACTAATATTTATTCTGTGCCACAGCTGCCAGCCCGCTACAGCAGCACCAAGGTTCGAGTGCTGACAATATGCTACGGACTCACTGACACGCAGATCGCGAAGAATGTCGAACCGAGAATGTACGACCAGGAAGCTATAGAATATCGGATACCGTTCATAGGGAATATTGAAGTTCAAAGGTACGTTGTAATACCGTGTTGGGCCGGTACTTAAAAAGAATAGCACCACTGCATCTCTCCCCATGCATGTCGTAAAAGGCGACTACTTAAGACATGAGGACAATATGCCGTGCTAGAGGGCGACAGGGTCGCCACCTCTCACCTTGGCACGGTACTTGCACCGAGTCATGCAGCAGGTCAGTCTTCGTGCCTTACTTGCTGCTTGATCGATTGAATCTTGTTCGAATACTTTGCGAAACGCGGTGGTCGGTGTTGTGCTGTAATTTACCAGAGCTCTTGCATTACAACACCGATTACTCTGCTTACCCCGATTGTGGTGATGCAGCGTGTGTGATATGTATGTATATGCATGTATGTATATGTTATAATAGCAAATTCTGACGTACTATTTTTTGTTATATTGAAAGCGAGGGTTTCGAATGCCATGCCGGCCTAAGAGGTGCCCATTCGCGCCACTCTTGAAGGAGCCGAGACTGTACTTGGGGGGGGAAATAAATGGGCAGGGAGAGGGCTCCCAATGGGTTGCTACGTAACTGACATGACATGGTGCGAAACGAGGCAATCCGCCGACGCACCTGGCTAAGCTCAAGTGGCAGTGGTCTGGGCAGGTTAGTCGAAGAGACGACGAACATTGGAGTAGGTAAGGTGTCCTACATGGCGGCCGTGGGCGGGAAAACGGAGTGTGGGAAGACCACCCTGCAGGTGGCACGTCGAAATCAAGTACGTCAGCGGAAAACAGTGATTCCGTACGGCTGAAGGCCGGGAGGACTGGGGGAAAATTGGACAGGCATATGTCCAGCAGTGGCCGCTTACACGCTGACTGACTGACTGGCTGACTCACGCGGTTGGCTACATCACCTACAACATCCGTGATGTCAGCCCATAACACCGGGTGAACTAGGTGCCATGTCAGAGCTTCCCTTCGGCCGTGCCGGCTACACTGAACTGGACGGAAAACACAAACTGTTTGCATAGCCGTTTCGACGGGCGTTTCATTCAGTGCGGTGGTATCAACCCGGGCGGGTTAAACCCATGTTAAACCCTACCACCTAGTAAGAAGGGAAGGGACCTACAGTTTTACGTTGAATCCGAACCACGGTCAGCCTCCAAGGGTCGAGCGGTCACCCATTCAAGTACTGACCGGCCCAGCGTTGCTTAACAATCAATAGCGACACTAGACTGTCTGCACCACTGAGCTATCGAGGCATGATGAAAGATGGCCACGTATGGAAGCCTCGGCTGTGTTCTCCTCTTGCTTAGTATTTTTTTTTTTTTTTATGTAATCCGGTATGGGTGGCTGAGTCGGAGGGGCCAAAGCACATGCTCTAACCAGCCAATATCACCTCCGAGAAGGTAGGTGCCATACCGGAGACTTCCTTGGATTGCTGGCTATACTGGACTAGAGGAGAACACAACCGAGGTTGCTTGCGGCCATCTTACATCCAGTACGGTGGTACCAACCCAGTCGGCTACAATTTTGAGCCTACCACCTAGTAAGGGGCAAGGGAAGGGGCCTACAGTTTTACACCGGTTCCGAACGGTGAAGCAGCGGGTGTAGGTATGCACGTAAATTTTTTCGTCAGAAAAAACTCATTGGTACACGCCGACGGGATTCGAACCTCGGACCTCCCGCATGAGAAGCCGATGCCCAAACCACTCGGCCACCCGCCGCTTTAATATATATATTTTAATGTTTTAATGTATAACCGTGACACTGTATAAGCTTTAATGTATAACCGGCAGTTCAAAGGGAAATCTCCGGTACGGCACCTACCTTCTCATAATGTGATATTGGCTGGTCGGAGCACGAGCTCTGGCCTCTCCGGCACAGGTACCCATATCGCATTGCCTACATAAAATTAAAAGTCATTGTTACTCTTTTCAGAGTGGAATCAGCTGTTGCCGCCATGCTGGAGATGTTTGCCCGCGGTGACAGTGGCTCCACCTGGTCGTCGAGATCCGACTTGCCCGTGAAGGATATATCCGCCAAATTGAGCGAACGAGAACACATAAATATGATCTAAAACATGGAGCTATGCATACAATTTTTTTTTTATATTGCTTGCATTTCTAACTGTTCACAAAAGATTGATAAAACTAGAGAACAGTCATGGCGGACCCATCCCCCAACACTATTGTTTTTAATTGAAAGCGCTACATCGAGCACTTATAAGGTTTTATTTATTTTTGTTGAATTTTTTATGGAAACTGACACGGTTTGCTACATCACCTACAACATCCGTGATGTGAGCCTATAACACCGGGTCCACGAGGTGCCATGTCAGTGCTTCCCTTCATCTCATGTCGGCTGCACTGAACTGGACGGAAAACACGAACTATTTCCATATTTAATCGCTCAGCTCGAAAATTAAATTGAACTTAATTTTACTTTGAACTTAAGACGTTGGTGAACTGGGTGCCATATCAGTGCTTCCCTTCATTTCGCGCCGGCTACACTGAACTGGACGGAAAACGCGAACTATTTACATAGCCGTTTCGACCGAGACGTTTCGTTCAGTGCGGTGGTACCAACCCGGCCGGGATAAACCCCACCACCTAGTAAGGTATGAAGGGAAGGGACCTACAGTTTATCGTGGAATCCGAACAGCCTCAGCCACCAACGATCGAGCGGCCACCCATTCAAGTACTGACCGCGCTTGCTTCATAACAGTCGACCAACCGCACCACTGAGCTACCTACCGAGGCTGACAATCATACATAAATGGTTCAAACCCACTACCACCTAGTAAACTAAGGGATGCACCAGTTTTAGGTGAAATCTGAAACACGTCTCTCCTTGGTGTCCTTCATTTTCCAAAAGCCAATAAATAGCGCGTCCGGTCCTTTGTGTTCGCAGCAAAAGTTTTGGAGGGTTTCATTCCGCGATCGAATTCCCTCGTCAAAACCTGTTTCAAATTAGGTTAATACAAACTCCGACTTGTGTTTCTGCTTTTGGCAACCCCCAAACAAAACGTAGTTGAGTAATATTGAAACTAAATCGCATTACCTATAGCAGGTTGCTTTCTGTACGAGGTGACGGTCACGTCACAGTCCCGGTGCGGCAACAGTGACGTCACGACCACGAAGTCACCTTGCTACTATACAATGACGTCACAGTCACGGCACGGCAACGGTGATGTCACGACAACGATGTCACCTTGCGATTGTACGATGACATCACAGTCACGGCGCGGTAACGTTGACGTCACGACAACGATGCCACCTTGCGACTGTACGATGACATCACAGTCACGGCGCGGTAACGTTGACGTCACGACAACGATGCCACCTTGCGACTGTACGATGACACCACAGTCACGGCGCGGTAACGTTGACGTCACGACAACGATGCCACCTTGCGACTGTACGATGACATCACAGTCACGGCGCGGCGCGGCAACGGTGACGTCACGACAACGATGCCACCTTGCGACTATACGATGACGTCACAGTCACGGCGCGGCAACGGTGACGTCACGAACACTATGTCACCTTGCGCCAGTGTTGGGCAAGTCGGCGAACTCTGCGACACTGTGCGGATAGTCTACGATTTTAACAAAAAAATAAAAATTAAATGGATTTTTACTCCTTTCTTTTAAAAAAAGTCCCTTTGGTTGGAGAAAAAAGCTTACACTCAAAATTATAGACCTGAACTCAGTAAACTCAGTTTTAATAGCAAATCCGATTTGAACGTTAATATGATAATAAACCATCGCTTCTCTTATATTATCTCTAGCTCTCTCTCCCTCCCTCCCTTCTCCTCCTCCGCTCCCTCCCACCCTTCTCCTCCTCCCCTCCCTCCCATCCCCTCCTTATACTTTCTTTGATACTGCTCAACCCTATTGCTAGTTAGCGTGATGGTATATAACCAATAGTGAGCCTCAAGAACTACACTTCACATTGGTACAAACTGGTTCTGGAGTTTACCTCAAACATGCATACATACACACAGTGTGCGCAATTGCACCAGTGAACTGTAATACAATACAAAGAAGTATGAATATGGAAAACAATAACTCACGCGCAGCTGACGACGACTCCTTGCTCCGTGGGGGCCCCCGACGACTACGCACTATGATATTTATTTATTTATTTATTTAAGGTTCACCAACAGGTCGGACACATTTACATTCAATTATGTATAAGTACAACGTATTTAAAGTTATAGTGTGGACCCAATGACGGGCAAACACCTCTTTCAATATTTGCTATTTCATTATAGAGTTCATATAAAATAAATGAATTTCATGCACTTTTTATTTGTACAATATTGTCATGTATATCGCGCGCGGCTTGCTTGTTGACGGATCGTTTGGCGACTGAAGGTGTTGACCTTCGATTTGAAGATTGCCGCGCGTGAGCGAGAGAAGGATAGGAGATAGAAGGGACAAGCCGCTACAGACAGACCTTCCCTTTTATAAGAAGTAGAGAAGATAGAGAAGAGATAGAGAAGATAGAGATAGAGATAGAGAAGATAGATATAGAGATAGAGATAGAGAAGAAGAGATAGAGATGTATGTACCTTTGCATTTGTGTACTTATGCATATGCAATTAATAAATTAGTACCGTACCTACGAGGTAACTATTTACCAGTAGAATTAGGTAGGAGTTTGAGATCGCCTCAGGGCGATTGTGCTGTTGAATAATTAGTTACCCTCAGCTTGCTGAGTTTGACGTAAACTATCGACAACCCCAAGTGTATTATCGAATATTTACTAAGGTTACCTCCCTTAGTCAGTACTCGATATAGTAAATACTCGGTGGTAGGATCGTACGGAGGTGAGAGGTGGCTAACCTGTCGCCCTTATGCACGGTATGTAACAGGTGGGTCTTCGTGTCTTACTTGCTGCTTGATAGGTTATCTTGTCGACGAAGGACTAACCTTCACACTGCTCTGTCACACCAGTGTGAAGGTTAGGAAAATTATTTCCCAACGACGCACGTCCGAATACTTTGCTGAATGTGGTGGACGGTGGTCTGTGTAGTGCTGTAAATTACAAGAGTACTTGCGTCACAACACCGACTACTCTGCCCACCCTGATTGTCGGGATACAGCGTGCGGTATGTAGGTACATACTGGCACCGTAGTTATCGATTTAAACTGGCTGTATCAGATGTATACTGTACTTTGAAGATGTAGGCAAAAGACAGACGAAAGGAATACTATATATCTCTTTCTTTCTCTTTCTCCCATCCTTCACTCTCTGTCATCCTTTCCTCTATCTCCCTCTCCCTCTCTTTTTATTCTCTCTCTCGCTTTCCATCTCTCGTCTTTCGACTCTCCTCATGCCCCTCACTCTCTTTCTCCTTTCCCTCTATCCATCATCCTTCCCTCTATCTCGCTTTCTCCCCTTTCTTTTTATTCTCTCTCTCGCTTTTCATCTCTCCCCTTTCGATCCCCCTTATGCCCCATACTCTCATTCTCCTTTCTCTATGTATCGTCCTTTCCTCTCTCCCTTTTCCCTCTCCGTATTTCTCTCTTACTCCTTCCCCTCTCTCTTTCCCTCTTTCCCTCTTTTCGCTCCCCTCCCCTCCGTCACCCAAAATTCAGATGAACATGTGGTCTAGTTAGACAATAAGTCCAAGACGAATAACCCGACAGATAGACGCTATTTTAATTTTATAAGTATTGATTTCAAAATTGTAACAATATATTTTTTGCTCTCGGAAAATTCCACGAATCCCAGCAGCGCAGATTTCGCATACACGTTCACAGACTTCGCCGGCGACGAGACGCAACAAGCCGCTTTCGCAATCACAATCTCGTAGCGAGCACGAGCGCCCATTACTTACCGAAAACGTTGAAAAGTTGAACCAACTTGAAGTACATAACCTAAACACTTCAAAACCATAGAAGCACCATCAACTCGTTGACAGGAGACAAGTTATAAATGGTGTGCAGTGTGTACCACAAATACATCGATCGCGCGGCCGTCTCCCGTCGCGCCGACCGGCCGCGTCTTTTGTTGTTTCGGGGGACATACATACTCGCATTCTAGGCAGTCCTGGATTTCTCATTAGGCCGTATAGGCCGCAGCCTAGGGGCGGCAAACTTCAGGGGGCGGCAGATTTCCGAAGGCGCTAAAGAATATTACAAGTAACATTTGCGCTTTGGTATACTTAGTGTAAGCCGTCAAGTTCGTGCGCGATTATGGACGCTATTAAATGGATCTATTAAATGCTAAATATCATTTGGTTAAAGGTTTTAAGTACCCATTGCGACTTAGTAATACTCCTATCCTATGTTGCCTGTACTTAAGAACAGTACAAGTCCGCCACTGATTCGAGGGAAGTGAGTCACTAGTGAAAGGAGAACTCGAGCGAATCAGGAGCATGAGAGCGAAAGAGCGAACGTAGAGTGAAGTGGAAGAGAACGAGAGAGCAAAGATCTCTGCGTGAAATATAATCGCACACGACCAAAATGGAGATTGCTGCTGCTTGCTTACTTGCTGTTTGATAATTATTTTATCCCTAATACATTGCTAAACGTGTGGTCGGTGTTGTGCTGTAATTTACAATAGTACCTGCAGCACGACTCCGATTACTCTGCTTACCCCCGATTGTCGGAATACAGCGTGTGGTATGATTTGTTTTTGACTCAGTAACTATATATAATATTTAGTATGTAATTTATGTAATTTACCGTGTGGGGCCGGTACTTAAAAAGAATAGCGCCACTGCATCTCTCCCCGTGCATGTCCTAAAAGGCGACTAAGGCATAAGGACAAGATGCCGTGCTAAAGGGCGACAGGATCGACACCTCTCACGATACTCACCGAGTCATGCAGGAGGTGGGTCTTCGTGCCTTACTTGCTGCTTGATCGATTGAATCTTGTTCGAATACTTTGCGAAACGTGGTGGTCGGTGTTGTGCTGTAATTTACCAGTGTTCTTGCAGCACAACACCGATTACCCTGCTTACCCCGATTGTCGGGATTCAGCGTGTGTGATATGTATATTATGTATGTAATTTAGGACAATATCAATTCTATTGTTTAGAACTGTTTGGCACGTTCTCTAAAGCCACAACAGGTGTTCGCCGCGCGGATGGCGCGCCGCCTGGCGGGCGGGGGGGGGGGGGGGGGGGGGGGGATACATACTTGCGTGTATCTGCGTGTTGTTCGCTGGAGGAAAGTTGAGACTGCGGCTGCTGTTGCGGGCGGACGAAGAAGCTACAGGATCGGCCATTGGGAGTTTCTTTCTACATTTTTTTTTATTTAAACCAGTATGAGTGGCCGTGCCGAGGGATCAGAGCAGTCCCGGATTATCGATATAGTTAACAAGCTGTGCACGCGGCTCCGCCCGCTCTCATATTTCACTTCACTGCTAACCTCATAAGCTATTTAGCGTGATAGTAAGTAGCCTATAGTTGATGGGAAGAATCAAGCTATCCGTAGAATTTTGTTTTATTAAAATCGGTTCAGTGGTTCTCGAGTTATAAGCGGACAGACAGACACTCAGACAGAAAGCAGACGTTGGATTTTATTATAGGTAAAGGAAAAGGATGTAGGCAACTGCCTACGTGAGAAAAGTTTCAGTTTCATTTTACAAAGGTTTAAGTTTTGTTTTTCGGACAAAAAAATTCACAAAAACAATTTTACATTAATTACTTGTTATAAGCATAAAAGGTACACACTTATTTCTGTCAAATATAACTCAATGAATTTTACTATATTCACCATTTGAAAGGATTGTATAAAATTGCATTACCTATAAATATATTTTTTTAATTTTTTTTTATGGAAACTGACACGGTTAGCTACATCACCTACAACATCCGTGATGTCAGCCCATAACACCGGGTGAACTTGGTGCCACGTCGGTGCTTCCCTTCGGTCGTGCCGGCTACACTGAACTGGACGGAAAACACAAACTATTTACATAGCCGTTTCGACCGACCTTTCATTCAGTGCGGTGGTACCAACCCGGGCGGGTTAAACCCTACCATCTAGTAATATAAGAAGGGAGTCATATCCCTTAGTCGCCTTTTACGACATACACGGGGAGAGATGCAGTGGGGCTATTCTTTTAAAGTACCGGCCCCACACGGTACAAATAGTTTTGTTTTAATTAATTACGTACATTCAATAAAATTTTGTGTTGGTATAAGGTTTAAATACTGCCATAAAGTAGTCAGCCCTCCTTAATTTTTCTTTTTACTCTTTGCTATTTTTACTTTTTGCTGGCACACATTAGCACATCCTCCATAATAAATAACACATTTTCTGTGAAAATTTCAACCGGCTACCTATTACGGTTCAAGAGATACAGCACTCGGACGGACGGACGTACAGACAGACAGACAGACGACTTACTTAGGCTAGACTCAATAGGCTTTAATAGGCTTAGTAATGGATACGGAACCATAGAAAATACTACCCACCTTTTTAGGGTTTCGTAGTCAACAAGGAACCCTTATAGTTTCGCCATGTCCGTCCGTCTGTCTGTCCGCGGCTTAGCTCAGGGACCCTTAGTACTAGAACGTTGTAAGTTGGTATGGGTATACATAATTATAACACCGACAAAGTGGTAAAATAAAAATTTTGAAATATTTTTTTTAGGGTACTTCCCCTACACGTAAAGTGGGGATAAATTTTTGTTTCACGTCTACCCCATCGTGTGAGGTGTCGTTGGATAGGTCTTTGGAAAATATTGTAAAATGGGTTTGTGAACAGCATTTTTCGATTTAGGGATCCGTTTGTGAATTATTAAGCTTTTAAGTGCTAATTTTTGTTAGAGTCAAGTGTCCCCACCCCCTGCCAGCTAAACGGTTGTTATTAGATATGTGAAAAAATTTACAGCAGTAGTATATATATCGAAATTAAAAGGAAAACTATCACAGCTAAGTAGGCTGTACAGGTTGACGAGTAATAGTCGACCAACTTATAAAATGTACGAACGATAGCCATCATTTCACTGTTGAAGAACTTTTTCAAATTAACATTCATTTATTTCCCCTAAAAAATTATACAAATAATCAAATAATTTATTTTGATAGGGTTCCGCAACTACGGAACCCTACACTGCGCGTGGCCCGACACGCACTTGGCCGCTTTTTATAATTGAAAGCGCGACATATGGCGCCGAGCCACCCATATGGTGTCTAACGACGCCCATGAACATTCGCTTGTATGCGGGGGTTGCGAATGCCATACCGGCTGGCCCATTCACGCCCCTCTTGAAGGATCCGAGACCTAAAATGTAAAACCACTTTTCGCTATCCTAGTCCACATTCTCCTAAATCTACATACGTATTCTCACGAGACACATCACCGGCAGCTAGCGGCCATACTTTAAATTAATTAATTCACCAGCCGGCAACTCCTGCCCCCCGCCTCCGCCTTCCTTCACCCCCGCGCCACCTCCAGCACGAACACCTCACCCACACATTGGTACAGGTTCTTCAGACAAGATACAAGCGGCTTCCGAATCTGCGTTTGCCTTGGAACTTCCAAAGTAGATACTTGTCGCTTCGCATTTAGGGATTGATATATGCAGAAATAGCTTTTGCCCGCGGCTTCGCTCGCGGGAGATTCTGTTCGATAGCCAATATACGATTTAAACGCAAATATGATAATAAACAATCGCTTCTCTTATATTCTCTCTCTCTCTCTCTCTCTCTCTCTCTCTCTCTCTCTCTCTCTCTCTCTCTCTCTCTCTCTCTCTCTCTCTCTCTCTCTCTCTCTCTCTCTCTCTCTCTCTCTCTCTCTCTCTCTCTCTCTCTCTCTCTCTCTCTCTCTCTCTCTCTCTCTCTCTCTCTCTCTCTCTCTCTCTCTCCTGTCCATACTATACGGAGTTTAACTCAAACATACATACAGACAGACAGACAGGCGTTTCTTTTATAAGAAGCAGAGGTAGATATTTCTGGATCAATTCAATTGGAGACCAATGACAGAAATGAAATGCAATGCAGTTTATTTTATTTTCTCACAAAAAAATGATAGGAAAATTATTTTGCAAAAAAAAAAAAACCAACTACGTGGTTGTGCGGCCCGGCAAGCGACATAATTTCCAAAATTTGGCACGGCTGCTGAAACAGTTGGCCGGTTATTTTTTTTATTGAAAGCGCGACATATCGCCAATAAGGTGTCCAACGACGCCCATAGAAATTCGGTCGTATGTGGGGGTTGCGAATGCCATGCCGGCCTGACCGGTGCCCACCACGTCGTCTGATTCCATACTAAACACGTGAGATGGATTAAAGTAAAGTATGAGTTCGTGCTAAGCCCCTTAAAGTAGAAGAAACACCTAATATTAAATGCCCTAAGTAACTCCTCGAAGCACTCACACAAGAAAGCAAACTTTGGGCATTAATTCACTTGAGTTAGAACGTATTCACTAAATTAAGAATAATTCTTTCGCTTAATTAAATAAGTATTCTCGCTGCCTTAATTTATAGCCATCAATTTAAATAGAGTGGGTATCATTGGAGTGGGGGCTAGGTGTTGATAGGTATTTTCTGTTTTAGAACTTAAAGTTTCGAATGCATACATACATACATATCACACACGCTAAATCCCGACAATCGGGGTAAGCAGAGTAATCCGTGTTGTGCTGCAAGAACTCTGGTCAATTACAGCACAACACCGACCACCACGTTTCGCAAAGTATTCGAACAAGATTCAATCGATCAAGCAGCAAGTAAGGCACGAAGACCCACCTGCTGCATGACTTGGTGGAAGTACCATGCCAAGGTGAGAGGTGGCGATCCCGTCGCCCTTTAGCACGGCATCTTGTCCTTATCCCTTAGTCGCCTTTTACGACATGCATGGGGAGAGATGCAGTGGGGATATTCTTTTTAAGTACCTGCCCCACACGGTACAGTACCGGCCCCACACGGTAAGTTTCGAATGGTTTTTCATAAAAAAAATCACAGATCTCATGCATTACATGACCTTATGGGTATATTGAAAATGACTTTTAGAGCGTATTCAAATATTATAAGAAATATGTCAATTTTGAAAAATTTACAAAAATTGTCAAAAATAAAAACAAAATTAATAAAAACACGAAAACCATTTTAACTACTCACGCTGCAGGATAAAGACGACTCGTAACTCGCGTAACGGAAAATTATTTAAAAAAAAACATTACTCCCAAATTTTTAACACAAACTATTTGCATAGCCGTTTCAACCGACCTTTCATTCAGTGCGGTGGTACGAATCCGGGCGGGCTAAACCCTACCACCTAGCAAGGTAAGATGGGAAGGGACCTTCAATTTACGTGGAATCCGATACTTGGAATCCAAACCACGGTCGAACAGTCACCCATCCAAGTACTGACCGCGCCCAGGTTTTTTTTTTTTTTTATGCAAACTGACACGGTTGGCTACATCACCTACAACATCCATGATGTCAGCCCATAACACCGGGTGAACTAGGTGCTATGTCAGTGCTTCCCTTCATTTCGCGCCGGCTACACTGAACTGGACGGAAAACACGAACTATTTACATAGCCGTTTCGACCGACGTTTCGCTCAGTGCGGTGGTACCAACCCGGCCGGGATAAACCCTACCACCCTGTAAGGTAAGAAGGGAAGGGACCTACAGTTTAACGTGGAATCCGAACCACGGTCAGCCTCCAACGGTCGGGCGGTCACCCATCCAATAAGTGACCGCACCACTGAGCTGCCGAGGCTGACGATCCCTTATTCGACTTTTACGACATGCGACGGGGAGAGATGCAGTGGGGCTATTCTTTTTAAGTACCGACCCCACACGGTACTGATTACAGGTGTGCTTATAATTACGACTGACAGTCGATCGACCGCACCACTGCGCTACCGAGGCTGACAAGTTTAGTATTTTAAAATAGTAAGTCCCGCAGTAGTAAGCGGGAGGCAGAGCGAGAGCGACAAAGTTGATTGTACTTACAACAATTCTTACTATGACCCACAAGGGCTTCGCTAGTTAAGGAATAATTAAAACACTGTAACCCGAGGACCGTACAGTTTAAGTGCTTTTTTTATCTCTCTCCTTCGTACACGAAACGGCATGAAACGGGTAAATTTAACGACACACCCGTAAGTTAATGAGCAGCGGGTGACCGAATAAATAGACCCTAAAAATATCAAGGAAACACAAGACCAAGTGTGAGAGAAGAGGAGGGGGGGGGGGGGGGTTTACTAGGGTTGTCAGTTTGCAATGAGCACTCCGAAAATGAAGAGAAAAGATACGTCTCGAACAGGATTCGAATCTGGAGCTAAGGCTGGAACGCGCTGGGGCGGCTCAAGCCGTTGTAAATATTATTGTTTTGGTTTTTTGTTTTTTTTTTGTTGTTGTGATACCGCGATTATTACCCTGGATATCAGATATAGATTAGATGATTGGAGCTGCATAGAAACATCAGGTGGGTAGGTACACTCCCTATTTAGGTTTTCTTCTAGTCAGGTGGCAGGTAGCAACTAGCATATTGTAACAATTCAAGTTACTTACCTATACCTACACTCTCACTAGAATGTTTACAAACATCGAAACAAATCTGTAACTTATGTAATATACAGTAGGCAGATATGTGTAAACGAACGACCAGATGAGATACCCTGTTTCCCATAGCTCAGGGAATCCTATTTTGGGAAACAGGGATCATTTGAAAGTATTCTAATATGTAAGAACAATAACAATTTTCTTTCTTTCTTTCGTTCTTTCTTTCTTAATATTGATTATTTTATCTTCAATTCTCGTGCTCTTTTGCTACTACCTACTTTCATTTTACTATATTAATCGCAAAGATTTAAATCGATAGATAGGGCATAGTCTATCATGATCATGCATGACGCACTACAGACAATGTCACAATTGAAAGGGCCGCATGCGGCTACTTCACATCAGACGCAGCGCCACGCGCGTGTTGAGAGGTCGTATCACGGAATGGAATGGGACGCGCCGATGCGCGAGTGCAGAGCTTTAGCGTTTTGTTAACATGAGGCAGCTTTTGATGCGATTCTTGATGGCTACTGTACATTAATTCACACACATCGTTATGTCTAATCGGTGACGCACTCTTGAGTGCTTTGACCTGTCATCGATTTAAATCTTTGATTAATCGAATCTCAAACATCCAAAGTTTTCCGGAAAGAAATCTCTGTAAGGGATAAGTCCGAATTTGCACCTCATGTAAATGTATTAATGTGCTAATTTCTGATAAATGTTTCTTGGAGATGGGGTAGACGGATGCTCGAATCGAGGCCACGTACCAGCAAACGTAGCGTGGGACGCCCCCCGGCTGGTGAACAGATGACCTAAAAAAGGTAGCCGGGAGTGGATGGATGAGAAGAGCGGAAGACCGCGTGTGGTGGCGTGCCTTGGGAGAGGCCTATGTCCAGCAGTGGACTGATACAGGCTGATGGTGATGATGATGATGTTTCTTGGAGCAATATTTTCAATATATTTGCAAAATATATCAATATTTTCTATATATTTATAATGATGACACTTCCTTATAATTTTACACAGACAGCTCTGCCATATTCTAGCAACCCTAAGTATGCGCGACGCGCGACAATTGGACAAATTTAATAAGTCAAGCTTTCGTCACTTTGTGGCCAGTTGTATTTATTTGCCGTCATGTTTTGTCCGCCATTATATATTTTTTCTTACGTTTCCCAATATAGCCCCTCATCTGCTAGAGGCCCGATTGCTGTCAACCCATTGAGTGCTACGCCATTTTGGGCAGAATCGATTTTGGCCAAAATCGGGTGCGCTCTGCGTTTTTGGCGATATTTCTAGACTTTTTTCTTTTAAACGTATACGAAAAAGTTTTATTTTCCAAATGTACATTAAATTTCTATAATTTCATTGGTAATATGTTTAATACTATCATTATTAAACTGGTTTAAAAAATGCAAGAATTTTCGGAACGGTTTTTGCCTAGGGGGTTACCAAAATTACGATACTTTACGAATAAATCGTTCCTCAGCGCCGAGAAACTATTGTAAATGAAGATTACTTACCCTTCCATCGTTTTTCACAAAGAAAACACCAAAAAAATCCACAAACACCCACTAAAAACACGAGGCGCACACGTCACCGTCCGCGAACGCGAAGAGACCGACCAGTGGTTATATCCTCTTTGAGACCGACTGAAGATAACCAAAAAAAAAAAAACATGATGACAATTTGTTTACAGACAGGTAACACGTTTCATCGCTTCAAGCCGCTTCTAGTATTTAGTTAGAAACACGCAGGCTGGCCCTCCCAATGGCGATCTTCATCCTTTATTTTATTCCTTGTGAATCCTTACATAAAAATCGTTCCGACTGCGGCTTTGCTAGTAGAAATACCAATTCAAAAAGCAAACCGGAAATAGCCGCCTTCCGCTCGATCTATTATCTGGAGGAAAAATGGGGTTGAGCTGAGTGCGCACTTTGACCGCACTAGTGAGGTTCCGTCTTCGTTTTCGCTTTCAATGTTACACTCTGTCTATGGGAAATACTTAACTAAAACTTTTTTTTTCTTGGAAACTGACACGGTTGGCTACTTCCCCTACAACATCCGTGATGTCAGCCCATAACACCGGGTGAACTGGGTGCCATGTCAGTGCTTCCCTTCATTTCATGTCGGCTACACTGAACTGGACGGAAAACACGAACTATTTCCATATTTATCGCTCAGCCCGAGAACCTAAATTAAACTTAATTTTTTTTACCAATGCCGCTAAACCACAGAATAGAAAAGAGTACTCCGTACAGAAGCTGCTCTGTACAAACACTCACAAAGAAATAGCTACTCTGCGACGACGCGATAAAGTACAAATTGACTCGCACAGAGCTGCATGCCTAAACACGATAACTGCCTACATTTCGCTTCTCTTTCTGTCGTGTAACTCTATCTCGAAAGCGCGTCGTTCAGCGCGTCTAAGGGCTGTGTCTTTGTGCTGTCTTATTGTGAGGAATAAAATGAAGATGATACCTACCAACTTTTATCGTTCTAGCTACCAACGATACGATATTTAGGTACGGCAAATTCATGCGAACAAATTCATGCATGCGTTAGCGTCACAATTAGTTTCTCACATCGAAGCGTGCATTGCGTGCAACCTTCCAGTGATAGTTTTGTTTGATCAATAAATTTAATGATCAATGATCATCTACAATGTACCTATTATCCTTATACAAATTAGGCCATACATACCACGCTGTTCGGCGTCATCTAACTAATGTTATTGGCAATATGATATTATTTTTAAATCTATGACCTCCTACTAATATGAATAAATAAATTACTAGAAATAAATCAAAATGCTTCTAAACAAAACACTTACCTTTCTTCGTCTCTCGGCAATGAAAAAAAAAGACAAGTTTTCATTTGTCTTTTGACTTTTGCACCCGTCCACTGCACAATAATTACGTGATTTCGACATTTTCTAAATTCGAAAGCGCCACGCGCCCGGTCTGGCTGGATAGCAGCAGCCCACTGTTAATTGTACATTAGTCGGTACGCCAAGCGGTAGGCATTTAACTCGCGACCTTGAGCGAGTGACGAAGGCCTGGCTAAACCTAAATCAATAGATAGGTTAACGCAGAGTTTTGAAGTTTAGTTCACGCGTGGATCAAACAGCCTATCTTTGTTCTATTAGTTACTAAAGTTAACCAAGATCGGCTGTTAGATTAGATTATTTAGATTAGATATTGTTTTGTTTTATTTTATTTTTAGATTAGATTAGATTTAATTTTAATTTGGTTATAAAAAGCATAAGGTTTACCATTAATAAAATTGCTAAAATTAATGAGATCTTAAAATAGCTTGATAAGTGTGAACTTTTTTCAGAAGCAGCGGGTTCCATATCTAGAAATAGCACTTTTTGCACGCATGACGAGTGCGCGGTTACTTCGTACTGCATAATGCATGGTATTGCTACCGCGCACCCCGCGCTGCCACGCGCTACTAAACTGTATCTTTGCAAGCGTAATAGCGGTTTGAAATTTTCACAGAATGCGTATTATATTATAGCGGATATGACAATAAATAATAAAAAACAGAAAAAGTAAAAAAATTGGGGGCTCCCTATACAAGTAATTTGGGTTTTCAACGTTTTTAGGTTTCCGCACCCTACTAAGCCTACATCGTCTGTCTATCTGTGTCTCTGTCTGTCTGTCTGTCTGTCTGTCTGTATGTCGGTCCGTCCATCCGATGGCTACATGTTTGGAACCGTAATGCTAGCGAGTTGAAATTTTCACAGGACGTTTGTTATTATAGCGGTTATATAACAACAAAATATAATAAAAAATAGGAAAAGTAAAAAATTATGGGTGTTCTCCATACAAGAAACGTGGTTTCTCGTTTTTTTTGTGGTGCTGAAACCTTGGTCGGTTTTGGTTTTCGACACATTTTAAGATTCGGAAAATCAGGTCACACGTACGAGACCCTCTCCGCTGGTGTGAATGGGTTGCAATAGGGCAGGGAAGATGGAACACGAAGGGGGGTGGGGGTGTGACTAGGGGAGGGTTCTTCGAGCAGCCGATAACTGCCCATTCCTATAATGTCCCAGAGATTTCACTCCGGAGTCTTTACTCTCGATAAAAACGGACGCGGGTATCGCTGTCGCCCTGACCACCTTGTAGATACCGATGACGGATTAGACAAGCCCATTTATTGTGATTAGATTGTTGATCAACCGTTAAGAACCGTTAGCAATACGAACTATAAATTAAGAGTTCCAATATACTGCCATTGGCACTGTCGATGTCGCCTCGACTGTCACAGTCACTGCCACTATAACTTCCACTGCCACTGCTACTGCCATAGTCAATTCCGTTGCGATTGCCACTGGAACTGACACTGTTACTGGTACTGTAACTGCCACTACCACTGCCATAGCCAGTGCCAGTGCCACTGCCACTGTCGCTGTCACTGTCACTGTCACTGTCACTGTCACTGCCACTATAACTTCCACTGCCACTGCTATAATCAATGCCGTTACGATTGCCACTGGAACTGACAATGTCACTGGCACTGTAACTGCCACTACCACTGCCGGTGCCACTGCCACTGCCAATGACACTGTCACTGTCACAGTCACTGCCACTGGCACTGTAACTGCCACTGCCATAGCCTGTGCCATTGCCACTGCCAATGCCACTGCCACTACCACTGTCACTGAGACTGGCATCAGTAGTAGCACAACGAGAGTGGGGTTAAATTTTCGTTCCAACCCTACATAAAACTTGCTTTGGCACCACTTCTTCTGTGTGACAAATCCTAGCTTTGAAGTTAGGCACTGCGTGAAAATTTTGTGTCTTAGCGCACTTTAGAGATGATCCCTCGATAATTTTAACACATTTATATTAATTCATTTTCTTCCGTTTATCTGATTTTGAACAAGTTTTGCAATCGAATTTTGTAGCCAAGACATCGAAATTTGCATGCTAAACGTTGGAGCTTGTTTTAAGAAGTAGAGTTTTCGCTCACTTAAAATAACAATGTGAACGTTTAAGCTTCTTATTGGCTTCGCGTCAAGCTTTAGAACTTTGCCTGCAGCAGCCGTGTTCACAAATTTGTTCACCAAGATGCAACTTGAGTCAGAGTATACAAGAAAGAAGTACTTATACAATATGGGTTTTTAAATTACCGTGGTTGTTAAACATTATTTTTAAAACAAAACAGCTTACTCACCAGCACCAGACAGAGTGCTCATGAAGATGGGCCATACGCTTGGCCCGAAACGTCGAGCCACATAGCTCGTAAAGAACCGTGAGTAAGCTGTTTTGTTTTAAAAATAATATTTATACAATTTTTATTTAGTGCAGAGAAAGCATCGCCATCAAGCAGCTAACATGCAGTCTCGGGACCTTTAAGGGCGGTGTGAATAGGCAACTGTCAGGCCGGCATGGCATTCGCATACGGTTGAATGTCCATGGGCGTCGTTAGACACCTTATAGGTGGCTCAGCGCCAAATGCCGCGCTTTCAATAAAATATAATAAAAGCATGCTCGGATGCGAATGAATGCTCTTCACGGCTACACTCAACGCGATGGAAAACTGTACTATTTTAAGTGCGGCGACGACCTCCATTCTTTCACCCAGTAATGTCAGGGAAGGTAGCTACGTGGCATTCGTACCACGGTAAACTTATCGGTAGAACGATCGCCCATTCACAGACACCCACGATCACACAGCGAACTTTCTTGCCAGTTCTTCTTCGCTGTGATAAATCGAACTGGCAAAATGCTAAATGTTAAATATTAAAATATGACGAACCCGAGTGCAGTGTAGGTACTGTCTATGTTTATTCTTTATTGTTTATTGTTTATTTAGCATCTATTGGCAGAACACTGCGCTCAGATTTGTCAAATTTACATTGTAACATTCCGCCCGTTCGATTATCACAGCGAAGAACTGACAAGAAACTTCACTGGAAATTTTTTCAATGTCCACTTAGTCTATAAAAAAATGTTTGCCACTGGCCACTGCCTAGACACGCATGTGCTGATTTGTGACAGATGCATGTTTTATGGATGATGAATAAAGAATAAAGAAATCAGTGCTGATCGCGCCCGGGTGTGCTTACTTTCACTGTCGTATGTCGATCCACATCACACCACCGAGCTACGGACGCTGACAACGTGATCAAACAAATAATATAAATCAATCAATAAAATCAATCATCAATCATCAAAGCAATAAAATCAACGAAAGGGCATTCTATACTTAATAATCTGCCGAAGTCCCAAAGACTATGAGGATTACTCTAGGGAGCGTTTCCTCTGGCTGTGATACTCTGCGCGTCGGACTGTGGGACATTCAGCTCACATTTTAAGGCTAAATACAAGTTGAGACTTCGCTCTTTCTGAATAGACGTACCATCAACGGAATTTTGCCGGAATGAACCATCACATTACTCACTCATCTATATTGTTTATTGTATAATTTCATCCATAGGTAGGTAACCTACGCTTGGATATGTCGAAAATTCCGCCAGTTCTAAATTCAATGCGAAGAAGAACTGACAAACAAACTTCGCAAGTCACAATGTTTTGTTAGTACCTTATAAGTATTATTTTAAAGTAATTTACAATATTTAACCCATACTATATACCGCTCAGTAGAACATTAATATTTACAGCATAAACATAAATACTCAAGAATGTGCACACTCTGCCTATTTACATATTCTGCCTGTATTCCGTTTTTAAATATATATCTTCATCTATCATGGCATTTATCATTAGTTATTTGAAAATATAGGCCAAATGCGAGTCGGAAACGCGCACCGAGATTTTCTGCACAAAAAAAAAACTACCCTTAATTTTAACTGTTTTCTGTGAAAATTTCAACCGGCTACCGATTACGGTTCTAACGGACGGAGGGACGGACAGACAGACGTTGTAGGTTTAGTAACAGGCTTCCGTACGGGATACGGAAACCTATAAAAATTACGATGATCGATTCGATGAATTGTTCTCGTTTGAAAAAAAAACATCATGAAAAAGCCTTTCAATTTACATACAAACGTATTAAAATTAAAAAAAGTAAAAATATTTATTTTCAATTAAATAAAAAACGAGTTTCAATAAAAACAACTGTGTCTATATATAACACAAAATTTACATAATAAATAGCATCAGTAAAACTCAGTATTTTTTTTGCGTTATTATACGTAACTTTATCAAAGCATAGTTTTGAAAAAAAAAACAAAATTAATTTGTAATAAACATTAATTTAACAATAATTTAATAAACATCTATTTTGATAGCTGATTTTTTTTTTTCCATTCGCAGTCTTAAATAATTTTTTTTTTTTCGATTACGCAAAAAAAATTGCAAGCGTATAGCCATCTACTCTAACCCGCGAAATCGGCTTATCGCTATCCCCCTTGCACCCGAGGAGACTACACAGTGCTTCTTTACCGTGTATGAGACCTTAAGGGAACTTTTCAAATGATACGACAAAATTCCGATATTGACTCCAATCCGTGTGAGGAGGGATTTCGCTGAATAGACTGCGACCATCATGTAGCTTTCTCGAAGACTTCACTCACTTACGTAAGTAATTTATAGAGGATTTTCTAATAAACTCTTCAAAGTGTCGTACATTACATTATGGAGCTCAAAAAATTTAAAAACTATTCAAAATAAATAAATTTTTTTTTTTTTATTAAAATAATATAATTATTTTATTCTGGTTATAGATTATAATTAATCTGATTCTAATTTCGAAAGAGAAGTGAAGGGTGGCTAGTCGCATTTTACGACATGCAAGGGGATAGATTCAGTGGGTATATAATTTTTAAGTACCGGCTCCACCCAATCTGTTAAGTGTGAGTTTTACTCGCGCACGGAGGGTTCCGTAGATCCGCTGTACCATACAGGTCAAAAAACCATATCCGTCTATCTTGCAATACAGACTACATACAACATATATACCTGTGGCGCCATTTATTATTCAGTAGCGTGAATATGTACGAATATATTCATAGCACGTTGCTTCTATTGTTTTCTTAATTTTTAAAGTTTTGCTTTTTATAATTTGTAAGCATATCCCCCATTATTTTTCTTTTTTTTTATGGAAACTGACACGATACTACATCACCTACAAGTCCTACAACATCTGTGACGTCAGCCCATAACACCGGGTGAACTAGGTGCCATGCCAGTACTTCCCTTCGATCGTGCTGGCTACACTGAACTGAACGGAAAACACAAACTATTTACATAGCCATTTCGACCGACGTTTCATTCAGTGCGGTGGTATCAACCCGGGCGGGTTGAACCCTAGCACCACCGAGTAAGGTAGGAAGGGGAGGGACCTACAGTTTTACGTGGAATCCGAACCACGGTCAGCCTCCAACGGTCGAGCGGTCCAAGTACTGACCGCGCCCAGCGTTGCTTAACAATCAATAGCAAAAGTCGACTGTCTGCACCACTGAGCTATCGAGGCTGACAATATTAACACCGACGGACGGACAGACAGACGGCGTGGGCTTAGTAATGGTGTTCAATGGATACGGAACCCTAAAATACATCCACCAAACCCTATCACCCGCCCCCGTCAGCATCTAACTAACTATTCCATTCAATAGCTAACAGCTAACTGTACAATAGAAATACAGATAGCAGGCTAATGATCACGGATTAATTGAATTTTGGTATTTAGTTAAATAGCTTAGGCACTTTGATTGATATGACGGGCTGATCTAATCGAATCCCGGAGGATTGAGGCTATCATCTTAGGTAGGTACCTATGTATTTCCCACAGAGCAACAAATACCTACCGCCAGCGCCCCCTACTAGAGGCGCCCTAAGCGATGATATTTGAAACCCAATAACCGTACACTGAGCTGCTAGCGCTTCGTATGTGTGTGTGTTTTTTTTTTTTATGGAAACTGACACGGTTGGCTACATCACCTACAACGTCCGTGATGTCAGCCCATAACACCGGGTGAACTTGGTGCCACGTCAGTGCTTCCCTTCAGTCGTGCCGGCTACACTGAACTAGACGGAAAACACAAACTATTTACATAGCCGTTTCGACCGACCTTTCATTCTAGTAGTGTGTGCTAGTATCGACACTACACACAAAGAGGAGCAAGTTAGGCACACGCACAAAACAAATGCACACGCACAACACACATATGTAAGTCATAGGCCACGCCTACAGGCTTCAACGCCGTTGTAGAGAAATCGCGCTCACGGCGCCTCTAGTAGGGGCGGGCGCGCGCATTTCATGCTCTGTGGTATTTCCTTTGGCAACGGTAATCGGCTAAATACTAATGATAATTAATATAAACGGTAGGTATATGTTGTGAGCCTAATACGGAATAATCCAGTCCATAGATTATATTACGATGTTATACAGGGTGTCTTCTACGCTTTGTAAATAATTAGTATAGGGAAGTAGGGTTCTAGGTACGCCTGTTGCGGATATATACATTATTATTTAAAGTTATTAATTTAGTGTAATGTTGTAATGTCTAGATAAGGGCACAACAAATGTCTGCCTAAAATTGTCAATAACTGCCTCTGCGAGACAGATTTTTCTAGTGCAGAGCTATATGTTTCTATATGTTTAACCAAAAAAATGTGTGTCCGTCTGTCTGTCCGAGGGCTGTATCTCTTGAACCGTAATAGGTAGCCTATTGAAATTTTCACAGAATATGTGTTACTATGGCGGATATAACAACAAATAAGAAAAATAAGAAAAAGTTAAAAATTAAGGGGGGCTCCCATACAACAGACTTCCGAAAAATCTATTAGCAACACTATTGAATAATAGATGGCGCCACAGGCTTTTATACATTGCATTGTTGAAAGACAAAAGATAGGCGGATAATAGCGGACATATACAGAAACCTCCGTGCGCGAGTAAAACTCGAACTTAACAGATTTTTTTTCCTACAATTAAGTTTGAAGGGGTCCGTCAGATTTTTAAATTTTGCAAGGGGTCTGTGACTACAAAATGGTTAAGAAACCCTAATTTAGAAAGAATACGTCTTCGACCCGATGATGGCGGAATTGGAGTAAGTACATAACTACATTGTAGAGAAATACGTCGCCGTTGCCCCGAAGATTGAGGCGTTCTAATGAAAATATTTTATGTCTGTAATAAAAGTTGGTCTCACAAACTGCAGCACTAGTGCAAAGAGCTTTTTTTCATTTCTCTAAAGAGCAAGTTTCATCTTTTGCTAAAGCTGAGGTGATTCTGAAAATATTCCTTTTGAATTTCATGTTATAAAACGTAATATAAGAATGGGGCCGGTACGTAAAAATAATAGCCCCACTGCATCTCTCCCCATGCATGCCGTAAAAGGCGACTAAGGGATAAGGACAAGATGCCGCGCTAAAGCGCGACAGGCTCGCCACCTCTCACCTTGGCACGGTACTTCCACCGAGTCATGCAGCAGGTGGGTCTTCGTGCCTTACTTGCTGCTTGATCATTGAATCTTGTTCGAATACTTTGCGAAACGTGGTGTTCGGTGGTGTTCTGTAATTGACCAGAGTTCTTGCAGCACAACACCGATTACTCTGCTTACCCCGATTGTCGGGATTCAGCGTGTGTGATATGTATGTATTTATAAGAATTTATTTCATATTAAAAACTAATACCTATAACCAAACTGAACGAAAATGTCTGTCAGGCCGGCATGGCATTCGCAATCCCCGTGCATCACAGATGTCCATGGGCATCGTTATACACCTACTTGTAGGTGAAACGAAGCCACATGACGCGCTATCCAGTAAAAAAAAAATTCTTTTGCGAATTTCAATAGTAAATTCTATCATACATATAAATTTCATGCTGCTGGAATTTGGGATTGGGGTAAATTTTTATTTTTTTACTAGCTCCTGCCCGCGGCTTCGCTCGCGTTAAATTCGTATTTAAAAAGAAGAAAGTAAGTAAGCCCGCTAACGTACCTTTATTTCGGCGCGCGGTACAATTCGGTTTGTATGAGAGCTACATCTTAGTGTAACCGAAACTGAATTTTATTTAGCCTATCCTCTGTCCCGTATAGTTAAATGTGCTTGTACTAAGTTTCATAGAATTCGGATGATCGGTTTAAGTGTTATGGAGGAACATACATACATACATACATACAGAAAAGATTTCTAAAAATCGTCAATTTTGTTTTAGTATCATACATAGAGTCTACAAACGCAATATCTCATAAAACAAAGTAACTTACTCCATGACCATCCCTTACAGATTTATTATTAGTATTGATGACTATTGTAGGAAATGTTAGAAAGAACTGTTTTCCAAACTTAGATTAATTATTCCTGTTTGATGGCAACGGTTGACGTTATTATTATTTTTTTTTTGCAATCCGTAATGGATCATTCAGAGGGACCAGACAATTTTAACCCAAAGTGTGCCGTACCGTAGACACCCCTTGGGTTGCTGGCAATCAGTAGACGGAAACTGGCAATACTGCTTTAGAGAAGAACATATTACATGTCTGTTCCTGGTTTGCCGTCACCTCCGCCCGCGCTTCCGCACACCGCGCCTGACGCTACACCCGCTGACGCCCATCTGTAGCGTTAGCATCGCTGCCGCGTAGCCACGTCCGTATTGTATGTGTAATTGAACTACCAACCCCTCGCGCGTGTACGAACTTTGTTCTGTTTTGTGTTATTTGTTAAATTTATAAAAAAACCGGCCAAGTGCGAGTCGAACTCGCGCACCGAGAGTTCCGTATCGCCATGTCAAGATTAGCGCCACTCACGCCATCTATGGCGTGTTATGAAATGCTTCATATTAGTTAAATGTCATGATTAGTTAAAATGCTTCACGTTCTATTCGGTAGATGGCGCGCGTACACACTTTTTGGTTTCTTCTATGGGAACCCCCGTGAATTTTTTACTTTTTCTTATTTTTATTATTTGTTGTTACATCGGCCATAACAACACATATTCAGTGAAAATTTCAACGGCTTACTTACCTATTACGGTTCAAGATATACAGCCCTCGGACAGACAGACGGACGGACGGACAGACAGACAGACGGCGTAGACTTAGTAATAGGCTCCCGTACCAGATACGGAACCCTAAAAAGGAAAAGTCTTGCATAAACAAGTCATGTCACTTAATTACGTGGAATTATTATTACATGGTAGTACATATTACTTCTATGCCTGAAATACGAAGTAACGACAGTTCAGTTTTACACCTGGTGGCGGGAGCATTCGTCTATCCGATTTTTTGTCGACGGTACCGATAGCTGTTACGTCATACATAACCGTCAGCGATGGCAAACTTGGAACAGACGAGTGGTAAACGAAGAAAGCGGGCGTCTTGTTTCCTTTCATAGATGGCGCAGTGAAGGAATGGTTTCGTTGAAATTAGTGTCCACTGCTGGACATACGCCTCTCCAATGTCTGTCCATTCTCCAAACTTACCGGCCTTCGGCGTGCGGTGCGGAACCACTGTTTACCTCGAACATGACGTACGCCGCCGTGGTCCCACCTGACGGATGGCATTCCCACACTGCGTGTTCCTGTCCACGACCACTAGCGTAGGACGCGGTTACTCCAATAGCGGACGTCTCATCGGCTGACGTGTCCAGCCCAATGTCACTTTTTTTATTTTTTTTTATTTTTATGTATCCGGTTTGAAATTTGTGGCTCAGAGGGGCATGCTCCGACCAGCCAATATCCCTTCCGAGAAGATAGGTGTCATACCGGAGACTTCCCTGGACTGCTGGCTATACTGGACTAGAGGAGAACACAACCGAGGCTGCTATGCGGCCATCTTACATCCAGTACGGCGATATCAACCCAGTCAGCTACAATTTGAGCCTACCACCTAGTAAGGGGCAAGGAAAGGGACCTACAGTTTTACACCAATTGCGAACGGTGAAGCAGCAGGTGTAGGTATGCAAGTCATTTTTTTCGTCAGAAAAACTCATTGGTACACGCCGACAGGATTCGAACCTCGGACCACTCGCAGGAGAAGCCGATGCCCAAACCATTCGGCCACCCGCCGCTTAACTTGAGCTTTTATAGTTTGGTAAAGGTAAATTTTTAAGGTGTATCACATGCATGATCCTTAAAGATGACAAACTACCAGTAATTGCTGTGGTCCTCGCATGTGCTCATAATTTTTTTACGGTTATGCACAAACAGTTCCGAAGAGACGGGACGCTCGGACGAAAATATATTGTCGTAAAATATTTAAGGACATCCGGAGGACATTTGAGGGGGCCCATGCGCTGGACTTAACGTTGGAAAATGATATAGCGCAGGGTAGAAACTGTACTGAATTACAAAATTGTTTAAAGAACAATGTTTTTTTTTTATGGAATCTGACACGGTTGGCTACATCACCTACAACGTCCGTGATGTCAGCCCATAACACCGGGTGAACTAGGTGCCATGTCAGTGCTTCCCCCTTTGATCGTGCCGGCTACACTGAACTGGTCGGAAAACACAAACTATTTACATAGCCGTTTTAACCGACGTTTCATTCAGTGCGGTGGTACCAACCCGGGCGGGTTAAACCCTACCACCAAGTAATATTAGGAGGGAAGGGACCTACAGTTTTACGAGGAAGCCGAACCTCGGTCAGCCTCCAACGGTCAGCGGTCATCTATGTAATGCAATAGGTATCAATACGTATATATACGTATACATAATATGTATATATAGGTATAACGATCAAAGGGGGAAGCACTGACATGGCACCTAGTTCACCCGGTGTTATGGGCTGACATCACGGACGTTGTAGGTGATGTAGCCAACCGTGTCAGTTTCCATAAAAAAAAAAGGTATATTTTTGGAGTTATGCACGAAAGATAAGTTTATTATTATTTTTATGGATACAAACACGGTTGGCTACATCACCTACAACATCCGTGATGTCAGCCCATAACACCGGGTGAACTAGGTGCCATGTCAGTGCTTCCCTTCATTTCATGTCGGCTACACTGAACTGGAGGGAAAACACGAACTATTTACATAGCCGTTTCGACCGACGTTTCATTCAGTGCGGTAGTAACAATCCTGGCGGAATAAACCCTACCACCTGTTGAGATAAGAAGGGAAGGGACCTACAGTTTCACGTGGAATCCGAACCACGATCAGCCTCCAACGGTCGAGCGGTCACCCATCCAAGTATAATGCGCGGGGCGGATCTCGGCGTGTCGCCGCCGCAGCGGTTCGTCAGTGTTCTCCCTCGCACCCGCACAGTACTTGTATAGTGTATTCGCGTGGCGGGTCGCCCGCTGCGGCGACGACACGCCGAGATCCGTCCCGGGCACTATACTGACCGCGCTCAGGGTTGCTTAACAGTCTACTGAACGCACCACTGAGCTACCGAGGCTGACAAAAGTAAACTTGTAATAAATGTGACCTGTGTGTCGGTTCGACTCATCTGTGTATGTCTGTGTAACAATAAAATCAATAACATACATACATACATATGACACACGCTGAATCCCGACAATCGGGGTAAGCAGAGTAATCGGTGTTGTGCTGCAAGAACTCTGGTAAATTACAGCACAACACCGAACACCACGTTTCGCAAAGTATTCGAACAAGATTCAATAGATCAAGCAGGAAGTAAGGCACAAAGACCCACCTGATGCATGACTCGGTGGAAGTACCGTGCCAAGGTGAGAGGTGGCGAGCCTGTCGCCCTTTAGCGCGGCATCTTGTCCTTATCCCTTAGTCGCCTTTTACGACATGCATGGGGAGAGATGCAGTGGGGCTATTCTTTTTAAGTACCGGCCCCAAACGGTAAAATCAATAAATAAAAATTAATCAAACGAACAATAAAACAAAATATATATTACTTACATACATACCACACTCTATATCCCGACAATCGGGATAAGCAGAGTAACCGGTGTTGTGCTGCAAGTACTCTTGTAGACCGACCGCCACGTTTAGCAATGTATCAGGACAATATAACTATCAAGCAGCAAGTAAGGCACGAAGACCCACCTGCTGCATGACTCGTGACTGCCACAGTGAGAGGTGGCTATACTGTCGACCTTTAGCGCGGTACCTTGTCCTTATCCCTCAGTCGCCTTTTACGACATGCACGGTGAGAGATGCAGTGGGTCTATTATTTTTAAGCCCCGACCCCACAGGGTAATAGGTAGTAGGTAACTAATAATTAATTTAATTTTAAGTAATTTAAGAAAATAGCCAAATAAAATAAAAATGGCTTTCGTGAACTCCCGAATATAGTAGAATTTGGGAATATGCTCCCGTGTTCGAGCGATCGGTTATCAAAAAATAAATAAAAAAATAAATAATATCTGTAAAGGATGGTCATGGAGTAATTACTTTGTTTTCTGAGATACTGCGTTTGTAGACTCTATGAATGATACTAAAACTAAATTGATGATTTTTAGAAATGTTTGTGCATGTATGTATGTCCCACCATAATTCTTAAACCGATCATCGTCCGAATTAGACGAAACTTAGTACAAGCACATTTAACTATATGTGACACGGGATAGGCTGAATAAAATTCAGTTCCGCTCACGCTAACATGCTCTCATACAAACCGAATTGTTCCGCGCGCCGAAATAAAGGTACGGTAGCGGGCTTACTTACTTTTTTCTTTGTAAATACGAATTTCACGCGAGCGAAGCCGCGAGCAAAAGCTAGTTAATAACTAAAATAAACAATTTTTTGCTAACCGCAGCCCAAGCCGCTACTATTTCGAAGGTCTGCATCTTCTCGACCTTTTCGTCTGAGAACATTATTGGGAATAAGTATTCAAAAAAAGTTTTTCGAAGTTTATACATCGGAAAATATTGGAAATGTAATACGCATTTCGGTTTCAGTTTTTATTTAGAACTTTCTCATATTCGTTTGAGCTTTTCCAGCGAAACTTTAAATGAGAAAATATATCTAGTTTTATACACCAGAGTCCAGACGAAGTCTACGTGCCCTCAGGTCCTAATACGTCATTTACATACAAACCTGAAATAACTCCGTCATTGTAGGTTATGCCATAGAGCAAGTTATACTTAGAAGCTATGTAGGTATATGCTGTAGTGGACTTTTTCTGACTAAAAGTTAATGAATTATTTACACAAAATGACATAAATTATTCTATATTTATTAAACCCATTAACGCCCAAAATGAAAAAGCAAGTAACTTTTTCGTTTCATTGCTGTTTATTACATTGAAAGGGATGAAATAAAAGACTTATAAAGAAAAACAGAGGAAAATCTACATATGTGTCAAGTTATGGGGGTGTACACAGCTGTGTACAATGGGCGGTTTAATGGTGGAACTGCCCAAGGCAAGGTCGCTTTACACATAGCGTTTTCATGCATAGTTCACAACGCCAACGGCCTCTGTTGTGATAAATTACACACGTCAGCGGCTTTTCAATACTCTCCGGGTTGTGGCCATCGCTTTTCCTCTCCGGTCCATGAAGAACTGCGCTGTCGAGGATGGACGGCTCTTGGTTTTTGGTGGTCGCAAGTACGCCCGTGCTATGGCCCACCTAAACGATAACTGTTCCATGTAAGTCACCTCTTCATCAGTCTTGCTAAGTAAAACGTGCAGCCGCCAAGCATTAGAATAGCCATATCTAGCCAAGTAAGTAGATATGACCCACCACCATTTTCTTCCTTTTATAGCCACACGGTATAGATCGATGGACTGATTCATCTGGTCTACCCCGCCCATTCCTTTGTTGTAATTTATAAATATTCTTTACGTCCACCGTTTCTTTTGTTTCCTTGCGCCATCTACATTATCAAAATTTGATCCCAATGTCACCACGCTGTTGTTCTTCCAGCGACAATCGTTATTTCGTTTTTGGTGTCAAATCGGTAGTCATAACTCCGCTCTAGCTACTTCTTTCTTCATAACATTTATTTTTCCTGTTGTTCCTTATTGTGTCTGTCGCCCTATACACGGTGTTAACTTTAATGGGCGACATTCCCGAAAGGGGGTTATTCTGGGTCACATACTGATGCCGAAAAAGGGGGTAAGGTTTTTTTTTGAGCTTTGGTTTTAAAATTTTCAATTTCTATATTTGGTATAAAAACATGGTATTTCGTAATAGGAATCGCACTGCATTACCAAAAAAATCGAAAGCTGGGTAATTTTTCAAATAAACCAAAAAATTCACATTCATATCGACACGATACAACAGCTAGCGCGCGACACTCGTCAGTCAGCTGGGTACGCACGGTCGCAGGCGCGCGGCGCGCGGCGGGCGCTCGCTACACCATTCCAAAGAGAAATTGTCGCTGAGGTAAAATTATTAATAAAATATGCAATTTTTTTTAAACTATTTTAGATTTTATTTTTATGTACCACAAAATAATCAGTATACGAAATGGTTTATTATTCAGTAATAAAATTGAAATGTTGCGCAAAAAGTTAACACCGTGTATATAGCCTAAGAGACGCAAATGCATGATTTGCGTCTCTTAGGCTATATATAGGTATAACTGGAAGTTAGTAAAAAAGTTGTCAAAATGCACAACATGATCTTCAGGAACAACAGGCATCTTTGCAAGCCAAGACTTCACAACACTCGCACCGAGACCTACTGCAGATTTTGTATTGTTACCCTCCTTGCCACAATAAACATCAAATGTGTAGCAGTAGCTATCTGAGCTTGTTGCTCTTTATACGTCATTGGTTGCAGCCCAATTTTTATAACAAAATCGTACAGATTTTCTTCCTGATCATCTTCATCTTCACCCAATATTGATTCACTGGCATGGCACCTAGTTCACCAAGGTGTTACGAGCTGACATCACGGATGTTGTAAGTGATGTAGCCAACCGTGTCAGATTCTATAAAAAAAATATATATGTATAGAAGCGCCCATTGTACACGCTTGTGTACAGAACAACAAAATGATGTCCAGTACACTGTTTTTCTAATAAATTATCTTATTTATTGTCTCACAAGATATAATAGAGTCCAATTATTCATTCTAACAAAAAATAAACCCAAATATTACATTTTAAACCATAAAAACGAAAACATAACAACTAACATCAAAATTGTTGCTCACAGTCCGTGACAGAAATTAAAAAAACAACAACATGGCATCGCAACTCCGACGAAATAACCTATTTATAAGTACACTAGGGTCATCTAGTTTCAAATTATTGTGTAACATCCATCATAACTATCGACAAGACAAGTCGGATCATCACACTAACTGCTGTACACAGTCGTGTACAGAGGGCGGTAATGGGTTAATTAAAGCACACATATTTAAACAATTACTACTATAACAAAAATAAGTATATAAAGTAAATACAACTATACACTAATACACTAAAACTAAAACTTATCTAAAATTAATATTCAGAAAACCTACAAAAAATACTATTTTACTTATTATTTACTGCATCTCTCCCCGTGCATGTGTAAAAATCGACTAAGGGACCTTCTTACCGTACTAGGTAGTAGGGTTTATCCCGCCCGGGTCGCTACCACCGCACTGAATGAAACGTCACGTCGGTCGAAACGGCTATGTAAATAGTTTGTGTTTCCGTCCAGTTCAGTGCAGCCGATATGAAGTGAAGGGAAGCACTGACATGGCACTTAGTTCACCCGGTGTTATGGGCTGACATCACATCACGGATGTTTTAGGTGATGTAACCAACCGTGTCAGTTGACCGACGTTTCGTTCAGTGCGGTGGTATCAATGCGGCCGGGATAAACCCTACCTAGGAAGGTAAGAAGGGAAGGGACCTACAGTTTTACGTGGAATCCGAACCACGGGCAGCCTCCAACGGTCGGGCGGTCACCCATCCAAGTACTGACTGCGCCCATTGTTGCTCAATAACAATTGACCGACCGCACCACTGAGCTACCGAGGCTGACAAAAACGTGCACGGTAGAAATTATGTGTATATTAAAAGTAAAAGTAAAAAATCATGGATTTCAATAATCATGTTAGTTTAGGTTCGGTATGTTAAGGTGAGGGCGTCTGTTTTTAGGGTTCCGTATCCGGTACGGGACCCTATTACTAAGCCTACGCCGTCTGTCTGTCTGTCCGTCCGTCCGTCTGTCTGTCCGAGGGCTGTATCTCTTGAACCGTAATAGGTAGCGCGTTGAAATTTTCACAGAATAAAGTGTATTATTATGGCCGATATAACAAGAAATAATAAAAGTAAGAAAAAGTAAAAAATTCACGGGGGCTCCCATAGAAGAAACCAAAAAGTGTATGCGAGCGCGTCATCTACCGAATAGAGTGTGAGGCATTTTAACTAATCATGACGTTTAACTAAAATGAATCTTTTCATAACACGCCATAGATGGCGTGAGTGGCGCTAACCATGACTAGTGTCCGACCGAATATTCGGTTTCGGCTTTCGGCTTTCGGCCTTTCGGCCAATATTTGCAACATTCGGCAAACTTACGGTTTCGGCGGAAAGTAGTGGTCACTTTCGTTTCGGCCCAGTTAGACAGACAAACCGACCGACCGCGCGCACGCGACTCGACGCGAACGCCGCGACGCGATTACGCGATTGGCGGATTTGGCGGCCGGCGCGCAGGCACACACTGCCTTAATACTTAAATACCATACATACTTTCGGCTACGGCTTTCGGTTTCGGCTTTCGGCTTCGGCTTTCGGTTTTCTGCCGAAAGTAGAATTTTGCCGAAATTCGGCTACGGCTTTCGGCCGAAAGTGAAAGTACACTTTCGGTCGGACACTAACCATGACATGGCGATACGGAACCCTCGGTGCGCGAGTTCGACTCGCACTTGGTCGGTTTTTTTTCTTAAAACGCACGCACCTAACAATGCACACCATACCTACATATATTTACCTTGTTCGAACGCGCAAACAGTAAACAACAACTAGCGAAACGGGAAAATCAAATGGCCTGGAAACTCGCCAACGCCGCCGACAATACGTAAAGTAGAAACCGGGACAAGCAGCGTACCCAGGGCATATAAACACAAATGAAAACTGAAAATTAAACTCATAAATCCACAGCTCACAACTGGGGGGAGTCTTGGCAAGAGCCTGCGTTGTTGGCGACTCGGTACCCAACTAGGAAGACATTCGTTTGCGAAATGATGTATTGGGATATTGAGACCAAAGAATAACATCTTTTATCTTATTTTTTTTTTTATGGAAACTGACACGGTTGGCTACATCACCTACAACATCCGTGATGTCAGCCCATAACACCGGGTGTACTTGGTGCCACGTCAGTGCCTCCCTTAGGTCGTGCCGGCTCACTGAACTGGACGGAAAACACAAACTATTAACATAGCCGTTTTGACCGACCTTTCATTTAGTGCGGTGGTATCAAGCCGGGCGGGTTAAACCCTACCAACTAGTAATATAAGGGAGTCATATCCCTTAGTCGCCTTTTACGACATACACGGGGAGAGATGCAGTGGGGCTATTCTTTAAAGTACCGACCCCACACGGTACAAATAATTTTTTTTTTTTTTTTTTTTTTTTTATGGAACCTGACACGGTTGGCTACATCACCTACAACATCCGTGATGTCAGCCCATAACACAGGGTGAACTAGGTGCCATGTCAGTGCTTCCCTTCATTTCATGTCGGCTACACTAAACTGGACGGAAAACACGAACTATTTACATAGCCGTTTCGACCGACGTTTCGTTCAGTGCGGTGGTACCAACCCGGCCGGGATAAACCCTACCACCTAGTAAGGTAAGAAGGGAAGGGACCTACAGTTTAACGTGGAATCCGAACCACGGTCAGCCTCCAACGGTCGAGCAGTCACCCATCCAATCACTGACCGGCTCAGTGTTGCTTAATAAATAACAGTTGACTAACCAACCGCGCCACTGAGCTAGCGAGGCTGACGAATTTTCTTATCCCTTAGTCGACTTTTACGACATGCGACGGGGAGAGATGCAGTGGGGCTATTCTTTTTAAGTACCGACGCCACACGGTACAACGCAACGCGACGCAACGCGGTAATTCGCAACGGGTTAAAAAAAACGGTCAAGCGAGTCTTACTCGCGTGCAGAGGGTTCCGTATACCATTCCGTTTTCCGTGAGAACTTTAATACAGATTCAGATAATTATTTCGCCATAAAATACACAATCTCATATGTACTCATATGTCCTAATCCGGTTACAAGTTGGTAGAAAAAATATATTTTTTTAACTATTATTTAAACTAAATTTAAATAACCGCTCATCGACACATATTTCATTAGAGTACAGTATAGTCCCGGCACCTGTCAGGCCGGAATGGCTTTCGCAACCTCCGCGAGCGACCGAATGTCTATAGGCGTCGTTAGACGAATCGATGATTTTTAAAACCCCATAAGCAACACATTTTCCGAAATTCACTTTATTCCATTTTTTTGTTTTAGTTTTTGCCCATCTTTAAGATGAGCATTAAAACCCAACGACTACACTTCATCTAATAGGGGAAAAAAATACACGTGAAAACGCCGTTGAGTTTTAAAACGCCACAAGTGAAAAACAAAAATTGCGAGTGGGTATCAAAACACCACAAGCAACAGTTACTTGTGGGGTTTTAAAGTCCCAGTTCAGTGGGAAAGACCCTCATCTTTCCCACTGAAAAGGCAGAAAACGCCTTTAAACGTAAACAAAATTGTTGACATTACAAAACTGATGCCATGTGTACCTGAAGAAAAAAATTCATTTTACAACGCAATATTGGAGTGGCCGACGACAACGACGGAAAACAGTGACGAAAAAAAAATTACGAAGATTTCAATTAAATAAATGTATTAGCTAGTAATTAATTAAATAAAGGTATAGTTAAGAACCAAAGTCAAATAAGTTGTTTTTCTTATTTTTGATAAAAATCTTGTAAGATTATTTTGAAAACCACATATCTACAGAAATCTAAAATAGCTATAAATCCTAAACTAGACATCTATAATACTCATAATTACATCCAGAGATAAGAAAGTACCTAAACTAATATAATAATCGGATCCAAATATGTTTGACACCCGTTTACAAAAGTTGTACAGTTTTTTCTTTCTCTTGTAAAGTTTGAGTTTTATTACTTGTGGGGTTTTGGGCGGGGCGGCGCCACATGTTGCGCTTTCTAAAAAAAATTTAACATATAATGTTCGATCTCTGCCATTTACCTACCTACACATAAATAAAAAATAAATAAAATAGAGTTTATTCTATTTCATACACTTTAGAATTTTACTATGGAAATGAGAAATTTCTAACAATTTACATAAAGTAGTCAACCTATCTAGCCGGGAGCGGGCTAGCTTGTCCGCGAGCACGATAACAAAATAGTTGAAACAAAAGGAGACTCTCCGAGCTTTAAAAAGGATAAAATTAGATAAAACCTTCCTTCCACGTCCACATGTGACACGAACATTAATGTAGGTGGGACATATCAAGACAATTTCCATCGATCTTACACGAATAGAGTTGTTTTCTAAATATTTTCGTTATTGAAATCTTATGCGAGCATCGTAATATCTAATGTAGGCGATTTTTTTTTATTTTATAAATTTTTTTTGTTCAAAGTTTTCCAACAAGTAGACACAACAACATACAAGACATTGTATTTTTATCAACTTTCACTCGCGCTGGCTGTACGAACGCGGGCGCGTTGCATTCGTCACCACTTTGCGGCCACCTTGTGCTCACTCATGCAGACGATTTCTGATGAATAAATGATAATTTAAATATTTCTTGTTTTCATTTATGTCTATCAACATTGGTACAACTCGATTTTTTTACAGATACAAAACTATATTAATATATTGTATTTTCCTACCTGTTGCATAATTTTTTGTACTGCGCACGCCGAAATCCAACGCCGACAGTTTTCGTTGTACAATTAAGTGGCGTATTTGCTTAAATTACTAGGTACAATGGCTGGTTTTGAATATTCATTCCTCAAGGAAAGTAATCTACAATATTATTGCATAGAATTCGATCCATGTAGCCAGTGCATTTAGCTGATAACTAATGTTAATTTTGTCCGATCTTCGGCATTCGTTCACAACGGCATTGTTCTGACAATATGTGGAAGTGACGGGGGCACAGGAAGCTAAGCGCTCAGTCCTGCCCGCAGGCCGCTCGGCCTCTCGACCTCGTAGTTTATTTTCTTATTTCTATATTTATGAAGGGACCTTGGTAGTTGTGAACAGTAACGATTACATTTATTTTTCTTTTTTTTTTCATTACGTTTAAGTTTTTTGTGTATAGCGAAACGAAAAATCTCCTTCTCACATTGTTAAATGTGTTTTCTTTTGAATTTTAAAAACATTCGTTCTTTTGTGCGGCCGTACTGATAATAGTTGAGTTGTTGAAAAGCCCGATCAATCGTTTCACCTGAAATTGCGTTGTCTTTCCGGAATCTATAAATATTTCAAGTTTAAAGAGAATGGCGGAAACTGTTGAGACGCTAGGCTAGAGGCGGCGACAGACCGACAGACAGATAGATATACACCTGATAGACTTTATAGGAATGTTTGCCAGCGTGGCTGTTCACGTAAATGTAGAAAATCCATCGAGATATATGTACTTGTTACTAGAGAACGCACTGAGGCAGCGTACCATGTTCCACCGAGTTGAGGCCATTCAGCCGCAACTGAGTTAAAAAGTGCGACGTAATACAAACTCTTTGGCTACTTCATTACTTTGAAAGTTCCTTCGAAGCGCATTCTCTAGTTCTATAGTAAGTAATAAATAGATATACACACCGACCGGGCGCGATCGGAGCGACACGCGACCACTACATGTTCTAAATTTGAAAATGCTCCGGAAAACGCTCTCAATATGGAAATCGACTACCGATAAGTGGCCCTGTTAGAAACTGTCCGTGTTGTCGTTCTGTTCTGGTCTTTGTTCCTAATTTTTGCCACATAGCACAAAACCTTTCAAATGACCCCACTGCATCTCTCCCCGTATATGTCGTAAAAGGCGACTAAGGGAAAAGACTCCCTTCTTATATTACTAGGTGGTAGGGTTTAACCCGCCTGGGTTGGAACCACCGCACTGAATGAAAGGTCGGTCGAAACGGCTATGTAAATAGTTTGTGTTTTCCGTCCAGTTCAGTGTAGCCGGCACGACCGAAGGGAAGCACTGACGTGGCACCAAGTTCACCCGGTGTTATGGGCTGACATCACGGATGTCGTAGGTGATGTAGCCAACCGTGTCAGTTTCCATAAAAAAAAACTTACCCATAAAAACAAATTGTCGTTCGATGTGCTGAACACTCCGTATATCGATGAAAAAAATCTCCCATTATTTCTCCTAGGTAGACACGATTGCACCAGACTCCCACTAGGCTAGAACATAAATTGATAGGGAGTCCTGCTCCCCCCTCCGGTCATTATGATTTATTATACCCTCCTACCCCCTCCGCTCTCCCTTTGGCCCGCATCGATGTACATCCTAGGAGACGCCAGACTCGATATTTTATCTAAGGCTAACTCTGTATGAAAGATTCTTGTTTCGAGCTAGATAGAAATTAATCCTTCCTTACCTATAATAAAATCCAACGTCTGCTTTCTGTCTGAGTGTCTGTCTGTCTGTCCGCTTATAACTCGAGAACCACTGAACCGATTATAATAAAAAAGAAATCTACGATTCTTCCCATCAACTATAGGCTACTTACTATCACGCTAAATAGCTTATGAGGTTAGCAGTGAAGTGAAATATGAGAGCGGGCGGAGCCGCGGGCACAGCTTGTACCTATAATAAAATCCAACGTCTGCTTTCTGTCTGAGTGTCTGAGTGTCTGTCTGTCCGCTTATAACTCGAGAACCATTGAACCGATTTTAATAAAAAAACATTCTACGGATAGCTATAGCTTGATTCTTCCCATCACGTATAGGCTACTTACTATCACGCTAAATAGCTTATGAGGTTAGCAGTGAAGTGAAATATGAGAGCGGGCGGAGCCGCGGGCACAGCTAGTTCAATATAATATATAGGTACACTTTTATACTAGGTGTAATACGCAAGGTGCTCTCTTTTTTTATTTTTTATGGAAACTGACACAGTTGGCTACATCACCTACAACATCCGTGATGTCAGCCCATAACACCGGGTGAACTAGGTGCCATGTCAGTGCTTCCCTTCATTTCATGTCGGCTACACTGAACTGGACGGAAAACTCTCTTATCTTTGTTCATTATGTTCGAGGAATAGAGCTTTTTTTTATCGAAAGCGCGACATATATTCGCCGAGCCACCCATAAGGTGTCTAACGACGCCCTTGGGCATTCGG
The DNA here is from genome assembly GCA_946902875.1 of Nematopogon swammerdamellus. Lineage (NCBI taxonomy): Eukaryota > Metazoa > Arthropoda > Insecta > Lepidoptera > Adelidae > Nematopogon > Nematopogon swammerdamellus. The sequence goes on along the minus strand of OX336337.1, from coordinate 24,763,554 downwards.
TCGTATGCGGTGGTTGGGAATACCATGCCGGCCTGACAGGTGCCCATACACGACCCTGTTGAAGGAGCCGAGGCCGTACGTGGGGGGAAATATATGGGCAGGGAGAGCGTTGCAGAGTTGATCGGTTCTGCATTAGAGGAAAGATATATAGAACCGATTGGTACCTATGCATCCGCTGTAAGCCCAGCGTAAGGATGCAATTCCTACCCAGGCCAGGTGGTGCAGAGGTGGAAAAAAATGTTTGTTAAAAATGTAGCTTGATTGTAGAATGGCAGCTGGCAATATGGTTCGAAAAGTATTAAAAATTAACACTAATAGTACCTATAACTAGTACCTGGGCGATCGAGCTTCTCTCGGCGTCTACACCTATCTAAATAAACTTAAAAAAATTAACATTATCTAAATAATAAAAATCATCAAAATCTTTAGAGCCGTTTCCGAGAAGCCCAAGAAAGTTTAGCCCACATAAATTAATAGAATTTCCACATCATCTTTTTCACAATTTATTGGAAAATTTATTTATTTATATATCTAATTGAATTTTCATCGCTAATAAATGTTACCTGTAGAAAAAAAAATGTAAAAATTATTGTAATAAAAAAACGTTTTCTTTTTCTTTCTAGTTAGAGCTAAAAAAACTAATATTTTGCATTGTATTTTATATTTATTTATATTTTCCTTTCCTACCCAATATGCGGATCCGGCAAATTCCGTGTGATGTTATATCTGCGTCTCGTGCCGTCCGCAATCCAGAAGCTCGATTCTGCTAATTGCACAATTTTTAAACATACTTCGTGTGTTGTGTTTGAGTCAAACATAACACGAGTACGTTTGGACGTGGTTTCCACATGATGCTATTCTGCTATTTACAAAACACGTTTAGTTAGTGTCTATGGTAACAGGAGGCGGAGCTTAGGTGAAGGTTTGACATCGCGTCGCCTAACGCGAAAAATTCTGACAATAATGTTGACTAAAGTTTTTTCTTTGAAATACTTACCAATAAAAATAATGAATTATGCGTAATAGGTGCATAAAAATATGCAAGAATTAATTATTGTAACAAACATTCATAACTAAGCGAGTTATACATTTATTTTGTTCAAATTGAATGCAAATGTTTACTGATTTTCGTCGCTTGGCGACACGCTCATAGATGTGATACCATTTTACAAATCCCTCTTTGTTGGGGATTTATTTGCTAGAAAGAATCATTTTTACAAAATGTTATATAATTATTATTACATAAATATAAAATATAATATGCATAAAAGTAAGTGATATTACAATTAATATAATTTCACTGAAATAATCTGAATAGTAGGTACGTTAACATAATTTATTTAGAAGCCAAAACGGCAAACATGAATAATTAATAATTACCGTTTTTATTAAATTTGTACATTTTATGTATTTTTTATTAGTTTTAGTTTAAATATGTAAAATTAATATAACATTTTAAAAATGTGAAATAAAGGATTTAAATAAATAAATAATAAATAATAAATAATACATAATACATAATAAATAACAAGTGACAAGTGACAAGTGACAAGTGACAAGTGACAAGTGACAAGTGACAAGTGACCAGTGACCAGTGACAAGTGACAAGTGACAAGTGACAAGTGACAAGTGACAAGTGACAAGTGACAAGTGACAAGTGACAAGTGACAAGTGACAAGTGACAAGTGACACGTGACAAGTGACAAGTGACAAGTAATAAGTAATAAGTAATAAATAATAAATCATAAATAATAAAATAGCAAATTCATCGGTACGTCGAGAGGGTTTGACGCGTATCTCCGTTTTCTCTCGGCGATCCCTGTCTCCTCATTCTCGTTTCTAGATAGCCTTCTGCCATTTTTCGAAACTTTCACAAACAACAATTTAAAATTAAACCCAAAACTAAAAACAAAACATTCGAAATCACCTCAAAAATAATATGTTTTCACCAAAACACATCGTTACTTTGAAGCAGACGGCGTGTTAGTGTTTCACAAACATAACATAACATAACACGCGCGTTTGCTCTAACTTAGCGAGTAGAATAGCATTTCGGCGAAACGTGCGGTTTTGACGAAACACAAACATAACACACGCACTAATCTTATAGCAGAATCGAGCTTCAGACTACGTACGAACGGGTCGTATATTCCAACGTCAAAGACAACAGTGTAACCGCAAAGAAGCTCTCCCGAATGATCGGGCGATATTTCAAAAGGTAGCCGTGAAGTTTGCGACTTTTTTCTTTTGCGCTCCAGGATTCTGAACAGGCTTACCTCCTACTGGGAGGGGAGAGCGAGGGGGGGTCGATTCGCTACCATCCAAATTGTAGGTATATATCGTATTCGACATTTAGAATAAAATGTGTCTTTGCCATTACAAGTGAGAAAAAGCTGTATTTCTGGAAGCCAATGACTAGTCCAAACTAGAAATGTTCTTTTCCTCTACATATAAAAAATCATAAAACCCGACTACGAAAAACGTAGAGAATAAAAAAGAAAGTTGATCAATAGAGACAGGCAGTCAGACAGACAGACATATAGACAAACAGAAAGACAGACAGACAGACAGACAAACAGAGAGACAGACAGACAGACAGACAGACAGACAGACAGACAGACAGACAGACAGACAGACAGGCAGGCAGTCAGTCGAACAGGTAGAGAATCATGTGTAAGTAGATCGCGCCCTCAGAACAAAACTGTCGTAACTGTCGTAACTGTGTTAACTTCGAGATAATCGAGTTTTTGTGAATTTTTAAATTGTTTTCTTCAAATAAAACGTAAAACTTAAAGAAAATGCTCTTTATTTTTATTTGAAACTAGCTTTTTCCCGCGGCTTCGCTCGCGAGAAATTCGTATTTAAAACTCGGTTTGTATGAGATCCACATCTTAAAATAACCGGAAGTGAATTTTATTTAGCCTATCCTGTGTCCCGTATAGTAAAATGTGCTTGTACTAAGTTTCATCGAATTCGGATGATCGGTTTAAGAGTTATGGAGGAACATACATACATACAGAAATGATTTCTAAAAATCATAAATTTAGTTTTAGTATCATACACAGAGTCTACAAACCCAATATCTCAAAAAACAAAGCAACTTACTTCATGGCAATCCCTTACAGATTTATTATTAGTATTGATATTGATTGATGGATGATTGATATTGATTGATGATGATGATAAGACGTCCCTCTGTCAGAGGGGCCAGCTGAGTCACTCAGTTACTCATTTGCATTAAACAAAATATATAAATGTCACTACTCTTGTATTGTATTGTTTATCGATCATTTATTTGGCAGTTAGACTGCACTCGAACTTGTCACAATTTGTTCTATCCGATTTGATTACACCCACGAAGAAGAACCGACAAGAAACTTCGCTGGATTTTTTTTATATTAAGACAAGTAACTTAGTGACTAGCCGCATAATAACACCGCTCACAGTTTACCGAAAACACAGCTTGAGAGCAAGATTAACAAATTTTGCTGAGAGTTAATGTCAAAGTATTAATTTCGCCCGAAATATCGAATTCGACTTTCGATTTTGCTACTACAGCATTGCTATCTTACTCTTTCCGGATTTTATTGCAGGTCGCGAATTTATTCCTCCTCTCGAGAGCCGGCTGTAAACTTGGACCAGGAGTAGCACTTTTAACCTTATTGGGTGAAACTCGTATCGCAAGTGAGCGAGACATGAAAATAAGGGAAGCATCCCGACGTGGCACCATGCTCCGATAGGAAGTTGAACGTTGTAATGTGCTGGTGTTACAAAAATGTAGGCAATGATTATTATCTTTGTTAAAATTCCAAAGATCATTTAAAAACCAACTTCTTCAACTTCGACAACTTCTTGATATATTTCATGTATCACTCAGCCATCTCAAAAGGTCAGCGATCGAAACAGTAAATGATGAAACAGGTGTTAAAGCGGGCACATGAGAATTGTGTGAGGGTAGGTTGGGTTGATTTTCTTGCTAGGTACATGGTAGGTATGTACTTCTTATCAATGTATCTCCTATGGTTAAGTAATTGGTTGATTTTCGTTTGTTGGTATTAGTTAGTTTTTGATGTTTTCTTTCTTTTAGGTTAATTTATTAATCATGAACGCACTTAATACGGATAACTTTACGTAGAAAACTTTATTGGTCTCTGTGTAATTAATGTTAGTACTTACTCCTTTTTACGATGACTGTATGTTTTCCCAATAAAATAAAATAAAAATAAAAATAAAATAAAAACCTCACATCGGTACCCCAAAAATTCCCCACACTATTTCTCGCCAACCAACCTATCTTCCATTCACTCGTCGTATAAAAAGTGAACAAGCTAACAAGAGGCTCTTGTTTTAAAGGCCTGTGGGAAGACCACCCGTCTTCCCACACTCCGTTTCCCTTTATACCAGTGTAGGACACGGTTACTACAACGGTCCTCATCTCTTCGTCGACTACTTTGGTGCGTCGCCGGATTGCGTCGTTACGCACCATTATCTTAATCAGAAGCTGAGCAGTAAGGTCAGAAGTGATGAAAATCTGTGAAAATCGAAGCCATGTCTGCTGTTAAGTCCAATGCTAACACGAGCGGCTCCGCAGACACAGCTAAATGTTCTCTAATACTCTCTCTCAGATCTATCACGGCTCAGTTCTACGTAGCATTGATTCCCGCTCTTAGTACCAGGCAAGTTGTACATATCCACGCCGAGTTTGCGAAGTGGGGGTGAAAAGGGAATGAGGAGGTGACGAAAAGGGGGAATGGGGGTTGACAGGGGGGAGTTGGAACGCACATGGGTAATGATGATTAAGTTCTGGCCGCACCGCCTAGAGGTGAAATGAACTAGAAGATATTCATCCCTTCAGTTTTTTCAGGAACGAATTGAAATGATATTTCCAAAATGGTTGGCTAAATAATACATACATATACATATCACACACGCTGAATCCCGACAATCGGGGTAAGCAGAGTAATCGGTGTTGTGCTGCAAGTACTCTAGTAAATTACAGCACAACACCGACCACCACGTTTCGCAAAGTATTCGAACAAGATTAAATCGATCAAGCAGCAAGTAAGGCACGAAGACCCACCTGCTGCATGACTCGGTGGAAGTACCGTGCCAAGGTGAGAGGTGGCGAGCCCGTCGCCCTTTAGCACGGCATCTTGTCCTTATCCCTTAGTCGCCTTTTACGACATGCACGAGGAGAGATGCAGTGGAGCTATTCTTTTTAAGTACCGGCCCCACACGGTGCTAAATAATCTACTACAATAACCTACTACACTAAGCGGCGGGTGACCGAGTGGTTTGGGCATCGGCTTCTCATGCGAGAGGTCCGAGGTTCGAATCCGGTCGGCGTGTACCAATGAATTTTTTCTGAAGAAAAAATTTACGTGCATACATACACCCGCTGCTTCACCGTTCGGAACCGGTGTAAAACTGTAGGTCCCTTCCCTTGCCCCTTACTAGGTGGTAGGCTCAATTGTAGCCGACTGGGTTGGTACCACCGTACTGGATGTAAGATGGCCGCATAGCAACCTTGGCTGTGTTCTCCTCTAGTCCAGTATAGCCAGCAATCCAGGGAACTCTCCGGTATGGCACCTACCTTCTCGGAGGTGATATTGGCTAGTCGGAACATGCGCTTTGTCCCCTCCGACTCAGCACATACCGGATTACATAAAAAAAAATTATGATGGCAGTATGTTGCACCTAGTTTTTTGGTAGTTTCTTCGGATTTAGTTGCAATATGAAGGCCGCTGAAAGGCTATGACGAATACAAAAATTCATTTTTATTTTTATCTGTTCACTTCCAAGGTAATACTAATGTAAGTATTTTTCTTCATTTCATGCCAGCTACACTGAACTGGACGGAAAACACGAACTATTGACGTGCATATCTTTTATTCGGTACAGAAAACTCTCTCTAATTTCTATATAATGCGCACGGAAAACTTACTCCAATATGTTACTCTGCAGTTGAGCGGTTCCTAGTCCAGCGATTATACAACAATATCGACGACGTAGATTCAGGGGGATGAGTTTATAACAAGAGAGAGGAGGGGGGAGGGGGGGGGGCGGGCACTCCATTCCCTCCTCTGCCTGCACCTGTGGGGGTGGAATATTGTGTAGCTGAAAGCATTAAGACGAGACGGATGTTAACTTTCTCCATACAAAATCGTCTTTCGACCTTAATGTTTTTTACCCCCCTAAACCTAATCTGATTTTTAAACGGTTTTATTTAGCTTGACTCCGTATATTTGTTTGTTTGTTTGTTTGTTTGTTTGTTACTATCTTTGTTTCAAATCTTGCGACAACTTTTTCAACTACTTCTACTGAACCGATTTTTATGAAACTTTGCACACACATTGAGTTCTCGTGACAATACAATATTATGATAATTTCAACTTGGTAACGAGGGTCTGATGATGGAGTCAGGAGGAGGACAATGGAACTCTTCAACCGTTACTAGTAACCCTCTCGAGTTTGGGCTCATATGGTTGGTTTGGACGAGTGTTCCATACTTCTACCAATACACTTGGTGACGAGGGTCTGATGATGGAGTCAGGAGGTGTACAGTGGAACTCTTCAACCGTTACTAGTAACCCCCTCGAGTTTGGGCTCATTAGTTTGGTTTGGACGAGTGTCCCATACTTCTACCAATACACTTGGTGACGAGAGTCTGATGATGGAGTCAGGAGGTGTACAGTGGAACTCTTCAACCGTTACTAGTAACCCCCTCGAGTTTGGGCTCATTTGGTTGGTTTGGACGAGTGTCCCATAGTTCTACCAATATACTTGGTGACGAGGGTCTGATGATGAAGTCAGGAGGTGTACAGTGGAACTCTTCAACCGTTACTAGTAACCCCCTCAAGTTTGGGCTCATTTGGTTAGTTTGGACGAGTGTCCCATAGTTCTACCAATATACTTGGTGACGAGGGTCTGATGATGAAGTCAGGAGGTGTACAGTGGAACTCTTCAACCGTTACTAGTAACCCCCTCGAGTTTGGGCTCATTTGGTTGGTTTGGACGAGTGTCCCATACTTCTACCAATACACTTGGTGACGAGGGTCTGATGTTGGAGTCAGGAGGTGGACAGTGGAACTCTTCAACCGTTACTGGTAACCCCCTCGAGTATGGGCTCATTTGGTTTGTTTGAACGAGTGCCCTATACTTCTACCAATACACTTGGTGACGAGGGTCTGATGTTGGAGTCAGGAGGTGGACAGTGGAACTCTTCAACCGTTACAAGTAACCCCCTCGAGTTTGGGCTCATTTGGTTAGTTTGGACGGGTGTTCCATACTTCTACCAATACACATGGTGACGAGGGTCTGATGATGGAGTCAGGAGGGTACAGTGGAACTCTTCAACCGTTACTAGTAACCCCCTCGAGTTTGGGCTCATTTGGCTGGTTTGGACGAGTGCCCCATACTTCTACCAATACACTTGGTGACGAGAGTCTGATGATGGAGTCAGGAGGTTTACAGTGGAACTCTTCAACCGTTACTAGTAACCCCCTCGAGTTTGGGCTCATATGGTTGGTTTGGACGAGTGTCCCATACTACTACCAATACACTTGGTGACGAGGGTCTGATGATGGAGTCAGGAGGTTTACAGTGGAACTCTTCAACCGTTACTAGTAACCCCCTCGAGTTTGGGCTCATATGGTTGGTTTGGACGAGTGTCCCATAGTTCTACCAATATACTTGGTGACGAGAGTCTGATGATGGAGTCAGGAGGTGTACAGTGGAACTCTTCAACCGTTACTAGTAACCCCCTCGAGTTTGGGCTCATTTGGTTGGTTTGGACGAGTGTCCCATACTTCTACCAATACACTTGGTGACGAGGGTCTGATGATGGAGTCAGGAGATGTACAGTGGAACTCTTCAACCGTTACTAGTAACCCCGTCGAGTTTAGGCTCATTTGGTTTGTTTGGACGAGTGTCCCATACTTGTCGAACGCAAAAGTATGAAACAGACATACCATCTGTTCAAATTGGTTTTGAAAGAGACGGCGGACACCTTATCCATCCTAAAGCCATACAGTTTCCAGCAAAGTTTAATTATGGAACAGCTGAGAGATGGATGTTACCGGTAATTTTGTCATGGGCCTCCACTGTCCATAAAATGCAGGGCAGTACTGTTGACCGTGCTGTCGTGTATTTGGGCTCCAGACTATTTGAGGAGGGTCAAGCGTATGTTGCATTGAGTCGCGTAAAGTCTAGAAGGGTTATGTATTGAGGAGCTTGATCGTGAGTAATTGACAGGTAAGAAACCGGGTAACAAAGATGCAATGAGAGAGTTGGAAAGGATGACGAGTTTACGTAATGAATGATGCGAGCCAAAAAACAAACTAAAAACGAGTAAATAAAAAAATAGGTAAAAAAACTTTTAAGTTAAACGGTTTTATTAAAAATAAAAAACTAGAAAAAAACAGCTGTACAAAAAACTAGAAAATAACAAGGACACAAGCCTGGGTCTTCTTAAGATTTTACGTCTGGGTAAGAAATCGTGCAATACTAGCGTGCTGTCTTCTTATGTCGGATGCCAAAGGGCACATTGTGTCGCTGCGTCAGCGGAATAAGTAATAAATTGAGACTTTTAACAGACTAATATAAAAACGTGGGGCGTATAATATGCGTAATAAATAACATGCGCCCCACGTTTTTATATTAGTCTGTTAAAAGTCTCAATTTATTACTTATTCCGCTGACGCAGCGACACAATGTGCCCTTTGGCATCCGACATAAGAAGACAGCACGCTAGTATTGCACGATTTCTTACCCAGACGTAAAATCTTAAGAAGACCCAGGCTTGTGTCCTTGTTATTTTCTAGTTTTTTGTACAGCTGTTTTTTTCTAGTTTTTTTTACAATTCTTTTTTTGTTGTAATAAGAACAGTCGAATCTAATGTTTCTGTCTTATACTTTTTTTATACCTATCTTAAATGACCCAATAAAGCTTAAAATTAACTTCATTACATAAAAAAAAACATTTTTTTTCGGTCGATATACAAATTTTTAGCTCCGATGTTGTAGGTATATTTCATCTAAACAAAAAAAAATGACAGAAGCGTAGATTGGACTGTATTTAAGACAAGAAAAAAAAAATTGTAAAATCGAATAAGGTTTAGGGGGCTAGAAAAAATAAATGCCGAAAAACGATTTTGTATGGAGAAAGTTAACTTAAAAACATTTGATTGGGAGTTTGGGAGCGTGAAGGGATAAATTTTATATTCGAGTTATTAGCGACGAATGAAAACCAGACATTCTTTTACCAATTTTATTGCAAGTTTCGAATTGAAAAAGCCCCCTGAATATAGATTTTTTTTTACATTTTATAAAATAATAAAAAATTAATAATATTATAACTGGCCAGTTCGGCGCACATGTTTTTTTTAACTGACATGTTTGGCTATATCAGCTACTGCACCCGTGATGAGAGCCTAACACCTCTTGGTGAACTAGGTGCAATGGCAGTGCTCCGCGATCGAACAGCTCAATTGCGGCTGGCTATATTCAACTCTCTAGTGAGAAATAAACATATCTCGACTCCGAGCAGCCAAAATTCTGTTAAGTGCAAAATTTTGACAAATGTATCCAATATTCATATGTGAGTCTGAAGTCGGCGCGGCGGGTAATATCTCAAAACTTTCCTGAAAACTGAAGATTTAGCGAAATTACACCTTCGAAGGTTACCGGCGGCGGTGAGGCAAGTTTACTCAAACTTCTCTCAACCCGGATCTAGCTTGATAAGTAAAAAGTTTAGCTCCACGGAGAGGTATGTTCTGCTATCGTTAATATGATTAGGAGGGTAGTTCCTAACTTTACAGAGCTCATAGTTAGTACCATGTGGGACCGGTACTTTAAAAGAATAGCCCCACTGCTTCTCTTCCCGTGTATGTCGTAAAAGGCGACTAGGGGATAATGACTCCCTTCCTATATTACTAGGTGGTAGGCTCAAATTGTAGCCGATTGGGTTGGTATCGCCGTACCGTCGGTATACGACGACACCGACCAAGCCTGGTCGAGGTTTTTTTTTATGGAAACTGAGAAGGTTGGCTACATCACGAACTAGGTGCCATGTCAGTGCTTCCCTTCGATCGTGCCGGCTACACTGAAGTGGACGGAAAACACAATTACACAACTAAATACATAGCCGTTTCGACCGACGTTTCATTCAGTGCGGTGGTACAACCCGGGCGGGTTGAACTCTACCACCAAGTAAGGTAAGAAGGGAAGGGACCTATAGTTTAGCGTGGAATCCGAACCACGGTCAGCCGTGTACGACGACTCCGCCCAAGCCTGGTCGGTTTACGATGACTCCGACCAAGCCTAGTCGGTTTACTTACAACGACGATGGGACGGGACGTGTCGGCGCCAGTTTAAAAATACATAATTATTCCAAAGAAATTTTAAAAACCACATTAGATAATTAAAAACCACAATACGAAAATACATTCGGTTCCAGTAGTAATTTCGTCCCACAACCACCGCCAGTAGGAACAGAGAAATTGGAGCAGCGTATATAATTTTTCACATGCCATAAATTGCTAGGACTTTTTTTCTCTTAAGACGAAATTACACTCATTAAGTACTTTCGCGAAAGTGTATTTTCTTATATAAACGGCAAACGTAACTGTGCTTAAAAGTGGACACAGCCAACCACACCATTCCTCGTGAAATTACGCCCAGAAAGTCGCCCCATGCCAGCTATAAGGCGGACGAAGAGGTCGTCTTCAAATTTATTGACAAAGATCGCCACGTTTTATTTCAAAATACGGGTATAATGACGAACCATATTAGATATGCATTTTTGTTATTGAAATTATTTTTAAAGTTGTGTGTTAAGTATTTATGGCGTTATAAATTTCGGAATCTGAATATGTATAACGTCGCGACGAAACTTTTGTAGAAGCATTATGTTGTCATGCTCATTGCATTGTTTCCATAATGGTGTTGTCGTTTGTATAGAAACTGCATTGAAATGAAATGAAAATATACTTTATTGCACAATAAGTGACAAAAGGCGGACTTAAAGCCTAAAGGCATTATCTGCCACTCATTATGTAGGTATATATTATTAACCTCGGCAGCTCAGTGGTGCGAACCCAGGCTTTCAAAATTAAATAACTAATAACGACCCAACGTACTTTAAATAGTATTAAATCATTAAAGGCGTTCAGACCCAGACAGACTGCGCGTGTATTTTTCGATTTATAGTTAAGCAAACATTTTAATAAGTCATAAGGATTATCCTGAGGTGTAATGAAATACTTTAGAGAAGAAAAAAGTCGGCAAGTGCGAGTTGGACTCGCGCACCGAGGGTTCCGTATCATCAGCATCACTCAATATATTTGTAGGTATTATGTATGTACAAAAACAATTGTTTTGGAAAATCCCGAACCGCGTAAATAAACACTACAGCAATGGTTTTTGACTGTGCGGCATTCGTGAAGTTGAAATATACAAAAATATATTTCTTATATGACATAACGACATATCCTTTTCGGATTTTATCTTTACTTGTGAGACCTTGCTTCTTGCCAAATTTCATTACTCTAGCTAGGTCAACGGTAAGTACCCTATAGGTTTTGATTTCATTTGAGTGAGTTTGCAATTATTAAAATTTCCCATAAATAGCCGTATCTTTTGATTATATAGATTTAGAAGCTTTCATTTTCTATAGCTCGAAGGGATCGCAGACGTTAGTATTTCATATTAATTTCAATTTGATAGCTTGACTCGTTACTGAGAAAAAGGGTCTTGACACACAAAACAAGATTTTTTTTTTAATATCTTAAAGTTTAAAATTTTAGGATTTTTTCCTTTACGTGTGCTATGAGACCTTGTTTCTTACCAAATTTTATGATTCTAGGTTCACTTGATTGGAGTGAGTTTGCGAGTATGAAATCTGACATAGATGGCCGTATCTTTTGATTGCGTTAGTTTAGAAGCTTTAATATTCTATACCTTAAAGAGATCGTAGATCTTAGTATTTCATAATTATTTCAATTTGTTATCTTTATCCGTTCTTGAGAAAAAGGGACCTTGACATACAAAACAAGCAAACTTTTTTTTTATGTTATGTAAGTACGAATTTACAATTTTGGGATTTTTTCCTTTATTTGTGCTGTGAGACCTTGCTTCGTACCGAATTTCGTGATTCTAGGTCAACGGGAAGTACCCTGTAGGTTTTGATTTGTTTTGAATGAATTTACGAGTATCAAAATCTGACATCAATACCCGTATCTTTTGATTGTGTTAATTTAGAAGCTTGAGTTTCCTACATCTCTAAGCGATCGTAGATGTTAATATTTTGTATTAATTTGAACTTGATATCTTGACTCGTTCCTGAGAAAAAGGGTCTTGACATACAAAACAAGCAAACTTTTTTTTTATGTGACATAACTGCAAATTTGCAATTTTCGGATTTTTTTCCTTTACTTGTGCTATGAGACCTTGCTTCGTACCTAATTTCATGATTCTAGGTCAACGGGAAGTACTCCATAGGTTTTGATTTCATTTTCCGGTAGCAAAATTTATGACATAAATGGCCGTATCTTGTGATTGCGTTGACTTAGAAACTTAATTTTTTTACAACTCCGAGGAAACGTAGACCTTAATATTTGATATTAATTTCAAATTGATACGTCTACCCGTTCCTGAGAAAAAGGGTCTTGAGGGACAGACAGCCAGCCAGACGGACAACAAAGTGATCCTATAAGGGTTCCGTTTTTCCTCTTTTGAGGTACGGAACCCTAAAAATCCAAAATGTTTAAACTAGAAAAAGGACTTTGGGTCTATATGATTAGTTCGTCATATTATTTTTAACTTAGGAAAGAACTTTGGGTATGAAATTAATATTCAAATTTAATGAATAATACTATTTATTTGTCAACAGTTGCATTCATCTTTGGACCAAAATAGTTATAATTAAAAAGAAAACACAAAAAAATCTACTCATCATCAATACTAATAATAAATCTGTAAGGGGTGGTCATGGAGTAAGTTACTTTGTTTTAGGAAATATTGAGTTTGTAGCCTCTATGTATGACACTAAAGCTAAATTGACGATTTTTAGAAATCTTTTCTGTATGTATGTATGTATGTATGTATGTATGTTCCGCCATAACTCTTAAACCGATCATCCGAATTCGATGAAATTTTGTACAAGCACATTTAACTATATGGGACACAGGATAGGCTACATAAAATTCAGTTCCGGTTACGCTAAGATGTGGCTCCCATACAAACCGATATGTTCAATCCGCGCGCCTTAGTACTATACATACATAGGTATTTACCGAGCGAGCTGCAGTTGGCGGTGCGAGGGCGCGGAGGCGGCGTGGGGGAGGCGCGGCCTATAAACTCAACAGCGAACCGAGCAGCCACACTATATTCCTATTTCACGCAAAAACTACTGACAGATTTTGATGAGCCTTTATAGTACTATAGCTTATACATCAAAAAGGCTATAATTTATAAAGACATTGTGTAAATTTGCCCAAATATCGATAAATGTCAATTAAGTCGGAAAAAATCCTGCCTTCTGAGAGCTATCTCGGCGTGCGCTGCATAAACCGTTAGAGTTACACGAAGATAGTGTATGGTGAGGTTGTTTCTCTAAAATAGTTCTAAAAAAAAAGTCCGCGACAGCATATATCTACCTTTTATGTGGAAGCCACTATAGCCAAAATAGTGAACCAAAAATACATTTAATTGGATACTGTATTTACAATGCATATTTTATAGTTTTGAATTAATTCTTATGAAAATACATAATTTTATCGCTTCTGGTATTTAAAGTAGACAAACTTTGGCTGTTACACTAAGTAATTTGGACAAATAGTTTAAAAGATACGACGATGACAAAGCGCTTCTCTCAGCGGGGGGGGGGGGGGGGGGGGGCAGCGGGGCGAGGCGAATATGTGCCCGCGGCTTCGCTCGCGTGAAGTTCGTATTTCAAAGAAGAAAGTAAGTAACTGAGGGCGAGGCCGAAGGCCGAGCTGCGTTCAGAAAGACTATAAACCTTCTCGAAGAAAGTAAGTAAGAAAGGGCGAGGCCGTAGGCCGAGCTGCGTTCAGGAAAACGATAAACCATCTCTAAGTAAATACATAAGTAATTAAGGGCGAGGCCGAAGGCCGAGCTTCGTTTAGGAAGACCTTAAACCATCTCGAAGAAAGTAAGTCATCTCGGCATTCGGCCTCGCCCTCAGTTACTTACTTTTTCGAGAAGGTTTATCCTCTTTTTAAACGCAGTTCGGCCTTCGGCCTCGCCTATAGTTACTTACTGTCTTCGAGAAGGTTTATTGTCTTCCCGAACGCAGCTCGGCCTTCGGCCTCGCTCTTAATTACTTACTTTCTTCGAGAAGGTTTATGGTTTCATGAACGCAGCTCGGCCTTCGGCCTCGCCCTTAATTACTTATTTACTTAGAGATGGTTTATCGTTTTCGTGAACGCAGCTCGGCCTGCGGCCTCGCCCTTTGTTACTTACTTTTTTCGAGAAGGTTTATAGTCTTCCTGCATGCAGTTCGGCCTTCGGCCTCGCCCTCAGTTACTTACTTTCTTCTTTGAAATACGAATTTCACGCGAGCGAAGCCGCGGGCAAAAGCTAGTGAAATAATAAAACAGTTTCTGTCTTTTGTGAGGCACAGGAACAGGTTGCATGTCGAACATTTGACTCATGTCTCCATTTTGCAGCCTTCCTTCCTACACTTATGTTGTACACCATACATTTCAGGCATATGGTGTGCTCCATGGGATCTCGCAATCTTTGAGGGCAAGGGAACAACGGCAGGTCGCCCTCTTTTTCGTTGTATTTCCTGGTTCTATCGATACTTAGATAATGTAGACGTCGTCATCATCCAAATTGAAAAGCTCGTCATCTTCTTGTTCTTCGAACTCCGATTCGTTTCTTCACGCAGTCCTGTAAGTTAATTTATTATAATCAGAATAAAAACCTGAAGTCCTACTAATAGTACTATATAAAAATATAATTTTAAGAGGATAAACCCGAGGTCCTTTGTAAATCACTTATTAATTTGACGTTAAAAATTGCGACCACTACGGCAGAAAACTAAAAACTTACAACATATACTAGTATTATAAATCACGATATACCAAAAAAACCATAGATTTTGTAAATAGTATGTAAGCAGGATTTTAAAGATAAAGACGGATTACTTACGTGACATGCGCCTCGACGCCATGGTTGCTGACGTTCAACTGACAGATGACGTTGACATAATTTTTTTTTATTGAGGTGAGTATTGCCAACATATGAAAAGTATAATCCATCATTTAAGGCGAGATGTTAGTTTTAGGAGGGAAATTTGAATCTGCTAGAACCAATTAAACAAATTAGTACTTTAAGAAGTACCATGGGCTTTTATTTTATGAAGCAAAATTTTAACTTGGGACTGGATGACTATGTTGAATAAGTACTTTTTACAGTACCCAGGGCCTCAGGAGGATAGGCACAACCGGGCGCGGTCAGAACTTGGATGGGTGACAGTTTGACCATTTAAGGCTGACCGTGGTTCGGATTCCACGTAAAACTTTAGGTCCCTTCCCTTCTTACCATACTAGGTGGTTTAACCCGCCCGGGTTGACACCACCGCACTAAATGAAGACGGGTCGAAACGGCGGTCGTGTTTTTCGTTCAGTTCAGTGTAGCCGGCACGAAAAAAGGGAAGCACTTACATGGCACCTAGTTCACCGAGGTGTTATGGGCTGACATCAAGAAGGGATGTAACCAATCGTGTCAGTTGTGTCATTCATTACCTACTTGGAATTTAGTGACGCGTTTTTAAACGGTCGTATGGCTTGATAATTTGACGATTGAAGTACTTACGAAAGTTACATATACACATGAAAATAATTTCGCGACGATTTTTTCATAAATGTAAACTGTTCGCTCCTGAGCGCGGCTCGAGAATGACACCTCTATCAATCATTTGCAAATTGGGAAAGTTAATATCGTCCTCTCGGCCCATGCACACGAACACAATTCTCTGTGTGTGTACACACAAACACATAATATGCTCGTCATCCCCACATATGAAATACATACGATACACCGCACCATACATACCTACTCGTATGTCACATTACACGTATGCCACCTTAGAAGCATGTCACCTTACACGTATGTCACCTTACACGTATGTCACCTTACAAGTATGTCACCTTACACGTATGTCGCTTTACACGTATGTCACCTTACACGTATGTCATCTTACACGTATGACACCTTAAACGTATGTCACCTTACACGTATGTCAGCTTACACGTATATCACCTTACACGTAGGTCACCTTACACTTATGTCACTTTACACGTATGTCACCTTACACGTGTGTCACCTTACACGTATATCACCTTACACGTATTTAACCTTACACGTATGTCACCTTACACGTATGTCAGCTTACACGTATGTCACCTTACACGTATGCCACCTTGCACGTGTGTCACCTTACACATATGTCACCTTACACGTATGTCAGCTTACACGTATGTCACCTTACAAGTATGTCACCTTACACGTATGTCAGCTTACACGTATGTCACCTTACACGTATGCCACCTTACACGTATGTCAGCTTACACGTATGTCACCTTACAGGTAGGTCACCTTACAGGTAGGTCACCTTACACGTATGTCACTTTACACGTATGTCACCTTACACGTGTGTCACCTTACACGTATATCACCATACACGTATGTCACCTCACACGTATGTCACTTTACACGTATGTCACCTTACACATGTGTCACCTTACACGTATGTCACTTTACACGTATGTCTTGTCAGCGCACGGTAGTCGTTGGCCTCAGTAGCTCGATGATGCATCGCTTCGGCGACTGATCGTCGAAGTTATGCAACGTCAGGCACGATCGAACTATGAGTGGATGACCGTTCGACCATTGAGACTGGCCGTGATATTTTTTTATGTAATTCGGTCTGGATGTCTGCGACCCAGAGGGGCCCCGACCAGCTAATAACACGTTCGATAGGGCGCCATACCGAGACTTCACTTTGGTTTGCTGGCTATAACGAACTAGAGAACTCAGGCGACGCTGCTATGCGGCCGTCTTGAGTCCAGTACGGTACGATGGAACCTAACCAGTTGGCTACAATTTAAGCTTTCCGCACCTTGTGAGAGGCAAGAGAAAGGATCACCGCTTTTTGAAAACCATTTGAAAACCTAAACTTATATTTCATGTACCAAAAACGTTTGTGTTTTTACTAAAATAATAGCTTGTCTCAAGAAGGTTTTTTATTTATTATTTTATATTACCTATGCTTTTTAGTAATTTTTTGTAATCTTTTTTTTACAATTTTGTGTATTACTAGATTATATTGTACTAGAATCAAAAGGTGTGCAAATTTTCAGTTTAATCGATTGTGTAGAACTGGAATTTAGTTGGAAAATTTGACTCATACCACAGAATACATTAAGTACTTTAGTTGCACGTTAGTACATGTGTATGCTTGGTGGTACAGAAGGATCACTCTACAAAGACACACAAATAAATAGCTACTCTTGCTACGACGCAATAAAGTGCAAGTCAGCTCGCACAGCGGTGCTTGCCTAAAATTATATGCACCTACATACAACACGCTTCCTTTCTATCGCGTAATTCTATCTCTTCTGATTCGCCACGTTTCATTGGCCCGTCAAGCTGGGGCCCGCCGATGTACTTGTAGCTTCATACCTGAAGTGCGCAGTGCGCCTGGCCTGCTCATAGTAACAACTGAATTTAAATAAAAGCTTGTAAAAAAAAACACACAGCCGGCTAAATTACATACATTCTTCTGTTTTTCCTTAAGAGTAAATACATTTCACCGACATACAAATAACATTTCACGTAATAAAACGATATGTCAGTAAACGCAGTTTTATTTCTGTTAGACAAACATCAATAAAAATTGTGATCGCAAGGTTGAGAGAAATACTTTGAAATTATAGTCGTATTAAATTTTATTACAGTACACTTTTGCTCAACATTTACATAGATGAGCTTTTAGGATTGGGTGGTATTTCTGATTAAAATAAAAATATCGGTTAGTGATCCGGCCAGCCACCGGTTCAACCATGAGGTTCAACCACGTTCAACCCACCAGTGGGTGGAGGGGTAATTTCTTTTCCCCCACCCACGATCCGTACGAATAACTGAGTCGGCGAACACTAATCTGTAAGCGTGCGCTAAAACTGAAATGAAATGAAATGAAATGAAATGAAATGAAATGAAATGAAATGAAATGAAATGAAATGAAATGAAATGAAAATATACTTTATTGTACACCGTATAAAAAGGTTACAAAAGGCGAGTTTAATGCCTTGCGGCATTCTTTACGAACTAACCTTTGGGATGTGGAAAACACGTAGGGGCGGACAATGCAGTAACTAAACAGGGAACAGTTGTATGAAATATAAATACACACATATACAAATGGTACAAAGATACATACATCAATATAAATCCTTACATATACATAATTACATATATACACTAAGAAATATACCTATTATAATATACCTACATCAACTCTTATATACTATACATACATACTTATATACATACTTTACATATATTTCAACTGGATTGAAGACGCAAGGGCATCGGTGAGTATTTATATTTATTTTACCTACTCATTGCCATGTGGTTTCAGAAATCGTTTGTGGATACGTTCTTTGAACATGTGGATAGTATTGGAGCGACGTATCTCCTCAGGAAGCTGATTCCACATGCGAGCCGCACTAACTGTAAATGAGTCAGTGTAGAACGAGCTCGAGTGGGCTGGTATTGCTAGGAGTAAGTTGTCAGTAGATCTCAGAGAGAGACCATGAGAACTGCATGAAAATCCACGAACCATCTATCCACTGCTGCTCTCATGGTCATGCTCATGGTACTTCGTCCGAATAAAAGGGTGAGCTGTGCCACTTCCTGAAGGTCTACCTCGTACGTCGAGGTTTTGATGAATTAGACTCAGCGACTGCGTCCAATGGTGCTAGGACCGCGACGGTTAGACGGAGGTTACACGATTTCAACCGGCTACCTATTACGGTTCAAGAGATACAGCCCTCGGACAGACGGACATACAGACAGACGGCGTAGGCTTAGTAATACGGTCCCGTACCGGATACGGAACCATAATCAAAAGTGAAGAGATTATCGCCGAGAAGTGGTCCCGTTGAATATACTGTCCCAATCTTTATGTATTAAGATGAAGTCACCGCTGCAGGTTGCAAACTGCGACAACATGGTCACATACGTTGCGACTGTGCCGAGTACCTGAACACACAACATCACACATTCAGATTCAGATTCAGATATTTATTTCGCCATAAAGAACGCGGCGGGTGGCCGAGTGCTTTGGGCATCGGTTTCTCATGCTAGATAGTTCGAATCCGGTCGGCGTGTACCAATGAGTTTTTTCTGACGAAAAAAATTACGTGCATACCTACACCTGCTGCTGAACCTTTCGGAACCGGTGTAAAACTGTAGGTCCCTTCCCTTGCCCCGCCGAGAAGTGGTCCCGTTGAATATACTGTCCCAATCTTTATGTATTAATATGAAGTCACCGCTGCAAGTTGCAAACTGCGACAACATGGTCACATACGTTGCGACTGTGCCGAGTACCTGAACACACAACATCACACATTCAGATTCAGATTCCGATATTTATTTCGCCATAAAGAACGCGGCGGGTGGCCGAGTGGTTTGGGCATCGGTTTCTCATGCTAGATAGTTCGAATCCGGTCGGCGTGTACCAATGAGTTTTTTCTGACGAAAAAAATTACGTGCATACCTACACCTGCTGCTTCACCTTTCGGAACCGGTGTAAAACTGTAGGTCCCTTCCCTTGCCCCGCCGAGAAGTGGTCCCGTTGAATATACTGTCCCAATCTTTATGTATTAATATGAAGTCACCGCTGCAAGTTGCAAACTGCGACAACATGGTCACATACGTTTTTTTTTTTTTTTTTTTTTTTTTTTATTGCTACCGAACTGGGTGGCTCTGTCCGAGGTCGCAACCTCAGGCGCAGCCAATTTCACCCCCGAGGAGGTGCCAGTCCGGCTTGGAGGTGGACTAATGTTGCTGGGGAAAGGCTATTAACCCGCGATTTGAAGATCTGTGGATTGTAGGAGTGGGGGAAGATATTTCCTGGGAGCCCGTTCCACACCTTTGCAGTGCGGCACAAGAACGATTTAGAGAATCGTGCAGTTCGAAGAACTCTTCTGTCGACTACAAACGGGTGTTCCGCGAGAGTATGGCGGGTTTGGCGAAGGCGAACAGGAGGAGGAGGGATAAGGGAAGCAAGTTCGTCAGAGCAGCGGCCATAGTAGTACCGATAAAACAGGCTCAATGACCCAACGATACGTCTGTGCTTTAGAGGTTGAAGGTCCTTTGTGAGTACGGAGTCACCAATGAGGCGAATGGCTCGTCGCTGAATAGAATCCAAGGCTGAAAGAAGGTACTCAGGGGAACCCTCCCAAAGATGACTGCAATATTCCATCACCGGTCTTACTTGTGCTTTGTAGAGTGTAAGCAGTTGGACCGGCGTGAAAAATCGCCGACAGCGGTAAAGGACTCCTAATTTTCGAGACGCTAGTTTCGCCTTGGACTCTATGAACGATCGAAACCCAACGTCCCTGGACACCTCCATACCCAGGACGCCCAGACTACCATCGTTGGGGACTTGGCTGCCCTGAAAAGTGGCTTGGAGAGGAAACGGATCAGCCTTAGTAGAGAAGGCACAAGCTTGCGTCTTGGCTACGTTGAAGTTGACCAAGTTCTTCTTCCCCCAAGAGGATACTTTTTCGAGAACCTGGTCAACCCGAGCAACAGTTTCGCGTCTCGCGTTTGCTGCTGAGGCCTCTCTACCCTTCCAGTCCTTGATGAACCCTTCGTGCACCGTGCTGTCGTCCGCGTAACAGTGTATTTCGCCGAGCGAGAGCATGTCGTTGATGAACAATAAAAACAGCGTAGGCGACAGCACGGATCCTTGTGGAACACCAGCATTGATTGAGTAGTCGGCCGAGCAGGCACCATCTAGGGTGACAAATATCGACCGGCCACTCAAAAAGCTGGAGATCCAGGTGCACAGTTTTGTAGGGACACCGTAGGCCGGAAGCTTGCTTAAGAGTCCCCGGTGCCAGACGCGATCGAATGCTTTGGATATGTCCAGAGCGACCGCCAGCGATTCCCCAAAACCATCGAGCCTTTCAGCCCATAAATGCGTGACGTACGCTAGAAGATCTCCAGTCGACCTTTGCTTGCGAAAGCCGTATTGTTTGTCGTCGAGGAGTTTAGAGTCTTCTAGGTACGTCAGGAGCGCTGAGTTGACAATACGCTCCATAACCTTACTCAAAAGTGAGGTTATCGCAATAGGGCGATAGTTCGATGGGTTCGCTGGGTCCCCCTTCTTGGGGACCGGCTGGACCGAAGCTTCCAGCAAGAAGGCATTGATCCGGAGGAATAGGAGCGTTTGAATAGGCGGGTGAGGACTGGCGCCAATTCCAGAGCACAATTTTTCAAGACGATCGCCGGGACGCCGTCAGGCCCTGTGCGTTGCGACTGTGCCGAGTACCTGAACACACAACATCACACATTCAGATTCAGATTCCGATATTTATTTCGCCATAAAGAACGCGGCAGGTGGCCGAGTGGTTTGGGCATCGGTTTCTCATGCTAGATAGTTCGAATCCGGTCGGCGTGTACCAATGAGTTTTTTCTGACGAAAAAAATTACGTGCATACCTACACCTGCTGCTTCACCGTTCGGAACCGGTGTAAAACTGTAGGTCGCTTCCCTTGCCCCTTGCTAGGTAGGTTAGGCTCAAATTCTAGCCGACTGGGTTATGGGTTACCACCGTACTGGATGTTAGATGGCCGCATAGCAGCCTCGGTTGTGTTCTCCTCTAGTCCAGTATAGCCAGCAATCCAGGGAAGTCTCCGGTATAGCACCTACCTTCCGGAGGTGATATTGGCTAGTCTGAGCACGTGCTTTGGCCCCTCCGACTCAGCCAACCATACCGGATTACATATAAAAAAAACGCCCAAGATCCTCGGTACCTCAGTGGTGCGGTCGGTGCGCGGTCATTCATTCATTACTTGCTTGGATAGGACCGCTCTCGACCGTTGGAGGCTGAGCGTGGTTCGGATTCCACGTTAAACTGTAGGTCCCTTCCCTTCTTACCTTACTAGGTGGTATGATTTAACCCGCCCGGGTTGGTACCACCGCTTTCTGAATGAAACGTCGGTCGAAACGGCTATGTAAATAGTTAGTGTTTTCCGTTCAGTTCAGTGTAGCCGACACGAGGGTTCCGTATCCGGTACGGGACCCTATTAATAAGCCTATGTCGTATGTCTGTCTGTCTGTCTGTCTGTCTGTCCGTCCGTATTTTCACCAAAAAGTCCTATAAAATGGCCGAACCTGATATGGACCCCTTTCGAAGTCTGAAGTTACGAAACCCTACCCTGAAACACCTGTATATGTAGACAAGTAGGCGTGTTGGTACTCACGGCAATTAGAAGTGGTTTATCAACATCAAAGAGGCCTTCAACACTGAACTTATACTTCTGGTGTAGCAGCTGCAGAGAAAGTCGCGAAGCCTAAAACATAATAAAAAAAAAAATTATTATTATGATAATTAAAATATTATTTATTGCACAATAAACAAAAGTTACAAAAGGCGGCGTTTCCGACCGACGGCGTTTCGCTCAGTGCGGTGGTACCAACCCGGCCGGGATAAACCCTACCACCTAGTAAGGTAAGAAAGGAAGGGACCTACAGTTTAACATGGAATTTGAACCACGGTCAGCCTCCAACGGTCGAACGGTCACCAGTCCAAGTACTGCTTCCCCTCTCCCGCTCGCTCACGGCTGCAGCACCCCCTGTGCCGCTCATCTCGCTCTCTTCTTCATACCTCTGTTATTGCAACTTGATATTTTTGAAACCAGAGGACAATTCTAGTAATATAATCTCCAAGGTTTCGAAAATACTTCTCTGATCTGTGGTTTCGACCGACTTCCCTTCAGTGAAATGGCATTCATGCGGTCGCAATTATAAGCAAACTGCTATGATGACGAACCGATTGTTAGGCCTTCAGGCGAAACCACATAGTTCATTATTAAAATCAATGTAGCCTGCTGTGCAACCGCCAACGCAAGACAGAAGGTGTGGAACTCAGCTTGCGATGGCTTCACCGAACATATCCGGGCCCATCGGCAGTAGAGAAGGGTGTTCATCGAGGTCGGGACTAGCGAGTGGCCACTCTAAATTTCCCGCGCATGCTTCACGTTTCGGCTCGCGTCAAGCCCTCGTCAGCTAGTCTGCGTTGACTAGGACGCGGGGAAACCACCAGTACCGCTCTCGACCTCCCTCTCTCTACCTATCCATATTCTGTAGGATGCTTCCAGTGACGTTTTCGAAGCTCTCTCCATATATGAGCTTAGCGTCGATCTTGGCAGCCCTAGATTCTTGAAGAGAAGGAAGAAATATCTAATTCAGACCGTAAAACGCACTCACGTACCAAGTTTTTTATTTGATGATCAGTATGTTGTTGGATTATAGCGTGCACGATACTCGCGGTCTTCGCATCCTGAAAACGAAGAGAACTGCAAAGAACACTACATTTATATTAGCAGCTTCTGTTCTAGAGGGATATTTGTAAAGTGTGGATGGGTCGACATTATAACACTAGGGCGGTCACTGAAAGTATCTACGAACAGTGATTAAGTGATATTTCTACTCCGCATGTTATAAATGATTAAAAAAAAATCCACGATATATTCTTTAATGAACACCAATATATAAAAAAATGGCACAATTGGCGAGCTTAATGCCGCGAGGCATTCTATTGTAACTAAGCTTTTGGATATGGGAGATTTACACGCAGGCGAACAAGAATAATTTGTGGCAATGTATTAAACAGTAAAGAATGTGACAAACTACAAACGAATACTACATAAGACTTTAATACGCATATACATAATGTATATAATAGAGTTATACATTATGTACATTAATCAGTGGCACTGTTGTGCAACACCACCAACTCAATGACAATAAAGAGAGAGAGAGAGAGAGAGAGAGAGAGAGAGAGAGAGAGAGAGGGAAGATGGGAGTAAAAATTTGTATGCAACATAAATTTATTTACTTCAATAAGGATATGATAAATTGAGTTTAAATCTTCCTACGTATGTTATTGCATCATATTGAGATCACTCTTACAAAAACTTCTATGAGCTACAGTCTAGACTCAGTTGTGAGTGTGTCCAAGCCCTAAACCACCTCAGCGTCAACAACAAAGTAAAGCTAAGACGGGGAGTGCTCGGAGGAGCTGTTTAACGCGATTCCGGCGTCCCCTTTCCACCTCCGTACAACGCGCACTGGGCAGGGATTGCATCCCTATACGCTGGATTTACCGCGGATGCGTACAAATCGGTTCTGCAGATCCTTTCTCCACAGAACCGGCAAACTCTGGAACGCTCTACCTGCCCACATATTTCCCCCCAAGTATAGTCTCGGGTCCTTCAAGAGAGGCGTGAATGGGCACCTGTCAGGCCGGCATGGCATTCGCAGCCCCCGCCTGCGTCCGAATGTCCATGGGCGTCGCTAGACACCTTATGGGTGACTCGGCGCCACATGTCGCGCTTAGTATAAAAAAAAAAAAAAAAAAAAAAAAAAAGACGGGTGCCTGGGCATAGTGTAGTTGACGGCAACGAAGAAACCGATCAAATTGCTAGGGATGGAGCTGAAAATTCACCCATCGGTCTAGAGGCAATACCTACTTGAATTCCAAAAAGCACATGCCGGCAGAAAATACTCCAAAGAAAGCAGCACTGGTTCCAACTGGCCAGACAGAAAAACGCGAAGGCACTACTTTCTGGGCATCATCATCATCATCATCATCAGCCTGTATCGGTCCACTGCTGGACATAGGCCTCTCCCAAGGCACGCCACCACACGCGGTCTTCCGCTCTTCTCATCCATCAACTTTCTGGGCACTCGCGTAAATTTACTCCCGAGGTATTAAACCTAAACCGGAACGACATAAGAGTCCTAACAAGAACCTTAACAGGACACTTCTGACTAAACAAACACCTAAACCGAATGGGCCGCAGCGAGGCGAGGTTCTGTATGTAAGAGGATGAAACGGCCATCCACATACTTTGTGAATGTGAACCGATCATTCACATTAGAAGCCGTATTCGGGTGAAATTGGTGACCTATGCAAAATACAAGCAATGAACCCCAAGGATATATGTAACTCGGTTCATAGCGGAAATCAGACTTGGGGGTGAGCTATAAACTTTTGAGAGATAAAAAAAAATATCCGGACAAGATTACTATCAAGTAGCAAGTAAGACGCGAAGACCCACCTGATGCATGAATCAGTGGAAGGGTCGTACCAAGGCGATAGACGGCCTTCCTGTCGCCCTTTAGCACGGCTTCTTATCGTTATCCCTTTTTTTAAGGAAGTCACCTTAGTCGCCTTTTACGACATGCACGGAGAGAGATTAATTTTATTAACAGTATTATTTACCTCGGTGTAAACTTGTTCGTAGCTGCCGACCAAGGAATATACTGGATAAAATTTCTTCAATATTACTCGGACATTTATAAACACAAACAAGGCATATTTATTGTGAAACTTCAATAGTCCTCCTGCCGTTGCTTGAATCAAGTAGAATGTGCTCATTAGCATTTTTATGAAGCAGAGTAATATAATAACGAGCGAGACGACGCCGAAAGGTTTCTTCAATTCTACCTTCATGTCGTAGATTTTTGAATATATTTTAGCAACTGAATTGATTTTATCGAGCAATCTATGCTTCTGAAATGTGGAAAGATTTCTGTTCGTTGTTGTAATATCTGCAGCAGCTTGCAAAACTTCATTTAGATATCGGTGTCGAATTTTAACAACTTTTCCACAGCAGTACTGATGAAATACACACACGAAAACCAGGTTTATATGCAGTAAAAGATCGAACTCTCTAAATGTTGGCAAGTTCGAATCAAGCAATCTGAAGACCGACATGATCACAACATAATGCAAAATCCCGACGACGACTTGTAGAATAGCGACTGTGTATATTAGTCTTTTGCATTTTAAGTTTTCCTTCAGACAAACCCCGAGATCTTGAATTGTGTCGTCAATTTCCAGCAATTGATCAAAAAATTTGGCACAACCCTTGTTGCTAACGTATTTCCAATACAATACCAGTACCATAATATATGACAAAATTGTATCCACAAACTCGCCATAGTCAGCTATTTTTTTATTTGCATTGTCATTTATTTTGCTTTTCGTTATCACTTCTATCGGTAGCCGCGTCAAAGAAACATACGAGTTCCATGAGTAAAGCGAGAACCAAAGCGAGCACGACAGCAGTCCGAACCAGCTAAGCGATGGTCGGACTGTGTTGTTGAGAAGTCGACGCAGGTCGTACAGCTCGACGCCGTTGATCTGAAGCCACACTCGCAAGGGCCGGGAAGCTTCTAGAGCATCGCAGTCGTTCTGATTTGTAAGCTTTATGAACTTCTTGTGGAGGTAAATTAGTAATTTAGTGAGCTGGTTCCTCATGATGATGATGAAAGCGTCCTATCGTGCCGAAAGGACTGTAACCATTGACGTTATTTCCATTAACAGCGTTCCCTCAACCGCGTGTTGGTTTAATAAGTAGCTTTTTATGATATTTAGTTTAGGGCTGATCTGATGTCAAAGCAAATGATTGTCGTGTTGATTTGAACTAGAGTCAGTTTGGCCTTCTGCTTTTCAAACAAGTCATTTTATTCTTTATAGCTCAAATTATGACCTTTATATGGAGCTGTTTTACAAATTTCACTTACTTTGTTATCCAAGTTTAATTAAAGCAGTAAATGCCTTAACCTATTTTGTAGGTACTTACTTGCATTATCTTTGCTCGAAGTAATTGGCTTGCCTCATCCCTAAGGCTCCAATCCACATGCGCCACACTCAATTATTAGATTGTGGCTACATTGAACTGGCCGGAAGACAAGAACTATTTTCATAACCGTTACGACCGACCTTCATTCAGTGCGGTTGGATTTTTTTTTTTTATGGAAACTTGACACGGTTGGCTACATCACCTACAACATCCGTGATGTCAGCCCATAACACCGGGTGAACTAGGTGCCATGTCAGTGCTTCCCTTCATTTCGCGCCGGCTACACTGAACTGGACGGAAAACACGAACTATTTACATAGCCGTTTCGACCGTCGTTTCGCTCAGTGCGGTGGTACCAACCCGGCCGGGATAAACCCTACCACCTAGTAAGGTAAGAAGGGAAGGGACCTACAGTTTAACGTGGTATCCGAACCACGGTCAGCCTCCAACAGTCGGGCGGTCATCCATCCAATAACTGACCGCACCATTAAGCTGCCGAGGCTGACGATCCCTTAGTCGACTTTTACGACATGCGACGGGGAGAGATGCAGTGGGACTATTCTTTTTAAGTACCGACCCCACACGGTACTGGATCAATCCGGATCGGTTAAGCCATGTGCTAAGCTGGGTGTAGCTGGGTACATAGCAAGGTAAAAAAAACCTAACAGTTTCGTGGAATCTGAACGACGGCCAAACTCAACGGTCGCACTGCAATTCATCCAAAGTGTGGCCGCAGCCTCATAGAAAATATTATAAGTAGATGAGAGCAACGTAGCGGTGGTGGGTGGGACGCAAGAAGGCACGTGAAGATGGATGATAGTTTTTTTTTTCTAATAAATGTAAAACTCTTCTGGTAGAAACTGAAAAGTTTCAGATTATGATAAGTTTTAAATTGGATAATTATATAATTTATTATAGTTGGTTAGTTCATTTATTTGTAGATGTATAAGTATATAATTAAAATGTTGTCAATAAAACAAAATTTGGTGATAAAAAACTATGATTTTTCATATATTTAATTTTTTCAATAAAACATCATATTTGATGAGTTTACAGTCAATATTATTACACCTACAAAACAATTTAACTAGATATTTTGCTTAAATTAAAAATAAACCTAACCCAGCATGAAAGCAACGCGCACGCTGCTGGATAAACTTGCAATTTATTATATTGGAATGTCTTCCTATCGTACATTAACTGTGCAATAAAACTAATTTAATTTAAATATACCTACTATGTTTATCTTCTGACTTATCTAAATGTCAACCTGTCGTTTGCGTATTAGATAATAATAATGAGTATAGACGGCGAACAGCGTCGCGCTTCCGCCACACCAACCACGACGGGACGACGACGTCCGCCACACATAACCGGTCTGCTTGGGGCTATCGGGGCTGCATAGGTCTACAGCCCCCGGCCCCCGCTACCGGTGTGGCGGTACAGTGCGCAACGGCGACGCACGCACGAAGAGCGAAGACGATGAAAGGGCTGCGTGACGTTCGCCACGCAGACCGGCGGATACGGAGCTCTCCGAGATGGGGGTGGTGGCGGCCTACGAGTCTAGTACCACCACCTATCGCTCGTAGCTTGCCTCGCGTCGTCTCGGAGAGCTCAGTAGCCACGGCCTGCACCCGCCGGCGTGCTTGGAGGCTTGTCTCCCGCCGCCGGCGGAAATTACCGTTTTTATTTTGATTTGGTATTAATTTTGTGTATTTTTATTACTTTTTGTAAAATGTATGTAAAATTTATATAAAAGTCTAAAAACGTGAATAAAGAAGATGAGTATATATATATATATAATTCTTCTGTACGTGTGTTTGTCACCTAACTCCGTCTAAACGGCTAGACCGATTTGGATGAAATTTTGTGTGTATATTTGAGTGGGTCCTGGATGGTTTGAAAATACAATTGAGCCCGGCGAAGTCGCGCGCACATCTAGTGTGTATATTCAAGTGTTTTGCAACCTCAGCCATCGTTGGGTTCTGACTGGACAATCTTCATCATCCCCGCTCAAGATCACATTGGGAGAGAGGGTAGATGTGGTAGATGTAAGGGGTAGTTCTTCAACTTATGTACCAGCGTGCATGCGTGCGTGTGTGTGTGTGGGAGGGTGTGAGGGTGTATGTGTGTGTGTGTTTACATTTCGGTAACATCGTAACAGTCTATTTATCAAGCACACATACTTACAAAATAAAAAACCATTATTATCAGATTAAGAGAATACAATGCAATAATAAAAAAACTAGAAGCCAAATTAGTTGCATTATCAATATTTTCGTTACGTAGAATACAACACGCGGATTAGTATTGAGATTCAGAGGGGTAACGCGCCGAGCGTACTGGGAACACTTGGCGTCGGCAGAGACGGGGCTTCGGCGGACTTTTCAGAAATTTATGTTTTGTAGGTTTTCTGAATATTAATTTTAGATTAGTTTTAGTTTTAGTGTATTAGTGTATACCTAGTTGTATTTTGTATTAATGTTTAGTTTTAGATAGTTTCATTTTAGATTTAGTATAGTTTTTAATTTAATAATATTATTTGTTAGTTGTGATTTATTAAAATTATAATCAAATAAAAAAAATACAATTTAACATAACACGCGGTTGATTTTTATTATAACTGCCACGACGAGGAAGTGCTTGCTTATCTCTTCTTAGCCGCAGAGTCGATATCTTTTTAACCGACTTCCAAAAAAGGAGGAGGTTCTCAATTCGTCTGTATGTTTTTTTTTTTTATTTTTTTTTTTATTTTTATTTTTTTGTATGTTTGTAACACGATTTCTCCGTCAATTGAGGGCCGATTTAGAAAATTCTTTTTTTGTTAGTTAGGTCATACTTCCGAGGTGGTCCCATTTCAATTTTATCGAAATTGGTTCAGTGGTTTTCGAAAAATCAGCATAATACTATGGTGTGTGGTTACCTTCAGCAAAACTTGTGATGTGGTCGTTTTCGGCAATTTTCAGTTTGATAAATTAGTATGGTGTGTGGTTACCTTCAGCAAAACATTTGTGATGTGGACTTATTCAGCAATTTGCAGTCTGACACATATGGCGAATAATTCTGTACCACTTCAATCGATTTCGATTATTCGATTTCGATTATTCTTTTTTATGTAATATTACTAAAAAGAATGAAATAAAAACTGTTTTAAAAAATATTAAACCGATTTCCAAAAAACAAAAAAAAAAAAAACTAAAAAGTATTAAATACCTAATATTTTGAAATTTTCTCTGTCCTGTTGAAATACATGAATCGATATACTAGTGATACATATTCGGACCCTTGTTTCATGAATATTCTAAATTTGAAATTTTTTTATCTTTTCCGACCGGCGCTTAATTTATTATGGTACCTGGCCAGTACCTACTGTACCGAGTACCATCGAGCTGGTTTGATGATGGAGACAGAAGGTGGCCATAGGAACTCCTAAACTACACATGATAAACCCATCGTGTTTGGGCTCGTTGCATTTGTCTTCACGAGAAATTTACTTTAGACCTAAAAGATTCTCAATTCGACGGTATGTTTTCTTTTTTTGGATGTTTGTTACGCGATTACTCCGTCAATTGTGGGCCGATTTTGAAAATTCTTTTTTTTTTTATTTGAAAGGGGATAACCCTGAGGTTTTTGAAGTGAAAACTTCTTTAGCGGCTCTTGGCACTTTTTTAGGTGGGTAAAAATGTATAACTCGCGACATCGCGTCAGCGTCATTTTTAAAATGAAACCTTAAGTCATTGCGTTAAGGGTTAAGTTAGAGTGGCACGGGATCTGCCGGCACTCCCGGAGTGCAACTGTTAAGTAGGGTTCCGTAACACGTTTATGTCTGTCCATTCTACTAAGTTCTGCAAAATGAATGTAGGGTTCCGTAACATATGCATGTCTATCCGTTCTACTAAATTTTACAATTTTCAACCAAGGTCCTCCGACGGTTATTTTATAATAAAAGTAGGCTTCCGTAACACGTTTATGTCTGTCCATTCTACTAAGTTCTGCAACATCACCTACAACGTCCGTGATGTCAGCCCATAACACCAGTGCCATGTCAGTGCTTCCCCCTTTGATCGTGCTGACTACACTGAACTGGTCGGAAAACACAAACTATTTACATAGCCGTTTCGACCGACGTTTAATTCAGTGCGGTGGTACCAACCCGGGAAGGTTAAACCCTACCACCAAGTAAAATTACGAGGGAAGGGACTTACAGTTTTACGAGGAATCCGAA
This sequence comes from Nematopogon swammerdamellus, assembly GCA_946902875.1. Lineage (NCBI taxonomy): Eukaryota > Metazoa > Arthropoda > Insecta > Lepidoptera > Adelidae > Nematopogon > Nematopogon swammerdamellus. Next base: position 24,732,415 of record OX336337.1, on the reverse strand, counting down.
CCTTGGTCAGCCTCCAACGGTCAGCGGTCACCCATCTAAGCACTGACCGCACCCAGCGTTGCTTAAAATTCAATAGCGACAGTTGACTGTCTGCACCACTGAGCTATCGAAGCTGACGTGGTCCTATTTTAATTGGGTCAAGATCGGATTGGAAAGCGAGTACATCAATAGCAAAAAATAACTAAAAAAAAACTGTGAAATAAAAAAAAAAGTTTTAAAAAACATAAAACCGACTTCCTAAAAAAAGTAAAACTAAAAAACTATTTAAAATAAAAATATAAAAACCGCCTTCAAAAATATATGAAATAAAAACCTAAAAAAAAAAACGAACCCTAGAGTTGAAGGCGGTGCTAAAGCAAGCAAAATGATGCATGAAAGAAAACATGAGCGGATGATAATATCCTTTGTGATTTGTGTAGCCTTTTTAGCACCGCCTTCAACTCTAGGGTTCGTTTTTTTTTTTAGGTTTTTATTTCATATATTTTTGAAGGCGGTTTTTATATTTTTATTTTAAATAGTTTTTTAGTTTTACTTTTTTTAGGAAGTCGGTTTTATGTTTTTTAAAACTTTTTTTTTTTGGGTTGCAAATTGCAGCAAAATTACCAGATAGGTCATCATCGAGCTGATTACCTGTTAACAAATAATAAATTCAGTCCAAACTATTTAATATGAAACTTTATCTGCCGGAAAAGACATGGCATTTATTTATAAAAAAACACACACGGAGTTTTTTGCCGGCGTTTCTTCATCGGTGTAATAGAACCGGATAAAACGAGTTGTGACAAGACTAATCCCGCGGTTTCGCTTTGTGTCACTTTTTGCTCACAGCTCAGGCCGCCGATGATGTAGCGTTATGATTTATAGACTAAAACCATCTTGAGAAGTGACAAAAAGTAACAGCGAAAACTGTATATTTACATACGCCTACGGTTTTCACTTAGGGCCCAGAGTCCCTCTGGGCCCTAAGTGATAGGGAAGATGAGTACTATTGTATTGTATTGTATTGTTTATTGATCATTCATATGGCAGTTAGACTGCGCTCGAACTTGTCACAATTTGTTCTATCCGGTTCGATTACACCCACGTAGAAGAACCGACAAGAAACTTCGCAGGGTATTTTTTTTTACATATTTTTACAAGTATTTAGTGACTAGCCACATAATAACACCGCCCATAGTCCATCTAAAACACAGCTTGAGAGCAATATTAACAATTTTGCTGAGAGTTCTGACTACAAAGACTTATGAATTAAGTGAATCAGGTGTAAAGAGCCTTTGTCAAACTTTGATACGTAATTTGTATCAACATAACTATGTTAGTGTATTAAACTACAATGTAGTATAATTGTATTGTCAAAAATTAAAAATAAAAATATATGAATATTTAAGATACTTGAAGTATCAAGTTGTCAATGGGTCAATAAAGTTGAGGTTCTAATGGTACCTAGTCAAGAGTTAATATTATTTGTAAAAAATACAATTGTCAAAAACAAAAAATATAAATATATATGTAGGTATATATTTATGTTTCTATATAATAAAATATTATCATACTTGAAGTATCAAGTTGTCAATATGGGTTAATATAATTATTAAGGTACAAATGGTACCTAGTCAAGTATTATCTAATTATGCAGTCAGAACCTCAAGATGTGAATTTATCAGCTAAGGCCTCCTTTACAGTTTAGTAGGCTTTCTTTGCAAGGGTAGATTTTAAGTGTTTCTTAAACAAAGTATCATTAAGATTTTTTACCTCTTCGGGTATTTTATTATATAATCTAATACTATTACAAACAAAACTTTTCGACATTTTAGATGATCTGTGCTTCGTAATTTGAATATTATTTTTACTCCTAGTGTCATGCTGGTGAATATCGGAATGAAGAGTAGCGTTTTGCATATACTTCCTAGCATAGCAGATATTTTGATAAATATAAACACTGGGTAGTGTCATGATTCCTACTTTATGAAATACATTTCTACAAGAGTCCCTGGCTTTCATACTGAGTACACAACGCAATGCTCTTTTTTGAAGAACAATTATTCTGCTAGATTCCGCTGCATTTCCCCAAAATAATATACCGTAAGACATAAGACTATCGAAGTAAGCATAATAGACAGTTTTAGCAGCTTGCATGCCACATAGTTCTTTGATTTTTTTAATGGCATAACAAGCTGCACTTAGCTTACCAGCAAGCGCATCTATGTGAGGTTTCCAAGTTAAGGTGCGGTCAAATATTACACCTAAAAAGGTTATTTCTTTGGATACTATTATGTTCAATGTGAGTTCTTCTGCAGTTTTGGCAATTTCTTGGTTAACAATACGTCTGTGAGTTCCAAGTGCAAAGTGCATAACATTTGTTTTATTGCAAAAGGTTATTAGAGTCAAACCACATCTTTAATGATTGTATTACATCTATAAATGACTCACGTAATTCAGTAACGTTTTTGTTTTTCAAAACTACTGATATATCATCGGCAAACATTATTAGCTCAATATCATCTTTAATGCAAGTAGATATATCATGTACTATGGGGCTAATATTAACAAATCATTGTTAAAAGCCTAAAGAAACGTTAAAGTACCTAATATTATTGTATTAATAATTTTGATATTGCTCACAGAAAGTAAAAGCTTTTTGTCCAGAATAAAGTATCCGTTGGCTGTGAACTTGTGTCGCTGATGGAGCAATTGTAAGGAGAAATTCGAAGCCTGAAACATAATAAACATTATAACTCTGAATGCATTATTGGTTAAATACAGATAAACGAAGCTAAAACATAAGATTCAATTCGCGCACCGTGTCGATAACATCTTCATCAACATGTTGAAGGATTATTTCTTGAACGATCATCGAAGTCTTTGACTCCTGAAAAATAACTGGCATTTATCTAATAGAAGAGACACGTTTACATTTCACCCAGAACAAGTCAAAAATGATTTTTGTCATTTGGATCAGAAAGAAACTGAACTGAACTGAAATCTCCATCAAGAAGAAAAAGAGATAGTTGGTCGTAAAGGAGCATTACATTTTTAGGTAGAATATAATTTGGTAAAATTTTGGTTGAACGGGCTATAAGATATAATTTATTATTTTTCTAGCTCATCATATACAAAATATAATTTTCAAGCGCCGAATAATGTATAACAGCTATTAGAAGGAATGTAAATTTACCTCTCTGTACACGTTTTCAAATCCAGACACGTGGAGATAAATAGAACAAAATGTTGTTAGTACTACTTGTGAAAATATAATAACAACCAAGGAATAAACTGGGTTATTCGTGTCGGCTGCCGTCGCTTCAATAAGAAGGAACATGATCATTATCATTTTTATTATGCCATCAAGTACAATACTAAATGAAATAGCACCGAACGTTTGTGTAGATTTTTCTTTCGTTATGTACATCTTTGAAAATATTTTGGAAATGGCATTAATTTTTTCGAGTAACGAATGTTTTTCAAATAAGAAAACATTACTATTCGGTCTGGCGAGATCCGCAAACCATAAGCTACCGCTGTAATGGTCATCGTCGGCCACGGCTTGTAGCAATTCATTCAGGTAGCGGTGTCGAAATTCAAAAGCTTTAGCATAATTGTAAGGAGTAATTAGACACATGAAAATAAAATTATTATTTGATATAATATAAATCCATCCAAGCACATTCATTTCAACTTCGAACCATTGAAATATCAAAGACATTATCAAAATATGCATAACTATGAAGGTGATTTGCACACAAGCTAATTTGCAGATGTTTATTTTAAGTCGTTTGTTCTCAACCCGTATCCAGTAAGGAAACCCAAGATTTCCTATGTCTTTATCGATCTCGACCAATCGCTCCCAGAACTTGACATGGGCTTTATTTGTGATGCATTTCCAATATATTACAAGTGCGACAACATATGACTGGATTGTATCTATAAGTGCGCTATAAAAATGGAGTTCAGTTATGCTTTCGTCTCGCCACACAGTTGCGATCAAAGCGTACATTATCCAAGAGTACAGCGACAACCAAAGCAAGCACGACGCCAAGCCAAACCAGTTGAGGGTTGCTTGAACTGTGTTATTGTGAAGTCGGCGCAGATCGTACATCTCGACGCCGTTGATCTGAAGCCACACTCTCATAAAGCGGTGAGCTTCTATCGCGTCTGTTTCGTTCTGGTTTGTGAATTTCGTACACTTTCTCCGAAAGTCAATTAGCGCTTTCATCAGTTTGGTCTTCATGATTGAAGCGGAAGCGTCGCGCCGTGTTGAAGCGTAAGCACTAAGTAAAAATTAAAAATACACCAACTACGAAGCGGCACGTCTTTGGATACTTTGTAGTTTATTTACTCGTTTAATGTTTAATCGTGTTTAACTTAGTGTCTGTGAGTACAGTTTGTAGGAAATGTTTTATGACTTTTTCAAGTTACATCAGCATATAATAATATTGTGGTGATAAATTTCAGTGTCATAGAACACCACTATCTTGATTGCGACATTCGAATGCTTATAAACGCTGTCGACGAACTGCATGTACAGTTGCTTTCACGAGTCATGACCACAATTTTTATTGGTCGGTTTGACGGGATGTGACATCCACGGCGGCGTCGACGCTTCACGCGATTGGTTCGTCAGTCAGCGTCAGTCGACACTCGTCGCCTATTGGGCTCACACACACGCGTCGTTCGACTACTATACACTTGCGTGCAATGTCCACTGTCCATGTGTGCTCAGCTCATGACTCGTAAAAGCAACTGTACTTACATGCGAAATTGTGATATTTAGTAGAATTCATTTCTTTACTTCTCATAGCGCCCCTAATAGCAACATGTCCTCCAAATAGTACAATATAATGAAAGTTCTTTATGAAATGTGATTGTATAAAAAACATCATTTTATTTTATTTGGATTCCTCTCTACAATGTTGCATCTTTGTAGAAGCCTCAATTCAAGATGGCTAGAAGTAGAAGAAGAAGAGAGAAGAGTTGAAGGTAGCGTTTACTTCGATTTACTAATTATAACAAACATATTGTAATGGTTTAAGTTGTTTAAGTTGTGTATGCTATATAACGCGATACTATTTTACTGGTCATAACATACATTTATTAAAATTTCATGAACATTTTTTATAATCTTTCTCTCTTGATAATTGTGCACCTTCTTGGAATTTTATCTATTTTTTTATGTTAAATTTTGTTTTTGCAAGTCAAAGCTTTATTCATTCCATTTCCAAAAGAAAGAAATGTTTTAAATAAAACACACATACGTGAATTTATTTTAATGTAATATTTAGCACACACAGTGGAATTTTAAAACAGAAGCGTGAGTCTGAGTACTGCAGGTGAAGCTAAAAATACAAATGTCAGAATACTCAGTCAACTAGTTCGTAATCATAATTTTATTACAGTTAAGAACTGGCAACATTACGTAATACACCCTCTGTGACATTAATTTGACGTGGTGGTCGGTTTTGTGCTATATTTACCAGAGCACTTACAGCACAAAACCGATTACTCTGCTTATCCCCATTATCGTGATATAGCGTGTGGTGTGTAGATATTTATATATGTATGTATTGTTGTTTGTTGTTTATTTAGCATCTAGTACACTGCGCTCAGATTTGTCATATTTACATTGTACTCGTAACATTCCGCCAGTTCGATTATCACAGCGAAGAACTGACAAGAAACTTCACTGGAATTTTTTTCAATGTGCACTTAGTCTACTTTACAAAAATGTTTGCTACTGCCTAGACACGCATGTGCTGATTTGTGACAGATGCACCAATTCATGACAAAGTGAAAAAATATTTAATATGAAACTGTTTGAAGTTATATACTCATCACACTGCCACATGAAGCAGGCCAGTCTCCACAAACAGCACCCGTTCACGAGCACCACACCTGGGCCTGCCATCGCTGGGCCAGTATGTGACATGAATTAAAATTAAAAGAGTCACTCTTAAAATACAATTAATTGCTTACAATTCAAACTACAAAAAAAAATTAAGTTAAGTCATAGAAACGTTGAAACTGCGTTCCCAATCGGCGATATAGGTGATGTCAGTGTTGGTTGCAAACTGCATCAGGATGATCACGTACGTAGTCACGGAGCCGATCACCTGACACACATTATTATACTTTACATACCTACTACAACTTAATATAAACTAGTTACAATTATATTATTAAAAACTAAAAAAAAAAACAACAGAGTAACTAAATTAAAATTAAAAGTTCTTCCACGGGGACTGAGACCGCAGTCCCAAGGACCGAAGCAGCGTTCCCCCGCTGAATGGTCAAGCTTATGTTTTGGATAAGGAACGCTCTGGCACGACGGTCCCCGGACACCTCCAGAAGCAGTTTGCCCAACTGCTTCACCAGTTCTTTGGCGCCCGGCTTTACATACTGAGTGTTCCGTGGGAATTAAAGGTTTATATTTGTGCAATATAGGAAGATGAGCTCTTCTGTTACCGTTGAACGGACAGAAACAGCAAAATCTGAAGATAATGCAGCACAAGTAAACAAAACAGATCCTGGTATGCTTTTAAGATTTAAATCAATATCAATCATCAATATCAATACTAATAATAAATCTGTAAGGGATGGTCATGGAGTAAGTTACTTTGTTTTATGATATATTGTGCTTGTGGACTCTATGTATGATACTAAAACTAAATTGACGATTTTTAGAAATCTTTCTGTATGTATGTATGTTCCTAACTCTTAAACCGATCATCCGAATTCGATGAAACTTAGTGCAAGCACATTTACCTATACGAGACATAGGACAGGCTTAATAAAATTTAGTTCCTCCCACACAAACTGAAGTGTTCCGCGCGCCGAAATAAAGGTGCAGTAGCGGGCTTACTTACTTTCTTCTTTTTAAATACGAATTTCAAGCAAGCGAAGCCGCGGGCAAGAGCTAGTATTATAAAAGTTGTTTCCATACTAACTGCAAATATTTTGGGACTGACATATACCCATCATAATGAACACGCTAAGCAAAAAATTAAATACACCTATATTTTTGGCATTAGTTTTCGAGAAATTCAACGAAGTATGTCTGTATTTTTTAATGTAACCGGTATGAGTGGATGAGTCGGAGGGGCCAAAGCACATGCTCCGACCAGGCAATGTCACCTCTGAGAAGGTAGATACCTTAACGGAGACTTCTCTTAGGATTGTTAGCTATACTGGACTAGAGGAGAACACAACCGAGGCTGCTATGTGGCCATCTTACATCCAGTACGGTGGTGGTACGAACCCAGTCGGCTACAATTTCAGCCTACCACCCAGTAAGGGACAAGGGAAGGGACCTACAGTTTTACACCGGTTACGAACGGTGAAGCAGTAGGTGTAGGTGTGCACGTAATTTTTTTCGTCAGAAAAAACTCATTGGTACACGCCGACCGGATTCGAACCTCGGACCTCGCGCACGAGAAGCCAACGCCCAAACCACTCGGCGACCCGCCGCTGATCGTCTATGCTTCAACGATGAAAAACGTCCCAATAGGTAACTAAACAGCTGATTATTTGAAGCCATTGTCTCTCATGGTCCAGCACCGCGCGCAAGGCACCCCGTGCGTGCGCTAAAGAAGAGTCAATTACCTCAAATAATCAGCTGTTTAGGTACCTAGTGGCACGTTTTCATCGTTAGAACAGACACGCTCTGTTAATTTTTTCAAACACTTATATAGTCTTTTACTTATGTAGAAAGACCTTATATAGTCAGCGAGTCAATTCACTACCGGCCAAACAGTACAACGTGTACACAGTGTTGAGTAAAATGGTTTCATTGTAATTCTGTAGGGATATTTACTCGATGGTAAAAGCGCTATTTCTGGATGTCCATGACTAGTCCATTAGACCAACTAGTCGTAAAGGTCGGTGCATTTTGTCTTCATTTTTAACCCCCGATGCAAAAAAGAGGAGTTTTATAGGTTTAACGTGTGTGTGAGGGTGTGTGTATGTGTGTAAGGGTGTGTCTGTCTGTGGCATCGTAGCTCCCAAACGGATGGGCCTATTTACTATCACTGGAAAGCTGGTTTATTCGGTATTTTTCTTAGCTATGTTTGTAATCAAGTAATCAATTATCTTAAATAGTGTACGATTTGGAAGCGTTTTTTTTTAAAAAGCTTGATATACTTAAAAGTTAAATTACAAATTAAAAAAAAAACCCCGACCCTTAAAAAGTAAAAAATAATTTCCGTTTACTTACTTAAAGGAGTCGGAGGACCGCTCTATAAGGGTCGTTTTTTTTTAATTTGTAATTTACAGTTAAAGCAATACTTGATCATTGTTTCTGTTATTGGCATCAGCACCTCAAAATCAAAAGTATTTGAGGTTTCAACAATCTAGTTAAAATATCTAGAAAATTAAGAGTTTTTTAGCAATGTACTCACCGATATTAAAACCGTTTTATCCAAATTAAAGAGACCTTCAACAGAGAACGTATGCTGCTGATGAACTAGTTGCAGGAAAAAATTGGAGGCCTTAAACAGAAAGCATGAAGAACTTAGCAACAACATAGTTATAACATGGTTTAAGAACATACTATAATAGCATAGTAATACAATAGTCCTAACATTATTTGGTTAATAAATATATAGAATAATAATATAAAATAAGAATAATAATATAAAGTTAATAAATATATAAAATAATAAATATATAGAAGCCTGAATACGTTCTGGCTGGTAACCCCACCCGATAATTAATATTAAAGTAGGAATTAAACTTCTCTCAAAAAATTAATAAAATATAAATAAATTTATAGAAATAAAAGTTAAATATAATATTATTATTAAAAAAATAATATTAATATTAAAAAAACAATAATAATAATCAACAACAACAATAACAATATATTGCGAAGAATGCGGTGTAGCTAATCATATCAAATCAAATCAGTGTTATTTGTCAGGCATTAGTTCCAAACACACACAACAAATACCTATAATTAAGATTGAAAAATAATAACATACAAATATGTATGTATATATTCTTTATTGAACACCAATTTATAAAATTAGGTACAAAAGGCGAGCTTAATGCCGTGAGGAATTCTATTCTAACTAAACTTTGGGATGTGGGAGAAGTACACGCAGGCGAACAAGAATAGTTTGTGGCAATGTGTTAGACTGTAAAAAAATATGTATGATAAGATAAACTACATAATATGTAGTATTTCATATCATTATTTCATTCATTCATATTATGAATACTACATAAAATACAAAGGCTGACTGAGAGAAATCCCTGTAAGCGATAAGTCCGAGTTTGCCCCTCATGTAAATTACTGTAAAATGTTTAGGAGCAAAACAGTATTCCTCCCTATTATCTATCTATCGATATGGAAAAAGTCAAGTTTATAAACACTTAAAATAATTAACAATTAATGAATCAATACTAATAATAAATCTGTAAGGGATAGTCACGGAGTAAGTTACTCCGAATTCGATGAAATTTTGTACAAGCATGTGAGACACGGGATAGGCTAAGTAAATTCAGTTGCGGTTACGCTAAGATGTGGCTCTCATACAAACCGAATTGTTCCGCGCGTCGAAATAAAGATATTATTTTTAAATACGAATTTCACGCGAGCGAAGCCGCGGGCAAAAGCTAGTATTAAATAATTTAAAAGCATGAAAAAAAACAACATATTTATAACTTCATAGTAACATAGCAATGAAATTGCACTATTGCGAACCACTACATAGACACAGTTCGAAACGGAAAAACACTTTTTAATATGAGTGGAAAGATATGACCTACCATATTGACAATTTTGTAATCTTCATGTTGATGGATTATCTCTTGCAAAATGTTCACGGTCTTAGCATCCTGAAAATAAATCATAGTTTTGGTTAACCCAATAGACGAAACAATAAGTAAATCCAACAATACAATACATTAATTCTTAAAAGTAGGTAATACATATTCACCTCCGCATAAACTTTTTCAAAGGCGTCGACGAGTAAATATACTGGACCAAAACTCAGAAAAATTTTCTGTACTTTCAAAAGAACGAAGCAAATATATATCCGACGAAAGTTGATCATTTCTCCAGTAGTCGCTTCTATCAAGTAGAACATACTCAGTACCAAGTTAAAAATGCATCTTAATATTAGGATAAGCGGAACAGTACCGAAAGTTTTCATTGAACTTATTTTTGTTTTATACATTTTTAAATATATTTTAGCAGCCGAATTTATTCTATCTAGTGATCTATGTTTTTTATATAAGGAAATATTGCGATTTGGTTTTGAAACATTAACCACACGTTGCAAAACTTCATTCAAATAGTAATGCCGAATTTCAAATTGTTTGGCAAAGCAGTACTGAGAAAATAAACACAAAAAGTTGATATTGTAACAGAGTAATGCATACATTTCTCTCAAATGCGATATTTCAGCCTGGAGAATACTGAAAACCGAAATAATAACAATATAGTGTAAAAATAAAAGTACTATTTGTAAAATAGCAGTTTCGCATGTTTTCCGTTTCAATTTTATATTTTTCTCCAAGTTCACGTCTAGATCTCGAAGTTGGTCGTCAATTTCCAGTAGTTGTTGGTAATACTTGGCGTAGCTCTTGGTCGTAATGCACTTCCAGTAGACTACGACTAGTTGAATATACAACAGAAGATTTACTATGTTCTCGACATTGGCATTAAGTGCAATGTGGCGCTTCGAGACTGTATGACTAGGCGGTTTTACAATATGAATGAACGAGCTCCAAGAGTACAGCGCGAACCAAAGCGAGCACGACAGCAATCCGAACCAGCTCAGCGATGGTCGGACTGTGTTGTTGGGAAGTCGACGCAGGTCGTACAGCTCGACGCCGTTGATCTGAAGCCACACTCGCAAGGGCCAGGAAGCTTCTAGAGCGTCGTCGCTGTCGTTCTGGTTTATTAATTTAAACATTTTACTCCGGAAGTAAATTATTACTTTAATCACTTTGTTTCTCATTATGCAAGCGTCCTAGCGTATTGTAAGATGTTCGAACGAGAAATGATCGAATTTTTCTGTCAATTTAAACGAGGTTGCGTGCGTTACTGTTTATTACTCAAACTACTTTATTAACAGGGAGTTTATTATTGTAGTTGTAATACAGTTTTACTTAATGACATTTAATTCTAGGATACAAGCTGATATTGAACATTAAACTGGTTATTATATGACAAAGTGTCCTAAATTTCTGACCAAAAAATTACCAAGGGATCTACAATGTTATGCGTTATATGAAGCAAATTAAAGGATACTGGGAAGAAATTTATGTCGAAGACAATTCCAGCTTCACCCTTCATGTAGCATCTTTGCATATAAGCTTAGTTTCGCGATTAGTGGTGTTATTGGCTGTGTCGGATCCTCCGTTGACGTTTTGGGCATAGACAAACTTGCCGGCTGTCTATAAAAAAAATCTTCCTAAGGGATATAAAGAATTCATTCCTTCCATAAAAATTCAAAACTACAGATCATCTCAACAGTATTATTTTTTTCTTACGTCAAATTGAATGTTATTTGTTCTGAGAATTCGGAAGCAGACTGCTTCCGAATTCTCAGAAACGTCATAAATAATGAATATTAGGCTATTTAAATGGTTCGTGTTTTTCGTTTAGTTCAGTGTAGCCGGCACGACCGCAGGGAAGCACCGACATGGCACCGATTTCACCACGGTGTTATGGGTTGACATCACGGATGTCGTAGGTGATGTAGACAACCGTACAAGTTTCATTAAAAAAAGAAAAGCATTAATGGCTATGTAATTTGAGATTAATAAAAATAAATTGAAACTTTTGAAAGTGTTTTATTCGTTTACTTATTTGATCAAGTAAGCAAGCAGATACGTACGAATAACCACGGGAATTGACAAAACAGCATCGAAAGAAGAAAGATGAAATGGAAAAGGAAGTAAAACACTGGTATTTAGTTGTCAAAATGATTTTAATAATTTGGTGTGCTTTATTAATACATCCGAACTGGTTCGATATGCCATGCTCGAGCTCAGAGCCTTAGGCACTGAAAATCGACACGCCGCCGGACGTGGGCGGAACAAAGCCTCTGGGGAAAGGCCATTTATTCGCGATTTCAAGATTGGTGCATGCATGCAGTAGAAGCAGGTAAAAATATTTTCCGGAAATCTATTCCACACCTTTGTTGTGCATATTTACTTTGCTTACAATTGGACAATAGAAAAATAAGCATAACATTTTCTATATGAAATAGAAACTAAAAATTGCTAATGTCCGCTGTACCTATGTGCCGTCGTTGAGAGCATAATGTCTACATCATCAAAACACGTCAATTCTAATCTTAATCATACATTTAAATATTATATACTTTCTTCAAGGATATGCAAATAACTAAACAAGCATTAAAATAACAATCAAAAGGTGCGTTTTCAAAAGTCAAAATACCCTGGTAACATGGGCTAAGGCTATCTTTGATGTGGGACGGACGCCACCTTGTGTTGACACATTGGCACCAAGTCACGTTCGGGCCTGTTCAAGAGCGGCTGGCGCGGCCGCGGCCGCCGGGGCGGAGAGCCTAAAACGCAAAAAGAAAAATAGAAATATAATTCAATATTTCGTTTCCTGTCGGAACCCTCGATCCGTGGAGCAGGATTTATGTTACTACACAGTAGACACAGTAAGTATAACGTCACGATCGTTTCTAAATAGGGTCGGCGGGAACAACGAATCACAATGTATCACAGTGCTGACAAACCTCTAACCTCCACAATTAACATAAATTGTACAAGAAACAGTGTGTTATGTGAAAATTAAAATATTACTGTACTTGTACTTTTGCTGTAATTTAATTGAAATGTTAACTTATTATTATTATTCAATTGTTATAATGTTCATTTATGAAAACATAAAATAACAATATACAGGTGTAGGTTGCCACCATGCGATTCCGCTTAGCTCATAAGATACAACATGGTTTCATCCCATATTTTTCAGGATTTTATGCGGGAAGGTAGGGTGACAAGGGCGCTCTGTTGTAGATTTATTTTTCTAAAATATGTTTAATGAATGTATGGATAATCCTAAAAAACTTGGAAACTATAAGTCGTTTTAAAAACATTATAATAACCACTTTTGTAGCTTTCATAAGATATTCGTGATTCCTTAGCTCATGCTAAGAAATCACGTGGTGGTAATACGAGTATTACGTGGTCGTCCTGGGACACTCAGTATATTGAATTAAAATTAAAACTAACTTATGTCGGAGTACATCTCATCAAAGGACCTCGGCCCCAGGATGGTTCCCAGGAAGGCGCAGCAATCTAATCTAATAGATATTCACATATATGAGAGATGTGCGTTAGATACGTGTGTGGGGAAAATAATTTGATAATTTAATTTACATATAATATTATATATGTATGTTTACGATCTTCACTTCTTCGATTGATGATCCACCGTCCAGCCGGCTATTTGATCCACGTCCCTGTTGAACTTCAGACTCTGCATCAGGATGATGACGTATGTTGCCACTAGGCCGATCACCTGTCACCAGATCATTTCGTTATTGATACTTTTCCGAGATCTATTAATCGATGCTCTAAAAATAAATTGTACCTATGTATGTATGTACCTATGTACCTATGTATGTATGTACCTATGTATCTATGTATGTTTAATTAATTATGAATTGTAATTATGTAATCATTTTATACTTATGCAGCATTGCGCAACTCTTTCCAATAATTTGATTTGTCTTTGTCTTTGAAAAAACACATAAAGAAGATATTAGTATAATATTATGATTACCATATTTGCCTATGAATTTTCATATTTATGTCGAATTATCAGAATGAAAGGTGAAAACTAGTATAGTATAGTTGAGATTTTCTCGAGCTATAAGCCAAAAGTCAAACATACAAACAGCATACATAGTATAATATTATAAAAGAGCAGATGAATAATAAAGATATTACTCACAGAAAGTAAAAGTTTTCTGTCCAGATCGAAGAGTCCGTCAGCTGTGAACTTGTATTTCTGACTGAGCAGTTGGCGTGAGAAATGTACTGCCTACAATAAGTATTATTATTTATTCATATTCATATTCATATTTTTTTATTGATTCCTTTGGTACCACGGTACACTTGAATAAGTCAGTCATAACATTTACACACACATTGAATAGAACACATATAAATTATTATTAGCTAGGTAATTATAAGTCAAATGTTTGGGTTCGAGCAAATTTTATTAATAACCAAACCTAATGATTTCAAAGAGACAGATTTATTTCCTCTTTTCTACAACATATTCACACTTCTTCTCACAATTCTCACTCACTCACAATTCTTTGGACGCTCAGCAGATTACATAGATTTAGCAACACAGAAAGCAGCAGGCAGCAGCCCACACAACAGCAAGCTGCCCAGCCAACACGCGGAGACAGAGGACACGACATCTCTTCACACTTTTACATCATCCTCCCCAATAGAATTTTTTTTTTAATAACTGTGCAATGCCCCCTTAATGGTATCGCTCTAATAATTTATACTAGCACAGGTCAGGAGTACATGCATAAAATCAACCGCGTAGATTAAAGAGAGGAAAATATTAACAATGCAGCCACGTACCGCATTGATAAGTGTTTCGTCTACATGTTCATTAATTATATTTTGGACGATCATTGTGGTCTTAGTCTCCTGAAAATTATTTAAACCGTTTATAGCTGTTTACTTAAAGTCAATACTTTATTAATCATAGCTCAGACCGCCGAAGACGTATCATTATGATTTATAGCCTGAAACTATCTTGAAAAGTGACAGAATGTAACGGTGAAAACAGTATGTAAATCTATAAAGTGGTTCTTGAGTTATAAGGATATTCATATATTGACGTTCGTAAACGGCTGGCCCGCGCCGCGCCGGTCTGCCCTAGAATATTCGCTTTATTTATTAGGAAGGATACATACATAACGTCATGCCTGTTTCCCAACGAGGTAGGTAGAGACAACGTATCTCCTCGTGCCATGATCCTGACACACCTGTCTTCTAGTGCACGTCATGCTCTTCAAACGAGTACACGCTCCTCATCGGTTACAAGTACTACGCAATTGATTGGTCTAGGGCGAGCCTTCACTCACTCACTCACTCACATTAACTCCTTATATTTATTTCGTTCGTCTCTTCTCATCCATTCTACCAACAAGACCGAACCATCTAAGTATTCCTTTCTCCCAGCAAGACCGAACCATCTAAGCATTCCTTTCTCCCAACAAGACCGAACCATCTAACTAAGCATTCCTTTCTCCCAAGAAGATCGAACCATCTAAGCATTTCTTTCTCCCAACAAGACCGAACCATCTAAGCATTCCTTTCTCCCAACAAGACCGAACCATCTAAGCATTCCTTTCTCCCAACAAGACCGAACCATCTAAGCATTCCTTTCTCCCAACAAGACCGAACCATCTAAGCATTCCTTTCTCGTCACTACCTATATCTTCTTTGAGGCCACAACGTTCTCGCACTATACAATACTTCTAAATCTATCTTGTAACTATACTCCTCAACACACGCATTTTCACAGCATTTTACGCTTCGTCTCTTATGTCCAACTATCACTCTCGCTGTCACATCATATCTCATAACATCAATGTAGGGGCAAGCAATCCACTACGGTTTTACAGCCCTAGTGTACATACTATAATTTATTTTATTTTTGAACAAATCATGGAGGGGACTACTTCGGCTGTCGTGTTTGAATTAGTTCTAATGAAAATTAAATTTTCAAGAGATGAATTACCTCGATGTACACATTTTCAAAGCCTTGCACAAGAATAAATAAAAAAAAATATACTAATAACGTTTGTTGCGCCATTATGAAAACCATCAGTAAATACTCTTTCAGGTATTGGGATGTGTTCACTTGGTTCACTTCAATCATGTAAAATATCGTCAAGATCAATCTGAAGATGGTGCCGAATGTTATTGCGAGTGGGACAGCACCGAACGTATCCTTTGATCGAACTTTCGTGGTATACATTTTTGAAAATATTTTAGCTACTGCATTTACTTTTTCGATCAATATTATGTTTTCGTTGTCGCTGTAGTGGCCGCCGTCGAGCACGGCTTGTAGCACTTCGTTTAAGCAGCGATGTCGAATCTCAAAAGCTTTCGCGAAGTTTTGCTGAACAATTTGAGCCGCGAAAACATAATGCATTCTCATTAATACATACGTCACTCTGTACAGTGCATAATTGAACTGAAGCACTGCAAAGGCACAATGTAGTAATAAACAGTGTGCCAAAACGATGAATATATGTGCGCAAGCGCATTTGTATAGGTAATTTTTAATATTTTTATTATAAACCATCGTTATGCCGAGGTTTCGAATGTTATTGTCGATCTCGAGCAACTGTTCCCAGAACTTGGCGTGACTCTTGCTTGTGATACATTTCCAATAGATTGTGAGTACGATAATGTATGCCTGACACAGGTCGAAAACCTCTCCATAGATATTCAATATTTCGTTTTGATCCTCCGTTAGCAGTAGCATAGAGACGACCGTGAGCCAAGAGTACAGCGCGAACCAAAGCGAGCACGACAGCAATCCGAACCAGCTAAGCGATGGTCGGACTGTGTTGTTGGGAAGTCGACGCAGGTCGTACAGCTCGACGCCGTTGATCTGAAGCCACACTCGCAAGGGACGGGAAGCTTCTAGAGCGTCACTGTCGTTTTGGTCAATTAATTTAAACATTTTATTTCGTAAATAAATACACGATTTACTAAACTTGTTACTCATGATGTAAGCGTCCTGTTGAGTTGAGGGACTAGCGGAAATAGAATCTACACGTGAATTGTTTTCGTCTATTTTGTAGTTTATTGCTCCTAGTGTTTGATCTGAGTTATCGTTTTATGTTTCTTGAAATTGTTCGATATTGTGGATAATTACATACTATTGCGTCGAGTCCAATATCAACATGTTAATAGGTTTCCTCACTATCTACATAGTGTGTAGTCTGTTTAACAGGAACTCGCTCCTGCGTCAGGGACGACGCTCTACAACTCAATTGCTCTTATCTCTTCTAAAGCTCGACACACATATTTCCAGACGGGAACTATACACAATTGAGTATCAATAAGCTGCAACGAGCCGTGTATCATAAAATGATGTTGCGGCTGTGAACTGAGTAAACTCCGTGTGATGTAATTTTGTTGGCGTGCCTCCTCGGTTCGCATTCCGTCTTTCTTGCTGGCAACATTGTCGAAGTCCGAAGCAATTTGTGTGCGAGTGAGCAAGACACGAGAGATATACGCGCGCTAAGTTGGGTGAAATACTTCTAGTAAAAATAATTTAAAAAAAACCGGCCAAGTGCGAGTCGAACTCGCGTGGAGAGGGGTTCCGTACCGTTCCGTTTTCCGTGAGAACTTTAAGACTTAGAATTTACTTTTCATAGACGTAATATTTGATAAAATAAATAAAACTCATAATAGAAGGATACGTAGTTTTGCAATTAAGTCCCGGGAATTTCAATATAACTCGGGAACTAGCAAGACTGCGTCGTTCATCATAAACATATTATGGCTGGAAAGAAGGGGCCTTCCTTTCGTTCCATTCGAAATTTGAAATTAATGGCGCGCTTCGTTTGTTGTTTGAGACTATTGTGAAGGTCGATAATAAAATTTTGTTCGTAACTTAATTTGTTTATTTTTTATTGAAAAATTCCCGGAACTTAATTGCCACACCTCGTATATACTCGTACATAACATGTTTTAGCCGTTCAAAGGGGCAACGCTGCCAGCATATTGGGCACTGTGGCGGAGTCGGCCGAGTTGGAGGGAATATTTTACTTACGGTATTTACTTTACCACGTTCAAAAAGCGCTTGAAAGCGTCTTATATCTCCAAGGAATAAGGTGACTTTATTTATTATTTATAGATATATCTAAGCAGTTTATGTAATTTATTTATCGAGTATCTATTGTTAGTACATAATACATATATAAGTATGTGTATATGTATTCTTATTTAGTATGTTAATATGCCCTATATTTTATGTAACATATTATATTACTGTAACTGTATACAGAGTGTTAAAACGGCGAGTACATTAATTTCGCCAGCGCAATCCTCATGTTTTTCCTAGACAAAAAAGCAAGTGAAGTTTTTCTCTAAAGTGTCTAGTTTTCGAGATATGAATTTTTGAAATGTATGTTTTCGTCTAGTGTAATTTAACGCTTTGTTGCCGCTCCGCACCCTCCGCCTGCCGATCTCCAGTCCTCCACTCACAAAGTTAACCCCCGCCCCTCCCGCCAACACCTCCGTTCGAGGCGCTCACGTCTCACCCGCTCTTCCCCCCTCCGCGACGCCCTGTTGTCATTAGATCATTTTTACACTAAAATAATCAATTAGTTTGTATGAAAACTGTAACTTTTTATTTAAAGGGAATTCAGAAAAAAGTTTTTTGACTTTTTTGTTACTCTTGATCCCAATAATCATTTCCTAAATTTAATGTACTCGCCGTTTTTACACCCTGTATATTATGCCTGACGTCTGCTTGTATACTTTTATTAAATAACTTTCGTTAGTATTAAGTTTCTTTCATTTTCTCTTCTTTTGTTGCTACCTTTGTATTATGTTTTCAAATAAGAAGGTTGACTGGCAGAGATTGCCATAAGTAACAAGTCCGCCTTTGGTAAAATTTATATTGAAGTACAATAAAGGATATTCTATTCTATTCTACTCTATTCTACTTTACTTCCAGTTTTTCTATTGCGTCAAGTAATTCCAATTTGCGTTTTAGGCTGCTTGGTGATAAGAAGCAAGTATGTCTTGTAGAAAACCGTATATTTTTTAACCACCGACGCAAAGGGGGGTGTTATAAGTTTGACGCCTCCTCGTCTGTGTATATGTGTGTATGTCTGTCTATTTGTGTGGCATCCTAGCTCCCAAACAGATGGACCGACTTGGATGCGTTTTTTTATTAGGAAGCTGGTTTAACCGGGTTGGTTCATAGCTTTGTTAGTAATCAAGTATTTTATGAAGTAATTAAAAAATTACGCCTGACGGATGGAGCGATTTGGATGCGGTTTTAAATTTAAAAAAAGTTTAATTACAAATTTAAAAACCGTTTTCTTACTGTTGTCAGCCTCGATAGCTCAGTGGTGCAGACAGTCGACTGTTGCTATTGATTGTTAAGCAACGCTGGCGCGGTCAGTTTTTGGATGGGTAACCGCTCGACCGTTGGAGGCATATCGGAGTCCACGTAAAACTGTAGGTCCCTTCCCTTCCTACCTTACTCAGTGGTAGGGTTCAACCCGCCCGGGTTGGTACCACCGCACTGAATGAAACGTCGGTCGAAACGGCTACCTATGTAATAGTTCGTGTTTTCCGTCCAGTTCAGTGTAGCCGGCACGACCGAAGGGAAGCACTGACATGGCACCTAGTTCACCCGGTGTTATGGGGTGACATCACGGATGTTGTAAGTGATGTAGCCAACCGTGTCAGTTTCCATAAAAAAAAACTTAAGAGTCGGTGGATCGCTAAGTAAATAAAATATAAATACTCAATGCTGCGCGGGTATACTTACTTAGTCGGGTCCCCCGACTCCTTTAAGCAAGTAAACGGAAATTATTTTTGACTTTTTAAGGGTCGGGGGTTTTTTTAAATTTGTAATTTAAGTTTTTCTAATATCGAAGTCATAGAGGTTTACTAGAAACATCAATTGATAGAAACCGATTTTTTGTAGTGATGCGCCTTAATTCTCAAAATCATGCGTAAGGTCAGGCCTGAAATTAACCAATTAACATGAATATCGAGCACGAAACTGGAGTTAGAGGGGAATATTCGCGGAGTTGTTCTACTCCTGTTATCCCCCCTCTCACCGGGATGAGGGGGGCGGGGGGATTCCTTCTCAGTATGCCCCCTGCAACCATTGCGGTGGCGGTTTGCGAACTGGCAAATTGAGCACAACTTTAAAGGCGAGTTTATATTTATGGAAATATTATGTCGCGACGATATTTTCGATGGAACGATGAATTTTGTATTTTTTTTATGGCATAGTTGGCTACTTCGCCTACTCCACCCGTGATGTCAGCCCAACACTTATTGGTGAAATAGGTGCCATCTCAGTGTCTGGACCGAGAGCTCAAACTATTTCCATAACCGTTTCGATCGACCTAAATCAGCGCGGTGGTACCACTCCGGACGGGTTAAACACTACCTAGTAAGTTGAAACTTTAATTCATTGGACATTTGATAAAAATTGACGGCTTAGGCATACATTCTGTATGTTAATTTATATAATTTAATATTTATTATTGTTACATTCTATATTTTTATAAATGAGATTTTGATTATTTAATAATCCTAGTTGACGATTTCGATAGCATTGGATCCATAAGGATCCAAAAAAAATGCTCAATGAATTAAAAACGATTGACTTTGACTTTGACTGTTAGGGGAACGGGCATGCAGTTTTAAGTGGAATTTGAATCACGGTCAACCCAACGATCCTCAACGGTCGGACGGTCACCCGTCGAAAGTATGATGGCGCCCGGTGGCTTAACTTCGACACAACACCAAACTACCGAGGCTGCGTCATTCCAATTTGCCACCACAAACTATTGCACTTTCTTGTCCGTTTGCCACACCGAAAACAGGCAAATGGTTTTGAGAGATGTCTTCGAAAAATGAAAGTTTCGTCGCGTGGATTTACTACTTTCGAGGTTTGTTTTTAGAAAATGTAATTTCATCCTAACAGGTAGCTATTGATTCGCCGCCGCCTCCCTCCCGCCCCGGCGCGAATTTAGTTTGAAACAATTATCCAAACAGCTTTATCCTAATCGAGTTATGGGAACTCGAACCCGAGGCTTGTACTATATCACAATGTCGTCGGCCGCGCGCGATCCGTCCAAGACAGTTGTTGTAAATCTATGAGAAACTGAACCAACGACTCAGGCTGAGTCAGCCTTCCACGAGCGCTACTCATCATATTTGCTTTGAAAAAACTTGAAATGGAATGAAATGATTAATTTTTTCGTCACATAGCAACAATTCTCACATAAAAACACACACATACATACATACATACATATGGACGGGTTAAACCCTACTAACTAGTAAGTTAGCGGAGGGGACTACATTTTAGTTTTAACTGTAAATTAAGTCGGTCAAGTGCGAGTTTGACTCATCCACAGAGGGCACCGCAGATCAGCTATAGTATAGTTGCTATACCATACGTGTCCATAAACCATATCCGTCTACCTTTTGTCAGTTTGTAATGCAAACTCAAAGAGTTTGTATTACGTCGCTGCGCTCCTTTTAAATTTTTTTTTAAATTAAAACGCAACAGTTGACCATTTTGGCTGAATTTTAGGAATAAAACTAAGAAATTGATCCCTCTGCATCGCGCGACGAAGCACGGCCGATGACTGTCGATCGGACCCGAACGCGCTTCGTGGCCCTCACCAACGAAGCTTCACCTCACCAACGCTCACATTCTCTCTATAAAGGAGCGCAGCGACGTAATACAAACTCTTTGTGCAAACTATCTCTGGCATCTATGCAAGGCGCCCTATATTATTTAATAGCGTGAATATGTACTAATCGATTGTTAGCTCGTTTCTTGTATGGGAACCTATTGATTTTTTACTTTTTTCCGCGTATCCGCTATAATATGACACATTCTGTGAAAATTTCAACCGGCTACCTATTACGGTTCAAGAGATACAGCCCTCGGACGGACGAACGGACGGACGGACAGATAAACAGACGAGCATATAGACACACAGACAAACAGATAGACAGACAGACAGAGGGCATAGACTTAATAATAGCTTCCGTATGGGTAAGGAAGTTTATCCAAAGAAACGGTTCTAAAGACACAGCCCTCGGACGAACAAACGGACGGACGGACAAATAAACAGACAGATAGACAGACACAAAGACAAACAGATAGACAGACAGACAGAGGGCGTAGACTTAATAATAGCTTCCGTATGGGTATGGAAGTTTTTCCAAAGAAACGGTTCTAAAGACACAGCCCTCGGACGAACAAACGGACGGACGGACAAATAAACAGACAGATAGACAGACACACAGACAAACAGATAGACGGACAGACAGACGGCGTAGACTTAATAATAGCTTCCTGCGTAACGGAATCCTAAAAATACAATAATTTCTTACTTACTTCATGCAAATAAAATACATTCATTACATACATACTTACAGTTTTATTATTTTGAGTACCTACATAATATAGAGATGATAATTTGTAGTTTTAATAATATTAAAAATACAAATATCTATCTCCTCGCCCCGCCGCCGCCGGTGGTGGAAACTCCATTTGTTTTTATATCAATTTTAGGTTTTGATTTATTATATTCTTAGTAAGTTTGTTTTGTGTTATTTAGGTAGATATATTTTTTATATTGTATTAGTCAGTTTATTCTAATAAGTAGTTTAGTTTAGTATTTATTTAATTTATAGTTTTAATGTTATTATGTTTGTTAGAATATTATTTGTATATGTATTACTGATGTGACTTGAAATACATAATTAATTTTGTAAAAATATAAAATTTATATAAAAAGAAATGTGTGAATATATGATTGAGAAAAACATAAAACGTAGTTTATTCCACTGTGTGACCAAATTGGGCACCCCTGCCCCTCTATTTCCTCTCATCTCATTCTCTCCTGTCATCACAGAATGTCCATGGGCATCGTTAGCCACCTGCGAGTAGGTTGTACCGTGTGGGGCCGGTATTGTACCGTGTGGGGCCGGTACTTTAAAAGAATAGCCCCACTGCATCTCTCCCCGTGTATGTCGTAAAAGGCGACTAAGGGATATGACTCCCTTCTTATTTTAATAGGTGGTAGGGTTTAACCCGCTCGGGTTGGTAACACCGCACTGAATGAAAGGTCGGTCGAAACGGCTATGTAAATGGTTTGTGTTTTCCGTCCAGTTCAGTGTAGCCCGCACGACCAAAGGGAAGGCTGACGTGGCACCAAGATCACCCGGTGTTATGGGCTGACATCACGGGAGTTGTAGGTGATGTAGCCAACCGTGTCAGTATCCATAAAAAAAATAAAAAAAAGGTGGAAATAAACCACAAGTCTGGCATCTCTTTAAAAAAAGTGTTTTAAAGTTATTTTAAATTAATATAAATTTATGATCTGTTTTATAAGATTTTAGACTAAAATTTGTCTTTGTGCTTCTCTGAATAGCCATTTGAGGGTCCGTACTCATTTCCTTGAGCAATTTTGAAATTGCCGTCGAAACTCGCGACAAAGCCTCGTCAGAAGTAATTAGCTTTTTAACTGAGCGGGCGTCATTAGTCCTGCGTCCAGCGTTCAGTACATTTTAAGATCAACTTGAAAACTGGGATGCGCATGACACCTACTGTCGCATGTTCGTAGGGTAGACACGTGCACGTCCGTTAGAAAAAAAAAACAAAAAAAAACTGTTTTAAAAAAACATTGCACCGACTTTAAAAAAAAACAACTAGAACTTAAAAGTGTTAAATATTATTTTGATTCATATCCGCCTTGACCTCACATACCCTTGAGTTGAATGCGGTACAAAGCACCCCTGAAAATTGATATATGGACCCCTTTTGTGCTTTTCTACCGCCTTCAACTCAAAGGTCCGAATATGAATAAAAATATTATTTAACACTTTTAAGTTCTAAGTTTTTCGAAGTCGGTGCAATGTTTTTTATAACGGTTTTTTTTCTAAGAAGTCGGTAAAAAATATAGGTAAGTATTAATATTTGAGGGTTGCCATTCGTTCCGGTACACCGGGACTAGTCACCGGTTTAGAAACTCAGTTCCGGTCGTCCCGCCTAACCACCAAATGCCAGTTAGTTTTATCCATACTAAAAAATTTAAAATCTTCAAAGGGTTTAGTGTTTCTTCTTATTTCCTATCACTACTTACAGAGCGTTTCAGGCATCATAGGTCCGCAGATTTCAGTCGCAGATGTCAATTATGTGTATACCTACATAGACGACGAACGTTCAGTGGAGACTTTTGGCTAACTAACCGCGAGCTTACAGCTACGTGGATCGTTCTGAATCGGACAATTTTCTGGGGCCTATAATTTATTGTCTATGGACATTTAAAACCATTTCAAAATTTAATTTAATATTCATCTTGCGAAGTTTGTTCGTCAGTTCTTCTTCGCATTGAATTCGATATATGGGTGTCTGTGTGGGCTCTGAATACGAATCTGTAGTCAAAATAAAAAAAAGTGGCCGCCATTTTGAACTTTTTAGTTACTGGACCGATTGCTTTCAAAATCGATATCTGGGTGTATGTGTGGGCTCTGAATACGAATCTGTAGTAAAAATTAAAAAAAGTGGCCGCCATTTTGAACTTTTTAGTTACTGGACCGATTGCTTTCAAAATCGATATCTGGGTGTCTGTGTGGGCTCTGAATACGAATCTGTAATCAAAATTAAAAAAGTGGTCGCCATTTTGAACTTTTTAGTTGCTGGACCGATTGCTTTCAAAATCGATATCTGGGTGTATGTGGGGGCTCTGAATACGAATCTGTAGTAAAAATTAAAAAAAAGTGGCCGCCATTTTGAACTTTTTAGTTACTGGACCGATTGCTTTCAAAATCGATATCTGGGTGTCAGTGTGGGCTCTAAATACGAAGCCGTTGTCAAAATTTAAAAAAAGTGGCCGCCATTTTGAACTTTTCAGTTACTGCACCGATTGCTTTCAAAATCGATATCATATTTTTTATGTTAACTACATATTGTTATTCAGAGCCCACACAGACATGTAGATATGGGTTTTGAAAGTAATCAGTCCAGTAACTAAAAAGTTCAAAATGGCGACCACTTTTTTAAGATTTTGACAACGGATTCGTATTCAGAGCCCACACAGACAAACAAATGTCGATTTTAAAAGCAATCGGTCCATTAACTAAAAAGTTCAAAATAGCGGTCACTTTTTTTAAATTTTGACAACGGATTCGTATTCAGAGCCCACACAGACACCCAGATATCGATTTTGAAAGCAATCGGTCCAGTAACTAAAAAGTTCAAAATGGCGGCCACTTTTTTTAAATTTTGACAACGGATTCGTATTCAGAGCCCACACAGACACCCAGATATCGATTTTGAAAGCAATCGGTCCAGTAACTAAAAAGTTCAAAATGGCGGCCACTTTTTTTAAATGTTTACTACAGATTCGTATTCAGAGCCCACACATACACCCAGATGTCGATTTTGAAAGCAATCGGTCCAGTAACTAAAAAGTTCAAAATGGCGGCCACTTTTTTTAAATTTTGACAACGGATTCGTATTCAGAGCCCACACAGACACACAGATATCGATTTTGAAAGCAATCGGTCCAGTAACTAAAAAGTTCAAAATGGCGGTCACTTTTTAAATTTTGACAACGGATTCGTATCCAGAGTCCACACAGACGCCCATATATCGATTTTGAAAGAAATCGGTCCAGTAACTAAAAAGTTCAAAATGGCGGTCACTTTTTTAAATTTTGACAACGGATTCGTATTCAGAGCCCACACAGACACCCAGATATCGATTTTGAAAGCAATCGGTCCAGTAACTAAAAAGTTCAAAATGGCGGCCACTTTTTTTAAATTTTGACAACGGATTCGTATTCAGAGCCCACACAGACACCCAGATATCGATTTTGAAAGCAATCGGTCCAGTAACTAAAAAGTTCAAAATGGCGGCCACTTTTTTTAAATGTTTACTACAGATTCGTATTCAGAGCCCACACATACATCCAGATGTCGATTTTGAAAGCAATCGGTCCAGTAACTAAAAAGTTCAAAATGGCGGCCACTTTTTTTAAATTTTGACAACGGATTCGTATTCAGAGCCCACACAGACACACAGATATCGATTTTGAAAGCAATCGGTCCAGTAACTAAAAAGTTCAAAATGGCGGTCACTTTTTAAATTTTGACAACGGATTCGTATCCAGAGTCCACACAGACGCCCATATATCGATTTTGAAAGCAATCGGTCCAGTAACTAAAAAGTTCAAAATGGTGGCCACTTTTTTGAAATCGCGAAATTAAAACACCATGAATATTATTAAACCGGAAAAAAATATTGTCTTAAGGAAGTCTCCAATCTTTTACTCTGTTCCTCGAAATTTAGGTAAATAAGCCCTACTTATTCCTATCACTGATTATTAGTACAACTTTTCAAAAATATTAAAACAACAGTCTTGTTTAATTTTTCAATATTTTTTTTGGATTCAAACAATAATATTCGTTCAGTAAAAACTATTTGTAATAATATTACAAATAACAATTTCAAAATTCACAAATATACCGCACCATCATTTTCCGTCAGACTGGCATTCGTAGTGATCCCGTCAAGTTGCCGTCAAGCAAGGCTTCCGATTGGTCGGACGGTCGGCTCTTACTACCAGATACCCGAGCCAAGCCAGCGATAACAAACCTGTCGCTCGCCTTGCTCGCTCTGTCTCTCTCCATATCGCGGGGCGCGATATGGGTAACGGAGATAGACAAGTCACGTCATAAAAGATTAAATTGCGATTTCGATTTTCGTAGTAGTAGGGATTTTTGGCTAGCCGTGCTCCGATACAAACGCAGTAGCGTTGCGTCTCCCGTAGGTATTCTCCTTGCTCGTACCCCTCGTGCCTCCGTAAAATGAAAACACTCTATCTAGACCAGATACCATACAGCGTGTGGTATCAGGCCTCACGCACTCTATGTATTTGCGCGCGCTAACTACCTACCGCTCGGTGGACCGCCGCGCCGGGGCGGTCTAATTCAGTGGAAATTCGTCAGCCGCGCGAAGCATACCTACACGCTCGTCCAGGCAACTGCGCGCAGCTGCAAAGCAATAATCACTTTACACTCGATCGTTAAGGTACATTTTCGCACGCAGCGATTGGCGACGTGAAACAGTAGGCTATTAAAGCCGAAGGTACCGGGTATTCGTACCGTGTGGGGTCGGTACTTAAAAAGAATAGCCCCACTGCATCTCTCCCCGTCGCATGTCGTAAAAGTCGACTAAGGGATCGTCAGCCTCGGCAGCTTAATGGTGCGGTCAGTTATTGGATGGATGATCGCCCGACTGTTGGAGGCTGACCGTGGTTCGGATACCACGTTAAACTGTAGGTCCCTTCCCTTCTTACCTTACTAGGTGGTAGGGTTTATCCCGGCCGGGTTGGTACCACCGCACTGAGCGAAACGTCGGTCGAAACGGCTATGTAAATAGTTCGTGTTTTCCGTCCAGTTCAGTGTAGCCGGCGCGAAATGAAGGGAAGCACTGACGTGGCACCTAGTTCACCCGGTGTTATGGGCTGACATCACGGATGTTGTAGGTGATGTAGCCAACCGTGTCAAGTTTCCATAAAAAAAAAAAAAAAAAAAAAGGTATGGAACTTTTTCTATGGAGTGATTTATCTGTTACGAAATCTGTGGTGGTATGTATGTTTAATTTGAACCCCGGCCGCAGTGCTATCATTATAGTAAACCCATTTTGTCGCCCATTCATTTGTGGTCTTATTGTGAGTTTGAGGGACGCCTTCTGCCCTTTGTGGTCCTTATGCGTCTCCCGGTTTTGTACTTTTATATAAATTGCCTTTTTCAATACCCACCAATTGTGTTGATACATGCCGCCGCCTATATTTGTCAAGTTTCAGGAAATATTTGATTACATTAAAAACATGAAAGTTTCGTAGAACTTTTTTAATGGAAACTGAGACAGTGGGCTACGTCACCTACAATTAGCGTGATGTCAGGCCATAACACTGGGTGAACTAGGTGCCATGTCAGCGCTTCCCCTCATTTCATGTCGGCGACACTGAAATGGACGAAAAACACGAACTAAGTACATAGCCGTTTCGACCGAAGTTTCATTCAGTGCGGTGGTACCAACCCGGGCCTGTTAAACCCTTCCACCTAGTAAGGTAAGGGACCTAAATTTATACGTGGAATCCGAACCACGGTCAGCCTCCAACGGTCGAGCGGTCATCCATCCAAGTACGACGGACCGCACCACTGAGCTACCGAGGCTGACTAGGTACTTCTTATAAAAGGCAACGTCTGTCTGTATGTATGTTTGAGACAGGGTTGCCAGATGTCCGGTTTTGGACCGGACAGTCCGGTTTTTGAGGCTTGTGTCCGGTCTCCAAAATAATGATAAACCGGACACCAAAACGTCCGGATTTTTCGTCATATAACGCAAATATTTACTTTTTCAGAACATTTTAATACTTAATCTTACCGTTTTCTTCGATTTTGCAGTAAGTTCGATCAATTCAACACTTTTATTTATTACTCTATCTCCCATTTAATTTCAAAAGTAAAGGTCACGAAAAATTTGGTCAATCAACTTTCATTTTGTACATGAAAAATCAAAGGCCCTTTGATGAAAAATATCCGGTTTTTTCAACTGAACCAACTGGCAACCCTGGTTTGAGATAAACTACGAAACCAATGAACAGATTTATTTCGGTGCGCCACCCGAAAGACTTTATCCAATCCCTCGAAACCTTAATCCTGCAAACCTTCGTTTGGTTCTTCGGCAAGTGATAAATAAATGATGTTTTGGTGGTTTAAAAAAAAAAATAACCAGGGTTAATATAAGATCTTCTATATATGTTGAGGCGGTGCATGTCGTTTTTGTTACGTTTGTATTTCCGAAAATAAACCTTTTAGGTGATTATAAAAAAAACTAAATACCCTAAAAAAATTTAAATACCCTAACATTGCTTAAAATAGAAAAAAAAAACAAAAAAGATTTTGTGGGATTCGAACCCATGGTCAAAAAGTACAAACCCTACACGCTTACCACTGAGCTAACAAATTACTTAACCGACCAAACGAATATCGGCTTCTATTGGTTCGCTCCGGCGAAGGAGTAGGAGTGAAGGATTAGAGGGATTCGAGGGATTGGATAAAGTCTTTCAGGTGTCGTATCGGATTTATTTAATCAAGTGAAGCCCTGACGTGGCTCCTACTGCCGACTTGAGCAAGGTGTAGTAGGCTGACATCGCCACTAGGTGATGTAGCTAATCCAACCAAAAATGTATGTAATCAATCAATCAATATCAGAATATCAACTGTGGAATAAAAATACATACATACATACCACACGCCTTATCCCGACAATCGGGGTAAGAAGAGTTATCGATGTTGTGCTGCAAGAACTCTAGTAAATTAAAGCACAACACCGACCACCACGTCTCAAAATACTAGTACGAGATTATTCTATTATGTACCGTGTGGGGTCGGTACTTAAAAAGAATAGCCCCACTGCATCTCTCCCCGTCGCATGTCGTAAAAGTCGACTAAGGGATAAGAAAATTCGTCAGCCTCGGTAGCTCAGTGGCACGGTTGGTTAGTCAACTGTTATTAAGCAACGCTGAGCGCGGTCAGTGATTGGATGGGTGACCGCTCGACCGTTGGAGGCTGACCGTGGTTCGGATTCCACGTTAAACTGTAGGTCCCTTCCCTTCTTACCATACTAGGTGGTAGGGTTTATCCCGGCCGGGTTGGTACCACCGCACTGAACGAAACGTCGGTCGAAACGGCTATGTAAATAGTTCGTGTTTTCCGTCCAGTTTAGTGTAGCCGACATGAAATGAAGGGAAGCACTGACATGGCACCTAGTTCACCCTGTGTTATGGGCTGACATCACGGATGTTGTAGGTGATGTAGCCAACCGTGTCAGGTTCCATAAAAAAAAAAAAATCTCAAGCAGCAAGTAAGCCTCGAAGACCCACCTACTGCCTGACTCGATGGAAGGACCGTGCCACGGTGAAAGGTGGCTATCCTATCGCCCTTTAGCACGGCATCTCGTAATTATCCCACATTTGCCTTTTGCAACATGCACGGGGAGAGGTGCAGTGGGGCTATTCTTTTTTATGTACATACCAGCCCCACACGGTGCCCGGTATAAAAGTGCCATTATTAAAAATATTTAACTAATGAATTTCCCCTCTTTTCCACATTCAAAAACAATAGTTTGGTTGGACCTCCGACATGTCCGTAGATAAGACCAAATTGATATAGAACGAAGGAGAAGTCCTGATACGTCCGAGTGGACCCGTGATGTGGGGTGACGAAGGTCCTACTTAATAGGCCGCCTATATCGGATCTTTCTTCGCCTATCTTCAGGAGGGCAATTCACTAGCAGGAATATGTTCTTGCATTTACCGCTTTTACGCATTATGATAATTTTCAAAGGTCGACGGGACGACGACATCAAGTAACGTCGACTGCTTTCCAGTGGTTCCGTACCGCTGAAGGCCGGGAGGAATGGAGGAAAATTGGTGAGGATATATCCAGCAGTGGACGCATACACGCTGACTGACACAAAGGTCGACTGGAAGAAATCACTTATAGTGAAAATTCCACCTTTGCATGCTATTGTTCTTTTCATCGTGTATTATTGTTTAAATTAGTTTTTAGTCCCGCACCGTCACTCATATTAAATAATGAACTCGGCTTACCGGTGCGATAATGGCGAGCGCATCGCTGCAGCTCGACGTTTCGAGTCCTCTATGGGACCCGTTCTCAAGAGGACGTGCTAGCTCCTCCGGCAGCCAGCACGTCACTGACAGGAGCTCGCCTGCTTCGCAAATTGTAGTGGTGGGTAGGTATCACTTCCGGATTCGCTGCGTTCCTTGCTTCTTCGGACCTACAGAAATTGCTGACGGTGTCGAGCTCTATGACATCGTCGCTTCGGTTCTGTCTTGGCTGCAGCGTAGCCAGTACCGGCTTCCATATCGGCGAGATCTTGAACGAGTCTTCGCGGTTAAAGTTGTCGTGTTTGGCAATTTCTATCGACTCACGGACAATACGTGGCAGATGTCGTTTTTCGGTGGCGAGAATCTTCACCTGATCGAATCTAATCCAATGATTTTGTCCGGAGTCGATGTGGTCACAAACCGCTGACTTATCCGCTTGACCTTTCTTGACCGCTCGAATATGTTCGGTAACCCTTGTACTGACACTCCGTTTTGTCTGTCCTATGTAAGATTTTCCGCAGGAACACGGTATCTTGTATACCCCTGATGATTGTAGCGGCAGCCTGTCCTTAGCCGATCGCAGCATGCTTGACATCTTGCGATGCGGGTGTAACACCGTCTGTATGCTCTTCTTCCTAAGAAGTTTCGCTATTCGGTGCTAGAGAAAAACTGTGCTCTGGCGTTCCTGGATGTGCTGGTAATTCGGAAGGAGGACGGTTCTTTCGGCAGTACAGTGAACAGGAAACCCACCCACACAAACCGGTATTTACACGCAACTTCGCACCACCACCCGGCGCATCTGCAGTCTGTGGCGAAGTCACTATTACAGCGTGCACAACGGCTGTGTGATGCTGACCATCTGACCGAGGAAACCACATTAGTTCATCGTGTCCTAAAAGAAAATGGATATGGCTCACAGTTTAGAAAAATAAAGACGCGAAAAAAGAAACTGGTGGCGGATGTGAAGCGACTTTCTGCCTACATGCCGTACGTACGTGGTGTAACTTCTTAGGAAGAAGAGCATACAGACGGTGTTATACCCGCATCGCAAGATTTCAAGCATGCTGCGATCGGTTAAGGACAGGCTGCCGCTACAATCATCAGGGGTATACAAGATACCGTGTTCCTGCGGAAAATCTTACATAGGACAGACAAAACGGAGTGTCAGTACAAGGGTTACCGAACATATTCGAGCGGTCAAGAAAGGTCAAGCGGATAAGTCAGCGATTTGTGACCACATCGACTCCGGACAAAATCATTGGATTAGATTCGATCAGGTGAAGATTCTCGCCACCGAAAAACGACATCTGCCACGTATTGTCCGTGAGTCGATAGAAATTGCCAAACACGACAACTTTAACCGCGAAGACTCGTTCAAGATCTCGCCGATATGGAAGCCGGTACTGGCTACGCTGCAGCCAAGACAGAACCGAAGCGACGATGTCATAGAGCTCGACACCGTCAGCAATTTCTGTAGGTCCGAAGAAGCAAGGAACGCAGCGAATCCGGAAGTGATACCTACCCACCACTACAATTTGCGAAGCAGGCGAGCTCCTGTCAGTGACGTGCTGGCTGCCGGAGGAGCTAGCACGTCCTCTTGAGAACGGGTCCCATAGAGGACTCGAAACGTCGAGCTGCAGCGATGCGCTCGCCATTATCGCACCGGTAAGCCGAGTTCATTATTTAATATTATTGTTTATTCGTTTATTTACACATTTTTTTCTTTTTTTATATTAATTTTACAAATAAAACCTAAATCTAAAATTAATACAAAATAACAAAATTGTTTATTATTAAAAATTTTCTTCGGTTTATTTTTCTTTTGCCTATAATTGTTTGTTTTCTTTATTAAAACCTAATTACAATAATATTGTAAAAAACTAAAAAAAGAAACAACAGAGTAACTAAATTAAAATAAAAAATTCTTCCATTGGGACTGTGACCGCAGTCACGACAGTCCCCGGACACCTCCATAAGCAGTTTCCCCAACAGCTTCACCAGTTCTTTGGCGTCCGGCCGGGCTCCACATCCCGATTGTCTCTACGGAAAACAGCGACAACCTCGTAATTTTGTTTGACATTACGGTATTTACTGTGTTTTGCAGTTTGCACCTTTGCCGCGGCATAGCCAGCTATGTGACAAGAGCCACCTATATGACTAGGGGCTAGGGTATTCGCGCAAGTGACTTCCCAGACCATAATTGTTTGTTAATATTTTTGTGTGCAATAAAGAATTTCAATTTCGAATTATATTTATACAAGCTGTAGTCACCGCTTTAGAACCTCTCTGTCGCATTGAAAATATTAATGCGTGGTCAGATTCCAGCGTCGCTTTGACCTGGATCAAATCATATCCATCAAAATGGAAAACTTTCATCAGCAATCGAGTCAGCCATATTCAGGACCAGGTTCCTCCTCAATGTTGGAGACACGTCAGGTCTTGTGACAACCCAGCGGACTGCGGTTCCCGTGGTCTGCTGCCCGAAGCTCTACTACAACATCACTTGTGGTGGTCGGGTCCCAGTTGGTTGCAACAATCCGAAGAAACCTGGCCTACATCTAATTCTGATCTCGCATCTGATTTCGTAGATGCTGTCGAATGTGAACAAAAAATTTGCACCCTCTTGTCGTCAATGAATGTTGATTTTATTCAACATTTACTCAATAAATTCTCGTCGCTCCGCACTCTCGTTAATGTTCTCGCTTATTGTTTTCGTTTTGTTCACAATGCATCACATGCTGACAGCAAACTCATTGGACCTCTCTCTCTTCATGAGAGAGACAATGCTTTGACATTCCTACTCAAACACACTCAAGAAGTATCTTTCGCAACGGAGATCATCGCAATCTCAAAATCGCAGTTGAATTCACTTCCAAAAATGTTTCGTAAACTCTCGTTGTTTCTCGATGAAGCTGGTCTCCTCAGGGTGGGCGGTCGCCTAACTAGAGCGAATATACACTATGATAGTAAGCATCCTGTACTATTACCTCGACAGCATCGATTGACATTTCTGATCATTCAGGAATATCATGAAAGGCACTGTCATCCAGGATTACAGACGCTGCACCATTTGTTGTGCCAAAACTATTGGATTTTATCGCCCAAGCGCGCCATACGCTCAGTCATCTCACTGTGTCATAAGTGTTTTCGTGCTAATCCAAAACTTGCACCGCCTCCACTCATGGGAGATCTGCCTGCTTATCGTATAAACCAGCTCAAATCTTTCTCGTCTTCGTCGGTCGATTACGCAGGTCCGTTCACAATCTCACTTGGTCGATACAGAGGAGCCAAATCCTACAAAGCATACGTGTGTCTGTTCGTGTGCACAGCCACGAAAGCCGTTCACATTGAATTGGCTTCTGAACTGACTACCGATGCCTTTCTCGCCGCTCTACGACGACTGGTCGCTCGTCGTGGTAGAGTCAGTCTTCTCATTTCAGATCGTGGCACTAACTTCGTGGGTGCTAGCAATACCTTGAAAACGATAATGGCTCAAGCAGCTGAGCAGCAAGATATCAAATTCAAATTCAACCCTCCTGGAAGCCCTCATTTTTCCGGACTTGCCGAAGCTGGAATTAAATCCGTCAAAACGCACTTAGCTAGAGTCATAGGCACACAACGTCTAACGTTTGAGGAAATGTATACGGTTTTAACTCAAATTGAATAAGTATTAAACTCACGTCCTCTAACTCCGGTAAGCTCGGACCCCACAGACTTATCTGCACTGACCCCGGGTCACTTTTTGACTTTAGAGCCTCTGTCGTCTGTACCCGCACCCGATGTTAGTACATGTAACATTAATCGATTGGACCGTTGGTCATTGCTCCAACGGATGCACCAGGATTTCTGGAAAAGGTTTCATGTTGAGTATTTACACTCATTGCAACAGAGAATATCGAAATATCGATATTCGTCTTCACTCGAAATATCGTTCCTTACTAGATTCTCCTACTACCGAATAGGCCCCCTGCCCCGAAAGAGCGGAGCGCATTTCTAGAAATACTTAAGTAGGTATCGACAGGTTTGGGGAGGACCAACGACGGGAAAACCTTTTTCAGGAGGCATAGCGACTGGAAATGGAATACAAGTACCCACACAAAACTAATTTTAAGCGGCCCGCACACGGCCCTCTCCTAGCTCACAAGGAAATAATTAGGAAGTGAGTCTCGACAATTTGACTTCTAAGCAAGAGATCCTAGGTTGACAGCCTCGGTAGATTGCACGTGCTATAGATCGCTGCGCCGGGGCGCTGTCAGAGCTCGGATGACCGTTCGACCATTGAGGCTGACCGTGGTTCGGATTCCACGTAAAGCTGTGTAGGTCCCTTCAGATTCAGATTCAGATATTTATTTCGCCATAAAGAACACCTCGAAGAACACTCAAAAATTTGTTTTTTATGGAAATTGACACGGTTGGCTACATCGCCTACAACATCCGTGATGTCAGCCCATAAAACCGGGTGAACTTGGTGCCACGTCAGTGCTTCCCTTCAGTCATTTCCGGCTACACTGAACAGGGGCCCTACCGGCATTTCTCGCTTGAAATATGCGAGGGAGTTTACTCGTACTCCTTCTCACTTTTAGCGTCATTCGTATCGGTACCGGCGTTCAAGTGAGTGTCGACCTACCATAGATAAGACGGTCTAGATTACTTGCGATTACTTATTATTATCTTATGTTATCTAATTATTTATATGTTGTATTTATAATTTATGGAAATTCGTGAACATTTATGCCAAAAAAATTATCAATTGTTACCTTTTAACCATTTTTACTGATACAAATGAGTGCTTAGCATAGACTATGTCGACCTAGACCATGTGCCACAGTGTCAGTCAATCAACTGTCATGTTTATTAAAAAAAAAAAGAAGAAGAATTTAGCAATTTTTCTTCAATAAATATATTTATGTAATGTACCGTACTTGAGTGTAAGTAACGCAACATGAGCCAAGTGCAGGCACCTCATCCACACTCCGCTCCCGGCCAACTGCGGTGCAAAGAGATATGATGTGATGGCGGAGTTCATGGAACAAAATCCGCCGTTGGCGCGGGGCCGGCTGTCGGGAGAGAATGCGATGCTCGCGCCTCTGGATGGGCCTAACGGAGCGCCTCAAAGCATCGGGGGGCTGCGCCATAACATGGCAACAGTAGCACAAGGTGTGTTATATTTATGTATTCACAAATTCCTTTCAAACATCAAACTTAATAAGTCGTATTACAATGGTCGTACTAATATAATATTTTACAAATATGTTCATCTGTTTTTTCAGTATTGGACGGACAATAAAGTTCACTTAAAAAACTTGGCCGGTAGAGCCAGGCGGCAGGCCCACGGAACGGGTGTGGGCCGGCAGCACCGGTAGCTCTGCTGGAGCAATAGGACGAGCGGATGCTGGCGGTGTTGGGACAGGGCTTCGGACTCGGGGACTCCGAGGTCATAGTGAACACTCTACCGGTAAGCATATTTTAAATCACATTGGTATTTATTTACTGTAGTATTTTTTACATACTTCATTGTATGTATGTAACCAACGACTGTTTATGCACTATCTAGACGGTGACGTCACGGCAGCAGGGCAGGAAAAATGTACGCAATACCGTGACGGTATGCTCGAAACCTGCTGCCGCGTCGCGGTCATATCACCGCTGCCGCGACGCTATCGTCTAGTATGCAAGCAGCCAATGTGTTTTAGGGAAGAAAACAAGGAAAACATTTCTTTTTAATCAATTTTATTTTCAACAACACTACTCTCTCTTGAATAAAAGTAAAGTAGGTAACATAGAAGCAAAATTTTTCACAATAAAGTACCGAGCTATAATTGCGACTGGCCAACGCACGTCTATATAATATATGTACCGTGTGGGGTCGGTACTTAAAAAGAATAGCCCCACTGCATCTCTCCCCGTCGCATGTCGTAAAAGTCGACTAAGGGATAAGAAAATTCGTCAGCCTCGGTAGCTCAGTGGCGCGGTTGGTTAGTCAACTGTTATTAAGCAACGCTGAGCGCGGTCAGTGTTTGGATGGGTGACCGCTCGACCGTTGGAGGCTGACTGTGGTTCGGATTCCACATTAAACTGTAGGTCCCTTCCCTTCTTACCTTACTAGGTGGTAGGGTTTATCCCGGCCGGGTTGGTACCACCGCACTGAACGAAACGGCTATGTAAATAGTTCGTGTTTTCCGTCCAGTTTAGTGTGGCCGACATGAAATGAAGGGAAGCACTGACATGGCACCTAGTTCACCCTGTGTTATGGGCTGACATCACGGATGTTGTAGGTGATGTAGCCAACGGTGTCAGGATCCATAAAAAAAAAAATATGAATATCCTTATAACTCGAGAACCACTTTATTAATTTACATACTGTTTTCACTGTTACAATCTGTCATTTCTTAAGATGGTTTTACGTTAAATCATAAATATAAATCATAAAGATCTGCCTGATACTTTATCATCCAAAATTATGTCTTAAAGTTAAAAAAGATAGATGCCTAATTAAATAATTTTTTTCCATTAAGGTACGCCTGCTGGCCGCCCCCCTCGTGAGCTTCGTGCAAATCAACCCGCCTATGCGCGAGGTTATTGAGGAGTACGAGCGGGTACACGCTGAAGACAGGCGGCAGGACATGGCCCTCAGAGAGTGGTGCCTGGTGTCACAGGAGGAGTTTCGGCGGCAACAGTTGGAGCTTCTGCGGCAGTTTCTGCAGGTAAAAAAAAATGTTTTAATGTAAGTATTGCTATATAATATATACAGGCTGTTGCAGCAGTCACTACATTAAGTCCGGGAGCAGATTCATGGGATTAACAGAAATAATAAAGGTGTACGATGAATTCAGACTAAATAAAAACATTCAGTAACCATATAAACTAATTCCCATTTCAATACTAAACAAAAGGTTTTTGGAGGAAAAATCGGAACCCTTATAGGACATATCACCACAATTATTTTGGTAAATATATACGGTGTTAACTTAAATAGGCAACATTCCCGAAAGGGGGTTGTTTTGGGTCACATACTGATGCCGAAGAAGGGGGTAATTTTTTTTTTAGCTTTGGTTTTAAAATTTTCAATTTCTATATTTGGTATAAAAACATGGTATTTCATAATAGGAATCACACTGCATTACCAAAAAAATCGAAAGCTGAGTAATTTTTCAAATAAATAAAAAAAATCACATTCATATCGACACGATACAACAGCTAGCGCGCGGCACGTGGTCAGTCAGCTGGGTACGCACGGTCGCAGTCGCGCGGCGCGCGGCGGCGCTCGCTACACCATTCCAAAGAGAAATTGTCGCTGAGGTAAAATTTTGAAGAAAATATGCAAATTTTTTTAAACTATTTTAGATTTTATTTTTTAGTACCACAAAATAATCAGTATACGAAATGGTTTAATATTCGGTATTAAAATTGAAATGTCGCGAAAAAAGTTAACACCGTGTATAACAAAATATATCTTGTGTGGTAGTACGGAACCCTCAGTGCGCGAGTTAAACTCGCACTTGGCTCCTGTTTTTAAATGTCCAAGCAATGTAATGGTCTAATGTGATCCAAATACATCTAAGTACCTACGCTAATCAAAACAATATAATTTAAAGATATTTTTTGTTTTAACTTGCAGGACAACCGAGGGCGTTTTCAACAAACCCCAGCAGTGGCTCACTTGGGACAATGAGCACCCTCCCTACATAACCGGAGCACATCCTCGGGTTTGGTGCAGCACACTACCATCTGCTGGTTGCAAGCACCAAGTCCTTCCACAACATCAATGCCAGCATGTGCGTTTATTATTAAGATGCTCAATTAGTTCTTTAGTTTACCTAAATAGGTTTTTGTGTAAATTGTATGTGTAAATAAAAATATTTTATTCTTATTATTGTTTTGTTTACTTTTTTTACCAGAGATAAGAATACTTCATTTTGAGAGAAGCGTTTGTGGGAAGCGTATATATGACCCTCCGTGCGTTGGTAAGTATCACTTGCATAAAATGGAAGGGCAGTCATTATCTAGCAAATACAATTTAAAATAATGCGCAATGTTCTTTGGTGATAAACTAGATAGTGCGGTTGTAGAGTGTCGTCTCTGTCGCACTGCAAGTATCTGTATGACCGAGACAATGCTTTACAACCAGAAAGTCATCAAAGCATGATGCGCATTATTTACCGCCGCGTACTGTACACTAGAATTGGTTATTAATAATTAAGAGCAACATTTGATTCAGCATAGAAAGTAGAGGTTGATGCAAAGCTATTGTAGTTTTTCAACCTTCTGTCGCACAGATGACAAAGTACATACCTTGGAAGTGGGTGATATAGCGTCGGCTTTCTTTTGTGGGTGTCGGCCGGTTCGTAAAGTGGCGAAGCGCAGCTCCCTTGAGTGGATTCTTGTTCGCGCCGATGTTCTTGCTGTAAGCTCATCGACGCATGTCGGCCGGATTCCAGCAAAAGAGTCCAAGCCAAGACCGCGCCAACCGCCCGCCGCTTACGTAAATGTTTCGTAGAAAGAAAGAAACCACAAAATAAACATCGCGAAGCGAATGTCGTGTTTGCTTGTTTGTTTTGTTTACGAACCGCTGTAATTTTTTTTTTTTTTAATAATTATTGGCTTGGATGCCGGGTCCTTCTGCCATTTCTTTAATTTTATTTCCTATAATTTCTATATTTTCTACAGTATTTATTATGTATTTGTAAAGACTTTTATAATATTTTTGTTCAGTTAATAAATTTATTTCGATGTTTTCGTCAGTTTTCTCATGAAGTGAACGCCAAAAAGTTGATCCTTAGCTAGCGAGTTTAGCGGCAAATATCGGGGAGTTTATCTGTCAAAGAAACGTCAAAAACCCCGGTGCCAATTGTTTGATAGATCGACTCCGTGTCGACTCATAGCCTTCTGTATTCCGTCCTTGTCGTCTTGAAAGGACATATAGAGAAGGCTATAATCGACTAGATCGACAGCTCTAGCGAGTAAAATGTGGGAGTGCGAGAATGACGTCACTCGCCTGTTTCACCGGTGCCAATAAAGCGTTCTCGCCACATTTCTCGCACTCACACGGGCGAGTGAGTGAACGCCGGTAGACCTACTGGACGGAAAACACAAACTATTTACATAGCCGTTTCGACCGACCTTTCATTCAGTGCGGTGGTATCAACCCGGGCGGGTTAAACCCTACCACCTAGTAATATAAGAAGGGAGTCATATCCCTTCACCATATTAGGGTTCCGTATCCGTCGTACGTGACCCTATTACTAAGCCTACGCCGTCTGGCTGTCTGTCTGTCCGTCTGTCTGTCTGAGGGCTGTATCTCTTGAACCGTAATAGGTATCTACTTGTTTTCACAGAATATCACTTTTTTTCGGTGGGTCTGGAGCGTAAAGGACGATAAGGAACTTTGTTAAAAAAAATCTCAAAAGAAATCCGAAAGAATAAATTTGACGTCGCGTGGTCGCGTCGGATTTCTTTAGTCAATAGCAATTGAAATGAAAAATAAAACATCGCATTTCAACCGCACCGAGATAAAGAAAAAAATGCACAATGAAAAATTGTGATTGTGGAGAAATTTGATTACTAACGATTGAACGCGGCGATGTCAAGAAATTGTGTTCCGGCAACGCTGCAATTCCGGCTTGTCCGTCCCCGGGCGATTTTTGTTATTGATGATTTTTTTTAGGTTTAGATTTAAATTTTATAAATAATAAAATCAAACCAATTCAAACCAAATCAAATCAAACCAATTTGTGATTGGGTAATCAAACTCTATGTATGTACCAAATTTCAACTTTTTTCATCCAGTCGTTTCTGAGAAAATAGCCCGTGACAGACGGGCAGAGACAAGAGTGATCCTATAAGGGTTCCGTTTTTTTTCTATTTTTTTGAAGTACGGAACCCTACAATTATGTACAACTTGTTGTGCTTTAATTTACCTGAGTCCTTGCAGCACAACACCGATTACTCTGTTAACATCTGAGTGCCGATGAATCCAAGGAGGATCCTCTTAATTGATGCTTGTTTTTCAAAGCTTCAAGCTTCAAGTGAGCGAAGATGACTTATGAAGAAGAAGAAAGAAAGAAGAAAGAATTTGTTTTATTATTCATACTTATTAGAGTACTTTCAAATGATCCCTGTTTCCCAAAATAGGATTTCCTGAGCTATGGGAAACAGGATCTCTCATCCGGTCGTTCACTTACACTTATCTGCCTACACTGTACGTACATTACATAAGATTACAAAGAAGAGAAGAGGAGCGATTAAATCTGCAAGCGACACGGCTCTCAAGTCGTCTCCAAGCTACACACTTGTGAAAGTTCGACAGCGCACCTTGCTCTAGAACAAAAAGCTGCTCCATTGAGAGCAAAAGTTTTGCAATCGGGATCGTATTCGGAAACTTTTGCTTATCTTCACGTATTTAGGAGTAAGTGAACACTTTTCTACTACGATGGATGTCAATATTATCGGGAAAGGCTTGACATGGTTAGTGGTTGGCAAGGTTGCCAAAGATCGTACTAAACTAGATAGAAGCGGTTATGAAGCTCTGCGCTAGCTCCGCCAAAAGGAATATGAACTTATAAAGGAATATGATTGGCCTAGCGCGCACAAGCGAGCGGTAAGAGGAAGCGATATATAAGGCCCTAATATGTTAAGAAAGAGACAAATAGTTTTCTCGCCGTCTTTCTCCGCTCTACGAGGATGTCAATCAAGAGAGAGGGGATGCCATCGTTTTGGAGCATGTTTTTCAAGAAAATACTTATCGAGCACCACGTCTATCTAGTTTGGTACGGTTTTTAGTGGTTCCGGTTTTTTGGCCGGCGCCGCGTTACGGACTGGCGCGCGTCAGTTCAAAACGTTGGGTTTCGCTCTATCGAGGGGAGCCGAGCTAGCAAACTGCTGGAAAAGTATTGTGTAGGCCTAGTTAAAAGATGAATTATAGTGAAAGTTTCGGAACAAAAAATCTACAGATCTCACACTACGCGCAACTATCAAAGGCGTTGAAAATGTAATTTAGAAATAAATCAAACGATAAAATTTGTCAAATTTGTTTTATTCAAGGAAAAGAAACGATCGATCTTACAAACGATTGAGAACTTCTGGTGAAAGAAAACTCTTTAGCGAAAAATTCTGTAATATCTACATGGTTTCCTATGTACTAAATCGGTCTGTGAAGCCGACTTAGTTGGTGGCGGAATTACATTGATGGCGCTGTTATCAATGCGGTATAGGCTCCATACATAGTTAATAGGAATTCATTCTTTATCGTACTGACGATAAAATGAACGGAGCGCAGACTGACCTCGCGCGTAAGGGACCCGCTACCGACTACAGATTTTGTCCGCGCGCCTCTTAAGATGGCTCAAACTGTAGCTTAATTCAATCCAGAGATAATTTTTTTTCTGTTTCTTGAATAGAGAGCTCAAAAAAAATTTATTGGGAAATTCTACACTATACTCGATCACGAAAACATGAAAATTTTCAATGTAAAAAGGTCAACATTGCATTGCTGCCGAGAGCAAAGTAGGTGAATCATTGGTTCACCTGTCTCGATTGCAATAATAATAATAATTACCTATTACGTCGATTTGTCTACACACACTGCTGATATCTAGAAAACTGTCTAGGGCGCTACCCACAAATGCCGCAGATGCCGCCTCGTATTAGGAACGTGAAAAGGCCGCATTAATTAAACAGTACCTAAATACAGGTTGTTTCATGACCATAGGTCATAAAGCAAACCAGGTACTCCTGAGCCTATTTGGAGCAAAAAAGTTACATGACATTTTGTTTTACGGTGAACTTTTTTTTTTCATAATAAACTAAATAAAGACACTCCATTTACGAAATGCTCCCGTGTGAATAGACCGATGAACATGTACGGGCGTCGACAATGCATAGAGCGGAGCGGCAACGTCGCAATGTAGCGAGCGTCGGGTCGGTCGCACTACCGTAGTATTTTGCGCGCGAAAATTAAATTTTATTAATAACTCTTTAATTAAGGCATATCTCACAAAACTTTACTGGGCTTATTAGACTTCAAATTAGTCAAGGAATCACTGGTTTGATTTATGACCTATGGTCATCATAAAACACCATCCTGTATAGTCCGCGCGCGAGCTCCGTGGAATCAGTGGCTGTGGAAATTAATGTATTAGAGAGGTTTTATATTATAAATTATTACATATAATATAACTCGTCTGGTATAGTATAATAATCACAAAATGTGAATCTATATATAAATTCTATACAAATTCTATAATAAATTAATTTCCACAGCCACCGATTCCTCGGAGCTCGTGCGCGGACTGTAGGTGTATGATATTTTTCTACCAGTCTTTCACACTAAGGAACCTTTTTCACCGAACTCTATAAATTCTCCTTCGTGGAACTACATCGTGAAATGTGCGGAGAAACTTAAATACAACTTCACCTATGAATCAAGTGAGTCTTTGAACAAAACTTGGCTTCACGTCGAGGCATTCTTTAACGTTCAGAACAATAATGTTCTCAGCCAGGGGTTCCCAACCTGTGCGTTGCGTGCGGCGCCCATGGGCCGCCGCGCGTTTTCCATCCAGTTCTGTGTAGCCGATATGAAATGAAGGGAAGCACTGTGACATGGCACCTAGTTCACCCGGTGTTATGGGCTGACATCACGGATGTTGCAGGTGATGTAGCTAACCGTGTCAGGTTCCATAAAAAAAAGAACATGCTCATACAATAGTATCTAATACGAGCTCAGTAGTGTTCTCACTAACGTGGGGGTCAAAGATAATGCTAATAAAATTACTCTGTGAGGCTTAAAATGAATAGCCCCACTACATCTCTCCCCGGTCATGTCGTAAAAGGCGACTAAAGGGGTAAGGACAAGATGCCGTTCATAGGGGCGACAGGCTAGCCACCTCTCACCTTGGCACGGTCTTGTGGTGGTTGGTGGTGTTTGAAATAAGTTCATTCATTTAACGATTTTTGTAAACGTTTCACATTCAGTCTATGACTTATTGTAGGATTTGTAGGTATACCCTTACGTAAAAGATATTAATTTTTATTGAAAGGGCGGCATATGGCGCCGATCCACCTATACGGTATCTAAGGACGCACATGAAAATCGGTCGTATGCGGGGGTTGCGAATCCCATGCCGGCCTGGCAGGTGCCCATTCACGCCCCTCTTGAAGGACCCAAGACTTGGGGGGAACACATATACGGGCAGGGAAAGCGTTCTTAGAAATTACTCAGGGAAGAGAAAAAAGGTTGGGAACCAATGTTCAGAGCGACATGTTTACGATACGTTTGAAAGCATTTCGGAACGTGTACGTGTACTACTATGAGGTCGAATAAAATGTACAGAACTGTGTATTTACTCCAGTGTTGTGAATATATTTTATGACCTTACAGTATCTAAATTGGAAATACATTATGCCATTCGTGTACGATTGAATATTTACTCGTATATTGTTTAATCGAAGCGGCCGCGGCGGGTGGCCGAGTGGTTTGGGCAACGGCTTCTCATGCGAGAGGTGCGAGTTTCGAATCCGGTCGGCGTGTAACATTGAGTTTTTTCTGACGAAAAAATTGACGTACATAGGTTTCTATCCACAGCATAGAAAGTATAATATATAATACTTTGTTTAACAAGTTTAAATTTAAGCGGCGCGTGACCGAGTGGTCTGGGCGTCGTCGGCTTCTCTTGCGAGAGGTCCGAGATTCGAATCTGGTCGGCGTGAACCAATGAGTTTTTTCTGATGAAAAAATTTACGTGCATACCTACACCTGCTGCTTCACCGTTTGAAACCGGTGTAAAACTGTAGGTCCCTTCCCTTGCCCCTCACTAGGTGGTAGGCTCATATTGTAGCCGATTGGATTGGTACCACCGTACTGGATGTAAGATGGCCGCATAGCAGCCACGGTTGTGTTCTCCTCTAGTCCAGTATAGCTAGCAATGCAGGGAAGTCTTCGGTATGGCACCTACCTTCTCGGAGGTGATATTGGCTGGTCGGAGCATGTGCTTTGGCCCCTCCGACTCAGCCACCCATAATGTATTATCTATACATATAATAAAATCGTAAAGGTAAGAAAGTCTGTACATTGAATGTATTCGGAAAAAAACTAACCAGGGTGGCTTAAAATGAGATACTGAACA
This sequence comes from Nematopogon swammerdamellus, assembly GCA_946902875.1. Classification (NCBI taxonomy): domain Eukaryota; kingdom Metazoa; phylum Arthropoda; class Insecta; order Lepidoptera; family Adelidae; genus Nematopogon; species Nematopogon swammerdamellus. The sequence goes on along the minus strand of OX336337.1, from coordinate 24,687,837 downwards.
TATTTTAAAATTTGAACAGTTTTTAAAATTTTTGTTTGTTTGTTTGTTTGTTTGTTTGTCTGTACGCGCATCACGCAAAAACCACTGAACGAAATTAGACGAAACTTTGTATAGTGGCAGTTTATATGCCGGGTAAAAAATACGTAAAAAAAATTAACAAAAATAAAAAAAAAATTAAACAATTATAAACATTATTGTGCGTTTAAAATCACGTAGTCCAAAGTACATAATTATATCTTGAGAACTGGCAGCAAATACAATTTGAATAAAATATTCATTCGAAATTTAAAAACAAGTAGATACAACGAAAATAACATTTCTTCTTTTTTATAATTTGAACACAATAGTCTATACATATCTATTCTTTCTATACATATAATAAAATCGTAAATGCAAAAATGTCTATTTGTACGCTCATCTCGCAAAAACCACTGAACGAAATTTCACGAAACTTTTTATAGTGACAGTGTATATCAAATCACGTAATCTAAAGTAAAGGTAAAAAAGAATTTTAAATGTCATGTTGACAACGGAGAACTGTCATCCCGACGTAAGCTGGCCGGTGACAAATTGTTTGATAAATAAAAAAATATAATTGAAAGTCGAAGTTATGTCGCTGTCATCGGTGCAATAAAATTTATATATCTGTTGCCCGCGGCTTCGCTCGCGTGAAATTCGTATTTCAAAAAAAGAAAGTAAGTAACTAATGTCGGGCCCGAAGGCGGATCTGCGCTCACGTAAACGATATTCTTTCTCGATGAAAGTAACTAAGGGCGAGGCGGAAGGCGGAGCTGAGTTCAGCAAGAAGAAAAACATTCTTGAAGAAAGTAAGTAACTAAGGGCGAGGCCGAAGGCCGACCTCTGTTCTGGAAGACCATAAACCTTCTCGAAGAAAGTAAGTAACTATGGGCGAGGCCGCAGGCCGAGCTGCGTTCAGGGAGAAGCTAAACCATCTTGAAGAAAGTAAGTAACTAAGGCGAGGTCGAAGGCCGAGCTACGTTCGAATAATTGAAAAACCATCTCGAAGAAACAAGTAACTAAGGGCGAGGCCGAGGGCCGAGCTGCGTCCAGCAAGAAGCTAAAGCATCTTGAAGAAAGTAAGTAACTAAGGCGAGGCCGAAGGCCGAGCTACGTTCTGATAATTGAAAAACCATCTCGAAGAAAGCAAGTAACTAAGGCGAGGCCGAAGGCCGAGCTACGTTCTCATAATTGAAAAACCATCTCGAAGAAAGCAAGTAACTAAGGGCGAGGCCGAAGGCCGAGCTGCGTTCAGGAAGAAGCTAAACGATCTTGAAGAAAGTAAGTAATTAAGGGCGAGGCCGAAGGCCGTGCTCTATTCGGGAAGACCATAAACCATCTCGAAGAAAGCAAGTAACTAAGGGCGAGGCCGTAGGCCGAGCTGCGTTCAGGAAGAAGGTAAACATTTTTGAAGAAAGTAAGTAACTAAGGCGAGGCCGAAGGCCGAGCTACGTTCTAACAAATGATAAACCATCTCGAAGAAAGCAAGTAACTAAGGGCGAGGCCGAAAGCCGAGCTGCGTTCAGGAAGAAGCTAAACCATCTCGAATAAAGTTAATTAATATTAAGATTGAGTTAATTTAATTTAAATTTTATTATAAAGTCCACGCTTCTGACGGCAAATATCCTAGAACCTCGCGGTTATTCCCGGCTGGATGGCAAGAGGCCCTATGCTATCACCTTAGTGCCATGGACTAAGGGTAGTTTTTTGATGTGGGACGCCACTTGTGTTCTCACATTGGCTCCAAGTCACGTTAGGACATCTTCAAGAGCGGCTGGCGCGGCCGAGGCTGGGGCGGAGAGCCTCAAACGCAACAAATATAGAAATATAATTCAAGATTTCGAGTTTGTTGCGTTTGCGGTTGAAACCCTCGGTCCGTGGAGCAGTGAAGCCAAAAGAGGCTTGGGCCTCTGCTGGTTGACGCAACTGGTATCCCGCCATCAAGGGCTTATGTACTTCATTCAAAGGGTAAGCCTTGCCATCCAGCGGGGTAATGCCGCAAGTGCTCTAAGAACATTTGAAAATGCCCGTTTCGATAGTTATTTTAATGTTTGTTAGGTAGGTTTTAATTCTTTAGTTATTAATATTACTTTTTTATTTTTATGAAATAAATAGATTGAGTAAACGATATTATATGCTATCGAAGAAAGGAAGTCTTTAAGGGCGAGGCCCGAAGGCGGAAGAGGATTTTTGGTTTACCTGAACGCAGCTCGGCCTTCGGCCTCGCACTTAGTTCCTTCCTTTCTTCCAAAAGGTTTATCGTCTTCCTGAACGCAGCTCGGCCTTCGGCCTCGCCCTTACTTACTTCTTTTATTTGAGAAAGGTTTATCGTTTACCTGAAAGCAGCTCGGCTTTCGGCCTCGCCCTTAGTTAGTTACTTTCTTTGAGAAGGTTTATCGATTACCTGAACGCAGCTCGGCCTTCGGCCTCACCCTTAGTTACTTACATTCTTCTTTGGAATACGAATTTCACGCGAGCGATGCCGCGGGCAACAGCTAGTATAAAATATAAATAAAAAAAGGTCGTACCCCCAAGTAAAGTCTCGGGTCCTTCTAGAGGGGCGTGCGTTAATAGGTGTACGACCGAATGTCCATGGGCGTAGTTAGACACCTTATTGGTGGCTCGATGTCACATATCGCGCTTTCTACAAAAAAAAAAAAACATCCACCATAATAACACATATTCTGTGAAAATTTCAACCGGCTACCTATTACGGTTCAAACGATACAGCTGTAGGACAGACGGACAGTCAGACGGCGGCGTAGGCTTAGTAATAGGCTTCCGTATAGATACGGAACCCCAAAAACTATAAGATTTTTAGCATATGCATCAACAGCAAGCAAGGAATTTGGAAGATTTTCCAAAAGTTGCTAACATGTCTGCTAAAAAACCCCAAAATAATGACAGAGAAAACACTATTTTCAGAGAAATCACCTTACAACTCTGTCGTCTACATTGACTTAAAAAAAAACTTGTCGTCTAGCTCGTTTTGTAAGCGAAACGAAAGTTCGGTGTCGCAATTTGGCTGGGACTTTGAGGGCTCCACGACAACCGACGATGCTTCAGCAAGTGTATTCGAAAGCCGAAAACTTTCTACAACTTATATGTGAAGGCGGCACTCGAGGCCACGAGCAAGGAAGTGTATAGAGTCCGCATAGGACAGTTATATAATTTTTTCGACATTTAATTTTGAATAAATTGCGCCTTTTCACGCCCCTTTTGAAAAACCCCGGGATGCATTTCCTTTTACCTTTAGCCGCCTTTTGCGACATGCAGAGGGGGGGATGCGGTGTGCTTAATGTTTTCAAATGCCGGTTTACAAACTGTGTAGGTATGCATTTAGGTATGTAATTGAATATTTTTTTTGTATGTTATCAAACGCCCTTTGACAGATTCTAAAAGTAATGATAAATCGGCGAAAATAAGGAAGGTTCTTCCGGCGAGTGTGTTCCCCACCACCTATAACCTGGGAATTTTCAAAAGGCGTGTTATTAAATTAGACAACGACCTCTTTGTTCGCCTTGTAGCTGGCATGGCTCATTTCTGAGCGTGGTTTCGCGAGGAGTGGTGTTATTGGCTGTGCTGTGTCTTAAGCTTCATTTGAAGCAAAGCCTTCATTGGGCAAAGCCACCTGTGCCGGTCGTTAATAAAAAAAAATCGAGAGAGTCTGCATGTACACATGCAGCCGTCAAACTTAGTTCGTGAATTTGATGTTTCCGCAGTTTGAAAAATTGAAATTTGGTTGCCCATATTGCCCCACCTAGGCTTCAAACAAGTTTTTGATCCACATATCGAATAAAGTTAAAACCTTTGTCTGTTTGTTAAAGTTTGTCTCGATTATGCAGCGTTAACGACTAAAGCGTGAGAGGTGTTTGAAGTTTGCGTGTTTTCGCATTTTTCAAAACATGCTCAATTGAAGGGCTGATTTGGGCCAGAAGGGATGGAATGAGAAAATACAAATGTATAAAGTATTTGAAGTCGTCAGATGGATCTTTCATCTGACATATTTGAAATTGTTGTAGGTAGTCTGGTTGGTGAGTACTAAGCGTCGCAAAGTACAAAAAAAAGTCTTAATTTTTTTTAGTCGCTCCCCCTTACCCGAGCCCAAAGACGTTTCATCAAATTCACGTCAAAATTACTGTTTTGCGTACTCAACGTTTTGCAACCTCGCGCGGTGGCGGCGCCGCGGCGCCCTACGAGACGCCCCTCGAGGCGTCGTCGCGACGCGACTATCGTCCTGCTCATTATTCGAGGAAATAGCGTCATCCCTCTTGCCGGAGCGGCCACGTGAGCGGCTGAAGCGTCTCGTTATCCGGATTCCTTCTACACCGCTTTAGTCTCACGCGGGCTAACATTTGGTCGTACGGGACCCTATTACTAAGCCTACGCCGTCTGTCTGTCTGTCTCTTTGTCTGTCTGTCCGAGGGCTGTATCTCTTGAACCGTAATAGCTAGCCCGTTGATATTTTCATAGAACATGTGTTATTATGGCCGATATAGCAACAAATAATAAAAATAAGAAAAAGTAAAAAAAACAGGCCAGGTGCTAGTCGAGCTCGCGCACCGAGGGTTCCATATCATCCATGTCATGGCCAGCGCCACTCACGCCATCTATGGCGTGTTTATGAAATGCTTCATATTAGTTCAAATTCATGATTAGTTAAAATGCTTCATACTATTTTCGATAGATGGCGCACGCGCACCTTTTAGTTTCTTCTATGGGAACCCCCGTTAATGTATTACTTTTTCTTTTTTGTTATTTGTTGTTATATCGGCCATAATAACACATATTCTGTGAAAATTTCAACGGGCTACCTCTTATACGGAGGTTACACGCTAGGTTTTCCATCAGTTCAGTCCGTGATCTTGGTCACGACCAGATTGACGCCAGACTGACGCCAGACCTAAAATGCATTCGCACTATCAGTCCGCCATCAGTCTAGTATCAAAATATTTTAAAATCCATCAGTCTGGTCGATCAGTCCAAACCATCCATCCATCAAAGTAGATTAAACGGTCAGTCTGGACCATGGTTTAACCAGACTGATGGACTGAAGTGATGCCTAACCTAGCGTGTAACCTCCGTCTTACAGTTCAAGAGATACAGTCCTCGGACACACAGGCAGACAAACAGACAGACAGACGGCGTAGGCTTAGTAATAGTGTCCCGTACCGGATACGGAACCCTGAAAGTTCATGGGGGTTCCCATACAAGAAATTAAAAAGTGTATGCGCTCCATCTACCGAAAAGAGTATGAAGCATTTTAAATAATACATAGATGGCGTGAGTGGCGCTAACCATGATATGGCGATACGGAACCCTCGGTGCGCGAGTTCGACTCACACTTGGCCAGTTTTTTTAATTTTGTTTTTGTTTTTTAAACTGACACGGTTGGCTATTTTCATTTTTTTAATTTTCATACCAACCCAGTAGGCTACTATTTGAGCCTACCAGCTAGTAAGGGGCAAGGGAAGAGAGTGTACTCGTAGGTAGGTGCATACACACCGCACTGAGTGAAAGGTCGGTTGAAACGGTCCAGTTCAGTGTAGACGGCACGACCGAAGGGAAGCACTGACGTGGCACCAAGTTCACCGGGCTGATATCACGGATGTTGTAGGGGATGTAGTCAACCGTGTCAGTTTCCATAAAAAAAAAAGGTACGTACGGACATTTTTCCATCAGAAAAAAAAAACTCATTGGTACACGCCGACCGGATTCGAATCTCGGACCTCTCGCAAGAGAAGCCGAAGCCAAGACCACTCGGTCACACGCCGCTTAAATTTAAATTTGTTAAAGAAAGTATGGTCAGACTCCGTAGCTCAGTGGTGCGGTCGGTCGACTGTTGTTAAGGCCCTGTCAACCCGTATTCATCCGTACTCCTCTTTCAAGGCGCCGCTTTTGCTGGTTAGAGTAGGATGCAACACAATCAATCAATAAAGATTAGGTTTTTATTTTTAATTCCAGAAATACGGATCGAAACAAAAAAGTAAAAAGCTACGGATTTAGATATATTATATTCAACAAAATTACAATACAGAATTATGGAGTTCTTTCGTTACCTATTAAATAAATGTAAACATTTATTTTCATAAAATATAAAAAAAGATATACTAATAACTAAAGAATTAAAACCTTTTATAGCAAATAAAATATATTTTTTCCAAAGCCTTGATCTGGTCACGTTGCCTTAAATACGTTTTTATAACTAAATTCAGAGGTATGCTCATGATTTTTTTCTATCGAGCGAAGTTAATCAAATCGTGTCTTCAAAAAGCTATCGATCTGCGCTGATAGATGAAGTTTTACTTAAAACTGAATCTGTCAGGTAAGTAATATTGGCGGTACACTACTTGAAATTCGAGTCAGACGCAGTCTAACATCACCTTAAGCAACGCTGAGCGCGGTCAGTACTTCGATGGGTGACCGCTCGACCGTTGAACGCAGGCAGTGGTTCGGACTCCACGTTAAACTGTAGGTCCCTTCCCTTCTTACTTTACTAGGTGGTAGGGTTTATCCCGGCCGGGTTGATACCACCGCACTGAGCGAAACGTCAGTCGAAACGGCCATGTAAATAGTTCGTGTTTTCCGTGTAGCCTGCACGACCAAAAAGGGGAAGCACTGACATGGCACCTAGTTCACCCGGTGTTATGGGCTGGCATAAGACACACTGCACTAACGTAAAACTTTCGTAAAACAAACGTGACACATCGACAATTTAAGTTTTAGCACCTATTCGTCAGTTTAGTATTCCACCACTCTCTGAAGTTTTCATACACAGTTCTCGCCTTCACGCGTTTCTCGTCATTGAGCAAGGCGCAGAAGCCGCAGTAGTCGTTAGTGTCGTTACGATCATTCCTGTTGCTGTACTTGTAATGGTTCTTATACTGGAAGAAGCTGTAGTACATCTTCGGATCTTGCATGATGTCGTACATTATCTGTGCGAGCCTCTCCGCACCTATGTGGCGGCCGTTGAGGTATGTTCCGTCTGGCATGAATCTGTAACAAAATTTTTTTATAAAATCCTGGCAGTACAAAGAAAGAACAAGGTTCAATCAGCGGTGCACACCCCTACACCACTATTTAACGTCGACTCGACGCTAAATAGTGGTGTAGGGGTGCGTGGGTTGCGTGTTGTGTGCAACCCCCGCAACGTGCGGGGGTTGCACACAAATCTTAATGCCGTCCATCACCACCTGGAGACGATGAAGCCGGCCTTGCTTTTTCTGACGGAAACGCAAATATCTCGCCCTGCCGACACTTCTTACATGCACTACCCCGGCTACACCCTGGAAGAAGCCTTCCGCTCGCGAGCCGGGGTATGCCTGTTTGTCAGGGCGGATATTTGCTGTCGTCGTCTGCGCTGCATTGACGACTCCGAGCTCTCAATACTCTGGGCCCACGTGGATCTGGGGACGGTGTCGTGGGTGAACGCCTGTCTCTACAGGTCGCACTCTGGCAATGCGGAGACAGCTCGGTTATTCGAGTACCTGAGTGGAGCGGTAGACAAAGTCCAAGAGCGGTTCCCCACCGCGGATTTGGTTCTCCTTGGAGACCTCAATGCCCATCACGAGGCATGGCTAGGCTCCAGAAGAACTGACTTCGCGGGAGAGCCGCCTACGACTTCGCCCTGACGCATGACCTGTCTCAACTGGTAGACCAGCCCACCAGGCTGCCAGATATAGACGGTCATGAACCCTCTCTGCTGGATCTTCTGCTGACGACGAACCCCACTGGATATAAGGTCGCAGTGAGAGCCCCGCTGGGTTCTTCTGATCATTGTTTAGTGGGGTCCACGGTGCCATCTTCGCCGCCTCAGTCCCATACTGGAGGAGTGCGTCGAATTTGGCACTACGCGTCAGCAGATTGGGATGGGATGCGAGAACACTTCGCATCCTACCCTTGGAGAGAGATCTGCTTCAGTTCTGACGATCCGTCGCAATGTGCTAATACCCTTGCCGAGGTGGTTATGGGGGCAATGGAAATGTTTATTCCCAGCGCCTCCGTCCACCTCGGTGGTAAAAGCCAGCCATGGTACAGCCGCAACTGTGCTGATGCTGTCGCAGCTAAATGCGCAGCTTATCGTGTATGGTCGCGCGCTAGTACCGGACGTGATTCAAACGTATCCGAACTGAAGAAGGAATACAATCACCTCTCCAGATCCTGCAAAAGGGTTATTGCCAGGGCCAAATTTGACCACATCGGCAGAATCGGCGATAGACTGAACCAACACCCAGCTGGGAGCCGTGAGTTCTGGTCTCTCGCCAAATCTGTCGAGTCGAATTTCTGCCGCTCCTCTCTTCGACCTCTGCAGTGTCCTGGAGGCTCACTTGCCCATTCCCAAAGGAGAAAGCCGACTTACTGGTATCTCTCTTTGCGGGTACCTCCCTTTTCTGCGGGTAACTCCAACCTGGACTCCTGTGCTGACGCGCCTATTCCGTCTCTCCTACTCCAATGGCCGTGTGCCGGCGGCCTGGAAATCTGCGTTTGTGCAAGCGGTCCCCAAAAAGGGTGACCGCTCAAACCCGTCAAACTACCGACCTATAGCGATTACCTCCCTTCTATGTAAGGTGATGGAGCGCATTATAAATGCGCAGCTCATGAAGTACCTATAGACGAATGACCGCATCATCGATCGGCAATACGGCTTCCGGCCAAAACGATCTGCTGGTGATCTCCTAGCGTACGTCACTAACCTTTGGGGAAAATAGCTTGAAGGTCATGGTGAATCCTTGGCAATTGGCCTTGATATTGCCAAGGCATTTGACCAGGTTTGACACAAGTCGCTCTTGGGCAAATTGCCGGCTTACGGACTTCCTTCTGGCCTCTGTGACTGGGTCGCCGACTTCCTACATGGGCGTAGCATTCAGGTCCTAGTGGACGGTTGCTCGTCGGACGCCATGTCAGTGAACGCAGGCGTACCACAAGGATCTGTGTTGTCACCCACGCTGTTTCTTCTGCATATCAATGATGTGCTGTCTCTGGGCAACATACATTGTTATGCAGATGACAGTACAGCACACGGATCCTACACCAGTCACCCTTCAGCCAGTCGGGATGTTGTGGATGAGAAGAGGCAAAGACTTGTGTCTGAGCTCGAACACACACTCGGCTCTATTTCCGAATGGGGCCGTAGTAATTTGGTCGAGTTCAACGCTTCCAAGGCACAAGTTTGCGCTTTCAGTGCGAAGAGAGCGGCGTTCACACCGGCTCCTTCATTCCAAGGCACGTCGCTTAAATTAAGCCAACACCTCGGGGTCCTCGGAGTCGAACTATCGCACGACCTGAACTTTCGTCGCCATATCGAGGGGAAGGCCAAGCTGGCTTCTAAAAAGCTGGGCGTACTCAATGAGGTGCGACGGTACCTCACGCCGGACCAAAAGCTGCTTCTGTATAAATCGCAGATCAGGTCCTGCTTGGAGTACTGCTCGCACCTGTGGAATGGCTCTGCCAAATACCAGCTTGCGCCTCTGGACTCAATCCAGCGTCGAGCCGTGCGACTAGTGGGTGACCCCGAAGTGTCCTACGATCTAAAGCCACTGCAACACCGTAGGGATGTCGGCTCCCTAAGTGTGTTCTATCGCTTATTCCATGGGGAGTGCTCGGAGGAACTGTTTAATGCGATCCCTCCGTCCCCTTTCCACCTTCGCACCACGCGCACTGGACAGGGATTGCATCCCTACACGCTGGACTTACCGCGGATGCGTACCAATCGATTCTGCAGATCTTTCCTCTACAGAACCGGTAAACTCTGGAACGCTCTCCCTGCCCATATATTTCCCCCCAAGTACAGTCTCAGGTCCTTCAAGAGGGGCGTGAATGGGCACCGGACAGGCCGGCATGGCATTCGCAACCCGCGCATATGGCCGAATGTCCATGGGCGTCGTTAGACACCTTATGGGTGGCTCGGCGCCATATGACGCGCTGTCAATAAAAAAAAAAAAGATGTTACAGATATTCTATTTCACGAAGTCCGTTGTATTGTATTGTATTGTATTGTGTTGTTTATTGATCATTCATATGGCTGTTAGACTGCACTCGAACTTGTAAAAATTTGTTATATTCGGTTCGATTACACCCACGAAGAAGAACCGACAAGAAACTTCGCAGGGTATTTTTTATATATATATATTTTTACAAGTACATATTTAGTGACTACAGCCACATGATAACGCCGCCCATTGTCTATCGAAAACACAGCTTGAAAGCAAGATTAACCCATTAAGTACCAAATTTAATCTAAATGTGCAACTTACGTTTTATGAAACCTTATACCTTACCTATTAAGAGAAAAATAAAAAAAAAATAATTGTGAAATAAAACAAATAATTTATAAGCAAGTTTTTATCTGTTCCCAAATGGGAACATTGGTACTTACATAATATGAAAGTTACAAACGACTACTATGGTATTCTATGAAACAAATCACATGTATTCCCTTGTCTCAGGCAACACACTTCCTCCTGGAATTTTTTTTACATACGAAACACCTTCTTTTTTACCGTCGGGAGTTCTCTCTAGCACATGACCTGTAATAACACTGTTCGTACTGAGTTATGGAGTACGGCTGCAGTACATCAACTTTCTTCTTTCATCAATCCATGATCCATGTTCCTCTGTTCAACATGGCTCGCACTCTGACGATGAGGGGACAGCTGAGTGCTGAGACAGCATTTGAGTACCTGAGTGGAGCGGCAGACAAAGTCCAAGAGCGGTTCCCCACCGCTGATTTGGTTCTTATTGGAGACTTCAATTCCCAACACGAGGCGTGGCCAGGCTCCAGGAGAATCGACTTTGTGGGGAGAGCCGCCTACGACTTCGCCCTGACGCATGACCTGGATATAGACGGTCATGAACTCTCTCTGCTGGATCTTCTGCTGGCGACGCGTCCCCTTTGCATATACAGTCATAGCGAGAACCCCGCTTGGCTCTTCTGATCATTGTTTAGTCCGTGGAGTCCACTCCACGGTGCCATCTTGGCCTCCTCAGTCCCGTACTGGGATGGGATGCGGGAACACTTCTCATCCTACCCTTGGAGGGATGATACATGAACGGAGGAACAGCTTCTGGACGCGAAAGCTTGGACGGAGGCGGCGTAGCTGAAGTACAGTTAGGTTCTTCTGTATTCGTCGACACGTACTGAAGTTCTACTTCACCTAGAACATATCTAATAATTCATGGTCCTCCAAAATACATGATCAATGTCCTCGCAATCACTACATGCCATAGACATAATGGCACGATGCCCCTGAAAAAACATACACATAATAGTTTATTGTTCCATCGTGGGACCATTGTTCCCATTTGGGAACAGCATTAAATACACACACATTTTCTTGTATTTTTTGTTTTTGTTCAAACATATATGAACTACGTAACAAGATATAATAAGAAAATAGGAATACTTACAGTTCAGCATGAAGTTACAAAATTAGCAAAGTATATTTTCCGCAAAGAGGTTTTCTGCAATCGACCGACACGACTGTGTAAGGATCGTTCACAGTTATTTTACCTCTGACATGTGTCACTTTATTCTCCCGCTAGGTTGGCATTGCATTCTAAATCATGAAAAATGTTATCTGCTATTTATATATTTCCCTAGTAGTGGAAAATTAAATTATATATAATGTGCCTCTTTATTAGGGTGAAATATTTTAGGAGAGTTAAAAACATCAAAGTGTGACAGTTACGCAGATGATAGCACAGGGCATGAAGGTTATGTCAAGGACTGGAAGAGCAGAGATGCACGGCCCAGCAAGGCGCAACGTTCTATTGTAGAAAGGGTGGATATGGTTCTTGAAAAAGTTGCCACTTGGGACAACGAGAACCTTGTTGCCTTCAACGTTCGCAAGACGCAATGCTGTGTATTCTCTGCTAAGGTCGACCCCTTCCCTTTCCTTGCGAGTTTACAAGGCAGTGTCGTTCCTGTCTCGGAGCACCTAGACCTACTGGGGTGCAACAAGTCCAGGACCAAAACCGCATAAAAAAAACTGGGGATCCTATACCGAATTAGGAGGTTCTTCTCACCGGCACAACTACTTATGTTGTACAAATAGCGATTCGGCCGGTGATGGAATACTGTAGCCACATTTGGGAAGGCAGCCCCCAGTATCAGTATCTGTTGGCGTCCTTGGATTCAATACAGCGCAGAGCCGTCCTTCTGGTGGGAGACCCGAAACTGACTGATGATCTGGAGTCTCTCAGTCACAGACGATTTGTAGGGTCACTCAGTCTGTTCTACAGGTACTATCATGGACGCTGCTCGGAGGAACTTACTTCCCTTATTCCTTGCCATCTAACGTATCTTTGCAGCACTCGCCGCAGAGAAACTGAGCACCCTTTTGTTGTTGACATTGGGCATTTGAGAACCCATCGGTTCTCAAAATCGTTTCTTTGTCGCACCGCTAGGGTGTGGAACTGTCTCCCGGCGAGTGTGTTTCCCGAATCCTTTAAACCTAGGTGTCTTCAAACAACGGGCTAGACAGCCTAGCAACAGTCCGCAAATCTGCTGGCATGGTGCCTCACTAAGCGTGGTTCCCGAGGAGAAGGGTTTTTGGCTTTGTCGACTGTACTATTGGTCCCTCGACACAGCCACCCATGTTAGTTTACATTAAAAAAAAAGTTTTACTATGCACAAACGCAGAACATTTTATTGTCACACTATTTACAGGTAAATCGTCTAAATCGAATATGGCGACACCGAGCTCAGGTTAGCCAACTTTATAGCCAGAGGTAATATAGTTCGCCTGTGACGTCTCAACTGACAGCTCCAAATGAGTCAGAGTGGGTTTGACAGATGATCGTGAGAGGCCACAATAGTGTTAGGAAAGAAAATTAAAATGTAGTACGATATTAGTAGGTATTGGTATATTGTATATTGTTGTATATTGTTTATTAAGCATTCATTAGACAGCATGACTGTACTCGAATTTGTCACAATTTGTTCTATCCGATTCGATTACACCCACGAAGAAGAACCGGTAAGAAACTTCGCAGGGTTTTTTTTTTCATAATAATTTTTACAAGCATTTAGTGACTATCCACATAATAACACCGCCTACAGTCGATTGAAAATACAGCTTGAGAGCAAGATCAAAAACAGATTTTTGTTTTGTTTTTGAAGTTCTGACTGCAAGGACTTAATTTAGTGGATCAGGTGTAAAGAGCCTTTGTCAAATTTTTGATACGTCATTTGTATCAACTCAATAATGTTAGTAATAAGTATACATACTACAACGTAGTATTGTCAAATAATAATAAAAAAATAAAAAAAATTATAATAAAAATATTAAGATACTTGAAGTATCAAGTTGTCAATCGGTTAGTAAATAAATTTGAGTACAAATAGTACCTAGTCATAATAAGTACACATACTACAACGTAGTATTGTCAAATAATAAAAAAAAATTATATTATAATAAAAATATTAAGATACTTGAAGTATCAAGTTGTCAATCGGTTAGTAAATAAATTTGAGTACAAATAGTACCTAGTCATGCGCTAACTAATTATGCAGTCAGGACCTCAAGATATAGTCCTGTCGACTAATGCCTCTTTTACAGTATAGTAGGCTTTCTTTACAAGAGTTGATTTTTTATGTTTCTTAAACAAAGTATCATTTAGATTTTTTACCTCTTCTGGTATTTTATTATACAATCTAACACTGTTGCAAACAAAACTTTTGGACATTTTAGATGACCTGTGCTTCGTAATTAGAACATTATTTTTATGCCTAGTATCATGCTGGTGCATATCAGAGTGAAGCGTAGCATCCTGTATATGTATATTTCCTAGCATCGCAGATATTTTGATAAATATAAACACTGGGTAATGTCATAATTCCTATTTTATCAAATACATTTCTACAAGAGTCCCTCGCCCTCATACTGAGTATACAACGCAGTGCTCTTTTTTGAAGAATAAATATTCTATTAGATTCCGCCGCGTTTCCCCAAAATAATAATCCATAAGACATAAGACTATCGAAGTAAGCATAATACACAGTTTTAGCAGCTTGTATGCCACATAATTCTTTAATTTTTTTTATGGCATAACAAGCTGAACTTAGCTTACCAGCAAGCGTATCTATATGAGGTTTCCAAGTTAGGGTGCGATCAAATATTACTCCTAAAAAGGTTATTTCTTTGGAAATATGTAATGTCAGATCTTCTGCTGTTTTAACAATTTCCTGATTAACAATACGTTTGTGAGTTCCAAGTGCAAAGTGCATTACATTTGTTTTTTTGACATTGAGTAAGAGGTTATTGGAATCAAACCAACACTTTAATGACTGAATTACATTGATGAAGGACTCACGTAATTCCGCAATGTTTTTATTTTTTTAAACTACAGATATATCATCGGCAAACATTACTAACTCAATATCATCTTTAATACAACTAGAATTCCTAGGTATTCAGCAAAAAGTGAAATGTCCCAAATGGGAACAGTGGTACTTAATGGGTTAACAATTTTGCTGAGAGTTCTGACTACAAAGACTTATTAGTTAAGTGAATCAGGTGTAAAAAGTCATTGTCAAACTTTGATACGTAATTTGTATCATTATAATTATGTTAGTATATTAAACATACTACAATGTAGTATAATTGTCAAAAATAAAAAATAATAAAAATAATATATGAATATTAAGAGATACTTGAAGTATGAAGTTTGTCAATCTATACATCTATACATATAATAAAATCGTAAAGGTAAGAAAGTCTGTACATTGAATGTATTCGGAAAAAAAAATTAACCAGGGTGGCTTAAAATGAGATACTGAACATGTTAGAACAGTTTTTAAAATGTTTGTTTGTTTGTCTGTACGCGCATCACGCAAAAATCACTGAACGGAATTAGACGAAAATTTGTATAGTGCCAGTGTACATCCCGGAATAATATAATAAATAAAAAAATATAATAAAAATCAGAATTATTAAAAATATTATTGCGTACAATATTGCGTATTTGAAATCGGGTAGTCCAAAGTAAAGGTTTCTTGATTACCTATTTGATTCATCCAATGCAAAACCATTTTAAAAGTCAAGTTGACAACGGAGAACTGTCATCTCGAAGTGAGCTGGCCGGTGACGAATTGTTTGATAATAAAAAAATAAAAGGTGAAGTTATGTCGCTGTCATTGGTGCAATTTATATTTCTGATGCCCGCGGCTTCGCTCGCGTGAAATTCGTATTTCAAAAAAAGAAAGTAAGTAACTAAAGGCTGCGCTCACGTAAACGATATTCTTTCTCGATTAAAGTAACTAAGGGCGAGGCGGAAGGCGGAGCTGAATTCAGGAAGAAGAAAAACATTCTTGAAGAAAGTAAGTACCTACCTAACTAAGGGCGAGGCCGTAGGCCGAGCTGTATTCTGGAAGACCGTGCATAAACCTTCTCGAAAAAAGTAAGTAACTATGGGCGAGACCGCAGGCCGAGCTGCGTTCAGGAAGAAGATAAACCTTCTTGAAGAAAGTAAGCAACTAAGGCGAGGCCGAAGGCCGAAGCCCTATTTCATAAAGTAGAAAAAAAAATATTGCCATATTTTTTTCCGTATGTTGGTAGCACTGTACAGAATTACCGCGCGGAGTTAGAGCGCGATCTGTCACTCAGTGTGTTTACTGGCTGCGGTTTTTGTTAATCATACTTTTGAGTAGGTACTGCGTGCGATTTTTGTAATGTTAAAGTTAGTTTCGAACATTAAATGAAATTTATAACACAAATCAGCCACCCATACCGGATGATGAGTTATGCAGACACGTTCCTTGTATTATTTTCCGGCTACACTGAACTGGAATATTCCATTATTATGTACTTATTTTAATTTAATCTCTTTAAGAAGTATTTTAATTTTAATTCTATATACATGGTATTAGATGATTTCAGTCAAGTTTAATTTAATTTTTTAATGTTATATGAATCTACTAGAATTTTTGTAGCCCTCATCGATACGTGTCATTTGACACCCTAAATATTCACAAAGCCTTAAAACTCACGACACCAGGGCGAATTCGCGCTCTCGCTGGAAATCGGGGACTATACTGAATCGATCGAAAAGACATTTTCAATATCAAAATAATTCACAGATCTTATGCATTACATGGCCTTAGCGTACATGGAAAATGAATTTTAGGGCGTATTTAAGTATAAGAATGTCAATTTACAAAATTGTCAAAAATGAAAAAAAAAATAAAAAAAATTTTATTCTGAATTTTCAAGTATATGCATACACGAAAACCATTTTAACTACTCACACAATAAGGTAAAGACGACACGTAACTCGCGTAACGGAAAATTAAAAAGAAATCAAACTACTAGAGTTTTTCCTTTAAAAAAAAATTTTAAACCCCCAGATATTGAGTCAATCTACAATAATAATTTGTACATACCTGTTTAAATAAATAAAGATACACTATCTTCAATATAAAAATATAAAAGTTTAAAATATAAATTTATAGATATGTTTAAAAGTGCCCTTTTTAGGGGGTTTAACCCTAAAAACAGATATTATTAGATTAAACTATAAACTTGCTGCATCATTCTGCCGTAGCAAGAGGCAACATGGTGGTGTTTGCATCTATGTAAAAGAATCAATGGTGACTAATGAAGTGAAGGAAGTATCAGATCTGTCTTCTGAGTTAGACGTAGAGTTGTGTGCCATAGAATGCGTTGATCAATCCACAATTTTATTATCATGTGTGTACAGTGGCGGCTGGTGACTTCAGTGACCGGTGGTAGTGCGCTAAGTACCTACCTACTTAATTACCACCCAACACATTCCCAATGTTATTTTAAGATCGCGACTTCCGAATTTTTTAAACGCCTGCGTTTTATTATGTACTTACCTAGTATAAATATTCTCAAGACACTCAATGAGTTGCAAAAAACAAGAAAAAAAATCCAAACAAGTTTTTTAACTTATTTTTAGTACCTTTATGAATACACCCCATAGACCACAACACTAGGTACTGCAGCTTTCAAAAAGAAAACAGTCCAAAAATACTTCAAAAAATATATAAAAATAAAAGCATATGAAAAGTAGGAATTGAACCCGGGATCACCTGATTGTAAAGCCTTACCTTTAACCAACGCTTAGGCAAATATCGGCACCACTTAATTCACAGTATCACGTGACAGAAAGCACAAAACCTAACCATATCCCATTTTAAATATTCGCGCGCTAACGGGTATGTGACATCACATGACAGCGCGCTGACTCTAGGTAGACGGCAAAGAGTTTGTAAGACGGACTCGTGCAAAACGAATCGCTCGCGACGCGACGTGTCGCACGCGCGGGTATTCACAATATAGCGTCCTTCTTTGGCGCTCGTGCGCCGCACGCAGAACTCCTTTCGGCCCATACTGTTTCTATGAAGTATCTTCTGTCTCACGCGCCAGCGGTGTTTTGCCGATCCCGATACATTCAGTATGGGAGATCCGCGTGCGATTTATATTCCGCACGGCGCGCGCATTTACTCGCAAAAACGTACCTTGTGATCTATAAAATAATAAGGTCGAATTCACATTCGTATTTATTTGGAGTACGATCTTTATGGTTTTAATGTAGTATGTTGTAAGGTATTATTTATTTTGAGTGAATTGCAGACTTCTCGGGGTATGGTAGTGCGGCGCACGAGCGCACTTTAGGACCAGCCGCCAGTGTGTGTGTATATCGTTCTGATAATGGCAATATTGATTTATTTTTTTCTAAACTATCTATCGCTCTTAATAGCGCAATTGTTAAATATCGTGACATAATAATAGTAGGTGACTTTAACATAAACCGTCTTGTAAACAGCAAGAATAGACGCACTTTAAGTGACATCACATGTTCTCACAACCTAATTTCACTTGTCGACTTCGCCACACGCATAACGAGTGACAGCAGTACATGTCTGGACCACGTGTATGCATCGCATGCCTTAGGTGATCGTGTAGAGGTAGTACCAATCGATCTTGCGCTATCAGATCATCAAGCTCAATTGATTTCACTAAATATGATCAAACAAATCGAACCAAAAAACTCGCTCTGTCTACGTAGAACCTTGTCAACCTTCAAGTAAAAAACTATTTTGAGGCGCTTTACCTAAATGATTGGTCCAAAATAGCCTCTAACTATCTAAATCCTCACATTCAGACGGACATGGTTATGAATACTTTTAAGAATTATTTTGACGTACACTTCCCACTACGTAAATATCCTGTAAAAAACGTGACAAAGTGTGGATGGACAATGAAATGATAGCTAAGAAACAGCACTTACTGGACTTAAATCTGCTTGTTACTCAATATCCTGAGTGTAACGAACTCGCTGAGCGTGCTCGTGATTGCGAAGTAATATACTCAAGTGCAATTTCAGCCAAGCGTAGGGAATTCTTCGGCAGAACACTCCAACTTAGCTCCAATATTCCCAAGAGCATATGGCAGGTCGTTAATCTAGAAACTTGCTCCAAAAAGTGTCGTAGATCTGACCCACTGGATTTCCTTCACGGCTGTATCTCGAGTAACAGTTCTAAAGACCTGGCCAACCAACTTAACTCATTCTACGTGCACACGGCCGACGGATACTCGCTGCATACCGACGCACAGACAGCCATGAGCTACCTGATCATATGCTATTAAATCAATGCGTTTTGCGCCCTTCACTCCTTCTGAAATTGAGTTATGGATCAAGTCAATAAAGAAAAAACACACAAAAGACTTCTATGACATTCCATGTAACATTCTACATATCCTTCCTAACTTCTTTGTGGGTATACTTCTTGACTTATTCAATAACTGCGTGCGTGCTGGGGTATATCCGGATTCTCTCAAAATGGTCAAGGTTACACCGGTCTACAAAGGTAAAGGTAAAAAGGATGCGATGTCAAACTATAGACCGATATCAATTATACCTGTGTTTTCCAAGGTGTTCGAGCTTGGCCTGTGCGACCGCATTTCAAAGTTTTTTGGTGATAATGAACTGCTCAACAAAGCCCAATTTGCTTACCAGAAGGGGCGCTCCACAATAGATGCAGTACGTGAGCTGCTTCACTCTGTATTAAAACATTTAGAGAGAGGAAGACATGTAGCAGTTCTACTGTGCGACTTGTCACGCGCTTTTGATCTCGTGGACCACCAACTGCTCCTGGCCAAGCTCGAGCACTACGGGATAAGAGGACCTTTTCTTGAGACAATCGCATCCTTTCTCAGAAGTCGTGTGCAGGTGACGGCGGTTGGCTCTGACGGTACTAGATCCGACCCGTGCACTGTGGGATCAATTTCTGTGCCGCAAGGCTCTGCCTGCGGCAACTACTTGTTTCTTGTATTGATTAATGATCTGCCAGCAGCTGCTCCCGATGTAAAGTTTTTAATATTCGCGGATGACACCTGCACTGTGGTGAGCGGAGCGAATATCGCTGACCTACGTTCAAATCTGGAGCTGACGACGAGTAGTCTCACGCGCTGGTTTCGGGCAAATGGGATGATTCTTAATCTAGAAAAAACAAATCTCATCCACTTCGGCCTTCGCGGTGCACACACTGAGTCGATCTCACTAGTTTGCGACGGAGTGTCCATTTCCCAGGTGAGCTCTGAAAAGTTCCTCGGGGTGATCATTGACTCAGGCCTTAAGTTTGACGAGCACATAAACACCCTATGCGACAAACTCGGCCGAGCGTCCTTCGCGCTGTCACGTTTGGTACCAACACTTGACTCAAGAGCCGTATGTATGGCATACTACGGCTACTTCCACTCAGTAATGTCGTACGGCATCGAATTGTGGGGCACTGCTGCCGAACGTGACAGGGCGTTCAGGATGCAGAAACGTGCCGTGCGAATTCTTGCCGGTGTCCCCTGGGACACTCCGGCACGTGAAATATTCATAAAAATGAAAATTCTTACGCTACCCAGTGTGTACATCGCGGAGGTGGCCAAGTTCGTTAGGAGAGGATCTCTTTTGTTTGAAACCAGTGGAGCTAGTCATGTCTTTTCCACCCGAAACCGTGACAATCTCCGTCCTGTTGAACACAGACTCGCCAGATCTGAAAAATCGGTTTTTGTAATTGGACCAAAGCTCTATAATAAAATAAACACAGAAATTAAAAATGCTGAATCATTCAACAGCTTTGTCGGCAGACTGAAGCGCTTTCTGGTGGAGAAGGCGTACTATTCGGTCGAGGAATTCCTTAACGAATGAGTTTCTGCTTGCTTTTATAGGTACCTAATGTATTATTGATGTGCACCTATTAGACTGGCGATTTTATGTCGGATTTTTATTATTAATAATTTTATTTTGAATAGGATTTATTTATTATGTTTGAATTTTTTGAATTGAAATTGAATTGAATATCGTTAAATTGTATTTTATTTTGTAAATTGTAAAATTTTAAAATGTGTGAATGTCAGTTTGTGACTTGTATATGTTATATACCAATAAATATTCTATTTTATTCTATTCTATTCTATTCTATTCTATTCTATTCTATTCTATTCTATTCTATTCTATTCTATTCTATTCTATTCTATTCTATTCTATTCTATAAGCGGTTTTTTTTTTCGATTTTCTCAAAAACTCTCAACCCTTTTAATTTTCATTTTCACCATCTTGTAGCCCTCTTTGATACGTGTCATTTGACACACTAAATATACGTAGCCTTAAAACTCACGAAACTAGGACGAATTCGTACTCTCGCTGGAAATCGGGGACTATTACTGAAGCGATCGCAAAGAAATTTTCAATGTCAAAAAGTAATTATTATTTTATTATCTACTAGCTGAGCCCGCGGCTCCGCTCGCGTGAAATTCGTATTCCAAAGAAGAATGTAAGTAACTAAGGGCGAGGCCGAAGGCCGAGCTGCGTTCAGGTAATCGATAAACCTTCTTAAAGAAAGTAACTAACTAAGGGCGAGGCCGAAGGCCGAGCTGCTTTCAGGTAAACGATAAACCTTTCTCAAATAAAGGAAGTAAGTAAGGGCGAGGCCGAAGGCCGAGCTGCGTTCAGGAAGACGACAAACCTTCTGGAAGAAAGGAAGGAACTAAGTGCGAGGCCGAAGGCCGAGCTGCGTTCAGGTAAACCAAAAACCCTCTTCCGCCTTCGGGCCTCGCCCTTAAAGACTTCCTTTCTTCGATAGAATATAATATCGTTTACTCAATCTATTTATTTCATATAAATAAAAAAGTAATATTAATAACTAAAGAATTAAACCTACCTAACAAACATTAAAATAACTATCAAAACGGGCATTTTCAAATGTTCTTAGAGCACTTGCGGCATTACCCCGCTGGATGGCAAGGCTTACCCTTTGAATGAAGTACATAAGCCCTTGATGACGGGACACCAGTTGCGTCAACCAGCTCAAGCCTCTTTTGGCTTCACTGCTCCACGGACCGAGGGTTTCAACCGCAAACGCAACAAATTCGAAATCTTGAATTATATTTCTATATTTGCTGCTGCGGAGGCTCTCCGCCCCAGCCTCGGCCGCGCCCGCCGCTCTTGAAGATGTCCTAACGTGACTTGGAGCCAATGTGAGAACAAAAGTGGCGTCCCACATCAAAGAACTACCCTTAGTCCATGGCACTAAGGTCTCTAGCATCGGGCCTCTTGCCATCCAGCCGGGAATAACCGCGAGGTTCTAGGATGCACGGTATATTTGCCGTTAGAAGCTGAGGTTAGAAGCGTGGACTTTATAATAAAATTTAAATTAAATTAACTCAATCTTAATATTAATTAACTTTATTCGAGATGGTTTAGCTTCTTCCTGAACGCAGCTCGGCCTTCGGCCTCGCCCTTAGTTACTTGCTTTCTTCGAGATGGTTTATCATTTGTCAGAACGTAGCTCGGCCTTCGGCCTCGCCTTAGTTGCTTACTTTCTTCAAGATGGTTTAGCTTCTTCCTGAACGCAGCTCGGCCTTCGGCCTCGCCCTTAGTTACTTGCTTTCTTCGAGATGGTTTTTCAATTATCCGAACGTAGCTCGGCCTTCGGCCTCGCCTTAGTTACTTACTTTCTTCAAGATGGTTTAGCTTCTTCCTGAACGCAGCTCGGCCTGCGGCCTCGCCCATAGTTACTTACTTTCTTCGAGAAGGTTTATGGTCTTCCAGAATAGAGCTCGGCCTTCGGCCTCGCCCTTAGTTACTTATTTTCTTCAAGAATGTTTTTCTTCTTCCTGAAATCAGCTCCGCCTTTCGCCTCGCCCTTAGTTACTTTCATCGAGAAAGAATATCGTTTACGTGAGCGCAGATCCGCCTTCGGGCCCGCCTTTAGTTACTTACTTTCTTTTTTTTAAATACGAATTTCACGCGAGCGAAGCCGCGGGCAACAGATATATAAATTTTATTGCATCAATGACAGCGACATAACTTCGACTTTCAATTATTATTTTTATTTATCAAACAATTTGTCACCGGCCAGCTCACGTCGTGATGACAGTTCTCCGTTGTCAACATGACATTTAAAATTGTTTTTACCTTTACTTTGGACTACGTGATTTTAAACGCGCAATAATGTTTATAATTGTTATTTTTTTTTTATTTTTGTTAATTTTTTTTACGTATTATGTTAACCCGGCATATAAACTGCCACTATACAAAGTTTCGTCTAATTCCGTTCAGTGGTTTTTGCGTGATGCGCGTACAGACAAACAAACAAACAAACAAACATTTTAAAAACTGTTCTAACATGTTCAGTATCTCATTTTAAGCCACCCTGGTTAGTTTTTTTCCGAATACATTCAATGTACAGACTTTCTTACCTCTACGATTTTATTATATGTATAGATTATATGTATAGATAATATACGTAGGTCCCTTCCCTTGTTACTAGGTGGTAGGGTTTATCCCGCCCGAGTTGGTACCAGCGCATTGAATAAAACGTCGGTCGAAACAGCTATGTAAGTAGTTCGCGTTTTCCGTCCAGTTCAGTGTAACCGACATGAAATGAAGGGAACCACCTGACATGGCACCTAGTTCACCCGGTGTTATGGGCTGACATCACGGATGTTGTAGGTGATGTAGCCAACCGTGTCAATTTCCATAAAAAAAAACTTTGTTGTCCGCCCGTCTGTCCGTCTGTCAAGAACATTTTTCTCAGGAACGGGTAGAGGTATTAAGTTGAAATTAATATCAAAGGTCTACAGTCCCTTGAAGCTGTAAACAATTCGAGCATCTAAATCAACACAATCAAAAGAGGCCATTTATGTCACGTCATATTTTGATTCTCACAAACTCACTCATCAAAACGTATAGATTGGGTATTTCCCGATGACCTTGAATCATGAAATTTGGTAAGAAGCAAGGTCTCACAGCATAAGTAAAGGAACAAATTCGAAAATTGTTAATTCGTAGTTTTATCATAAAACGTTTTGTGGCGACCGTAAAATGTCTCGTTTACAATGCGTGCGTCAGACAGAGGCAGGCGTTATCATTGTAATGCATGAACAATAATATATTCAAAACACATTTATTACAGCAGGCCAAATAATAGTCCGTATCGATAGTTATTCACTTCTCCGTACAAAAGAAACTCGATTAGATGAGGTTGTGTCCCTCAAAGTTATGAATCGTCTTAGAGATGTCATCATACACGGCTTCCACCTCTTCGTCAGTGTGTGTAGACGTGGGCGCATATACCTGTATAATCTTCAATGAGTGCTTTTCTGTGAGTTTCAGTATTAGGTATGCTACCCGCGTTGACACACCCACGATTTCCACGACGTTGTTAATAAGGACTGTGTATGAGGCGATAGAGCAGAATAAGGGCTCCAAAGTGTTCGTGCAGCAACTGGGCAGAAGCCACCTGACGAAACTTAAAACTGCAGATGGTCGAGCTGTCTCATCGAAGCCAGAACTACTCACAGAAGTCGAAAAGTTCTACGAACGGCTATATGACTCACGAGCTGCTGCTCCTACAGTCCCCGACAAAGACGACCGACGAGCCAGATTAACCCGCCACTACACGGAGGATATCCCAGACGTCAACATGGGCGAGATCAGGATTGCTCTAGAGCAGCTTAAAAATAACAAGGCTCCTGGTGAAGACGGAGTTACTACAGAGCTTCTCAGAGCCGGGGGGACAACGGTCCTCAAGGAACTACAGAGGCTCTTTAACTCTGTCATACACGGTGGCGTTACGCCAGAGTCGTGGAACAGGAGTGTGGTCGTATTGTTCTTCAAGAAAGGAGACAAAGCCTTGTTGAAGAACTATAGGCCCATCTCGCTCCTGAGCCACGTATATAAGCTGTTCTCGAGAGTCCTCACCAATCGTCTCGCCCGAAGGTTCGACGACCACCAGCCGCCAGAGCAGGCCGGGTTTCGGAGGGGTTACAGTACCGTAGACCACATCCACACCTTACGGCAGATTATACAGAAGTCCGAAGAGTATAATCGGCCACTGTGTCTCGCTTTTGTGGACTACGAGAAAGCCTTTGACTCTATCGAAACCTGGGCTGTTATGGAATCCTTACAGCGATGCCAAACCGATTGGCGATACATTGAGGTGCTGAAATGTCTCTATAGTGCCGCGACAATGACCGTGCAAATACAGGACCAGCAGACGAAACCTATCCAATTGCATCTTGGAGTCAGGCAGGGAGACGTTATATCTCCGAAACTGTTTACGAATGCATTGGAAGATATATTCAAGCTGCTGGATTGGGAAAAGCACGGCATTAATATTAACGGCGAGTACATTTCACACCTACGTTTCGCGGATGACATAGTCGTGATAGGCGAATCGCTGGAGGAGCTGAATCACATGCTGAACGGCCTCAATGTCGCCTCCCGCCGAGTCGGCCTCGGGATGAATTTGGACAAGACGAAAGTCATGTTCAACGAACACGTCGTCCCGGGGCACGTAACAGCTGGAGAGGCGACCCTCGAAGTTGTGCAGAACTATGTCTATCTTGGACAAACCATCCAACTAGGGAAGCACAACTTTGACAAGGAGGCCAACAGAAGGATTCAGCTAGGCTGGGCGGCATTTGGGAAACTCCGCCACATCTTTTCATCCTCCATCCCACAGTCATTGAAGACGAAGGTCTTCAATCAGTGCGTTCTGCCGGTAATGACGTACGGAGCGGAAACGTGGACCCTGACGATGGGCCTGGTCCACAAATTTAAAGTCGCTCAGCGAGCTATGGAAAGAGCAATGCTCGGCATTTCTATGACCGATAAAATCCGTAACGACGTGATACGTCAAAGAACTAAGGTAATCGACATTGCTAAGAAAATAAGCAAGCTGAAGTGGCAATGGGCTGGGCACATCTGTCGTAGACCCGACAACCGATGGGGTAGACGGGTGCTCGAATTTAGGCCACGTACAAGCAAACGTAGCGTGGGACGCCCCCCGGCTAGGTGGACAGATGACCTAAAAAAGGTAGCCGGGAGTGGATGGATGAGAAGAGCGGAAGACCGCGTGTGGTGGCGTGCCTTGGGAGAGGCCTATGTCCAGCAGTGGACCGATACAGGCTGATGATGATGATGATGATGTGTCCCGGAGCAGAATGTGTCGCGCCACCGTTGTTGCCTCCTCTTCAGCCTGCTCTTTCAAGTTTAGTGCAGTATCGGTGTGATATCGTATGTGTGCGTGCGTGTGTCTGTGTCGGAGCGTATGTATGTGTAACAGTATACAGGATGTACAGGGTTGGGTCAGGAATATCAAAGGATCGTGATATGTATCGTGCATATAGTGCAGTGATGAAAGATATTTTTTTATCTGAATTATTTCCAATTGTACCATTTTGTGACAAAGTAAATGCATACGACGGTGTGAGCGCGCTCTATGCTCGCGCGCGGCCGCGCAGGGCTAGGCTTACCTTACCCCACCACGCCGACGCCGCTTGCGCCTTCATGGTGCGATGCGGATCGCTTAGAGCGCGCATAGATTTAGTAAAATTAAAACTTTGAAAATGCATATCTCGAAAACAAGTATAGGTAAGACCATTTTTCTTTTCGTAATGTGTTTATTAGGTTATATAAAATGGCTCATTTCGATATTCCTGACCGCACTTTGGAAATCCTGTATAAGTCGATGCCTTTTATCACATCAGTCTACTGAGAAATTTAAAGGTGTTATTGACGTATTTCACGTTCTTTATTTATCCACTAAATAAGTTCAATTCACTTTAAGTCATATAATATAATTATTGCAAGCCGTTTACGGACACACTATGCATTAAGTCATTTGCATTTGCATCATTTGCATACGTGCGCAGTGTCCTGGAGTTCGCGTGCGGCGCGTGGTCTTCACAATATGCAGTCTATAAAGATCGAATTGAGCGCATCCAAAAAATATTTATCAAACACCTAAACTGGACGAACATTTGACACATATGAAGAAGCTGTCCGTTTCCACAGGTTGATGACACTAGAGGAACGTCGTACAATTATGGACATGACACTTCTGCATGACATTGTCAACAGCTCTATCGATTCCCCGGAAATTGTGGAGGCTGTCCACTTTCATGTAGCCAGCACGCCGCACGCGATCTTCTCAACTACTGCACGTCCATAATTTCCGCAGAACCTTCACAAGAAATACAACACTCAACGGAATCGCAAAAACATACAACTCTAAATTTAATGCCATTGACCTTTTCACTACTTCCAAGACGGGAGTAAAACGCCAGGTAGCGCAGCTGTTACAAGAAGCTTGAACATGTCAAACTGACCACACTCTCTCATATCATGCACACACTAACACATCCCCTCACACATGCACACACCCCCAATAAACACTCCCTCACACAAATCCTCCTTCTTTCATCCCAGCGAAACCCTAAGCCTAAGTGGAGTGCGAATTTAAAAATTTTAGAATTTTCAGAATTTTTTAATATTTAAAATTATTTATTTAATTTAATATTTATATTTTAAAGTGTTTTTATGATGAATTGAATTTGTAATATTTTTTTAATTTTAATTTCATTAATAAATTGCTTATTAAATTATATTATATTATTGGTATATTTGTTGTAGGTAGGTAGGTATAGGTTAGTATTTTATTTTTATTATATAATTTTTGGCAAGATGGTAGTCGAATAGAAAATGTATTACTATATTTGAAAACTTTATTTAAGAAATCTATCATTAGCTAATTTGATATCACAATGTTCGATAGTTTATACTTAATATAATATGTTGCTGTTGATTTCTTTTACAAATAAATAAATAAATAAATAAATACAGTTCAGATGGTCTGTCTGTTTGTTATTAGATAGACCTACACACTTTAATAGGCATTGTACGTACATACACACATATATACGCACATACATACATAATCAGGGTGATCAGAACAATCGGTGTTGTGCTGCACAAATTTATTTTACCGTGTGTTACCGGTATACTTTAAAAGAACACTGCATCTCACCCTGTGCATGTCGTAAAAGGCGACTAAGGGATAAGGACAAGATGCCGTGCATAATGGCGACAGGATAGCCATCTCTCATCTTGGCACGGTTTTTTCACTGAATCATGCAGAAAACCTTCGTGCTTTACTTGGTGGTCAGTGTGTGCTGTAATTTATGAGAGTACTTGCAGCACAACACGGTTATCGGGATACGGCGTGTGGTATATATGTATGTATGTACGTATGTATTATAATATATATTTTTTCCAAGAATATAGGTTCTTTATTATATACAATACATGATAACATAAAATCTATAATAATTATTTATATATATAACTAATTATTCATTTATTTCCACATTTCTTTTTATATAAATATAAAATTTTTTGAAAATTAAAACCTAATATTAATATAAAAACAAACGGAGTTTCCACCACCGGCGGCGCGGTGGGGCGAACCCAGGCTACCGATGGTCGGGTCCCAAAGAGAGAAACCTCCGCACGATGCGTGCAGTGTCGAGCAGGGCTGCCTTCTGGATCTGGCCCTTGACCTAACCACTCAGCGAGAGCCTCTTAAGGTGTTCATCGACGCTCTTCGCTATCAGCCAATGCGCTGATACGACTATGGGCACAACATCGTCGGGTCGACGGGCCACATTTTGGTAACCTCGTGCTGCAGATCCAGATACTTCTGCATCTTCTCTGCTTCCTTACTGACGAGGTTACCATCGTGCGGCACGGCGATATCGACGAGCGTTGCGCGCCTCGCCTCCCGGCCTACTAACAGAAACACACACTAAGAAAAAAAAAAGAAATAAAATTGCAAAAATCGGATAAGGTTTAGGGTGGTAAAAACACAAACACCGAAAGACGATTTTGTATAGAGGAAGTTAACTTCCGTCTCTTCTTCAACTGGGTACGTACCTTGTGTAGTTGGCGCCTCCGTAGACAATCGGAACCGTATCATATAGCAGACCGTGCAATAGTTTCTCTGTGACGTAATCTTCGCTGAAAGAGTTCTCAAAAGAAAAGTAGAAATAATAATCCCTCTGCAGCATTTTCAAACAATCCTCCATTTTGTCTTTATCGCATGATAGTGGACCGCAACTGCCGTATACGTCAACCGTCAGGTTAAACGGTTTCAGATGTCTCTGAACTTCTTTTACAAATATTTCTCTGCGGCCTCTGGTGAAGCAGTGTGACACGAACCAGGCGGCTGCCTTTGTCTTTGACTTGAGCTTCAATTTCATCGCATCGTTGATCGGTTTCATATTTTTGATCCAATGCATATTAACATTAGGACCGATTACTTTATCTTTTATGTCACGCACGATCAAGTATCCCCAACGAGAGTCCGAATCCAACTTATACGTCCAGGTCCAATTGAAGAAGCCATCGAAGATCGGATCGCAGGTGGGAAAGTTATCCGCAGACTCGAACGTCCCGTACGCATACTTCTGGTGAGGTGATCGCTTCTGTGGGAGATGCTCGAGTTTCGCCGATACGAGCTCTGGACCAGCGAAGGCTATGACATCAAAAGCCGTGACGTCACCGAGGAGATTCCGATCGTGAGTCACAAAACAGTTTGTGTGCGGGCAGTTCTCCGCTATAAATCCTTTCTGGCCTTCACCCATATATTTAAATGGCGACTTAGTTGGTGAGGTCCATTGCAGTATGTACTTCATATCTTTCCTCGTGTCGCTTTGCTTTGGATTTTCACTGCGTATGCTGTGCGAATGTTCTTGGCTTAATTTGATGAGTTTTGTCCTGCGATCGTTCAGGTTGACCGCCATTAACAAGCACAGACATACCACCACACACATAAACAAACACTTCACGAAAAGGGATTTTTTCGGCATTGTGTCAAGGTGTTTATTAGCTCAGCCGGTTGAAGGAATGACTAGTAAAGTTGGCTAACATGATAGCGCGGTATTATGGAGCAACGCGTGCTGCGCATGCGGATATTATACTGAATCCGCGCTGAACTGGCGGACAGCGAGCGAGTGGCGACATAAAAGTCAGGCTTGAGCTGATCTTATCAAATCGTTTCAGTGGGGACAAATCAGCAAGCGTGTTTCCTTTTAAGATATACTACAGATTTCGTTAAAAAAACATCGATACATTGCAGTGTTCTGTTTAGTACAATTTGAATAATGGAATTATCGAAGATTTGAAATTTGAAAAAAAAAACATTCAGTAATATTAGTTAAAATAAATGTTATTTAAAAGCATTTTTAAAATTATTTTTTTTTTAATAGACCAATATACTTAATATTGGTCTATTAAATAACTGAATTATTCTATTGTAATAAAATGAAATGTATTTATTGCACACCGAATTAACAGTTACTTATACAGTAGGTACAGTACGCAAATTTATGTAATGTAAATATGAGGAACGGTATTTTGTTTTATTTCTATTAACTGAACTAGCGCGACGTTGTCACCCAACTTGGCAAAGCCTGTGCTAGGGTTTAAATTTTTTATTAATTAAGTTCACAGATCTAGTCTGCGCGAATGAAAATACATGCATGTAGCCAAAGCAATGGGTGCAACATAAATTTTAATAAATACATATATACATATTAAAGCACTGTGTGGGGTCGGTACTTAATAAGAATAGTGCCACTGCATCTCTCCCCGTGCATGTCGTAAAAGGCGGCTAATGGATAAGGACAAGAAGCCTTGCATAAGGGCGACAGACTAGCCACCTCTCACCTTGGCGCGGTCTTTCCACCGAGTCATGCAGCAGTTGGGCCTTCGTAGGCACTTGCTGCCTGACAGTTATCTTGTCCGAATACTTTGCTTAACGTAGTGGTCGGTGTTGTGCTAGCAATTTAGCAGAGTACTTGTAGCACAACACCAATTACTCTGCTTACCCCGATTTTCAGGATCCGGCGTGTGGTTTGTATACATATTAAACATAAATTAAGATATTATATGACATGCAGTGTTATTGTTATAATATATACAGGGTGTTGTAACGGTTAGTACATTAATTTCGCCAGCCCAATTCTCATGTTTTTCCGAGATAAATCAATCATCATCAATCAATACTAATAATAAATCTGTAAGGGAAGGTCATGGAGTAAGTTACTTTGTTTTAGGAAATATTGAGTTTGTAGCCTCTATGTATGATACTAAAGCTAAATTGACGATTTTTAGAAATCTTTTCTGTATGTATGTTCCTCCCTCAGATCAGGAAAGGAAGGAGATATGCGGAGGGGGCGTGGCCCTGTCTCCGCCACATGCGGAATGCCCGCATGTTTCGGTGAATGCACCCGCCAGGCGAGTTAGTCACGCTTATGTCTTTGTGTCCGATATTACTCCGAAGTGCGCTCTTAGTTTTTGGCAAAATGCCTCAGTGCTGTGTCGTGCTTTGTAAAAATGAGAGCAGAAATAAAAACTACAAGGACCATGGGATCACGTACCACCTGCAAGTACTGAATTACACGATTATTACATATTTTA
Source organism: Nematopogon swammerdamellus (assembly GCA_946902875.1). NCBI lineage: Eukaryota > Metazoa > Arthropoda > Insecta > Lepidoptera > Adelidae > Nematopogon > Nematopogon swammerdamellus. The sequence continues at coordinate 24,657,033 of OX336337.1, read as the reverse complement.
AACATTTTCTGAAATCTCACTTTCTTCGACCGGGAAGATGTGTTTGAAATGGCGTCGCTAGGGTTGTACGCAACAACACATTTATCGATGTTTATTTCGGTGCGTTTCAACCAGTATCAACATAAAATTTTACTTTTATATGTAAATTGTAGGTTTTGAGAAGTTCGTTTGTTTTTATTCTTGTTACAAAAGGGAGGTACCCACAGAAAAAAAAAATATTATTAAAATATTTGGTTGACATATCGGTGGACATATACATTTATTAACTATTAATCCAGGCAATGGGTAATTTCTTACTTACAAAAGGTCCAGGAAAAGTATTTTTTTTTAGATTTGTTCAGTTCGGTGTCTTAATTAATATTCCGAGTTTGGCCTAGGACGACCGCCGCACGCGCCGCTATATTGGAAAATTCATTACGGAAAGACTAGCTGCTAGATCAAAACAATTCGGAGAAATACGCCGGCCACGAGCGAGTTATATTCATTTAAGTAAAAACAAAAAATAACATATACATACATATATAATAAATAATACATTCTTAATGAGCACTATTTATGAAAGCAAGGATTAGCCATTCGAAAGTGGACCTTATATATAGAGCCTTATTGCTTATATTTTGGTATCTAAGCACGTCACACACAAGGAGTTTAAGGATTAAGTGAGGGATTAAGGATTAGTTAGAACCATTATTTGTTAATTTGAGGTGTGATTTTTTGGATTATGCCAAACAAAACTGTGTTAGTTATGTCTACATTGTAGTAGCTGAATGTATATTTACAATAATTGCGCATATCTGATCGATGATTATGCATTCTTTATCTTTAACCTGGCAGCTCCTATGGAACCGAAACGGAGCCCATATATTTTTTCCGCCAATTATCTTGGGCCCGAAACGGACCCCATCTTTATTCTCAAATTACGGTCGCACGAATTGGTCTATTGCTCTTTCAATCGTTGATGGGGGCTATAAGTGATACCGGCAATTATGAACTAACCATTTTTCTTGTCTCCAAAGACCAATTATGAATAATAAAACGAACGCTAGCTGTCAGCTGACAGTTTCTTTGTTCTCCTATTTCTCACGAGTTTCGAGGTGACGCACTTCTGCGAAATTATTTATTATAAGTGTATTCAAGTGCATCTATGAGCTAAAGGTTAGTAAATAGTGTTATTTATTAGTTATTCTACCAATAGAAGATGCATTACGAGTTCGGGTGGCGACAAAAGTCATATTTTTCGTCGCTCAAAAATGTTTGTTTATTTTTGTATGAAATGTGTAAACATGACTTTGGGGGCATATTTTTCATGGAAATATAGCTTATTTTTCCAATTTTCTTCGCATTATTATACAAACATACGATCAGTTGCAAAATAAAAGAAGGTTTAGTTCAAATAATATATTTATAAAATTGGGAAAAAATATCACGCGCGTGCCATCTCGGAGTTTACGGAATGTCCCAGGATGTTCATGTTGAACATCCGATTTCGCTGATTTCTGTAAAGAAAACGTATATTATACTTTACTATTTCTAAAAGTATGTTTCTTTACGAGTATTCTGATATAAATATTGTAAAGGTATGTTTTGAATTTATTTTATAATGAATTTTTCAAAAAAAAATTGGGATTTTTTTTTCTACCTAAAATATCTGGTACTTCTAAACAAGGTAAGCCTCACTGTTTCACATGGATTTTAGGAAATTTTCTAGGCTTTCTAGGACAGAAGAGTTTATAGATCTAACTTTATTAGTTTCCGAAATATCTGCGTTTATGTCGAGGTCGGCGCTCATGTGCGCGCGCGCCGTCCGCGGGCCACGCCCATGCGGGAGTCTGGGGGCTGTAGACATATTATAACGCGGGAGCGTACAGGTTAAATACATTTTATTTGAGTATACTAAATATTATTATGCTTTTAAATAAAAATTGCTGTTAACAATAAATAGGAATGACATCTTCTATTAACTCTTAAAATTTTTCCATCAAACTTTATAACGCCCTGTTCATATTTACATTAATGTCGATTTATTTATATAATAAACAATTACTTGTGTTATTAATATAATGCAAATTAGATTTTTGTATGAATACGAGGTAGAAAACTTAAATGTTCGTAATTGAAAAACAAATCGATACTTTATCGATCTCATTGTAACGTTTTGTCAATCACTGGCGGAGGGATCCTTTTGTGCTAGTATTAGTGGGTCGGTGGACCGTTAGCGCCCGCGCGTATTGGCTATAAGACAGTGTGCGTGCACTTGTACGTACAAGAGTGCATTAATGTTAAATGAACGTAATTGGCTATATAACAGTGTGTGTCGACTCGTACGTATTAGAGTGCATTCGTATTAGTGATTGTCTTGGAGACACGTGTTTCGTACTGGAAATCATTTCTTCACATATCTCCTTCCTTTCCTGATCTGAGGTTCCTCCATAACTCTTAAAGCCATCATTTGATGAAACTTAGTACAAGCCCATTTTACTATACGGGACACAGGATAGGCTTACTAAAATTCACTTCCGGCTACGCTAAGATGTGGCTCCCATACAAATCGAATTGTTCCAATCGCCGAAATAAAGGGCGGCGCGGCGGGGGTTAGTAGCGCGTCTCGCGGAGACTGGCAGCGCGGCGGCGGAGGCGCGGGACGCGGCGCGGGGTGCGGTCTGGCGGAGCGCGGTGTGTGTATGCATTGTCTCGCCAGAGTTTCTTATTTAATTCAATTCATAATATTATGTAGGTTATTTTCGTTAGGTATCTATTTGATTAATTTTAGGTGCAAACCTATGTAAAAGTGTTCTTGCGAGTCGATGTTAGCGGATATTTACTTAACTGAAGTTCCTATTTCATTTAAGTTAATTTATCGTATGTTTATTATATTGTACGTAGTGTAGTATGCGCGGAATATTAGCGAAAAGATTTTTATTTTTACCCGACTACGGCGAAGCGAAAAGGAGAGTTATGTTTTTGACCGGTATGTATGTATGTATGTATGTATGTATGTATGTATGTATGTTCATCTGTTCCCTCATAATAACTTCGAAACTACTTATCATAATTTGACAAATGAAGTATCGTTGGATGCTTGACCGTCCGCTGGTCGTCAAGACGCATCCAACGTCTATAGGCTATAGGATATGGCGCCCTCTAGAGGACATAAGTAATGATCTAAAAAAAAATTTTTTTTAATGATGCCGTTTTGGGTATCAAATGAAAGGGCTTAATTAGCACATTTCAAAAGTTTATATATTGTTAGCTTTTGCTTTCGGATTTGCTTGCATGCATCCGATAATTGGGAATAATTTCTAAAATCAGGCCACACTCCAAACCTACCCAAAAGAAATTCTACTAATATTATAAACGCGAAAGTTTGTGAATGAGTTGCGTTCAGGAAGACGATAGACCTACTCAAAGAAAGTAAGTAACTAAGGGCGAGGCCGAAGGCCGAGCTGCGTTCGGGAAGACTATAAACCTTCTCGAAGAAAGTAAGTAACAAAGGGCGAGGCGAGCTGCGTTCAGGAAGACCATAAACCTCGAAGAAAGCAAGTAACAAAGGGCGAGGCCGAAGGCAGAGCTGCGTTCAGGGAGACGATAAATTCTCGAAGACAGTAAATAACTATGGGCGAGGCCGAAGGCCGAGATGTGTTCAGGAAGAGGATAAACCTTTTTGAAGAAAGTAACTAACAAAGAAGTTACTTTCTTCGAGAAGATTTATGGTCTTCCTGAACGCAGCTCAGCCTTCGGACTCGCCCTCTGTTACTTACATTCTTCGAAAAGGTTATCCTCTTCCTAAACGCAGCTCGGCCTTCGGCATCGCCCTTTGTTACTTACTTTCTTAAAGACTAGCTTTTGCCCGCGGCTTCGCTCGCGTGAAATTCGTATTTCAAAGGAAGAAAGTAAGTAACTAAGGGCGAGCTGGGTTCAAGTAAACGATAAACCGTCTCGAAGAAAGTGAGTAACTTTTTGAGGCCAAAGGCGGAGTTGCGTTCAGGAAGACGATAAACCTTCTCGAAGACAGTAAGTAACTATGGGCGAGGCCGAAGGCCGAGCTGCGTTCGGGAAGAGGATAAACATCTTTAAGGTCATCCTCTTCCTGAACGCAGCTCGGCCTTCGGCCTCGCCCATAATTACTTACTGTCTTCGAGAAGGTTTATCGTTTTCCTGAACGCAGCTCGGCCTTCGGCCTCGCCCTCTGTTACTTACTTTCTTCGAAAAGTTTACCCTCATGCTGAACGCAGCTCGGCCTTTGGCCTCGCCCATAGATACTTACTGTCTTCGAAAAGGTTTATCGTCTTCCTGAACGCAGCTCGGCCTTCGGCCTCGCCCTCTGTTGCTTACTTTCTTCGAAAAGGTTATCCTCTTCCTGAACGCAGCTCGGCCTTCGGCCTCGCCCATAGTTACTCACTGTCTTCGAGAAGGTTTATCGTTTTCCTGAACGCAGCTCGGCCATCAGCGTCGCCCTCTGTTACTTACTTTCTTCGAAAAGTTTACTCTCATCCTGAACGCCTTCGGCCTCGCCCAAGTTACTAACTTTCTTCGAAAAGTTTACCTCTTCCTGAACGCAGCTCGGCCTTCGGCCTCGCCCTTTGTTACTTACTTTCTTAAAGATGGTTTATCCTCTTCCTGAACGCAGCTCGGCCTTCGGCCTCGCGCATAGTTACTTACTGTCTTCGAGAAGGTTTATCAATTGGTTTAGCAAGGCCGAAGGCCGAGCTGCGTTCAGGAAGAGGATAAACCATCTTTAAGAAAGTAACAAAGGGCGAGTCCGAAGGCCGAGCTGCGTTCAGGAAGAGAATAACCTTTTCGAAGAATGTAAGTAACAGAGGGCGAGTCCGAAGGCCGAGCTGCGTTTAGGAAGACCATAAATCTTCTCCAAGAAAGTAACTTCTTTGTTACTTACTTTCTTCGAAAAGGTTTATCCGCAAAGATCACCCACCCTCAAAGATCAAGCAATACCAATAGTCCAATCAATGAATGGCCCAAAAGGAGGTATAGAGTGCGTGAGCAGGATCACAAGCGATTTCTTCAGAAACCTGTTCGCGGTGCTTAGGGAGTAAACATACTAATAGTTCTGGCGTCTACGAGGTGAGCCGGAGGGGGGCCCAAATAAGGTCCCGCTTTTGGGTTTTTCGCTGCGATCTCGAAAACAGTGCCCCGTATAGAAAAATTGTGTTATACCGAATGAAAGCTCATAACATTCTCTACAACTTCTATTCTATTCACTTTTTTCGAATTCCGAACCGTTTTCGAGCTACACGCTTAGGAAAAGTGAAAATTTTCGAAAAATTGATTTTTACCTCATATTTCTCATCAAACATTCCTTCATATCGTCTAAACTATTTACCTGAGAAAGATATTGTCAAACAAGAAGTTATAGATAATTTAATTCCCTTTGAAAGTGTGTATACATATGCTAATTTATCTCCAGCCGGTCAACAGTTGCACCAATTTTAAGATTTTTTGTCAAATTTCATCATTTTCAGAAAAAGTTGTTTTGGTCATTCCTGAGCCACAACTATCGTTTGTTATAGCTATGTATCATCTAATGATATGTCACACTTCCAAAAAGTTTTCATCCTCTTTGGACGTGAGGGCCCTGGTAAGGGTTCTTCGTCCATGGCATTTTCATCCTCCGTGGTGGGTGGTTCTTGATGAAGGGCCTCTGATAAATTAGGCTATGTATACACACTATTGAAGGGAATTGAATTATCTATAGCTTCTTGTTTGACAATATCTTTCTCAGGTGAATATTTTAGACGATATGAAGCAATGTTTGATGAGAAATATGAGGTAAAAATCCAATTTTCGGAAATTTTCACTTTTCCTAAGCGTGTAGCTCGAAAACGGTTCGGAATTGGAAAAAGTGAATGAAATAAAGTTGTAGATAATTTTATGAGGTTTCTTTCAGTATAAGACAATTTTTCTCTACGGGGCACCGTTTTCGAGATCGTAGCGAAAAAACCAAAAGCGGGACCTTATTTGGGCCCTCTACACCTCCTTTATTGCCTGAACTACAAGGTTATCAGAAGAAAAAAAATTCCCTCTGTACAAAAGAGAAGAAAAAGATTGCATGGAATTTTAAAGCCTTTATCTGTACCACATTGAAGTCCTAAACGAGTGATATTCAATAGCAACTTGAATTTTTGGAGCAATTTACGAACACTATCATCCTTTGCGTTTTCGTATTATAGTAATGTAGTAATTTAGTAGTGATAGATAGCTCATAATCCGCAACGTTTTGTGTGAGGTTTAGTTAAATTCCAAATAAAGACCTCAATCATGTTTTCGATCGAACGTTGAATTTTGAAAATTCATAAATTTTGATTTAAAAAACTTTTGTTATGTTATGTTTTTTTTTTCACTCATTTGTCGTAAATACGAATCTTTAATAATGGCAAGTACCTGAGCGATCGAGCTTTGCTCGGTGTCTACACCTATCATGTAGATGAATAAACTTGATAAAGTATCATTATCTAAATACAATTAAATTTCGTCGAAATCGTTAGAGCAGTTTCCGAGAAACAAATATATACATACAAGTTTAGCTCACTTAAATTAATGGGATAAACTAATAAAAGTAAGCACAGTAAGAATTCAATATATTAAAGTACCTACAACCTCACTTACAATACAAATTAAAATTTGCAAAATAAGAGATACATTGTTTCTACGCTTGGACGCTTTCCGTTCGCGCATGCCCGAGTAGGAGCCGAACGTCGTTCCCCTGCCCGCACTACACCCCGCTACGGGCTTCATTCTTTCTCATAGCCGTGTGCACATAGGGTCGCTCTATAAAGGAGCGCAGCGACGTAATACAAACTCTTTGAGGATACTAAAGAACTCATAAATCTAATTACCAGATAACAGCGCCATCTATAATTCATTAGTTCAGATAAAAACTGCAAACATGAAATTTTTCATCCTCACCAGTTTATAACCGTGATTCCATGACACTAAACAAAAGATCCGCGCGACGCCGCGACACGGCGCTGCGCACGGTGGCGCGGTGGCGTGTTGCTATAAGATATTTTCTAACTAAACTTAAAAAATTAATATGTTTTGATTCTGTGGGTTGATTTTGATGAAATAAACACTAAATGTTACTCGGAATAAAGCTTCATATTTTATAGTAATTAGATTTTTAATGCAATGAGTGTTTTTTGCGTGATGCGCGCACAAACGAACAAACAAACCAACAAACCGACAAACCGACCAACCGAACAGACAAAAATTTCAAAAAACTATATTTTTACGTTCTTTCTTATTACTCGTTCGTACTTATTACTTATTCCTTCAGTTATTGTTTTGCAAAAATATTTAATGTACAGACACGGTAAGTCTACGATTTTATTATATGTATAGATTTAGGAGTTTTTTTTATATTTAATCCAGTATGAATGGCTGAGTCGGAGGGGCCAAAGCGCATACTCCGACCAGCCAATATCACCTCCGAGAAGGTAGGTGCCATACCGGAGACTTCCCTAAATTGATGGATATACTGGACTAGAGGAGAACACAGCTGAGGCTGCTATGCCTATATATCTTACATCCAGTACGGTGGTACATACCCAGTCAGCTACAATTTGAGCCTACCACCAAGTGAGGGGCAAGGGAGGGGACCTACAGTTTTGCACCGCTTCCGAACGGTGAAGCAGCAGGTGTAGGTATGCACGTAAATTTTTTCGTCAGAAAAAACTCATTGGTACACGCCGAACGGATTCGAACCTCGGACCTCTCGCATGAGAAGCCGATGCCCAAACCACTCGGCCACCCGCCGTTTAAACATGTTTTATGAGTTTAATATTATTTTATTTTATTTTTATCAAATTTCGTAAAATAAGGGTAGCTGTCATACAAATAAAAATTTTCTACAATGTCGAATTTCTCGAAAATAAAAAAAAAATCGAGTTTAATTATATTTTCTACTTCGATAGCCTAGTTCTAGCACAAGGAGTTCTAGCATATACAATTATATGGGTTTTTAAGAAGAAGACACGACGGACACGACCAGCCGGAAGTGGACACCATCAGCGCCTTCTGTCTCTCCGCCGAGATCCGGAACGCACCTGAACCCTCGTCTACGGAAACTACCCGCACTGGCCACGGCTACAATCTTCGTCAACGACGGACGAAGATGTGACAGTTCTCTGCCAACCGTCGCACAAGGCAGAGTGCTCCATGAAGATGGGCCATACGCTTGGCCCGAAACGTCGAGCCACATAGCTCGGAGTGAAACCGTGAGTAAAGCTGATTGATTTAAAATAATATACAATTATTGTTAGTTTTACCACACAAAACGATGTTTCTATGAAATACCCCTAGAACTCAAAAACTCTACCTAGTTCGGAAATGTGCAGATCTGTAGTGCATTTTGCGACTTCTTTAACGCTGTGCGAACCCAATAATATAAGGAAGAATTAGAATAATATACAATAGGTTTGACATAGTTACATCCGAGGCGTAAGCCTCCTAAAAATAAATGATAATAAAGAGCAGGCTTCAGGGTATCGCCGCATTGGATGATGCCGTTCCCATGGTATGTTGAAATTAGTGCAACGAGGTTGCTATTTCGCCATACCAGAAGATCGACATCTCCGGACGTACAACCGGAGATCTGCCCATAAGCCATTTGACGCTTTTTAAGAGTCATAAGGTGTTTGGGAACGAACTTCCGGTTCGTCCTATTGGTTCCCAACACGCCGAACCCTGTAGACTTAAGTGATCTGGCGAGAGCGGGACTATTGTAGTAATTGTCCATCCAGACCGTATACTCTTTGTTTTCAAGCTCTTGCAGGAGTTCCAGGACAACATCTGCAGAGGTCCCCGTAAGCGGGGACTAGACACCAGGAAGGCGAGTGGGCCGGATAGGATTCCTGCATTGGTGCTGAAACGGTGTGCTCCCGAGCTGGCTCCAGTGCTTACGCGCCTTTTCCGCCTCTCTTACTCTACTTCCCGTGTGCCGGCGGCCTGGAAATCTGCATTTGTTCAAGCGGTCCCCAAAAAGGGCGACCGCTCAAACCCTTCGACCTACCGACCTATAGCGATTACCTCCCTACTCTGCAAGGTGATGGAGCGCATTATCAATGCCCAGCTCATGGCGTACCTGGAGACAAATAACCTCATCAGCGATCGGCAATATGGCTTTCGGCCAAACCGATCCGCTGGTGATCTCCTAGCGTACGTCACTCACCTTTGGGGGGAATCGCTTGAAGGACATGGTGAATCCTTGGCAATTGGCCTAGATATTGCCAAGGCATTCGACAGGGTTTGGCACAAATCGCTCCTGGGCAAGCTTCCGGCGTACGGACTTCCTTCTGGCCTCTGCGACTGGGTCGCCGACTTCCTACATGGGCGTAGCATACAGGTCCTAGTGGACGGTTGCTCGTCGGATGCCATGTCAGTGAATGCCGGCGTACCGCAGGGATCTGTGCTGTCACCCACACTGTTTCTTCTGCATATCAATGACATGCTGCCACTCGGCAACATACATTGTTATGCGGATGACAGTACAGCACACGGATCCTATACCAGTCACCCTTCAGCCAGACGAGAGGTTGTGGATGAAAAGAGGCGAAGACTTGTGTCTGAACTCGAACAAACGCTTCGGTCTATCTCCGAATGGGGCCGAAGTAATTTGGTCGAGTTCAACGCTTCAAAAACACAAGCTTGCGCGTTCAGTGCGAAGAGAGCGGCGTTCTCACCAGCTCCTTGCTTCCAAGACACGTCGCTTAAATTAAGCGACCACCTCGGGGTCCTCGGAGTCGAACTGTCGCACGACCTAAACTACCGGCGCCATATCGAGGGCAAGGCCAAGCTGGCCTCAAAAAAGCTAGGCATACTCAATAAGGTTCGACGGTACTTCACGCCGGACCAAAGGCTGCTTTTGTATAAATCGCAGATAAGGTCCTGCCTGGAGTACTGCTCGCACCTGTGGGATGGCTCAGCCAAATACTAGCTTGCGCCTTTGGACTCGATCCAGCGTCGAGCCGTGCGACTAGTGGATGACCCCGACGTGTCCCGCGATCTAGAACCGCTGCAACTTCGTAGGGATGTCGGCGCTCTAAGCGTGTTCTATCGCTTATTCCACGGGGAGTGCTCGGAGGAGCTGTTTAACGCGATTCCGCCGTCCCCTTTCCACCTCCGTACAACGCGCACTGGGCAGGGATTGCATCCCTATACGCTGGACTTACCGCGGATGCGTACAAATCGGTTCTGCAGATCCTTCCTCCACAGAACCGGTAAACTCTGGAACGCTCTACCTGCCCACATATTTCCCCCCAAGTATAGTCTCGGGTCCTTCAAGAGAGGCGTGAATGGGCACCTGTCAGGCCGGCATGGCATTCGCAACCCCCGCATACGTCCGAATGTCCACGGGCGTCGCTAGACACCTTATGGGTGACTCGGCGCCACATGTCGCGCTTAGTATAAAAAAAAAAAAAAAAAAAAAGCGGGTCGTCCTCCTGCGGGTTTTTGGGTTCTCCTGCGCTGAGTTTAAATCTCCATAGGTCTGGTCCGGTCTGGGATTCACACACCTCATAATATGCCTTTATCCCAATGCCGGCAGCCTTGTTTGGTATGTACGCTGGATTAATATTTAACCAGCCTTTATAAAGCAGTAAAGACTCATCCACTGAAAAATTTTGGTCTAATGTGTATAGCGTTGAAAATTTCAAATTCATAAGTTCTATTATTGGCTTTGCTAAACAATTTTGTGCGGCGTAAATACGCGTATTCATTTGTACTCCTCTTTCAAGACGCCGCCGCCGCTTTCGCTGGTTGGAGTAGGATGCAACACAATCAATCAATAAAAATTCGGTTTTTATGTTTTTATTCCAAAACTACGGATCGAAACAAAGAAGTGAAAAGCTACGGATTTACATATATCTATTATATTCAACAAAATTACAATACAGAATTATGGAGTTCTTTCGTTACCTAATAAATAAATGTTATCATTTATTTTCATAAAATATAAAAAAGTAATACTAATAACTAAAGAATTAAAACCTATAACAAATAAAATATATTTTTTCCAAAGCCTTGAGACATGTTCGCAACCGAACCATAGTCAAACCAAAATGCCACACCAGTGTGACTATGGTTAATTTTATTTATCCGTAGTCCCACTGGTGTTGCCCAACCGAACCATAGTCACACCAAACACACAAGATGATTGATTCATGATTTTTTTCTATCGTGCAAAGTTAATCAAATCGTGTTTTCAAAAAGCTATCGATCTGCTCTGATAGACGAATTTTTACATATATTAAAACTGAATCTGTCAGGTAAGTAATATTGGCGATACACTTCTTGAAATTCGAGTCAGACGCAGTCTAACATAACCTTAAGCAACGCTGAGCGCGGTCAGTACTTCGATGGGTGACCCTCGACCGTTGGTGGCAGACCGTGGTTCGGATTCCACGTTAAACTGTAGGTCCCTTCCTTTCTTACCTTACTAGGTGGTAGGGTTTATCCCGCCCGGGTTGATACCACCGCACTGAGCGAAACGTCAGTCGAAACGGCTATGTAAATAGTTCATGTTTTCCGTGTAGCCGGCACGACCAAAAAGGGAAGCAGTGATATGGCACCTAGTTCACCCGGTGTTATGGGCTGACATAATACACACTGCACTAACGTAATACTATCGTAACACAAACGTAACACTTCGACAATTTAAGTTTTAGCACCTATTCGTCAGGTTAGTATTCCACCACTCTCTGAAGTTTTCATACACAGTTCTCTCCTTCACGCGTTTCTCGTCATTGAGCAAGGCGCAGAAGCCGCAGTAGTCGTTAGTGTCGTTATGATCATTCCTGTTGCTGTATTTGTAATGGTTCTTGTAATTGAAGAAGCTGTAGTACCTCTCCCGATCATGCATGATGTCGTACATTGTCTGTGCAAGCCTCTCCGCACCTATGTCGCGGCCGTTGAGGTATGTTCCGTCTGGCATGAATCTGCAACAATAAAAAGATGTTACAGATATTCTATCTCACGAAGTCCGTTATATTGTATTGTTTATTGATCATTTATAAGGCAGTTAGACTGCACTCGAACTTGTCACAATTTGTTCTATGCGGTTCGATTACACCCACGAAGAAGAACCGACAAGAAACTTCGCAGGGTATTTTTTTTTATATATATATTTTTACAAGTACATATTTAGTGACTACAGCCACATGATAACACCGCCCATTGTCTATCGAAAACACAGCTTGAAAGCAAGATTAACAATTTTGCTGAGAGTTCTGACTACAAATACTTATTAATTAAGTGAATCAGGTGTAAAAATTCATTGTCAAACTTTGATACGTAATTTGTATCATTATAATTATGTTAGTATATTAAACATACTACAATGTAGTATAATTGTCAAAAATAAAAAATAATAAAAATATATGAAGATACTTGAAGTATCAAGTTTGTCAATCTATACATATAATAAAATCGTAGAGGTAAGAAAGTCTGTACATTGAATGTATTCGGAAAAAAACTAACCAGGGTGGCTTTAAATGAAATACTGAACATGTTAAAACAGTTTTTAAAATTTTTGTTTGTTTGTTTGTCTGTACGCGCATCACGCAAAAACCACTGAACGGAATTAGACGAAACTTTGTATAGTGGCAGTTTATATGCCGGGTTAACATAATACGTAAAAAAAAATGATAAAAAAAAAAAAAATTACAATTATAAACATTATTGCGCGTTTAAAATCACGTAGTCCAAAGTACATAATTATATCTTGAGAACTGGCAGCAAATACAATTTGAATAAAATATTCATTCGAAATTTAAAAATAAGTAGATACAACGAAAATGACAGTTCTTCTTTTTTATAACTTGAACACAATAGTCTATACATATCTATTCTTTCTATACATATCATAAAGTCGTAAATGCAAATATGTCTATTTGTACGCGCATCTCGCAAAAACCACTGAACGGAATTTGACGAAACTTTTTATAGTGACAGTGTATATCCCGGATGAACATAATAATTAAAAAATATAATAAAAATCACGTAATCCAAAGTAAAGGTAAAAAACTATTTTAAATGTCATGTTGACAACGGAGAACTCTCATCTCGACGTGAGCTGGCCGGTGACAAATTGTTTGATAAATAAAAATAATAATTGAAAGTCGAAGTTATGTCGCTGCCATTGGTGCAATAAAATTTATATATCTGTTGCACGCGGTTTCGCTCGCGTGAAATTCGTATTTCAAAAAAAGAAAGTAAGTAACTAAAGGCGGGCCCGAAGGCGGATCTGCGCTCACGTAAACTATATTCTTTCTCGATGAAAGTAACTAAGGGCGAGGCGGAAGGCGGAGCTGAGTTCAGGAAGAAGAAAAACATTCTTGAAGAAAGTAAGTAACTAAGGGCGAGGCCGAAGGCCGAGCTCTATTCTGGAAGACCATAAACCTTCTCGAAGAAAGTAAGTAACTATGGGCTAGGCCGCAGGCCGAGCAGCGTTCAGGAAGAAGCTAAACCATCTTGAAGAAAGTAAGTAACTAAGGCGAAGCCGAAGGCCGAGCTACGTTCTGATAATTGAAAAACCATCTCGAAGAAAGCAAGTAACTAAGGGCGAGGCCGAAGGCCGAGCTGCGTTCTGGAAGAAGCTAAACCATCTTGAAGAAAGTAAGCAACTAAGGCGAGGCCGAAGGCCGAGCTACGTTCTGATAATTGAAAAACCATCTCGAAGAAAGCAAGTAACTAAGGGCAATGCCGAAGGCCGAGCTGCGTTCAGGAAGAAGCTAAACCATCTTGAAGAAAGTAAGTAACTAAGGGCGAGGCCGAAGGCCGTGCTCTATTCGGGAAGACCATAAACCATCTCGAAGAAAGCAAGTAACTAAGGGCGAGGCCGTAGGCCGAGCTGCGTACAGGAAGAAGGTAAACATTTTTGAAGAATGTAAGTAACTAAGGCGAGGCCGAAGGCCGAGCTACGTTCTGACAAATAATAAACCATCTCGAAGAAAGCAAGTAACTAAGGGCGAGGCCGAAGGCCGAGCTGCGTTCAGGAAGAAGCTAAACCATCTCGAATAAAGTTAATTAATAATAAGATTGAGTTAATTTAATTAAAATTTTATTATAAAGTCCACGCTTCTAATGGCAAATATACCGTGCGTCCTAGAACCTCGCGGTTATTCCCGGCTGGATGGCAAGAGGCCCGATGCTATCACCTTAGTGCCATGGACTAAGGGTAGTTCTTTGATGTGGGACGCCACTTTTGTTCTCACATTGGCTCCAAGTCACGTTAGGACATTTTCAAGAGCGGCTGGCGCGGCCGAGGCTGGGGCGGAGAGCCTCAAACGCAGCAAATATAGAAATATAATTCAAGATTTCGAATTTGTTGCGTTTGCGGTTGAAACCCTCGGTCCGTGGAGCAGTGAAGCCAAAAGAGGCTTGAGCCTCTGCTGGTTGACGCAACTGGTGTCCCGCCATCAAGGGCTTATGTACTTCATTCAAAGGGTAAGCCTTGCCATCCAGCGGGGTAATGCCGCAAGTGCTCTAAGAACATTTGAAAATGCCCGTTTTGATAGTTATTTTAATGTTTGTTAGGTAGGTTTAATTCTTTAGTTATTAATATTACTTTTTTATTTTTATGAAATAAATAGATTAAGTAAACGATATCGTATTCTATCGAAGAAAGGAAGTCTTTAAGGGCGAGGCCCGAAGGCGGAAGAGTGTTTTTGGTTTACCTGAACGCAGCTCGGCCTTCGGCCTCGCACTTAGTTCCTTCCTTTCTTCCAGAAGGTGTATCGTCTTCCTGAACGCAGCTCGGCTTTCGGCCTCGCCCTTACTTACTTACATTATTTGAGAAAGGTTTATCGTTTACCTGAAAGCAGCTCGGCGTTCGGCCTCGCCCTTAGTTACTTTCTTTAAGAAGGTTTATCGATTACCTGAACGCAGCTCGGCCTTCGGCCTCGCCCTTAGTTACTTACATTCTTCTTTGGAATACGAATTTCACGCGAGCGGAGCCGCGGGCTCAGCTAGTGGTTAATAAAATTGAGACACTAATAGCACCTAGTCAAGAGTTAGCAGTCAGGTAAGTAGTAGATATACTATGCTGCCATTTGGAGCAGGCCAGTCTCCACAAACAGCACCCGTTCACGAGCATCGGTTGCAGTCTGGTTTATCGGCAGTCGGTTTCTTATTGTCTATGTCTGGGAACATTTGAAAATGCCCCTTTTGAGAGTTATTTTAATGTTTATTAGTTAGGTTTTAATTTTTTAGTTACTCGTATTTGTATTACTACTTTATATTCTATTGATTAAAGGTTTTATTTAATTAATTTTAGTTCCAAAAAATTAAGTGTGATTTGAAATTGCTCGCGACAATGATACCCCACTCGATGGGGTTTGAAGAAAAACTGTTTTATATTTTGGCGCCTAAAGGCCGCCATTTTGAATTCTTCAGAAAAATTGGTGCCGTACTCGCGCGAGTGAGACGAGTCCAACGACAACTGACATGTAAAAAAAACTATTTAAAAAAAAATTAAAACCGCCTTCAAAAATGTATGAAATAAAATATTTATTTATTTATTTGGTTTTCTACAAGTAGGACACAATATAACATAATTATTGACACATTATTCTTAAAATTACATAGCCTTATGTCTACTCAATGAGAGAAAACACTACATACACATAGATACAGTAAGTGGATCAGAACGATCGTGCGTGACGTCCATCGTCTTCCGTCCGCAAGACAGTCAAAAATCCAAATAAATAAATATTTGGGACAATCAAATAAAATTTCTAGAGTAATATGCAGTACCTAATCATGAAGTTATCTTATACCTTGATACGAGCAAGTCCAAAATGGAAATAGATAAACGCAGGTATTGCTATCGATAATATGGAGCATTAGAGATATTGGAAATATTATTAAAACGTTTAACGGCTTTACTCACGCTCGTCTCCGAGCTATGTGGCTCGAGGTATCAGGTCAAACGTATGATGACTAATCAGTAATAATCAATCACCATTAAGCACTCTGCCCGGTGCTACGGTTGACACAGATGTTTAAGGCCCTGTCAACCCGTACGGCAATGGGGAACAGGCCTACTCCTCTTTCAAGGCGCCGCTTTCGCTGGTTGGAGTAGGATGCAACACAATCAATTTTTTATTTTTTTGTTCCAAAACTACGGATCGAAACAAAAAAGTAAAAAGCTACGGATTTAGATTTAGTCAATAAATAAAATATATTGTTTCCAAAGCCATGATTTGGTGACGTTGCCTTAAGGCGGAAATAAGACTCAAAACGTGCTACCCGAGCACGAGCACTGATGATTGAAACACGAACCGTATGCAGATGTAATAGGTGCGAGATTCGTTCTACTCGTGCGGTGGCTGATACGTCGCGCCGACGAAGAACGTTTGCGCGAAAATCACACTAAGTATATAATTAAATTTCACGTGTTGGAAAGATGGAAAACAATATTTTTTCGCTTCTATTGTAGGGAAAAATATTTTATATATTCCTATGAGGGTCTTGTATTGAAACAATTGATGTTTCTCAAGATAATTTAAGGTGATTATAATGCAAGAAGCTCCGCCTACTTTACCTCCCGTCTTCTCCACTACCCTTCTCGAACCGCGCGGCTCCCCGCGCCTCGCCCGGCGCGCGGCGCGACGCTGACGCCGCCGCGCCGCGAGCCGACACACACGGGCCGGGCGCCGGCATCGCGCCGCGCCGCCGCCGCCGCCGTCCGCGGTCGTCGAGTTGAGTCACAGCACAGAGCAGTCAATAAAAGTAGAGAACGTAATGCGTAAGTCTGTAGGTACCACCAGTTATTTTTTAACAACCCAAAGAGTATGACTGTCTACGTAATATAGCCATGGATATATGTTCGTGCACCAGAAAACAGAAGAAAAGAAGAGAGAAGTCAATAACGCAGCAAAGTTCATTCCAACAAATCCCAATATCCCGTCTTTCCACATAATCCCATATTGGTTTCAGGCTGAAACATAAGCCGGTCGATTATTTCATTTTCTCACCGATCCTCAAGCGTGTCTTCCTAAAATCCTGAAAAATATACGCACCTCCTGGTGTCTTCGGTCTTACACCGTAAATATTCGAATGCCCGTGGGCGCCGTCGGACTACGCCTCTCCGTTAGTCTGGCACGCGCCATATGTCCAGCTTCCCATAAAAAAAAGGTGCTGCAAGTTCAAGTTCTCTTTTACTCTAGTACTTTTGGTTTACCTTGTATCCATTTCTCGGCACAGCGTTTTGGCCAGAAAAAAATTCCATGACCGAGAAATGGCCGAGAATTAATTAATAACCTACCTATTTTCAGCCACTTTTCTAAATTATAAAAGTAGAAAATCGTTCTATATTTCGGCCAAGACCGTAGTAGGTACATAGACCGACAACAAGCATATTATTTACCCATCCTTCGGCCACGTGGCCCACAAACGGCAATGAAGGGTCTAGTTTTCGACCAAGACCGTATAGACCAGTCATATTTGACACTAAAAATCGCTAAAATCGCAAACTAACGGCTAGTTCTGATTGTTTAATATGTTGTTAGGACCACTACCAGTAGTGTATATTCAAGTTTGTAGCTTCGAAAGACCTGTGCTAACTTCGCAGCACTCGAAAAACCGCGAAATTTTCGCACTTTTTTTGGTATTTTCAATATAAGTCCTAAACTATGCGTTTTTTATAAAATATTTTCCATACGTTTTTAAATTAGACTAAAATTGCTACAATTTGAGATCAGAACCAGCTCTGTAGGTTTGTTGTGGATGTACTTGATTTTTCCTTTCAAACCATTGTGAGAACTAAACAGAGCAAATTTGCAAAAAATGCAGTTTTTCCATTTTTTGGATGTTTCAGATTTGCGAGTAAACTATATGGTCTACAGACATCGTTCTTTGCTTAAATTAAAGCTAATTACATTTCCTACAACATCTTTTCTTATAATTTTACCGGTAAAATGAGTATTTTCCCCGATATCGGGGTCGAAAATTGACCAAATCTTAAAATTTCACTTTTTTGGAAAAAATTATCAATTTTTGGACAGCTGTATCTCGGTAAGTATTAAACCTACAGAGCTGGTTCTGATATCAAATTGTAGCAATTTGAATCAATATTAATAGTTTAACATATATTTCTTATGGATGTACGTGGTTTTTCCTTTCAAACCATTGTGAGAACTAAACAGAGCAAATTTGCGATAAAGGTCGTTTTAAATTTTTTTATTTTTAAGATTTGTGAGTAAACTATATGGTCTGCAGACGTCGTTCTTTGCTTAAATTAAAGCTAATTACATTTGCTACAACATCTATTCTTATAATTTTACCCGTAAATGAGTATTTTCCCCGATATCGGGGTCGAAAATTGACGAAATGTTAAAATTTCACTTTTTTGGAAAACATTGTCAATCTTTGGAGAGCTGTATTTCGGTAAGTATTGAACCTACAGAGCTTAAGGTTCCTTATTGGAACAAGGCCGTACATATATACCGACGATTTAAATCCTTCCAAAATAATTTCACACTCCATGCCTATAGAAGGCCCATTATAATTTTTGAAACATTTGTGGTTATTTGGTTCGACTTAATTTTTTTCTGCCCGGCTACAAACGATACTAAACTTATTTTTCACGCCTATATACAACACCTCTCTAAATCTTTTGCCAACTATAGCCGCAGCTCCAGATAAGGCGGAATAATTTTGTTTGTAAGATCTCTTCGACCAACACCCGTCCGCAATAACTTCAATTATTGCGTTCCCGAATTTATCAACACGACCTTCTTTTAAAGCAGCATCGCGTTCTCTTTTGCAGCCTTTTCCATTTCTTCGACAGCCGTTTCATGCTATTTTAAACAAATATCATTGTGAATTTTCGAATAAAATGGATTCGTCATGAAGGGGATATTCAGTGCTGCCATAAGTTCCTCTAATTGCGAAAAACCACATCCTATTGCCATCGCATCCACAACAGCAGACCTGTTTACATCTACCGGATTTTCTGTTTTTTTTATGCAAGTATCAACTGTGAATTTTTGATTACACATGTTACAGCCTAGCCTAATACAATAATTGAATTTAGCCCTATTTTTCTTTCCGATATTACGCTCATGGACTGTAACCCACAGTTAGCAAGTGCTTTGTGTTCAGATATGATTTTCAAACAATCAATTAGATGTTGTAAATCTACCAATCTCCTGCCTTCAATTATGTCATTTTTCCCCCTGTCACGTCCGATGATGACCTGTAAAAACCAAAACATATTATCATAAACGTTTTAATAATAAATAATATTTACTTCTACTGAATTAGACCATGTAAAACCATATAGGTATTTTTTTTTAAATATTATGCGCTCAGTGAATAATAAGTTCAATCAGATTTATTGTGTTCGTTTTTGAGGCCCTATACCATAAACTAGCTTTAAAACTATGTCGAAAAATAAAATTGTTGAAATATGAATCTTATGGAGCTCGATTTCCGAACTACCATGCGCCGTGCCCCGCCAACCGACCTCAGCGCAGAGACAGTTACGCCCGCCCCTCTCGCTCGTCTCACCACCGCGCCGCGGCTTCTTTGGAAAATATACCTTTACCCAACGCTCGTGACGTCACTGGCCGCGCTAGCATAGATATATTTTCAAACACAGAAATTGAAAATTAAGCCCGTTAAAATGTACCTTCACCTATCATTTGTGACGTCACTGACCGCGCTGGCGTCGGGAATGCTTTCAAATGCAGGACTTCGCGCGCAGGCACTTTAAAATATACCCGACGTCGACGCGACGGGGCATGGCGATCTTCGGTCTCTCGGAGGAAGGAAAAAGGAAAGAACATTAAATTGACAAAAAAAAACAACATGCCCCGCCTCAACTAGCGACGCATCTTCTTTGTATTAACCCTGGTTATTTTTTTTTAACCACGAAAACATTACTAATACCACTTTCCTTCCTTCATACGGAATATTAATAACAGCATCATCGTGTTGGGATCGGGTATACATCATGCCTCCTCTACACATCGACAGATGCATCAGCAGATTGCATCTGCGGATGCGTCCGCAGATGTGTAGACGGGGGTATTTAGACATCTGTGGTAGGTATTTAACGTCGGCCGATGCGTCTGCCACTCATCCGTTTGTTGTCGGTTTTTGCGACACAGATCAAAGGGCGACAGAGCGAACGCAAGGCGTATGTCCACACATCTGCAGATGCATCAGTATTGCGCGGGAAGCAAGTGAGACTGCACGTGTTTAGTTTTTTCTCGTCATTTAAAATAGCTGCCAATATGACCACTGAGGAAACTTTCAAGTTCATAGAGTTATACCAAAGTGAAAACTGCTTATGGAACCTCAAAAATAAGTACCACAAAAATAAAAATGTTATAAGTATATACTTAATTATTTAATTATTTTTCATTACCTATCAAAGCATAAGATCACACTCACGCCTTTTCCACCGATGGACTAGGTAGAGGTTATTATTAGTATTATTTTATTATGTAGGTACCTACTATTATGTAATTAGAGGATATTATTATTGTTATTTATATACACCCAGTGTATAGTGTGACAGTGATGTGATGACCCAGCGTATTACCTATACTTTATACATGTAAAGCTTGTATACCTACTCATATTTTTTTTATTTTTTATTTATTCATATTTATTTATTTATAGATTTATTTACTCATATTTATAAATAGCAGCGGCTGCTACCGTCTTCACATTCATTTTTTGGGGGACGAGTTGCGTCTTTCGATGTTGAACACAGACTGAATGACTAGCGGATGTGTGGACGGATCACGTATTTATCTGCGGATACGTCTGCTGATCCACCTGCTGATGCATCTGTCGATGTGTAGAGGAGGCATTAAAGGAATCCAAGCGGAGTTTCGTTACTTGAAAGTATACCATAGAAAAGTGTTGCGCTCGGGTATATTTTTCAAGTGACAAACTTGCTTTGCTACTTCTTGAATGTATACCCGAGCTCAACACTATGGAGCGTTGGGTAAAGGTATATTTTCCAAATAAGCCGCGCCGCGCGCCGCCACGCGTACCAAGCGACCTAGGCTAGGACTGACCGCGTTTGTTTATATGTTTTTTACATTACTCTATGCAATATTGAATTTTTCCTAAAAATCAACCTTCTGTCTTTGGTGATACGTTTTTTTTCATTATCTAGTAGTTATTTTGCATTCGAATATTTAGTGGTTATAATCGCTCGTCGCCTAGAGCTTCGATCTAAAGAGGTGCGGGTTCGAGCTTATGTGTGCAGTGTGTACCGCACCGCTTTCTTTCTCTCAGTTTAATAAGTAAGGATAGGGTATTGGAAGGAGTTTGATAATTAGTTAAAACTGTAACGAAACTTATGTATGTAAACAATGTATGTAAACAAAAATGACGTATAAAAAATTTTACAAAGGTTCTTTACACAGAACTTCAAAAACAAAACAAAAATCTGTTTTTGATCTTGCTCTCAAGCTGTATTTTCAATCGACTGTAGGCGGTGTTATGTGGATAGTCACTAAATGCTTGTAAAAATGATTATGAAAAAAAAACCATGCGAAGTTTCTTACCGGTTCTTCTTCGTGGGTGTAATCGAATCGGATAGAACAAATTGTGACAAATTCGAGTACAGTCATGCTGTCTAATGAATGCTTAATAAACAATATACAATATACAATAAACAATCATGTAGGTAATACCTACTGATTATCAAATAAAATAGTAAGGTATAAAATTAAATTACATGTACATTTTTGTGGTCGGAGGACCACAAAAATGTACATGCGGCGGCGGTGGTGGTGGCGTTGACAGCGATATTGGAGGTGTCATCGAATGCGGCGGCGGCGGAGGAAGCGGGTTCTGAGGTGGTTCTGACCGTGGCAGCAACGGCTGCGGCTCAGCTAACACCGGCGCCGCCGCCGGCGACAGAGGCACCGAGGTATGAGGTGGTTCTGATCGTGGCGGCAACAGGAGCGGCTCAGCAGATCTCGACACTGGCACCGGCGTCGCCGGCGGCGCCAACGAAGGTGTTGATTGTAGTAGGGAACGCGCCGGGATCGCCGCCGCCGGTGGCGAACTTTTCTATTTCTTGATTTCATTGAGGCGAATTCCTTTATTCCGTAAATATTTCTTCTTCTCGCGTTTCATCATAATGTTTTTATTTTGTTTCCCCATTTCTAGTTAGGTAGCTGCGGCTGCCGGGAGCCGTGCGGCGCGCAGGCGGGCGTGCGGTGGTCAGGAGCCGTGCTGCGGCGGGCTGCGTGCGCTCCGCCGCAGCTAATCCACACGACTGCCGTCCTCTCCTTCCAGTCCCAACACGGAAACAGGACGCCAATATAGTCATAGTTAGGAGAGAGCGTGACGACGCATGTGTGAGCGCGCAAGCTAATGTTGGGCGTGTCTGATCAAATCTACATGAAAACGTTTTTTTTTTTTTTACAAAATCTATTAACTTTACAGACATATCCATCGACACAAAATTAGATATCGTTCATCCGAACTGGCTAAAAAATTATCAAAATGTTTTGGGGTAAGCTTTGTCGGCAAAATAAAAAATAAGAAATAATCGAAGGTTTACAAATTATTTTATTGTGTCGTGTTATTTTATTGTTTCACGTTTTCCATCGTCACGCCATTTAATGAAGAGTTGGAGTTTATATTGTTGAAGTTCACAAATACCTAACTTCAGCGGTTTCGCCAGTAAATTAGATCGAAAACTACATGTTTCTACATTAATATCACCTTAACTTGAAAGTATAATTTTCGTACTTTTCGTTATTTTTAGGCTTCCGTATCCCGTACGGAAGCCGTACTAACCCTACACCGTCTGTCTGTCCGTCCGTCTATCCTACTGTTGTATCTCTGGAACCGTAATAGGTAGGCGGTTGAAATTTTCACAGAATATGTATTATTATGGCGGATATAACAACAAATAATAAAAAATACAAAAATAAAAAAAATTAAGGGAGGTTCCCATACAAGAAATTTGTTTTTTTTTTGTGGTGCGGAAACCTCGGTGCGCGAGTCCGACTCGCACTTGGCCGGCTTTTTTTTGAGATTTATTTAACAACTTTCCAAAGTAGTAAAATTTTTTTTTTTCGCTATGTTTGTTAATTAAAGATCAATACATAACACATAATTTTTACAGATTTTTTATCTTTACCAATAGCTCAATAATTTCGTTTAAAATTGACCTTTTGAGTCTTATTTGCGCCTTAAATACGTTTTTATAACTTAATTCAGAGGCAGGTTCATGATTTTTTTTCTATCGAGCGAAGTTAATCAAATCGTGTTTTCAAAAAGCTATAGATCTGCGCCGCGGCGCTGATAGATGAAGTATTACCACAAAATAGAAAAGAGCACTGGCGTACCACAGACTAGGGAAAAATTTCCCTAGTCTGTGTGGCGTACAGAAGCTGCTCTGTACAAACACTCACAAAGAAATAGCTACTCTGCGACGACGCGATAAAGTACAAATTGACTCGCACAGAGCTGGATGCCTAACCACGATAATCACCTACATTTCGCTTCTCTTTCTGTCGCGTAACTCTATCTCGAAAGCGCGTCGTTCAGCGCGTGTAAGGGCTGTGTCTTTGGGCTGTCTTATTGTGAAGAATAAAATGAAGATGATACCTACCAACAACGATACGATATCTATCTACGGCAAATACATGCGAACAAATTCATGCATGCGTTAGCATCACAATTAGTTTCTCACATGGAAGCGTGCAACCTTCCAGTGATAGTTTTGTTTGATCAATAAATTTAATGATCACTTACAATGTACCTACTTATCTTTATACGAATTAGGTCATACACACCACGCTGTTCGGCGTCATCTAACTATGTTATTGGCAATATGATAATATTATTTTAAATCTATGACCTCCTACTAATATGAATAAATAAATTACTAGAAATAAATCAAAATGCTACTAAACAAAACAATTACCTTTCTTCGTACTAGCACAGAATACCTAATAGTATGCGGTCGGGCGACTGTATGCGTCTGACAAACTAACTGACTGACCGGCCGCCCCGCGCCGGCCGGCTCGATCGCCCGCGCGCCCCTGCGAGTTTAGCATCCTGAGGCTGTTGCGCCGAGTAGGCTAATAAATCGGTAGGTACAGCGGAGTTGGACACCCTGGCCTGGTATTACCATAGAGAAATAATATTAGTATTACATATCGTGATTACATATTATTAGAACTGAATCTGTCAGGTGAGTAATATTGGTGATAAACTTCTTGAAATTCGAGTCAGACGCAGCCTCACGTCACCTTAATATAAGTAGTTATTTTTGTTTGTAGGATTTCAATTTAAGATATCTTATCACTTATCATATCACATACAACAGGCACCTGCAGCAAATTGTTTATCAACTCATTATATAACACCAACTTTATTGTTTATCAGTAAAACTGCACTCGAACTTGTCAATTTGTCTCAGCCCGTTCGATATCCCACGAAGAAGAACCGGCAAGAAACTTTTTTTAGAAACAAAACGCAGGTTTTGACATTTAAAATGTCTTTTCGATCGCTTCAGTATAGTCCCAGATTTCCAGCGAGAGTGCGAATTCGCCCTGGTGTCGTGAGTTTTAAGGTTACGTAAATATTTAGGGTGTCAAATGTTACGCGTATTGACGAGGGATACAAGAAGGTGGAAGAAAAATAATAAAAAGTTGAGAGTTTTTGAAAAAATCGCAAAAGACCGTTTAAAATTGTCGTATTTAGGTTTTAAAAGGGCACTTTTAAACATATTTCTAAATATTTATTTGAAACTTTTATATTGTAGATTGACTCACTATCTAGGGATGTTTTTTTTTTTTTGGAAAAAGTGCAAAATTTAGGAGTTAACATTTATTTTTTGCGAGCGTGTTAGGAATCGTCTTTATCTTGTAGTCTGAGTAGTTAAAATGGTTTTGGTGGATGCCTAACTTGAAAATTAAGAATTAGATTATTTTTATAATTTTTTTTTATTTTTGACAATTTTTGTTTGATTTTTTTTTTGACTGGAGCGTAGTAATAACCATGACAACCCGTTTTTTTTTACATTAATTGCTCATAACGAGAACCCACATACGCTATAGCGTCACGCCTGTTTCCCAGTCGTGTAGGCAGTTACAAACATACGCTATGCATACATAGCGTCACGCCTGTATCTCAGTGGGGTAGGCAGAGAAAATCACGAGAACATACATTCGCTATAGCGTCACGCCTGTTTCCCAGTGGGGTAGGCAGTTACAAACATACGCTATGCATACATAGCGTCACGCCTGTATCTCAGTGGGGTAGGCAGAGAAAACGGATCTCCACGTGCCACGATTTGCGACCGTCACGAAATCACCTACAGCATCCGTGATGCCACATAGAACAGAGATCTTCATTTCGGATGACAGCTGCCAAAATTAAATCGGCTATATCTCGGACCAATCTAAACTACTCGTGTGCTGGGACAAATGATAGATCTCGTCGAGATCTTCATTTCGGATGACAGCTCTCAAAATTAAAACGGCCATGTCTCGGACTCGGATCGTGTGCTGGGACAACTGATAGTGATTCCGCTAAAAGAACAGCGGTAGGAGAGCGAAGTGATTTGACCCCCAGATTTTTTGTATTGATATTAATTTTAATATTCATAATAGGCGTACATAGGTAGTTAACCCGCCCGGGTTGGTACCACCGCACTGAATGAAACGTCGGTCGAAACGGCTATGTAAATAGTTTGTGTTTTCCAACCAGTTAAGTGTAGCCGGCACGATCAAAGGGGGAAGCACTGACATGGCACCTAGTTCACCTGGTGTTATGGGCTGACATCACGGACGTTGTAGGTGATGTAGCCAACCGTGACAGATTCGATAAAAAAAATAGACACAGGAATCCTGGCTCTCGATAGTACAACAGGTACTTATACATAATTTCTACTACCACGGGTAAAATATTAATAGCAAGTAACCCTTTTTAGGACCGTAGTACTAGTGACAGCAAGTTGTGCCAACCTAGCGGAAATGTGTCAGAGGTAAAATAACTGTGAACGATCTGTACTCGTGTGCTGGGACAAATGATAGATCTCGTCGAGATATTCATTTCGGATGACAGCTCTCAAAATTAAAACGGCCATGTCTCGGACTCGGATCGTGTGCTGGGACAACTGATAGTGATTCCACTATAAGAACGGCGGTAGGAGAGCGAAGTGATTTGACCCCCAGATTTTTTTGTATTGATATTAATTTTAATATTCATAATAGGCGTACACTATGCCCGACGACGCCGCCGCCGCTACTTTATCATGTTCAATGTGTTTTTTTTTTCAGATGGAAGCGTAGTGGGGACATGTTACAACACAATACAATACGATACGATACGATACGATACGATACGATACGATACGATACGATACGATACGATACGATACGATACGATACGATACGATACGATACGATACGATACGATACGATACGATACGATACGATACGATACGATACGATACGATACGATACGATACGATACGATACGATACGATACGATACGATACGATACGATACGATACGATACGATACGATACGATACGATACGATACGATACGATACGATACGATACGATACGATACGATACGATACGATACGATACGATACGATACGATACGATACGATACGATACGATACGATACGATACGATACGATACGATACGATACGATACGATACAATACAATACAATTCACTTTATTTGTAAGTAAAATAACAAAGTTACATTATAATGCAATTTGTCTTGAACTTACATCGTCAAAACAATTTATAAATTAGCATTGGTTGCGGCTTCACTTATGTAGGTCATTATCGAATCAAGTCTATAAACTGCCCAATTAACAAACACCAAAACAATTCCAGTTCAGTGTAGCCGGCACGGTCGAAGGGAAGCACTGACATGGAACCTAGTTCACCCGTTGTTATGGGCTGACATCACGGATGTTGTAGGTGATGTAGACAACCGTGTCAGTTTCTATAAAAAAAAAATTGAATACTACTATACTAAGGAACTGACAGACAGAGTCACGTTGCGTTTTATAACAGGCTGAGAAAGATCAAGTCAACGCGGACGTAGTCGCGGGCACAGCTAGTATAATCATTACAACCATTGAAATAATATTAAAATACACATTTTGTAGGCTAAGTCCAACTGTAATACGAGACGCCACACGCTTATCTACATACGTCGATGCTTACTGCCGCAGCTGGAATTTATTATTATGAGAGGTCTGGTGATACTAGAAGTAATATATATATAACATATAACCATTGAACTAATAAATGCGTATAACACATAGTTACACCTACCTACAACTGTACAATGAAAGTCGGGAGGTTTCTCTAAACTGCGGCCAATCGTACCGACCCTATTGAAATAAAAGTAGGTAGGTATATAATAATAACTTAACATTATACCTATATCTAGACACACGGGGTCACCTGGAAGTAGTCTAAACTATTGATGTGATGAGTGAGTCAGTCAGTTAGTCAGTTCTTTATTCTTTATTCATCATTCGTATGGTAGTACACTACGCTTGAATTTGGCCTGTTTAGTTTTTACCCGACTACGGCGAAGCCAAAAAAGGAAGGGTTATGAGTTTGGCGTGTATGTATGTATGTATGTATGTATGTATGTATGTGACTATCTATATTCCACTCTACAGCCTAAAGTACTGGGCCGATTTGAAAAATTCTTGTGCCATTGGATTCGTCTTATTCACGGGAGTGTCATAGGCTATATAAAAAATTTCAAAATTCAAAATGGCGGATGCACGGCTTCAAAATGTCAAATTAGTTATTCAAAATATATTGAGTGGGGTATCAAATTAAAGTTAATTAAATTACGATTCCGAAAATATATACTTTGCTATCTATTAAACTTATGTGTACAGAGAAATAGAGCAAAATGTGTGGCGCATGTATGAATCGCGATCGCGATGAAGTGGCGATGAAGCGTGGTCGCCCGCGCACCGCGCCTCCGCGCGCCCCCACGGTTTCGGTACGTTACATACACCATGACGCGCGACGACGACGTCGCGACGATAAGAAGCGACATGGTATTGTTGGTATTATACACAGATCAGAGATATACCTACATACTTACTCACTGATCTACCGCAAATTTTATATAGATATATAATATTATTATTAGATACAGTACTGTGCTAAAATAAATTGGTATTAAAATTTAATGTCCATGTACCTAGTGTAAGCATATGTAGTGAAGGTACATTAAATATAACTAATACCTACAATATTGTCGGATGCAAGTTACCCTTCAGCTAAGCGAGATATTGTGGAAGAGAAGAACCGCCGTTTGCGGAAAAGTATTCCCAATTTTCTGGGTGCAGTTTTAGCCCTAGACTCGATTAGTTGCTGGAAACCTACGTCTTTGGAAATGGTGGTGCCCAGGAGGTCCAGGTGCTTCCAGACAGGTATGACGCTGACTTAGAAACTGACTTGGAAAGCAAAAGGACCTTCAAATCGACCTTCGCAGATAATGCGCAGCACTGAACCTTGCTAACGTTGAAGGCGTGGGCGTAGCATTCAGGGGGCAACATATCATTGTGATGCATACGAGAGTACGGAACACGGGTTCTACACCAGTTACCCTTCAACTAGGCGGGATGTGGATGAGAAGAGCCGAAGACTTTATGTCTGAACTTGAGCAAACACTTGGCTCTATTTCCGAATGGGCCGTAGCACGTTAGTCAAGTTCAATATCTCCAAGATACAAGTTTGCGCGTTCAGTGCGAAGAGAGCGGCGTTCACACCAGCTCCTTCCTACCAAGGCACGTCACTTAAATTTTGCGACCACCTCGGGGTCCTCCGAGTCGAATTTTCGCATGATCTAAACTTCCGGCGTGACATCGAGGGCAAGGCCGTATAAATCGCAGATTCGGTCCTGCTTGGGGTACTGCTCGTACCTATGGGATGGCTCAGTCAAATACCAGCTAGCGCCTCTGTACTCGATCCAGCGTCGAGCCGTGCGAATAGTAGGTGACGCCCAAATGTCCCGCTATCTAAAACCACTGCAACTCCGTAGGGATACATAGCTAAATCAGAGCCTGTTGAAATACAAACTGAGAGAAATATTTTCTCCCAAGTACAGTATCGGGTCCTTCAACCTGGGCACCTGTCAGGCCGGCATGGCATTCGCAGCCTCCGCATGCTACCGAATGTCCATGGGCGTCGCTAGACACCATATGGGTGGCTTGGCGCCACATGTCGCGCTTACTATAAAAATAATATCAGTAGCTTTGGCCTCGCCTTAGTGGCTTACCTGCTTCGAGTGAGTACATTATTCAACTATGTAGGTAAACGAACCTGAAACCTCCCTCGGTCTTCGGCCTTGAACTGATTGGTTTACTTACTTCCCGAATCCGCTTCACCCCAGCCGGATATGTTTACTTACATAGAGAAATAAAATCGTGTACTTACACAGCTCAGTCTTCGGTCGCTCTGACTGACTTTTCATTTTACTTCAAGCCTATACATCGTTCAACTATACATAATTTGTTTATAGATGTAGGTACTCACTCATGCGCTATTTGCAGAAAACTTTAGTTTCAAATAGTACATATGACGACAAATAAACGGACGGATAGTATCAATTTTGTACCGTGTGGGGCCGGTACTTTAAAATAATAGCCCCACTGCATCTCTCCCCGTGTATGTCGTAAAAGGAGACTAAGGGATATGACTACCTTCTTATATTACTAGGTGGTAGGGTTTAACCCGCCCGTGTTGGTACCACCGCACTGAATGAAAGGTCGGTCGAAACGGCTATGTAAATAGTTTGTATTTCCCCGTCCAGTTCAGTGTAGCCGGCACGACCGAAGGGAAGCACTGACGTGGCACCAAGTTCACCCGGTGTTATGGGCTGACGTCACGGATGTTGTAGGTGATGTGTCAGATTCCATAAAAAAAAATCAATATACGAGTTACATGCGCGCGCGCTGTGAAGAAAGAAAAATTACCAATCAATTTCAAGCACACCCTTACCGACCGAAGACCGATCCAGCCATTCAGGACGCAGCTGCGGAAGGTGGGGAAGGGTCAGTAAGTCAAACCCTACAAAACCTTGCAAGACCAATACCTACCTATATAGTCCAATTTTCTTTCCGAGTCCTCAACATGGCCTTCGAGCCTAACATACCAGAGTTTTCTATTTTGTACAATCATGAATTAATTATAATCAAGTTCGGTACGGAACAATAGTGATTTTCGGACTTCATTATCTCGTGAATGGTAAGATAGGTTTCATTTAAATTTCAGTTTTGGTCATTAGAAGAGGGTCTTCCCAGACCCTAGAATTTCAAGTGTGTAGGTCAGTAGATTTTAAGTTATGGGGGGGGGGGGGGGGGGGGGGGGGGGGTCAAAAGTGGCCCGAGATGTTTCGTGTAATACTCGTATAACCCACGGCATGCGTGTCGTCCTTTTGCTTTGCGAACTTGGCTGGCCCACTACCATGTGTCTAGCTAGATATATATGAAATATAAAAAATCTAACTCTAGAGTTGAAGGCGGTGCTAAAGCAAGCAAAAATGATGCATGAAAGAAAACATGAGTGCTTGATATCCTTTGTGATTTGTGTAGCCTTTTTAGCACCGCCTTCAACTCTAGGGTTCGATTTTTTTTTATTTCATACATTTTGGAAGGCGGTTTTTATATTTTTTAAATACTTAGTTTTTTATTTCACAGTTTTTTTTTAGTAGTTTTTTGCTATTAATGTACTCGGCCTCGCTCGCCTCGCTTTCCAATCCGATCTTGACCAAATTAAAATGAAATCACCTCAGGGTTATCCCCTTTCAAACAAAAAAAGAATTTTCAAAATCGGCCTACAATTGACGGAGTAATCGCGTAACAAACATCCAAAAAAAGAAAACATACCGTCGAATTGAGAATCTCCTAGGTCTAAAGTAAATTACTCGTGAAGACAAAGGCAACGACCCCAAACACGATGGGTTTATCATATGTAGTTTAGGAGTTCCTATCGCCACCTTCCGTCTCCATCATAAGACCAGCTCGATGGTACTCGTACCATAATATATTAAGCGCATCTGGCCGGTCGGAAAAGATTTCAAATTTAGAATATTCATGAATCAAGGGTCCGAATTTTTATCACACAAAGAGTTTGTATTACGTCGCTGCGCTGCTGTGTACTGTATTACGAGCGCAGCGACGTAATACAAACTCTTCGGTATCACCATTGACTGAAAAAAAACTTATGCTTTAGGTTATTTCTATGGGTATCACAATATCGATTCATGTATTTCAATGCAATGACAGAGAAAATGTCAAAATATTAGGTATTTAATAATTTCTTGTTCTTGTTTTTTTTTTGGAAGTCGGTTTTATATTTTTTAAAACAGTTTTTATTTCATTCTTTTTAGTAATATTACTTAAAAGAATAATCGAAATCCAATAATCGAAATCGATTGAAGTGGTAAATAATTATTCGCCATATGTGTCAGACTGCAAATTGCTGAAAAAGTCCACATCACAAACGTTTTGCTGAAGGTAACCACACACCATAGTAATTATCAAACTTCAAATTGCTGAAAACGTCCACAACAAAAGTTTTTCTGAATGTAACCACACACCATAGTATTTTGTTGATTTTTCATAAACCGCCTCTGAAGTATGACCTACCAAACAAAAAAATAATTTTCAAAATCGGCCCACAATTGACAGAGAAATCGCGTAACAAACACAAGAAAAAATAATTTAAAAAAACATACACTCGAATTGATAACCTCCTCCTTTTGTGACCTCGGTTAAAAATACAACGCGTTAAAAATATTACCATATTTTTTTCCGTATGTTGGTAGCACTGTACAGTATTACCGCGCGGAATTAGAGCGCGATCTGTCACTCAGTGTGTTTACTGGCTGCAGTTTTGGTTAATCATACTTTTGAGTAGGTACTGCGTGCGATTTTTGTAATGGTAAAGTTAGTTTCGAACATTAAATGAAATTTGTAACACAAATCAGCAACCCATACCGGATTACATATTAAAAAAAAATTGTCATTGACGTTAAGTAGACACGTTCCTTGTATTATTTTCCGGCTACACTGAACTGGAACATTCCATTATTATGTACTTTTTTATTTTTTTTTTTTTATTGAAACTGACACGGTTGGCTACATCACCTACAACATCCGTGATGTCAGCCCATAACACCGGGTGAACTTGGTGCCACGTCAGTGCTTCCCTTCGGTCGTGCCGGCTACACTGAACTGGACGGAAAACACAAACTATTTACATAGCCGTTTCGACCGACCTTTCATTCAGTGCGGTGGTACCAACCCAGGAGTCATATCCCTTAGTCGCCTTTTACGACATACACGGGGAGAGATGCAGTGGGGCTATTCTTTTAAAGTACCGGCCCCACACGGTACACTATTTTCACGGTACTTATTTTAGTTTAATCTTTTTAAGGAGTATTTTCATTTTAATTCTACAGGGTGTTCGGCACATGGACCGACAAAATTGTATTTTTTTTTTGTATGAAAATGTATTTGGTTTTACGATGTATCCTTGTTCTAGGAAAAATATCAGTTGAAGAAGTTAATACTATAAAAAGGACTTATGACCTCCTAAAGTCCCAAAGACGAGTAAACATATGACATAATTTTAATGTCTTAATTCATTTAAAAAAAAAGTGACAGCAATTGAGAACTTCATTTCCTTTAAAAAGTTAGCTAGTTTACGCCCTTTCCAACAGTATTCCACATGCCATACAAATCTTTCACTATGTGGCCAAAATTAGGTACAGAGACCAGAACAGAACGACAATTTAACTTTGTAACAGGGCCACCTTATCGATGGTCGCTTCACTTATTGAGAGCGTTTTCAGGAGCATTTTCAAATTTAGAACATGTAACGGTCGCGCGGGTACTGTTCAATTTCAATTCCAACTACTACTGCTTCCATTGTTAATAGACTCTTGCAAATTATCCCTAATTTTGGCCACATAGTGAATGATTTGTATGACATGTGGTATATGGTTGGAAAGGGCGTAAGCTAGCGAACTTTTTAAAGGAAAATAAAACTCTCAATTGGACGTAGATACACCAAAATGTACCAATCCACAATCAACTAGTTTTGAGATAATTGAGTTTAAAGTTTACTTGTGCACTATTCATCCTAAGTAGCTCTTTTCAGTAACTATTTTATACAATAATTAGAATAGATTTGACACTGAAAAATTTAGACACTGAAAAATGGGCTAAAACAAAATCAATTCAAATAGTTTTTCATGAAAAACTTCAGTTGGTACGTTTTTGCATAATAGGGGTTGTCTAATAAAATAATTACACCAAAATATACCAGCAAAGCTTTAGTGTTATAAAAAGGAAAGATAGAAAAAACATACTTAAAACTAGCAATACTCAAGGTTATAAAAACCAATGCAATCTTGTGGAATAAATCTATAGGTATAGACTTTAATATCTGCCAATTTTTTAGTAGCTATTTCTTTCCCATTTGGCCATAATGGCAATAATACGTCTTTTGTCAGCTCGTTCTGGTTGGTTTCCCCGAATCCTTTTTGCTATGTTAAGTTCTTTAAAGTTCTCTTCGAAGTTCTTTCTCATGAAAATAATATACGGGCACTCCTTTTGACATTGGAAATGTCTTTTCGATCGCTTTAGTATAATCTCCTATTTCCAGCGAGAGTGCGAAGTGGCCCTGGTGTCGTAAGTTTTGGGTTACGGATATAATTAGGTTGTCAAATGACGCGTATCGACGATAGATACAAGATTGAGAGAAAAAAAAAATTAAACAAGTTTGAGAGTTTTTGAGAAAATCGAAAAAACCCGCTTAAAATAACCGTTTTTAGGGGGTTTAAAAAGGGCACTTTGTAAATATATATTTTAAACATTTATATTTTATATTATAGATTGACTCAATATCTTTGATTGTTTTAAAAAAGTGAAAAATTTGGGAGTTATAATTTTTTTTATTTTCCGTTACGCGAGTTACAAATCGTCATTATCTTGCAGTGTGAGTAGTTAAAATGGTTTTCGTGTACGTCCAACATACATTATGTTTTCGCAAAATTAATAATCGTTGCTTGTAACTTTTTTTTGTTTTTTGCGAAAATCGACCAAGCCACGTGGTGGTATGTTTTGGAAAAATAAATAATTACTCCACTTCATAATATTTTATAATAAGCAAAAACGTTCCAAGCCTCTTGAGACATTTTCGCATAATATGTAGATTGCTTTCATGATTATTTTATCCATCGTAAAAATATTCCAAGCTGCTTGGTTCCTTTTGGTAAATTTCCTTCTTGGTCAATTCCCATACTTAAGGTGTTTTCAAACTGCTTGGTACATTTTGGCAATGTATTTATATTGATTTTTTTAAATTCACCAGACCAACCCACATGCTATCTCGCGCAGCGTTCTTAAATTAGGGTAGTACATTTTTGCAAAATGAAATATTGGTCTTTAGATACAATTTGGTATATTTAACTCATTTTTGACGAAATTGTGGGTTGGTACATTTTGGTGTATCTACGTCCAATTGCTGTCCGTTTTTTTTTTAAATGAATGAAGAAATTAAGATTCCGTCATATTTTTACTCGTCCTCGGGACTTCGGGAGGTAATAAAGTCCTTTTTATGGTATTAACTTCACGAAATGATATAATCAGATATAATCGGGCAGATATAATCATAAACAAAAAAGTTAGAAGGGGTTAAAGCTAAGATTTTGGTAATTTTTAAAAATAAAGAAAAAAATATCGCATCTCGATACCACGTCACACCAGACAAAAGGTGTCATAGTTCAAAACCTTGCAAATGACCCAACGTACCTACAAAAAAATTTCATTCATGTGCCGAACACCCTGTATATACATGGCATAATATATTTTCAGTCAAGTAGTTGGATTTAATTTTTAGCATTTAATTTTTTAATGTTATATGAAACTACTATAATTTTTGTAGCCCTCGTCGATACGTGTCATTTGACACCCTACATATTCACGTAGCCTTAAATCTCACGACACGAGGGCGAATTCTCACTCTCGCTGGAAATCGGGGACTATACTGAAGCGATCGAAAAGACATTTTCAATGTCAAAAAAATTCACAGATCTCATGCATTACATGACCTTCGGGTACATTGAAAATGACTTTTAGGGCGTATTTAAATGTAAGAATGTCAATTTACAAAAAAAAAATAAAAAAATAAAAAATATTTAAATTCTGAATCATCACCGTCTGTGATATGCATACACGAAAACGTCACTATTAAAAAAAAACGTCACGAAAACGTCACGTCGCATCACCGTCTGTGATATGCATACACGAAAACCATTTAATGGCTCATTTTGATATTACCGACCGAACTTTGGACACTCTGTATAAGTCGATGCCTTTTATCACATCAGTCTACTGAGAAATGTAAAGGTGTTATTGGCTTATTTCACGTTCAATTCACTTCTAAATACGTTCAATTCACTTTAAGTCATAGCCGCGTACTGACTGAGCGCGGCATACGGCGAGGCTGCCTCGGCCGTATGCCGCGCGAAGATTTGCCGCGC
Source organism: Nematopogon swammerdamellus (assembly GCA_946902875.1). Lineage (NCBI taxonomy): Eukaryota > Metazoa > Arthropoda > Insecta > Lepidoptera > Adelidae > Nematopogon > Nematopogon swammerdamellus. Next base: position 24,621,479 of record OX336337.1, on the reverse strand, counting down.
GAGGCTGCCTCGCTACAAAACCAATTGTCGCGAGGCTGCCTCGCGAGGAAAAGCTGAGCTATAATTCAAATAAGTTTTAGGCACAGCTCCTTATCCATGTCGCGCACGAGCGAGACAAGCGAGGCACATAACGTCCGTCTAGAGTGCGCGCGGCAAATGGACTGAGGCTCCTTTGAGCGCGACAAAAAACCGACAGCGGGCGGATCGGGGTCGAGGCAACGCTCGCCCGAGGCCGCGCGTGCGCTTGTCTCGGGCGAGGCGCGTACTGACTGACCGAGGCTTGCGAGCCAAGGCTGCCTCGCGCGGCAGCTGCGCTCAGCCAGTACGCGGCTTATAATTAATTATTATACAGTTCAGATGGTCTGTCTGTTTGTCATTAGATAGATCTAAACACTTTAATAGGCATTGTATGTACATACATACATATATACACACATACATACATAATCAGGGTGAGCAGAGCAATCGGTGTTGTGCTGGACAAATTTATTTTACCTTGTGTGGCCGCTACTTTAAAAGAACACTGCATCTCACCACGTGCATGTCGTAGAAGGCGACTAAGGGATAAGGTCAAGATGCCGTGCATAAGGGCGACCGGATAGCCATCTCTCACCTTGGCACGGTCTTTCCACTGAATCATGCAGCAAACTATCGTGCTTTACTTGCTGCCTGATAGTTATCCTGTCCGAATACTTTGATAAACTTGGTGGTCGGTGTGTGCTGTTATTTTTTTTTTTTTTTATGAGAGTACTTGCAGCACAACACCGATTACTCTGCGTACCTTGATTATCGGGATACGGCGTGTGGTATCTATGTATGTATTATAATATATATTTTTTTCCAAGAATATAGGTTCTTTATTATATACAATACATGATTACATAAAGTCTATAATTTATACATATTACTACATTAATTATTTATTCGTTTATTTACACATTTTTTCTTTTTTTATATTAATTTTACAAATAAAACCTAAATCTAAAATTAATACAAAATAACAAAATGGAATTTCCACCACCGGCGGCGGGCCGAACCCAGGCTACCGATGCTCGGACCCGAGAGAGAGAAACCTCCGGACAATTCGAGCGGTGTCGAGCAAGACCGCCTTCTGCATCTGACCCTTGATCCAAGCAAGTGGCTCTAGCCACAGATTACTTAACTCTAGGGAGAGCCTCTTGAGATGATGGTCGAGGCTCTTCGCTATCAGCCCATGCGCAGACACGACTATGGGCACAACGATCGTCGAGTCCACGGGCCACATGTCGGTAACCTCGTGAGACAGATCGATGTATTTTAACATCTTGTCTTTTTCTGCCTTCACAAGGTTCTCGTCATGCGGCACCGTGATGTCGACGAGCGCTGCGCGCCGCGCCTCCCGGTCGATTATCACTACATTAATTATTATTAAGAACTTAACCAGAGGACACATGAACAACGACAACACCGGAATTACGGGCAGGATTTTCCGTTCGGCGACTAATTGAGCGGGGGGTGGCCGAGTGGTTTGGGCATCGGCTTCTCATGCGAGAGGGCCGCCGTTCGAATCCGGTCGGCGTGTACCAATGAGTTTTTTCTGACGAAAAAATTTACGTGCATACCTACACCTGCTGCTTCACCGTTCGGAACCGGTGTAAAACTGTAGGTCCCTTCCCTTGCCCCTTACTAGGTGGAAGGCTCTAATTGTAGCCGACTGGGTTGGTACCACCGTACTGGATGTAAGATGGCCGCATAGCAGCCTCGGTTGTGTTCTCCTATAGCCCAGTATAGCCAGCAATCCAGGGAAGTCTCCGGTATGGCACCTACCTTCTCGGAGGTGATATTGGCTGGTCGAAGCATGCGCTTAGGCCCCTCCGACTCAGCCACCCATACCGGAATACATAAAAAAAATTAATAATAATAATTGTATGGGACGCGAATTGGTTCCCGCGTGTCACCACGCTATGGTGCCTATTCAGTTTAGCGAAACGAGACGGAAGTTAACTTTCTCCATACACAATCGTCTTTCGGCATTTATGTTTTCTAGTCCCCTAAACCTTATCCAGTCAGTAAGCGTGTAAGCGTCCACTGCTGGACATTGGCCTCTCCAATTTTCCTCCAGTCCTCCCGGCCTTCAGCGGTACGGAACCACTGCTTTCCGCCGACACACTCGATGTCGTCGTCCCACCTGACGGGTGGTCTTCCCACACTCCGTCTTCCTGTCCACGGCCGCCAGTGTAGGACACGGTTACTCCAACGGTCGTCGTCTCTTCGGCTGACGCGTCCAGCCCACTGCCACTTGAGCTTAGGGACCCGGTATCCAATATCGACTACTTATACGATTTATTTAATTTGTTTTTATCTTGTCTTAAGGACAGTCCAATCTCGTTCTTGTCTTTGTCGTTTTTTTTTTTCGATGAAATATATGTACAACACCGCAGCTAAAAATGTTTATTTTGACCGAAAACATTAAATTTTTTTCTTTTTTGATGTCATGAAGTTAATTAGGCTTTATTAAGTCATCACTTTAGATATAAAAAAAATAAAAAGACAGTAACATTGATTGGACTATCCTTAAGAAAAGAAAAAAAAAAGAAAAAAAAAATTAAAAATCGGATAAGCTTTAGGGTGGTAAAAAACACAAACCCCGAAAGACGATTTTGTATGGAGAAAGTTAACTTCCGTCTCTTCTTCAACTGGGTACGTACCTTGTGTAGTTGGCGCCTCCGTAGACAATCGGAACCGTATCATATAGCAGACCGTGCAATAGTTTCTCTGTGACGTAATCTTCGCTGAAAGAGTTCTCAAAAGAAAAGTAGAAATAATAATCCCTCTGCAGCATTTTCAAACAATCCTCCATTTTGTCTCTATTGCATGATAGTGGACCGCAACCGCCGTATACGTCAACCGTCAGGTTAAATGGTTGCAGATGTCTCTGAACTTCTTTTACAAAATTCTCCCTGCGGCTTCTGGTGACGCAGTTTGACACGAACCAGGCGGCTGCCTTTGTCTTGGACTTGAGCTTCAATTTCATCCCATCGTCGATCGGTTTCATATTTTTGATCCAGTGCATATTAACATTAGGACCGATTACTTTATCTTCTCTGTCACGCACTATCAAGTATCCCCAACGTGAGTCCGAATCCAACTTATACGTCCAGGTCCAATTGAAGTAGCCATCGAAGATCGGATTGCAGATGGGATAGTAATCCGCAGACTCGATCGTCCCGTACGCATACTTCTGGTGAGGTGATCGCTTCTGTGGGAGATCCTCGAGTTTCGACGTAATGAGCTCTGGACCAGCGAAGGCTATGACATCAAAAGCCGTCACATCACCGAGGAGATTCCGATCGTGAGTCACAAAACAGTTTGTGTGCGGGCAGTTCTCCGCTATAAATCCTTTCTGGCCTTTACCCATATATACAAATGGCGAGTTAGTTGGTGAGGTCCATTGCAGTATGTACTTCATATCTTTCTTCGTGTCGCTTTGCTTTGGATTTTCACTGCGTATGCTGTTCGAATGTTCTTGACTTAATTTGATGAGTTTTGTCCTGCGATCGTTCAGGTTGACCGCCATTAATAAGCACAGACATACCACCACACACATAAACAAACACTTCACGAAAAGGATTTTTTTCGGCATTGTGTCAAGGTGTTTATTAGCTCAGCCGGATGAAGGAATGAGTGGAGAAGTTGGCTAACATGATAGCGCGGTATTATGGAGCAACGCGTGCTGCGCGTGCGCATATTAGACTGAATCCGCGCTGAACTGGCGGACAGCGAGCGAGTGGCGACATAAGCGTCAGGCTTGAGCTGATCTTATCAAAGTGTTTCAGTGGGGACTAATCAGCAAGCGTGTTTCCTGTTAAGATAGACTACAAGTTAGATAGAAGAGGACTTCGTTAAAAAAACATCGATACATTGCAGTGTTTTATTTAGTACAATTTGAATAATGGAGTATCCAAGACTTGAAAAAAAAGCATTCAGGCATATTAGTTGTTAGGGAAGATGCTCAGTTGTGGACTGTAATTAAGCTGGCGTTTTCTTGATGCCCGTCCCGCAGAGCAGAGTATGGGCCCCGTAGAGTGAAGCGTGCACCGCTTGCACACGCGACCGAGACGACCGATCGTTCTGTCTCTTTCACTCCGCGGCTCGGCGCACACACGAACACTGTACACGGCGGCTGGCTGCGGTCCCGTACCACGTACCACGTACCCTCACGTACCACGTACCCTCGTACCACAGCTGTCCGTACCACCGTACCGCACTCGTACCGTACCGACTGCCCCAACGCTCGTACCACTGTACCGCCACTCGTACCGTGACGTACCGCTGTACCGTCGGACCGATCCGCACGACGGTAAGCGCGAGCGTACGCACTACGCGACCGCGTCCTCAACCTGACGTGCCTCGGGGCACGGGGAGAGACCTCAACCGGCGTGCCGCGGGGCACCGGGAGTTTGGCCGCGTAGTGTAGGGCGTGGAGAACGGAATGAAAAGCGCAGTGCTAGCTATAATGCAGCCGCACACTGACATTCACCCGGGACGTGGAGTGAGCACTCGCCGAGAGAAGACGTCCGATCGGCCGAGGCAGTCGTTCCGCACTGAAGCTCGGTCGATCGTAGCCGAGAGCCGGTGCTCGGGACGTCTTCTCTTCTTGCTGGCTGGACGAGTACTGCCTGAACCGGCCGAAACGCGCTATATTTATATACTCGCGGGCGCGCTGGGCAGCCGCGGACGCGGCCGTCCGATTTTGCGGCCACGCCCCGCCCCCGCGCTGCGCCTCGGGCCGGCTCAGTCTGCTAACTAACTTGGCGAGTGCACACCTCCCGCTCGTCCCGAAATGAAAGGCAGTGGGCGACTATATTTTTATTCAAGTAACTTATAATCTAGACTATCTATCTTACAGCTATGCCTATTTATCTTATATCTATGCCTACCTATGCACTTCCGCTTTCAACTCTAGGGTTCGATTTTTTTTATTTCATAAATTTTTGAAGGCGGTTTTTATATTTTTTTAAATAATTTTTTTTATGTTAAATGATAGGTAAATAAATTTATGATGAATTCTGGTATAATAAACCCCAAATTTAAATTAATAAATAACATAAACTAACAGAAAACGCGGTTGCGGAACGTCTTTCCGCGTGCGACCGTTGTTGTGATTTTTTAGGGCGCGACCGCGACCTCACACAATGGGGTAGACGTGAAAAAAAAATTCATCCCCACTTTAGGTGTAGGGGAGGTACCCTAAAAAAAAAGTATTTCAAAATTTTTATTTTACCACTTTGTCGGCGTTATTAATATGTATACCCGTACCAACTTACAATTTTCTAATACTAAGGGTCTCTGAGCTAAGCCGCGGACAGACGGACAGACAGACGGACGGACATGGCGAAACTATAAGGGTTCCTTGTTGAAAACGGAACCCTAATAAGTAACTAAAAAATTATACTAGGAAAATTAATTAACCCTGAATTAACAGCGGGAGTACCGCAGGGGTCAGTGTTATCACCACTCCTGTTCGTACTATGTGCTAATGATATGCCTTCTCATCCACAGGTCCAGCTGGCGCTGTTTGCCGACGACACTGCTCTCTATTACAGATGCAGACCGATCCACCGCATCGTGAAGCTGCTGCAGCAGGCCGCCTCCACTCTCAACACTGGTTCAGAAAGTGGACGGTTGAGGTCAACCCCGACAAGAGTCAGGCCATCATCTTCTGCCGGACCAAAAAACAAATTTTACCTCCACTACAGGTGCAGATCTTCGGCGGTGCCATACCCTGGGTCACCGAGGTGAAGTACCTGGGCGTCACGCTGGACAGAAGACTCGCGTTTGCGACTCAAATCAAAAACATAACCGCTAGAGCCGCAAGTATTTGTGGCCGCCTGTACCCCATGTTGAACAGGAAAATTAAATTGTCACTTAGAAATAAGTTGACAATTTACAAAACCTGCATCAGACATGTCATGCATGACATACGCCTCACCGGCGTGGGCGCATGCGGCCAAAGGACTCATAAACAAGGTGAGGGTCAGGCAACACAAATTCTTGCGCATCGCCACAGGTGCGCCCTGGTACCATAGAAACGCCAACCTGCACAGAAATCTAGGGATAGCACCGCTGGAGGAGTATCTCCAGAAGCTGTCCACGGGCTTCTTCAAGGAGGCGTACCGACACGACAAGCCGTGTCGGAACAAACGTAAGAGCGGCAACCTCGCATCTCCGACATTAGGAGTATGAAAACGACATTAAAAGTATGCCGTATTACTTAGAGTTAAGGCTGCAAACTCATATCTGGGAGAAAAGAGTTTCTTGCAGTAAACACGGATCAAGGGAGTGAGATACGAGGATATTGCATTGTAGTTTGTAGCTGATTTCGGATTCCTTTTAAGATGCGAGTTTGTGTCATTTGTGAAGCATCGACTGAAGTTGCCAGAATGCAAAAAAAAAAATTATTTTGTAGATATGAGGTTGAGATAGTACGACGACGTAATGTTACTATGGAGAAAGCTTCCGATTAAAATTATTTTAATACTATGAGAGAAATGATAATACATTACTTACATCATCATCATCAGCCTGTATCGGTCCACTGCTGGACATAGGCCTCTCCCAAGGCACGCCACCACACGCGGTCTTCCGCTCTTCTCATCCATCCACTCCCGGCTACCTTTTTTAGGTCATCTGTCCACCTAGCCGGGGGGTACGCTACCTTTGCTTGTATATACATTACAACGATTCAATTCTTATTTGCCATCTGAATTACAGAACGTCGGTTTATTACCAATAGCAACGTCTTCCTGCTAACCTTTTTACTTACGAGCGACTGTAAAGAAAAAGTAAGTATTGTGATCGAGCAAAATTTCGAAATTGAGATTTCGACGGATTTGTGGTCTATATTATTCAACGATGCAAAAGGGTGGTTTAGACTAACATGTATGTATGTGTGTGGGAGAGGGTGCGTGTTGTGAGGTTGCACGTGTGTTTGTCTGTCCATCCAGCGACCATGCGTCTCAGTCACTGAACCGGATTTCATTCATATTTAATTTAGGAGTTTTTTTATATTTAATCCGGTATGGGTGGCTGAGTCGGAGGGGCCAAAGCGCATACTCCGACCAGCCAATATCACCTCCGAGAAAGTAGGTGCCATACCGGAGACTTCCCTGCATTGCTGGCTATACTGGACTAGAGGAGAACACAGCCGAGGTTGCTATGCCTATTATCTTACATCCAGTACGGTGGTACCAACCCAGTCAGCTACAAATTGAGCCTACCACCTAGTAAGGGGCAAGGGAAGGGACCTACAGTTTTACACCGCTTCCGAACCGTGAAGCAGCAGGTGTAGGTATGAACGTAAATTTTTTCGTCAGAAAAAACTCATTGGTACACCCCGAACAGATTCGAACCTCGGACCTCTCGCATGAGAAGCCGATGCCCAAACCACTCGGCCACCCAGCGCTTAAACATGTTTTATGAGTTTAACATAATTTTATTTTATTTTTCTTTTAATTCGAAAAATACGGGTTGCTGTCATACAAATAAAAATTTTCTACAAGGTCGATTTTCTCGAAAATAAAAAAAAACCAGTTTAATTTATATTTTCTACTTCGATTACCTATTTCTAGCCTATACAATTATTAGTTTTACCATACAAAACGATGTTTCTATGAAATACCCCACACAAAAACTCTACCATGTTCGGAAATGTGCAGATTTGTAGTGCATTTTGCGGCTTGTTTAGTGCTCTGCGAAGCCAATTTTTTTTTTTTTTTTATGGAAACTGGCACAGTTGGCTACATCACCTACAACATCCGTGATGTCAGCCCATAACACAGGGTGAACTAGGTGCCATGTCAGTGCTTCCCTTCATTTCATGTCGGCTACACTAAACTGGACAGAAAACACGAACTATTTACATAGCCGTTTTGACCGACGTTTCGTTCAGTGCTTTGGTACCAACCCGGCCGGGATAAACCCTACCACCTAGTAAGGTAAGAAGGGAAGGGACCTACAGTTTAACGTGGAATCCGAACCACGGTCAGCCTCCAACGGTCGAGCGGTCACCCATCCAAACACTGACCGCGCTCAGCGTTGCTTAATAACAGTTGACTAACCAACCGCGCCACTGAGCTACCGAGGCTGACGAATTTTCTTATCCCTTAGTCGACTTTTACGACATGCGACGGGGAGAGATGCAGTGGGGCTATTCTTTTTAAGTACCGACCCCACACGGTACGGCCAATAATATAAGGAAGAAGTAGAATAATATACAATAGGTTTGACATAGTTACATCCGAGGCGGAAGCCTCCTAAAAAATAAATGATAATAAAAGTTGTTGCAACCCCAAGCAAGAATTCTATGAAGAGGAGAAAAAGAAGAAAAACATGTTAAAATCGATTAATTAGTTGTTTAATTTTATTTAATTTTTATATACATATTTGAATAATTGACACAAAATAATACCTAATTAGATCATTTTTATTTAATCCTTGAAATTCAAAATGCAAATTTAATAATCTAACTTATTCAATGTAAATAACACACCTAATTGAAAACTAATTAGACACTCATAGTTACAACAATTAAACTACTAAATAAACTTTAAAACATCTAGCATATAAAATAGTAGTCTATTATTAGTCGCTCCAGATATGTTCGGTGAACTTAAATCTACACAATATGATCACACTCGCCACGGACGTGTGTTTATTAAAGAATACCTATTCATATCAGTAATTAATTAAAATTTTTAATAATGTAGCTTATTCAATCTAAAGTAATACACTTAATTCCACGCGTTGCAACAAATATACAACAAAATAAACTTTAATATTTGGCACCTGTTTCAAACCTATTGCAACAAAACAATGTCTTACAGTGCGTACAAAACAAACATAAGATTACAAAATATAAAAACTAAATTTACTAACTCAAAATCATCAAGGCGGTGTCTTTGGAAGGAAACAAGCTATTGTAAAGTAATCATGTATGAGAAGTTACGCATATAAGGCTTGTTTGGCACCGCGGCCTCCTATGCAAGCTTCCGTCCTTCGGCATTCCACCCAAACTCTGTACCTGCATCGCCAGCTTTTAGCGGGTCGTTCCATCTTCGTTACCATCGATGGCTCGAAATCGGACGACTTTCCAATCAACGCTGGTGTTCCGCAGGGCTCTGTGCTGTCGCCTACGCTTTTCTTAATATTTATAAACGATCTACTGTCCTTGGGCATGATACACAGCTATGCAGACGACAGCACGGACCACGAGGGCTATGTTAAGGACTGGAAGAGTAGAGGTTCGCGGCACAGGGAGGCTCAACGTTCAGTGTTGATAAGGTAAATAACGTCTCGGAAAAGCTCTATGGGGCCAGGAGAACCGACAAGGTTCTCCTGGTCCTTCAACGTTAGTAAGACTCAGTGCTGCGCATTATCTGCTAAGGTCGATCCCTTACCTTTCCAAGCTAGTTTCCAAGGTAGCGTCGTACCTGTCTCGGAGCACCTGGACCTCCTGGCCACTATATCCAAAGACGTGGGTTTCCGGCAACTAATCGAGTCTAAGGCCAAAACTGCATCCAGAAAGTTGGGAATACTTTTCCGAAATCGGCGGTTCTTCTCAACGGCACAACTATTCCCGTTGTACAAAACACAGATTAGGGCGGTGATGGAGTACTGCAGTCATATCTGGGAGGGTAGTCCGCATTATCTGCTTGCGTCCTTGGACTCGATACAGCGCCGAGCCATCCGTCTTGTTGGTGAACCGAAACTTACAGATGGTCTGGAGTCCCTGAGTCACAGACGATTTGTGGGTTCGCTTAGTCTGTTTTAAAGATACTACCACGGACGCTGCTCTGTGGAACTAGCATCCCTTATTCCCTGCCACCCGTCCTACCTCCGCATGACTCGTCGCAGAGAGACTCAGCACCCTTTTGTTGTTGACATTGGGCTTTTGAGAACCCATCGGTTCTCTAAATCGTTTCTTTGTCGCACCGCTAGTGTGTGGAACTGTCTTCCGGCGAGTGTATTTCCTGAATCCTTTAACCTGGGTGTCTTCAAGCGTCGTATTAACGGGCTACACAGCCTAGCAACAGTCCGCAAATCTGCTGGCATGGCACCTAACTGAGCATGGTTTCGCGAGGAGAGGTGATTTTGGCTCTGTCGACTGCACCATTGGTCACTCGGCACAGCCACCCATGCTGGTTTACATAAAAAAAAAATCACATCATTGGGCTTGCAACCGCGCCGCGCGCGCCGCGGTGAATAAGTGTTGCCAGAAGGTATCTATAGAAATGTCCTAAATGTTTATAAAAGTTGTGTTTTTTATTACAAAATGTAATGTAGTTAGTAATTTAGGTAAACTAAACTGTTTAGCTAAACTGAATTTCGGCAATTAGATAGTACAACTAAGTACTAGTTATACTATCTAATTGCTGAAATTTTAATGATTACTAGTAGTAAAAAGGTTTTCGGTTTGGGGGGGGGGGGGGCTGAAGCCCCTTAGCCCCCCCTCTGGATCCGCCCCTGCTCTCTACCCTTCCAGTCTTTGGTGAACCCTTCGTGCACCGTGCTGTCGTCTGCGTAACAATGTATTTCGACAAGCGATAGCATGTCATTGATAAATATCAGAAACAGCGTAGGTGACAACACGGATCCTTGAGGAAACGCAGCATTGATTGAATAGTCGGACGAGCAGGCACCATCTAGACTAGAGTAACAATGATCGACCGACCACTCAAAAAACTGGAGATCCAAGTGCACAGTCCCACAAACCTAGTCGATAAGAATAAGTATTGCTCGCTTCCCCCGCCCAATGATGTAATTGCATTACAATAATTCTGATAATATTGGATTACTTCAATCAAATATTTCATAAAAATTTCTATTGTGGGAGGGAATAGATGTATTAAGTACTTGAAATTATCCACCCCCCCCCCCCCCTCCCTCCCTCCCACCAACGACGAATTAAATTCATAAATTCTTGGGTAAGTGCCTGATACTCATTCATTTCGCTATGCCTCCTATATACGTTGGGAGGGTCCTTTTAAGGTGATAACGAAGATATCTGATGTGACATACAGGATACAGCGTGGAACACGAGAGAAACCCATAATCGTTCACGTGGACAGGTTGGCACCGTACTTGAAAGGATAAGGAAAATATACGATTCTCAAAATCCTGATCTCAGAGTTTTTCTTCGCCCGTGGACGAGCCACGTAACAATTCGTAAAAATAATAAGTCAACGTAAGGTCAACGTCAAACCTGACAGTCCGATTTTGCTTTCTAAGATTTTCAATATTTACATTTTATTAACCCTAGACAGCTAACCATCGTAAAAAAATACGGTTTTGGAATTTCAAACGGGCGCTACGTAGCCAGTTTTCGTCGCACGAAGTCTAGCCTCCATGACTTCTCATTACGTTACGTGGCGTGTGCACCGACGGACGTTGCTCTTGATAGCTATTGTAGTTTCGTCAGTATACAAATCGGAGTCGTAAAAAATGCGACGGTTAGCGGCAAAGGTATATAGATTGAACATTTACATTTTTCCGTTGTTGGATGATATTGTGATTGATATTATGTATTTTTGAATAAATATTATTCCACCTATTGTCTAAATACTTGTACTATAATATAAAATTTATTAATCGTAATTCTATCTATTGTGTGAATACTTTTCCTGTATTACTTTTAATTTCCTGAATTACTCGCAACTATTTGCAAAAACTGCAAGAAACCATTCTGTTTAGAGCACAGAGCTTGCGTGTGCGTCGATCGCTCAAGTTAGATTTAGATTTCAAGATAATCGAGCTTAGATGTAAGTTATTATAAGTTGGGGACAAATAATTTTGTTAATTTTTAACCTCGCATCTAATATAGTTACGGACAATATATTTCAAATCCAAATACTAGGTTAAGAAGTTAACTTTTTGTAGATAAAAATTAAAATAAAATTAATAAAGAATAAGCAACAAAATAAAAAGTAATATTTTTTTACCTAACACCTGACAATGGCAAAATTTGCATATCACGTAATTTTGAATTTAATTTTTTTTTATTTTACGTTACTTATTTTTTCAAATACTGTTAATAAATAAATGGTCTGATTAGTGTAGTAAACGTCTTTTTTTTTTTACCTGTAACTGCAATAATTTTTCAGAAAAATGCTATTAAAGTCGTGAGTCGTATTTTTTACGACGGTTAGCTTTAACATTGTTTTTTTGATGGTTAGCTGTCTAGGGTTAATTCTGCTTTAGTTTTCGTGGATTTTCTAAGTTTTTCTTTCATAAGTGTTGTAAATAGGACGTAAGTAGCATGGTCTAAATAGCTATGAGCAGCGTGGCTCCGACCACAAGCGCTGCTGGTTCACACCCCAACTTGAGTCAGACGGCCCCGAACACAGACGCTCACCCTAATTCGACTACCTTCGATCTGGTAAGATGCCCAATATGCGTGCAACCGAAATTTTTGAAGGGAAGCAGGGGTTTAAAAATACATAATGGAAAATGTCATCCAAAAACAAACCATGAAGGTCAGTCTTTCCCGAATTCTCATGCGCCCGTCACCACTCCTGACTTCTCTGCTCAGATAAGACGTCTGAAATTTTCAGTTCCGGTATTTAGAAGAATCCCACGCACTGCTAGAATCCCGGTTGCTGAAAAGTTGACGGCAATAGTAAAACAATGCACGGAGAGCAATTCAGTAGCGAGTTGGGAAGAGCTATTCCTATTTGCGTATAACGTACTCTATATTCCGGTTTCAAACACTAACAAAAAGTTACCGGTCTCATCATTAATTAGGAGAAATCTTCAAAATTATAATAGCCAACCTTTAAATGACACTATCAGGAAACATGTTAATACTACATTGTACAAAAAGGTCGAAGCAAAAGTTTTTGACGGCGACATGAGAGGCGCCGTACGTATACTCTCATCCGAGGATACAGTCGCACAGGATAATCCTGAAACGTACGAAGCCCTGAAATCCAAACATCCTTCTCGGCATTTAATTTCAAATTTACCTGAAACTCCGGCAGATGACTCGGAGGCTATGTGCACCGATAAGCAAAGCGTTTTAAATGCGATAGCATCTTTTCCGAACGGATCAGCTGGTGGCTTCGACGGGCTCCGTCCACAACATTTAAAGGACTTGTTGTCAACTGCTAATGGAGTTGCAGCGGATAAGCTACTAGAAGAAATAACAAAATTATGCAATGTAATGCTCTCGGGTCAGGTCAATCCCGATTTCACCAGCTTTCTCTACGGTGCCTCGCTATGTGCATTCAAAAAGAAGGACGGCGGAATCAGGCCGATTGCTGTCGGATGCACCCTCAGGCGACTTGTTTCAAAAATATCTTGTAAACATATCATACAATACCTTGGCAATAAATTTAGGCGCCGACAAATGGGTTTCGGGACTAAGTGTGGATGTGAAGCGATCGTACACGCAACTAGAACATATATGAAGGAGGTCAAAACAGCTGAAGTCATTTTAAAAGTGGAGGTTCGAAATGCTTTCAATTCCGTTGACCGAAAGACAATGCTCCACGAAGTCCACGAACAAATACCCGACGTGTACAAGTACTTGTTCCAATGCTACTCTTCTCCTTCACACCTGTTTTATAATAACTATGACCCGATCCCATCATGCGTGGGCTGCCAACAAGGTGACCCACTCGGGCCAGCGATTTTCAGCCTCTCCATTCAGCCAGTCATAGAGGAACTCGTGTCCGTCCTCAACCTGTGGTACTTGGACGACGGCGTGCTTGGTGGCAGTTTGGAAACGATTCTTGAAGATTTTGGAATAATTAGTACAAAATTTCAATCAATTGGCCTGCAGTTGAACTTAAAAAAATGTGAATGTGAAATGTGAATGTGTGTATTTGCCCAACCGTTTCGGCTGAGAGAAGAAGCCAAATCATAAGTAACATCACTGCGCGGCTTCCGGAGTTCGCATTCTTTCAGATCATGAACTCACCCTGCTTGGCTCTCCGGTCCTCGAAGATGATATGGTCCCAGTGCTCGACTTAAAAAAGAGTGTTCTGTCAAAATTTACAAATAACCTGTTGGAGGTGGAACCACACGTGGCTATCTGTTGTTTCTTTATCCCCAAATTTACATATTTACTACGGACTGCACCCTTTTTTAAGTATTTAGATAATTTATTTGATTTGGATTCAATTTTAAATTCAGCCTTAGGAAACCTTTTAAATGTAAATGTAAATATTAATGATCCGGCCTACGTACAAATGCCCCTGCCAGTAAAATTCGGGGGTTGCGGTATACGCTCGGTAAGGGATGTAGCTCTGCCTGCCTTCCTCTCCTCTACTTATAGTACGGCTGACCTCGTCGGTTCTGTCCTAATCCCGTCATTCGTTGACGCCGAGGTCACGTTCTTAGTAGAGGCGAGGGAGGCCTGGCGCTGAGGCGGGTAGGGAGGAAGGCGAACCTGCCCCTGCGGACAGACCTCTGGTGACTCCTGATTTACCCCAGACAACCACTGGGGGGGGGGGGGGGGGGGGGGGCGCAAGCTCTTCAGTCGGGACCGCCGGGAACCCCAGAGCCGAAGCTCAAACCACCCTGCCTGGTGGGAAGCTACAGGTTGGAACTCCACCAGTAGCTAGAGGAAAACCTCACTCCACTGGCAGAGGTGGGTGGAACCCCAGAGGGAAGAAACGGGGACAGTTCGGCCCTCAAAACCCGCCTGCCAGCAGCAAGGGCAGTGGGGCATGCTCAAAGTATGGTGCGAAAACGGAAAGACCGTCGATTGGCTGCGAAGAACAGTCGCATACATACCACCCATGTGGGAGGGATGCAGACTTCTGGTCAAAAGGCAGGACGAGGTGACGCGCCTGATCAAGTGTGCCCTGCTGGTCCCCGAATGCTCCAGCAGCCTGTTGGACCTGAGTCGGGTCCTGAGAGGATTCAACCCTCAGTACAAGGTCCCGGAGTGGGTCTTGTACAGTCAGGAGCATCGGGGAGACCCGGAGAGCATCTTCCTAACCTTGGGAATTCCCGAGGAGATCGTAAACAAGGAGATCCTTCCGCGAGGAAGGAGGGTAAATTACCGCCTAGGCTGTATTTACCTGAAGTTCTTCGCGGAAGGAGACAATCTTGTCAACGAGCCCCCCCCCCCCCCCCCCCCCCCCAAAAAGCCTGAAGTTCAGGCGCCCCCCCCCCCCTGCACCGGTCGAGATGGAGACCGATGCGGTGGGAGACGCTGCTCAAGAGGCGCCGGCAACAAGCCAGCAGTTGACGGGCGAGCAACCGCCTGGCAAGGAAGCTGAGAAATCAGTGGATGACCGGACGGTTGTTCGTCCGTCAAACGACGGGCCCATCATGGCCACTCCGGAACCCGGGGCGCCCGACAACCAACCCAACCTCCAGTGGAGGGCGAGGCCCACCACCCTCCAGGATGAGGATTCTCTCCTGGACTCCGAGGAGGACTAATGGCAGGTAACAAAACAATCAACCTTATCCAAATCAACCTCCAGCACAGTCAAACTGCAACGGATTCTTTGCGTAGACAGCTGAAAAAAAACCCGGACACCATAGCACTGATCCAAGAGCCGTGGATCAGGAAAGATAGAATTTGCGGTCTGAGTAACCTAGGTGGTAAAATCATTCTAAACACAGCGATCAACAGTCCCCGAACGTGCATATATGTACCCAGACATTTAAGTACAAGTATTGTAACACAGCACTGTTCTAGGGACCTGACGACCATCAGGGTAACTAAGGATACGGAACTGGGGACCCAACACATCCTGATGGCGTCGTCCTACCTGCCTGGAGAGGAGGAAGCTCCAACAGACCACTGGAGGACCTCGTCCGCTCCAGCGAAGACAACAACCAACCGGTAATTATCATGGTGGACTCCAACGCCCATCATCTGCTCTGGGGCAGCAAGACAAACAACAAGAGGGGTGAGGACTTTGTAGACTTTCTCCTCAGTACTAACCTTGTAATCATTAACAGAGGTAACGAACCCACGTTTGTCTCCTCGCGCTACCAAACCATCATAGATTTGACACTAGCATCCAGCACGATAGCCAGCTCCCTATCTGACTGGCACGTCTCCAAGGAAGCCTCGTGCTCAGACCACAGATGGATACAAGCCAAGCTGCAGGGAAATCTCCGGCGACCGGAGTCCAAACGGAACCCCAGGAAAACCGACAAGTCGCTTTTCCAGGAAAAGGTACGTAACTGTCTAAGTACTATGCAAACGCCTGGTAACATAAACACAACAGGGGAAATCGAGTCCTGGGTAAACACCATCAACTCGTGTCTAACAAACAACTATCATGATTCCTGTCCACTCAGCGATCCCTCAAAGTACAAACAAAAAAAAAGCAGCTGGTGGTGCCCTAAACTCGAAAGTTTTCAAAAAAGGGTAAACTTTTTGAAAAAGTTGAAACTTTTTAACAGGGCAAAAAACACTCGAGTAGAGCGTGACTGGGACTCTTATAAAGAGACTCTAGCCCAATATAAGCATAGCATTCGGGAGGAAAAAAGAAAATCATGGAGGAACTTCTGCAGTGGCATCGAATCCACAACAGAAGCAGCCAGGCTCAAGAAGGTCCTCTCCAGGGAACCGGACAGGGACTTGGGACACCTAAAGAAACCTGACAACACCTTCACCCAGAATGACACAGAGACTAGTGAACTTTTGCTCAATACTCACTTTCCAGGTTCACAAATTATGAACCACGTCAACTGGGATACACAACAACACACTGATCCTACAGACTCGGACTGGACTACAGCTGACAAAGTAGTGACAAAAAACAAACTAACATGGGCCATAAACAGCTTCTCCCCATTCAAATCCGCAGGAATAGACAACATCTTCCCGGGACTCCTGCAATGGTCGGGTGAAACCCTAACATCCTTCCTCATAGACATATTCAGAGCCAGTCTTGCTCACAAATATGTCCCAATGATTTGGAGGGAGGTTAAAGTAGTCTTCATTCCCAAGCCCGGAAGAGAGGACTACACTAGCGCAAAATCATTTAGACCAATTAGTCTGACATCCTTTCTTTTAAAAACCCTGGAAAGTCTCGTGGATAGGGAGATTAGGGATACAACCATAGTCGAACACCCAATTCACCCACATCAACATGCATACACGACAGGCAAATCCACAGAGACCGCATTACACAGTGTAGTCTCCAAAATTGAGTACGCCATGTGCTCAAAGGCATCAACCCTAGGTGCCTTCATAGACATAGAAGGGGCCTTTGACGAGACCACCTTTGAGAGCATTAATAGAGCATTGACCAGGCAGGGAGTAGACTCCACCCTATGCAGCTGGATAGGCAACATGCTAGAATATAGAGCCATCCAGTTCACTATTAACAGCACAACTAGAGGCATCGTAGCCAAAGGATGCCCTCAAGGAGGAGTCCTGTCACCACTCCTGTGGAATCTTGTGGTGGATGACCTCATCAGACGTCTAAACACAGAAGGGCACTACACGGTAGGATATGCAGACGACCTGACTGTGCTGATTGACGGCAAAATCGAAGGCACCCAATGCAGTTTGATGCAAGATGCCTTCAAAATCATAGAACGATGGTGCAAAGAGTTCTCGCTTAACGTCAATCCCAATATGACTGAGCTAGTTCTCTTTACACACAAACGGAAGTTAGGCGACTTAACACTGCCAAAACTCTTCAGCACCCCCAATACCCCTGGCAACAGAAGTCAAATACCTGGGCATCACACTTGACAGTAAGCTAAACTGGGCCAAACATCTTAATCTCAAAATAAATAAAGCTCGTATAGTCTTTTGGCAATGTCGCAGACTCATAGGTAAGACATGGGGACTCAACCCTAATATTACGCTGTGGCTATACTCAGCTATAATAAGACCTATGGTAACTTATGGTGCAGTAGTATGGTGGCCCAGGACCAAACTCAGCACAGTTATTAACAAACTCCAAAGTTTCCAGCGTATAGCGTGCGTTGCGACCACAGGGTGCATGCGCACAACACCCACGGCAGCGATGGAAGCCATGCTCTGCCTTCCGCCTCTTGAACTTTTCATACAACAAGAGGCGGCAGCCGCAGCAATTAGGCTGAACGTCCTAGGACTGTGGAGGGCTAGTACACAAACACCACACACGACCATACTTCAGGAAATCATAAAAAACATCCCCTGATAGAGGCACCGTGTGATAGAATCAGGAAAACACACGTGTTTGACAAACACTACTATGTAGGACTAGCTGAGGAACCTAAGGACTATTCGGGGTCCGTGGTAAGAATATACACCGACGGGTCAAAAACAGGGTCGGGAACAGGGGCAGCAGCTTTCTCACTTGACCTAAACATACATAAGACAATCACTCTAGGTATTCACAACTCAATCTTCCAGGCTGAGTGCATCGGAATAATATGTATGTATGTATATATTCTTTATTGAACACCAATTTATAAAAATTAGGTACAGCAGGCGAGCTTAATGCCGCGAGGCATTCTATTCTAACTAACCTTTGGGATGTGGGAGAAGTACATGCAGGCGAACAAGAATAGTTTGTGGCAATGTGTTAAGACTGTAAAGAAATATGTATTATAAACTACATACGAATACTACATAAATACTTTAATAAACATATATATGTATATAATAAACTTACATATTATGTACATCGATCGGTGGTACCGTTGTGCGACACAACCAACTGAATGAAAAGAGAGTAAGAGAAGGGGAGTAAAGATATGTATCTAATATTATACATTGCATTTACTTCGGTAACGAGAGGAGAAGTTTGTTTAAATTAATCTTAAATACATTCATAGATGTAGAGGAGCGTAAATGCACGGGCAGATTATTCCAGAGGCGAGCTGTTTGTACTGTGAAAGAGTCCGTGTAGAAAGAGCTTGAGTGAGCCGGTATTGCCAAGAGTAAGTTGTCAGCAGATCTTAAAGCCAGACCGTGAGAAGAAAGAAATTCAAACCGTTCACTTAAATATTTGGGAGCAGCAGGATCATTAAGTGTGCGGAAGAGAAGAGAGAGGGCGTGAGAGTTCCTGCGACCACGAACATCGAGCCACTGAAGGCGAGCTCGATATTCAGATATATGGTCATACTTGCGCAATCCGAAAATATAGCGAATGCACAAGTTGAGGATACGGTCGAGTTTGTTGAGGAGATCCTCATTTAGGTCAAGATAACACACATCGGCATACGGCATAATAGAGGCAGCAGCGGCAGTACGCAACAGAGAAATCACTGGCTACCAGATCAGAGTACTGTCGGACAGCGCATCGGTGCTACAAGCCCTAAACACCGTGACAATCAACTCCGGACTGATGCTCCAGTGCCACCAGGCACTAGAGGGTATAGCGGTAAACAACAAGGTAAACCTACAGTGGATCAGGGGGCACAGCGGCTCCTACGGGAACGATGCGGCGAACGAGCTGGCTAAACGGGGCTCCAGCTGGAGTGCAGAAGGCCCAGAACCGTATGTACCCTTACCAATCAGCCAGTTCAAATATTGGCTACATCAACTTACAAAATCTAAACATGAAAATCTTTGGGCCAACACCAGGGACTGCAGGCAATCCCGGGAAGCCATTCCCAAACCAGACCTGCGACTCAGGAAGCGCCTGCTAAAGTTCCACAGAGGTCAACTGCGCATGGCGGTAGGGCTTCTTACGGGTCATTTCCCACTTAACAGACACTTGTTTACAATAGGTGTCACCGACAGTCCCCTGTGCAGAGGCTGCATGGCGGAGGACGAATCAGCCACCCACGTGCTCCTGGAGTGCCCGGTGGTGGCAGAAGTACGACTGCAGTTTCTTGGGAACGTGGGAACTGCCCATGGAGTGTGGAAGCGTCCAAGAAGAGTGCTCCACTTCATGAAAGAGCTCGGGTGGCTGGAGTAACACTACCCGAGCGTCAACGTACAACGGACCGTCTTGAGGTCTCAGTGCGGAGAATGGCCCACCCGCCTTCCCAAGAGGCTGGGCAGCAAACAACAACAACAACAACATGAGTACCTAATATGGTTCTAGAATCTTTCGGTAAATTAATGTACTGTAACAGATTATTTATTAAAATGGACAGCAGTCCGTTCAAGGCAGTATGAGTGATGTTGTTTTTTAATGACAACTCTTTGATTCCTTGTCGTAGCTGGTCATTTATGTCCTTCATTTTGTTATCTTCATCTAAAAAAGTCATCAAATGTTCCATTCCGATATTCTTCTTTTCTTCAGAGTTCATCATAATTTCAGTTTTATTTAAATCCTTCAGATTTACGGAACCCTCTATCTTGGCTTACTTGCTCTTGCGTGTTTTGGTTTTTCATTGTTGAATATGCGGTTGGTTACATTTTTTCTGCTATCATTTCATTATTTATTTTATTCATTTACTTTCATCGAGAAGGTTTATCGTCTTTCTGAACGCAGCTCGGCCTTCGGCCTCGCCCATAGTTACTTACTGTCTTTGAGAATGTTTGTCGTCTTTCTGAACGCAGCTCGGCCTTCGGCCTCGCCCTTTGTTATCTACTTTCTTCGATAAGTGTTATCGTCTTCCTGAACGCAGCTCGGCCTTCGGCCTCGCCCATAGTTACTTACTGTCTTCGAGAAGTGTTCGAATCGACATGGCAATACGGAACCCTCGGTGCGCGAGTTCGACTCGCACTTGTTAACTTAACCCCACTTTTGTTTAGTTTTTTTTTCCATACTGGTGATTTTTTTTTTTCAAAGTAACCTAACATCCTTATGTACCTTATCTCTCACCCTCACCTCTCTGTTTCTACTCCAACAATTTTTTTTAATTTTTTGAAATCAAGCTAAGTTTTTCCGACCTAACTTTGAGCCCTCCTCAACCTACCTTGGGCTTATTTTTTCAGGGTTTTTTCTAATCTACTTAACGCTCGTGTTCCCCCCTTCAATAAGACACAGTCATTTGGGTTAATCATTCATTCTTTATTCAATTTATTCAATGTTAAACTTAACCTAACTTATTTCTACGGTTACAAAAGTGCATATCTCAGCTTTTTTTTCTCCATTTTCAACCTTCCCTATCTTCTATTCTATATCGATTACAATTTTATTGATGACACGTACAGTTGTGTATCTTCTTTTAATTTTAAATTTTTTTTTTATTTTTTTTTTATTTAAACATTTTTTTTGGCTTAACCTATGCATATACAATTTTCTTTTATTATTTTATACATCTAATTTTTACTTCTATGACATATATATTTTTTTTAACTCTCCGCCATTTTATTTTACTTTTATTTATTTTTCATTCACTCACGATACACTGTATATATATTTATATTTTATTTTATTTCACCTTCAAACTGTCTCTATTTGTGCGGGTAGTCGCTGGGGAGCGATCGCAGTGGTAGACTTCGGTCTACCCAAGGTGTCGGGCCCGGCCACCAGGATCCATAGACCCGTATTAGTGACCTTTGTACGGGGTCGCAGAGGCGTTCAGTCGTCCAAGGTGTCGGAGTTGGGTACTAGTATCCGTGACGTTCCCCTATGCAGACCACACGGTGGCTACCCTTAAAACTAGCAGTTGGCTACCCTATCCCGCAACTGGGCGGTGTAACGGGCGTCACTGTTAGAAATAATGTGTGGTAGAGAACTTGTTCTCGACGATTACTCATTAAACGTTGCTAGTCTAACATGAGTACTAAGTTGGGGCTTCGGCCTCCTCTTAGCTCACGCTGCCGATTCCACTCAGGTCGGTGGGTCAAATGAGATACTACCCTAAACGCTGGGTTGAGTACTGCGGGGTTCCGTTAAAAGCCCCAGAATGCTTCGTGCTTCTGCACGGAACACTGGAGTTGGTCTCGCAGGGGTTGTGGTTTAGCGTTGATTCCCTGGTGCTTCCGTACTTGTGTAGTTAAAGCACCTAATACGGGAATAAGTAGCGAAAGCTGCGAGTGGTGAGCCACTTAGAGCTCCGTAACCAATGTGGAGAATTGGTAGACATGCGAATAATGTAGATCGGTGTGTCGGTGCAACACACACTTATATGTGGATGTGGGATGGATTTCTCACGAGCTAATGACGCTGACGTAAGTCTGTCATTCGAGACCGGTGGATCCCCGGTACACATTAGGTGGTGGTCATATGCACTTCCACGCATATACATAGCTGGTGAAAACAAAAGCCTTAAGGCTAGTACAAAACGCTGAGGCCCTGGGCACAGGTTGTGGTTGGATAGGGTGCTGACCCCAGTGGCAGTGAAGGCTTCACCCCCGGCTCTCGACTTCGGTCGGGGGTTCCTTCGGGTGGACGGGTGGTGGCTCGGATCGGCTGGGGAAAGGTCGCAGCCTGTGTTTCCCATGGGATTTTTTCGGAAGAACGAAAGTTCGACAGAGCAGCTATGGGGCCTCGATCTGGCATACATGATCACTGTACTCGCAAGAGTGCAGGTAGTAGACGTCTGGATTTTGTAGCCGAAAGGCTGGTATCTCCGGACGTCTATAAACAAAAACGTAAATCAATAAAATGATAGAAAAGAAAGTTGTCTCTATTTGTGCGTAATCCTGCCAGCATCGCTCCCACGCGTGCGGAGATATGTTCGTATATGCGCTGCATTTCGCCGTTAATTTGAACGTAAATGTTCTTTCGTCTACCGCTTGTTTTGCTCACGGTACGTTGCAGTATTCTTCGACTAGAAAATTGCTGCACGAGTAAAGGACGCAGTCTTTCACGTCATTTCTGTCTTTATATTTAACGTCTGTGCTCATTGGTGCTCCGGATGCTAACATCTTCCATTGCTCGAACTGGTTGTCCGTCAGTTTACACTCGTCCATAAGACAGGCGTTTGTGTGGAGTAAGCCGCTGAAGTTGAAACTGCTGTTGCTCACCAATCCCGTCAGTCTGCTGAAGTTGAAGTGGCCGGATACTAAGCTTGACATCAACATTATTTTTCCTGTCGTTGGTGGTCCAATTAAGAATAGGTTATTTCTTTTACCCGTTTCTCTGATGAAATGAAGGTATGTAATGTAACAGAGAAGAATTTTGCTGCATTTATATTATTATTTTGTAAAAAAATTATAATTTCTTGACACGCTTCTACAATTTTTTCCTCTGTTCGGATTTTTTTCTGCCCATGTTTCTTTTGTCCTTTTGAATCGTTTGCTTATCTTTTCTTGAAATACCAAAATTCTTGCCATGGAGCCATATTGATTATATTCGTATAAAAACCCCGTTGATTATATTCGTATAAAGTCACCCGGACCATAATAAAGATTCGATTGACACTTCATTCATCGAAATCGGCTCAATAGTTTAGGTGCTACGGTGGAACATACGTAAATACAAGCATACCTACTTATATATACTGCTGAAATCATAAATACCCTTCCTTTTGGCATTGCCGAAGTCGGGTAAAAATCGTCGAATATGTATTTTACATTCCTAAAAAACATCTTTATGTTCCTATGTTGGTTCCACAAACAAGGTCATTCAGAATCATAAGTGCGAATATCATAAGGAAAAAAACAAAGAGCACCAAAGAGTTCGCATACACAATCGTTTGGTAGTGCAGTTGGGAATGAAAAAGTAAAGCTCTTTAAAATTCCATTGTGCACTACTACTCAGTAGTGCAAAGGGAAGAAATCATTCCAAACGACACTACCGGTTTCGCAGCTGGTAGTGCAGTAGTGCAGGTGGGACAAAAAAATCCAAACAGCACTATCGGTAGTGCAGCTTGGTAGTGCAGTGTGGAAGGAACGGACATAACCGATCTCTCTGGCCACCATATTGGCTAAAATTCTAGAGAGATTGTTGCAGCCGATTATTGTGTCACATTTAAGGTTAAATGATGCTCAGTTTGGTTTCAGGAAAGGTTTGTCAATGGATATGGCTATTTTCTCTCTCAAACAGGTGGTCAAGCACTACACACAGAAGCAGACGTCAGTGTACGCCTGCTTTCTTGACTTGAGCAAGGCATTCGACACTGCTTGTTACGAGAAGCTGTGGAACAAGTTAAGCGTGACCGAGGTACCGGGCGAGGTCACCCAGCTTTTTAAGTTTTGGTGTGCGAACCAATCGAATAGCGTGCGTTGGGGTTCCGCACTTTCTGACACCTGTCGATTGTGTTGCGGTGTGAGACAGGGCGGGTTGACCTCGCCCGACCTATTCAACTTGTATGTAAACGACCTGATCGAGGAACTCAGTAGCACCGCAGTCGGACTCAGGGTGGGTAAGCGTTTTGTTAATAATCTGAGCTACGCGGACGACATGGTGCTGCTGAGTCCCTCGATCAGGGGTCTCAGAAAACTTGTCGCGATCTGTGAGCGATATGCGGCGGAGCACAGTCTCGTGTACAACGTCAAGAAGACAGAAATGATGGTATTTACTTCTGGAGCGGGTCCGAGCTGTGTTCCGTCCGTTTATCTCAACAACACTGTGATTAAGCGTGTGAATACATTCAAGTACCTCGGTCACGTGTAGACACCCAACCTGAAGGATGACAGTGATATGGAGAGACAGCGCAGGTCTCTCTCTGTGGTTGGCAATATGTTGGCCAGAAGATTCGGAAAGTGCACGGAGGAGGTAAAACTGACACTTTTTAGGGCGTTCTGCCAGACCTTCTACACATGTCAACTTTGGACAGACAGCACTAAAAATTCGTATAATGGCATAAGAATCCAATACAATAACACATTCCGGCAGTTAATGAGGTTGCCACGCTTTTGCAGTGCGTCAACCATGTTTGCCGAAAATGGAGTTTTTGATTTTTGTGCCATTATGCGAACCCGAGTATACAAATTTGGACGACGTCTGTTCAAAAGTGACAACGAAGTTGTGCAAGGTCTCACACAATGGTGTTACAGTCCGATATTCCGCGAGTGGGAACATATTATGTTGGGTACCCATTCGCGGAGGAGAAAATAATGGGTGGGTATGTAATATTTTTATTCATTTTACATAATATATTGTCTTTTTTGTAATAATTCATTATTTTACAATGTGGATCTTTGTGTCTGACAAATAAACATATTATTTGTCACAATGTTAATTATTATTATTATTTTATATCCTTTATTTCACATATTGAAACTTTTACATTAATTTTATATATATTATACAAAAAAGTAATAAAAATACACAAAATTAATATAAAAATTAAATACGGTAATACCGCCGGCGGCGGGAGACAAGCCTCCAAGCACGCCGGCGGGTGCAGGCCGTGGCTACGGAGCTCTCCGGGACGACGCGAGGCAAGCTACGAGCGATAGGTGGTGGTACTAGACACGTAGGCCACCACCACCCCCATCTCGGAGAGCTCCGTATCCACCGGACTGCACGGCGACGTCGTCGCGCAGCTCTTTGAAGTCTTAATCTTCGCGCGCGCGTCGCCTCATGGTCGCACGCATCACCGGTAGCGGGGGCACTAGACGGGACGTGAGGTCCCGATGACCCCAAGCTTGCCGATGGTGGACGTTATTATTATTTCTCTTTATTCACGTTCTTATAATATATTACATTAATTTTACATAAATTTTACAAAAAGTAATAAAAATACACAAAATTAATATAATGTAAATAAAAACGGTAATTTCCGCCGGCGGCGGGAGGCAGGCCTCCAAGCACACCGGCGGGTGCAGGCCGTGGCTACGGAGCTCTCCGAGACGACGCGAGGCAAGCTACGAGCGATAGGTGGTGGTACTAGACACGTAGGCCACCACCACCCCCATCTCGGAGAGCTCCGTATCCGCCGGACTGCACGGCGACATCATCGCGCAGCTCTTCGAAGTCTTAATCTTCGCGCGCGCGTCGCCATTATTATTATTATAACACACACTTCACTAACGTAATACTATCGTAACGCAAACGTGACACATCGACAATTTAAGTTTTAGCACCTATTCGTCAGTTTAGTATTCCACCATTCTCTGAAGTTTGCATACACAGTTCTCGCCTTCACGCGTTTCTCGTCATTGAGCAAGGCGCAGAAGCCGCAGTAGTCGTTAGTGTCGTTACGATCATTCCTGTTGCTGTACTTGTAATGGTTCTGGTAATTGAAGAAGCTGTAGTACCTCTCCCGATCATGCATGATGTCGTACATTGTCTGTGCGAGCCTCTTCGCACCTAAGTCGCGGGCGTTGAGGTATATTCCGTCTGGCATGAATCTGCAACAATACAAAGATATTTCAGATATTCTATCTCACGAAGTCCGTTGTATTGTATTGTATTGTTTATTGATCATTCATATGGCAGTTAGACTGCACTTGAACTTTTCACAATTTTTTATATCCTGTTCGATTACACCCACGAAGAAGAACTGACAAGAATCCCAGGATATTTTTTTATACATATTTTTAAAAGTATTTAGTGACTAGCCACATGATAACACCGCCCATAGTCTACCAAAATCACAGCTTGAGAGCAAGATTAACAATTTTGATGAGAGTTCTGACTACAAAGACTTATTAATTAAGTGAATCAGGTGTAAAGAGCATTTGTCAAACTTTGAAGAAGAAGGCGAAGAAGAAAGAATGTTTATTTTCCCCATTTTAAAATACATAGTTAATATACATACGAGTGAGCAGAGAAAAAAAGGATCTGGCACAGCCTATGCCGCGACACACCAGCTCAGTACTGGGGCGGTGTGTGACAGGACAGACACCGTAACTTAATGCTTAACTAATTTTATAATCTTCTTCTTCTTTTCTCTATCTCTATCTCTCTCTACATACGACTCTCAAACATCCAAAGGTTGACTGGGAGAAATCCCTGTAAGGGATAAGTCCGCCTTTGCCCCTCATGTAAATTTCTTATTGTGTGTTTATGTTAAATGTTTTTTGGAGCAATAAAGTATTTCTATCTATCTATCTATCTATCTCTATCTCTAGTCTCTACTTCTTATAAAATGAAACGTCTGTCTGTATCTATGTTTGGGGTAAACTCCGGAACCACTGAACAGTTTTTGATGCGGTTTGCACCAATGTAAAGAGTAGTTCTTGAGGCTCACTATAGGCTATATACCATCACACTAAATATCCTTGGGGTTAAGCAGTATCAAATAAAGTATAGTATGAACGGACTGAATCGTCATATTAGAAATCGTGCCTCGATGTTTAGTACCCGCTGTTACAACTAGATGTCGACAGTAGTATCAATTTAATAACTATGTGAATTTTTTGTCGGTGTTCGTTAACTAGGCTAACTCAAACATAAGTCATTCGGGAAAAAAATTGATAAAAGGCGTTATGTACTAACAAAACATTGTGACAAATAAAATTCGCAAACGTTTGTTTGTCAGTTCTTCGCATTGAATTTAGAACTGGCCGAATTTTCGACATGTTCAAGCGTAGCTTACCTACCTACCTATTGATGAAATTATATAATAAACAAAAGTCATGCGGAAAAAATCGATAGATGGCGTTAATTATTACATGTTAAGTATGACATTTCAGACATAAGTTCTTCATATTTTATTTCTTTCTTTCTTAATTTAGTTTTAAATTATTTTAAAGCAAGTACTGTATTGATCGATATCCGCAACGACGATAAGTCAATTCACCATTCATATTGCTCATACGAAATCTATCGATACACAACGGATTCGCCTATCAATGACTTTAATTTTACATGTGAAAAGAAGAAATCGTAAGTAGAATATCCGAACAATATTTAAAATTTAAAAACATTCAGGCATCTTTTGGTTCATAGTAATGAGGTGGTAATTTAAATTTATTGCATAAATACATGGCAATTCAACGTCCAGGCTATGTGTCAGCGCCATCTACATTTAAGACAGGATTTTGAGCTTTTTCCGAGTAACGTTTTGCAGTGGGGCTGTCAGTCCTCTTGGATATTTTCGTCCATGGATACATAGAATAAATATGAGATCTTCTTCTTCTTCTCTCTGTGCATAGCCCATTGGAAGGTTGCCTGTGCGGTCTTCTACCCGAAAGGCATCCTGTTGAAGTGGTAGTGTCCAGTCTGGGTGTTGAAGGCTGTTTTGGCGCGGTCTTCAGTTGCTACTTCGATTTGGTGGTAACCGCTTGCTAAGTCTAGCGTACTGAAGTATGTGCTATTCCCTAACTTGTCAAATATATCTGCTATGTTTGGCAAGGGGAATTTGTCGTCGATGGTAAGGTTGTTAATACGACGGAAGTCTACTAATAATCGGTAGCGTTGTTCTCCAGAGGCGTCCCTTTTCTTTGGATCTAGGTGTACGGGTGCACTCCAAGGTGAGTTCAAGTCTTCAATTATGTTGTCCTTCTTCATTTTCTCTACTTGTCACTCTATTTCTTGGTTTTTACAGGGCGGTTGGCGGTAAGGTCTGATGTGGATTGGATCTTAATTGTTGGTTCTGATGTGGTGTTTTACCTCGTTATTGAATGTCAGCGGTATTTGTTCGGAGTAGAATTTATCTCTGTACTCTTTGCACAGGTCGTATACAGCGACTTGTTACTTTCATGGACAGGCCCTCGTCATATATTTCCTTCTGTAGAAATAGGCCTTCTTTCACAGATGCACACTAGCTAAAATTTTAGACACACACACGTAAAATGTGTTAGAACAAGATGTGCAGATGCAAACGCCGTGAACGCAAAAGGAATAGTGCGTTATTAGTTCTTCTACGTATTGCCAATATCTAAACAGCGTAAGTGATCGAGCGCTTCATAGATCAATGTACGTTTAGTTCTGAGAACGGAGACAGAGTAAGACAGTTAGATGGCAATTTGATACGTATAAGCGAGACAACGATGTAAATATGTTAGAACAAGATGTGCAGACGCAAACGCCGTGAACGCAAAAGGGATAGTGCGATATCGAGCGCTTTCGTCTCTGAGAACGGAGACAGAGTAGGACAGTTAGATGGCAATTTGATACGTATCTAGGCGAGAAGATTTGTTGCGAGGCACCACGTGCACGACCCGAGCGCGACCACTACGGACCGAGGTCGTACGTCGACTAACAGTAAAGACAACCAAGGTGGCCTTTTAAGCAGACCACCCGATGCGCTTGTATGCCGCATCCAGACCCCTTCCAATATCCTTGGTCGTATATTTGTTTTCTTTCTTCATTGTTCAAGTGGCCTAATCGCAGTTTTTCTAAAAAAAATTTAAGTATTTCCGCCGTGTATTCCTCTTCGTAATCCAAATTGTTTATTTCGATTTTATCTGGTTCGGCGTAGGGTTGCAACTTAAATGGCGTTGATATCGTAATTTCCACAATTTTATTTGTCGTATTTTGTATTATTGTGTGCGCATAACCATTCTTGCAGTTCAACAACGCGTCGGGCGTTCGAACTCCTTCCATGAAATCTGTTTTGTTTATTAGGGCGTCACCTGATATCAAATTAACCGGCATTCTGACGCGGTTCTCGGACCTGGGCTGTAATACTATTTTATGCTGTTCAGGCGTAAACACAATGGGAATTGTTGTCGTTTTTAATTCCAATAATTTGTTCCTCATGTTGATATTTGCTTCCAGCTGATTTAGCAAATCGCTTCCTATTACGCCGTCGTACCTAGGGTCGACCGTATAAACGTAGAACTTAAGTATTTGTTTGCTATGGAACGTTTTGAATAGCGGGATAATTATTGTTTCGTTGTGCACGCTCGTGGCGTGTGTGCTAATTACTTGGAATTCTTCTCGGTGTATATACTTAGCGAGTGATTTATATTATTCTATTTTTTCTCTGTTTATAAAGGATCGGTCTTCAGCGCGTAGTGCGGTAATCCGCACTACTCTGACCATCTCGGGTGGTAGGTTGAATAGGAACACGTTCAGGGCGGCGTGATCATATATCGTCTGTTTGCTCAGTCTCACGCTGGCGTCAGTCTGGTCCTGGTTCACCTTCGAGATCAGAAGTCGCTATATGGTTCTCGCGGTCTGATCTTAAGTGACTCTAGTTCGAGGGCTATGCATTCTTCACTCCTCGGATCGCCGAAATATTGCTTGAACAGTTTCTTAATTTCAGTCCACGTTAGGATTTCGTTCCGTTCCCCTATGAGGGCGGCAGCTTGTCCCACGAGTTTGCTCGTAATTAGGTGATAAACATAACAAAATTTGCGCATCATGGTAGGAATCCCTGGTAGGAATTTATTATGTACTCACATTTTTGTAAGAATAGATTTAGTTGCGTTTTGTCCCCATTGAAGGTAGGGATCAACCTCGCCACCTCGGCGGGCACTAATTGGATTGGTGCGTCTGCCATTTTTAAGTTTTAACCCACGAAAACTAACTTAACAAGGTGTGGGAAGAGAAAGGGACCAATTCTGTGTCCCAACTAACGCCAACCAAGTTATCTCCTGTCTGAGTAACTTACCTAAGCCAATTTGGGGGCTATCCCGAAGTTGGGGTCACTTAAGTAAACCGATTTGGGGTTATCTCCAGATTGGAGTAATGTGTGTGCCGTGTAAAATTAAAACGGATAGACACACAATCACAAGGGGATGAAATGGAATAGTTAGGGACTTGTGAATGGTTTTATTCACGTGGCCGCCGCTACTACCATGCTCCACCAAGGGGTTTCAGCAACTACTGCTCGTCGTGGCTGCTACAGTGCCGTTCTGCGCTTGTGGTCCGGTTCTCCCGGCCGTCACACTCACTGCGAACTGTTCTGGCACTCTCGGTTCTTAACAAATTTATTTGATGGTCCGATCCGCACTAAAATCTTAGAACAAACCCGAAGTTATTAAATTTGGAAGAGTCTTCGGTGCTGTGAATCCTACCTGCTGCGCCAGTGAAGACCGTCGAGACGATGAATGTCTTTTAAAAAGTATTATTTATTAATAAAACAGACAAGTGTGCACGCGCGAGCTGTACGTAGTGGAATCCGCCGGTCGGCGCAGCGACCGGTGTTTAAGTAATGATAAAAGTGCATTGCTTGCAGTTTCCTGCAGTATTGCCTTATTTGGTAAGGAGTATGGAAATGCCCTTGGAGGGGGTTGCTCCAGACTCCTTATCTGGCACATACAAGCGCAGATTTTTTTTATATTTTTTGAACCAGCGCCAGTGCATCATTCTGGCCCTGACTGCCCCGGGTTCGCCTGGCAGAGGCCCAAGAATGAACAATAGGTTATTATCATATTTGTGTTTAAATCGGATTTGGTTGTTTCTCTGAAATTGTTCTAAAAAAACCGGCCAAGTGCGAGTCGAACTCGCGCACTGAGGTTTACGTATCGCCACTCACGCCATCTAGATAGCGTGATAAGAAATGCTTCATATTAGTTAAGTCATGATTAGGTGCTTCATAATCAATTCGGTAGATGGCGCGCGCGCATACACTTATTGGTTTGTTCTATAGGAACCCCCGTGAATTTTTTACTTTTTCTTATTTTTATTATTTGTTGTTACATCGGTCATAATAACACATTTTCTGTGAAAATTTCAACGGGCTACCTATTACGGTTCAAGAGATACAGCCCTCGGACAGACGGACGGACGGACGGACAGACAGACAGACAGACAGTCAGACAGACAGACAGACAGATAGACAGACAGACAGACGGCGTAGGCTTAGTAATAGGCTTCCGTACGGGATACGGAAACCTAAAAAGTCCGCGACAGCATATTCTACCTTTTATGTGGAAGCCACTATAGCCAAAATAGTGAACCATAAATACATTTAAATTGGATACTGTATTTACAATGCACATTTTATAGTATTGAATTAATTCTTATCAAAATACATACTTTTATCTCTTCTGGTATTTAAAGTAGATAAACTTTGGCTTTTACACTGAGTAATTTGGACAAATAATTTAAAAGGTACGACGATGAGAATGTCTTGATATCATGGCGTCCTGCGGCGCACAGTACGGGCGGGGCGGGGGACAGCGGGCGAGGCGAATATGTATGTATGGTTTTCCTCCATACATTTTAAGCCGATCATCTAAATTTGATTAAAATTAGTACACGCTCATTTAGCTATACGAGACACAGGATAGGCTAAATAAAATTCAGTTCCGGTTACGCTAATATGTGGAGTATTTTACTTTGTTAGGTATCTAAAGTATTTGATTTATTTTAAATGAAGTTTCTTATTTGAATATCGATAGATTTTTCCCGCGGATTCGCTCGCGTGAAATTCGTATTTGAAAAGAAGAAAGTAAGTAACTTAGGCCGGGGCTGGAGGGTGATGCGAGGCCGAAGGCCGAGCTGCATTCAGGAAGACCTTCAACCTTCTCGAAGAAATTAAGTAACTGAGGGCGAGGCCTAAGGTCGAGCTGCGTTCAGGAAGAATATAATTCTTCTCGGAGAAAGTAAGAAACTAAGGGCGTGGCCGAAGGCCGAGCTGTATCCTGGAAGACGCTAAACCTTCTCGATGACAGTAAGTAACTATGGGCGATAGTTACTTTCTTCAAGACGGTTTATAGTCTTCCTGAACGCAGCTCGGCCTTCGGTCTCGCCCTCAATTACTTACTTTCTTTGAGTAGGTTTATCATCTCCCTGAACGCGGCTCGGCCTTCGGCCTAGCCCTTAGTTACTTACTTTATTCGAGAAGGTTTATTGCCTTCCAGAATGCAGCTCAGCCCGAAGCCTCGCCGTTAGTTACTCACATCAGTTGAGAAGGTTTATCCTTTACCTTAACGCAGATCGGCCTTAGTTACTTACTTTCTTCCTTTGAAATAGGAACTTCACGCGAGCGAAGCCGCGGGCAAAAGCTAGTATAACTATAAATATTTAGCACCAATTTTTGGATGAAGATATATGGCATGCTGGAGACTAAATGCTTTTGTCGAAAAAAATAACGGAAGGGGTGAAATAGGGGGTGCAATTATGTTAGGGATATGAGGAGAGAAGGGTGAAGGGGGATGGGTAAAGGGGAGGGACAGTTATGGAGGGGTGGGGATGGAGCAGGAGGTGCGGCGTTTGAGGGAGAGGGGTGAGGATGGTGGGGAGGGACGATGAAGGCGAGGGACGGAAAGGTGTTGGTAGGGAGAGACCAGGAGGGTGAAGGAGGTATGAAAGGGACGGGAGGGAAGAAGGTGGGAGGGGCCAGAAGGGAGGGGGAGGTAGGGAGATGGAGAAGATGGAAGGGATTTAGGGTAGGGGAGGTGTGTAAGATGGATGCGAGATGGGGGAGAGGGAGGTGAGGAGAGGAGCGACGAACAAGGGGGAGGTGTGAGGGAGGGAGAGGGAAGTGGCGGGGTAGAGATAGTTGAACGAGAGCTGAGATAGGGAAGGATAGAAGTGGCGGATGGAGGGAGGGAGAGCGAGGGGGTAGAAGGGAGGCGGGGATTTGAGGAGAGGGGAGATAAGAAGTCAGAAGCAAGTGAGGCGAGGGAGGAGGGAGGGAGGGGAGGGAGGAGGAAAAGGGTGAGGAAGAGGGAGGAGGGGAAAACAGTGGGAGGTAGAAAGGACGTAGGAGGGGAAGATGAAATGAGCGAGGGGGATGGAAGGAGTGGGTATGGGGGAAAGAGGGGGAGTAAGGAAGAGCGAGGGAGAAGGGAGAGAGGTAGGCAGATAACGAGGTTATAGAAAAAGAGAAAGAGGGGGACGGAGAAGTGCAAGGGGCGGAAGGGGGAGGGAGGGGGAAGCTAGAGAGTTAGGGAGAGAGGGAGGGAGAAAGGGTTCAGGGAGAGAGAGAATACAAAAAAGCGATTGTTTATAATACTTGCGTTTAAATCGGATTCGCTACTAAACCAACTTTACCGCGAGCGAAGCCGCGGGTAAAAGCTAGTGCAATATACATTTATTTACTTCAGTAAGGATAGGAAAAGATTTTTCAAATTTATCTTAAATACATTCATAGACGTAGTGGAGCGTAAATGCACGGGCAGATTATTTCATATTGTGCCGAATGCATCTTATTATTTAGAGTAGTAGAAGTAATTATATAGTGAACAGGTGCGCGCTGTTAGAATCTGGAGTGCGTTCGCTGGTTGAGTTTGACGCTTCAGCCACACCGGGACGCCCTAAAATTCATTTTTAATGTACCCGAAGGTCATGTAATGCATGAGATCTGTGAATTTTTTCCCAAGAATATAGGTTATTTATTATAAGTCAATACATGATTACATAAAGCCTATAATAATTATTTATATATATTATTATATTAGGTACTTAACCAGAGGACACATATACAACGACAACACCGGAATTACAGGCAGGATTTTCCGGTCGGCGACTAATTGTATAATACGGGACGTGAAACCGTTCCCGCGTGTTACATTTTTTTACGGAAACTGACACCGTTTGCACAATCACCTACAACATCCGTGATGTCAGCCCATAACACCTTGGTGAACTAGATGCCATGTCAGTGCTACCCTTCATTTTCATGTCGGCTACACTGAACTGGACGGAAAACACGAACTAAGTATTTACATAGACGTTTCGACCGACGTTTCGTTCAGTGCGGTGGTACCAACCCGGCCGGATAAACCTTTCCACCTAGTAAGGTAAGAAGGGAAGGGACCTACAGTTTTAAGTGCAATTCGAACCACGGCCAGCCTCAAACGGTGGAACGGTCACCCATCATTGCCTTAACTGACGTATTTTGTGATTCTGACACATAATAAATTAAGTACAAAAGTATGACATAACGTAATGTTCTCTACTAACTCTAAGACAATGGGTACTTGTGTATCTATTTTTTTTTTACCCTCAACATTATATACTACATTGTAGTGTGTTAATTGCTTACTAACAAAATCAAATAATGACTTGATAAAATTTCTTATCAAATTTGACGATGGCACTATACACCGGACTTTTTACATAATACCTATATACTTCAGAAGTTGTCAGAATCACATTATAAA
This sequence comes from Nematopogon swammerdamellus, assembly GCA_946902875.1. Lineage (NCBI taxonomy): Eukaryota > Metazoa > Arthropoda > Insecta > Lepidoptera > Adelidae > Nematopogon > Nematopogon swammerdamellus. The sequence goes on along the minus strand of OX336337.1, from coordinate 24,586,789 downwards.
TAAATATAATTAATGATGCGATATGAATGTAATTAATTAGTTATGCGATAACGACATGTGGTGGTTTGTGACAGAAACCAGTAGTCCATACAATTTCATAGTAAAAATGTTTTCACTTTGTCATGAATCGCTGCATGTCACAAATCAGCACATGCGTGTCTAGGCAGTGGCAAACATTTATGTATAGACTAAGTGGACATTGAAAAAATGTCCAGTGAAGTTTCTTGTCAGTTCTTCTTCGCTGTGATAATCGAACTGGCGGAATGTTATAATGTAAATATGACAAATCTGAGCGCAGTGTACTGCCAATAGATGCTAAATAAACAATAAACAACAATAAACAATATACAACATCCAAGTTCTGACCGCGCCCAGGGTTGCTTAACAACAGTCGACCGAACGCACCACTGAGCTACCGAGGCTGACACTACGTTATGGTGCCCATACAGTTTAGCGAAATTCCGATGTAAGTCTCCTAACGCTTAAACTGGGTACATACCTTGTGTAGTTGGCGCCTCCGTAGACAACCGGAACCGTATCATATAGCAGAGCGTGCAATAGTTTCTCTGTGACGTAATCTGTGTTGAAAGAGTTCTCAAAAGAAAAGTAGAAATAATAATCCCTCTGCAGCATTTTCAAACAATGCTCCATTTTGTTTTTATTGCATGATAGTGGACCACAAGGGCCGTATACGTCAACCCTCAGTTTAAACGGTCGCAGATGTCTCTGAACTTCCTTTACAAAATTCTCCCTGCGGCTTCTGGTGACGCAGTGTGACACGAACCAGGCGGCTACCTTTTTCTTTGACTTGAGCTTCAATTTCATCGCATCGTTGATTGGTTTCATATTTTTAATCCAATGCATATTAACATTAGGACCGATTACTTTATCATTTCTGTCACGCACGATCAAGTATCCCCAATGAGAGTCCGAATCCAACTTATACGTCCAGGTCCAATTGAAAAAGCCATCGAAGATCGGATTGCAGATGGGATATCTATCCGCAGACTCGACCGTCCCGCACGCATACTTCTGGTGAGGTGATCGCTTCTGTGGGAGATCCTTGAGTTTCACCGATCTGAGATTTGTACCAGCGAAGACTAAGACATCAAAAGCCGTTACGTCACCGAGGAGATTTCGATCTGGAGTCACAAAACAGTTTGTGTGCGTGCAGTTATCCGCTATAAATCGTTTCTGGCCTTTACCCCAAGAAAAAAATTGCCAACTTGATGAGGTCCATAGCAGTATGTACTTCAATTCTTTCATCGTGTCGCTTTGCTTTGGATTTTGGAGTTTTGTATTGCGATCGTTAAGCTCGACCGCCGATAATACCCACAGACCTATCACCACACACATATACCAAATCTGAAAAAAAAGTATTCAGGAATATTTAGTTAAAAGAAAAGTTATTTAAAATAATTTTGTATTTTTTTATTTTCTAAAATTATAAGTATATTGGTCTATTAAATAACTGAATTAATCTATTGAAATGAAATGTATTTATTGCACACAGAATTAACAGTTACTTATACAGTAGGTACAGTATGCAAATTTATGTAATGTAAATATGTGGAACAGTATTTTCTTTTATTTTTATTAAGAGCGTGTCGTGCAAAATGACTGGCGACGGTGCTGCCACTCAAGTAAATAATATATATCTCTTAAACAAAGCCATAACTGAAAAAAACAATACATGAAACTGTTTACGTTACTGGATTACTTTGGCCACCGTAATCCGTTATAATGATTGTGCATAAACTGAGCAATACAAAACTGTTTCCAGTATCTTAGAATATCATAATCAAAATCAACTACAGTTTCATGTGTTGTTTTTTCCAGTTATGGCTTTGTTTAAGAGATATATATTATTTACTTGAGTGGCAGCTCCGTCGCCTGTCATTTTGCACGGAACGCTCTTAACTGAACTAGCGCGACGTTGTCACCTAACTTGGCTAAGCCTGTGCTAGGGTTGGCAATTTTAAGTTCACAGATCTAGTCTGCGCGAAACAATGCGGCTGCCCAAATTTAAAACCTAGCAAGTGTTGTTTGTGAAAATGTTCAGGAGAGCGCAAAAACATGTTTTCGAACAGCCGCAGCAAACTTAGCATTTTAACACCAAAAAAATTGGTAAAAAAACTTTTAAGTTAAACGGTTTTATTAAAAATAAAAAACTAGAAAAAAAAACAGCTGTACAAAAAACTAGAAAATAATAAGGACACAAGCCTGGGCCTTCTTAAAATTTTACGTCTGGGTAAGAAATCGTGCAATACTAGCGTGCTGTCTTCTCATGTCGGATGCCAAAGGGCACATTGTGTCGCTGCGTCAGAGGAATAAGTAATAAATTGAGACTTTTAACAGACTAATATAAAAACGTGGTGCGCATGTTAATTATTACGCATATTATACGCCCCACGTTTTTATATTAGTCTGTTAAAAGTCTCAATTTATTACTTATTCCGCTGACGCAGCGACACAATGTGCCCTTTGGCATCCGACATGAGAAGATAGCACGCTAGTATTGCACGTTTTCTTACCCAGACGTAAAATTTTAAGAAGGCCCAGGCTTGTGTCCTTATTATTTTCTAGTTTTTTGTACAGCTGTTTTTTTTTCTAGTTTTTTATTTTTAATAAAACCATTTAACTTAAACGTTTTTTTACCAATTTTTTTATTTACTCGTTTTTAGTTTGATTTTTGGCTCGTATCATTCATTACGTAAACTCGTCATCCTGTCCAACTCTCTCATTGCATCTTTGTTACTCGGTTTCTTACCTGTCAATTACTCACAATCAAGCTCCTCAATACATAACCCTTCTAAAGACTTTACGCGACTCAATGCAACATACGCTTGACCCTCCTCAAATAGTCTGGAGCCCAAATACACGACAGCACGGTCAACAGTACTGCCCTGCATTTTATGGACAGTGGAGACCCATGACAAAATTACCGGTAACATCCGTCTCTCAGCTGTTCCATAATTAAACTTTGCTGGAAACTGTATGGCTTTAGGATGGATAAGGTATCCGCCGTCTCTTTCAAAATCAATTTGGACAGATGGTATGTCTGTTTCATACTTTTGCGTTCGACAACGGGTAGTCGCTGGGGAGCGATCGCAGTGGTAGACTTCGGTCTACCCAAGGTGTCGGGCCCGGCCACCAGTATCCATACACCCGTATTAGCGACCTTTGTACGGGGTCGCAGAGGCGTTTAGTTGTCCAAGGTGTCGGAGTTGGGTACTAGGATCCGTGACGTTTCCCTATGCAGACCACACGGTGGCTACCCTTAAAACTAGCAGTTGGCTACTCTATCCCGCAACTGGGCGGTGTAACGGGCGTCACTGTTAGAAATAATGTGTGGTAGAGAACTTGTTCTCGACGATTACTCATTAAACGTTGCTAGTCTAACATGAGTACTAAGTTGGGGGTTTCGGCCTCCTCTTAGCTCACGCTGCTGACTTCACTCAGGTCGGTGGGTCAAATGAGATACTACCCTAAACGCTGGGTTGAGTACTGCGGGGTTCCGTTAAAGCCCCAGAATGCTTCGTGCTTCTGCACGGAACACTGGAGTTGGTCTCGCAGGGGTTGTGGTTTAGCGTTGATTCCCTGGTGCTTCCGTACTTGTGTAGTTAAAGCACCTAACACGGGAATAAGTAGCGAAAGCTGCGAGTGGTGAGCCGCTTAGAGCTCCGTAACCAATGTGGAGAATTGGTAGACATGCGAATAATGTAGATCGGTATGTCGGTGCTACACACACTTTATGTGGATGTGGGATGGATTTCTCACGAGCTAATGACGCTGACGTAAGTCTGTCATTCGAGACCGGTGGATCCCCGGTACACATTAGGTGGTGGTCATATGCATTTCCACGCATATACATAGCTGGTGAAAACAAAAGCCTTTGGGCTAGTACAAAACGCTGAGGCCCTGGGCACAGGTTGCGGTTGGATAGGGTGCTGACCCCAGTGGCAGTGAAGGCTTCACCCCCGGCTCTCGACTTCGGTCGGGGGTTCCTTCGGGTGGACGGGTGGTGGCTCGGATCGGCTGGGGAAAGGTCGCAGCCTGTGTTTCCCATGGGATTTTTTCGGAAGAACGGATGTTCGACAGAGCAGCTATGGAGCCTCGATCTGGCATACATGATCACTGTACTCGCAAGAGTGCAGGTTGTAGACGTCTGGATTTTGTAGCCGAAAGGCTGGTATTTCTGGACGTCTATAAACAAAACGTAAAGCAATAAAATTATAGTAAAGGAGGTTTTGCGTTCGACAAGTATGGGACACTCGTCCAAACAAACCAAATGAGCCCAAACTCGAGGGGGTTACTAGTAACGGTTGAAGAGTTCCACTGTACACCTCCTGACTCCATCATCAGTCCCTCGTAACCAAGTGTATTGGTAAAAGTAAGGGACACTCGTCCAAACCAACCCTATGAGCCCAAACTCGAGGGGGTTACTAGTAACGGTTGAAGAGTTCCACTGTACACCTCCTGACTCCATCATCAGATCCTCGTCGCCAAGTGTATTGGTAGAAGTAAGGGACACTCGTCCAAACCAACCATATGAGCCCAAACTCGAGGGGGTTACTAGTAACCGTTGAAGAGTTCCACTGTACACCTCCTGACTCCATCATCAGACCCTCGTCACCAAGTGTATTGGTAGAAGTATGGGACACTCGTCCAAACCAACCAAATGAGCCCAAACTCGAGAGAGTTACTAGTAACGGTTGAAGAGTTCCACTGTACACCTCCTGACTCCATCATCAGACCCTCGTCATCAAGTGTATTGATGGAAGTATGGGACACTCGTCCAAACCGGTCCATATGAGCCCAAACTCGAGGGGGTTAATAGTAACGGTTGAAGAGTTCCACTGTACACCTCCTGCCTCCATCATCAGACCCTCGTCACCAAGTGTATTGGTTAGAAGTATGGGACACTCGTCCAAACCAACCAAATGAGCCCAAACTCGAGGGGGTAACTAGTAACGGTTGAAGAGTTCCACTGTACATCTCCTGACTCCATCATCAGACCCTCGTTACCAAGTATATTGGTAGAACTATGGGACACTTGTCCAAACCATCGAGGGGGTTACTAATAACGGTTGAAGAGTTCCACTGTACACCTCCTGACTCCATCATCAGACCCTCGTCACCAAGTGTATTGGTAGTAGTATGGGACACTCGTCCAAACCAACCACATGAGCCCAAACTCGAGGGGGTTACTAGTAACGGTTGATGAGTTCCCCGTCCACCTCCTGAATCCATCATCAGACTCTCGTCACCAAGTGTATTGGTAGAAGTATGGGACACTCGTCCAAACCAGCCAAATGAGCCCAAACTCGAGGGGGTTACTAGTAACGGTTGAAGAGTTCCACTGTACACCTCCTGACTCCATCATCAGACCCTCGTCACCAAGTGTATTGGTAGAAGTATGGGACACTCGTCCAAACCAACCATATTGTCAGGTGAGGGTCTGCGTTTGAATCGTTGTCTCCCGCTCCCGTCTTTACATGGCGCAGCCGGTACCTACAGAGTTCGGAAGCAAGTAAAAAATGGAGTCCGTTTTGCCGCCGCCGCAAGCTTTTCGTTTCACAAACAGTTTGGTAAATGTGTCGTCGGGCAATCTGGCCAAGGAATGGCAGAGTTGGCGGAAGTCGTTCGATGTATATTTTAGTGCATGCGAACTGAACAAAAAAGACCCGAAAGTGCAAGTGAACATTTTACTACATTTAGTGGGCGAACAAGGTCGCGAAGTTTATGAGCGGTTCGGAGAAGAATTCGCAACGGTGAGTGCGTTACTCAAGCGTTTTGATAAGTACTTTCTACCTAAAAGGAATTTAACAGTGGAGAGACATAAGTTTTTCACGCGAATACAGAAGGACAGTGAATCGATGGAACAGTTTGTGCAAGAACTCGGGCGAATGGCATCAAGTTGCGAATTCGGAGGTTTGAAAGACGATTTAATAAAAGACATTTTAATATGCGGCCTAAAGGACGTGACAATGCGTGAAAGGCTTTTGCGAGAAGCTGATTTGAATTTGCAAAAGGCCATGGATATATACAAAGCAGCCGAAATTGCTCGTGTTCACGCAGGGGACTTCAAGGTCACGGTGGCGGGTGAGCAAAGTGCATTCGTACTACAAGGAACCGAGTTGGCGGGAAACCCGCGCTCGCACGCGAGTGAGCGAGAAGACGAGCGGCCCGGAGTCAACTGGATAGACAGAGACAGGACTATGACCGAGCGGCGTCGACGCGCGCAAGCAGCACCGGCGCATGCGTATAGAGCTGGAACGCAGTTTGACAGCAGACAAGAACGTGAGCCGCGAACTGTCAATCGCGGCGATGTTGGCGTTGGTGGCGGAGGCAGTGACCGTGGAAGATCAGGAGCCCGGTTTACGCAGGCGAGGTTTGGAGCATCTCGCGGGCATGCGCGCGCGGGCATGGCTTCCGCCCGCAGCGGCGGCCCGCCGCCGAACGGAGGGAGCTTGTGTGGCAGGTGTGGTGTGGCGCACGACGGGCAGCGGCGATGCCCCGCTTCGGGCAGGAGGTGCCGCAAGTGCGAGGGCTACGACCATTTCGCACGGATGTGTCCCGTGTACGAAGTGATCGAAAGCGACGGCATTGAGCAGGTGACGTATTGCTTATCAGAGGCGCACGGGAAATGGTCACTACCTCTTGTGGTAAATGATGCAGAAATAGTTTTTAAACTCGATACAGGAGCGAATCTCAACGTCTTGCCTTTGAGATTTCTAAACAAAATAAAGTTAACAGAATCCCAACTATTAGAAACAAGAACTAAAATCCGCGGCTACTCTGGAGCTGGCATTAGTGTGGTCGGAAAATGCAATTTGAAAATTAATCATAAAGGTGAAGATTATATTTTGTCTTTTGTGGTTGCAGATGTAAATTCGTGCCCCATACTCGGAGAGCACGCATGTGAGGAACTCAATGTGGTGAAGCGGGTCTACGTGGATGCTTTGGGTGTCGGCTGCGGCGCGGAGGCTCCGCAGTTCATGAGGGAGTACTCTGATGTGTTTGAGGGACTCGGGTGCCTACCTAAGAGCATAAGATAGTTGTGAATAGGAATGTTTGTCCGGTCGTCCACGCACCACGTAAGTTACCGGTCGCGCTGAGGGATAGTGTAAAGCTGAAGTTGAAAGAGATGGAAGAGCAACAGATTATAGCGAAGGTCGAGGGTCCGACCGACTGGGTCAACAGTATCACTGTAGTTAAGAAAGCGAATGGCGACCTCCGTATATGTCTAGATCCCAAAGATTTAAATAAGGCGATTAAGAGAGAACATTTTAAATTGCCAACTCTGGATGAAATTGTATCGAACTTGTCTAATGCAAAAATTTTCAGTACACTAGACGCTTCATCTGGGTTTTGGCAAATTAAACTACATTCAGAGAGCACAGATTTATGTACATTCAATACAGCATTCGGTAGGTATAAGTTCTTACGCTTGCCTTATGGTATTTCCTCCGCTCCAGAGGTCTTCCATCGTGCTATATATGAGCACCTAGATGATCTGGAGGGAGTCTGTCTCTTCATAGACGATATATTGGTATTCGGTAGGACGAAACAGGAGCATGACGAGCGTCTCAGGAATGTACTAGAGCGGTGCCGAGATATCAATCTCAAGTTAAATCCTAATAAGTGCAAATTTGGCTTGAGCGAGCTGAAGTATCTCGGTCACAAAATCACAAAAGACGGTATTTATCCAGATGAGGCCCACATATCGGCGATAAAAAATATGCCACGTCCGCAGAATATTAAAGATGTAGAGAGGTTCCTAGGCCTAGTAACTTATGTTGGTAATTTTATTTCAGGGTTGTCTGAAAAAACGCATCCTTTAAGAGAACTGTTGAGGAAGGACATCGAATGGCACTGGGACGAGCGGCACGAGAAATGTTTAGATTCACTGAAGCTTAGTTTGTCGAGTAGTCCAGTATTACAATACTACAGTTTGGAGAAGCCAGTTACAATATCGGTCGATGCAAGTAAGTCAGGTCTAGGGGCTTGTTTGCTGCAGAGTGGTCTTCCAGTGTCCTACGCGTCACGTTCACTCACAAAAGCAGAGCAGAATTACGCCCAAATCGAGAAGGAGCTTTTAGCAGTAGTATTTGCATGTGAAAAATTTTACGCTTATATATACGGTCGACAGGATGTGACCGTGGAAACAGATCACAAGCCTTTAATAAGTATTATCAAAAAGCCGATTTCTCATGCTCCAGCGCGTCTCCAGAGGATGTTGTTGAGACTCCAGCCGTACACATTCGAGCTTGTGTATAAACCGGGAAAGGAATTGTTTATTGCAGTTGCGCTGTCTCGTGCGTACGAACCCGGAGCAGGAACGGACAGCGCGGTGCTGAACGACGAGCGGGAGGTGCAGGCACAGGTTCGGATAGTCACAGTGAGTAATCCTCTGACAGATACCAATTTTGAGCAGATATTGATTGCTACAGATAAAGATGAAGAAATGAAACTCTTAAAAAAGTATATTCGCGGGGGCTGGCCTGATCACAGGGCATCGGTAGAAGAATGTATTAGGACATTTTGGAATGTTCGTGATGAGTTGACCATAGCTTATGATTTAGTATGGAAAGGGGATCGTATTGTCATACCTGGGTGCTTGAGGCGAGAAATGTTGAAGAAGCTTCATATAGGGCACCTGGGTATGGAAAAAAGTAAACTTCGCGCTCGCGAGCTCATGTACTGGCCTAATCTAAGTTCACAGTTGCAAGATCTAATCTCTAACTGTCAAGCGTGCCTGTCGCATCGGAAAGAAAACACTAAAGAAACATTGAGGCCACACGAAGTGCCAAATATGCCTTGGTCAAAAATAGGGACTGATTTGTTTTACTATAGAGGTCAGAATTACCTTTTAGTGGTAGATTATTTTAGCAAATTTATTGAGGTGGTTACCTTAACGTCGACCTTGTCTGAGAATATTATAGATGAATTGAAAATTATGTTCAGCAGACATGGCATTCCGAATATAGTTATGTCGGATTGCGGTCCACAACACTCATCAGATAGGTTTGGAGAATTTGCAAGGCAGTGGAGTTTCAAACATGTGACGTCATCACCGCTGCACGCACAATCGAACGGCCAAGCGGAGCGGTCCGTCCAAATTATAAAAAAATTGATGAAAAAAACCAGATATGATAGTGGTGATTTTAGACTAGCGCTTTTAGAATATTTAAATACACCATTAAGTAATAATATAGCGTCACCTGCAGAGTTATTGTATAGTCGGAAACTTAGGACTCTCTTGCCCACTCATGATAAGTTGCTGCATCCGAAAATTCAAAGGGGTGTACATAAAAAATTGCAGGAGCGACAGGAAAAATACAAGGTTTACTACGACAGGACTGCAAGAGATTTGAGTGGACTAAACGACAATCACAAGGTAAAAGTAAGGATGGATCATGCGTGGGTTCCGGGTACGGTGGTAGGTATGCGTAGGGATCGGTCTTACGTAGTGCGTCTTCGCGCTGGTAACTCAGTCGTCCGTAACAGAAGACATATAATTGCAGATTCTCCGCACCGCAACGACACCCAATGCATATACGCACCCTTTGATGAACTAGGATATGGTAATGTTAACACAGAGACAGTAGCTGCCCCACACTGGTCTCCTGGTCCTGTGCACCCTGCACAGCCATACGTCACAGGTTCAGGCCGGGTCGTCCGAGTCCCGGATAGGTTGCGTTACGATTAAGTGTAAAATAACATTTATAAAATTATTATACGCACAATGCTTGTGTTCACTACTTTATAGCCAATTAGTACAAAGTAATTGTACAAGAAATGTGTCATAAAAATATTTATATATATACCTATATAGAATAATAATGAATGAATTTTGGTTGTTGAGTATTTTTGTATGCATTGTTAGAAATTAATTCAAATTTTATTTTATTTTGTGCTCCTTTTGGGGCAATTTGTATAAATTACCAAAATTAAATTTTTATTTTACTATTTATTGTGCATGTTAATTTAAAGTTTTAATTATTTATTCTAATCTGTAATGTATAATAATAACTGAATATTTATATTATATTAGTTCATCTTCTGATTTTTTACTTGTACTTATAAGTAGCTAAATTTAGAATTTGAATTATGTTAGCTAGAATTTATGATAATGTTAGTGAAGACGATGTATAGATTATAATAAAATGTATTATCACGTTAAAAAAAAAAAAAAATGTATAGGAATTGTATATAAAAATATGAATTAAATTTAGAAAGGGGGATGTCAGGTGAGGGTAAGAATAAAATATATGATGAAGATAAATACGAATAAAAGCCAGTTGCTTGCCGGACTCTGCGTTTGAATCGTTGTCTCCTGCTCCCGTCTTTACAATATGAGCCCAAACTCGAGGGAGTTACTAGTAACGGTTGAAGAGTTCCACTGTCCACCTCCTGACTCCATCATCAGACCCTCGCCAAGTGTATTGGTAGAAGTATGGGAGACTCGTCCAAACCAACCAAATGAGCCCAAACTCGAGGGGGTTACTAGTAACGGTTGAAGAGTTCCACTGTACACCTCCTGACTCCATCATCAGACTCTCGTCGCCAAGTGTATTGGTAGAAGTATGGGACACTCGTCCAAACCAACCAAATGATCCCAAACTCGAGGGGGTTACTAGTAACGGTTGAAGAGTTCCCCTGTACACCTCCTGACTCCATCATCAGACCCTCGTCACCAAGTGGATTGGTAGAAGTATGGGACACTCTTCCAAACCAACCATATGAGCCCAAACTCGAGGGGGTTACTAGTAACGGTTGAAGAGTTCCACTGTCCACCTCCTGACTCCATCATCAGCCCCTTGTTGCTAAGTTGAAATTATCATAATATTGTATTGTCACGAGAACTCAATGTGTGTGCAAAGTTTCATAAAAATCGGTTCAGTAGAAGTAGTTGAAAAAGTTGTCGCAAGATTTGAAACAAAGATAGTAACAAACAAGCAAACAAACAAATATACGGAGTCAAGCTAAATAATAAAATAATAATAATAAAACCATTTAAAAAGTATGCCATAAATTGCATTTGGCCTAAACTGAACCCCCTAACTTTAAATTGTGTATTTTTTTTATTGCTGCACGCCATATAGATATTACAGTTTTAAACTTTGTGATAATTTTTAATTATATTGTTTTGTACCATTTAAAAACCTAGCAAATAGGTATAATTGCTTAGTTTTGAAATTGATATTGCAATAAAATATTATTACACCTGGTAATTTCAAAGCACATTGAATCGAAATTTAATTTTTTTTACCTTTTATAAAACCGCACTACCCGCCCCTACCTTCCCCCTCTTTACTTCGAGGAGTAGAAGTGCCGGTGGGGGAGGGGGGGGGGGGGGGGTGGAGGAAAAGGAGGGGTGGATTGTAGGAATGGGGATATAGAAAAGCAGGAGCGAGGAAGGTAGGGAGGACAGGGAGGAGGTAGTACCGCGAGCGAAGCCACGGTTAAAAGCTAGTTTATAATTTAAAAACAAACCTACCTAATTTTTAATTAATTTTAGTAGTCTTAATTTTTTTAGTTACTTAGTTTTAATTTATTGACTTGATAACGTCACGTCTTATAAATTTATGAACACCGGCTGCATGCACGAAAAAATTTCACGTTCCATCTGAGCCTGTGTGTGCAAGCGAGAGCGCGTAACAAGCGCTAGAGAGGCACAATCGAACCAAGAGAATCCGATATTCGTTTGGTCGTTTATGTGATTTCGTGGCTCAGTGGTAAGAGTGTAGGATTTGTATTTTTTGACCATGGGTTCGAATCCCTCCAAATTGTGTTTGTTTTTTTTTTCTTTTTTAAGCAATGTTACGGTGTTTAAATTTTTTTAGGGTGTTTAGTTTTTTTTATAACCACCTAAGAATTATTTTCGGAAATACAAACGTAACAAAAACGACATGTAGTCTTACCACTTTATGACGTTATCACGTAAAACTATCGTCCGTAAACCGACTTTACAGACAACAAATTTTTTTAGCAATATCAAAGAAAGAAGGGTAATTTTCGAGATTGCAATAAAGTTTGTATGTAGTTGTTTTAAAGCAAGATTTGCTCATATTTACATTCAGAAAGCATTCCATGCATTTCTAGCGCGAACCACATAAACAACCAATCAAATACAAACAAATCAAATACAAAACAATCACATCACACCGACCATCATCACATGCGAGGCAACCAACACAACACAACTGACAATAATATTGCGAAGACTGACAGCAAGTGACTGTGTGACTGCCTGTCAAAATTCCTAGCAAGTAAGTGTTGCAAGCGAAAAATTCAAGAATGCCAATTTTAATACCTAGCATCACGATCTATATCGTGCTAGCATCAACAGACACCAAAAATGACAATTTGGATACCTAGCATCTGACACTGACTTGCTATGTAGTAAAATTGTGAATGTTCCTTGCTGTGTTTTCATTTAGCGATTTTGACATTTTTGTAGTAGTTGCTAGGTTTGTGGTACACTAAAATCTACGAATCACTGTAAAATTTGGAGATGTTTAAATGCAAATGTATGGGGAATGACCTAGTAAGTGCGTAAAACGAGAAAAACCATTTTTAAAAAAATTGTTGGTGCTAGGGTTTGAAATTGGGCAGCCGAATGGGTACAACATAAATTTTAATAAATAAGTACATATATAGGTACATATTAAAGCAATGTGTGGGGGTCGGTAAGAATAGCCCCACTGCACCTCTCCCCGTGCATGTCGTAAAAGGCGACTAATGGATAAGGACAAGATGCCGTGCATAAGGGCGACAGGATAGCCACCTCTCACCTTGGCGCGGTCTTTCCTCCGAGTCATGCAGCAGGTGGGATTTCGTGCCTTACTTGCTGCCTGATAGTTATCTTGTCCAAATACCTTGCTATACGTGGTGGTCGGTGTTGTGCTTGTAATTTAGCAGACTACTTGCAGCACAACACCAATTACTCTGCTTACCACGATTTTCTGGATACGGCGTGTGGTGTGTATACATATTAAACATAAATTAAGATATTATATGACATGCAGTGTTATTGTTATAATTTATACAGGGTATTGTAACGGTTAGTAGATTAATTTCGCCAGCGCAATCCTCATGTTTTTCCGAGATAAAAAAGTAAATTAACTTCTCTCTAAAGTGTCTAGTTTTCAAGATATAAATTTTTGAAATTTATCTTTTCGTCAAGTGTAATTTTACGCGCGCGGGGGGAGGGTGCTGTCGCAGGAACGGTCGGGGTCGAAAAACTCACGCCGCGCCGCCGCCGCGCATCTCCTTCCTCTCACAACACACTCGTCCCTGCTCGCTCACTCACCGCGCGGCTTTCATTCCCACGTTCGTGCGGAACATTAGATCCTTTTTACACTAAATGAATCAATTAGTTTGTATAAAAACTGTAACTTTTTATGTAGAGGGAATTCAGAAAATAGTTATTAGAATTTTTCGTTACTGTTGATCCCAATAATAATTTCCTAAATTTAATGTAGTGGCCGTAACAACAGCCTGTATACATAGATTTATTGTATAAGTGTATATGTAGGTTTGTATATATTCCACATCTATATGTATATAAGATATTATAAAACAATTCTTTTTTTTTTTAGTACACCCACTTTCATTCAAATATTTGTTAAGCTTGGTCAATTTGACTAAGGCTTAAACCACGGACTTCATCACTTGGTGCAATGCCATGCTTACCAGATTCAACGAAGGGGCGTCAAATTTGGTGTGGGACATAGTAACAGCTAGTGAAAAACCATGGATTTATTGCTACGACTGTAAAACAAAGCAGAAATCGACCGTATCGGTCTTTCAAGATGAGCCGAAACCAACCAAAGTGGCGCGCGTGCAAAGTGCCTCTAAGCTGATGATTACTTCTTTTTAAGGTTCCGTATCCGGTACGGGACCAAATTACTAAGCCTACGCCGTCTGTATATCTGTCTGTCTGTCAGAGGGCTGTACCTCTTGAACAGTAATAGGTAGCCCGTTGAAATTTTCACAGAATATGTGTTGTTATAGCCGATATAAAAACAAATAATAAAAATAAGAAAAAGTAAAAAATTTACGGGGGTTCCCATAGAAGAAACTAAAATATGTATGCGCGCTCGTCATCTACCGAAAAGAGTATGAAGCATTTTAACTAATCATGCATTTTAACTAATATGAATCAATTCATAAACACGCCATAGATGGCGTGAGTGGCGGTAACCATAACATGGCGATACGGAACCCTCGGTGCACGAGGTCGACTCGCACTTGGCCGGTTTTTTTAATAAAACTGGACACGTGGCTGCTGTTGCTTTGGAGGATCGTCGTACCGTGAATAGTGATTGATACACGACCATTTGTTTGTCGGAAGTTATATTTAACTATACAGGTTGTTTCAGGGTAGGGTTTTGTAACTACAGGTTTCGAAAAAAGTCCATATTTGAAGTCATTTTATAGTACTTTATGGTGAAAATAGTTTCATCGAGATTTGGTGGACGGTTAACATCAGCCTTTATTAAATAACTAGCTGCAGTACCCGGCTCCGCTCGGGTGCAGTTCGACTTTTACCAGTTTGTAACGTTATTGAATAATTTTGTAGCTAGTAAACTTGATCGCAGCTTCTAACGTCTCTGTGCAATACAACTGCTACGCGAGGGCCTCTATATGCCCTCTGTATGCTCTCCGTGAGCGAAGCAATCACCGCCCAGGTCCATGCTGCGCTGCACCCATTTATGTAAAGTTCGCCCTTGTGCCTTATCATATGGTTATCCCAAAACAGACTCGAACGAGGAATTTCAAAAGTTTAAATTGAAATGGCACTTTTGAGCGAATCATTGGAATCCGAGGAACCTTTTCTCCAGTGGCACCACCTGTGAAGATTGTTGCTTCGATTACACAGTTTTTCAGAATGTCTACTTTTAGGCGAAATCCATTACACAGCTTAGGTGGATTTACATTGCTAAGTAAAACTATTGGTGCGCCGACTTTAAGATTGAGCTGGTGAATGGGTAGACCGGACGGGTTGAGAGTTCAAAAACTCAACAGGATAGTGAACAGCTTCTTGAGGATCAACGACAGTGTCTACAGATTTGTATATTCTGGACGGAGCTTCGAACATCTCCAGAATATAGTCATTAATCTGGTTGACACTTTCGTTGGTCGGTGCAAAGACTGCTCGGTCCCTGAACCAGGACAGAGGATTTTGGGAGAGATCTATAACATCGGTGTTGATGGACTCCATTAATTGTTCGATGTCGTTTACTAAGACACATAAGTGAGGTGTATTCACGGACACCTTGCGATCGTGTTCAAGGAGAGTTCCGTTTTCAAGCTCTAAAAGTGTTTCGATGGACAGAGTGAGGATGTTATCGCTCTATAGAAGTGTACGCATGTTCACCGTGAGAGACAACCTCACCACTTGCGACCAGATGTAGGAGGCACGCCTTTACCTCGTCAGCACGCGTGCCTCTCGGGATGACGGGAAGTGTTTGCCGAAAGTCACTGACATCATCATCATCAGCCTGTATCGGTCCACTGCTGGACATAGGCCTTTCCCAAGGCACGCCACCACACGAGGTCTTCCGCTCTTCTCATCCATCCACTCCCGGCTACCTTTTTTAGGTCATCTGTCCACCTAGCCGGGGGGCGTCCTACGCTACGTTTGCTTGTACATACATTACAACGATACAATTCTTATTTGCCATCTGCATTACAGAACGTCGGTTTATTACCAATAGCAACGTCTTCCTGCTAACCTTTTTACTTACGAGCGACTGTAAAGAGAAAGGAAGTATTGTGATCGTGCAAAATTTCGAAATTGAGATTTCGACGGATTTGTGGTCTATATAATTCAACGATGCAAAAAGGTGGTTTAGACTAACATGTATGTATGTGTGTGGGAGAGGGTGCGTGTTGTGAGGTTGCACGTGTGTTTGTCTGTCCATCCAGCGACCTTGCATCTCAGTCACTGAACCGAAAGTCGGAGGGGCCAAAGCGCATACTCCGACCAGCCAATATCACCTCCGAGAAGGTAGGTGCCATACCGGAGACTTCCCTGCATTGCTGGCTATACTGAACTAGAGGAGAACACAGCCGAGGCTGCTATGCCTATTATCTTACATCCAGTACGGTGGTACCAACCCAGTCAGCTACAAATTGAGCCTACCACCTAGTAAGGGGCAAGGGAAGGGACCTACAGTTTTACACCGCTTCCGAACCGTGAAGCAGCAGGTGTAGGTATGAACGTAAATTTTTTCGACAGAAAAAACTCATTGGTACACCCCGAACAGATTCGAACCTCGGACCTCTCGCATGAGAAGCCGATGCCCAAACCACTCGGCCACCCAGCGCTTAAACATGTTTTATGAGTTTAACATTATTTTATTTTATTTTTTTTTAATTCGAAAAATACGAGTAGCTGTCATACAAATAAAAATTTTCTACAAGGTCGATTTTCTCGAAAATAAAAAAAAACTAGTTTAATTTATATTTTCTACTTCGATTACCTATTTCTAGCCTATACAATTATTAGTTTTACCATACAAAACGATGTTTCTATGAAATACCCCACACAAAAACTCTATCGTGTGGTGCCGGTACTTTAAAAGAATAGCCCCACTGCATCTCTCCCCGTGCATGTCGTAAAATGCGACTAAGGGATAAGGACAAGATATCGTGCTAAAGGGCGACGGGCTCGCCACCTCTCACCTTGGCACGGTACTTCCACCGAGTCATGCAGCAGGTGGGTCTTCGTGCCTTACTTGCTGCTTGATCGATTGAATCTTGTTCGAATAATTTGCGAAACGTGGTGGTCGGTGTTGTGCTGTAATTTACCAGAGTTCTTGCAGCACAACACCGATTACTCTGCTCACCCCGATTGTCGGGATTGAGCGTGTGTGATATGTATATGTAAAAACTCTACCTTGTTCGGAAATGTGCAGATTTGTAGTGCATTTTGCGGCTTCTTTAGTGCTCTGCGAAGCCAATAATATAAGGAAGAAGTAGAATAATATACAATAGGTTTGACATAGTCACATCCGAGGCGTAAGCCTCCTAAAAATAAATGATAATAAAAAGTTGTTGCAACCCCAAGCAAGAATTCTATTAAGAGGAGAAAAAGAAGAAAAACATATTAAAATCGATTAAGTAGTTTATTTTTATTTAATTTTTATATACATATTTGTTTCGTACCGAACGATTATTCTACTCGGGCCGTGTAAAGGCGGCCTGTCGCCTATGCCTTGGCCACACCGGAGAGCGGTGCTTGGTCTATGGTAAGTGCTACGTCACTACCACAATCCTCTACATCAATGTAATCTATGATTTCTGTCTGTTCGCCACTGCCTTTCTCACGTAATACATCGTTCTACAACCACTCCGAGTTTCTCTTCATCCCCCGAGTTATCCAACATCATACAGTCCACTACTCTCCGACAACAACTACCGGCCGCCGGCGCACTATGGATCGAGAAACGGCCTCCATAGTATTAGGAGATTTTTTTCGCAAACTTGATTTTTTTTTAAAAACTGTTTTTGTTATATTTAGGGTTACATAAGATAATACCAAATATATAGTTGTAGTGATATCAGTCAAGTAGATATTTTATTAAAAATACTTGAAGTTTTCAGTTGTATGGGACGGAGAATGTTTAGTCGATTTTTTCAAAAGTCTTTCGAGGTGTCGCAGATCTTTTAATACATCATGAAGTAGGCCACGAGTGTAATAAGACCACATAAAAACTGTAACCCAATTCGATCCGGTATAGAAAATATCTAAGTCCGAATTTATAAATTTTCGTCTATTTTCTTTATACATTATTTATGGTTTAACTTTACAATTAATTACATTTTCTTATGTTTTGTGATTGCCAAGTGTGTAAGTTATACTAATTGGTACATTATGTAACAACTATACCTACCACTGTGGTCGAAAATACCCTCCAATATTTGTAGCGTTTTAAATGTTTTTTCGTTATTCATAATTGATTTGAGGACATATTAAATAAACAAATATGTGAAGACGCGTAGCTTGACAGTACGTATGTATGTTAGGTTCAAATATATAAAGTATATATATATATTTTTTATATTTTAAAATTTGCAATGTATGGGACGGAGAACATTATATTTATTTTGCCGGACTACAAACATGTGTCAAACTCTTATTAGCAATGTTGTGTAGCACAACATAAAAATAAACACATTCAGTTAAAAAAAATTAGAAAGGTACAGCCTTCCGAGTATCGACAGGTCAAAGTATAGCATTTTTTACCTTTTTTCTTTAACAGTAATTTTTGGTTACATTATGATTGTACAATTATTAAGCAGGTATGCAAATATGTGAGGCATATAATTCTATATGAGATATGTACAGACCATTCCGATTAACAGTGTAAAAAAATAGCAATATTTTTATTTAATAAAACTGAAAACATTATAGTACATTATTCGAAACTGTTAAGAACTAACAAAGTCTTAACAGTAACGTGATGTTGAACGTGACAGAAAAGAGGCTGTACAAAAAAAATTGTGAACGCACTTTCCAAGATGTTAAAAAAATTTCTATTCAAAATTCATTTTATAAAAAAATTGTTTTATATAAAATTTGAGCCGGTATAGAAAATATGTAAGTCCGAATTTGTAGATTTTTGTTTTCTTTCCTCTAAATATAATTTACAGTTTTAGAATAGAACATAAATACAAGGCTTTGCAGCTCATTCATTACGACGCATTAGATACTAATTACCATTCGGTAAGACGAAAACATTCCCACATCCCTGTTTGTGAAACCCCACTATATTGGTAAAAACCGGTTTAGTACATCAGGTGGTGTCCTTTGGTCGCGAATTTCAGTTTAGTATTTGTTCAACGCGCGTAAGGGACGGATCTCTCCTTTCGAAACGAGTTATCGCTGTTTTCAAATACTTTCCTTCCTGCATTATTACTTGAAAACTAGGTACATTTTCGGTTCGAACTCTAACATTTTACAAAATGAAAGAGTTTAAATCAAATCTGAAACTTTTGGTTTTCTTAAAAAAACGAGCAATGCCTCTCCGACCCAAACATACTATTTGACAAGTTTTCCGTTCATATATCTGATGAAAACCGTGATCAATTCAAGTGTTTTTGTAAAACCTACTTGTCTAATATGTATAAAAAGTGGAAAAGTACAAATTATTCGTTCAGTTTCTTCAAATGCAAATTTGAAACATGGTTGACGTCAGACATAAAGTGGCCCGAATATGTTCAAAACATACCTCAAGAACCAAGACATGAGGAAGCGGAACCATTCGTGCCGCAATCACCAGCGAAACAGCATTCAGAAGCTTCAACATCTCCTAAACCAGAGTTCAGTCCTCGAAAACAATTCCACGAACTTCACTACCAGCCAAAAAGGCGCAGAACCGCACATCTGTGTACGGAAAATTACTTCGACGAGCTCGCATTCGCTGCGGTGAGTAAAGGTATTAATACGGAAAGACATGATGTTGCTGAGGTGCTTAAGTTTCTTCTGCAAAATTCAGATGAGGTTGGTAGAATAAAGGAATACATTCAAGTTAAAAAAAGAACACAATACTCGCCAGAGAAAGCCCTCAGCCTCTTCAGTTCCCAGCAACTCTCCAAATCGCAATACTGCGAACTACGGGCAACGGCAATTGAAGCAGGAGTTGAACTGTAGCCCTTATACTATCAGCTCCAAAAAAAAGGTCGAGTGTTACCGTCCGAAAAAAAGTGTCAAGGTCACGGAAGTGGAAGCACGTGTTTTTGCAGCATACAATAATGCAGGAAGGAAAGTATTTGAAAACAGCTATAACTCGTGTCGAAAGGAGAAATCCGTCACTTACGCGCGTTGAACAGATAATAAACTGAAATTCGCGACCAAAGGACACTAATTACCGGTTTTTACAAATATAGTGGGGTTTCACAAACAGGGATGTGGGAATATTTTCGTCTTACCGAATGATAATTAGTATCTAATGCGTCGTCATAATAAATGAGCTGCAAAGCCTTGTATGTATGTTCTATTCTAAGATTGTAAATGATATTAAAAGGAAAGAAAAGAAAAATCTACAAATTCTGACTTACATATTTTCTATACCGGCTCGAATTTTATATAAAACAATTTTTTTATAAAATTAATTTTGGTGAATCTTTTATTTATAAGTTCGGTTTATTAATTTGTCCTGTTTTTATTCAACCTTGTATTTATTTTGGTGAATAATTTTGAATAGAAAATTTTTTAACATCTTGAGAAAGTACAACTGTTCACAATTTTTTACACAAATTCTATACCGGGTCGAATTGGGTTACAGTTTTTATGTGGTCTTATTACACTCGTGGTCTACTTTATGATGTATTAAAATATCTGCGACACCTCGAAAGACTTTTGAAAAAATCGACTAAACATTCTCCGTCCCATACAACTGAAAACTTCAAGTATTTTTAATAAAATATCTACTTGACTGATATCACTACAACTATATATTTGGTATTATCTTATGTAACCCTAAATATAACAAAAACAGTTTTTCAAAAAAAACCAAGTTTGCGAAAAAAATCTCCTAATACTATGGAGGCCGATTCTCGATCCATAGTGCGGCGCCGACATGGTCCTTCACCCGTACGAGCAGGGAAGAAGCGCGTGAGTGAGTACAAACTCCGCACACACCCGACAGCCGACCACGCACCGTGCATGGCGCCGCCATTACACCGGCCGGCACACGACCACTCGCGAGAAAACGAGAGATCAACGGGGAGAGGCAGTGGCGGACCGCCGGAGCTAGGACAGGACCATCCGCTTCGAAATCCCAGCAGTATACGAGTGCCTGCACGATAGTGAATCGGCGGCACTCGATCACCACCACGCGGTCACAATTTTTTTTTTCTCTCTTCAACATCATCCAAACAGAAGTGCGCTTAAGTGGCGCCGACAACACTTCGTGGATTCCGCAAGCTGCCGGGCGCGGAACGCACGCGCCGGGCGCAACGCAACCTCGCTCGCGCGCGCCAGTCTCCGAGCGAGCGAGCGCGCACGCGGTCGCCCGCCCGCCGCGACGGGACGGGGCACGCGCGCGGCCGGGTGAGCATCAGCCAAGCGGAGACGCGCGCGGCGAGCCGCGGTCGCCCGCCCGCCGCGTTACGAGACGAGGCACGCGTGCGACGAACGCGGACGACGGCTTCGAGATCACCCCTCTCGCGGCGACTTACAACCGTGCGAGGCGGGGCCACGCGAAGCGGTGACGCGAGCGCACACATCAGGACGACCAACACGAACGAGCTCGCCACCACCACGTCCGGGACGCCGAGACGACAGCGAGCACGTCGCAATAACAAGTAACATTAGTGTAAAGTGATAATTACGTGTGTGGTGGAAACAAAAAGAGTCTAGCGCTGGCCGCTACGACAGGAAAAACCTATAGGTTAGTAAGTTATATACCAGGGCGCCCGGGAAGCCGCCAATAGGCTCCCATCAGGGCATACGTTGCCACACAATAATCGTATGTACCTAGTGAGACGAGAGGATTAAATATTGTATAAGAAAATAGGAATTGGGCAAACATACATATGTACGACATATGGCTACTCTCTCCGGCGCTAAAAAGCGTAAATTTATAATATACACATAAACAAGTGGTTGTATTTCAAATTTAGCAAAAAAAAAATGGAAGACGAAGAAAAAGCGCTGGTAAACAAGCGGAGGTATCTAAAGGGCCGCTTAACGGCCCTTGATAACGTGTTTAGTTCGCAGGAAGAACCCTTCACAACAGGCGTGCTGCAAAGCTACAGCAAGCGCCTAACCGACATCTTTACCAAGATCGAAGAAATATCGATGGAGCTGGGAGCGACAGGCGACTCGGCTCACATCGACGAGGGTGCAGCGTTGGAGCTGAAGTATTTGGAGCTTGATGGACGGATCCGCTCGGCACTCCAGCAAGTGTGTAAGTCGAAGGAGGTCAGCCCGACAAAAAGTGAGTGTTCCAATATATCATTACCTAAAGTGTCACTGGGGTCCTTCGACGGAACCTACTTAAACTGGATTGCGTACAGAGACTTATTCGTAGCTCTGATGCACAACAACGCACACCTAAGCAATATTCAAAAATTCCTGTATTTAAAGGGCTCGTTAAAAGACGAAGCCGCCGCGCCGCCTTGATCGCAAACTTAACTTGATCCGAAGAAAATTACAAAGCGGCGCGGCGTGGGAAACAATTTCCCACCGCTACGAAAATAAAACATTATTAGCTAATCACTATTTAAAAAACAGCATAAATCTATCAAATACGTCAAAAACTTCACTACGACAAGTGGTGAATAATTTTATGCAGAATTACAATTCGCTAATGTCACTTGGAATTCCAAAGTTGGATGAAACAATTTTAATCTTCCTTCTGTACCAGAAATTAAGCAACGAAACCATCGAAGCATTCTCTCTACAAAAGGGTGAAAAAGAATTCCCGTGTTTGCAGACGTTTCTGCAATACCTAGACAAGCGGTGCGACGCTCAGGAAGTGGGCTGCAGCAACGCACCGCAGCCTCAACGAAGTCTAATGACGCTCACAAGCCCGGAGGAGAAAAATAGTAAGTATAAATCTGAGTGTTTATACTGTAGGGGTCCGCACGCAATCTACACATGCTCCAAATTCCGATCTCTCTCAGTACTCGCGAGGAGGGACGCTATGACTGAAGTAAGGGCATGCTTCCGGTGTTTAAAGAAGGGGCACACCTACTACGAATGTAAAAGTAAATATAAATGTGCTAAGTGCTCCATGTCCCACTCCGTCCTGCTGCATCTCGACCAGACTGAGGGCGCAGGATCATATGTAAACCCCCACCGTGAAGCCGGCAATGAACCACAAAGACCCTACCAGCATGCGCCGGACCTTCGGCAAGACAAACCAAAAAAGTAGCAGCTACAGGACGATGGGATCGTGTGTTTGGCCACCGCCCTCGTCCACATTAGAAGCGGAGACAGCGAGTACTGTCTCCGAGCACTCCTTGACATCGCTAGCGATAAAAATTACATAACGGCAAAGGCTGTTAATCAGTTAGGTCTCCATCAGATTAAGGTGCAATGGCACGTAGGCACCTTCGGAGGCCACTCCACACAAATTACAAAAGCAGTCTCTGTGGAGCTGCGCTCTCGAGTTAATAATAACTATATCATTGTAGTGCGCTGCGGCGTAACTAATGAAATAACGGGCAACGTTCCCTATGAATCCTTTAGCAGGAATAGCATTGTATGTCCGCGGTTCGTGGAGCTCGCGGACCCAGAGTTCAACATCCCGAGAGGAGTTGACATACTACTAGGTGCAGGAGCTGTCTTCACAATCCTGGTAAGAGGAAAAATCAATTTAGGCCCCGGCAAACCGATCTTATTGAACACAGCCCTAGGCTGGGTGTTCGGAGGCCATTTAAAGCAACCATATTCTCAATATTCACACCAATGCATGATGACTAAGCAAATTTCTTTGACAGAAATTAACGAAAATATTTGTAAACTTTGGGCCTTGGATCCTGTAGATAATAAACCCATTATAAGTTTGGAAAATAAAATTTGTGAAACTTTATATAAAAACTCATTATGCCGAGACCGTTACGGCCGGTACGAAGTAAAATTACCCTTAATTTATAATAAAATTGATAAATTAGGCGAATCCTTAAACTATGCAGTAAAATGCTTCCTTTCATTAGAAAAAAGGTTAGCGAAAAAACCCACCTTAGCCGCAGAATATAAAAAAATCATTCAAGAATACATCGCACTAGGCCATGCTGAAAAACTAATGTGTGACTATCCGTTCTCAGATAACCATGGACCAGTGTACTACCTGCCTCACCATCCAGTACTAAACGAGAAGTCGTCGACAACTAAACTGCGTGTTGTGTTCAACGCTAGCGCGCCTACTACAAGCGGTACTACGTTGAATCAGATTATGCACGTCGGGCCGGTAACTCAACCAGATCTAATAACCATCCTAGAACCAATGGTATTTTATCTACAAAGGAATTAAATGAGGCCAGCTTGGCAATATTATAAGAGTAGTGCAAAATACCTACTTTCAAAAAATTATTAACCACTTAACCAATAAGAATGAAAAAGGATACCAGGACCAAACCAAGACCAACCCTATTAGATTTTTAAATCCATTCGTCGACTCGCACGGCATGCTACGTGTGGGCGGTCGAATAAGGAATGCACCCACTTCATTGTCGCAAAAATTTCCAATAATATTACCACAGAATTGTCACGTCACTAGAATCATTATCACACACGAACACGAAAGACTGCTCCACTCGGGAGCACAAAGCACTCTATGTAGCTTGAGGAGACAGTTCTGGCCATTAAATGGTAGAAATGCAGTTAGATCTAGCATTCATAAATGCATTAAATGCCATAGATTCAAAGCAGAAAGCAAAGACCAGATAATGGCCGATCTACCTTCAGTTAGGGTCACACCAGCAAGAGCGTTCCAGTTCTGCGGCATAGATTATGCTGGCCCGATACTCATCAAGCAAGGTAAGGTTCGAAAACCTACACTAACTAAGGGATACATATGCTTGTTTGTGTGTATGAATACGAAAGCAATTTATTTAGAACTAGTGTCGGACTTAACGAGTCAAGAGTTCCTAAACGCATTAACTCGATTCTGGTCGAGGAGAGGCAAGCCTACTTCCATATATAGTGATAATGCAACTACATTTAAGGGTGCCCACAACGAATTAAATCATTTATATTGTTTATTTAATAATGCTAGTAGTTACTCGACGATCACAAAATTCACATTAAACGAAGGTGTACAATGGATATACATCCCCCCTCGGGCTCCGCACTGGGGTGGTATCTGGGAAGCTGGGGTGAAAAGTGTCAAATCGCATTTAAAACGTGTATTAGGCGATACAAACTTATGTTATGAAATGTTAAACACTGTGTTAATTCAGATAGAAGCCGTGGTCAACTCAAGCCCACTGTGCGCACTTAGTAATGATCCGAATGACTTAGAAAGTCTCACCCCAGCTCACTTCCTAATAGGAGAAAGTTTAACTTCCTTCCCAGAACCAAATTTATTGGAGGTCAATGTAAACAGGTTGTCATTGTTTGAAAAAATACAGAAAATAAAGCAAATCTTTACGAAACGATGGAAGAATGAATATCTTTCCACGCTCCAATGTAGAAAAAAATGGTTATGTAAAAAGAACGATATCAAAATAGGTGATATATGTTTAATAAAAGAAGACAACACTCCTGCCCTAACATGGCCGCTAGGTAAGGTCATTGACGTCGCAACAGGACGAGATGGCCATGTGCGATGCGCAACTCTTAAAACAAAAAACGGCATCTTTATAAGGCCGATAGTAAAATTAAGTGTATTGCCCCTCGAATGAGGGCACAAGTACTATACCCAAGGTAGGTATACCCGCTGGTACAGATCTAGGTATTTCTCTTACAAGGAAATGCGTAGGCTGTAGACAATAATTGTGCACTTCTCTTACAAAGAAATGCACAAGCACTCCAAAGACTTATATGGTTCCCTTACAAGGACCAGAGTAAGCACCTCACGTACGTTCTGACATATTACAACTGACTAACTGACAAACGACTACATCAGCTGACTGTACTTATTGTAAAATTTGTAAATATTGTGTATGTCTAGTTAAGGTTGAGCTCACCTAGTAAAATAATTAGTAAGTCAATAGAAAGTAAGCGGTAAGGGGTAGAATTAAGAATAGAATAATAAGCCAACTGTATGTGCATGTTAGAATAGTATAATTCAGTTCATTAGCTAGTTC
The DNA here is from genome assembly GCA_946902875.1 of Nematopogon swammerdamellus. NCBI lineage: Eukaryota > Metazoa > Arthropoda > Insecta > Lepidoptera > Adelidae > Nematopogon > Nematopogon swammerdamellus. The sequence continues at coordinate 24,561,010 of OX336337.1, read as the reverse complement.
CTAGTTAGTTCACATCAAGATGGCACTCGGCCAATATTAAAAATAAAGCTGTCATAAACTTTGTGTCTCTGTAGTACCCATAAGGTAATTGCTGTAGTTCAGTACCTACTGACTCAACTGTATATTTCTAGTAACTTAAACTTACAACATAACTTCAACGACGGACAGAACAAACAATTAACCACTTTGACTGATTCATGTATGTAATTGGATGTAACATCAACTTAAAATAAATTCCTCTTGTAATTAAAATGAAAAAAAAAAAAAATCCACTTAAGGTGACTGCCACTTAAGGCGATCCGACAATGTAAATTGAGAGTTGGAATAGTAATGACATCGTTCTAGGACTTTAGTAAACGAACACGCCTAATTGTTAAATCGTATTTGCCTTACCTACCTGATAACTATTGTCGTTGTTTTTGAAATAAATATTTCAACGCGGGCAGTGTTTCGTACCGAACGATTATTCTACTCGGGCCGTGTAAAGGCGGCCTGTCGCCTATGCCTTGGCCACACCGGAGAGCGGTGCTTGGTCTATGGTAAGTGCTACGTCACTACCACAATCCTCTACATCAATGTAATCTATGATTTCTGTCTGTTCGCCACTGCCTTTCTCACGTAATACATCGTTCTACAACCACTCCGAGTTTCTCTTCATCCCCCGAGTTATCCAACATCATACAGTCCACTACTCTCCGACAACAACTACCGGCCGCCGGCGCCGACAATATTTGAATAATTGACACAAAATAATACCTAATTAGATCATTTTTATTTAATCCTTGAAATTCAAAATGCAAATTTAATAATCTAACTTATTCAATGTAAATAACAAACCTAATTGAAAACTAATTAGACACTAATAGTTACAACAATTAAACTACTAAACAAACTTTAAAACATTTAGCATATAAAATAGTAGTCTACTATCAGTTGCTCCAAATATGTTCTGTGAACTTAAATCTACACTATATGATCACACTCGCCACGGACGTGTGTTCATTAAAGAATACCTATTCATATCAGTAATTAATTAAAATTTGTAATAATGTAGCTTATTCAATCTAAAGTAATACACTTAATTCCACGCGTTGCAACAAATATACAACAAAATAAACTTCAATACTTGGCACCTGTTTCAAATACAAATTATTGCAATAAAAAATGTCTTACAGTGCGTACAAAACAAAGATACACATACATACAAAACAAAATCATCAAGGCGGTGTCTATGGAAGGAAACACGCTATTGTAAAGTAATCATGTATGAGAAGTTACGCATATATGGGCCGAAAGATTGGACAATTTTGGGGAGTCGCTGGCAGTCGCCCTGGATATCTCCAAGGCCTTCAACCGCGTTTGGCACCGAGGCCTCCTATGCAAGCTTCCGTCTTTCGGCATTCCACCCAAACTCTGTACCTGGATCGCCAGCTTTTTGGCGGGTCGTTCCATCTTCGTTACCATCCATGGCTCGAAATCGGACGACTTTCCAATCAACGCTGGTGTTCCGCAGGGCTCTGTGCTGTCGCCTACGCTTTTCTTAATATTTATAAACGATCTACTGTCCTTGAGCATGATACACAGCTATGCAGACGACAGCGCGGACCACGAGGGCTATGTTAAGGACTGGAAGAGTAGAGGTTGCGGCACAATGAGGCTCAACGTTCAGTGTTGATAAGGTAGATAACGTTCTCGGAAAAGCTCTATGGGGCCAGGAGAACCTTGTCGCCTCCAATGTTAGTAAGACTCAGTGCTGCGCATTATCTGCTAAGGTCGATCCCTTACCTTTCCAAGCTAGTTTCCAAGGCAGCGTCGTACCTGTCTCGGAGCACCTGGACCTCCTGGGCACCACTATATCCAAAGACGTGGGTTTCCGGCAACTAATCGAGTCTAAGGCCAAAACTGCATCCAGAAAATTGGGAATACTTTTCCCGAAATCTGAAGGTGATTTTGGCTCTGTCGACTGCACCATTGGTCTCTCGGCACAGCCACCCGTGCTGGTTTACATAAAAAAAAAAATCACATTATTGGGCTTGCAACCGCGCCGCGCGCGCCGCGGTGAATAAGTGTTGCCAGAAGGTATCTATAGAAATGTCCAAATTTTTTATAAAAGTTGTGTTTTTTATTACAAAATGTAATGTAGTTAGTAATTTAGGTAAACTAAACTGTTTAGCTAAACTGAATTTCGGCAATAAGATAGTACAACTAAGTACTAGTTATACTATCTAATTGCTGAAATTTTAATGATTACTAGTAGTAAAAAGTTAATAAAATAAAAAAACCCGACTGCGTAAAAAATTAACTTTAAATAAAAACTGAAAAGAAAAAAACAAGTCGAGTAGTCTAGAACTCTGTTAAGTAATATTGAATAACTACACCATTGAAATAGTTTCATTATCGATACACACATATAATACAACAAATAATAAACTCTAATGCGGAACACAGCGACTTTAACAGTCGGGACCCATTATTGGGAAAATTTCAATGGGTCCCGACTGTTAAAGTCGCTGTGTTCCGCATTAGAATTTATTATTTGTTGTATTATATGTGTGTATCGATAATGAAACTATTTCAATGGTGTAGTTATTCAATATTACTTAACAGAGTTCTAGACTACTCGACTTGTTTTTTTCTTTTCAGTTTTTATTTAAAGTTAATTTTTTACGCAGTCGGGTTTTTTTATTTTATTAACTTTTTTTATTTTACACTTTTTAGTTAGAATTATAAGACCGTAAATTTCGTAATCTTGTCATTTCATTGAGAAAGTTAATATCGTGGGGATTATTAAGTAGCTTGCGGTGGTGTAAACTACTGATAATTTTATTGATTACTAGCTTTTGCCCGCGGCTTCGCTCGCGTGAAATTCGTATTTCAAAAGAAGAAAGTAAGTAACTAAGGTTGATCTGCGTTTAGGTAAACAATAAAGCTAGAAACTCATTGGGCCCACGTACGCTACGCACGCGTACGTGGGCGCGTCGGTCTCCATACATTTTATATGGAAGAGTGCAGCACGCAGTGTGTCGCGTAGCGTAGGGTGGTGTGGGCGCAATGAAACTGCGTGCTGAACTCTTCCATATAAAATGTATGGAGACCGACGCGCCCAGATTCGCGTGTGTGGGGTACGTGGGCCCAATGAGTTTCTAGCTTCAACCTTCTCAACTAAAGTAAGTAACTAACGGCGAGGCTTCAGGCTGAGCTGCATTCTGGAAGACAATAAACCTTCTCGAAGAAAGTAAGTAAACGAGGGCGAGACCGAAGGCCGAGCTGCGTTCAGGAAGACGATAACTTTTTCGAAGAAAGTAAGTAACAGAGGGCGAGGCCGAAGGCCGAGCTACGTTCAGGAAGACCATAAACCTTCTCGAACAAAGTAAGTAACTAATGGCGAGGCCAAAGGCCGAGCTGCGTTCAGGAAGACGATAACTTTTTCGAAGAAAGTAAGTAACAGAGGGCGAGGCCGAAGGCCGAGCTGCGTTCAGGAAGACTATAAACCTTCTTGATGAAAGTAAGTAACTTAGAGCGAGGCCGAAGGCCGAGCTGCGGACAGGAAGACGATAACCTTTTCGAAGAAAGTAAGTAACAGAGGGCGAGGCCGAAGGCCGAGCTGCGTTCAGGAAGACCATAAACCTTCTCGAAGCAAGTAGTAGCTGAAGGCCGAGCTGCGTTCAGGAAGACTATAAACCTTCTTGATGAAAGTAAGTAACTAAGGGCGAGGCCGAAGGCCGAGCTGCGTTCATTAAGACTATAAACCTTTTCGAACAAATCAAGTAATTGAGGGCGTGGCCGAAGGCCGAGCTTCGTTCAGGAATACTATAAACCGTCTTGAAGAAAGTATGTAACTATCGCCCATAGTTACTTACTGTCAGCGTCTTCCAAGATACATCTCGGCCTTCGGCCACGCCCTTAGTTGCTTACTTTTTTTTATGGAAACTGACACGGTTGGCTACACCACCTACAACATCCGTGATGTCAGCCCATAACACCGAATGAACTTGGTGCCACGTCAGTGCTTCCCTTCGAGAAGGTTTATGGTCTTCCTGAACGCAGCTCGGCCTTCGGCCTCGCCCTCTCTTACTTACTTTCTTCAAAAAGGTTATCGTATTCCTGAACGCAGCTCGGCCTTCGGCCTCGCCCTCAGTTCCTTACTTTCATCAAGAAGGTTTATAGTCTTCCTGAACGCAGCTCGGCCTTCAGCCTCGCCCTCAATTACTTAATTTCTTCGAGAAGGTTTATAGTCTTCCTGAATGCAGCTCGGCCTTCGGCCGCGCCCTTTGTTACTTACTTTCTTCGAAAAGGTTTATACTCTTCCTGAACGCAGCTCGGCCTTCGGCCTCGCCTTTAGTATGTTAATTACTTTCTTTGAGAATCTTTACTGTTTATCTGAATCCAGTTCACCCTCCGGCCCTGGCCTAAGTTACTTACTTTCTTCTTTTTAAATACGAATTTCACGCGAGTGAATCCGCGGGAAAAAGCTATCGATATTAAAATAAGAAACTTCAGTTATAAATCAAATACTACCTAACTAAGTAAAATATTCCACCTATTAGCGTAACCGGAACTGAATTTTATTTAGCCTATCCTGTGTCTCGTATAGCTAAATGTGCGTGTACTAATTTTAATCGAATTTAGATGACCGGCTTATATTTTATGGAGGAAATTCATACTCGCCTCGCCCCGCTGCCCCCCTCATTTTCTTTTAAAAAGTTCGCTAATTTACACCCTTTCCAACGATATACCAAATGTCATACAAATAATTCACTATGTGGTCAAAATTAGGGACATAGACCAGAATAGAACGACAACACGGGCACTTTGTAATAGGGGCACTTACTTATCGGTGGTCGCTTCCCGTACTGAGAGCGTTTTCCGGAGCATTTTCAAATTTAGAACATGTACCGGTCGCGCGGGCACTTTGTTCTATTCTCCAATATTAATGTTTAGACTCTTGCAAATTATCTCTAATTTTGATCACATAGTAAATGATTTGTATAAAGTGTGGTATACCTTTGGAAAGGGCGTACACTAGCAAACTTTTTAAAAGAAAACGACGCTCTCAATTGGTGTATTTTTTATTTTTAAATGAATTAAGAAATTAAGATTCTGTCATCTTTTTACTCGTTCTCGGGACTTTGGGAGGTCATAAGTCCTTTTCATGGTATTAACTTCATTAAATATTTTTTTTTCTAAAACAAGGATACATCGTAAAATTCAATAAATTTTATTTCGTGCTGATACAAACATGAACAAAAAAGTTACAAGGGTTTAAAGCTGGGATTTTGGTAATTTTCAAAAATAAGAAAAAAAATCGTATCTCGATACCACGTGACACCTGACAAAAGGTATGTTGGGTCAAAACGTGGCAAATGACCCCACTTACCTACAAAAAAAATTTGTCGGTCGATGTGCCGAACATCCTGTATAATAAGAACTTTATCACAACTCTATTATTATAAGAGTGAGAATTGTTGCTAACCAACTTTAAATCGTTATAGATCCTAAATGGTCATTCGAAATGAAAAATTATAAGAGAAACCTAAAGATCATTTTCAAATACCTATTCAACGATACCCCACTTAACATATTTAGTCAACTTTCATTTTTTTCTTTTTCACAATATGGCACCTAGTTGTCGCCATATTAAATTTTGATTACTGTCATGTCTTCAGTGACACTCGCAAGATTAAGACAAATCAATTGACGTAAGAATCATCAAAATCGGCCCACGCGTTTGGTCTCTAGTGTGCCACAAAGGAACAAACATACATACATACATACATAGGCTGATAAACACATTACCCTCCTTTGCGTCGCGCAGTCGGGTAAAAAGGTTTTCGGTTTGGGGGGGGGGGGGGGGGGGGGGGGGCTGAAGCCCCTTAGCCCCCCCTCTGGATCAGCCCCTGCTCTCTACCCTTCCAGTCTTTGGTGAACCCTTCGTGCACCGTGCTGTCGTCTGCGTAACAATGTATTTCGACAAGCGATAGCATGTCATTGATAAATATCAGAAACAGCGTAGGTGACAACACGGATCCTTGAGGAAACGCAGCATTGATTGAATAGTCGGACGAGCAGGCACCATTTAAACTAGAGTAACAATGATCGACAGACCACTAAAAAAACTGGAGATCCAAGTGCACAGTCCTTAATCTTCCCACAAACCTAGTCGATAAGAGTAAGTATTGCTCGGTTCCCTCGCCCAATGAAGTAATTGCATTACAATAATTCTGATAATATTGGATTTTTTGATGGATAATTATATATTTATATTTTATTTTATTTCACCTTCACACTGTCTCTATTTGTGCGTAATCCTGCCAGCATCGCTCCCACGCGTGCGGAGATATGTTCGTATATGCGCTGCATTTCGCCGTTAATTTGAACGTAAATGTTCTTTCGTCTACCGCTTGTTTTGCTCACGGTACGTTGCAGTATTCTTCGACTAGAAAATTGCTGCACGAGTAAAGGACGCAGTCTTTCACGTCATTTCTGTCTTTATATTTAACGTCTGTGCTCATTGGTGCTCCGGATGCTAACATCTTCCATTGCTCGAACTGGTTTTCCGTCAGTTTACACTCATCCATAAGACAGGCGTTTGTGTGGAGTAAGCCGCTGAAGTTGAAACTGCTGTTGCTCACCAATCCCGTCAGTCTGCTGAAGTTGAAGTGGCCGGTTACTAAGCTTGACATCAACATTGTTTTTCCTGTCGTTGGTGGTCCAATGAAGAATAGGTTATTTCTTTTACCCGTTTCTCTGATGAAATGGAGGTATGTAATGTAACAGAGAAGAATTTTGCTGCATTTATATTATTATTTTGTAAAAATTTTATAATTTCTTGACACGCTTCTACAATTTTTTTCTCTGTTCATTCAAACGGATTTTTTTCTGCCCATGTTTCTTTTGCCCTTTTGAATCGTTTGCTTATATTTTCTTGAAATACCAAAATTCTTGCCATGGAGCCATATTGATTATATTCGTATAAAGTCACCCGGACCATAATCAAGATTCGATTGACACTTCATTCATCGAAATCGGCTCAATAGTTTAGGTGCTACGGTGGAACATACGTAAATACAAGCATACCTACTTATATATACTGCTAAAATCATAAATACCCTTCCTTTTGGCATTGCCGAAGTCGGGTAAAAATCGTCGAATATGTATTTTACATTCCTAAAAAACATCTTTATGTTCCTCTGTTGGTTCCACAAACAAGGTCATTCAGAATCATAAGTGCGAATATCATAAGGAAAAAAACAAAGAGCACCAAAGAGTTCGCATACACAATCGTTTGGTAGTGCAGTTGGGAATGAAAAAGTAAAGCTCTTTAAAATTCCATTGTGTACCACTACTCAGTAGTGCAAAGGGAAGAAATCATTCCAAACGACACTACCGGTTTCGCAGCTGGTAGTGCAGTAGTGCAGGTGGGACAAAAAAATCCAAACAGCACTACCGGTAGTGCAGCTTGGTAGTGCAGTGTGGAAGGAACGGACATAACACACACTGCACTAACGTAATACTATCGTAACGCAAACGTGACACATCGACAATTTATGTTTTAGCACCTATTCTTCAGTTTAGTATTCCACCATTCTCTGAAGTTTGCATACACAGTTCTCGCCTTCACGCGTTTCTCGCCATTGAGCAAGGCGCATAAGCCGCAGCTGTTGCTACAATAATTCCTGTTGCTGTATTTGTAATGGTTCTCGTAATTGAAGAAGCTGTAGTACCTTTCCCGATCATGCATGATGTCGTACATTGTCTGTGCGAGCCTCTTCGCACCTAAGTCGCGGCCGTTGAGGTATATTCCGTCTGGCATGAGTCTGCAACAATACAAAGATATTTCAGATATTTTATCTCACGAAGTCCGTTGTATTGTATTGAATTGTTTATTGATCATTCATATGGCAGTTAGACTGCACTCGAACTTTTCACAATTTTTTATATCCTGTTCGATTACACCCACGAAGAAGAACTGACAAGAATCCCAGGGTATTTTTTTATACATATTTTTAAAAGTATTTAGTGACTAGCCACATGATAACACCGCCCATAGTCTATCAAAATCACAGCTTGAGAGCAGGATTAACAATTTTGATGAGAGTTCTGACTACAAAGACTTATTAATTACTAGCTTTTGCCCGCGGCTTCGCTCGCGTGAAATTCGTATTTCAAAGTAAGAACTAAGGGCGAGCTGGATTCAGGTAAACGATAAGCCGTCTCGAAGAAAGTGAGTAACTTTTTGAGGCCGAAGGCGGAGTTGCGTTTAGGAAGACGATAAACCTTCTCGAAGACAGTAAGTAACTATGGGCGAGGCCGAAGGCCGAGCTGCGTTCAGAAAAACGATAAACCTTCTCGAAGACAGTAAGTAACTATGGGCGAGGCCGAAGGCCGAGCTGCGTTCAGGATGAGGGTAACCTTTTCGAAGAAAGTAAGTAACAGAGAGCGAGGCCGAAGGCCGAGCTGCGTTCAGGAAGACCATAAACCTTCTCGGAGAAAGTAAGTAACAGAGGGCGAGGCGGAAGGCCGAGCTGCGTTCAGGAAGACGATAAACCTTTTCGAAGACAGTAAGTAACTATGGGCGAGGCCGAAGGCCGAGCTGCGTTCAGGAAGAGGATAAACAATCTTTAAGAAAGTAAGTAACAAAGGGCGAGGCCGAAGGCCGAGCTGCGTTCAGGAAGAGGATAACCTTTTCGAAGAATGTAAGTAACAGAGATCTCGGCCTTCGGTCTCGCCCATAGTTACTTACTGTTTTCGAGAAGGTTTATCCTCTTCCTGAATGCAGCTCGGCCTTCGGCCTCGCCCTCTGTTACTTACTTTCTTCGAAAAGGTTACCCTCATCCTGAACGCAGCTCGGCCTTCGGCCTCGCCCATAGTTACTTACTGTCTTCGAGAAGGTTTATCGTTTTCCTGAACGCAGCTCGGCCTTCGGCCTCGCCCTCTGTTACTTACTTTCTTCGAAAAGGTTACCCTCATCCTGAACGCAGCTCGGCCTTCGGCCTCGCCCATAGTTACTTACTGCCTTCGAGAAGGTTTATCGTCTTCCTAAACGCAACTCCGCCTTCGGCCTCAAAAAGTTACTCACTTTCTTCGAGACGGTTTATCGTTTACCTGTATCCAGCTCGCCCTTAGTTCTTCCTTTGAAATACGAATTTCATGCGAGCGAAGCCGCGGGCAAAAGCTAGTACATACATACATTCATACATACATACCGGTCAAACACACAACTCTCCTTTTCGCTTCGCCGTAGTCGGGTAAAAATAAGAATTTTTTCGCTAATACACTACGTTCAATATAATAAACATACGATCAAATAACTTAAATCAAATAGGAACTCCAGTTAAGTAAATATCCGCTAACATCGACTTGCAACAACACTTTTGCATAGGTGTGCACCTAAAATTAATCAAATAGATACCTAACGAAGTAAACCTACATAATATTATGAATCCAATTAAATATGATACTCTGGCTCGAGACAATGCATACACCACGTGGCATACACATACCGCGCTCCACCAAACCGCACCCCGCACCGCGCCCCGCGCCTCCTAGCAGCCTCCGGCAGCTAGCCGCTACAAACCGCCGTCGCCGCGCCGCGCCGCTTTTATTTCGATTCGATTTGCATGGGAGCCACATCTTAGCGTAGCCGGAAGTGAATTTTAGTTAGCCTATCCTGTGTCCCGTATAGTAAAATGGGCTTGTACTGAGTTTCATCAAATTCGGATGATGGCTTTAAGAGTTATGGAGGAACATACATACATACATACATACATACATACAGAAAAGATTTCTAAAAATCATCAATTTAGCTTTAGTATCATATGTAGAGGCTACAAACTCAATATTTCCTAAAACAAAGTAACTTACTCCATGACCATCCCTTACAGATTTATTATTAGTATTATTATTAGTATTGATGAAGTGAATCAGGTGTAAAGAGCATTTGTCAAACTTTGAAGAAGAAGAAGAAGAAGAATGTTTATTTTCCCCATTTTAAAATACATAGTTAATATACATACGAGTGAGCAGAGAAAAAAAGGATCTGGCACAGCCTATGCCGCGACACACCAGCTCAGTACTGGGGCGGTGTGTGACAGACACCGTAACTTAATGCTTAACTAATTTTATAATCTTCTTCTTCTTTTCTCTATCTCTATCTCTATCTCTAGTCTCTACTTCTTATAAAAGGGAACTTCTGTCTGTATCTATGTTTGGGGTAAACTCCGGAACCACTGAACAGTTTTTTATGCGGTTTGCACCAATGTAAAGATTAGTTCTTGAGGCTCACTATAGGCTATATACCATCACACTAAATATCCTTGGGGTTAAGCAGTATCAAATAAATTATAGTATGAACGGAATTTATTGTCGAATGGTCGTAATAGATGGCGTGAGCAGTCTGTTGTCTTGCGTTGGTGGAGATACAAGAAAACTGACAATCACCATAGTAAAAATTCGTGCCTTGATGTTTAGTACCCGCTGTTACAACTAGATGTCGACAGTTGTAGTATCAATTCAATAACTATGTGACATTTTTGTCGGTGTTTGTTAACTAGGCTAACTCAAACTTAAGTCATACGGGAAAAAAATCAATAGATGGCGTTAAGTACTAACAAAACTTTTTGACTCGGGTTGGAAAAATTGTTTGTCAGATCTTCGCATTGAATTTAGAACTGGCGGAATTTTCGAAATGTCCAAGCATAGGTTACCTACCTATGGATGAAATCTTTATCTCTATCTCTATCTGTATGTCTTCTCTTCTCTATCTTCTCTATCTTCTTCTCTATGTCCTCTCTACTTCTCTATCTTCTCTTCTTCTCTTCTCGACTTCTTATAAAAGGGAACGTCTGTCTGTATATACGATGTATGTATGTATGTTTGGGGTAAACTCCGGAAACACTGAACAGTTTTCGATACGGTTTGCGCCAATGTAAAGAGTAGATCTTGAGGTTCACTATAGGCTATACACCATCTCACTAAATAGCCTTAGGGTTGAGCAGTATCAAATAAAGTATAGTATTAACGGAATTTAGTGTCCAATGGTCGTAATAGATAACGTGAGCAGTTTGTTGCCTTGCGTTGGTGGAGATACAAGAGGACTGAATCTTCATATTAGAAATCGTGCCTCGATGTTTAGTACCCGCTGTTACAACTAGATGTCGACAGTAGTATCAATTTAATAACTATGTGAATTTTTTGTCGGTGTTCGTTAACTAGGCTAACTCAAACATAAGTCATACGGGAAAAAAATCGATAAAAGGCGTTATGTACTAACAAAACATTGTGACAAATAAAATTCGCAAACGTTTGTTTGTCAGTTCTTCGCATTGAATTTAGAACTGGCCGAATTTTCGACATGTTCAAGCGTAGCTTACCTACCTACCTATTGATGAAATTATATAATAAACAAAAGTCATGCGGAAAAAATCGATAGATGGCGTTAATTATTACATGTTAAGTATGACATTTCAGACATAAGTTCTTCATATTTTATTTCTTTCTTTCTTAATTTAGTTTTAAATTATTTTAAAGCAAGTACTGTATTGATCGATATCCGCAACGACGATAAGTCAATTCACCATTCATATTGCTCATACGAAATCTATCGATACACAACGGATTCGCCTATCAATGACTTTAATTTTACATGTGAAAAGAATAAATCGTAAGTAGAATATCCGAACAATATTTAAAATTTTAAAATATTCAGGCATCTTTTGGTTCATAGTAATGAGGTGGTAATTTAAATTTATTGCATAAATACATGGCAATTCAACGTCCAGGCTATGTGTCAGCGCCATCTACATTTAAGACAGGATTTTGAGCTTTTTCCGAGTAACGTTTTGCAGTATGGGGCTGTCAGTCCTCTTGGATATTTTCGTCCATGGATACATAGAATAAATATGAGATCTTCTTCTTCTTCTCTCTCTACTTCTATAAAAGGGAACGTCTATCTGTATGTGTGTTAGAGGTAAATCCGGAACCACTGAACAGATGTTGATCTGGTTTGCACAAATGTAAAGATACACTGAGAAAAAAGTTGTGTGTACAGCGCTAAAATTTTGCTACTGGCAGCCAAAAAGTTTCGTTGTTTGAGTGACTCCTTAACTTTTAGCTGCGGCAGCTAACTCATTTTTGCTAATTCATTTTGGCAACTCTAGCTAAACAGATTTTGGCTGGTTTGGTATCGTCGATTTTAAGCAGCATAACCTTTTGGCTGTGGCAGCTCAAAATAGTAAAAAAATAGCAAAAAAAGTTTAGCTAACACACCGAAATGTTTGGCTGGGGTTACTCAATGTTTTGCTACTGCAGCCGAATGCTTATGCTGGTGCTGACACATGGTTGACTGCTGTAGCCAAAGTGTTTTGCTACTGCAGCCGAACGGTTGCGCTGCCGCTGCCAAATGTTGAACTGCTATAGCCAAAGTGTTTGGCTGTGGTTACTTAATATTTTGCTACTGCATCCGAATGCTTATGCTGGTGCTGCAAAATGTTTGTCTGCTGTAGCCAAAATGTTTGGCTGGGGGTACAATATGTTTTGCTACTGCAGCCGAACGGTTGCGCTGCCGCTGCCAAATGTTGAACTGCTATAGCCAAAGTGTTTGGCTGGGGTTACTTAATATTTTGCTACTGCATCCGTATGCTTATGCTGGTGCTGCAAAATGTTTGCCTGCTGTAGCCAAAATGTTTGGCTGGGGGTACAATATGTTTTGCTACTGCAGCCGAACGGTTGCACTGCCGCTGCCAAATGTTGGACTGCTATAGCCAAAGTGTTTGGCTGGGGTTACTTAATATTTTGCTACTGCATCCGAATGCTTATGCTGGTGCTGCAAAATGTTTGCCTGCTGTAGCCAAAATGTTTGGCTGGGGGAACAATATGCTTTGCTACTGCAGCCGAATGGTTGCGCTGCCGCTGCCAAATGTTGAACTGCTATAGCCAAAATGTTTGGCTGGGGTTACTTAATGTTTTGCTACTGCATCCGAATGCTTATGCTGGTGCTGCAAAATGTTTGTCTGCTGTAGCCAAAATGTTTGGCTGGGGGTACAATATGTTTTGCTACTGCAGCCGAACGGTTGCGCTGCCGCTGCCAAATGTTGAACTGCTATAGCCAAAGTGTTTGGCTGGGGTTACTTAATATTTTGCTACTGCATCCGTATGCTTAAGCTGGTGCTGCAAAATGTTTGCCTGCTGTAGCCAAAATGTTTGGCTGGGGGTACAATATGTTTTGCTACTGCAGCCGAACGGTTGCACTGCCGCTGCCAAATGTTGGACTGCTATAGCCAAAGTGTTTGGCTGGGGTTACTTAATATTTTGCTACTGCATCCGAATGCTTATGCTGGTGCTGCAAAATGTTTGCCTGCTGTAGCCAAAATGTTTGGCTGGGGGAACAATATGCTTTGCTACTGCAGCCGAATGGTTGCGCTGCCGCTGCCAAATGTTGAACTGCTATAGCCAAAATGTTTGGCTGGGGTTACTTAATGTTTTGCTACTGCAGCTTAATACTTATTGCTGCCGCTGCCAAATGTTTTGACTGCTATAGCCAAAATGTTTGGCTGGGGATAAACAATAATTTTGCTAGAATAGCTTAAGTGTTTCGGATATCACAGCCAAACTTAAGCTGTGGCAGCTTGGTGGCAGCTACCTCCCTTTGTCATTAATAATGGAACATTTGATAAAGAGTGCTCCAGATAGTTTTCAAACTGTAGTCGTCCTGCAAATGAATCAGCTTTAAATGATATTCAAACTTATGATGACACTGTTGATGCAGGAGCTCGCGCCGAACCATCACTCAGAGTAACGTGTCCATGTTGCGGTTTCGCTTTTCTAACTACTAATACTATTATCCCAAACAAAAGTGATAATAGTAGTATAATTAGTATAATAAGAAAAATTTAACCCATGAATCATACGTTAAAAAAATAAGTTCAAAAACTAAAACCCGACTACTGAAAAATCACGCACTAAAAAGTATGAAACAAGAAAATATTCTCATCTGAAATTGTTATGTACAAACTATTCAATATTTTATCGTCTATTATATAAACAACTTACACGTAATATATTTTAATGTATTTAATAAATATTCATAGTGTTGTTCAGAGGATAGCCATGGTCGTATGCCACTTTGCCCTATAGGGTAGGTGGCATACGACCACGGCTATCCTCTGAACAACACTATGAATATTTATTAAATACATTAAAATATATTACGTGTAAGTTGTTTATATAATAGACGATAAAATATTGAATAGTTTGTACATAACAATTTCAGATGAGAATATTTTCTTGTTTCATACTTTTTAGTGCTTGATTTTTCAGTAGTCGGGTTTTAGTTTTTGAACTTATTTTTTATTTCAATTATTTTGGGGTTATAACTTCGTGATAAAGTACTTGCAGAGCCGTTTTACATGTTTTGTTTGTTTAGGTTTTATTGTTTTATATAATTTTAACATGTGTACCATAGTCCATAAGGGCGAGCTGGGTTCAGGTAAACGATAAACCGTCTCGAAGAAAGTAAGTAACTGATGGCGAGGCCGAAGGCCGAGCTGCGTTCAGGAAGACTATAAAACTTCTTGAAGTAAAAAAATAACTAAGCGCGAGGCCGAAGGCCGAGATGTATTCAGGAAGAAGACAAACCTTCTTGAAAATAGTAAGTAACTATCGGCGAGGCCTAAGGCCGAGCTGCGTTTGGGAAGACTATAAACCTTCTCGAAGAAAGTAAGTAACAAAGGGCGAGGCCGAAGGCCGAGCTGCGTTCAGGAAGACGATAAACTTTCTCGAAGACAGTAAGTAACTATGGGCGAGGCCGAAGGCTGAGCTGCGTTCGGAAAGACTATAAACCTTCTCGAAGAAAGTAAGTAACAAAGGGCGAGGCCGAGCTGCGTTCAGGAAGACGATAAACTTTCTCGAAGACAGTAAGTAACTATGGGAGAGGCCGAAGGCCGAGCTGTGTTCAGGAAGAGGATAAACCATTCTTTAAGATAGTAAGTAACAAAGGGCGAGGCCGAAGGCCGAACTGCGTTCGGGAAGACTAAATCTTCTCAAAGAAAGTAAGTAACAAAGGGCGAGGCCGAAGGCCGAGCTGCGTTCAGGAAGACGACAAACTTTCTCGAAGACCGTAAGTAATTGAGGGCGGGGCCGAAGGCCGAGCTGCGTTTGAGAAGACTATAAAACTCTCGAAGAAAGTAAGTAACAAAGGGCGAGGCCGAAGGCCGAGATGCGTTCAGGAAGACGATAAACTTTCTCGAAGACAGTAAATAACTGTGGGCGAGGCCGAAGGCCGAGCTGCATTCAGGAAGAGAATAAACCATCTTTAAGAAAGTAAGTAACAAAGGGCGAGACCGAAGGCCGAGCTGCGTTCGGGAAGACTATAAACCTTCTCAAAGAAAAAAAGTAACAAAGGGCGAGGCCGAAGGCCGAAGGCCGAGCTGCATTCAGGAAGAGGATAAACCATATTTAAGTGAGTAAGTAACAATGGGCAAGGCCGAAGGCCAAGCTGCGTTCAGGAAGACGATAAACTTTCTCGAAGACAGTAAGTAACTATACAGGCAGAAGGCCGAGATGCGTTCAGGAAGAGGATAAACCTTTTCGAAATAAGTAGCAAAGAAGTTACTTTCTTCGAGAAGATTTATGGTCTTCCTGAACGCAGCTCGGCTTTCGGACTCGCCCTCTGTTACTTAATTTCTTCGAAAAGGTTATCCTCTTCCTGAACGCAGCTCGGCCTTCGGCCTCGCTCTTTGTTACTTACTTTCTTAAAGATGGTTTATCCTCTTCCTGAACGCAGCCCGGTCTTCGGCCTAGCCCTTTGTTACTTACTTTCTTAAAGATGGTTTATCCTCTTCCTGAACGCAGCTCGGCCTTCGGCCTCGCCCTTTGTTACCTACTCTCTTCGAGAAGGTTTAGTCTTCCCGAACGCAGCTCGGCCTTCGGCCTCGCCCTTTGTTACTTACTTTGTAACAAAGTAAGTAACATGGGGGCAGGCTTAAATTCAGCGTCGCACACTCCCAGCTCGGAGACGAGCGGGTGTGTAGCGGCAAAGGCTGCGCCTGTCCTTTTTTCTCTTTTAGTTGTTTTGTACCGTGTTATGTTAAGGATTAATTAAGAGAAAATAAAAATCATTTCTTTCTTCTTTCTTTCTTACTTTCTTGAAGATGGTTTATCCTCTTCCTGAACGCAGCTCGGCCTTCGGCCTTGCGCATAGTTACTTACTGTCTTCGAGAAAGTTTATCGTCTTCCTGAACGCAGCTCAGCCTTCGGCCTCGCCCTTTGTTACTTACTTTCTTCAAGAAGGTTTAGTCTTCCCGAACGCAGCTCGGCCTTCGGCCTCGCCCTTTGTAACTTACTTTATTAAAGATGGTTTATCCTCTTCCTGAACGCAGCTCGGCCTTCGGCCTCGCCCATAGTTACTTACCGTCTTCGAGAAGGTTTATGGTCTTCCCGAACGCACCTAGGCCTTCGGCCTCGCCCTTTGTTACTTACTGTCTTTAAGAAGGTTTATCTTCTTCCTGAACGCAGCTCGGCCTTCGGCCTCGCCCTTAGTTACTTATTTTCTTTGAGTAGGTTTATCGTCTTCCTGAACGCAACTCATTCACAAACTTTCGCGTTTATAATATTAGTAGGATGTATTTTGGGTAGGTTTGGAGTGAGGCCTGATTTTATTTAGAAATTATTCCCAATTATCGGGTGCATGCAAGCAAATCCGAAAGCAACAGCTAACAATATATATATTTTTGAAATGTGCTAATTAAGCCCTTTCATTTGATATCAAACACGGCATCATAAAAAAAAATTTTTTTTTATATCATGACTTTTTGTCACCTAGATGGCGCCATAGTCAATTTCATGTGACGTGACATAGCCTATAACCAGCGGACGGTCAAGACGCTTTCAACGATATCTCATTTGTCAAATTATGATAAGTAGTTTAGAAGTTATGAGGGAACAGATGAACATACATACATACATACATACATACATACATACATACCGGTCAAACACATAATCCTCCTTTTTGCTTCGCCGTAGTCGGGTAAAAAGAAAACTGGATTATGCTTTCATCGAAAAAGAGTATGTTTACAAGATGTTCCTACAGTAAGAAATACGGATTGCGAGAAAAAAAAGCACGATAAAGTATTATAAACTGATTTTGTATCTGACTTCGCACTTTATACTATACTTTATGACGTCATCACGTAAAACTATCGTCCGTAAACCGACTTTACAGACAACCAATTTTTTTTTTATTAAAAAATTCACCGAAATCAAACAATATACATCCCAACACAATGTACCAGGCAGGCTATGTGTATTAGATTATCGCCTACATTTTACGAAACACCTGTCCCATACTTTCAACCATTTCCACTCATGTGCGGAGATTATTTTTCATTATTTTCAAATTTAAATGTATTATATATAAGAACATGCAATTAAAACGCCTTTTCAATATACTTGTGTGAGTACATTATTTTATAAGTACCGTGTGGGGCCGGTACTTTAAAAGAATAGCCCCACTGCATCTCTCCCCATGTATGTCGTAAAAGGCGACTATGGGATATGACTCCCTTCTTATATTACTAGGTGGTAGGGTTTAACCTGCCCGGGTTGGTACCACCGCACTGAATGTAAGGTCGGTCGAAACGGCTATGTAAATAGTTAGTGTTTTCCGTCCAGTTCAGTGTAGCCGGCACGACCGAAGGGAAGCACTGACGTGGCACCAAGGTCACCTGGTGTTATGGGCTGACATCACGGATGTTGTAGGTGATGTAGCCAAACGTGTGAGTTTCCATAAAAAAAAAAACCTATGAACAAGTAACAAATGGATTTCATGCGGTAGCTAAGTGTGCTCGCGGCCGGCCGTGCTCGCCGAGTCCTCAACTTCAAGCAAATACGTTTTAATAGGAAATAAACTGCCTTAAATGCGGTGAGGGGTTCTTGAGAACTAAATTAATTAATTTTAAAAAGTAATTTTTTTTAAAGGCAAAATGTAATCTAAAAATTGCTTTTCATGTTTTTCTTTTTTAGGGTTAAACCCTGCCACCTAGTAAGCAGAGGGAAGAGACCAACAGTTTTACGTGGAATCCGAACCACGGCCAACATCAACAGTCAAGCGGTCACCCATCCATTGACTGACCGCTCTCGGTAGTGCTTAGCTTCGGCAATCTTCGATTACCGAGCGTTGTACCACAGATTACTAAATAGTTGTACCACCGAGCTACCGACGCTGACACTATATATTATTGATACCTACTATTATATTTTTACACATTCTACAGATTCGATATTTCTCTTCATTTTTGCAACGAAATTATTTATTGGGTATGCTTTGCATAACATCTTTCTAAATAATGCATTATTTTGTCTAACTGACGGATTCAACTGTCAGTGCGTACATCATTAGGAATGAAGAACGACGTACGGACCATATGTTTTATTGAAAAATAGTTCTTATTAATATTGATTTAACTACTAATTTAGCATACTTAAACTTGTTTTTTCTCTGTAATAGACAATATATATCTTTAATAAGTAAGTACATATAGGTGTATTCGTGTGGCGTCACTTTTTGAGCCCTCATTGTATGGGTATTATTTCTCCATTAATCTTGTTTTTACCCGACTGCGCGACGCAAAGGAGGGTAATTTTTACCCGACTGCGCGACGCAAAGGAGGGTAATGTGTTTATCAGCCTATGTATGTATGTTTGTTCCTTTGTGGCACACTAGAGACCAAACTCGTCGGCCGATTTTGATGATTCTTACGTTAATCGATTTGTCTTAATCTTGCGAGTGTCACTGAAGACATGACAGATGTTTCAAAATTCAATATGGCGACAACTAGGTGCCATATTGTGAAAAAGAAAAAAATGAAAGTTGGCTAACTATGTTAAGTGGGGTATCGTTGAATAGGTATTTGAAAATGGTCTTTAGGTTTCTCTTATCATTTTTCATTTCGAATGACCATTTAGGATCTATAAAGATTTAAAGTTGGTTAGCAACCATTCTCACTCTTATAATAATAGAGCTGTGATAAAGTTCTTATTATACAGGATGTTCGGCACATCGACCGACAAATTTTTTTGAAGGTAAGTGTGGTCATTTGCAACGTTTTGACCCAACATACCTTTTGTCAGGTGTCACGTGGTATCGAGATACGATTTTTTTTTCTTATTTTTGAAAATTACCAAAATCCCAGCTTTAAACCCTTGTAACTTTTTTTTGTTCATGTTTGTATCAGCACGAAATAAAATTTATTGAATTTTACGATGTATCCTTGTTTAAGAAAACAAATTATTTGATGAAGTTAATACCATGAAAAGGACTTATGACCTCCCAAAGTCCCGAGAACGAGTAAAAAGATGACAGAATCTTAATTTCTTAATTCATTTAAGAAAAAACGACACCAATTGAGAGCGTCGTTTTCTTTTAAAAAGTTTGCTAGTTTACGCCCTTTCCAAAGGTATCCCACATTTTATACAAATCATTCACTATGTGATCAAAATTAGAGATAATTTGCAAGAGTCTAAACATTAATATTGGAGAATTGAACAAAGTGCCCGCGCGACCGGTACATGTTCTAAATTTGAAAATGCTCCAGAAAACGCTCTCAGTACGAGAAGCGACCACCGATAAGTAAGTGTCCCTGTTACAAAGTGCCCGTGTTGTCGTTCTATTCTGGTCTATGTCCCTAATTTTGACCACATAGTGAATTATTTGTATGGCATTTGGTATACCGTTGGAAAGGGTGTAAATTAGCGAACTTTTTAAAAGAAAATGAGGGGGGCAGCGGGGCGAGGCGAAGATGTATGTATGAATTTCCTCCATAAAATTTAAGCCGATCATCTAAATTCGATTAAAATTAGTACACGCACATTTAGCTATACGAGACACAGGATAGGCTAAATAAAATTCAGTTCCGGTTACGCTAATAGGTGGAATATTTTACTTAGTTAGGTAGTATTTGATTTATAACTGAAGTTTCTTATTTTAATATCGATAGCTTTTTCCCGCGCATTCACTCGCGTGAAATTCGTATTTCAAAAGAAGAAAGTAAGTAACTTAGGCCAGGGCCGGAGGGTGAACTGGATTCAGATAAACAATAAAGATTCTCAAAGAAAGTAAGTAACATACTAAAGGCGAGGCCGAAGGCCGAGCTGCGTTCAGGAAGAGTATAAACCTTTTCGAAGAAAGTAAGTAACAAAGGGCGCGGCCGAAGGCCGAGCTGCATTCAGGAAGACTATAAACCTTCTCCAAGAAATTAAGTAATTGAGGGCGAGGCTGAAGGCCGAGTTGCGTTCAGGAAGACTATAAACCTTCTTGATGAAAGTAAGTAACTGAGGGCGAGGCCGAAGGCCGAGCTGCGTTCAGGAATACGATAACCTTTTCGAAGAAAGTAAGTAAGAGAAGGCGAGGCCGAAGGCCGAGCTGCGTTCAGGAAGACCATAAACCTTCTCGAAGGGAAGCACTGACGTGGCACCAAGTTCGTCCGGTGTTATGGGCTGACATCACGGATGTTGTAGGTGATGTAGCCAACCGTGTCAGTTTCCATAAAAAAAAGTAAGCAACTAAGGGCGTGCCGAAGGCCGAGATGTATCCTGGAAGACGCTGACAGTAAGTCACTATGGGCGATAGTTACATACTTTCTTCAAGACGGTTTATAGTATTCCTGAAAGAAGCTCGGCCTTCGGCCACGCCCTCAATTACTTGATTTGTTCGAAAAGGTTTATAGTCTTAATGAACGCAGCTCGGCCTTCGGCCTCGCCCTTAGTTACTTACTACTTGCTTCGAGAAGGTTTATGGTCTTCCTGAACGCAGCTCCGCCTTCGGCCTCGCCCTATGTTACTTACTTTCTTCGAAAAGGTTATCGTCTTCTTGAACGCAGCTCGGCCTTCGGCCTTGCCTTCAGTTACTTACTTTCATCGAGAAGGTTTAGTCTTCCTGAACGCAGCTCGGCCTTCGGCCTCGCCCTCTGTTACTTACTTTCTTCGAAAAGGTTATCGTCTTCCTGACCGCAGC
Source organism: Nematopogon swammerdamellus (assembly GCA_946902875.1). Classification (NCBI taxonomy): domain Eukaryota; kingdom Metazoa; phylum Arthropoda; class Insecta; order Lepidoptera; family Adelidae; genus Nematopogon; species Nematopogon swammerdamellus. The sequence continues at coordinate 24,540,000 of OX336337.1, read as the reverse complement.
TCGGCCTTCGGCCTCGCCCTCAGTTACTTACTTTCGTCAAGAAGGTTTATAGTCTTCCTGAACGCAGCTCGGCCTTCGGCCTCGCCCTCAATTGCTTAATTTCGCCGAGAAGTTTTATAGTCTTCCTGAACGCAGCTCAGCCTTTGGCCTCGCCCTTAGTTACTTACTTTGTTCGAGAAGGTTTATGGTCTTCCTGAACGCAGCTCGGCCTTCGGCCTCGCCCTCTGTTACTTACTTTCTTCTTTATAAATACGAATTTCACGCGAGCGAAGCTGCGGGCAAAAGCTAGTAATCAATAAAATTATCAGTAGTTTACACCACCGCAAGCTACTTAATAATCCTCACGATATTAACTTTCTCAATGAAATGACAAGATTACGAAATTTACGGTTTTATAATCCTAACTAAAAAGTGTAAAATAATAAAAGTTTATTTTAAAAATAAAAAAATAGGTAAAAAAAACTTTTAAGTTAAACGGTTTTATTAAAAAAGAAACAGCTGTACAAAAAATTAGAAAAAAATCAGCTATACAAAAACTAGAAAATAATGAGGACACAAACCTGGGCCTTCTTAAGATTTTACGTCTGGGTAAGAAATCGTCAATACTAGCGTGCTGTCTTCTCATGTCGGATGCCAAAGGGCACTTTGTGTCGCTGCGCCAGCCGAATAAGTAATAAATTGAGACTTTTAACAGACTAATATAAAAACGTGGGGCGCATGTTATTACGTATATTATACGCCCTCGGCACGTTTCAAACGTTGACTTGGGTGGTCTATCGCTAACAACGTATCATTTTTAGCCACCCTAACGCCACACAGTTCTCGGGACAATACAGAAACCTTAACTTGGGTGGATTCAAACAAATATCCTGATCCTTATTTTTGTTTTATTTAAGTTCAACAGTCCACCTCCTGCCTCCATAATCAGATCCTCGTCACCAAGTGTATTGGTAGAAGTATGGGACACTCGTCCAAACCAACCAAATGAGCCCAAATTCGAGGGGGTTACTAGTAACAGTTGAAGAGTTCCACTGTCCACCTCCTGAATCCATTATTAGACCCTCGCCACCAAGTGTATTGGTAGAAGTATGGGACACTCGTCCAAACCAACCAAACGAGCCCAAACTCGAGGGGGTTACTAGTAACGGTTGAAGAGTTCCACTGTACACCTCCTGACTCCATCATCAGACCCTCGGCACCAAGTGTATTGGGAGAAGTATGGCACACTCGTCCAAACCAACCAAACGAGCCCAAACTCGAGGGGGTTACTAGTAACAGTTGAAGAGTTCCACTGTGCACCTCCTGACTCCATCATCAGACCCTCGTCACTAAGTGTATTGGTTAGAAGTATGGGACACTCGTCCAAACAAACCAAATGAGCCCAAACTCGAGGGGTTACTAGTAACGGTTGAAGAGTTCCACTGTACACCTCCTGACTCCATCATCAGACCCTCGTCACCAAGTGTATTGATAGAAGTATGGTACCCTCGTCCAAACCAACCAAAAGAGCCCAAACTCGAGGGGGTTACTAGTAACGGTTGAAGAGTTCCACTGTACACCTCCTGACTCCATCATCAGACCCTCGTCACCAAGTGTATTGGGAGAAGTATGGGACACTCGTCCAAACCAACCAAATGAGCCCAAACTCGATGGGGTTACTAGTAACAGTTGAAGAGTTCCACTGTGCACCTCCTGACTCCATCATAAGACCCTCGTCACCAAGTGAATTGGTAGAAGTATGAGACACTCGTCCAAACCAACCAAATGAGCCCAAACTCGAGGGGGTTACTAGTAACAGTTGAAGAGTTCCACTGTACACCTCCTGACTCCATCATCAGACCCTCGTCACCAAGTGTATTGGTAGAAGTATGGGACACTCGTCCAAACCAATCAAATGAGCCCAAACTCGAGGGGGTTACTAGTAACGGTTGAAGAGTTCCACTGTACACCTCCTGACTCCATCATCAGACCCTCGTCACCAAGTGTATTGGTAGAAGTATGGGACACTCGTCCAAACCAACCAAATGAGCCCAAACTCAAGGGGGTTACTAGTAACGGTTGAAGAGTTCCACTGTACACCTCCTGACTCCATCATCAGACCCTCGTCACCAAGTGTATTGGTAGAAGTATGGGACACTCGTCCAAACCAACCAAATGAGCCCAAACTCGATGGGGTTACTAGTAACGGTTGAAGAGTTCCACTGTCCACCTCCTGACTCCATCATCAGACCCTCGTTACCAAGTTGAAATTATCATAATATTGTATTGTCACGAGAACTCAATATGTGTGCAAAGTTTCATAAAAATCGGTTTAGTAGAAGTAGTTGAAAAAGTTGTCGCAAGATTTGAATCAAAGATAGAAACAAATATACGAAGTCAAGCTAAATAAAACCGTTTAATAATAAAAAAAATAAACTGCCTTTTCCGGTTCTCTTAAAGTGTATCAAGCCTTAGCAGAATCAATAATTCAATATGGAATAAGCTCATATGGTAGAACATACAATACATACATAGAAAAAATTTGAATATTGCAGCTTAGAATATTAAAACAAATTGTACCACATAAAATAAGAAAATCATATAAAGGTAAGGACAACGAACTATATAAATTTTGTAATATTTTACCCGTAGAATATAAAATTAAATACAACATTTTGGTGGAAAACTATTTTAAAGAGGAATATAAAATACCAATACTCCACAATAGAAATACAAAGAAAAAACTAAAGGGAGACTTGCACGAATGGACTGCTGTTAATGCATATGGAGAACGAACACTTAAATACATAATCCCAAAACTAATAAATGATCTTCCACATAATTTAAGAGATATTGATAACTATAATTCGCTAAAAAGACATCTTCTTATGCATTACATGCAAAAACTATGCGGGAAATAATTATAATTATAATTGTACTGCGAAATATTTCTGAATTATTGAATCAACCTGTATATAGCCGGACGCCGGGCGATATCGTCCGCTCGTGCACTGAAATCATTCGAAATCTGCATGCATACCTACTGTCTCGCTCGCACAACTACTCTTTCAGTCGCACAGACACTACTCGCATCAGCCACAGCAGCACACAGCACACAACCACAGCATATATATGGCTAAAGCAGTATGGAAACTAGGCCTATTTGTTAAAATAAGTACCTACGCTCCATTGGAGCGTTAGGGATGTCAATCAAATTTTTTTGTAAAATTGTAAAATTATTATTCATTAAAACATTTATTTAGGTTCTGTAATGTAATGATCAAATAATCAATATAATCAATCATCAATAATAAGTTCAAAACGTGGTTGCTATAAATATGAATTGATATAACTTTTCTCGACATTTGTCAACTTTTATTAACTTTTGTAAATTGTTTACAACTTTTGTCAGCTCTTGTCAACCATTGTAAATGTTTGTCAACTTTTCTCATCTTTTGCCAATTTCAGTCATCTTTTGTCAACTTTTATCGACTGTTGTCAAGTCTTGTCAATGTTTGTCAACCTTGGTAAACTTTTGTCAGCTTTCGTCAACATTTGTCAACTTTTGTCAACTTTCATCGACTGTTGTCAACTCTTGTCAATGTTTGTCAACCTTGGTCAACTTTTGTCAACTTTCGTCAACATTTGTCATCTTTTGTCATCATTTGTCAACTTTTATCGACTGTTGTCAACTCTTGTCAACCTTGGTCAACTTTTGTCAACTTTCGCCAACATTTGTCGACTTTTGTCATCTTTTGTCAACGTTTGTCAACTTTTGTCTATTTTTCTCGATTTTTGTGAAATTATAGCCACTTTCGTCATCTTTTATCAACTTTTCTCATCTTTTATCAACTTTTCTCATCTTTTGCCAACTTCTGTCACCTTTTGTCAACTTTTATCGACTGTTGTCAACTCTTGTCAAGTTTTGTAAACTTTTGAGAACTTTTATCAACTCTCGGTAACTTATGTCAACTCTTGTCAACTTTTGTCAACATTTGTCAACTTTTGTCAACTTTCGTCCACTTTTGTCAACTTTTGTCAACTTTTGTCAACTTTTGTCAACTTTTGTCAACTTTTGTCAACTTTCGTCAACGTTTGTCTACTTTTATGGCTTTTGTCGACTTTTGTTAACTTATAGCCACTTTCGTCATCTTTTGTCAATTTTTGCCAAGTTCTGTCACTTTTATGAACTTTTGTCAGCTTTCGTGAACTTTTGTCAACTCTTGTCAACGTTTGTCAACTTTCGTCAACTATTGTTAATTAATGTCAACTAAGTATTGTCAACTTTTTTCATATTTTGTAAACGTTTGTCAACTTATGTCAGCTGTTTGTCAACTTTCGTCAACTTTTCCCATCTTTTGTCCAGTTTGTCAACTTTCGTTAACTCTTGTCAACTTTAGTCAACTTATGTAAACTCTTGTCAACTTTTGTCAAAACGAAAGCTGACAAAAGTTCATAAAAGTGACAAAAGTTGACAACAGTGGTTAAAATATGATAAAAGCTGACAAAAGCTGAGAGAAGTTTGCAAAAGTTGACAAAAGATGACCAAGGTTAGGTTGACATTGACACGAGTTGACAACAGTCGATAAAAGTTGACACAGGTCGATAAAAGTTGACAAAAGATGACGAAAGTTGACAAAAGTTGACCAAGGTTGACAAACATTGACAAGAGTGGACAACAGTCGATAAAAGTTGACAAAAGATGACAAAAGTTGACAAATATTGACGAAAGTTGACAAAAGTTGACCAAGGTTGACAAACATTGACAAGAGTTGACAACAGTCGATAAGAGTTGACAAAAGTTGACAAATATTGATAAAAGTTGACAAAAGTTGACAAACATTAACAAGAGTTGACAACAGTCGATAAAAGTTGACAAAAGGTGACAGAAGTGGGCAAAGATAAGAAAAGTTGACAAAAGTTGACCAGAGTTGACATAAGTTACCGAGAGTTGGCAAAAGTGCTCAAAAGTTTACAAACTTGACAAGAGTTGACAACAGTTGATAAAAGTTGACAAAATATGACAAAAGTTGACAAATGTTGACGAAAGTTGACAAAAGTTGACCAAGGTTGACAAACATTGACAAGAGTTGACAAAAGTCGATAAAAGTTGACAAAAGATGACAAAAGTTGACAAATATTGACGAAAGTTGACAAAAGTTGACCAAGGTTGACAAACATTGACAAGAGTTGACAACAGTCGATAAAAGTTGACAAAAGATGACAAAAGTTGACAAATATTGACGAAAGTTGGCAAAAGTTGACCAAGGTTGACAAACATTGACAAGAGTTGACAACAGTCGATAAAAGTTGACAAAAGGTGACAGAAGTGGGCAAAGATAAGAAAAGTTGACAAAAGTTGACAAGAGTTGACATAAGTTACCGAGAGTTGGCAAAAATTCTCAAAAGTTTACAAAACTTGACAACAGTCGATAAAAGTTGACAAAAGGTGACAGAAGTTGGCAAAAGATGAGAAAAGTTGACAATAGTTGACAAGAGTTGACATAAGTTACCGACAGTTGACAAAAGTTCTCAAAAGTTTACAAACTTGACAAGAGTTGACAACAGTCGATAAAAGTTGACAAAAGGTGACAGAAGTTGGCAAAAGATAAGAAAAGTTGACAAAAGTTGACAAGAGTTGACATAAGTTACCGAGAGTTGGCAAAAGTTCTCAAAAGTTTACAAAACTTGACAAGAGTTGACAACAGTCGATGAAAGTTGACAAAAGGTGACAGAAGTTGGCAAAAGATGAGAAAAGTTGACAAGAGTTGACAACAGTCGATAAAAGTTGACAAAATGTGACAGAAGTTGGCAAAAGTTGACAAAAGTTGTCAACATTTGTCAAAAGTTAATATAAAGTGACAACAGTCGAAAATCGTTTGTAAACATTTTTTTGCATTCTAAAAGATCGCGGACTGTCCGTGGCGTATGCAACAAAAACAAACACGACCACTCGGACGCGGCACCCGCGACTGATTGTTTGCGACATTCGCTTCGGGGCCTTGTTGAGGCGTGCGTGTGTGTGAGTGCGTCGTTTCGATCGTTTTGTACGTAGTTTCCATACTGCTTTAGCCATATATATGCTGTGACACAACCATAGTAAAATAAGACGAGTAAGATAACTGGAGGCCATTTTAAAAATAACTACCTACGCTGCGCCGAGCCTCCAGGGATGTCACAACTCACAACACTAACACAATTGACAGGCAGTGAGCCCATCATGGTGGAAATGCTATTCTTTAAAATTATTATGTACATTTATGTATTTTTTATTTATAGACCAAGAGCCAGCTCCCAAAATTTTACTCTAACAGAATATATGAGTTGTCATAGATTTATTATATACTGGCGTTAAGGTATATTTTCGAAAGCTGTATTTTCGATAGACAGTGAACGATGTTATTTTGATGTTTGAGCCCTTGACAACGATACCCCACTCAATAATCGTATGCTTAGTTCTGGCGCTACGGTGGAACATACGTAAAAACAAACATACACACACATAAATTGCTAAAAAGATAACCCTTCATTTTTGCTTCGTGCAGTCGGGTAAATTTTTTTTTTAACTTTAACCTCCCAAAAATTAATGCAATGTCAAAATTCAACTTTAACTCACGTCCGTCTTTGGGCAACCATTTCGTAGTCGCGGACGATGAAGAGAATTAATAAGTGGGCAAAAAATTTATAACTATAAAAATTATATAAAATATATTTAGAATTATAGATTAATATAATTATTAATCTTAATAAAAAAATTATCAAATAAATAATTTTAAAATGTATTTATTAATTTTGTTTTATTATTACTTAATAACTTATATTATTATTTTTGTTATTTTAATGAATTACTTAATAACTTGGTTGGTCGCTCACAGTCATTGCTCGTGGCCATTTATAGAAGACAAAACCGCGCGAAATTGCGTTGTGCGTGGTATCTCTAACAAGTCTGAACAAGTCGACAACCGCGGGCCCGCGCACGACGCGGCCTTCGCGTGCGCCGCGCGGCCGCGCCCGATGCCGGGGTTCGCGAATGGTTTTTGCAGCTAGTACCTACCTATTTATAACTAATTAATACTATAATTAAATACTAATAGGTAATTTGCTCTAACGTTACCGAGCCAGGTCTCAAGTCAATTCCTTCGCTTAGTACCTACTCGTATTAATAACTTACATAATTTAACTACATACTTTAATAATATTTTTAAGTTACTTACCTTTCGATGGGAGCAGGTAATGAGAATAATGTTAACTCGCGATTCGAGCCTGATTTATTCATGCAGCCGTACACACTGCAGAAACGCGGAGCCATTATGTTAGTGCGTGCAATAAAATAAAATTCGAATACATAATAATACTTTCTATCGGGAAGCGGCAGGCGGCAGGCAGCGGCCGTCACGTGGTGTGCGTCACCGAGCGCGGGGGCGGGCCGACCATCACTGACTACGCGCGAGATACAGTGAGAATGCATGTAGTGGTTGTGTACAGACAGCGTGCGCAGGCGCGCGCTTGTGTGAGTGCGAAATCGGCGCGTTTGTATGAAGACGGCTGACTTGTGTGGTTTAACTATGACACAACAAAGGCGCTCGGAGGATGCTTTGCTTAGATAAATAAAGTTTAATAATATAATTATGAATGTATAAAATCTGGCCATTTACATCAAGAATAGTACTGTATAAATAATAGACGGCGACAAAACTGCTTTTGCAGATAAGCCTTGTAGGCTTTGCAGAACATAAAATTGTAAAATATAGAAGTATGTATAAATAAATAAATGAAAAAAAAAGCATTTCGTACTGCCAGTGTCTATCATGAATCTACCTTCTATCTCAGGTAGGTGTATATACGGAAGTCTGAGATTGTAGCGGTAATTTAAATAGATGGTGGGTGTGTCGAGGCAGTTACAGGAAAATTTACGCTGACATGTTCATTTCATAGAAATCTTCAGGTTGTGAGTTATTTTCGGGGTAGTTCGTCTCGTAGCTTCCGTTTTGGTACTCGTCCGACTCGGGGGTGTATTCTGTTTCCTCTTCGTCAGGGTAGGCAGCGTCTACGTCGTTCGTGAACAGTTCCTCGACGTGAAACTGTGGTTGCTGGCGGTGTTGCGCAGATTGTCTAGGTGGCAAGCTGCGCATTGTCGCGTCGGTGCGTGCGGCGCTCTGTGGAATGGTACGGCTGCCGTGCCGGGACGCTGTAGTGCGGTGCGACTTAAGTTTGTTTGTACGCGTGGTGCGGCTTGACTATGAATGGGGCCTCGCTGCCACTGCGGCGTCATCGTATTCTGTGTCGATTCGAATGGCCTTGGCGCTTGGCCTGCATTCCAAGGTGCAGGTGTCGCATTCGGGCGGACATAATTGTTGGAACGAGGGTTCCGTGATGCCGTTGGAATCTGTCTCTGTCCGTCGTTACGGTTTTTTGCTGCGTATATGGTTGCGAAATTCTGTTCTTCCATTACAGTTTTCAGCGCGTAGTGCGGTAATCTGCACTACTCTGACCATCTCGGGTGGTAGGTTGAATAGGAACACGTTCAGGGCGGCGTGATCATATATCGTCTGTTTGCTCAGTCTCACGCTGGCGTCAGTCTGGTCCTGGTTCACCTTCGAGATCAGAAGTCGCTATATGGTTCTCGCGGTCTGATCTTAAGTGACTCTAGTTCGAGGGCTAAGCATTCTTCACTCCTCGGATCGCCGAAATATTGCTTGAACAGTTTCTTAATTTCAGTCCACGTTAGGATGTCGTTCCGTTCCCCTATGAGGGCGGCAGCTTGTCCCACGAGTTTGCTCGTAATTAGGTGATAAACATAACAAAATTTGCGCATCATGGTAGGAATCCCTGGTAGTAATTTATTATGTACTCACATTTTTGTAAGAATAGATTTAGTTGGTTTTGTCCCCATTGAAGGTAGGGATCAACCTCGCCACCTCGGCGGGCACTAATTGGATTGGCGCTTCTGCCATTTTTAAGTTTTAACCCACGAAAACTAACTAAGCAAGGTGTGGGAAGAGAAAGGGACCAATTCTGTGTCCCAACTAACGCCAACCAAGTTATCTCCTGTCTGAGTAACTTACCTAAGCCAATTTGGGGGCTATCCCGAAGTTGGGGTCACTTAATTAAACCGATTTGGGGGGTTATCTCCAGATTGGAGTAATGTGTGTGCCGTGTAAAATTAAAACGGACAGACACACAATCACAAGGGGATGAAATAGAATAGTTAGGGACTTGTGAATGGTTTTACTCACGTGGCCGCCGCTACTTCCATGCTCCACCAAGGGGTTTCAGCAACTACTGCTCGTCGTGGCTGCTACAGTGCCGTTCTCCGTTTGTGGTCCGGTTCTCCCGGCCGTCACACTCACTGCGAATTGTTCTGGCACTCTCGGTTCTTAACTAATTTATTTGATGGTCCGATCCGCACTAAATCCAAACAACCCCGAAAACAAACCCGAAGTTCTTAAATTTGGAAGAGTCTTCGGTGCTGTGAATCCTACCTGCTGCGCCAGTTAAGACCGTCGAGACGATGAATGCCTTTCAAAAAGTATTCTTTGTTAATAAAACAGACAAGTGTGCACGCGCGAGCTGTACGTAGTGGAATCCGCCGGTCGGCGCAGCGACCGGTGTTTAAGTAATGATAAAAGTGCATTGCTTGCAGTTTCCTGCAGTATTGCCTTATTTGGTAAGGAGTATGGAAATGCCCTTGGAGGGGGTTGCTCCAGACTCCTTAACTGGCACATACAAGCGGACATTTTTTTTATATTTTTTGAACCAGCGCCAGTGCATCATTCTGGCCTTACCTGCCCCGAGTTCGCCTGGCAGAGGCCCAAGAATGAACAATAGGTTATTATCATATTTGTGTTTAAATCCGATTTGGTTGTTTCTCTTAAATTGTTCTAAAAAAACCGGCCAAGTGCGAGTCGAACTCGCGCACCGAGGTTTCGGTATCGCCACTCACGCCATCTAGATAGCGTGATAAGAATTGCTTCATAATAATTAAGTCATGATTATGTGCTTCATAATCAATTCTGTAGATGGCGCGCGCGCATACACTTATTGGTTTGTTCTATAGGAACCCCCGTGAATTTTTTACTTTTTCTTATTTTTATTATTTGTTGTTATATCGGCCATAATAACACATTTTCTGTGAAAATTTCAACGGGCGACCTATTACGGCTCAAGAGATACAGCCCTCGGACAGACGGACGGACGGGCGGACAGACAGACAGACAGACAGACAGACGGCGTAGGTTTAGTAATAGGCTTCCGTACGGGATACGGAAACCTAAAAAGTCCGCGACAGCATATTCTACCTTTTATGTGGAAGCCACAATAGCCAAAATAGTGAACCATAAATAAATTTAAATTGGATACTGTATTTACAATGCACATTTTATAGTATTGAATTAATTCTTATCAAAATACATACTTTTATCTCTTCTGGTATTTAAAGTAGATAAACTTTGGCTTTTACATTAAGTAATTTGGACAAATAATTTAAAAGGTACGACGATGAGAATGTCTTGATATCATGGCGTCCTGCGGCGCACAGTACGGGCGGGGCGGGGGACAGCGGGCGAGGCGAATATGTATGCATGATTTTCCTCCATACAATTTAAGCCGATCATCTAAATTTGATTAAAATTAGTACACGCACATTTAGCTATACGAGACACAGGATAGGCTAATTAAAATTCAGTTCCGGTTGCGCTAATATGTGGAGTATTTTACTTTGTTAGGTATCTAAAGTATTTGATTTATTTTAAATGAAGTTTCTTATTTGAATATCGATAGATTATCCCGCGGATTCGCTCGCGTGAAATTCGTATTTGAAAAGAAGAAAGTAAGTAACTTAGGCCGGGGCCGGAGGGTGAGGCGAGGCCGAAGAGTTCATTCAGAGTTGCATTCAGGAAGAGTATAAACCTTTTCGAAGAAAGTAAGTAACTGAGGGCGAGGCCTAAGGTCGAGCTGCGTTCAGGAAGAATATAATTCTTCTCGAAGAAAGTAAGAGACTAAGGGCGTGGCCGAAGGCCGAGCTGTATCCTGTGTGACGAACACAGAAGGGTACCATTAGCCTAAGTATGATATAATAAGAAGAATTAATTTATTGATTAAAACGAAATAAGTACAGCCATCTAGACGCATAGTCGCGAACTAGAAGTGAATATAATCACGTGGCGTTATCACGCGGACGCGAGTAGAACTTAAGGGTTGCACATGATGTTGGGATACTCCAACTTTGGCGTGATGCGAGCCAAAGTGGATAGATGGCAGTGATAAAGCAATCGCGTATATTTGACGGGTAGAGGGCGCATAAATCAAAAGTTAGTTATCTAACGTAGGCATAGACCACGCAATGTCTCGGTTGACAGAAAGAAATGATGTTCGTACGGTTAACTCGCAATGGCTTGACGGGTGTTCACATCAGTTCGTCGCTCGGCGGGACAGTATTTCAATGTCTAAATCGGTCGACAGAGGCGCTGTTAGAGGTTGGGTCTTTATGGAAGGGAAGGCTTTTGATTGGCTAAGAACGTTCTGGAACGCCAGGAAACGAAGTAGAGCCGAAGGGTCCCGAGTAAGGGCCATTTAAACTCGTGCGCAGTCGACGTCGAGTCAGTCTTGTTTCGGGAGCCAGCAACCTACTAACAAACACTCACGGTGAGTGTTAAGTCTGGCAAATCGCGTCGTGGGGCCGTGCTCATTGTCCATACAAGTTCAAACTAGCTTTTTCGCCAATACTTGGGTGTTTGAAGTTTAAAGTCGAGTGTAGCATACCAATGGGGGAAGGCCCTGGACCGAAAGGTTGGGGTTGGAAACCGGAGGTTCTGATGATAGCATACCAATGGGGGAAGGCTCTGGACCGAAAGGTCGGGGTTGGAAACCGGAGGTTCTGATGATAGCATACCAATGGGGGAAGATCCTGGACCGAAAGGTCGGGGTTGGAAACCGGAGGTTATAGTATGTCGAGAGAGTAACGGGTAGTAATGAGGAGAAAATATGTGAAAGGATAATTGAGCCCACTGGACGATGAGCATGCTCACCTAGAATAGTTTGCTAAAATATACAACTCGTTAGGCCCTTACGGCACTAAAGACTACGAATAGTCGAGATGTTATTAGTAGATTTTGTAACGTGAGTGCGTGTGAATGAGTGCTGCTCGGCTTGATGGTCAAGTGAAGTGGTGCCTAGATAAAGGCCAAGGTTAACGTAGGTAGAGGTGTTGTGTTCGTATTGGATTGCAGTGTGTTCCAGAAGTGTAGGAAGGCCTGTACCAGGTAGACGAGTGTCCTTATATAAGTGATTAGCTAGGGGTTCTTGTCAGTTGTACATCGTAGTAAATTCATGTTCTTTGAGCGCACCCGTACGTTTAGAGTTCGTAAATAAGAGGCTGGCGTAGGCTAGGTATAACTCTTGCATTGGGGGAGATTACAGTTCAAGGTTAGAGAATAGAGGAGGTCTCGAGGGTGCGATGCACGTATCAACGGATCGACCTGAGAGATGTCTGGGGAGGGAGCTGAGGTTGTCTAAGTTTGGTATTTTGCTTAGGAAAGATGGGAGGGAACATAATTAGGTACACTTAACACGTAGGTGCGATGTTCTAATAAGGAGCATTGTACATACATTACACATACGCAGTTAAAGTAATCCCAGCAGAGGGAACGCTTCATTTGCACAGAATAGGAGAGGAGACCTTTAGGTACAATTTTGAGTGAGGAGTAGTACCTCAGTCAAACTGGTTGAAGGTCACAGCGATGGGCGTGGTGGAACTAGAAGGTGAGAAAATCTCACCTGGTTCAAGGGGCCCATTGTCTACCCTTTTTTGGGTAAATTTTCTGAATTTGCGAAGCGAAAGAAAAAGTGTTTGATACCAAATAGATAGAATGAAGAGCCTATAATCATAGAAAGTAGGAGTATAGTCCTGAGTAGAAACATAAGAACCTTTACAATAATAAAGCTAATGAATGTAGGCACGAAACGATGCAAAAGAAAAGCCAGGTACAATAAACATTAAATAAATTATTTTAAGACCTCTTTTCTAACTCCTGCTAGGTTGGGATACTTTATTGCGTAACAGCTGCTATTCTTCTAAAGAAAAGACTAGGTCCCTGAAAAGCTAGATAAATTTCTTCCAGGGGTTTCCTCTAATTCCTGCTAGGCCGTGGCTTTTCATTTTGTAAGCTGTTTGACCAAAAGGGAAATATAATTTGAAATGCTAAGTTCAAGAATGCCTAGGCAATTCCCTTCCAGCCGTTTCCCCTAACTCCTGCAAGGGGGTGAGTTATTTATTGTAGATTATGATAGAACTAGAGATCTTCCAGCTGAATTGTGAGAAATGCTTATACTCCAAAATCAGTGCTAGCCTATCTGATCGGTCGAGGAGAAAAGCATATAGTAGTTCCCTTTGGTAAGAGAAGTCGTTCAACCTTGTAGGTATTCCAGAAGTAAGGATAGTGATCTCACACAAGGTCATGCATCTTCAGGATTAGGCTACATACTTCCTTTTAGGAAGAGAATAAACTGGTTGAAGAATATACACGTTTTCTCAGGTGTAGGAATTTCCGGAGGAGAGAACATAGATTGTTACAATGTGGTAGAGGAGGCATAGTGACGTAGGAAAGGCGGACTTAGGCAGGAATTATAGCTGTGGTTAGAATATAACCCACAGAACAAAGATTAGGATAGAAAGGTTAAGGTTGAGTTAGTACTCTGGGTGATACGGTTACACAACGCTTTCTTGAAGAGAGAAAGAGACAAGGTCCATTTCCGCTTATGTCAGTACATACACATGTATGCATTGACTGAGCTTACCTAGAGATCACTTGAATGCTAAACGCAGGCCATGGTTTATTTCAGAGTTTACTCGTAGTAACGAGGATTTCTGTATAAATATTTGACGTTCCTCTGTTGATAGAAGAAGTAATGAAGTAATGAAGAGTTACTTTTGAGACAGACGGGGGTAAGTTACACCTGGAAGACGCTAAACCTTCTCGATGACAGTAAGTAACTATGGGCGATAGTTACTTACTTTCTTCAAGACGGTTTATAGTCTTCCTGAACGCAGCTCGGCCTTCGGTCTCGTCCTCAATTACTTACTTTCTTTGAGTAGGTTTATCATCTCCCTGAACGCGGCTCGGCCTTCGGCCTAGCCCTTAGTTAATTACTTTCTTCGAGAAGGTTTATTGTCTTCCAGAATGCAGCTCAGCCCGAAGCCTCGCCGTTAGTTACTTACATCAGTTGAGAAGGTTTATCCTTTACCTTAACGCAGATCGGCCTTAGTTACTTACTTTCTTCCTTTGAAATAGGAATTTCACGCGAGCGAAGCCGCGGGCAAAAGCTAGTATTACTATAAATATTTAGATACAATTTTTGGATGAAGATATATGGCATGCCGGAGACTAAATGCTTTTGTGGAAAAAAAAACGGAAGGGGTGAAATAGGGGATGCAATTATGTTAGGGATATGAAGAGGGAAGGGTGAAGGGGGAGGAACAGTTATGGAGGGGTGGGGATGGAGCAGGTGGTGCGGCGTTTGAGGAAGAGGGGTGAGGATGGTGGGGAGGGACGATGAAGGCGAGGGACGGAAAGGTGTTGGTAGGGAGAGACCAGGAGGGCAAGGGAGGTATGAAAGGGGAGGGAGGGAAGAAGGTGGGAGGGGCCAGAAGGGAGGGGAGGGAGGTAGGGAGATGGAGAAGATGGAAGGGATTTAGGGTTGGGGAGGTGTGTAAGATGGATGCGAGATGGGTGAGAGGGAGGTGAGGAGAGGGGCGACGAACAAGGGGGACGTGTGAGCGAGGGAGAGGGAAGTGGCGGGGTAGAGATAGTTGAACGAGAGCTGAGGTAAGGAGGGATAGAAGTGGCGGATGGAGGGAGGGAGAGCAAGGGGTAGAAAGGAGGCGGGGATTTGAGGAGAGGGGAGATAAGAAGTCAGAAGCAAGTGAGGCGAGGGAGGAGGGAGGGAGGAAAGGGAGGAGGAAAAGGGTAAGGAAGAGGGAGGAGGGGAAAACAGTGGGAGGTAGAAAGGACGTGGAAGGGGAAGATGAAATGAGCGAGGGGGACGGAAGGAGTGGGTATGGGGGAAAGAGAGAGAGTAAGGAAGAGCGAGGGAGAAGGGAGAGAGGTAGGCAGATAACGAGGTTAAAGAAAAAGGGAAAGAGGGGGACGGAGAAGTGCAAGGGGCAGAAGGGGGAGGGAGGGGGAAACGAGAGAGTTAGGGAGAGAGGGAGGGAGAAAGGGTTCAGGGAGAGAGAGAATACAAAAAAGCGATTGTTTATCATACTTGCGTTTAAATCGGATTCGCTACTAAACCAACTTTACCGCGAGCGAAGCCGCGGGTAAAAGCTAGTGCAATATACATTTATTTACTTAAGTAAGGATAGGAAAAGATTTTTCAAATTTATCTTAAATACATTCATAGACGTAGTGGAGCGTAAATGCACGGGCAGATTATTTCAGATTGTGCCGAATGCATGTTATTATTTAGAGTATTAGAAGTAATTATATAGTGAACAGGTGCGCGCTGTTAGAATCTGGACTGCATTCGCTGGTTGAGTTTGTCGCTTCAGCCACACCGGGATTGTTTCATGCTCACAGTCGGCGACTCGCTATAAGCTTATATTTGAATACGCACTAAAATTCATTTTTAATGTAACCGAAGGTCATGTAATGCATGAGATCTGTGAATTTTTTCCCAAGAATATAGGTTATTTATTATAAGTCAATACATGATTACATAAAGCCTATAATAATTATTTATATATATTATTATATTAGGTACTTAACCAGAGGACACATATACAACGACAACACCGGAATTACAGGCAGGATTTTCCGGTCGGCGACTAATTGTATAATACGGGACGTGAAACCGTTCCTGCGTGTCATTTTTTTTTTATGGAAACTGACACCGTTTGCACAATCACCTACAACATCCGTGATGTCAGCCCATAACACCTTGGTGAACTAGATGCCATGCCAGTGCTACCCTTCATTTTCATGTCGGCTACACTGAACTGGACGGAAAACACGAACTAAGTATTTACATAGACGTTTCGACCGACGTTTCGTTCAGTGCGGTGGTACCAACCCGTCCGGATAAACCTTTCCACCTAGTAAGGTAAGAAGGGAAGGGACCTACAGTTTTAAGTGCAATTCGAACCACGGCCAGCCTCCAACGGTCGAACGGTCACCCATCATTGCCTTAACTGACGAATTTTGTGATTCTGACACATAATAAATTAAGTACAAAAGTATGACATAACGTAATGTTCTCTACTAACTCTAAGACAATGGGTACTTGTGTATCTATTTTTTTTTACCCTCAACATTATAAACTACATTGTAGTATGTTAATTGCTTACTAACAAAATCAAATAATGACTTGATAAAATTTCTTATCAAATTTGACGATGGCACTATACACCGGACTTTTTACATAATACCTATATACTTCAGAAGTTGTCAGAATCACATGATAAATAAATATAATTAATGATGCGATATGAATGTAATTAATTAGTTATGCGATAACGACATGTGGTGGTTTGTGACAGAAACCAGTAGTCCATACAATTTCATAGTAAAAATGTTTTCACTTTGTCATGAATCGCTGCATGTCACAAATCAGCACATGCGTGTCTAGGCAGTGGCAAACATTTTTGTATAGACTAAGTGGACATTGAAAAAATGTCCAGTGAAGTTTCTTGTCAGTTCTTCTTCGCTGTGATAATCGAACTGGCGGAATGTTACAATGTAAATATGACAAATCTGAGCGCAGTGTACTGCCAATAGATGCTAAATAAACAATAAACAACAATAAACAATATACAACATCCAAGTTCTGACCGCGCCCAGGGTTGCTTAACAACAGTCGACCAAACGCACCACTGAGCTACCGAGGCTGACACTACGTTATGGTGCCCATACAGTTTAGCGAAATTCCGATGTAAGTCTCCTAACGCTTAAACTGGGTACATACCTTGTGTAGTTGGCGCCTCCGTAGACAACCGGAACCGTATCATATAGCAGAGCGTGCAATAGTTTCTCTGTGACGTAATCTGTGTTGAAAGAGTTCTCAAAAGAAAAGTAGAAATAATAATCCCTCTGCAGCATTTTCAAACAATGCCCCATTTTGTCTTTTTTGCATGATAGTGGACCACAAGGGCCGTATACGTCAACCCTCAGTTTAAACGGTCGCAGATGTCTCCGAACTTCTTTTACAAAATTCTCCCTGCGGCTTCTGCTGATGCAGCGTGTCACGAACCAGGCGGCTACCTTTTTCTTTGACTTGAGCTTCAATTTCATCGCATCGTTGATTGGTTTCATATTTTTAATCCAATGCATATTAACATTAGGATCGATTACTTTATCATTTCTGTCACGCACGATCAAGTAATCCCAACGTGAGTCCGAATCCAACTTATACGTCCAGGTCCAATTGAAAAAGCCATCGAAGATCGGATTGCAGATGGGATTGATATCCGCAGGCTCGACCGTCCCGTACGCATACTTCTGGTGAGGTGATCGCTTCTGTGGGAGATCCTTGAGTTTCAACGATATGAGCTGTGGACCAGCGAAGACTATGACATCAAAAGCCGTGACGTCACCGAGGAGATTTCGATCTGCAGTCACAAAACAGTTTGTGTGCGTGCAGTTATCCGCTATAAATCGTTTCTGGCCTTTACCCAACCAAACAAATTGCCAGTAACTTGATGAGGTCCATAGCAGTATGTACTTCAATTCTTTCATCGTGTCGCTTTGCTTTGGATTTTGGAGTTTTGTATTGCGATCGTTAAGCTCGACCGCCGATAATACCCACAGACCTATCACCACACACATATACCAAATCTGAAAAAAAAGTATTCAGGAATATTTAGTTTAAAGAAATATTTTTTAAAGGGATTTTTTATTTTTTTATTTTCTAAAATTATAAGTCTATTGGTCTATTATATATATATAACATATATATATAACAGTATATATAACAGAAGTTGTTTATTTTCACATATAGAATAATCCCCTTGTCAGTTAAAAATATTACGGGGGCAACTGCAACACCTTTGAATAAAGTTCAATATAACTTCCGGCAAACAAATGGTCGTGTACCAATCACTATTCACGGTACGACGATTCTCCAAAGCAACAGCACACACGAGTGCAGTTTTAATAAAAACCGTCCAAGTGCGGGTCGAACTCGCGCACTGAGGGTTCCGTATCGCCATGTCATGGTCAGTGCCGCGCACGCCATCTATGGCGTGTTTTATGAAATGCTTCATATTAAGTCCACCACCTCACTTCACTAACGTCATCTATTAAAGAGTACGGTTTTATTAAAAAAAAAAACAGAAAAAAAACATCAGCGGTACAAAAAAGTAGAAAATAATAAGGACACAAACTAAGATTTTACATCCGGGTAAGAAATCGTGCAATACTAGCGTGCTGTCTTCTCATGTCGGATGCCAAAGGGCACTTTGTGTCGCTGCGTCACGTATAATATGCGTAATAACATGCGCCCCACGTTTTTATATTAGTCTGGTATAAGTCTCAGTTTATTACTTATTCCGCTGACGCAGCGACACAAAGTGCCCTTTGGCATCCGACATGAGAAGACAGCACGCTAGTATTGCACGATTTCTTACCCAGACGTAAAATCTTAAGAAGGCCCAGATTTGTGTCCTTATTATTTTCTACTTTTTTGTACAGCTGATGTTTTTTTTCTAGTTTTTTTTAATAAAACCGTTTAACTTAAAAGTTGTTTTACCTATTTTTATTATGTACCTGTTTACTAATTGAAAAAACTCGAATGATTTCATTAAGATCGTTTACGTCTACTCGTCGGCTATCTAATCTAATATCTCCACTTGTGGCCGTGGACAGGAAAACGGAGTGTGGGAAGACCACCCGCCAGGTGGGACGACGACATCAAGTACGTCGCCGGAAAGCAGTGGTTCCGTACCGCTGAAGGCCGGGTTACAATGTAAATATGACAAATCTGAGCGCAGTGCAGTGTACTGACAATAGATGCTAAATAAACAATACACAACAACAATATGGGTGGCTGAGTCAGACGGGCCAAAGCGCATACTCCGACCAGCCAATATCACCTCCGAGAAGGTAGGTGCCATACCGGAGACTTCCCTGGATTGCTGGCTATACTGGACTAGAGGAGAACACAACCGAGGCTGCTATGCGGCCATCTTACATCCAGTACGGTGGTACCAACCCAGTCGGCTACAATTTGAGCCTACCACCTAGTAAGGGGCAATGGAAGGGACCTACAGTTTTACACCGGTTCCGAACGGTGAAGCAGCAGGAGTAGGTATGCACGTAAATTTTTTCATCAGAAAATACTCATTGGTACACGCCGAACGGATTCGAACCTCGGATCTCTCGCATGAGCAGCCGATGCCCAAACCACTTGGCCACCCGCCGCTTAAACATGTATTAATATGAGTTTACTATGATTTTTTTTTTCAAAATTCGAAATATACGGGCAGCTGTCGTACAAATAAAAATTTTCTACAAGGTAGATTTTCTCCAAAATAAAAAAAAATCGAGTTCAATTATATTTTCTACTTCGATAGCCTATTTCTAGCCTATACAATTATTAGTTTTTCCAGCAAAACTAAAAAAGGGTGGCTACTATAAAAAATTCACAGATCTCATGCATTACATGACCTTCGCTTACATTGAAAATGACTTTTAGGGCGTATTCAAATATAAGCGTATAGCGACTCGCCGACTGTGAGTGTGAAAATATCCTGGTATGGTTGAAGCGACGAACTCAACGAGCGAACGCAATAGCAAATCAGATTTAAACGCAAATATGATAAACTATCGCTTCTTTTGTATTCTCTCTCTCTCTCTAGCTCTTTGAACCCTTTTCCCTCCCTCTCTCCCTAACACTCTCGCTTCCCCTCCTCCCCCTCCCGCCCCTCCCTCTTCTCCTTCCCCTCTTACCCCTTCTCTTTAACCTCGTTATCTGCCTACCTCTCTCCCTAATTCCCTCCTTCCCCTGTCCCTTCTCCCTCGCTCCCCTTACTCCCAATCTTTCCCCCATCCCCCACTCCCTTTGTCCCCCCTCGCTCCTTTCATCTTCGCCTCCCACCTCCTTCCTACCTCCCACTCTTTGCACCTCCTCCCTTTTCCTTATCCTCTTCCTCCTCCTTTTCCTCCCTCCATCGTCCCTCGCCTCACTCGCTTCTCCCTTCCTATCCCCCTCTCCTCCAATCCACCCCTCCATTCCGCCCCCCTCTCCCTCCCTCCGCCACTTCTATCCCTCCCTATCTTAGCCCTTGTTCAACCCCGCCGCTTCCCCCTCCCTCCCTCACCCCTCCCCTTCACCCATCTTACACACTTCCCCTACCCTAAATCCCTTCCATCTTCTCAATCTCCCTACCTTCCTCCTCTCCCTTTCCGCCCCTCAGACCGTCCTCCCTCCCTCCCCTTTCATACCTCCCTCCCCCTCCTGGTCCCTCCCCAACCCACACCTCTCCGTCCCCCGCCTTTTTCGTCCCTCCCCTCCATCCCCACCCGTCCATCACCGCCACTCCCCCTTCATCCATCCTCCTTAAACCTCCCCCCTTCATATCCCTAATATAATTGCATTCCCTATTTCACCCCCTTCTGTTTTTTTTTCGATAAAAGCTAGTCCCCAGGATGCAATCTATCTTCTTCCCAAAATTTTATATATAATATTTATAGTAAGTATATATATCTAACATCGCTTCTACCAAACCAACAACCATTCGACACTAAATTCCGTTCATACTATACTTTCCTATACTTTCTTTGATACTGCTCAGTTCTAAGGCTATTTAGCGTGATGGTATATAGCCTATAGTGTGCTTCAAGAACTATCTTTACATTGGTGCAAACCATATCAAAATATGTTTAGTGGTTCCGGAGTTTACAACATATATACATATATACATACATACAAACAGACAGACGTTCCCTTTTTACCCGACTGCGCGACGCAAAGGAGGGTAATGTGTTTATCAGCCTATGTATCTATGTATGTATGTTTGTTCCTTTGTGGCACTCTAGAGACCAAACGCGTGGGCCGATTTTGATGATTCTTACGTCAATCGATTTGTCTTAATCTTGCGAGTATTTTATGCCATATTGTAACAAAGAAAAAAATTAAAGTTGACTAACTATGTTAAGTGGGATATCGTTGAATAGGTATTTGAAAATCATCTTTAGGTTTCTCTTATCATTTTTAATTTCGAATGACCATTTAGGATCTATAACGATTTAAAGTTGGTTAGCAACCATTCTCACTTAACTTATATATAACTAGCTTTTGCCCGCGGCTTCGCTCGCGTGAAATTCGTATTTCAAACGAAGAAAGTAAGTAACTAACGGCGAGGCTTCAGGCTGAGCTGCATTCTGGAAGACAATAAACCTTTTCGAAGAAAGTAAGTAACTAAGGGCGAGGCCGAAGGCCGAGCTGCTTTCAGTGAGACGATAACCTTTTCGAAGAAAGTAAGTAACAGAGGGCGAGGCCGAAGGCCGAGCTGCGTTCAGGAAGACCATAAACCATCTCGAACAAAGTAAGTAACTAAGGGCGAGGCCGAAGGCCGAGCTGCGTTCAGGAAGACTATAAAACTTCTCAACGAAATTAAGTAATTGAG